>OY787665.1:28327338-30727338 GCA_963678985.1 Spisula subtruncata
GCAGATTAGTCAGGCACCGATCTCCCGAAGCAGAAATCATCTTAAATTTTTGCCAAAGTCTGAATTTGAAATAAATAAGTTAGAACATTTCATACTGTACTGTTATAAACTAAGAATACTTTTTGCTGTTTTTGATGATATGTTCGCTCCCATCATTCCCTAGAAATTATTCAAACGACACATGGCAATGTTTGAGATGAGATAAAGCTCAAATTTGAGATGTTTCGGCAGATCGGGGTTCTGGTTCTCGTCCCCAATATTACAGTGTTAACAATATGGTAGTGCTTTAAGCTAGATACAGGAACCAGATTATAACGTACTCCTCCAAACAGCCCAGTCGAAATGGAAAAATTGTTGCGTTGTCCAGTCATTATTTAACGTTGTATTTTATGTGTACTTGATTATTGACGACACATCACTTGATCAAAGGTCTAAAACATAATATTATGCATATGGTTGTTGGTGTTGTTATTGATATTGACATTTTCCTTTTTAATTAGTCTATAGAAAGTCAGCTAAATTTTTCAAATGTTTCTATATTTAGCTCCTGCGTGCAATGCTCTTACAAGGTGCATAATTGTGAACTGTCTTAATTAACATGATAAGGGCAGACATTAATCAAAATGTTTTATTCGTGCATGAAGTAAAAGACTGAAAGAAACGTTTTAAGCAATCATGAATACTTGATATGATGTATAATTGAACAAATAAGAAAGCTCTAGTGATGATATTTCCGACGCAGTCAGGGATCATTGGCATATCAAGCAGGGTAACGAAACGACCACGCGCGCAGTCGGTGGCAAAAAAAAGAATAACCGCTAGGGTACAATGGTTCTTGCGCGTCGTGTCAATCTATTTTTCATACCCAAATAAAGTACAACTGACCGCCAAAATGTACTAGATGGATCGAACTATTCTTTTTTTAAATCCTCTGGGCATCCCTAGATGTTGGATATCAGATTGTAACTGCATTTGTATTACTTACGACCCATATAGAAGACTGCTTCACAAGGCGATTCTTATTAGCCTATTTTCGTGAAAATATGAATTTGTCATGCTGAACAAACTGATGTTGAAAAAGCTTGATTTACCATAATATCGATTTTGTAGTTACGACCTTCTCATTCTAAGCCAGCGCATAGAGTAATAAAACATTGAAGGTTCTTTACAAGTAATAAATTAAAGATGAAGATTACAACTAATTTAGATATCTTATTGTTGAAGAAAGAACCGTAAAACATTATTAAACCCGTTCTTTTTGTAAATACAAAATACTTTTCCGACGTTCTTTATAAAAATTATTTAATAAAATTACAAGTTATATTCGTATTCTTTTCAGTATTATTATCGTTAATATATACTTGAACAATGTATTGGATTTAATGCACATCACGTTAGTAGTTTTTTTCAAGACAACGCGATGAAAATGACTGCTCGAATATTTTGAGGTTTAATTTAACGCTTTCCTTGTGACGCTTCAACGACGCAACATCGTGCGCGACGTCATTACGTCTATGACTGCCTCTGCTGTCATTATTTTATTTTACTTATATAGAGCTCAGAAATTCACAGACGCATATTAGCCAATGTGTGGCAACAATAAATGTGCGAGAATTATGCTCAAATATGACACAACAAACTGTAAATATAGCAGTAATACATTGAACAACCCTCTTGTAGGTCGTACATGCAGTACATTTCGATCAACCCTCGCATACTCTAATTTTATTTTTATAGAATTCTATAAAGAAGCTTAACATAAGTGTTGTGAACTCCGTTTGTGCTGGCTTACATATCAACGAAAGCATAAGTTGCATTAGTAGTTACTAATATAGCAACCCATTAAAATAATCAATAAAATTAACCGCATCACGTTGCGCCACGTTAATGATAGTTTAAACGTACATCCGACACAGGAATAAATCTGGTTAACAGTATGAAAATACAAACTTGATGTTGAATTAGGCCAATAAAAAAACATATGGCTTTCTCAAATGAATTGTAGATGTAAAGCGCCGATAGTGATTTTTGCAAAACATGTGCAGTCATAATTATAAGATGGTCAATTGACCTTACAATATCGTCGCCAGTACCATGTGGCGATCATAAAAGGCAAACCATACTTGCAATCAATATTTTATTTCTATAATACATACATCCAGTCAGTGTGTTTTGTTATAGCTTTTGTTTTCCCTCCTTGTTCCATTGTTTCCAGTGAGTGTTGTTATCTCTGCCTGATTAGTTATTATATCTTTTCTACAATTCTCCTATTATTAATCACCAATAATAAGTTCTCCAAACCTGGGGAACATGGTCATAGAGCCAAGGTCAAAGTAGATGACCATCTGTCCAACGCAACAATCACATCCAAATAAATAGCTCAGTAGTAATATCAACTACATGTATATAGATATTATGATGTACCCTAATACATGTCGATGATATATTTACAAAGTACACATATACGTACCTCATACTTGTTTTATTTTCTGATTCATTTTAAAGCTTTATGATGATAAAAAGGTTTTACGTTTGTACATAATTGATTGAGCACCAATAAATTTGCCTGCGAACCTTACGTTTAATACCTTGATTGCTTTTTATATCCATTGCGTTTTGCAATAATAAAATTAATACTTTTTTTGACTATGAACCCCGCCATAATTAGGTGAGAAAATAAGTACATTTAAGTACTTTACAGAAAATGTATCCGAATAATAATAAACATTTATATTACGATTTTATATAACAGTAATCGCTCGATATTCGCCTGTAGCTCGATTAACGATTATCTACATGCTTCGATATTCGATTTGGCTCGATATTGAAACGAGTATCGACCATTAACTTTTTCGAATAAAAAAACCTTTATGGAGGCGGGGTGGTTGCGATATTAGAGTGGCCTAGTTCGTACTGTGTATTGCCAGGCTATAGCACCGAGCAGTATGTGAATTGAATCCCACTAAGTATGGCAAACTATTAATTTACAATCCTATGGCGTTAAACTAGAACACAAATTGATGTCATTCAAAAAATATTAATTCACGAAACCGGATGATTATGAGATTCTTGTCTAACGTTAGGTATGTATTATGATATAAATTTGACTAAGTGTGTATTAGTGCAATAATTCGAGTAAAATGCTGATTTGTGCTTTCTGCATTCTGAGAAAAGTAAAATAAATGTTTGTGTTCAAAGACATAGCTACAATCAATACTCGATATGAAACCATATCTCAGACAGCTAATGATCACGCTGGATATGGATAGGGGATAAAATTGAAAGATGCAATTAATTTAGACCACAAACATCACAAATAAATACCCCCAACGACTTTCATAATTGAAAACCTGATGAAGAATGGGATAAAATGTTTCTATAATTTCGTTTCAGCATAAAAGTATTAATTTTACGAGCGCTGTAAACTGTATTGGGCCAAGAAATGTGAATTTAATTGTAGTTATCAGATCGAGTGTCCCTCAGTCTCGCGTGAATTTACGTGATAACCATGGCTAAATTCCGTAATACGGTCCTAATTCTGACCGGACTGACAATCCGCTGACGAACTAAGCCGATATTTATCATACTTAAACATATTATTTTGTCTTCTCAATTAATTATCACCCAATAACTCAAGATCTATTTACTATATCTGCATAAACGGTTCATAAGATTGAAAACAAAACGAGAAGTGTATTTTAGGCGGTCAGTGCTCTCTGGAAAGAATTATCGATTTATGAATCTGTGATTTTGGAATTCTGCTTTCCCTCGTCGCCAACTGACATTACACCAGAGCAGAGATCGTTCCACCTGAGTGTTTGTCGAAGGTTGTTCTAGAGCAGAGATCTTTCCGCCTGATTGTTTTTCGAAGGTTGCTCTAGAGAAGATCGCTCCACCTGATTGTTTTTCGAAGGCTGCTCTAGAGAAGAGATCGCTCCATCCGATTGTTTGTCGAAATTTGCTCTAGAGCAGAGATCGCTCCACCTGATTGTTTATCGAAGGATGATCTAGAGCAGAGATCACTCCACCTGGTTTGTTTTCGAAGGTTGCTCTAGAGAAGAGATCGCTCCACCTGATTGTTTGTCGAAGGTTGCTCTAGAGCAGAGATCGCTCCTCCTGATTGTGTGTCGAAGGTTGCTCTAGAGCAGAGATCGCTCCACATGATAATGTGTCGAAGGTTTCTCCAGAGCAGAGATCGCTCCATCCGATTATTTGTCGAAGGTTGCTTGGTGGAGGTTAATCCATTGGACCATGTGATAGTATAATTTACCGTTAAAGTTGATTTAAAGGGTATTGATTGGCAATAGCGTAATGTCAATTATGTGTATACAAAATGTATTGCTTGAAACGATATTTATCAAAATACGGAACATGAATGAGAAAGTACTTTCGCCAACAAAACTTAGCCCACACAAATACGTATAGTTCATATGCACTTGTAAGGGGTTGAAGTTTTCTTAATTCAAACAATCAAAATATCGCCTGTAGTTGTTTTTATAGTGTTTTAATTGCACCTTCATATACCACTAGAGGAATAAAAGCATGGAACAAATCTTTCACGGTCTCTTGCAAGCATGACAATCGTTCAAGCATTCTCCAAGAATCATGAAAAATGTTTATTTAGGTTAAAACCAGAATTAGAAAAGAATGTCTCTCCGTTTGATTGCCAACGTCGAGCAATGACACAGCACTTCCCCAATTAATAACGAGGCAAAGGAAAAAAGTCAATTAACCCTCATTTGAATAATTGTGTGTATCCCTCGTGAATGTGAGACTTCTATAACTGAACTAAACCTTCACAGATGTGTGACAATGACAAAAAACTGGAAAAGAAAACTTTCCCTCCTGCCATGATCTATTTATTGAGGTTATATGTTCATACAGATTGGCCCGTGGAGACTCTGTGTGTTATTACATTAGGATTAGGATCATGATATACAACTGACGGTTTGAGAACATTTTGTCATACTTTGTAGTGTTATGAAACACCAGCCTGCTATTAGCAGGGTCGATTTCATGTGCAGCTTACCGCTCGGTTCTAATGGTGCCTTGTGAATTTATGGAATACGTATAACAAATGAAGTGAATCGTCGAATTAATGAAGTCTTTGCATTGTCCGGTCAAAGTTTTGATATTATGATCGATTATATTTTGAGACAAGTCAGAGTTAATTGGCATTACTATCGCGAGATACACATGTTTTTTTAATATTACTCTGGTCCAGATCCTATTTATGGCGCTCATGGTGTATAAGTTACATGAATTGTTGGCGCATTGTAAGGAACATGACACGCATTTTCTGAATCACAAGTATCACTGATTGGAATATGTCATCGCGACTTTCGTAAACAAAAAAGATAAATTCATTGACTTGTTGGATTCCTAATTTAAGTTTTGCAGTCTGATAAAGTACTCGTTCAAATCTGCATTCAAGTATTACGCGTAACCCTGGAATAAGGGATAATTCAATTCATAATCAACTCCCAATACTAAAAAAATAAATGGGCTTATAAATGACGCAGCCGAATTTTTTTTAATCTTCCAATACTATAGTAGAGAGTGTCTTCAAGTGTAAAAAGTTGAAGGCAAGTTTGCATGTTTGAAGTATAAGATACGCTCGTACAAACGATGTGTCTGGTCTGACAAGAACATGTTTCATTTGATACACGTCATTATGACAAACACAGGTGGTCATATCGGGAGAGTTTTGGACTATATGGATGTTAGTATTATACATCGCTACGTATATGGACTTTTTTTGCTCGATTTCGGCTTAGTTGGAGACGCTTCGAACAATACATTTGGATCAAGACTCCGTCAATATACAATACAATAAATAACAAATTTGTAACCCTACAACAAAATTACAATACTGGGTTTATAACGTAGATAATGACAATAACTCGCTGACATTGGTATGATTTTCTTTTTTATGATTTTGCTAATTTGTAAAAACAGCGCATCAGGAAGATTTTTTCAATAACAACTACGGTTTTGTATGTTGAGTACCGACATTCCTGCGTTGAAGGGGTAGATAGCGGGTGTATCATTTTTTCTTACCGATATTCTGATTTCATCTTTTTTCTAGACAATTAGTGTCAAAAAAGACATATACTCTGAGAAAATAGACTGTTATGTTGGATATTTTATTACATACATTCTGACGGAATGTTTATGTTTTGCCCTATTATTACGGATATAAAGATAATTCTAAGATAAACTGAGTTTAAGCTGAAGCGCATATTTTCAGTTTTAGGTCAACGTCGCGGTACGTAAAGTGTATCCCAGTATATACATATTCCTTCTTCATTGTATATTATAAATATACCCCCATTGTATATTACAGCTAATTTACAGGAAATGTTGCCAGACGAAATTTGCTTCACTTCGAAAACAAAAATAGCCGTATGTTATTTGTTCATCAATATTTACGAAATATAGGCCAGGCTATGGGAATATAACTCAACTTTCCGCAGCATAAAGTACGTCTATCCCGACTGCTGAAAGGGATAGGCCGACTACATTTCATAGAAAGCTTACATATTTCCACTTAGCATGACCTATGTTTCATAGAAATCAGCATAAAAATGAAAAAAAATCGAAGTGAATCACATTTCGTCTTGGAACTGTGGCCAAAAGTTGTAAAAGCGATACTGGTTTCACTTATATCTATCACATTTGGAATACATCGGACTTTATTTGTAAAATATTTGTGCATTAGCCATTGCACACTAACTTCATTTTTTCGATTCAGTTGAGAACCACAAACGAAGAGAACAAACGCACGTTTCATCATATTGTCCGCAAACTCCATATGGTTCGTAACCTCCATATGATTTCATTTGAACAGTAGACTACAACAGTTGAACATCCTGATGCATCTGTAGACACGATGGATACCATTGAAGTGTTTAATTAGACTACGGTATTATTAGACAAGCCTTCTATTGTCTGTATGGTGTAATACGCCATCACAACATTTGTCTTACATTGTTTCATACAAATACGTTATAAGCAGGTGATTAATTATAAAGACAAGAATGTCATTACTCAAGACCTACGCAGAACCATTGATGATGATCTAGTTAAGGTACCAACTGAGTAAAACCGTCACTATGATAGAACTAATTAACTCGATCATATATTTGGATCATACCATAAACTAGAGACTAGTTACCTTTTTATACTCATTAAGGAGTCATTACATATGCAGAGACATGACGACCTGTTTCCTTCAATTGTGACAAAGATAAGCACATTGGTTTATTTATTATTTATCCTCGAAGACACGTTCAGTGAAACCAGGAGATGGTGTCAGTACCCAGTAACGATAAAACACATGACTGACATATTTAATGAAAATTGCTACATACAGTTGTAAATCAGAGACTTGTAATTGGCACAAAGCAAGCCGCTAACCTGACACAGACATGTTCTGTATACAATTACAAAACCAAACTTGCTCAGAACATTGACCCAAACTCATAGTAAATGTCAGTCATGTGACCAACTCATGGTAAATGTCAGTCATGTGACCAACTCATGGTAAATGTCAGTCATGTGACCAATCTAAGTACGTAGTTACAATCGGGAAAGCTCGGTCATTTTCCGTTTCACGGTCTCCGGTAAGAATGTTGCATTGCATAAAAAACGAGATGATCAGAATGTACTACGTCATAAAGATACGTCAAAGATAGCGGCGCACCATCTAGCAAACGATAACTGGCTTATTAGAACTAATTGCTGTGGATAGTCATTTTCTTGAATATAGTTTACCTTTGTGTTCATTTAAGATGGTTGTGACTGTAAGAAATCCTTAACTTCTTTTGAAATGCAGATTTCATTGGCTATTTTATCTAAACCAATCGCGATGTCAATTACAATTGTGTAACCAGACTTAGTTTTCGTTGTAGAGGCGAAACGAGGTGGAAAAAAGACCATGTCGTTCATTCTTTCGTAACTGCTGGGATTTTTACTTTGATAAGGGTCAGCTAATTTTCCTTAGGAATATTTTGAAAATTGAATTAAATCTACAAATGGAATTATCAGAAACAAACTATTCATATATTCACTATTGTATACAAATAACGATTGCTTCTGATATTGACGCTTAAGTGCTGATAAAATATTTGTACTACATTAAGCCTCTTTGATTAAAGAATGTGGTCCCGTTTTGGGGGTTAGTCTTACACAGTATGAGAATAGAAAAGGTATAAACAAACATTTCCATATTATTCTTTCCACTATGGTCCTTAATCAGACGGTTCATGATTGCATAGTTATAGACGATATTGTGTCCTTGTGTGCCAAATGCAACACATAAACTGTTAGAATTTTAGTAGCAGATTAAATAAAATTTTATGTCTCATAAAATGTTTTATTATCAAACTAATGCCTTGTATTAATGTCCATTTTAGAACGATAAGGGGAGTTAATCATGGATTGATTGTTTGAGTATTGATTAGTAATTATAACGGGTGAGCAATTGTTACGCTTCACCGCTTTCCATCGTGAAATCACGCTAAAATTATTTAGAACGATTTCAGCTAAAATTGTTTTACACAGACATTCTCTGTGTTCAACTTTTGTTTGTTATTGCAAACAAAGTCTTATTCATCTAGAATATCAACAGCTTGCAAGGTTAACATTTACGTTTATCGCTCAAATTGCGTTTTTTGTTGGGGGTCACTCATGGATAGTGACCTTAACCTTGCTCAGTGCGTGATCGCTGTGTGATTAGTTACTTTTCTCTGGAAAAGTTTGGATCATGGAGGATTGCAGTGAAAAAACGGACGTGGTATTATTTGGACACTCTTACATAAGAAGACTAAATACTTACATGTTATCTAACCCTGGAAATGAAAATCTGAGACTAAATCGCTTGAAATTTTGTGTTCTTGTGAAGGCAAAAGGTGGACTTTGTGTTAACAATTCCAAGGAATGTTGTAAACTTTTGAACTTTGACTTATCGCATAAGCGCAGCATATGTTTTTTGCAACTTGGTGGTAATGATATATATTCAAGGGATTTGTGTATTGAAAAACTTGCAAAGAATATAGTGTCCTTCGCAAACTTTATAAGTATATCAAAAGGTTTTAATTGTGTCATTATTGGACAAGTGCTACGACGACATCCAAGGAAAGTAGGCACTTTCTTTAACAACAGAGTGGTCGAATTAAATATCGAACTTCAACGTCTTTGTCGCCAACCTGATTTCTCATTGGTGTTTTGGCATCACAGGGGGTTCTGGGATCCAGAAATATCTCATATTGGACGTGATGGAGTTCATTTACTACACACTGATGATAATGTCAAGTATATGAATAAATACCTTCAGAGTATCAAAAGTGCAGTCCTCCATGTATCCAGACGACTAGAGAAGTAAATCAAGAAATTACACCAGCTAAGTACTTAAATGCATAGTATCTAGGCTGTGAAATTACTTTAATGCATAATAACTAAAGCTATGACCACTCATAATGTTGATAAAGTAATCAGTTGACATCCATATTACTTTATACTATGTTATTCAATGATTAACATTATATTGCTAAATGTGGTTTGTTAAACATAGCTTCCATTAAATTGTATACTGCATTGTCTTATTCCCAGCTTTTGGGTTTTTAGAGGATGAAGTGTAACCGAGTTTATTCCTGTGATTAATTTATCCATTGCTCTTACCGCACCCACAATTGGTGTAGTTTTGTTATTTTAAATGTTTTAACAACATGCTGCACCCACGATTTGTGCCTTTTATTGTCAAAAGATCTGTCAATTCATGATTTCACCCACAATTGGTGTTATCTTATTGTCATAGATATATCATTTCATGATCGCACCCACAATTGGTGCTATTTTATTATGAATGATTATCAATTCATGACTGCACCCACAATTGGTGCTTTTTAATTTGAAATGATTATCAATTCATGTTTGCACCCAGAATTGGTGCTTGTTTATTATGAATGATTGTCAATTCATGAGGGCACCCACAATTGGTGCTTGTTTTACTATTGGTGTCTACATTCTGGCTAATTTATCCTATTTTGCATATTGTCCATGGTACCACATCGTTAGCATCAAATTTGGCTGGTATATCAAGTATTTTATATCTTCCGGGTTACAAAAGCTACCAAGAGTGAGTGGTCCAGTATAGGTCATATGTTAACTAGCCAGCACCTTAATCTGTTATGTCTAGAGATTACACACTTTAGAAGTGCGTGTTGTAATACATACTTTAATCAATTGTAGATGCCGTCAAAACGTAGGCAAACTAACACCACTCCATCTGCCAAAAAAGCCAAGACATCGAGAACTGTGTCATCTTCTTCAGTGGTTGATATTGACACTAACACCACTCCAGCTGCCAAAAAAGCCAAGACATCGAGAACTGTATCATCTTCGTCAGTTGGTGATATTGACTATGATAAGCTGGCAGCTGCTATTATCAAACAACAGAATCCTGATGACATTAACCCTGTTGTGCCTGGTCCATCTTCTACATGTACCCCAACTGTGAATGTGGATGAAATCCAGGACTCTAATACAGATCAATTTGGTTCTTTTCTCCAAAATATTTTTTCTGGTGAGTCGGTGGGTTGTCACAATGGTAATACTTTTCAATCCCCTCCTATATCTGTATCTGAAGGCATTCCTCTTGGCACTAATATCTCAGTTAGAATTAAACAAAAAATTTGGAACAATTCATTCATTTCCATGAAATGTCTCTTGCCCAATTTTAAAGAGGACAATGTGTCAATTAATATCGACTCGAACTCCATTCAATTCAACAAAAAAGCTGCCAATCAAGATAAACTAACTTTGAATCAATGGACTACTGCCTTTTTGATTTTTATATGTATATATATAGAAAAATATCCATCTGAAGCCAGTAACCTTTTAAAATACTGCTCCACTGTCCGTGAAATTGGAGCATCCCATGGCGATGTCGCATGGCATTATTATGACGAAAACTTCAGACAACTTCGTCAGTCCAATGCCATCCCATGGCAGGTACCAATCACAGAGTTTATGGTCAAAGCCTGCACTATCCATAAGCCCTTTCGTGCCCCCCCTCAGTCCAGCCAGGCAAGACTCTGTTTCAACTTCAACAATGGGACTAAATGTAGAGCTACCCCCTGTCAGTACAGACATTCCTGCCAAATATGCAAAGAATCCCACCCCAAAATTTCATGCCCAAGAAAAGACAAGTCAAAGTCTAATAAAAAATCATCCAATTACAAAACTCCCAACACCAATCAAAAGTAACATTTTATGTAATGAATTATCAGGTTATGATACGTCCTTGCGACACAGTATTGTTGATGGGTTTAAATCAGGTTTTAGGTTAGGTTGCACTGAATTCCAGTCAGAGTCGACATGTCGCAACCACTCTTCTATTTACCAAAATCAAGATCATGTACAACTCAAGCTATCCAAAGAAATGAATTTGGGTCGCATTGCTGGGCCGTTTCATTCGAAACCATTTGATAATTTTCATTGTTCCCCTTTAGGCCTCATCCCAAAGAAATCTATGGGTGAGTTTAGAATCATTCATGACCTATCATTCCCAAAAGGCAACTCTGTGAACGACCACATTGGCCAAGAATTTGTTAATGTCCAGTACGATTCTATCGAAACGATCATAGATCTAGTACAGAATTGTGGACCTAATTCCCTTATGGCTAAACTTGACATTGAAGATGGATACCGAAATGTTCCTATTCACCCGGCTGACTACCACTTTCTGGGTTTCGTGTGGGAGGGTCAATTCTACTATGACAAATGCCTACCTATGGGGGCTAGCTCTAGTTGTCAAATATTTGAGAAGCTCAGCACAGCCCTACAATGGATAATGATGACAAAATACAAAGCCCATGACATGTCCCATCTCCTGGATGATTTCTTTTTCATTGGCCCATCTAAATCTAATAAATGCCTACAAGATGTTATCTGTTTTGAGAGATTATGCAAACGACTAGGTATCCCGTTAAAACAATCCAAGACCGTCTATCCTACCACAAAACTTACCATCTATGGCATTGAAATTGACTCTATCAACATGGAATGTAGGCTACCAAATGATAAACTTTTTAAAATCAGGCAACTTTTGGTCACCACAATTAACCGAAAGAGAATCACTCTACATGATTTACAATCTATTATCGGTCTGCTGAATTTCGCTTGTTTGGTTGTTACTCCAGGCAGAGCTTTTTTACGACGTCTAATTGACTTAACTTGCAATGTCAGTAAGCCCCACCATTTTATCAGGTTAAACAATGAGGCAAGAGCGGACTTGAAAGCATGGCAATTGTTTATATCCCATTTCAATGGAAAATCAGTTTTCCTACAAAGAGACTGGCATTCATCAGAAAAGCTACGATTATATACTGATGCTTCTGGAAGTCTGGGTTACGCGGCAGTATTTGGGTCAAAATGGTTTGCCAAACCATGGAAAGACATACATGCTCATTACAACATTACTATAAAAGAATTGTTTCCAATTGTTTTGATATTGGAATTGTGGGGTGCTACTTTAAGCAATTGTAAAGTTATTTTCTTTTCGGATAATCAAGCTGTTGTTGAGGTCATCAACAAACAATCTAGCAGGGAAAAGACTATCATGCGTTTACTTAGACGCCTAGTTATAGCTGCTATGTCAAATAATATTATGTTTAAAGCAAAACACATCATTGGAAAAACCAATGTGATTCCAGATAAACTTTCACGTCTCAAATTTCAGGAAGCCAGAACATTGGCACCATGGCTAGATGTCAACCCAACAGAATTGTCAGATCACATGGTCTTCATTTAACTTCCACTTGTCAAATGTTACTTAGGAGTAGTCTGTCTCCATCATCTCGTAGCTCATATCTTCGTAGTTGGTCATTATTGCTAGAATTTTGTAAATCGTATACACTACCATTTGTATTTCCATGCTGTCCAACCCTTATATGTAATTTCGTTGGTCACTTACACAACAAACATCACAGTCCAAATTCTATTACATCCCATATTTCTGCTATCAGCTATATTCATAAATTATGTGAGGTTTATGACCCCACTCATTCATTCATGGTTAGAAAAATTCTTAAAGGGGCTCATAATCTCAGGAAATCATTTGACTCCAGATTACCTATTACAAAGGCTATTCTGACAAATTTGATTGCAGCTCTTCAGCATACTGTTGCTAACGAACACGATAGGGTTATTTTAAGAGCTATTTTTCTATTAGCATTCCATGGATTCATGCGTCTTGGAGAGCTTATACCAATTTCACCAGCCCAGATAGACAAAGTTATTCAAAGATCTCATGTTCTGTTTGTGGATAGTGCTTCGGTACAAATCTCCCTACATTACTACAAACACATGAAAAACAATCAGTCAATGACTATTACATTAAGCTCAAATTCCCAGCCTACATTCTGCCCTGTAACAGCTCTTCAGAACTATTTAGATATTGTGCCTCACACATCTGGGCCGCTATTTACATTTAAATCAGGTCGTCCTATTACTCATAACTTTGTATCGTCCCACCTGAAGAATGCAGTTCAGTTCATAGGGCTAAATCCTTCCCACTACCTGGGTCATAGTTTTAGAATAGGGGCTGCAACTGAAGCTGCAAAACTAGGCATGTCAGAGACTGTTATTCAGAGATTGGGTAGATGGCACTCTAATGCGGTACAACGCTATATCAGAATCAATGCTTTTAAAGTCTGACTTATAAATCTAAAATGCAAACAACATTTTGACTAAAAGGTCCAGCATTTGGCTGCCTTTTGATTATGGTGATTGTATTATTGAACAATAAAGTCAAGTCTAGATACATGTGTGCTTTTTGGTATACAATCTTTTGAGTTATACAACATTTATCTTAGTTCATATATATACCAATTCATCATGTCTGTTGGTTTTCCAGAGGGTCAGCATATGGCTGCCTTACCAATTTTCCCAGTTACATCCACCGGCTCACTATGTGACCTTGAATAACCCATAATATAGTTATTGATGTGTTGTTAAGGGTTAGCATTTGGCTGCCTTAATTAATGTTTCAAAACTTATATTCAATTGTTTGTGATAGATAGGCATAAAGACATTATGTTGCCATTATATCTCATTTATTATTATGATTGTTGTTTTCATTATTGATGTATTCATGAAACCATTACAAATGATAGTCAATTGTTATGATAAGATGCCATTTTAGTATAATATGTCAATGCAAATATTTCCATGTACAATGTATAACACATCACTACTAGTATATGGATGTTTTTATGATAGGGATAATTCTTGTGTCGCCGCCATAAGTGTTATATATATTAACACCTGATTATACTGTCTTATTGACACATTTTCTTCATGTTTCGTATATCATTTAAATCAATGTTGAATTTGTACCTTTTTTCAAATATCTAGGACACACAGGACAATTATCATGGTGTGGTTATTAAAATGTTAATACTTATCTATATGTGCTGATCGTCCATTAGCTCAACACATTTCAATAGCTTTTGTCGTTTTCCTTGAATGGCGCAGTATCTTACAACAGAACGTATATAAGATACTTTTTGGCTTGTTTTGTTGCGCCATCTTCTTTATGTACATACTTGTTCATTGTATTATTATTGTAGATAGCTGGGATAAGCAAAAATCCAGTAACCCATGTACAATTGTGAGACAATTAATTGTCAAGAGTTGCTTATCCCAGTTATCATATTATATATTGAATACTTGTTATAATTGCGTCATTTATAACTTGATAATAAATGACAAATTTCATCATAACATCTTGTTGTTATCAAACTTTTATTATTGTATATGTACTGCAAGAACAAGCTTCGTCAACGACAAAGATATGACAAACTGGTTAGAATCCAGTAGTTGTGATTATAAATAAAATTTTATGTCTCATAAAATGTTTTATTATCAAACTAATGCCTTGTATTAATGTCCATTTTAGAACGATAAGGGGAGTTAATCATGGATTGATTGTTTGAGTATTGATTAGTAATTATAACGGGTGAGCAATTGTTACGCTTCACCGCTTTCCATCGTGAAATCACGCTAAAATTATTTAGAACGATTTCAGCTAAAATTGTTTTACCTCCTCCTCCCCTCCTTTCCACCTTATGTATTCACTACGTATTCCCCTTATCGATTCACATAGTATTTTATTGTTGTTGATGGCTTGTTTTGTTGCGCCATCTTCTTTATGTACATACTTGTTCATTGTATTATTATTGTAGATAGCTGGGATAAGCAAAAATCCAGTAACCCATGTACAATTGTGAGACAATTAATTGTCAAGAGTTGCTTATCCCAGTTATCATATTATATATTGAATACTTGTTATAATTGCGTCATTTATAACTTGATAATAAATGACAAATTTCATCATAACATCTTGTTGTTATCAAACTTTTATTATTGTATATGTACTGCAAGAACAAGCTTCGTCAACGACAAAGATATGACAAACTGGTTAGAATCCAGTAGTTGTGATTATAAATGATATTTAAATAATTTATTATTTGCACAACGTTTTATTAATTGGTTTTGTTCAGTTAACATAAGACGGACATGCATATTGATTGGGTGCTTCAGCCTTATCAAAATATGAGTAGGAAGTATAGACACTATTGAGTATTTGGCCAAAAACTAATACATGAATTAACAAAGAAAGGATCAATAATGGTAGCTTTTGTACAATAGCAGTCCACACAAGTACTGCCTCGTCCGTTTTTCGTACAACCTTCCCTTTCTATTGCAAATGCGTATTTAGCATAGGCGGTAGTAGTTCGTTGGGTGGGTCAACAAAAATATAAGACTATATCCCCTATTTAAGTAGATTGCTATGCACGAACCATTAATTAACTAAGGTGTCTTGTTTCGATATAATTAGTGGTGTAGTATGGATACCAACCAACGCTATGTTTTGGAAAATAACAGTTTATGCAAAAGGTGGCCAAAGACTATACACAGGCAATAAGCGCTTTGTTAATTAAAAGTGTTTAATGTGTATACTTGATTTTGTTAAGGAAACAATGAATTATAAACAAATGCAGGATGAATATTTGGTATCGAGTACATTTCAAAAAAGGTTTGATACTGTGAAATGAATCTTCGGCGAGGGATATGGCGGTATGACTGCTTCTTGTTTTAATTGTTTTAACACCGTAATACAATGTAGTAAATTCGACCACTGCGTCACTCTATTGTACTCATAACTGGACATTGTATGTACTTTGTGTTGCATGTTTTGAAATCACGACCACCATGTAAATGCACAATTTACAATTTGAAACAAAACTATATAACTAAATTTAACATGTTTCGATCTTTTACAAAAGTAATGCTCTTACTACTTGATGTGATAGTAAATGTACTGCACATATGATATATCTTGTAGCATTACATGATGCAAATATTTGTAATGATTTTACGTGGTAGATTAGTCAGTGTCAATATTTGAACAATGTCTCAAAATGCACAAGGAATATGGTTGTTCAAAGAAAATCGAACATGAGCAAAAATAAGCATCATCAATGTGAAAATGTGTAACACTGTTTAGAGCACATCCAAGTTCATTGTTGTAGAAAAATGTATTTCACTGGCTTAAAATTAGAAAGTTTTAAGTACAAAATCGATATTTTGAGAAAATAAGAAACTGTTTGAAAATTATTCTATACAACGTTTTGGAAGTTAGTTAGGTCAACATGACAAGACTTTTTTGTTCCGATTTTCTTGAAAATGGGGTGCGGTGGCCTAGATGTAGGACGCCCGCTTCGGGGTCGAGAGGTTTCGGGTTCAAAAAATGGTCTGGACCACTTACTCATTTCTTTGGGCAAGAACGATTCACATGCTCTACTCCAGTGTAAATTATTGGTACCTACCAGTGGAACTTGTATCTAATCCTGTCAAAGGGTAGTTGAACGGATGAACAAATGAAAACAGCCCTCGAATATGGGTAAAGTATCTTTTTTCTTATGAAAATAGGTTCGTAAGAAGCGCATTTTTTTGTAATGCAGATTTCAAATATGTATGAGTCTTATGTATAAGTAAGTACTATTTACGACCTTTCCATTCTAAGCCAGCGATTGTTTAATGCCGAAATAAAATAATTTATTGAATTGTATATAATAAATGTCGGAACCAGGACAATAACTATGATTAACAAATATAAGTTAAATAATAAGAATTATAATAATAATTGCACATTGTAAATATACAGAGTCAAGTCGTTCAGTTGGTGTGGACGGTACATTTTCTGTCGGCAAAGCACCGACTACTCATATTATATGCACCATGTACCTGCACTGAACGACCGCATGTGCACCGAACTCGGCGAAATATGTCTGATGCGTTTTCAAAAACTTTGAGGAAATCGGACAGGGAAGGCAGCACTCAACTCAACCAACCGAGCACAGACATCAGTAACACCACACCACAAATTACTCACATTGTCAGTTATACAACATTGCGATAAGTTTTAAACATTTGTGTACAGTTGATATTGTAATTTGTCACTCTTGTCCTTCTGAGACCCATTATGTGTAACATTGAACGATAAATGACAAAATAATATGTATAATACTCGTTGAAGGACTTGGTAAGTATTATGGATGTGCAAGTTTATATCAATAATTAGTCGACATTTAAAGTGTACTTTTATTCTATTCTACAGTATAATACTAGTAATACATTATAGAGTTAACCCAAAAATAAGCATTAAACACAATGCTATAGTAGATGGTCATAAAACTAGAGAAATTTTAGTAAATTTTAAAGATATGCTTTACAAATTGTTTTATTACTGTTGATATGGATAGCGCCTGATACGAGAAGAGCGTAATAGAATGTGCAAGATATTATAGGGGCTTAGGAAGCCGATACGGACCCCTTATGGATATAAGACATCTTCTTGAGGATGAACGCACTTGATATTATCAAATTTAGTAACTTTTATCAGTTTTGTTGATAGTGTCTTATCTTATTTGCAGTTGTACTTTAAAAAAGATATTCATTTTCAAATTAGGTTAAATATACCAGCTACAGTCACTGAGGTATTAGAATAGCACGTGTACTCTTCTCTCGGAGCACTAAAACACCTTTACAAAAGGTCACTCTATCTGTGCTTCAATCATTTCTGGATTACACGAGGCTTTAAACGCAGCCTTTCGTAGTTTCAAGGATATACAGCGAAACTATTATAGTTTTAAAACATTGGTACTCCAGTTACAACTAAACTCATAAGATATTAAAACGAAAAGGTTTACATGTACATTGTCTTGTCGCTAAGAGAAAATGTAAAAATGTTCATCAATCAATATATTTTAGTGGTGTTATGCTTATACATCGCTTGACGTCCATTAAAACATTAAGCAATGTTTACAAAGAGTTTGTGTCCGGATTTACAGTGATGATGCCTTGATCCAATTTAGATTGCTTTCCCTCGGCGATGCACTCCTGATTTCATGAATGGGCATCGGAAAGCATCGAGACAAGGGTCCACGTGGTCTAGGGGAAGCTTCGGTGTAATCATTTGAAATTTGTTACATCCCTGTTCCCGATACATCCCGAAGCTAATTCATTTAAGTCAGGATTACATCGCCGAGGACAAAAATATGTTTAAAAATCGCAAACAATGATTCGAGTTATTGTTATAACTGCAAATAACTGCAATTAATGTGTTTTCACCGTGCATTTTTCAGCGGAGGAATCTATATGAAAGAAGGAGTCGCTTGAGAAACGTCAAGTTTCGAAGGGGAAAATTAAATAATTTTTTAATGTAATTATTTATTCGTATTATTATTATTATATAAATTATTTTAATATATGAATAAGCTATGTAAAATATACAAATGTGATTACAAAATGTATGTAAAGATTAAGTTATTCAAAAAGTAACTCACCCAGATTTCCCAGTGGGGCTTGGTAACTCAAAGGGACAAGTTGATATATTGTCCATGGTGGTTTTATCGCACTAAACTGGCTAGTCCAATGTTAACAATGTTTTATTCAGGACATTTTATATTGTAGTACTCGGTACAGTAAAATGTCAAGGACATGCTGACATGGTAACACAGTAAAGTCCGAAACACAGAATTCTTAAACTAAATAAGTAAAAGTGACAGAACTGAAAGGTCAACTATGCTCCTCGAATCGTCTTGGTACAAATATTTTATCCGCAAGTGTCTCTCAAATGCTTCACTTTAATTCTATCCATATCCAACAGTAAAAGATTCCCGCCAAATACCTCAAGTAGCGTTTACAATTCCCGCGTTTTTTCTCTGAAAGCTTTTAGACAACTATAAGATATCTATTCTTGCCTCGTCGAGCCAACAAAATGCAAGTGAGCAGCGAGTCCGCTTGCTACTTCGACTAGAGATAATACAATAGGAATACGATGTTCCATTTATCAAGTAGACTCGCGTATAGCCCCTATTGGTCGCCACAACTCGCGATTTTAATTAAATATTCTCTTGCAAAAACTGTTAGTCGTTTGGCATTAGTATTTCTACTAAATGATTCGATCCGAAGACGCTCTACGCGGTCGCACACCTGCAGAACTTTAAAGTGTGTGAAACAATAAATTAGATAATTCAATTTTGGGATACGATGTATTTTAATCGCGTACTCCCCCATATCTATTTAGATACCAATACTAAGGTACAGAACAAGACGTGTGTGTGTTTTAGCACGTACGTGTTTTTGGAAGGGTTGCTACGTGTTTTCGAAGTGAAAAGGGGGTACGGGAGGAAGTACGTCGACAAACGCCACATGCACGTTTTCCCCAGGCCAGAATGAGTGTGTGAATCGTACGTTGCGCACACGAAGAGTGCGTTGTAACGCAGATTGCAAGCAGCGAATCTGAGACGTTAAATACGTGCGGAGGCCGTACTGACCACGTGCGTATTCCTACGTATTTCGTTCTTGCACATAGACACTACGCACTTTCAAGTACTCTATAATGACCGCCAATTCAGATTTATCAAATGGCCTGACACGATTTGCGCTTCAATGGGAACATTAACTCGTCTATATACAAAATGTATTATAATTATGTTAAACATATATTCACCGATATTTAAATGCAGTTGAATGCTCCGTTATGGCATTCTGATATCCGTAACTCAATTGCATCAACTACAAGACAGCCCGTATATTTATTATTAACTGACGTCTTGAATACAGGAAACTGTATCATTGACACATACGAATAAAATGGTTCAAGTAATATATTTAATGTTATGGACGGTTCCTAAATGGTGCATAGAAACGAATGCTTTCCTATCTGTCGTTTTATAGTTTTAATTTGATTACTAGAATAGTTAGTATAGTTTAATATAGGCAGGCACGCCAAGTAATGTTAACTCGACAATAAAACAGAATACAGACACATTACGGTTACCTACTAAAATTGTTAATTGTATATTCTTTATTACCCGGTATACAGCGATTGAGGTTGTTCAGAACATATGTCGTATAGTAGCACGTACATAATACAAAGCAATACAGTAATTGAGATGGTTCGTGGAAAGAAGGTCTAATCGCTTACATGTCAAAAGCCATTGCGAGGAATGCGTGAAACACCTGGTATGTACATTTTTCTCCGTTCCACACGTTCCATACTGTTAGAAAGTTACCCTAAGTACGACCTGTCAAACTATAGAATGTGATAAAACATTGTAAAAAACATCCAACAACAAGAATCAGAACATGTTTAGTAACACATACATCATACAAGAACACCTGAATAATAACAGCAGCAATACAATGATAGCAGGTATCACTTCATATAAACAGTCTAACGTGAAAGGCACAAAAAGACCAATGTGTGTTTATATATAGTTTACAAGGACCCCGGTTACGATGATCTTTGTTTGAAAGGAATGGATAGACTATTTCTTTAAAATTGTTGTCAACTCAACAAGGTATACGGTGCACCAGATACATGTTTTATCACAAATGAACTCATGTGTAATAAGATACTAGTAGTTCTTGTCTGCATTTTGAATTTGAATCATTCAAAAATGAGTTCTACATGTAATTTACGATTTTATTTGTTTAAATATCTAGAAGTATCAAGGAAATATTCAATATTGGACAAAATGAACTAACTATATTCCAAAATAGTCCACTTTAAGGAAGCCGAGTTTTAAACACCATGCTGGTTTCATTTATTTAAATTATAATAAAAAACGTGCCTTGGTTTGGTTATTGTACCCTTATTATTTTGTCGTACTGTATTCAACTTTGCTGTAAAAAGGTGAAATTTAGAACGAAAATATATGATAGAACTATTGTTTTATATTCGTATGTCCCAAATATACATTCTTGGTCTAAAAGGACATTCCAACCACCGATTGACACAGTGCGTTAAATGATGCATAGTTTGACATAGATGTTTTGACTTGCAAACCGTACCATTTGGCCAGATGTCAGTGTTTGTAAGTCCGCAGGAGATGCATAAGTCCTAGCACTTCCTGACGTCACAATGACGTCATAAACCGTTATACTTGCGGTCAGACTCTCAAATTGTGTGAACTCACATCGAAGTTTATGTAGTTGAAACATTGAAGTCAAATTAACGTTAGGAACTACTTTATTAAACTCAAACTAATTCAATACAATTTCGCTTTAAAATCATATAAAGCTCATAATGGGAAATATCACCCAATATCACACCGTTTAACCCGATACCTAGCATACAGATGGTACTTAGCATACAGCTGTCTATATATATGTACAAAATTCGAGCGGACGTTAGAAATGCTTGTATTTATATACCTTTTGCACGGTTTGAACAAAACAATTTGTACACTCTTACTTGCAATTGAAAGAGGCATCAATGCATATAATTCTGAGCAAAACCTTGTTTTATTCAGGGAGAAATCACGGAAATTATTTGCGATTTATGAAGAAAAACGCGTTGTTTCAATCTTTGACCCCCAAAATGGTAGTTTTAAACACAACTGAACCCTTGTGCTTAAGCCATCATACAATTAAATCCATTCACAGTCTATATGTAGATTTACACATTTTTATTGCCCGTTTTGCTTAGATATTATGGTATAAACAGGGCATGATGTCATATTTTTGAGAACTGTGAAAAAAGCTGAAGATGAAAAAAGATAATATGGTATACAGATACAACGGTAGAGATGATAACAGTGTATACATCCATCGTAAAATGCTAAATGCATCGTTTTTAAACGTAATAACAAACAAATACTTATTCGTAGGTTGTCTAAACTTACGGACTTTGAAAACGCACCATTCATTCAAACCACGGAATTTAATAGCAAACATTGCTCAACTGCATTAAAATTTTGTCTATAGATTGCTCATTTTATGTTTAAACATCAAGCAAAATTTTAAACGACAGTTGACAATGTTCCTAAGTCACGTGACATCCACGTGCTTAAGTCTCAAAACCAAAATCACATTTAGGGAGAATGCGAGTAAAGTTATGTTTTTGGCGCGTTAACAATAGTGGGTACTCATTACAATTCAAATCCGCTTCTGGGGAATTTTCCTCTATTCACCAACAAAGGTTTGGACAACCTTGTGGGCAGATCGGGTTATGGAACTCATCCATGGACTCATGTTTCGAAGAACATGTCATATGTTTTCGGTGGGATTAAAATCTAGGACATTCCATCACGCAAACATTGTTTTCTTCAATAAAAGTGACTTTTATTCATTATTTATGAGCATGGTTATATTCCTGTTGTCTGAGGTTAACACCCATGTCATCCGGAAATAGTAATGCTAGAAGGTATTGACTGCATGTTGAAGCACGTGTTCAATGTTAGATGAAACACAAATCGGCAGGGTACTAAATGAAAATGTTGTATTTCATAAATAAACAAGTTTGATATTTTACTTTTGGTGAATAAGCATATCTATCGACACCAAGCATTCTTGTGACAGGTAAGGTTGCTGACCGGAAGTCGTTTCCTTGGCGGAGCATGCGCATCAATTTATCCGAATTAGGTGTCTTTTTAGGCCTTTAATCCCTATTTGGAGTTCAATGGTGGTTTCAGTTGGCATTAAACGCTATTGAAGACGAATAGGTATTGTATCATGACAATATAATCGCGCAAATACCGCGTGAAGGCTACTTCCGGTATGTAACATGTCTTTACATCCAGACACATCAGTTTCGGATTGACGTGAAATGTAAACTTTTGTTTTTAGAAAACTGAAAATGTGTTTTTTTGGTATGCAAATGAATCGTTTACACATCGCCATTTACACAGTTCGGATATTTTCATTCGCACAAGAATCACGCGCGATAAAATGAGATTTGGCCACGTGGTCACTACAAGCAATTCTGTTGGTAAAAATGGATTAAAATATACTTTCTGACACCGTTCTAACCTAGGAACATTATTCCATTGGTAAAACATATTCCTAGTTCATACAAAAAATACCGACCCCTGGAAAGTGGTGCCTTTTCAAAGGCCGTAAGTGTATTGGTAATTTACCGCGCTATTGGTAGCAAATGAGGGATTTCACTTTTGAAGAACAATATTATTTAGCATGACCTCTTCAATACGTACATCCACTCGAACCGCATTCACGCAGTGCCCATTCTTCTACTAAGATTGAAACAAGAGGTTGCTCACCTGTCTAAATGCACATACGTTGACCCAAGAAAGCATTTATACTTTCTGACATGTAAGACTGGATGATGCTACATACCAAATCTCAAATCTCTAGGCGCTGATTTTTTAAAAGTATTCCATCCATCATTAACTCGTGAATAGAAATTCAAGGAGGTGTGGAAGGTTACTTTAAAAATATCAGAAACTTTATAATAAATAGCACCTTTGAAAACAAGCTCATTATACTTTGGACCCACGTGAATGCACATACTGTTTACCCCACCCCACCCCAAAGCAAATTTGTTTAGGTACCATACCATGCTTTAGGTAGAAAATATTTATTAATACTCATAATTCCTAATAACTTCTGAAATAATGTCTCGCCTGTGAATAATATTTCTATTTGAAACATGCAGGTTGTAAATCTTAAAAATGTAGCTCACAAATCGGTTCTACTTTTTTACGCGGATACACATCCCGAATTTTGTAAATCACGCCTGCTGATCTGACCCGAGTTTCCGCGACATCATAAAACAGGTAATAATTCTAACCAACCGTAATGAAGAAATAAAAGAGACATTGCTTTTGTCGGCGAATTAATTAGCTGTCAGTTTAAGTAGAAATGTTAATTCTTGTATTGTATCTGATCCCATACTTTACTACGAACTTGTTTTTGTATTACTACGCGAGTACTACTAAACGTTGAAATCAACAAAATAATGATCGTCATTTCGCTTTCACATATTTACGATTAAAGCTTTTGCTTTTATTTCTCATCGTAGAAAGACACAGTAAGCAGTGTTTTGTCTTTCTTTGTGTAACAGATCGTTCAGACTTTAATGCATCTTTGGTTGCTATTAATCAACAAGACGAGAATTACGCAGTGATAATTTGTCACGGGAATAATTAGAGATCCGGGATTTAAACCAATCTCCGGGGAACCTTGCTGATCTCATGAAATAAACATTATGTTTTATCTTATAGGTCAGAAACAAAACATGACAAAATGCGCGTGCTTTATGGTACAAAAACGTCTTCTATTACCACAAAGACGAGTATGTCAGTTTCGTCGACGAACGCGACCTCGGAATTTAAACGTTCAAGTTAAGTTCTTTCTATTATGCTATCGAAACATGAAAGTGATATTGAGCTACGAAGTCGTCGTTAAATTATGAAAATGACTAAAATGGTCTTCTGAACAAACTGCGCGAAAACATAGAATCTACTTGGTTTAAAGAATGATTATAACACAGTTCAATACTGCATGCATATCCACAAATACATTAGGCATGCTTATCAAATTACATTTTACTGAAATACGAGGGGTGATCAATATATTCGAGGACTTTTCATCTAGCAATTTCATATTGGCAGCAAGGCTCTAAGCCATTTAACATCATTTGGAGTAAGATGTCTCCGACCGAATGCACTAATACAATTATTTGATTCATACAAATGTCACGCGACGTCATTCCAAGCGTCACCGTCGGAGCAGCACATAGCTCTTTTCTGGACTGATACCCGGTCCCATGTATGAGACTGGTTGTCTTTTATTACTGAAATAAGCAGTTAACAGCCGATTCTGTAATGTGAGGTGGAATAAAAAGACTATCTTTGCGTTATTGGAAACAAAACTCGGAAAAGGGCGGTTGGCTTTACAAAATTAGATTATTTCAATTAAGACTGAAAAATCAGGTTTAGGACGCAATATCGAAATAATCCTTTTGATTTGGAGTCAACGATTTTATGTGTTGTAGCCTATACTAGTCTTCGTTTTTGCCAGTAACATTTGATAGAGATCTGTACGTCTTATTTCGCAGAATTTAACGGAAAATGTCCCTAACGTGGTGTTATTTTATCGATTCAACCGTTTGGCAGAGACCCTACATTCACATAAACAACGGAATCATATGAAAATGCCTAATTGGGAGCGCACAGAATCCATGCACAATTTAGTCAAGTCATTTTGGATGAATCGCGAGGAATTTATAAGTTGCGCGTTAATTTTCATAGCGTGTCGTTTCTCAGAAATAACGTTACGCCCGAAATGCTCGACGGTGCGCGCTTCACCATGGTTACAAAAATTGACGTCATAAAGTAAATAGTGACGTTATTATAAATAAAATTAGACAAATCGCGAGATAATTGATTGATCTACATCAGCGTGTAATTTCATTACTCTAGTTCTTATAATTCAAAATTGAGAAGAAAAGTCCTCGAATATATTGATCACCCCTCGTATTAACGAACGCTTTGGTTTTGAATTAATTACGGTAAATGTTGTCAATATTGATATTATATACTACTCAGACATCAAATCATTCAAATTTCGCATAGTAAATTTTGTTTGTAAGAATGTGCTGCCATTTTTCCAAGAGACATTGCTAAGCTTTTATGGAGAATAACATATTTTGTCAGGCAAATGTGAACACAGTTTCTATCTATTATTAAGAAATCCTTTGTCTCTACAGTCAAAAATAAAGCTGTGTTTTTATGTTAATTTGACAAACCTTCTTGGTTCTTACTGGCGCATTTATATAAACAAGAGTTCACTGGTTCAATTCAGTGGCTGTGAATATTTGTGCGAAGAAACTTGACTTCTTTCATCGACGTGAGAAAAGAAATCTCGAACATTTTTCACGAGAGATGCTGGCTTTTTACCAAGTTACCAAGACGTTTTGAGTAAAACATTGAACTAGGAATTAAATGCATGATTGCTATCTGTGATCTCTCTGGTGTGTGAGGTAGTGTTGGTTGTAAACGACCTTGAGACTTTAATTATTAGACATTGAGTTAGTAATCTTAGTAATTAACATGTTAAAGTGTTAAAATGTAGCCAGGTCATGATTAGTTCAAGTGAAATGGTTTTCTGTAGTATGTTATTAAAGTTGTTTATGTGAATATTTGACAGACTACATAGCGAAGTAAGCTCTTGTTTTACAACAGTTAGAAAGATACACCGTTGTTCGAGAACGAAGGCGTCATGCATGTACATTGAGTAATATCATGTTTTTGTCAATTTTTATCGACGAGACAGATATGACCCGATTCCGTTTAACACAACTTAAAGGGTTTAACACAACTTAAAGGCTTTGGTATTTGTATGTAAAGACAAGTGGTTAAGCCAACCGACTTACTATCCCCAAGGCTTATAAATGATTTCATTTTAGAATCTTATGTTTCTGGCCACCATGCGGTACATAATTTACTGGTCGTATAAATGGACATTGGTGGTCAAGGAGTGAGTATTTTGTAGACAAAGAAAATCTCATCCATCTTAGGACGGGGTATATTCTGATGAATTACCCCGACAATGTATGTAAATCGTCCGTAATTAGATCAGTAATTGATCACGTCCGTTCTAATAGTTAACGTTTAATTACGGGAATCATTTAGTAGCAGGTGTATTTTCCTATAATATCGTTAAGTCTCATTTATCACCTTTGTCGCTTGAATACCATTTACTTTGATATCATTCAGTGATAATAACGGAAATGTCCGTCAAATAAGATTTAGTGTCTGAGAAATACAAATCTTGACGTAGTATCTTTTTGCGAGTTTGTGACCGACGTACTGTAATTACGGGATGGCAAGACGTTCGTTGCAGGATAAAATACTATGCACTGTACACAATGGGCAATCGATCTATATGAATTATACTTGCTGAATTGGCATTTACATACATTTGTATATTTCATCACAGGAATTTCGTTACTACGGTATCGTTTGGTTTATCTTTCTCCGTATTACGCCCCAATAATATGTCATACAGGATAAAACCATTACTTTATTTAGATAAATCTTCTGAGCACCAGAAATACGAAAATAAAAGGCAGCATGGCTCATAGTTAACATTAACGTTACAACAACTCAATGTGACGAGCATTCGCCTGTAATTATATTGTTTCTTTAATGAAGTACACACTCACACACATGTGTTATTTTTCTAGATTTCCAGTAGCTGATCGTCACATTAAAGACGTGAGAATTGGTTAGAAATTAGAGATGATTAGAGATTTAACAAAAGTATATAATTCATCATGACGCCTTTTGCGAATATTATATATCATTTATTATCAGCCTTTTCCCTATCTCTGTATAAAGCGATTTAAAGCGAAAATCGTCAAAAGAGGAATTTATTTCTCTCAAACACATGACAAAACAAAATATGAAAATACTTCTTCTTTTCAAGGACAGTGAGAGACTCCCTCTTTAAAACAAACTTATAAAGCTAAAGTCGGTCGAGTAATTGAGGCGTAACCAATTTATGCAGTTAGATAAACTGATGTAGTAACATGATAGATGCAGTGCAAATTAAAGCGGTTAAAATGATATCACTTATGTAACCGTATTCTTCCGGCACGACTCAAACTAAAATAGAAATCAAAATAGACCTGAGTTATGAAAGCGAAACAGGAAATTAACTCAATAGATTTTATGGTAAAATCCTGTCTGTCAAGAAACTAGCGTCGCAAAGTAAAGTTTTAGATGAAAACACCCATGTTACTTGTCGAAAGTGCACGACATACAGCAGAGGAAATAAAATTTCGCACATGTATGGTTACCAAGTAAGTATTTTCTTGTTAACCGGTTACTGATTTGAAAAAAGTAACTGTTTA
Organism: Spisula subtruncata; assembly: GCA_963678985.1. Taxonomy (NCBI): domain Eukaryota; kingdom Metazoa; phylum Mollusca; class Bivalvia; order Venerida; family Mactridae; genus Spisula; species Spisula subtruncata. The sequence continues at coordinate 28,355,573 of OY787665.1, forward strand.
CAATAATTTTAGGCCTAGACATTTAATTCACTGTATGCATAGATTCAAATAAGTCGGTAAAGTCGCCAATGGGAACAGGAAGAAGTTGTCATTCTTGATTTTTTAGTTTACTTGTGTACTTAAGATTCTAAAATAGTAATACATTTGTATTCAATACATTTATTTTACAGAATGCAGTTGGACGATAGGAATATCTCACTAAAACTGTCGGAAGTTCGATGTGAAATTGGTATCAGCGAGCGCATGGTGAAGCTGAGAAGAAAGTGTGCGTTGATGAAAGAATCTTTGGGCCACTTAAGTGATATATATTTGAATACCCATGCAAAGTACAGTGAGTATAACTCTGGAAGTCAATCTGAAGGAACAACTATACTTGGACTAAGTTCGGAAATTGATGTTCTTATATGTGATAAGAGTATCCATGTAATACAAGACTGGGCGGATTGGAAGCGTGACGTGAATTGTTCAAGACGAGCAAACGTCACCAGGTTATTGCATTCTTCAACTGCTTAGAAGAAACGAACCACTTCCAGAAACGGTTGTTGTCAATGGATCGTTCAAATCAGACGACAAAGGGAGGATATTGTTACCCAATCCAATATCCCATTTTGTGAGTTACGTAGAAGGGGCAACGGATTATGGTCCCGCCGGTACGTTGGAAGGAGTCCCTGGTAGAACGAATACGGACGTTCTATACGCCTTGCACTGCGACAGTTGACCTGTTGAGGCCGAGATTGGTTTGATCGTCATACTGTCGGTACTTGGCCATCAATGGATCATAAACAGTTTGCAAGGAGTAAAGATTTATTTCTTGTACCAGCCAGTAGCAAGTGTAACAATCTACACGACTTTGAATGGAGAATTTCTACCTCAATGGCAGAGAGGCTCATGATGTTCAATGCTAATATCACACGGATCGGGTGTTATTTTATGATGAAAATCATGTGTAAAAAGATTCCGGGAAAAGGCTTCATATGAAAGTTAGAAACATTGCTCTTCCTCCAGTTTTGCCATCAATGGTTGATAATGAAATCGCTATCGTCGGAAGCCAGTTTTTCAACTTTGCACTGCAATGCAGTGAATTGCCTCGTAGAATATTGCGTGAACTAAGCCAGGTCGGGCTTTCAGAGGCTGTGTCAAAAGTGCTCGCAGGTATACTGAGACTACAGAGTCAGTATTACACACTGAATGATGTAGGACAACAGGCCCGTACATTGTTTTCACCGCGAATATGTTCTTTGGTGGGCTCACTTCTAGCTTCATTCAGTGTTGGCACCAGAAATACTGTATCACCTGATGCAATATGGTGGTTTAGAGAAGGGTTTGGGTCCGATGTCTCTTCTAGTAGATTAAAGCTTGCATCGGCGTATTACTGAGCCAACGATATGAACAATGCCGAATTGATATTACGAGAAGTGGAACATTTGTATACTGACATTGTTGCACCAGTGTTCTCTTGCTGTGCATTTGAAAGACAACCTTTACGAGACGAGTCGTTAATCCAGGTTTACAGGAATAATGAAATGTTAAACAAGCTCACCGCATTCTGTGTAACATTCATAAGATGCGAGGCAGCGATTATCCCTCTTAAATTGAGACAGGAACTGTTTCGATCAACCGAGGCAGAACTTCAAACCAGGGTTTTTTTCGACAAACATTGGATGGATTTCGCTGTGGTGGATTCTCTACCCTTCCTTTACTTCCTGCGATACAACACATACAAGAAGTTAGGATTGCGCCAAAAACAACGACAAGCACTCTGTAACATGTCGAGAACAACATTACACACACAAAATCTTGGAAATAGGGAGACTGCATGGAACCTGTTGAGACAATGTATGGAACAAGAGAATCTGCCACAAGATGTGCGCTGGTGTTACCAAACATCTATAAAAATACGCCCTGACAACAATGCTGCTAACTTCCACCGAGTCAAATTACCGAAGTTTTAGTTAAGTGTACTGGTTATTGAACCATGGATGAAAACATAGAAAGAAAATATTATATTTTAGTATTCCGGACGTTGATCGAGGCAGCAGGGAAGAAGAAGTGTTCGGAGAGTTTTGTGGACGGAACGAGGATGAATCAAAAGTACTGGGTGCTCAATACAGTATACATTTACAATTCTATAAATGGTGCATTCGCTTTAAAACTGCACTTGTAATGGAACGCCAAGCGAAAAAGTTAAAAAAGACTTGACTGTATTTAAATGCATATCGCGATCAAGAGGTAAAGGACTATTTGACTTAAGCGAACATTGAACAATACGTATAACAATATACTATTTTAAAGATGCAAATGTTAATAAAAAAATATGTTCTGCTATTAAATACATTGTCATATTGCTCATTATTCCAATGTTAATTACCGCTTAACAAGCTTTGTACAATCCATTTGGATTGGACATTTATCCATTCTCCAATCAGACTAGATCAATATGTTAAGAACTATTAGCTTCACAATTTTAATATGGAACAAGTATTATTGAGTAGTCAAGGCCGTTTTGGTCATCAAATCTGGGTCATATGTGAAACAAACTTAGTCCTATAATAAAATAGAACTGTGATGTACATTTTAAGTATTGAAATAATACCACGAAAATCACCATTGCATGCTTTTTGTTATTTTTCTTTACTCAACAAAGCAGGAAATAGAATACTTTAGTCATCTTAATAAAATGTGTTAAAATTCCAGAAAAGAACAGCAATTACCGTTTTCATCATTTCGAAATCAAATCAGGTATGTGAATGGTTATTATTAATTTGATCTTATTCTAATTAATCAGTATTTAACCTCCGTACGTCCAGGACAGATAGAAGCTCGTAATTTTAACATTAATCATACATAAATCGCACATATTCTGCTACGGTTTCTCGGCATACAACATAACTTTTAAAATGAGTATCAGTTAGGATAATTGGATTTTGGTTTATATTCCGATTTGTGAACATTTAGCCAATTACCTGAGAGGCTTATGTATCTTGTTACCGTCGTAGTCCTAATATACTGGTGGTTTGTATGTTAAAGATAAGACGAATATCCGACAGACGACAATAATATTCTCATTTACAGAATTTCTACCTGTCTTTCAGACCAGATTTAAGGAGAGTTTAATCCTACTTAGCTGAGACTTTCATTTTACTTTCATAGACCATACTTCTCGCATCTTGGTAAATATGAAAATATGCTTCACAACACGTCACTGATACAGATAATTTTTCAATCTCAGAAATTATCAACATCAAATAAAAGAGATCTCAGCGAGTTCTAGTAATTGAACGACAATGCATACTCCTTGAAGGGAGGTACATGTATAGGTTTAAAACTGTCAAACTGAAGTATTATCTAATGGTCCTCTAGCAAATTTGCTCAAATTATGCCCATATTGGGTCAACATTTGCCCCGCCCTGGGGGTCACCCGTTTTACATAGACTTGTATAGGGAAATTATAAAAATATTCTTGTCTAAAACAGTTTTGCATAGACATTTGATGTTTGGTATGTAGCATCATATAGTAGTCCTCTGCCATGATTGTTCAACTTATGCACCTGGTGTCAAAATTGACCTGGTATTTCATCCACCAATATGATTTTTAAGAAACCCGTGAAATTGTGTTCACATGTAATGTAATTTTCTATTAAATAAGTCAAATAAAAAACACCACATACATTCTCTTTCAACCAGCCTATTTCTCATCTGAATATGGTGTCTAGGTACTTGACTAACCACTGATTTAAGAACATGACCAAATGTAACTTGAAAAAAAGAGCCTACCCCTCTATTTTTGGCGGAAAAAAATGAAATGGCGACATATACTTAAGGTCACAAACCACTAATTAAATTTGTTCTTAAGCTCAATGTAAAGTTACAATAGTCAGTCCCAGGTTGATACATGTTAAAGTCTATGGCCAGGTGGCAGACATATATCAATGAAAAGAAGGGGCTACCAGCTTTAAGAAAATACAAAAAAATCAGGGATCACGTATCATATAAGAAAAATTTTGTCCGTCCAACGCGGTGAACATATTTTTACAGGCGCGCGGACCGACCAAATCCGGGTTTTACCCTACCCTACTTTCGCTTTGGTATTTTGGCCAAAATCTCAAAATACGTAAAATAAAACAGTTTCAATACATCACATACATGTATACAAAGCCTGTAAACCCAATCAAATGATTCCAGTTTCACCATGTCAAAGCATAATACCATTTAAACACAATCACAAGTTTATTTAGGGTCTATTTGGGTGTATCCTATTTTGGTTCGCGGATGCATTTAGTGGTTTGTAACCTTAATCACAAAATACAGACGAATCATTTCATCATGCCTCAATAGATTTGTAGAGAATATTCCCAAGCTTTCAATTGATATGTGAAATTACGATGTGACTTTCAAAACAAGCCCGTACTGTCAATTATTATCATTTTTTGGGCGCCGTAAAAATGGCATAGGTTCAACACATAGTGATAACGTTTGCGACATCATGGTAACGTCACATTTGTACACAAGATACACCATTAAATCGCACTTGGATTCTTGTTTGCAAAGGTGCTATTTATTATAAAGTTTCTGATATTTTTAAAAGTAACCCTCCACACCTCCTTGAATTTCTATTCACGAGTTAATGATGGATGGAATACTTTTAAAAAAATAGCGCCTAGAGATTTGAGATTTGGTATGTAGCATCATCTAGTCTGACCTGTCAGAAAGTATAAATGCTTTTTTGGGTCAACGTATGTGCATTTAGACAGGTGAGCAACCTCTTGTTTAAATCTTAATAGAAGAATGGGCTCTGCGTGAATGCGGTGCGAGTGGATGTACGTATTGAAGAGGTCATGCTAAATAATATTGTTCTTCAAAAGTGGAATCCCTCATTTGCTACAAATAACGCGGTAAATTAGCACTAGACAACCTACGAATAAGTATGTGTTTGTTATTACGTTTTAAAAACGGTGCATTTAGCATTTAACGATGGATGTATACACTGTTATCATCTCTACCGTTGTATCTGTATACCATATTATCTTTTTTCATCTTCAGCTGTATTCACTGTTCTCAAAAATATGACATCATGCCCTGTTTATACCCAAATATCTATAAGCAAAACGGGTGAATAAAAAATTGTGAATGGATTTAATTGTATTATGGCTTAAGCACAAGGGTTCAGTTGTGTTTAAAACTACCATTTTGGGGGTCAAAGTTTGAAACAACGCGTTTTTCTTCATAAATTGCAAATAATTTCCGTGATTTCTCCCTGAATAAAACAAGGTTTTGCTCAGAATTATATGCACTGATGCCTCTTTCAATTGCAAATAAGAGTGTACAAATTGTTTTGTTCAAACCGTGCAAAAAGGTATATAAATACAAGCATTTCTAACGTCCGCTCGAATTTTGTACATGTATATAGACAGCTACATGCTAAGTACCATCTGTTTGCTAGGTATCGGGTTGAACGGTGTTAGTACTGCGTTTCGAAATCCACCAGCTTACGATATTCTACGATAAAATACACTGAACAAAATTTCTAATTAGTCACCTAACATATTGCCAAAAGTTCAATGATTATTTAAAATATAATTCTGTCAATAGTAAACATAAATGAGATGTGTAATCAACACAAACATGAAATTTTGATGCAGATTCTGCTATTCTCACCCTCAATTATTTGAGATACTATACAACAACCCTCAAAACTAGAAATCACATCAAAATGTGGATAAATGAATTTATAAATAACCCTATTTTTTAAACATAAAACATAATAAACCATCCTCTCATATGGACGAGTAGGCAGTAATTAATGTATATAGCAAAGTTGTATTCCAATAGGTTGTATGGTTGAGGCGATGGAATGAAATGAAAAACATCAACTTTTAAGCTTTATGTGGATTTCTGACAGTTACAATGTAAATCATCATAGGAAATCAATGTCGCCTCTTAAGTTGAAACGCACTGATAACACGCCATAATTGAAGCACAAAGAAGATAATTAATGAAAGAAAGAAAGAATGTACAAAATTTTACTTATCTATCACCCGTTTGTATCATTATTTTGAGGATTTAATGTTGTTCTAATTTCAATTAAAAGGGAGGTAATTTCAGAATTTTCAACTTCAAAGCTGTATATCTTTTTAACGCCCAATTATTTTAGTAATACTGGTTATTTTTCCGTTTTTGCGATCACCAATTGGTTTATATTTCAACAGTTTATCACATTTCCACTGACAGGTTTTGCATTAAACATAAAAAACACTGTTTCGTTCTCAATGGGCTATAACTCTAAACAGGTTACGTGGCTATGTAGAACACGGACTGGATTTGATTTAGAACTTGAGGCCGAATGAGTTAAGTACACTTAACATATTTCTCAATTGATATGTACAAAAAAAAATGAGTTGAAAAAGTGACCAATAAGAAATTTTGCTGAGTGTACAGGTACATAAAGACAAAACTCTACTGATTAAGCTTATTGGTACTGTTTTATCAAAGCATTTACGCTAGCGTAAACCTAAAATTTCCTAAAATATTGCGTACGTCGATAATATTTGTGTAAATGCGTGTTACAAAGATATTTTAGTTCACATTTTGTCGTAAGTTTTAGCTTATTTCTACGCCAAGGCTGGGCAACTCTAAATGGCAAATATGAACGTAAGTGTAGAGTTTTTAACACGCACTGATGATTTTTGACCGTCGCATGTTATTTTACACCGTAATTTGTTCTTTTAGACCGTCAATTGTTGTTTTAGGCCGTGATTAATCATCAAATCTTGACGTATATTTATTCATTCTGGTACACGTTTTATTTGTTATATTGTTATATTGTGTCCCGTGTTACGTTCAATCTTCAATATTTTTGCGTAAATGTATGCAAGTAGTGTCGATTCAAAGATGTCTGTCAAAACCGCCATAACGTTCCATCTCGAAATAGCTAATTGCAGTAAGTATAACCACAACGCTATAGGACCATTATATTTTTAATCATTTAAGTGAATTATTGATGGTAGAATTTAATCCTGACACGCCTGTAATAATCAACGGGGGGTGAATGTTTGTTTACCCGGTTGTGACAGAGATCTTTGAACCAACTATACTTGCGATCATTTAGTAAAACACACTTACGAGTTTGCGTAAGGTAGATATCTATTCGTAAATTTACGCGACATTTACGCATTGTTAGTAAAACAGTGCCATGTTACATGGTGTACTACATGGGAACCGTGTGCAAAGAGGACCAACCGGTAATAATTATTGAATTATATAATAGCATAGCACTGTCAATATAGGTCCTCCATTGTCAACAAGGTCTGAAAATTGTGTCTAGTCAGCACATCTCTTTCATCCATCGATTGTACATCACAAATACTCTCCTTGTGTCACTTTTACCTAATTCGACGTACTACGATTGTATTGTGTCGTAGAACTCGAGTGACAAGCAGGTACTTGACCATTTACAAGCAGGTACTTGACCATTTACAACATGCACTTCAATATATTGTCTGTGTCCGAGTGGTTCAATTGTCTGGAAACGTTAACTGTCACTTTGATGACATGAGATGCAATGTTGACATATTCCAAGTCGTTCTAACAAAATGTCAATATGAAGATGTTGACATTTGTACAGCATTTTGTTAGCGGACGAGTGTGGTGGTACTATGGGACAAGTATCATACAGCGACACATGTATGCTTTGTGGTTTATGTTTTGTTATCCCTTTGGTTGTTAAACACCTGGAATTCGGTTCGATTCCCACGATTTTTCCACCTCAAAACGCTTGTCGGATTCTTACATTTGGTGATCTGATCCCTGTGGCATGCTATTTAATGCATGAAAACACGAGGCATCTTTCTTGGGAAAGAAGGTATATCCGTCTTGAAATCACCTTTTTAAATGATATTTTACTAACGACCAGCAACAAGCATCTTTTCTCAATATTCAACAGAAGTATCCGTCCCTACGTCCATATCTACATCAGTTAAAACGGCAATACACAGTTAATACTCTAACGAACGTTTATATTTGGGTCTTCGGCCTACCTAAATGTTGAATAGTTACGGTTTATCCGACCCTTTAATTCATCATTGAATCTGTTCTGGATGAACGACGGTTAAATACTGATTAATTAGAATAAGACCAAATTGATCAAAAACCATTTATCATTGACAATACCTGATCGGATTTCAAAATGGTGAACATTTTATTGCTGTTCTTTTCTTACATTTTCACACTTTGCATTAAAATTAATAAAGTATTACGTATATTTCCTCTTTAGTTAAGGTAAGATAATTGTTGGAAAATAATAAAAAAGCAAGCTATGATATCTTCAGAATGGCTTTCGTTATACCGTTAACGCAAATAAAAATGTACACCAGGTACTCACGATTTAATTAATGAACCTTCATTCAAATTTATGGTAATTCTTAAACAACTACAAACTGGGAAAGTATAGAGTGTTTAGGCGTTCATTAGCTGAATCATTATACGGTACGCTGGTCACCGTTGATTGTCTTTAAAATACATTAACATATAGCCGAAATGAGCAATGTAGAACGCACACAAACCGTGTAAAATAATTCGTTGCGTAACAGCACAATAAAAACATATTATGCGTCGTTAAAAAGTTGCAATGTTTGTTATATTATGTGTTGCTCTGTGACAAATATTAAATGAAACATGTGTATCGCTAAGAAATGGATTATGCTGATATCTGTAAGTTAACACTATGACATCAATTCAGACAGCCAATATATCTAACATAAACGGACGTCTTGACTACAGGAAGTAAATGTTGTATTCATTGGAATAAATTCTCATAAATGTGAAAAGGTTTAATTGATTCAATTAAGAATATAAAGGGTCTAAATATATTCCATGGAAACGGGTGTATTGCAAGTAGTATTTCTAGCGTTAAAATTAAAAGTTGGTATAGTCGCTGACATGCTAAGTAATGCTTACTATACAAAACGACAAAATGCAGCAAATTTCTACTGCAATTGTTTTCTATGCATGTTCTTCATTAACTCGTATGTGTAATTGATGTCGTTCCTTGAATGAAGGTCTAATAGCTTATATGTCAAAAGCCATTGTGAGGAATGCGTGAAACACCTGGTAAGTGCGTTTTTCTCCGTTCCACACGTTCCGTTAGAGAATTACCTTAACTACGACCTGTCAAACTGTAGATTGTGATAAACCATCGTAAAAACAACCAACAACAATCATATTATATGTTGTAATACGTACATTATACAAGAACTCCTGAATAATAACAGCAGCAATACAATGATACATGGTACATAGCAGGTGTCACTTCATAGAAACAGTCTAACGTGAAGGCACAAAAAGACCAATGTGTGTTTATATATAGTTTACAAGGACCCCGGTTACGATGATCTTTGTTTGAAAGGAATGGATATATTATTTCTTTAAAATTGTTGTCAACTCAACCAACAAGGTATACGGTGCACCAGATACATGTAAATGTTTTTATCCCAAATCAACTCACGTGTAATAAGATACTGGTAGTTCTTGTCTGCCTTTTGCATTTGAATCATTCAAAAATGAGTTCTGCTCGTAATCTACTATTTTATTTATTTAAATATCTAAAAGTATCAAGGAAATATTCAATTTTGTACAAAATGTACGAACCATGTTTTAAAATATTCCACTTTAAGGAGACTGATTTTAAACACCATGCTGGTTTCATTTATTAATAGTATCAGCACAAAAGTGCTGTGGTGGATTATTGTACCCTCATTATTGGGTCGTACTGTATTCAACTTTGTAGTAAAAACGTGAAAGTCACAATAAAAGTATAGGATATAACTATTGCTTTACATTCGTATGCCCCATATATACAATCTTGGTCTAAAGGGACATTCCGACCACCGACGGACGCAGTTCGTTAAATGTTGCATAGTTAGATATATATGCTTTGACTTGCATTTTATCGGCGGGGACTTTGATTTTTTATTGTTTCTTCGGCTTATGTGTGGATATTGTTCAATGTAGTTGCTATGAATATGTAATATTATTTCCCACTCCATTCCAACCTTGCCCATTATTTTAACTAGGTCATGTCGTAGTTGTGCCACTTGAGGTCGCATAACGTTAGGTCACTGTCCGTAGTGTTTTAACCTAGGTCACGCCCTGGGGTTGTTGTGGCTCATTTGGTCGTCGTTTTGGCATGGGTTTCTGAGGGCATTGCTCAGGGTAGTTGTGTCGTGGTGTTTCTGATTTCTGTGCTCGGCTGGTTGGGTTGAGTGCTGCCTTCCCTGTCGGATTTTCTCATATCTTGTTTGCAACTACAGTAAAGTTCCGCTTATCAAACCACTTTAATTGTTTTGAAATCGTGCCAGATTTTTGCCAGTTTTAGGTCCCAAAGTATTAAATTTCGAACAAAAAGGTCTTCTAATAAGACCGATTCGCTATTAAGACCACCTTTTTCACTGGTCTTATTAGCGGAACTTCACTGTAAATCAATTGCCCAGATGACAGTTTGGGTAAGTCCGCCAAGGTGCATCTGAACCAAATAACATAATAACGTACTAAGAAAGAAAGTAGTGCAACGGACATCATAGCTTGCTGTGTCATCAAATATATTGGCCATATTAAAATCGAAATAATGATTTGTTTTTAATACTGTTGTCTACACAATAAGTATGGTCACGTTTGTCTACGCACTAATGATTTAAATACTGCGTTTCGAAATCCATCACCATACGATATTCTACGATAAAATGCAGGTACATATTCATTATGTCTTACTTCGACACAAGGATAAGCTGTCATTAAGACACAACTCTACTAATTAAGCTTGGGTACATAGTGTGCTACATGTGAACCGTGTGTAAAGAGGACCAACTGGTAACAATTATTGAATTATAGAATAGTATAGCACTGTCAATATAGGTCCTCGACAGTCAACAAGGTCAGTAAATTGTGTCTAGTAAGCACATCTCTTTCATCCATCGATTGTTCATTGCAAAGTAACAAATACTCTCCTTGTGTCACTTTTACCTAAGTTGACGTACTACGATTGTACTGTGTCGTAGAACTTGAGTGACAAGCAGGTACTTGACCATTAACTACATGCACTTCAATATATTGTCTGTGTCATAGTGATTCAATTGTCTGGAAACGATAAATAACTCTTCAATGACATAAGATGCAATGTTGACATATTCCAAATCGTTTTTACAAAATGTCAATATGAAGATGTTGACATTTGTACAGCGTTTTATTAGCGGATGAGTATGGTGGTACTATTAGACAAGTATCATATGGCACCATATGTCTCAAATTGCATGAAATATTTAATATTTTCAAATGCCTTTTGTTGTTAAAACAGGTATTTGGTTCGATTCCCACGATTGCTCAAACTCGAAACACGTGGTGGATTCTTTCTCTAGCAACCCATATTGATGGGCGGGTCTTCGGTATTCCTAATTGTTGAATATTCACAGTTTTTCCGACCTTTTAATTTATCTTGTTACCAAGACAAAATATGTAAATCTGTACTACTCTCACCATAATTGATAATGTCCAGAGATGACACACCACTTAATTACCCGATCACCGGACGAGCGGGTGCTCTCTAGAATGACCTCATAAAATCGAATTAAACACACGTGATGACACATACGGTACTTAATAGCAACCATCTCGGACCGTAATTATATAGTTACAGGTCGATGCGATGTTCTAGTATATCACGTCCTGACTATGGTTCAATTTTGAACCCTGAGCCATGACTATTTCTAAAGACGATTCTATTTGGGCGGGTAACTCGTGATTTATTGATTTCAATAGTCATGGTTTAAAGATATGATACTTACTAATATGTGTAATTCATCAATTGGCAATTTAGCGCAGTTAGTCAATGCCGTAACAAGCTTTATCGGCAAATTGATTAAACTTTAAAAGTGCAGTCACGACTCAATGCTCGAAATCGAACTATATCTCTCTAACTATATGTTACGCGTTTGTTCACTTGTTTCTTAATATCAGCCGAGCATACCAATACCCAATTACACACGATACGTGTCTTAAAACTTACCCACTACTCTGATTATTTTAAGAGGCTGTGCACATATATTCCGTTTTTGAGGTTATGATTTGCGCTTTATGTCATGATTTGCCCCTCCTGTTATGGTTTCCCCCCTTATGTTATTGTTTGCCCCTGTACAATGGACTCCGGAGGGTCCCAATATATAAAACAATTAACTCATTTTGCCCTAACATTCATGATAGTCTATGACAGTGTGAGGTACAATCGCAGACCGGTGCGATGGACTCCTCAGGTTCTCTAGAGGCAAACATATATTCAAGTGGCATCACCAGTTCTAAAAGTCGGTCAGAGAGCAACAATTTTTCTGCATCAGACCTGTGAAATCATGTACTCCTGGGGATCCCTATATATCAAAACTGATATGAAGGCAGGATGTTGGTGCCTTTTACAGATCATTAGTGCGTGTCTTTGGTTTTGTTGGATCAGTGTAATATTTCAGTTATATACGGTACGCTTCTTTCAATATACTGATCTTTAACCTTTCCTAACCCAACCAAACTTTTAACTTTACATAACAGTCATTGCAACTGAATTGAAGATTCGGTTTGACAGTTTTAAACCTATACACGTACCTCCATTCAAGGACTATGCATGGTCTTTCAATTATAAGAACTCGCTGAGATCTCTATTTGATGTTGGTAATTTCTGAGATTGAAAAAAATATCTTTATCAGTGACGTGTTGTGTAGCATATTTTCATATTTACCAAGATGCGAGAAGTATGGTCTATGAAAGTAAAATGATAGTCTCAGTTAAGTAGGATTAAAGACTCCTTAAAACTGGTCTGAATGACGGGTAGAAATTCTGTGAATGAGAATATTATTGTCGTCTGCCGGATATTTGTCTTATCTTTAACATACAAACCACGGATCTATTAGGACTAAGACGGTAACAAGATACATGAGCCTCTCAGGTAATTGACTAAAGGTTCACAAAATCGGAATTTAAACCAAAATCCAATTATCCTAACTGATACACATTTTAAAAGTTCGGGAAGGGTAAAGTCGGTTATTTGACGAGAAACCGTAACGATTTGCGATCTCTGTATGATTAATGCTTAAATTTAGAGCTTCTATCTGTCTTGGACATACCGTGGTTTAAAACTGATTAATTAGAATAAGATCAAATGAATTATAACCATTTAAGTATTTATATACCTGATCGGATTTTGAAATGGTGAAAATATGCATGGATGTCCTTTTCTTGCATTTTCACATATTTCATTATGATTACTGAAGTATTATATTTCCTGTTTTGTTTGTCAAGTAGTGCATATTTCAGTGACCTACAGTAATAGATTTATGTGTATTCTGCATCAACTGGTATACAATAGTTGGTGGAGTTCCTGGAAAGTAATCGTTAATATACCCAAAGCCATTGCGAGGAATGCGTGAAACACCTGGTATGTACGTTTTTCTCCGTTCCACACGTTCCATACTGTTAGAACGTTACCCTAACTGCGACCTGTCAAAGTATACAAAGTTAGAATTAGCCTAACTACGACCTGTCAAAGTATACAATGTGAGAATTACCCTAACTCCGACCTGTCAAAGTATATGATATGAGAATTACCCTAACTGCGACCTATCAAAGTATACAATGTGAGAATTACCCTAACTGCGACCTGTCAAAGTATAGAATATAAGAATTACCCTAAGTACGACCTGTCAACGTATAGAATGTGAGCGTTATCCTAACTACGACCTGTCAAAGTATAGAATGTAAGAATTACCCAAACTACAACCTGTCAAACTATAGAATATGAGAATTACCCTAACTACAACCTGTCAAACTATAGAATGTGAGAATTACCCTAACTACGACCATTTAAACAATAGAATTTAAGAAAATATTGCAAAAACAACCACCAATAATCATAACATATGTAACAACACATACATCATACAAAAGATCCGAACAATAACAACAACTATACAATAATACGTGGGACAGAGCCGGCAGCACTTCATACAAACATCCTAGTGCGATATATGTTGCAAGCTCTGATTGAGAGTGGCCCTTGTCACGATGATCTTTGATTTAAAGGACCAGATAGAAATAAGGTACGGTAGTTTATGTTGTCAACTCAACAAGGTAAACGGTGCACCAGATATGTTATTTCCTCACCAATTAACACAAGTGAAATAAAGTACTGGTAGTTGTCGCCTTTCAAATGGCGAAGTTATATTGAATTTGAATCTTTCAACAGTCAGTTCTAAGGTCATATGTGAATGAGTTCTACGTGTTATCTACATATTATTATCACAATGTACGATTTTATTAATTTAGATATCACCAAATAGTTCATATTACGATTTTATTAATTTAAGTATCTAAAAATATCACCAATTTGTTCATTTTGTACAACATGTACGAATTATGTTCTAATTTATTTGACTTTAAGGAAGCTGATTTTCAAACACCATGCTCGTGTAATTTATTAATTTTATCATCATAAATGAGCTGTGGTTGATTATTGTACCCTCATTATTTTGTCGTACCGTATTCAACTTTGCTTTAGAAACGTGAAAGACACATATCCAACTATTTGTCCCATTTGTATTGAATGTGTTCTCAAGTCGACCACAGTTACCTTTCCTTGACTGGTGTTATACCGGTTTTAATCTGATCGATCTTATCTCGATTGCGTAATCGCGCTATGCTAACTCAGCGGGTTGTCGGAGTGTATAAATTAATGTATATCCTTTGCTGGAGGAGTTTTGTGCGTTCAGTTACACTTTGGTATTTTTGACATTTTGTATATGATGCATACCAGGATCTTCTTTATGGGCATAGCTCTGTCATTATGAAATTTTGTTTATAAGGTAGGTATCACCAGGAACATTTAAATGCTTCCATGGTATCATTCAGAATTCGTTGATCATGTGTGAGGAATCTAACAATTATGCATTTGTTATACTAGTAACCGCAACATGTGACGATATGTATACTTATTATCATGCATATTCGATGGATGATAAAAAAGAAACGGTTACTAGTAACTGTACAATGCTTGAGTATGTGTGCAATATCACAAAGTACAGTTTAAATGAAATGTAGCAACCACTGCTGATTTTTCACGGTTTGTTCAGTTGCATCTTCCAGCCATAGACCATACAGTTATAGAACTGGTTTTTAATATATTGAAAAATAAAAAAAGTTATGACAATTTTAAGTTCGTGCAATAGAGCGTTTTTTTCTTGAATTAAATAGGAGAATATTCGCGCGCTCGCGGACCCGACAAAACTCCAATTTTCCCTCTAATTGTCACAAATATTTTTTTTCAAGATATCGGGATGAAACATTTGTTCAACTTATATTTATGTTGGACAAGTGCTTTCAAAGTTATGAAGAGTTGAAATGTTAAACAAATACTAAATCAGTTTTCATTGTTTAAATCAATTCATATATCACATACAAAGAGTTCTTTGGATTCAGTTACAGAAGCATGTAGTTAAAGCGACCTTTAAAACAAAAACATGTGTGCACTTGAGTGCGCGAATCATCAGCAAGTGATAGATGATAGTTTTATTCTACCACCGTTTTTTTCTTCTCAATTTTCGAAAACAAATGTAGAACTTTTATTTAACGTACTGGTCAGTGATTCTTACTTTACAGTTACCAAACAAAAGCAACATTTCCCTTTTATATTATGAAAATAAAGAAAATGTATACTTATCAGATGTCTTCTTGTTTTTCTTATTATTCAGTCAATTACTGAATAGTTCACCTTTCCTCACTTTTTTACGTTTAATTTTCATTTTTACAATTAGTATACTAGTATATTCAATTAGGTGGTACAACGTGTCAATTAACCAGTTTATTTAACAAGTGTCATAGAAATGATATGATTCTTCATTTTTATGGCTCAACTGTACGATTATTACAATTTTAAATTATGCGTGAGCTTATGACATTTCACTTTATTTTATTGCATGTATTAGTTTCCAAATCGGCAATAAAGTATGTATACAGGAAATATAGCGGTTATAGAAATATAGCGTTTATAATCCTTCAAGCGAATTTACCACTTTTATTACCCCACATGCTGTGACAATCGCAGCGGGCGCGTCATAAAACAATTTACAATGTGCAAATTGAATATTTGTATCACTTTTTACTAAAAAAAATGATACCTGTTTTAAAAAACCGTAAAAAGGGGGCAGATCTAATTATCGCATTTCTTATATCAAAACACCAATCTGGCGGGAAGAAATTAAACTATTAATCAAGTTTGCACAAAATATATTCCCCGAGAAACAAAAAAACTACGGACAAGAAAGTAACCAAGTTTGATATCAAATCCGTTCATTTCCTTCTTTATTCAATGTGAGTGATAGTCATGTTAAAAACCTTTTAAAAGGGGGCTGATCCCATAAAGATACAACTATGAAATTTAGTGCATTATTTTGTAGACATATCAAACTACAAAATATGTTTGCACATAAGAAATCTCTCAAATAGTTTTTATCATATGGACAATTTTACGTGGAGTCTCCATGCCTTCCAATGGTAAAAAAATGTCACATGTGCGAATACAAATGGGACAAATAGTTGGATATGAAATGTAATATATGTACCTCTCAACGATTTTATGTATGTATAGTATTGGTGCATGGATGGACATTCGGGGTTTTTAGGTGATATCTTAGAATGACTTTACACACTCTGACAAAACACATGATCTTCCTTCAAATATAATTATTCACATTCATATACGTAAAACTAACGAATTAATTTACTATCATTTTTTTAAAATATTTGATGGAACACACGGGATCACTATATATTTTTATTATAAAATGCACGTGTATGTATTGTTTGAGATTTCAATAATTCAAAGGGATACTTGAAAAACTATTGCTATCAATTCGTAAGACTGAAGCTATTGGACTAAATGACTTTCTGACCGACGACGGTCACATTTCGTTAAATGCTGTCTATTTTTACATACACCGTAGATGCTTTAACTAGCTAGTGTAACATTTGGCCAGATTCCGCCGTAGATGCAGAAGTCGCAGCACTTCCTGACGTCACAGTGACATCATAAAATGTCATACTTGTGATTCAGATAAAAATTTATGTGGTTAAAGCATGATCAAATTAACATTAGAAACTTCTTTACTGAATTTATACAAAGTCTTCGATACACATTGACCTTAAACATCATAAAAAGCTCGTTAATTGTATATGTCACCAAATATGGCCTCTCTCGTAAGGCGCAACTATTTATTTCAGATATTTGGGATGAAATAACAACATTAAAAAGGACCAAAATATTCTTATAATCTTCTGTGTATAACTGTTACGCATTGAATACTGTTTCAAGGCAATGCCACAAAATGTTGCATGAGAGCTCCTAGCAAAACCAGCAGTTATATCCATATGAATATAGAGGACACGAAGACGAGCATGAATTTACGTCAATGTGCATAGCGATCTGAGCCAAATAACATAATAAAGTACAGAAAAAGTAAGTAGCGCAACGACTATCATATTTTGCTGTGCCCATCAAATATATTGGCCATAATGGCTGTGAGTTTTGTCTACACATTAATATCACTACGTGATTTAAATACTGCGTTTCAAAATTCATAATCATACGATATTCTACAATAAAACACAGCTACATATCCGCTTTTATCTTTATTCGACGTAGGGGTAGGCAATAACAACGAGCTTTTGGGACAAGGTATAGAAAACTACTACATGGGAACCTTGTGCAAAAGAGGACCGTCCCATAACAAATATTGGATTGCGAATAAAATAGCACTGTAAATTTAGGTCCTCAACTGTCAATAAGGCCAGACAAACTGTGTCTAGTCAGCACATCTCTTTCATCCATCGATTGTACATTACAAATAATCTCCTTGTGTCACCTAACCTAATTCGACGTACTACGATTGTACTGTGTCGTAGAACTCGAGTGAGAAGCAGGTACTTGACCATAAGCATGAGGCACTGCAATATATTGTCTGTGCCCAAGTGATTCCATTGTCTGAAAACGCTAAATGACTCTTCAATGACACAAGATGCAATGTTGACATATTCCAAATCTTTTAAACAAATGTCATTATGAAGATGTTGACATTTGTAAAGCGTTTTGCTAGCGGACGAATATGGCTATACTATTGGACAAGTATCATAAAGCTACAGATGTTGCATGAAATGTTTTATATTTTCGAATGCATTTTGTTGTTAAAACAGGTAGTTGTTTCGATATCCACGATTGCTCAACCTCGAAACACGTGATGGATTCTTACTCTTACCCATATTGATAGGCGGGTCTTTTTTATTCCTAATTGTTGCGTATTAACAGTTTATCCGACCCTATAATTCATCTTGTTTTCTTATTTATTACCCAGACAAAATATGTAAATCTGTACTACTCTCACCATAATTGATAATGTCCAGAGATGGTAAAACACTTAATTACCAGATCTCCGGACGAGCAGGTGCTCTCAGGAATTACCTCATAGAATCGAATTAAACACACGTGACGACACATACGGTACTTAATAGCGCCCATATTGGACCATAATTATAGTCAATGGTCGATGCGATGTTCTAGTATATCAAGTCCGAGCTATGGCAGCTCTCTAACTATATGTTACGCGTTTGTTCACTTGTAACTTGATATCAGTCGGACAAACCAATACCAAATGACACCCGACACATGTCTTAAAGCATTCCGGGAGCTCTTGTTGGTTCAAGAGGTTTTGTATTCCAGCCTCATATAATCATTGCAATGATGGTGACTGGTGAAACTAGTATGTTGGAATAAGAAAGACACATATTGAAATTAAAATACTACAGTGGAACTCACTTATAGCGAACTCGCTTATAACGAAAACTCGGTTATAGCGAAAGGAAAAAAAATCCCCGACCGAGTCCCTTCTTTATTTCAATGTAATACCACTCGCTTATAACGTAATCGGATATAATGAAAAATCGGTTATAACGTAGTGATTTCTATGTCCCGATGAAGCATTTTGTGTGCAAAACTGCTTGGATATAACAAAGGCGGTAATTGTGTCAAACATGTTTGTGCAAACAATCTTAAAAGGTGTTAAGTAGTTGCGTCACGGGCATTTATCATGACTTAACCAATAATTAAACCCCTAAACATCGTTGACATAACAAGGTTATTAACTTTTTTTAAATGTATTTGCAACTGATACTATCAAACGAAATATTATTTACAGGATGAAATATGTGGGGCCTTCATCAACCATGTCACATTCTCCATCGTTACTTACTGAATTGTTTTGATGGTTTAACGGCCCGTGCTTAGAACTTGCTAATAAGTGGACTTTTCATATAAGTTTACTTTGTCAAAGTGCTCAGATATAGAGGATTTATCACTCGTTGACAATTGATATAAATTTATATTAAAAACACTAAAAATGCGAAATACGCATCGATTTATTGGAAAAACTCAATACCTTATACTACACGTGGTACGTATAACTTTATACGTACTGGCTATACTAACCTGGGTACAAGGAAAGTCATGTGATATAACGAAATACGCTATATCCAATCTCATATAAAGAAATTTCATTGTACTGATATAGCGAAAATCGGATATAGCGTAAGGAATCTCTGGGTCCCCAGGATTTCGTTATAACCGAGTTCCACTGTATATGCTATGTGTTCGTTAATTTGTTTCTTGGTATCGGCCAAACATACCAATACCTAAACGACTAACGCTACGTGTCTTAACATTGTCCGGATAGTCTAGTTGGGTCAAAAAGGTATGAGGAAATCAGACAAGGAAGGTGGCACTCAACTTAACCAGCCAAGCAAGATGTTGTATATTTCAGTATGTGTTTGTCTGTCAGTTAGGGGTGCAACCAAGTGGTAGGTGATATATTCTGGTCTATGACAACTGTAGGAAAATGTTGCGGGACTGGTAGCTATCACTAACTAGCTGAAAAAAACTTCAAAAATGAATGTTTACCTCAGGCTAAACACATTCGCAAACAAAGATAGCATTTTGAAAACAATTGTTAAGACACAACTTCAAAAAGGGAAGAATAACTACTGTTTGAAGGGAGACTGCTTCGTTATATATTCGTACAGTAAACGCTTGGTGGATTCTTACATTAGGTGGTCTGTTCCCAGTGGCATGCCTTTATAAAGTAGAAAACACGAGGGAACTTGCTCGGAAGAGAAGGTGTATCCGACAGAAATAGCTGATCATCTTATTAAAGAATAGTATACTTAATACCAGCAACAAGCATATTTTTCATCTCACTGAAATATCCGCCCCTACGTACATTATCCACATAAGTTAAAGCGGCTACATAAATACTTCAACCTACATTCACAGTCGGTCGTATGGCCTATCTTATTGTTGATTATCTGCAGTTTATCCGACCCTTTAATTCATCTTGTTGTCTGATTTATTACCCAGACAAAATATGTAAATCTATACCGTTCTCACCATAATTGATAATGTCCAGCGATGGTACAACACTTAATTACTAGATCTCCGGACGAGCAGGTGCTCTCTAGAATTACCTTATAAAATCGAATTAATCACAATTGACGACATATACGGTACTTAATAGCACCCATCTCGGACCGTAATTATAGCCAACGGTCGATGGTTTAGTATAGCAAGTCCGACCTATGGAACCTCTCTTATTATGGTACGCGCTTGTTCACTTGTTACTTGATATCCGTCAAACATACCAATACCAAATGACACACGACATGAGTCTTAAAACTTGCCGGGAAATCTGGTTATTTTAAAGGGTTTTGTATTCCAGCCTCTTTTAATCCTTGTTTTGAATAAAAAAGGATAGAATAAACTGTAAATCCTCAACAATTAGGCAGGCCATAGACCCGCCTATAAAGATTCGTAAGAGTATCTATGTAACCGTTTTAACTGATTCACTCGTTGCTGGTCATAAGTAAAATATCACTAAACAAGGTGACCAGCTGTTTTAAGGAAGGCACCCCTTCTTTCCGCAAAATTGCCTACTGTTTCGTTCTTTTTATACCATTGCTCAAGGAACAGATCACCCAATATAACAATCAGTCACGTGTTTTATGTGATCGTATCGTGGGAATCGAATACAACCAACGGAATTAAATAATAAAATAAAAAAGCTTGTCTGTAATTCGAGACATATATAACTATATGACACTTGTCCAATAGTACCGCCACTCGTCCGCTAACAAACAGCTGTACAAATGTCAACATCTTCATATTGACATTTTGTTAAAACGATTTGGAATATGTCAACGTTGCATCTTGTGACATTGAAGAGTCATTAAGCGTTTCCAGACAATTGAATCACTTGGACACAGACAATATATCGACGTTCATGTTGTTCATGGTCAGGTACCTGCTTGTCACTCGAGTTCTACGACACAATACGATCGTAGTACGTCGAATTAGGTAATAGTGACACGAGGAGATTATTTGTAACTTTGTAATGTACAATCGACGGATGAAAGAGATGTGCTGAATAGACACACTTTTCTTGGCCTTGTTGACTGTTGAGAACGTATATTTACAGTGTTATGTTCCACAATTGTTATTGGTCGGTCCTTATAATTCCTCGCATTTGTAGAGTTTTGTATTTATTGCGGTTTAACCCTATTTACATAAAATGCAGGCAGGCCACAGATATGTACTTCACTGATTGAGCTCGACAATGAGTATACATTGTCTTCCAATTACTAGTACACGCTGAGATATCTTCTATTTGATGGTGATAGTTTCTGAGATTTGGACTCTATTTTTACCAATAACGTGTTGTGTAGCATACTTCCGTATGCAACCAGATGCCACCAATACTTTCTATGAAAGTATAATGATAGTCTCAGCTAAGTAGGATTAATGACTCCTTAAAACTGGTCTGAATGACAGGTAGAAATTCTGTAAATGAGAATATTATTGTCGTCTGTCGGATATTTGTCTTATCTTTAACATACAAACCGCCGGTCTATTAGGACAACGACGGTAACAAGATACATAAGCCTCTCAGGTAATTGACTCACGGTTCACAAATCGGAATATAAACCAAAATCCAATTATCCTAACTAATACACATTTTAAAAGTTAGGTTGTATGCCGAGAAATCGCAGCAGAATATACAGTCTTGGACGTACGGAGGTTAAATACTGATTGATTAGAATAAGATCAAATTTATTATAACCATTGACATACCTTATCTGATATTGAAATTATGAAAAAGGTAATTGCTGTTCTTTTCTTGCATTTTCACACATTTCATTAAGATGACTAAAGTTTTCTATATCCTGTTATGTTTAGTAAAGAAAAATAACAAAAAGCATACAATGATAATTTTCGTGGTATTATGTCAATACTTGAAATGTACTTCGCGGTACTATTTTATTATAAGTCTAAGTTTGTTTCACATATGAGTCAGATTTGGTGACCAAAACGGCCTTGAGTAATCGTTGTATACTTGTTCCATATTATATTTGTGAAGCTAATATTTCTTAACATATTGATCTAGTCTGATTAGAGAATGGATAAATATCCAATCCAAATGGAATGTACAAAGATGGTAAAGCAGTAATTAACATTGACATAATGAGCAATATGACAATGTATTTAATAGCAGAACACATTCTTTATTAACGTGTGCAACTTTAAAATAGTATATTGCTATACGTATTGTTCATTGTTCGCTTAAGACAAATGGTCAGTTAACTCTCAATCACGATATGCATTTTATATACAATCAAGTATTTTTATAACTTTTTCGCTTAGCATTCCATTACAAGTGCAGTTTTAAACGAGTGTATCATTTATAGAATAGTAAATTAATGTATTGATAACTCAGCACTTTTGATTCTTCCTCGTTTCGTTCACAAAACTCTCCAAACACTTCTTCCCTGCTGCCTCGATCATCGTCCATAATACTTAAAATATAATCTTTTAATTACGATGTTTCCCTCCATGTTTCAATACCAAGTACACTAAACTAAACCCTTGGTAATCTGACTAGGTGCAAATTAGCAGCATTGTGGTCAGGACGTATTTCTAGAGATCTTTGGTAACACCAGCGCGCATCTTGTGGCAGATTCTCAACAGGTTCCATGCAGTGTCCCTATGTCCAAGATTTGGCGTGTGTAATGTAGTTCTTAACATATTACTGAGGGCTTGTCGTTGTTTTTGGCGCATTCCTAACTTCTTGTTAGTGTTGTATTGCAGGAAGTAAAGGAAGGGGAGAGAATCCACTACAGCGAAATCCATCCAATGCTTGTCGAAAAAGACCTGGTTTCAAGTTCTGCCTCGGTCGATCGAAATAGTTCCTGTCTCAGTTCTTGTGGCGTAATCGTTGACTCGCATCTGATGAATGTTACACAGAATGCGGTGAGCTTGTTCAACATTTCATTATTCCTGTAAACCTGGATTAATGACTCGTCTGGTAAAGGTTGTCTTTCAAATGCACAACAACAACACGCTGTTGCGACAATGTTAGTTTTGTACATAGCTTCTACTTCTCGTAATATCAATTCGGCATTGATCATATCGTTGGCGCAGTAATACGCCGAGGCAAGCTTTAATCTACTCGAAGAGACATCGGACCCAAACCCTTCTCTAAACCACCATATTGCATCAGGTGATACAGTTTTCCTGGTGCCGACACTGAATGAAGCTAGAAGTGAGCCCACCAAAGAACATATATGCGGTGAAAACAATGTACGGGCCTGTTGTCCTACATCATTCAGTGTGTGATACTGACTCTGTAGTCTCAGTATACCTGCGAGCACTTTTGATGCAGCCTCTGAAAGTCCGAGCTGGCTTAGTTCACGCAATATTCTACGAGGCAATTCGCTACATTGAAGTGTAAAGTTGAAAAGCTGGCTTCCGACGATAGCGATTTCATTATCAACCATTGATGGCAGACCTGGAGGAAGAGCAATGTTTCTAACTTTCATATGAAGCCTTTTCCCGATATCATTAATTTCTATAGCAAAATACATGTCAATGTTTGGGTGCAATAGACTATCTAGTATATTCAACACATATCGCTGCTGTCTTGGGGTAATTCGCTGTGCCATTATATTGTTTGTTGGGATTATGTAATGCGGGCAGTTCAAAGTTTGAACTCGGTCATGTAACAAGCTGAGACACTTCATCAGACATGGCAACAGGTTCTCCTCGCTCCAGAAGTAGGCATGTGTGTTTTCAATGCAATAGAACAACGTGCACTTACACATAAAACTTGTAATTGGTTTTTCTCCATTATCCATGATCAGAAAGGTTTTACAGATGATTTTCATCATAACATAACACCCAATCTGTGTGATGTTAGCATTGAACATCATGAGCCTCTCTGCCATTGAAGTAGTAATTCTCCATTCAAAGTCGTGTAGATTGTTAGACTTGCTACTTGCTGGTACAAGAAAGAAACCTTTACTTTTCGCAAACTGTTTAAGATCCATTGATGGCCAAGAACCGACATTATGACGATCCAACCAATCTCGTCCTTCAACGGGCCAACTGTCGCAGTGTAGTGCAAATATAACGTCCGTATCCATTCTACCAGGGAATCCTTCTAACGTACCGGCAGGACCATTAGCCGTTGCCCCTTCTACGTAACTCACAAAATGGGATATTGGATTGGGTAACAATATCCTCCCTTTGTCGTCTGATTTGAACGATCCATTGACAACATCCGTTTCTGGAAGTGGTTCGTTTCTTCTAAGCAGTTGAAGAATGCAATAACCTGGTGACGTTTGCTCGTCTTGAACAATTAACAAGTTAGTCACATCACGCTTCCAATCAACCCAGTCTTGTATTACATGGATACTCTTATCACATATAAGAACATCAATGTCCGAACTTAGTCCAAGTGTAGTTGTTCCTTCAGATTGACTTCCAAAGTTATACTCATCGTACTTTTCATGGGTATTCAAATATATATCACTTAAGTGGCCCAAAGATTCTTTCAGCAACGCACACTTTCTTCTCAGCTTCACCATGCGCTCACTAACACCAATTTCACGTAGAACTTCCGACAGTTTTAGTGAGATATTCCTATCGTCAAACTGCATTCTGTAAAATAAATGTATTGAATACATTATATTACTATTAAGGATCTTTCTTAGAATCTCAAGTACACAAGCAATTCTACGCAACAATATTAGTAGTGAAATCGCAAGGTAGTCAACCGACGGATAATATACGTGGGGTTATCCAAAAGTTCGTGGATTTTTGCTCTTATTCAAAAACCATTTAACTTAAAGCTACGAATCTATGGTCCCTTTAAAATTGATTTATATTGAACACGTATACCAAATATCATAAGGATATAATTAAAAATAACATAAATATAGCATTTGTAAGCATGCGTAGTAGGCATACCCGGCGCACGCTCAAAAATGACGTACGACGTCGCCCTTTGACTTAATCATTTCATGAAGCTCTTAAACGCTGTAAATAAGTTGTTCTTTGTTTTCCGTAACCAGCTGTATACTTATAATATGCACACACACTCGTTCTGTCGATGTGTACTGAATTGTGTCGTTTCTATCTCTACAAGTGGACTTTTTTTCATGGTAGATTCTAACCAACGTAACGCTCATTCGTTGAACGTCAGTTTTGTACCTATCAACATGCATCGTCTGTCACAACACCCTGACTGTCTGTTAACTATTTATGCCGTTTAAAAACAATTGAATACAATGCAGAAGAGTTCATACTTAATTTGCCAAACAATTATTTTCTTCCTTGCGGGTTCTCCTAGCTGTATATATAATTTAATTATTGTGCGACTGTAAATAATATCTTGTGACGTCATATTTTACGTTGAATTTTATATGCCAACATTAACCCTCATGCTCATAAAATGACGAATATATACGATTCAACCTTTAAATTATACCAACATATCGGTATGACATTACTCAACATAAGGACGCATTTTTGTATTTTTAAATGAAGAAACACTGTAACAATCGACAATAACGTAACACATTTTACTGGAACAAATCAGCAGTGCGCCGCTAACGCATTTTTGTGTTACTATGGCAACGTGTTACTCTTCATACAAATGATACTTTATAAAAATGTTTTGAGGCATTTGTTTATAATAGATCAATGTCACTGTATGGTAATTTTCATGCTGATCTGGCTTAAAATAATAGTTTTAGAGCAAAAGTCCACGAACTTTTGGATAACCCCACGTATATATATTATATATCGTTCCGAAATAAATGAACACATACAAGCACACGTGTGTGCAGCACGTAAAAATCAACAATTACCACTTCTTACTGTTCCCATTGGCGGCCTTTACCGACTTATTTGACTCTATGCATACAGTGAATACATTAACTAGGCCTAATATTATTGTAAACAGATACTTTTTCAAATCAGTAATTGGTTAACAAGAAAAATACTTACTTGGTGACCAATACATGTACGAAATTTTATTTCCTCTGTTGTACGCTCGTATGTCCTACACTTTCGTCAAGTGTGTTTTCATCTAAAGCTTAACTTTGCGACTCGTAATTTTTGACAGACAGGATTTTACCATAAAATCTATGAACTTAATTTCCTATTTCGCTTTCATAACTCAAATATATTTTGATTTCAATGTTGGTCGACCATGTGTTTTGAGTCGTGACGGGAAATTACGGTTACATCAGTGATAACATTTATAACCGCTTTAATTTGCTACCTCAGTCTATCTAACTACCTCAATTGGTTACGCCTCAATTACTCGACCAACTTAAGCTTTATAAGTTTGTTTTAAAGATGCAGCATGGCAGTCTGAAACTGAAATTCTAAAATAAAATCATCTATAAGCCTTAGGGATTGTAAATCGGTTGGCTTAACCACTTGTCTACACATACCAGTGCCTTTTTAAACGGAGTCGGATCATATCCGTATTAGTCGATACAGATTGACAAAAACTCAATGTACATGCATGACGCCTTCGTTCTCGAACAACGGTGTGTCTTTTGTACTGTTGTAAAACAAGTGCTTACTTGGCTATGTAGTCTGTCAAATATTCACCTAAACAACTTTAATAACATACTTCAGAAAACCATTTCACTTGAACTAATCATGACCTGGCTACATTTTAACACTCCAACATGTTAATTACTAACATTACTAACTCAATGTCTTATAATTAAAGTCTCAAGTTCGTTAACCACCAACACTACCTTACACACCAGAGATCACTGATAGCAATCATGCATTTAATTCCTGGTTCAATGTTTTACTAAAGACGTCTTGCTTGACATTCGTCACTTGGTAAAAATTCAGAATCTCTCGTGAAAAACATTCTAAATTTCATGTCTGATGTCGACGAAAGAAGTCAAGTTTCTTCAGACAAATATTCACAGCCAGTGAATCGAACCAGGGAACTCTTGTTAATATAAATGCGCCAGTAAGAACGAAGAAGCTAAACATTGTGCAAAATTTTCTTCAACAAAGCATAAAACACAGCTTTATTGTTGACGGATGAATACTAAGACTTTATGAATGAGAGATAGCAACTGCGTTCACATGTAGCCTGACAAAACATGCTTTCTTCATAAAAGCTTAGCAATTTATCTTGCAAAAATGAAAGCACCTTCTTAAAAACAAAATTTACTACATATGCTAAATGAATGGTTTGATGCCTGGGTAGTTTATATTGCTTATACATGTATTACAACATTTACCGTAATTGTTTCAAAACCAAAGCGTTCATTAATATTGCAGTAAGAATGTAATTTGATGAACATGCCTAAGGTATCAGTGGATATGCATGCAGTATTGAACTGTAAAACTTGCAGATTCTATAAATTCGTGAAGTTTGTTCAAAATGCTATGTTAGGCCATATCGTATTTTACGACGAGTTTTTAACTTTCGTGTTTCGAAAGCATAATAGAAAGAACATAACTTGTTCGTCTAAGTTGTTCCTGGTTCATGTTCATCGACGAAACTGGCATTACTCGTCTTTGTGGTAATAGAAACAGTTGCTGTACTAGTAAGCACGCGCAGTTTGTCACTTTTTGTTCCTGGCCTATAAAATGAAACATAATGTTTATTTCATGAGATCAGCAAGGCTCACCGGAGATTGGTTTAAATCCCGGATCTCTAATTATTCCCGTGAAAAATCATCACTGCGTAATTCTCTTGTTGTTGATTAATAGCAACCAAAGATGCATTAAAGTCTGAACGATCTGTAACACAAAGAAAGACAAAAAAATGCTTATTGTGTCTTTCTACGATGAGAAATAAAAGCAAAAGCATTAATCGTAAATATGTGAAAGCGAAATGACGGTCATTATTTTGTTTATTTCAACGTTTAGTAGTACTCGCGTTGTTATACAAAAACAAGTTCGTAGTAAAGTATGGGACCAGATACAATGCAAGAATTAACATTTCTACTTAAATTGACAGATAATTAATTCGCCGACAAAAGTAATGTCTCTTTTATTTCTTCTTTTCGGTTGGTTAGAATTATTACCGGTTTTATGATGTCGCGGAAACTCGGGTCAGATCAGCCTTGTGTATTTTACAAAATACGGGATGTGTATCCGCGTAAAAAAGTAGAACCGATGTGTGAGCTACAGTTTTAAGATTTACAACCTGTATGTTTCAAATAGAAATATTATTCACAGGCGAAACATTATTTCAGAAGTTATTAGGAATTATGAGTATTAATGAATATGTTCTGCCTAAAGCATGGTATTGTACCTAAACGAATTTGCTTTGGGATGGGGGTAAACGGTATGGGATTGAATGACATACGCTACATTCGCGGGGTCCTAAGTATAATGAGAATCCTATGTTCGGTGTCCATTGATAATCGGGTGAACTATTTGTGGTTTGAATGAATTGGCATTTCATTTATAAATGTATTTATATAGTTACTAATGGTATAGTATTGTTTATCTTGTCGTAATCCGATCATACGTCATATCGGATAAAATTAATACTTTATTTAGCTTAATAGTTTGTGTTCCAGAAATACGAAATTCAAAAGCAGCGAGGCTCATTGTTAACGTTACAACAAATCAATGAGTCTTAAGCTAATGTGACAATCATAGTTCTATAATTATAACGTTGTATTAATCAAGTACGCACTCACACAAATGTCTCATTTTTCTAGATTTCCGGAAACTAGTCGTCGAAGCAAAGGCGTGAGAATTAGTATGAAATAAGAGATGATTAGATGATTTAACAAAAGTATATACGTACTTTGAGATCAGCTTCCAATAATGATAAAGTTTACATACGCAATTGACTGGTCTTATACATGGACATTGGTGGTCAAGCAGCGAGTATTTTGTAGACTAAGAGAATCTCTTCTATCATCGGACATTAACACATCTAGTTTGTTAATGTTGATCAACAAGCCTTGTTTTGGACCTCACATACAATAATATCAAACTTGACCCATATTTTCATACCTTTTATATTACCATTCTCATTTTGACCAAGACGATTTTAACAAAATTGCGATCTCTAATATATTTCTTCTTCTTCCGGTATCAATGCAGGACCACAGTTGTGGTATCATCACATCGTAGTACATTATAGGTGTATCAACGTTTTTACCTCAGACAACACAAGCAATAGCCGATGACGTAAGACTTATTTTGACTGGAACAGGTTGAATTTCTTAGAACCTGTTATAGTAAACGTTTAGGTTAGGAGCATTATACACTCAACCGCTTTAAAAACGCACCACATATGAAAAATCGGTTTTAGTGATGAAAATGTCAATTTATGGTTATTTATTTTCGGATTAATAATCTTCAGTCTATATTTAACGATGTGTGTGATTTTCATGCAATTATTACGAGTTTGAAATAAATTATGACATAGATAACACTGAGACCCATGAAAGTGAAAGTCACAATTTCAAAAGCAAGTATAAGAGCCCGATCCATTGATGCATGCACGTGGTATCTCCTCATAAAGCATAACTTTAATTACGTAATAGGATAGAATTATGTTCGACGTGATGTTTCCCACAATTCAAGCAAAGTTTGACTTGAATCATAAATGTTATGTGGCTATGGCTGTCTGGCTAATAGCATACAACAGAGTGCGGTTCAGATATGCGCATTATGTGAACCTTAGATTGATTCAAGCCTTATTTAAACTTGAAGTCTTGGTTATGAGCATCAGACTTTCAGGACATATCCCGTGGTGCTTCTATGGCACCTCTAATCAACACTATGAAGGAGCTTGAAGACAAAAAAAATGGGACTTTATGCTCTAAACGGGAGAAAACTCATAAAAAAGTGTACTAAAATAAATTTCCTTTTTATTGACAATTATGATAGAAATAATTATGAAAATGCAATAATGTACTTTTGGCTTGTTGCTTGACGTCCGTCATTATTTTGACACTGTGTGCAGCCATGCGGAACCAATTACAGTGACACAACCTGTGTCATGTTTCCTCATAGCTCGGGCTCAATACCTTTAGCTGATTTCATCCAGGTCGGTCTTTGACTGTGCCATTCACTTGGAATCGATGTTCTAAGCCCACATGCATTGTATGGTGGCAGTTGAACCGCCATGCTAAGGCACCGAGGCTCTTTTCAGTTGGAAGCGAAGGCACAAGCATCGAGCACAAATATTCGAGATATTAACAGCATAATATTCAATATTGTTTATGTTGTTTTTTCAATGTGTACACCAACAGCGTACAGTTTTAAAGTAATATTGATCACACAGGTCGACGCGATCGAGCTGCACGTGCAAAACATGCAAAATCAAAAAAGTTCTCTGGGCGGGGTATTCCGAATGAAAAATAAATCGTTTTCTTTAATTAGGTCAAGCTTATGAACTGAACAAACCCTGTAATCTATCAATTTTAGCAAAAAATGTATTTTGAAAAAAATTGATTATTTTCAATTGTAGTGCGTTTTTAAAGCGATTGAGTGTATAGCGAGAAATTGCTATTTGCACCATCCACTTACATGTATTGTCTTTGAGGTTTGGTGAATAGTACAACGTTTATATCCCCAGTAGAGTGTCATTGTCTGTACCAAGACTGAAGGATTATAGTCAACTTTGGTATGGTTCACTATAACACGGATTAGGGAAATTAACATTTAAATGTTGTCTTTATTCTTTGAACTTTGTTATTGAATGTGTCTTTTGCAACATTGAGGTCCAGCATAAGGTTTCATCAAAGGGGAGTATGTACTGTGTCTAATGGATGGTGCTTCTGTTACTACCATTTTGACCACTCATAAAAACTCGATAATTTCTGTTTGTCTCAGGTAAATACACCATAAAGAAAAACGCATAGACAAAGACAAAAACACACAATGACTAGATTTTATGAAGTTGGTCCTATGTCTGGCCAACAAAAACGGTTGAAAATAGGTTATTGGTCAAATGGAGAGCAAACAAATTGTCAACTAGCAAATTGGCTTTGATCCGATGTTGGTATCCTTTGATTGACCAACGAAGAATAAGCTGATCCAAACTTTTGCCTACGGTATCGATCAAAATTGATTGATGGTATATCAAAGTGCCAACAATAAGAGTAGCAAATGCGCCGTTGGACTTACTATGTGCCAACGTTTGTTGCACAACATTACCCCAATTAGCAAATTGGCAATTGGCCTTGACCTAACATTAGCATTCTTTTTTGGGCCAGCAATCAAATACATTTGGCCTAATGTTTAACTGATCCCCGTCTGCTGTATCGGTTAGCTGATAATTAGATGTTCACATTTGCAGTAACAAATAATCTTCGACTGAGGAAACATATATTATAATGCTCAAATTTATTCCGTTGGTCTAGAGAGATATATAACATGAAGACAATAACAGTTGTAACTCCTGATAATTTCTAAGACTTTGCTTTTTTACTGTGAATAATACTTCCATGGTGAACATACAACATGTAGTAATTCATCACATTGTAGCTCACATGTTGGCTTTACGTTTTACATGGATACACATCTCGTATTTTGCAAATCACACAGGCTAAAATGACCCGAGTTTTCGCGACATCATTAAACCGGTAATAATTCTAACCAACCGTAATGAAGAAATAAAAGGAGACATTGCTTTTGTAGACGAATTAATTAGCTGTCAATATAAGTAGAAATGTTAACACTTGCATTGTATCTGGTCCCATACTTTACTACGAACTTGTTTTTTGTATTATTACTACGCGAGTAAAACAAAACGTTGGAATAAACAAAATAATGACCGTCATTTCACTGCGATATATTTACGATTAATGCTTTTGGCTGAAAATTAGCGGCGTTAATTTGTCACGGGAATAATAATTATTCCATATTATTAGATAATTACCCTAAATACGACCTGGCAAACTACATATTTCGATAAAACATCGTCAAAACAACCAACAACAACAAGAACATATGTTTAAAATGTACATCATACAAAACATCGGAACAATAACAGCAACACTTCAATAATACATCGGACAGGATAGGCAGCACTACATAGAAACAGCTCAGCCCAAAAGGCACAAACAGATCAGTGTATAAATACAGTTTGCAAGCTCTTAGTGACCCCGGTTACGAAGCTCTTTGATTGAAAGTGCCAACAGCCCAACAAGGTATACTGTGCATTAGGTAGTTTTGCTTTTATTACAAATTGACTCAAGTGTAATAAGGCATGGTAGTTCTTGTCTGCCAAATAACGAAGTAATATTATATTTTAATCTTTCAGCAGTCTATTCTGAGGTTTTCAGTACATGAGTTGTTCTTGTTATATACATTTACCGATTTTATTAATTTAAATATCTAGAAATATCACGAAATAGTTCGTTTCATACGTCAGTTTGCACGAATTATGTTGCAACACATTGAACTTCGAGGAAGCTCAATTTTAGACACCATGCTGGTTACATTTAATAATTTCATCATCACAAATGTGCAATAGTTGATTATTGTACCCTCATTATTTTGTCGTACCGTTTTCAACTTTGCTTTAGAAACGTTAAAGTTTAAATATAATACATGAACGTCTCAACTTTTCTGTGTATATATGGTGCATCGATGGACATTCGGGTTTTTGTGGGGGGTTTGACAACGACTCGACACACTTTGACAAGACACATACTCTTCATTCATCAGTATGCTCAATACCACATATTATCCAAAACCCATGTACTAATGCGTAAAACCAACGTATTAACTTACTATCAAATAATAGTACATACATACGTGGGTTCAGAAGGGATTATAAAATGTATTTGTATTTGTCAGGGCTTTTTAATTATTTAAAGGGACACTCGAAAAACGTTTGCTTTATATTAGTACGCCCAAAATAAACATTATTGGACTAAAATTACATTTTTACTGCCGACGCACACAGTTCGTTAAATGCTGCAGATTTTGACATAGATGTTTCACCTTTCGTGAACTTTAAGTAAGTCCACAGTAGATGTAATAGTAGCAGCATATCTTGACGTCACTTGACGTCAAAAATATTATACTCGCGGTTCAGACTCTTAAAAATGGTTCACATCAAATTTTATGTAATTAAAACCATGGAAGTCAAATTAACGATTTAACGTTAGTAACTATTTTATTGAACCCAAAGTCATTCAATATACATTGACTTTGAATATAATAAAAAGCTCGTTATTTGAAAACGTCACCAAATATGATCTTGTTCCTAACACGAAATCATTTATTAAAGAAGCGAGATTGATCAGATAACATTGAATTTAGCCAAAATATATTATTTGTCTTCTATGTTTCACGGTGACCTAAATACTGTTTCAAGGCAATGCCACAAAATGTTGAATGTGAGATCCTTTAACAAGCAGTTTTACGAATATACACATAGATGACAGGAAGATGTGCATGAATGAGCGATAACGCGCATCTGAACCAAATACATTGTACCATAATTTCGTTCAAAGAAAGAAAGTAGTGCAGCGGCCATCATATCTTTCTATGTCATAGAATTTGTTGGTCAGGTTAGAATCGACATAATGAGTGTATGTTTTGTCTGTTTAAGCATTAAGTACGGTTACAGTTCGTTACGCACTCGTGATTTAAATACTGCGTATCAAAATACATAACCATACGATAAAACACCGGTTAATTACTTGTTCTTTGGACGAGCAGGTGCTCTCTAGAATTACCTCATACATACTTTTTGTATAATGGAATTAATCACACTTGTCGACACATACAGTACTTATAGCACACATATCGGACCGTAATTATGTTTAACGGTCGATGCGATGTTCTAGTATATCAAGTCCGACCATTGGTATCTCTCTAGCTATACTAGTATGTTATGTGTACATTCATTTGTTTTTTATATCAGCCGAACACAAAAATTTCCAATGACACACGACACGTGCATTAAAACTTACTAGGAAATCTGGTATGTTTAAGAGGCTGTATATTTTTGCGATGATTTGCCCCTTGTTTTATGACTTCTCCCTTATGTTTTGATTTACCCCTGTACAATGGACACCTGATTGACCCTGTATATCACAACTGGTTTTAACTCACTTGGTCCCAACATTTCTGAAAGTCTGCGAGAATGTCAAATACAATCACAGAATGGTGCGACGGACTCCTGAGGGTCTATAGAAGCCAAATCATTATCTTTAATTAACACTAACATTCCTGAAAGCCTGCAAGAGAGCCAGATACAGCCACAGACCGGTTTTGTTGGAGCTGTTTATATATGCTAGCCATGACTCTTTTCAAATATACCGACCTTTAACCTATCATTTTCCACCGCAACTGGTGACTTCATATAACATACATTACAATTAAATTGTTAGACCTAGTCAAATCGTGCCAAAGATGGTTTGGCAGTTTCAAACCCATATCACCACAGGCCACATATAGGCACTCTACTGACGGAGGTCAACAAGGAGTTTGCATTGTAATCGAATTACGAGAAACTCGCGGAGTTGTCTTCTATTTGATGTTGATAATTTCTGTGATAATTTCTGAGACTGGAAAATTATCTTGACGTGTCGTGCAGCATACTTTTATATTCAACAAGATGCGACAAAAACGGTCTATGAAAGTATAATGATATTCTCAGCTAAGTAGGATTATATACTCCTTAAAACTTGCCTGAATGACAGGTAGAAGTTCTGTTCAACACACATACAACACGCTGGTCTATTTGGACTAGGGCAGTAACAAGATACGTAAGCCTCTCAGGTAATTGACTAAATGTTCTCAAATCGGAATATAAACCTAAATCCAATTATCCTAACTAATACACATTTTAAAAGTTCGGACAGGATAAAGTATGACGAAAAAACGTAACGGAAAGTGTGCAACCTATGTATGATAAATGCTTAAATTACGAGTCTATATCTGTCATGGACGTACGACGGTCAAATACTGATTAATTACTATAAGATAAAATTTACTAAACACATTTAATGGTACCTGATCGGATTTAAAATAGTGTAAATTGTATTTTTTTTTAGATTTTCATATTTTATGCGTATCGGCTAAGAGTCGGGCCTTGTCATTCCGCATTCTTTGCGGATCTTACTTGACAGGAATACTACACGTACGAAAATATATAGCGAGACAGACTACCTACCCGCAGTAGTTATTCTCCCCTTTTTGATTTTGTGTCTTACCCAAACGTTGTTAGAATGTAATTTTTGCTTGCAATTGTGTTCAGCCTGAGGTTAGCATTCTTTTGTCAGTTCGTTAGTGACAGCTACAAATCCCGCAACATTCATCATAGACCAGAATTTATAACCTACCTCTTGGTTGCACCCCCTAACTAACAGTCATACACATACTGGAATATACAACATCTTGATTCAACTACATGTGCCGGTTAATTTTAAAACACGTTGCCTCATTTGGGTATTAGCATGTTTGGCAGATACCAAGAAACAAATAAACGAACACATAGCATATAGTATTTTAATATCTATACGAGCATTTAAACCGGACATATGTTATGTTCTTTTATGTTTTGCTTCATTTTTACTCATCTAAAGTTTCAAATACCCACCGTTCTACCGTACTATAATAATAAAAAAAAATAACGACTTCATCTTGAGAGGGCACAGTTGGACAAGCCCAGTCTGCCCTGTGAGCCTCAATGGCAAAACATATTTATAAATAATATGACATAAATTATAGACAGTCAGAAATACCAGGTATACCAGGTATGATTCAAGGAATAATGTTAACTAAAATCAAGTCGATTGTAATTTTACATTTCAACAATTTGTTTTAAGGAAAGATAGCCGTAAGTGAAATATATTGTGCTCACTACTTATGGTCTAGATGACCTGCGACGGTATGACAAAAAATAGGAAATAAATAAACATAAAAAATATGTTCACAATAGTGTACATACAAAGCCATTTTATTTACAAAACCTCAGAATTCATTTAAATTAGGTTTGTCCTTCAGAGTAGAACCATAATAGGTATGACCTTTTGAAGGATATTAATGAACTTTTCTTGTGGACATTGAGGGTAGTAGTGGTCCATATAACTGGTCCTTAATAAGCAAGTTATTTTCTACAAAATTCAAGACGTTGTTATAGTACTTATAGTGAGTTGTTTGAATGTGGAAATTGTTGTCTGATTCTATAAACAGATTTGACATGTATTCTGGAAAAATATTGTTCAGAGATTTTTATACAAAAATGACTTGTTGCAGATAATGCGGTCATGAAATTTCATCCATTTTAGTTTCTGAAATAAATTTTGAGAAGGTGTGTTCGCAACATGCTTTTTGCAATAATCAAGGTATAATATACATGTTAAAGGACTTTCAAATATAAAACATATAACACAAAAGAGCCTATGAATGTAACATTAATTCGAAAAGAATTGTTCAAGTCACATGACAATTGATTAGGTTTGTGTTGGTACAGTGAATCTTTCTGCTTTCTCTTGATAGACAGTAGTTCTAAGTCAATACCGCATACACGACCTAGAGTAATATATGTATTATTTACCATTATGGACTCCCAAAATTATTCACAATTTTCAACTACAAAAAACACCAGCGAATATCACTGCAAACCAGTCAAAGCTGAAAACGACTGAGGTACCGTCCTGACTATCTGGCGGACAACGTGTACACAGATACCCGGTAGTTAGATCCTCCAACAACTAGTCTGGAATGTTTACGGTCATAAACAGCGCAAAATGTTTTGTCTCGCCCGTCTTGAGTGTCAATGAGGTTTCCAACTTGTTTCCCATCTTTATCTACCTGCACAAACACCCCTGATGCCTGGTATCCTGCCAGGCAGATGCCACCTGGTAATAGACACAATGACCATGTATCTGATAAAGAAACTTTCATTTTTGATGTTCCATTTCTGTCTAAGACGATCAAGCCTTTGTCCTTGTCTGTGACGTATATATCGGGTTTGTCCACACACAGTGCAATCTGTCTACACTGTGAGAATATCTGCTCACCATTTTTATCTTTATCAAACGTTTT
Source organism: Spisula subtruncata (assembly GCA_963678985.1). Classification (NCBI taxonomy): domain Eukaryota; kingdom Metazoa; phylum Mollusca; class Bivalvia; order Venerida; family Mactridae; genus Spisula; species Spisula subtruncata. The sequence continues at coordinate 28,393,053 of OY787665.1, forward strand.
TAGTTTATTTCCTGCTTTACTGTAGACGTTGACTTTCTTTTCTTCACATGCGAATAATTCCCCAGTACCAGCATCATACGTCATCCCGAATCCATGATCAGCAAGTGTGAATGAGGCCGTTAGTTGCATTGAATGACCGACGGATACAAACTGTACCACTTTGGTGTTCCGGATTCTCACGGCTACTTCATTATTGTTTATTTTACAAATAGCAAATGGTTTACCTGATATATTGATATCATCTTTGAATTGTAAGTCTGAATCGAATCGTTTCAGTTTCATGTTATAGTCATCTGTCACGAGCAGATCACCAGATTCCAAAAGACACGCATCACGTACGTACGAGTTAGTAGCCAGGTCACCACTCTGTTTTATATCAATATTTTTTTGAAACGCTGCCCTGTACCCGTCTAAAATGCCAAATGATTTCATTTGAAGAATATGATTACCCAAGGACTCGTCAAAGAAAAATCTGATTTCAAGCTTCATACAGTCCATTGTGGTGGATTGGAGTAGCATTTCCCCGTCTTGAATTGCTGCTTTATTCATCTTTATGTATATAAACTGTTGTTCTTCGTCTCTCTGTTCTATCTGTTTGTCATATTCTGTGTTTGTGGCTAACCCAACATTAATCGTGTCAATGTCCATGCCAAGGGCTTGTTTGTATTCCTCATACTTAGTACGTATTTCGCTCCTCGAAATATTGGCCAACTCCTTAATTCTCGCAATAATCTTCTCCTCATATTTATCAACACCCTCAATCAGTTCCTCTTTCTGTTTACCAATGACATCAAGATTTTCTGCACGCTTCTTTTTCTCTTCAATAAACTTAGCCGTTGTTTCAGTGAGTGCAGTCTTGCATTCACCCCTCTCAGGACTGGCTTGGAAATCCTTAGAAGCAACGACAGTCGATTCAGTAGTGCATGATCTACAAACGTTTAAAAAGCCAATTAATTCAACAAACATAGATCCGTAGATATTAGTGTGGGTGTCACCTGCACATACCCGGTAATACCTGAAAAGGGGCTTTAAGGGGACATTGTATTGTTGAAGGATATATTCACAGAGGAACGGACGGACAGTCCCTTAATGGTTCAGTTCCACTTTTGACAATAATAGGAAATTACTTTTTAAAGAATACAATGAATACAATGCACGGGATTGCGGTGTGAATTGAATACATTCATACTATGTTAGGCTATGCCTTCGACCACCTAGGGTAGTTGTTAAGGAGTTTATGTTCTTTCTTATTTGGTCGCATCCACAAGCAACCTCGTCCCATAACTGAACGGAATATTGTAAATAACCTTTAGATCAGGATAAGAATCTCGAAGTGAACATTGATCATCTTGTTATCCCCCTCCTCGTTACACATCTAAGCGACCCGGAAGTTTGGGACATCACTATGGAAAGCCTTGGCTGTCTTATACGTACAAAATGAACTTTGTTGTGCCCAAATAGCAATTTATTAAGCCACTTTGTCAATATATGAAGTCAATATATCAATATATTAAGTGAGAATGTCATTATATTATGCCGATGTGACCTTATATTGAGCCAATCTGTCATTATACGATGTGCATTTATGAATATATTAAGTGAAACATTCCTTATATAGATTCAACAAGACAATATATCATGCCGATGTGACCTTATATTGAGTCAATGTGTAATTATACGATGTGCATTTATGAATATATTAAGTGAAACAGTCCTTATATCGATTCAACAAGTCAATATATCATGCCGATGTGACCTTATATCGAGTCTATCTGTCATTATACTGAGTTCATTTATGAATATATTAAGTGAAACGGTCCTTATATCGATTGAACATGACAATATATCATGCCGATGTGACCTTATGTTTAGTCGACTTGTCAATATATTGAGAGCTAGTGCTCTGATATAAAACCAATCAATCATTTCGTGGAGTCGTCTGAAAATTATATTATGCCAAATTATCAATATGTTTATTGAAACCGTCGTTATAATGAGTAATAAGAACCTCGTATGTTGTCATTTTCAGACGACTCCACGAAATGTCAATATAATGACAGATTGAGTCAATATAAGGTCACATCGGCATGATATATTGTCTTGTTGAATCAATACAAGGATTGTTTCACTTAATATATTCATAAATGCACATATAATGACAGATTGACTCAATATATGGTCACATCGGCATGATATATTATCTTGTTGAATCGATATGACGACTGTTTCACTTAATATATTCATAAATGCACATCGTATAATGACAGATTGACTCAATATAAGGTCACATCGGCATCATATAATGACGTTCTCATTGAATATGCTGATATATTGACTTAATATATTGACAACGTGGCTTAATATATTGCTATTTGGACACAACAACGTTCATTTTGTACGTATAAGACAGTCAAGGCTTTCCATACATCACCTCACCTGGGTGCTGTATTATCAACGCATTTACGTAAATCTTAAACTTACGACCAAATTTTAATTCTTTATCATACTTTTACAACCATAAAGAGTGATAGATGGAGCTGTAATACTAATCAAGATTCAGATAATGACCTCCTACAAAAAATATCTGACCCCAATTTGTAGTAGTTATCAAAATAAACAGAATTTAAAGTTGAAGTTTACAATTTCCGTATAGTAAGTCTGTTGATAAAACAATACCCTGGCCAATATTGTCTACGCGACATATACTGTACAGTCCAATAGAGTATTTAATTCTGCTCAGGGTGATTCGGGATCGTACGGAAGCGTCCTGGTGCCAAATCATAATATTCTTGAAAAAATAATATAAAATCCTAACTAGGAGATTTTAAGTCTTACGTAGGAGATACAAAGCCTAATTAGAACATTTCATCTCCTACGAACGAGATCACCACAATTACACCATTTGAGTCTGAAAGAAGATACTAGACTACAAAGAGCCACAGAGCTGCAAGCAAAGATGACTTTAAATGGGTTCGAGTCCGTGTAGAGCCCAATCTGACGTCATTATTCTAAAAGATTGGTTACACAGTCATAGTGGATGTCTATACGCGTCGAATAAAAACATCAACATGGCCCTTTCTTTTGGCTGATAGATGGGGCCTGGCCACGAAAAGGCTATTGTAGCAAAATATAAACATAAGCATTATTTGCATTGACCTCTTACAGCACCCAAATCAGGTCATGTGATCATTGAACACTTTGTATGGCACTGTATGATATTTTCCTGTTTGTTTGTAGTTTTTCTAACTCATAAATATTAATCACCCTAGACAACGCATTCCTGATGACACTAATCACCAATAAATGTATGAGAAAAGAGAAGCTAGCTTTCCATTTATTCCGAGTTCTGGTTACATTTTTATTTCGTTATTTAGTAAGACATGATCCGGGACGCTCTACCACTAGGTTATCCAGGAAACGGTACCCAATTGATAATGCCCAAACCAGTCTTAGAATCTCGTAATTAGGATTTTTTATCTCCAACGTGAAAATAAAAAACATAATTTAACTCCTACCTGGAGATAAAATGTCTAAAGTACGCATTTTTATCACCTACGTAAGACATATTTAAGTTTCCTAATTAGGCTTATATATTGTTTTATAGAATATTATGGTTTGGCACCTGGACGCTTTCGTAGGATTGAACCCCCGGACTTGTTGGCAACATGAAGATATCTGTTATAACCAGGTTATTAGATTAATACTAAGACAGAAGCGGGTTCGACATACGAAGTACGTTGTTAACCACAAATCCCGTTTCAAGTGTCAAACACGGTGCTATAAATAGTAATATATAGTGCTTATAATATATCACACCTTTAAATCTGCAGATATTTACCTGTGTTTAACTACGGCACATGCTCCACAGCAAACCTCGTTATGGTCCTTGCAGAATGTATCAATCAGCTTGTCGCGATGTAATAAACATCTCAGTCTGTGGTCAGACTCACTTGGAACATCGCTCTGTAAACTCGGAGTATCATCGTCCACATCGGTCGGGTCAGGGGCATTAACATCGTTTACTTGGTGTTTCCTCGTAGCTGGAAACTTTCTATGAAAAGTATCGCACTTTGTACATAAATACATCTCACAGTCCACACAATAATGCCTAGCAACCGTATTCCTTCCATCATCCAAACACGGTGAACAACAAGAATAGTTAGTTACTCCTCCTGTCGCCATATTGAAGTGTGGATATCAACTGTAAAGCGCTGATCATATAACGATAAATAGTTGATAATGTACACGTAGTTGTATTTTCCGAAAATAGAATGTCCTAAATACAATTCATATCTATGAACAATTTCCCAGTGTATCCACAGGTAACTGTATCATTGATAAAGACAATTTAAAAAAAAATTGTAATATTTATATTTTTACTATAAAGGTATATTTGTTATAAAGCAACCAGAATTTCAACCAATCAAAACCAAAAATACTATCAATATCTCATTAAACTTATTATATTCATGTACAGCAATGCTTAAACTACTTATATGCCAGATATTATTAAAATTAATCTAATAGTAAAAACGTCACTAAACAATGTAGATACTTTATCACAACCGATCACTGTGGTGCAATCAACACAAATCTATATATGGCCGTCCCCACTACCAGCGACAGTTAAAGTAAACGTTTAAGCAATAGATTTTGTTATATGAAGTTAATTTTAGGCTTACATTCATCCCATAACATTGTTTGTAAAACCCTAGCCTTTTATAAATGATTGATATGCATTAAGCAGTTTTTTATTAAAATCAAAGTGTTTTTATTAAAATCAAAGTGCACCTTTTGGACCGGCTCGTGAATTTCTGTACAAATGGACATTGAAAGAAAAATATTTTTCGTTTTCAACGATACAGTTACCTGTGAGTGTACCAAGGTAATATAACACTGATTTATAGATTTCACAGTGAATATACGTGGTAGTATAGATTATCGATTTAAAGTTTGCTACAACATAGGAACAAGCTATATTTATATAAATGGCACAAACACACAAAAAAAATTTCAGCGGTTTTGAACCCTAATTTAAACTTCAAGGTTGTGGTTCAGATTTGTATTTTCTGAAAACAGTATAACCTACTTCTCATTGTACAAATAAACCCCTCCTACTAGATAGCATTGCATAATTGCACAATATCAATAGATCCATATTTAATTAAATTGTACAGTTGTAAAGTATGAATAGATCCGTACCATACATGTGTTTTAAATAGATTATATATCTATATTTTACATCTAACTTAAACTAGTCGAACTTTGACATTTTAGTTTAACATTCTGATTGTTTTTGCGATTTGTTAATCAAGTAACTATACCTCGGGTGTAGCTTCTGAACCAAATGACCTATATAATTGATATCAACATAATAATTATATTCTCGTTTCTTTATTTTTTATGTACATGAAGAAATTCTAAAGAATGCAGCATTTTTAGCGATGGGAGTTACTCAATATGAAAAATAATGCAAACGATGCCCTTGGCTAACTTGAAAAAAGAAGGTACTGTAAAATTACGGCCTAAACGATTGTAGGTCAGATTTTTTTTCGGTCACAAATACTCTGTTCACAAGTAGATTTGACTTATCTGCCATTTGTAACTTCCAGAATGTACTGCCTAGATGCACATCGCTTTGTTTTCTCGTGCTCTTTTCTTTCTTTCATTTGTATCCAATAATATATTAAAACATTTACCAGTAATGATGTTAACATATGTATGTAAGATATTTAGATGTTTGTATGGTTGTGATATTTGGTGGAACTATCAAAGAGCAAACTGTGAAGCAAGTCTACGGTAGAGCTCGTTTTGTAGATTGTTGATGGTTCTCTATATGTGTCAATTCCTTAACCTAAGAATTTCAAAATAATATTATTTGATAACTTGTGAGTAAAATGTAAGTATCGGTGGTAAGAAGATACCAAGGGGCAAAGAAATGCTGTTGAACTTTTTAACGATTGTTTTACTTGTTGAAGAGTTTTACTGTCCAATAATTTATAATGATCGATTTGACAAATCAATATTTGTTGATTTCCTATCTAATCTTTTTCTCTGAACATATAAAGTTCACATATATGTACTAGTACTGTTTCAATCATGTTATGTATTCTTCATAAATGTCATTTGTTATATAGGAAATTGTTTATTTGTTGAAAGCTATACAAGTTTTGTAATACTGACTTGCCAAATAATGTGCTTGTTGTCAACTCAGCTTGTTTTTGTTCCATTTATTTAAAAAGTGGCCTTCATATAAATCTACTGTGATGTTATTTTTATGTCTTTATACATGACCCAACACCTCTGTAGCATTGTTTTATGACCAGTCTTTGAGTGGAAGGGTAACGTACAGTATGTTTGTTGGTCTTAAGTTTGATGTCAGACAGGTTTATTTCTGTGTCAAAATATTCCAAGGAGATTATTTGTAACTTTGTAATGTACAATCGACGGATAAAAGAGATGTGCTGAATAGACACAATTATTCTGGCCCTGTAGACTTTTGAGGACGTATATTTACAGTGCTATGTTCAATGATTGTTATTGGTCGGTCCTTATAATTCCTTGCATTGGTAGGGTTTTGTATTTATTGCGGTTTAACCCTATATAGGCAGGTCTCAGATATGTATCCACTGATTGAGTTCGACCATGAGTATACATTGTCTTCCAATTACTAGTACAAGCTGAGATATTTTCTATTTGAGGTTGATAGTTGCTGAGACTGGAAAACTATCTTTACCAATAACGTGTCGTGCAGCATACTTTCATATGCAACCCGATGGCACCAATACTTTCTATGAAGGTATGATGATAGTCTCAGCTAAGTAGGATTAAACACTCCTTTAAACTGGTCTGAATGACAGGAAGAAATTCTATAAATGAGAATATTATTGTCGTCTGTCGGAAATTCGTTTTATCTTTAACATACAAACCACCGGTCTATTAGGGCTACGACGGTAACACGATTTGTGAGCCTCTCAGGTAATTGACTAAATGTTCACAAATCGGAATACAAACCAAATTCCAATTATCCGAACTGATACACATTTTAAAAGTTAGGTTGTATGCCGAGAAACCGTAGCAGAATATGTGCGATTTATGTATGATTAATGTCTAAATTACGAGCTTCTATCTGTCCTGTGCGTACGGAGGTTTAATACTGATTAATTAGAATAAGAGCAAATGAATTATAACCATTGACATACCGGATCTGATTTTGAAATGATGACAACGGTAATTACTGTTCTTTTCTTGCATTGTCACACATTTCATTAAGGTGACTAAAGTATTTTATTTCCTGCTTTGTTTAGAAAAAGGAAAAATAACAAAAAGGAATGCAAAGATGATTTTCGTGGTATTATGTAAATACTTGAAATGTACTTCGCGGTACTATTGTATTATAGGACTGTGTTTGTTTCACATATGAGCCAGATTTGGTGACGAAAACGGCATTGAATACTAAATAATACTTGTTCCATATTATAATTGTGAGGCTACTTTTCCTATCATATTGATCTAGTCTGATTGGAGAATGGATAAATATCCAATCCAAATGGATGGTACAAAGCTTTTAAAGCGGTAATTAACATTGACATAATGAGCAATATGACAATGTATTTAATAGTAGAACATATTCTTCATTAACGTGTGCATCTTTAAAATACCCGATAGTATATTGTTATACGTATTGTTCATTGTTCGTTTAAGTCAAATGGTCATTTTGATCACGATATAAATTTTATGTACAGTCAAGTCCTTTTTAACATTTTCGCTTGGCATTCCATTTCAAGTGCAGTTTTATACGAATGTAACATTGATATAATTGTAACTGTATTATGTATTGAGCACTCAGTACTTTTGATTTTTCCACGTTTCGTTCACAAAACTCTCCAAACACTTCTTCCCTGCTGCCTCGATCAACGTCTATAATACTTAAAATATAATCTTTTATTACGATGTTTCCCTCCATGTTTCAATACCAAGTACACTAAACTAAAACCTTGGTAATCTGACTAGGTGGAAATTAGCAGCATTGTTGTCAGGACGTATTTCTATAGATCTTTGGTAACACCAGCGCGCATCTTGTGGCAGATTCTCTTGTTCCATACATTGTCCCAACAGGTTCCATGCAGTCTCCCCATGTCCAAGATTTGGCGTGTGTGATGTAGTTCTTAACAGATAACTGAGGGCTTGTCGTTGTTTTTGGCGCATTCCTAACTTCTTGTAAGTGTTGTATTGCAGGAAGTAAAGGAAGGGGAGAGAATCCACTACAGCGAAATCCATCCAATGCTTGTCGAAAAAAGACCTTGTTTGAAGTTCTGCCTCGGTCGATCGAAATAGTTCCTGTCTCAGTTCTTGTGGCGTAATCGCTGACTCGCATCTGATGAATGTTACACAGAATGCGGTGAGCTTGTTCAACATTTCATTATTCCTGTAAACCTGGATTAATGACTCGTCTGGTAAAGGTTGTCTTTCAAATGCGCAACAACAACACGCTGTTGCGACAATGTCAGTTTTGTAAATAACTTCTACTTCTCGTAATATCAATTCGGCATTGATCATATCGTTGGCGCAGTAATACGCCGAGGCAAGCTTTAATCTACTCGAAGAGACATCGGACTCAAACCCTTCTCTAAACCACCATATTGCATCAGGTGATACAGAATCCCTGGTGCCAACACTGAATGAGGCTAGAAGTGAGCCCACCAAAGAACATATTTGCGGTGAAAACAATGTACGGGCCTGTTGTCCTACATCATTCAGTGTGTGATACTGACTCTGTAGTCTCAGTATACCTGCGAGCACTTTTGATGCAGCCTCTGAAAGTCCGAGCTGGCTTAGTACACGCAATATTCTACGAGGCAATTCGCTACATTGCAGTTTAAAGTTGAAAAGCTGGCTTCCGACGATATCGATTTCATTATCAACCATTGATGGCAGAACTGGAGGAAGAGCAATGTTTCTAACTTTCATATGAAGCCTTTTCCCTATATCATTAATTTCTATAGCAAAATACATGTCAATGTTTGGGTGCACTAGACTATCTAGTATATTCAACACATATCGCTGCTGTCTTGGGGTAATTCGCTGTGCCATTATATTGTTTGTTGGGATAATGTAATGCGGGCAGTTCAAAGTTTGAACTCGGTCATGTAACAAGCTGAGACACTTCATCAGACATGGCAACAGGTTCTCCTCGCGCCAGAAGTAGGCATGTGTGTTTTCAATGCAATAGAACAACGTGCACTTACACATAAAACTTGTAATTGGCTTTTCTCCATTATCCATGATCAGAAAGGTTTTACAGATGATTTTCATCATAACGTAACACCCAATCTGTGTGATGTTAGCATTGAACATCATGAGCCTCTCTGCCATTGAAGTAGAAATTCTCCATTCAAAGTCGTGTAGATTGTTAGACTTGCTACTTGCTGGTACAAGAAAGAAACCTTTACTCTTCGCAAACTGTTTAAGATCCATTGATGGCCAAGAACCGACATTATGACGATCCAACCAATCTCGTCCTTCAACAGGCCAACTGTCGCAGTGTAGTGCGAATATAACGTCCGTATCCATTCTACCAGGGAATCCTTCTAACGTACCGGCAGGACCATTAGCCGTTGCCCCTTCTACGTAACTCACAAAATGGAATATTGGATTGGGTAACAATATCCTCCCTTTGTCGTCTGATTTGAACGATCCATTGACAACATCCGTTTCTGGAAGTGGTTCGTTTCTTCTAAGCAGTTGAAGAATGCAATAACCTGGTGACGTTTGCTCGTCTTGAACAATTAACAAGTTAGTCACATCACGCTTCCAATCAACCCTGTCTTGTATTACATGGATACTCTTATCACATATAAGAACATCAATGTCCGAACTTAGTCCAAGTGTAGTTGTTCCTTCAGATTGACTTCCAAAGTTATACTCATCGTACTTTGCATGGGTATTCAAATATATATCACTTAAGTGGCCCAAAGATTCTTTCAGCAATGCACACTTTCTTCTCAGCTTCACCATGCGCTCACTAACACCAATTTCACGTAGAACTTCCGACAGTTTTAGTGAGATATTCCTATCGTCAAACTGCATTCTGTAAAATAAATGTATTACTATTAAGGAACTTTTTTAGAATCTCAAGTACACAAGCAATTCTACGCAACAATATTAGTAGTGAAATCGCAAGGTAGTCAACCGACGGATACTATATATATATATATATCGTTCAGAAATAAATGAACGCAGACAAGCACACGTGTGTGCAGCACGTAAAAATCAACAATGACCACTTCTTACTGTTCCCATTGGCGGCCTTTACCGACTTATTTGACTCTATGCATACAGTGAATACATTAACTAGGCCTAATATTATTGTAAGCAGATATTTTTTCAAATCAGTAATTGGTTAACAAGAAAAATACTTACTTGGTGACCAATACATGTACGAAATTTTATTTCCTCTGTTCTACGCTCGTATGTCCTACACTTTCGACAAGTGTGTTTTCATCTAAAGCTTAACTTTGCGACGCGTAATTTTTGACAGACAGGATTTTACCGTAAAATCTATGAAATTAATTTCCTATTTCGCTTTCATAACTCAAATACATTTTGATTTCAATGTTGGTCGACCATGTGTTTTGAGTCGTGACGGGAAAATACGGTTACATCAGTGATAACATTTATAACCGCTTTAATTTGCTACCACAATCTATCTAACTGCATCAATTGGTTACGCCTCAATTACTCGACCAACTTAAGCTTTATAAGTTTGTTTTAAAGATGGAATATCTCACTGTCCTTGAAAAGAAGAAGTATTTTCATATTTTGTTTTGTCATGTATAAATTTGATAGAAATAAATTCCTCTTCTGACGATTTTCGCTTTAAATCGCTTTATACAGAGATTGGGAAAAGGCTAATAATAAATGATATATAATATTCGCAAAGGTGTCATGATGAAGTATATAATTTTGTTAAATCTCTAATCATCTCTAATTTCTTGCCAATTTTCACGTCTTTTATGTGACCACCAGCTACTGGAAATCTAGAAAAATAAAACAAGTGTGTGAGTTTGTACATCATTAAATCAACATTATAATTACAAACGAATGATCGTCACATCAGTTTAAGACACATTGAGTTGTTATTACGTTAATGTTAACTATGAGCCAGGCTGCCTTTTATTTTCGTATTTCTGGTGCTCAGAAGATTAATCTAAATAAAGTAATGTTCTTATCCTTTATGATATATTATGGGGGGCATAATACGGAGAAAGATAAACCAAACGATACCGTAGTAGCGAAATTCCTGTGATGAAATGTACTAATGTATGTTAATGCCAATTCAGCCAAAGTATAATTAATATAGCTCGATTGCCCACTGTGCACATTGCCTTGCAATCCGATACTTACAGTACGTCGGTCACAAACTCGCAAAAAGATACTACGTCAAGATTTGTATTTCTCAGACACTAAGTCTTATTTGACGGACATTTCCGTTAATATCACTGAATTATATCAAAGTAAATGGTATTTAAGCAACATAAGTGATAAATTAGACTTAACGATTTAATGGGAAAAGGCACCTGCTACTAAATGATTCCCGTAATTAAACGTTAACTATGAGAACTAACGTGATCCATTACTGAACTAATTAGCGGCGATTTACATACATTGTCTAGGTAATACATCAGAATATATCCCGTCAAATGATAGACGAGATTCTCTTTGTCTACAAAATACTCACTTCTTGACCATAAATAACCATTTATATGACCAGTAAATTGTGTATCCCATGGTGGACTGAAACATGTTTTCTAAAATGAAATCATCTATAAGCCTTTGGGATAGTAAGTCGGTTGGCTTAACCACTTGTCTACACATAAAAATACCAAAGCCTTTAAGTTGTGTTAAACGGAATCAGATCATATCCGTCTTGTCGATAAAGACTGACAAAAACATGATATTACTCAATGTACATGCAGGACGCCTTCGTTCTCGAACAACGGTGTATCTTTCTAAAACAAGAGCTTACTTCGCTATGTAGTCTGTCAAATATTCACATAAACAACTTTAATAACATACTGCAGAAAACTTTTTCACTTGAACTAATCATGACCTGGCTACATTTTAACACTCTAACATGTTAATTACTAACATTACTAACTCAATGTCTAATAATTAAAGTCTCAAGGTCGTTTACAACTGAAACTACCTCACACACCAGAGAGCACATAGATAGCAATCATGCATTTAATTCCTAGTTCAATATTTTACTAAAGACGCCTTGCTTGGTATTCGTCTCTTAGTAAAAATTCAGCATCTCCCGTGAAAAAAATCTGTAAAAATGACTGATGACGACGAAAGAAGTCAAGTTTCTTCAGACAAATATTCACATCCAGTGAATCGAACCAGGGAACTCGTGTTAAAATGTCAAAGGGTGCTTGAGCGGCCTAACAACTGAAAAGAGCCCTAGAAAATAGGTAACTTAACTTTACTTAACCCTTGTTTATATAAATGCGCCAGTAAAACCAATAAGTTAAAAATTGTGCAAAAAATTCTACCACAAAGCATAAAACACAGCTTTATTGTTGACTTATGAATACTAAGACTTTATCAATGAGAGATAGCAAATGCATTCACATGTAGCCTGACATAAACATGTTTTCTTCATAAAGGCTTAGCAATGTCTCTTGCAAAAATGACAACACATTCTTACAAACAAAATTTACTATGCGAAATTTGAATGATTTGTTGTCTGAGTAGTATATTATATTATTATTGACAACATTTACCGTAATTATTTCAAAACCAAAGCGTTCGTTAATATTTCAGTAAAAATGTAATTTGATAAACATTTCTATGGTATCAGTAGATGTGCATGCAGTACTGAACTGTGTTGTTATCATTGTGTAAACCTTGCAGCTTCAATGGGTTCGTGCAGTTTGTTCAAAACGACATTTTAGTCCATATCGTATTTTACGACAAGTTTTTAACTTTCAAGTTTTCGATAGCATAATAGAAAGAACATAACTTGAACGTTTAAATTCCTGGTTCGTGTTCATTGACGATACTAGCATACTCGTCTTTGTAGTAATAGAAACAGTTTCTGTACCAGTAAGCACGCGCATTTTGTCACTTTTTGTTCCTGATCTATAAAATAAAACATAATGTTTATTTTTATGAAATCAGCAAGGTTCCCCAGAGATTGGTTTAAATCCCGGATCTCTAATTATTCCCGTGACAAATTATCACTGCGTAATTCTCGCCTTGTTGATTAATAGCAACCACAGATACATTAACGTGTGAACGATCTGTGACATAGAAAGACAAAACACTGCTTTTTGTGACTTTAGCCGTTGAGAAATATCAGCCAAAAGCTTTAATTGTAAATATATGGCAGCGAAATGACGGTCATTATTTTGTTTATTTCAACGCTAAGTAGTACTCGCGTAGTAATACAAAAAGAAGTTCGTAGTAAAGTATGGGACCAGATACAACGCAAGAATTAACATTTCTTCTTAACTTGACAGCTAATTAATTCGCCGACAAAAGCAATGTCTCTTTTATTTCTTCATTTCGGTTGGTTAGAATTATTATCGGTTTTATGAAGTCGCGGAAACTCGGGTCAGATCAGCAGGCGTGATTAACGTGATGTGTATCCGCGTAAAAAAAGTAGAACCGATTTGTGAGCTACAGTTTTAAGATTTACAACCTGTATTTTTCAAATAGAAATATTATTCAAAGGCGAAACATTATTTCAGAAGTTATTAGGAATTAAGTAATATGTTCTACCTGAAGCATAATATCGTACCTAATCGAATTGCTTTGTGGTGGGGTAAACGGTATGGGGTTGAATGGCATACGCTACATTCACGGGGGTTCCAAGTGTAATGAGCATCCTATGTTTGGAGTGCATTGGCAACCGGGTGAACTAGTTGTGGTTTGAATGAATTGGCATTTCATTTATAAATATATTTATATGGTTACTAATGGTATATAGGCTAGTGGCCGAGGGGTGATTTTTGGTCGGAACCCCTCCCCATGGTAGAACATTTCACAACCTGTTTTTTATTGAAGCGGGAGATATTGTGCGTTGGAAAACGATGGTTGTGAATCTGGGATCAATGTAGGTCATTATGAAAATCGACGTTTTATGTGTGTTTTTTAGTATTTTGAGAGGCAATTTTATGACGTATTTTGTCTATGTACAGAACAAGGCAGGTACGATTTAGCCCAGGAAAAGCAAACCACAGTCGTTATAATTGTAGGATCATATTGCATTATGGATGGTTTATAACATCTAAAAAATGCAGCTCTTTAATTGCTTGAGAAATCATACTTTTGGGGTAAAAACATAAAAAAATATAAACGAAAAGTGCGAATTTTAGGAATCGGTGCACCACAATTTCATATATTAATCTATTCGAAATAAAATTACTTGGGTGGGGAGGTAGTAATCTGTAGTTTAATATATCAAAAATCTATTGACCAGTTATTACTCAAATTGCGATAATTTTGGGTTAAATTGTTGTAAAAACATAAACGAAATGTGCGAATTTTAGGAATCGGTGCACCACAATTTCATATATCAATCTATTCGATATAAAATCACTTGAGTGTGGAGGTAGTAACCTGTAGTTTAATACATCGAAAATCTATTAACCAGCTATTACTCAAAATGCGATAATTTTGGGTTTAAATTGTTAAATTTATAAACGAAAAGTGCGAATTTTTTGAATCGGTGCACGACAATTCCATATATCAATCTATTCGAAATACAATCACTTGAGTGTGGAGGTAGTAACCTGTAGTTTAATATATCAAAAATCTATTGACCAGCTATTACTCAAAATGCGATAATTTTGGGGTGAAATTGTTAAAATTATAATCAAAAAGTGCGAATTTTGGGAATCGATCGACTACAATGTCATCTTTCATTTCATTTGAAAGGTTATCACAGCGATTTATGGGTATGAAGGTCAGGGTTAATACGTCGAGGTCCTACTTGCCGAATTTATGTGCAAACTCGCTAAATTTGGGGCAAAATTTCACAAAAATAAGCAAAAATGCGATTTGTTGGAATCGGTGGATTGCAGAGTCATTTATGAAGTAATTTGAAACAAAATCACCCCAATGAGTACATAATAATATATAGTTTAGGGTGTTAGAATATCTTAAGCATGGGTACAAGGAAAATGAGATATTTTGAGGTAAAATATCACGAAAAATGAACAAAATCGTGAAGTTTGAGAATTAGTAGACGACAATGTCATTTATGATTTTATTTGATATTGAACAATCGTGTTGAGTATGTACATGTATAAAGTCCAGTGTGAAACATAACATGTAGCGTCTGAATATTGTTGGAATTGAGATATTTTATCCCACACCTCTAAACCGAAAAGCTGGATGTTTGGAATCAGCATAATACAAAATCATTCATAGTTTATTAATCTGATTGGAACAAAGTAACTTCAGTTAAAGATATCTTGAACTAAGTGAATTTGAACTTGTATACAATTCAATGTTTTGAGGTTAAGCCGTACAAAATATAAGATACTAGTATACGACAGAGAAAAGCCAATCAAATAAGCTCATCATGAACAATTGGTGCCCTGTTGAGCTGAAATATTACCCCAACATTTGAATTTCCCAGAAATGTTCCTATGTGTTTTCATTAGCAGATTATTCTTCCAAGCGATAAAGGATATCAAATCGCCTATTGTTACAACCATCATGAGTCCTATCGGATGCTCAACACTAAAAACGTACATGTACATGAAATATGTTCTTGTGAATTTCAATGCCGTTTAGGCCAATACATATATAAATATCAAATGTCACCAAAGGTATGCACGAAGACTTTTTATAGACTGCAACACTTTAATCGAACCTTATTATTATCTACATTGTACGATATATTAACTAATGGATACGACTGGAGACTAGGTCCCACCGAAGAAATCCTCATCGGCCATGTGGAATGAAAAATTAGTACATTCATTGAAATTTCCCGGTGTAGGCATACTCGCGATGTAAATGCAAATGTAGATTTCTCATAACTCCCAAGAAGCTTCCCCAAGTCCAGAGCATCCTGTTCCCGAAGCTCATTTAGTTTCATCGAGAGTGCATTTTTTTGAATGATTGGAAATTGAGATTAACACTCGTTATTTCTTAACCACTGCGGGTTTAAATAACACGCATAGCTGCTGAGTAAGACAGACAGGTTGGAAATAGCCAATAGGTTTAATGCTCTTATAACCAGCGCTTTTTCTGGTGGTCCAAATCAGATCATGTGCATGTCTTATGTCTGTACAAATACCTACATATTCATGTACAATTCAACGTTTGTCCAGAGTAATGCTATTGAAACTAGTTGTTGGTCGCAACACCATTACCCCGTAATTGTACCCTGCCATATTGCATACATGTATGGATATAAATTGTATTTGTTGACAAGCTGTTTTAAAATAATATTTTACAATCGAACGAGTGTCTCAATCTACACGATATGTTCTGTTTAATTTGATTTGGTTCGGATTTGTTTCGTTCTGTCCTGTTTTGTTCCGTATATTATAGCTTGATATCATGTGTTATGATTCA
Source organism: Spisula subtruncata (assembly GCA_963678985.1). Classification (NCBI taxonomy): domain Eukaryota; kingdom Metazoa; phylum Mollusca; class Bivalvia; order Venerida; family Mactridae; genus Spisula; species Spisula subtruncata. The sequence continues at coordinate 28,409,652 of OY787665.1, forward strand.
GCTGGGGTTATGGTGTTAAATTGTTTTATGTTGTTATGTGTTACCCTATAATACGGCGCCAATAGAAAACATTGGTGTTTTAGTAGATTTAGAACAATCAATATTGATTAAAACTTACAATATTTAACATAGTATCGGGTATGCGACATGTTCCTCGCCAACATCTTCATATCATGATTCTAATGAACTATTTTAGTTTGTTAGACACTTCGTGGCTGAACTCGCTGGGTAAATTATGTATGCTGAACTTATATCAGCCGTGTTCATACGGTTAACAAGCATAATCGGGAGAGTGGGATGGCCAATTGAGAGCTTCATAACTGTCCTTTTCTGTAAAGTCGATTACATGAGCAATGCAATGACGGACATCATACAAGATACAATTACAAACATATATTCAAAGCCCCAGTGTCGGTGTTGCTCGGTGATCCTGACAGACCTGTATTATTGCTAACAGTAAAGCTCTAAACCTTCTGGAACATCTACATACATCAATTTTCCTGCATCAATAGCGATACTCAGATTTGGTGATCCCTCGTTTTCGTTACACCAAAGCATGACCTATCAGTGAAGTCAATGTATAATTGTTGACTCACCCATTGTAAAACATACTCAAACTACCAAGGTCGTTTTGAACGAGTATGGCCCATGTCATGGAGCGTATGCATGGTATTCTCGAACACAGAACTCCTTCATGTAACATTGACCAAATTATTATTTTATAATTGTATGAATATGTAACCTGTATGCGTTGTTTGGGTTAATTCGAAGTAGGGATGGCGTGTCAAAGAGCTTGAACCATTATGAACCAGTCACAGCTTCAATGGTAGTCCGCTTTGTCAACACCATATAGTACACCTGATTTCAATGGACTGGTTTTCACTGTTTGGTGAATACCACAGACGACCCTCACCCGGCTGTAGGTAGTACCTCTCCCAAATATTCCACCAGATCGTCACATGTCTACTATGTTGGCATATTTCGTATGCCACTTTGAATAAGGTTGAAGCTTACACTGAATGATGCTGTACCCTAATATTGAACGATAGAATGGGACAACAGTTTTGAAATCTTAAAAAACATATTACTTAGCACATTTTGTAGTGGATTTTATCAAATCAGGTCATCAATGACACTGTATTCAACTGATTCCGAATTTTCACATTCTTAGCTTATTTTTGTATCTTTTTATCTCAAATATCTCAATTAAAACAGTAGCCAAATACTACATTTCTGATCTCTTAAACTGCATGTCATTACAAACATGTCACAGTTGTTCAACATCACATAAAATCATTAATGACATTGAAATCTACCGATTCTCAAAATTCACAATTTTGGTTCTTATTTCGTAATATTTTACCTCAAACTACATAATTATGCTGAGTACCTAGGCTTAAGATATTTCTAAACTACATATTATTATGTGCTCTTTGAAGTGATTTGGTTTCAAATTACATCATAAATGACACTGCTATCCACCGATTCCAAAAAAATGCATTTTTCGCTTATTTTTGTGAACTTTGACCCAAATTTAGCGAGTTTTGCACAGATTGCAGCAAGTAGAACCTCGACGTTTTAAACATGACCTTCATACCTACATATCGCTGTCATTAACTATCAAATAAAATGATAGATGACATTGTAGTCGACCGATTCCAAAAGTTCGCACTTTTTGTGTATAATTTTAACAATTTCACCCCAAAATTATCGCATTTGAGTAAAAGCTGGTCAATAGATTTTTGATATATTAAACTACAGGTTACTACCTCCCCATTAAAGTGATTGTATTTCGAATTGATTACTATATGTAATGGTCGTGCACCGATTCCAAAAATTCGCACTTTTCGTTTATGATTTTAACAATTTAAACCCAAAATTATCGCATTTTGAGTAATAGCTGGTCAATAGATTTTTGATATATTAAACTACAGGTTACTACCTCCACACTCAAGTGATTTTATTTCGAATAGATTGATATATGAAATTGTGATGCACCAATTCCTAAACTTCGCACATTTCGTTTATGCTTTTTTAACAATTTAACCCAAAATTATCGCAATTTGAGTAATAACTGGTCAATAGATTTTTGATATATTAAACTACAGATTACTACCTCCCCACCCAAGTAATTTTATTTCGAATAGATTGATATATGAAATTGTGGTGCACCGATTCCTAAAATTCGCACTTTTCGTTTATATTTTTTTATGTTTTTACCCCAAAAGTATGATTTCTCAAGCTATTAAAGAGCTGAATTTTTTAGATGTTATAAGCCATCCATAATGTAATATGATCTTACAAAAATAACGACTGTTGTTTGCTTTTCCTTGGCTAAATCGTACCTGCCTTGTTCTGTACATAGACAAAATACGTCGTAAAATTGTCTCTCAAAATACTAAAAAACACACATAAAACGTCGATTTTCAAAATGACCTACATTGATCCCAGATTCACAACCATCATTTTCCAACGCTCAAGGCCTCAGCCTTCAATAAAAAACAGGTTGTGAAATGTTCTACCATGGGGAGGGGTTACTCCCATTTCTAAGCACCTTTTTGAGGTTTGGCCACTAGCCTAATAGTATTGTTTATCTTGTCGTAATCCGACAAACGTCTTATGGGTAAAATTAATACTTTATTTAGCTTAATATTTTGTGTTCCAGAAAAACGAAAGACAAAAGCAGCGGGGGTCATGGTTAACGTTACACCAAATCAATGAGTCTTAAGCTGCTAATGCGACAATTATAGGTCTATAATTATAACGTTGGATTAATCAAGTACGCACTCACACATATGTCTCATTTTTCTAGATTTCCAGATACTAGTCGTCGAAGCAAAGACGTAAGAATTTGTATGAAATAAGAGACGATTAGATGATTTAACAAAAATAATACGTACTTTGAGATCAGCTTTCGATAATGATAAAGTTTGCATACTCAATTCACTGGTTATAGACATTGATGGTCAAGCAGCGAGTATTTTATAGACTAAGAGAATCTCTTCTATCATTTGACGGGATAGATTCTGATGAATTACCTAGACAATGTATGTAAATCGCCGCTAATTAGTTCAGTAATTGATCACGTCTGTTCTGATAGTTAACGTTTAATTACGGGAATCATTGAGTAGCAGGTGCTTTTTCCTATTATATCGTTAAGTCTAATTTATCACCTTTGTCGCTTGAATACGATTTACTATGATAGCATTCAGTGACAATAACGGAAAATGTCCGTCAAATAAGATTAAGTGTCTGAGAAATAAAAATCTTGACGTAGTATCTTTTGCGAGTTTGCGACTGGCTTAATGTAATTATAGGGATTGCAAGACTTTGGTTGCAGGATCACGGTCCACAATTTCCACATTTGGTATGAGACTTGCATATTGTCTATAAATACGCCCTTTTTGTATACATGAGAAAATGACCTTCTTATCCAGTTTTTTTAACATACAATGTTCACGAACAACTTAATTTGGCACAGTGAGTTTTAAAAAGAAATGTTCCTATAAGGAATAGAGTTTATCGTCAGTCAATATTGCCCATGAACATAGAAAACTAACAATGTACAAACATCAACGTAATAATGCATGCATATAATAAATTACACTTTCTGTCAGGTGCAAATGTATCGGAAATAAATATGTTTAATTCATGACAGACTGTTATGTGATACAGATTGACTGGATGTACCTAGGGTGACAATTAACTGAACATAATCAACACGTACAAGATATCTATAACTATTCAGACTATAATTATCGAAAATTTATTTGTATTCTTACAGAGTTAATTAGTATATATTTACGATTAAAGCTTTTGGCTGTTACTTTTCAGCGACAAAAGACACAGTAAGCAGTGTTTTGTCTTTCTTTGTGTTACAGATAGTTCAGACTTAAATGCATCTTTGGTTGCTATTAATCAACAGGACGAGAAATACGCAGCAATAATTTGTCACGGGAATAATTAGAGATCCGGGATTTAAACCAATCTCCGGGGAACCTTGCTGATCTCATGAAATAAACATTATGTTTTATTGTATAGGTCAGAAACTAAAAAAAACGTCAAAATACCACAAAAGCACATTATGAAAACACATACGAATATTTCGTCGATGAACGCGAACATGACTTGAAAAGTTAAACCAATTTCCGTTCTATTTTGTTATCGAAACCTCAAAGTTAAGAGGGAATTTCCATGGAACTTGTACATGTATACACACACCATTGTGGCTGCTTACTGGTACATGTATTAGAGCAATAATTCGCTCCGCTGGTTGTGTATGTTTATGTGAAAAGAGTGATGAATACCAAGCAAGACGTCTTTAGTAAAACATTGAACCAGGAATTAAATGCATGATTGCTATCAGTGATCTCTGGTGTGTGAGGTAGTGTCAGTGGTTAACGAACTTGAGACTTTAATTATCAGACATTGGGTTAGTAATGTTAGTAATTAACATGTTAGAGTGTTAAAAGTAGCCAGGTCATGATTAGTTCAAGTGAAATGGTTTTCTGTAGTATGTTATTAAAGTTGTTTATTTGAAAGTTTGACAGACGACATTATCGAAGGAAGCGCTTGTTTTACAACAAAATTAGGATGGCACGACTTTGTTCGAGAACGAAGGCGTTGTGCATGTACATTGGGTAACATCATGTTGTTTTCAAGCTTTATCGACAAAACGGACATGATCCGATTCCGTTTAAAACGCAAAGGCTCTAGTATTTGTATGTGCAGCCAAGTGGTTAAGCCAACCGAATTACTACATGAATCAATAAAGTTTATACGTGTAGATGATTTCATTTTAGAAAACATGTTTCATGACATCAACCCATACACCATTACCTGGTCGTATACATGTACATGTACATTGATGGTCAAGATGTATGTTTGTAGACAAGGTAAATCTCTTCAATCATTTGACGGGATAGATTCTGATGAATAACCCAGACAGTGTTTGTAAATCGTCGCTAATTAAATCAGGAATTGATCACGTTAGTTCTCATAGTTAACGTTTAATTACGGGAATCATTTAGTAGCAGGTGCTTTTCCCTATTATATCGTTAAGTCTAATGTATTACCTTTGTCGCTTGAATACCATTTACTTTGATAGCATTCAGTGATAACAACGGAAAATGTCCGTCAAATAAGATTAAGTTTCTGAGAAATAAAACTGTTGACGTAGTATCTTTTGCGTGTTTGCGACGGACGTAATGTAATTAAAGGGATTACAAGACGGTCGTTGCGGGATAAAAACACAGTGCACAGTTTCCACATTTGGTAGGAGACTGACATACTGCCACCCAATAAGATTGTTTCTGTGTATGTAATATATCTAAACCAGACTAAATTAAAAGTACAAGCTTCACGAAATGCTTAATTTGGCATTGAGAATAAAAAAATGCATGTTAAGTAAGCATCTTCAAAGACCTTGAGAGTTAAGGCTATATCGAACAAACGATCAGTAAAATTATTTATCAAAGGCGCTTGACTGATCAACAACGATGTGTATAAAGGTATACAAAGTGGTACATGTTGGCGTAAAGTATATGAATATTTGACCTTTACATTGAGGTTGGTCAGCAACAACCTCTATTGGTTGGGTCACTGTGGCATTTACCAGTTTTTTTTACCAAATTGTTACCGTTCAATAACTCAAGAACGCTTTGCCCAAGGACCTTTCGACTTTTCAAGGTGACATACATGTTTTACAACCATATCTTGTTATACATGTATATTCAATTGATGCAAAGCATTCCATTTGGCAAGAAAATGTGTAGGATAACATGCTTCAGGGTAGAATGCAGGATACACAAACGTGTTCGTAACTTGTTGTTAATAAGTATTGTACTGTACATAGACCCAGGCGCGTAGCCAGGCATACGCCCATACGCCCGGGCGTACGCTCCATGGAAAAAATGATAAAATGAACTGACGCAAAAATGCAATAAAAATCGATGCCTCCCTAGGGTTAGGCATAAATGTCATTAATGAAGACAGTCTTCCTTTTTTGGATTCAGGGTATATTTTAGATATTTTCTAGCTCGCTTCGCTCGCTAATCAACTTTCAAAATGAAGTTCATCTGAAAGAGATCGAGTCTGTGTTGCATGCTGTCAAAAAAATAAACAGTACAACCTCGCTCTATATTTTAATTAGAATCTAGTAATTTATCAAATATACTAAGCATATAGTTTGAGTGACATGCTGCCCAAATAAAAATAAAAATTCCAGCTCGCTACGCTCGCTCAGTACATGTACTTTACAAAGTTAATATCACCAAATAGAGAACCTGAAGGTATAGCCTGCTGATCAGATATGACTGTGCGTTTTCTAGCTCGTTTCGCCCGCCCAATTTTAATTAATAAGCGAGTACCACCAAGTAGAGAACGTGTATACTTATGTATTACCTGCTGCTCAGGCAAACAGTGTTTTTTTTATCTAGCTCGCTTCGCTCGCTCAATACTGTATTAAGTGAAAATAATCATGTAGGGAACATGTAGGTATGACCTGCTGCTCAGACAAACAGTTCTTTTTAGCATGTTTTGCTCGTTCAGTACTGTATTTCGTAAATATAATCAAGTACGGAGCATGTATGTATGATCTGCTGCTCAGGCAAACAGTGTTTTTTCAAGCTCGCTTCGCTCGCTCAGTACTTTAATATATATATAATTGTATGGAATTAATATCATTAAGTATGGAGCCTATATGTATGCCTGCTGCTCAGGCAAACATAGTTTTTTCTTACTCGTGTTGCTCGCTTCTAAAGTACTGTAATAAGTGAATATCATCAAGTTGAGAATGAGTATCCGGTTCTACTGCTCAGTTTAACTGGGGTTTTTTCTAGCTCGCTGCGCTCGCACAATACCTATCTCAGTTGATTACCCGTGGAGTCTGTTGCTGTATATTTACTTCTCAAAAACTAAATCTAAAAACGGGCGTACACTCTGAATTGACCCAGCTACGCCCCTGCATAGACCGATAATAAATAGGTAAAGCCATGACAGAAATTCCGTGACACGGACACTGAATGGGTGTGTCTATAGTTACAATTAACTGAACATAATTAACACGTACAATAATGTTTATAACTAGTATTAACTACCCCAGTTATACGAGACTCGTAATTATCTATATTTATTTGTGTTTCTTAGAGTGTTAATTAACGATGGGTCTCACTAACAAGTATTCATGAACTGATATTTGTATATGTCATTGACATCTTTGACTAATTCTAGTGTGTTCACAAGCTGTTGCAGATGACGTTCTATGTCACGCCCCGTGGTTGTTGTACCTCATTTGGTCGCCGTGTTGGCATGGGTTTGTGCTGTTGTCGCCGTGCAGCGGTGCCTTGGGGAACATGGTTGATTCTTGGCTGCGTTTCATTCGGTCTCATGCAATAACCGTTATTCCATAATTTCATTGTGAAATTGGGTAATCCTGTATTACTTGAATTTGGATTTTTATGCCCCCGTATCGATAGATCGGGAGGCATATAGTGATTCACCTGTCCGTGAAAGGATGTTGTATATGACCACTCTCCACACGCCTGTATCACCTGACTCCATTTTGACCTTCACCTTGACCTAATTTTGGACTTAGACTTATTGAAAGACCAAATTCGTGGTTAACCCAAATTGACCGTTTCTTTTAGCATTAATATGGCTTGCTACAAAGCTTTCAAACTTGCATGGATGTTGTATATGACCACTCTCCACACGCCTGTATCACCTGACTCCATTTTGACCTTCACCTTGACCTAATTTTGGACTTAGACTTATTGAAATGGCTTCCACAGGGGGCATAAGCGTTTATTGAACGCAGTCTTGTTTATTATTTCTTTGGCTTATGTGTGGATATTGCGCAGGGTACGTAGTTGTGTTGTGGTGTTTCTGAATTCGTTGCTCGGCTGGTTAAGTTGAGTGCTACCTTCCCTGTCGGATTTTCTCATACCTTTTTACCTTTTTATTTGATCTCTGCTGCGCGTGCTCCAACCTCTTAAATATAACGATAGTTGTGGAAATTACATTTAGTACCAGGAGCTCTTCAATAAATATATAGAGAAGGTCCTGTTTGTATAGAGCAAACATATTTTCGAGGAAAAAAAAACAAAATAGTGATTTTTGATGTATGGGGTTAGGTATTTTTTTCATAAATGTGCCCTTTCTCGAACATTTTTCGTTTCGATGTTTTCTTCGATACCTTGTTATTAAACATGCCATTTGCAACTTTGAAAGTCTAGCATTAGGATGTTCTGTTTAGGGGAATATGCACTGTATCTATTGGATGCTGCTTCCTGGGTTTTCCTTGTTATTATCATTGTTTTTATCTGTAGATTTTATTTGGCTCCTTGATGTGGCAGGCTGGCGGTGTAGAGTTTAAAGTTGTAATAGCATTGTGTTATATTGTTATTGTTATTCGATGTATGCCCTTTTAATTAGCGCTTGTAAACTGTGTATTTGTATTTGTGTACCTTTTGTGCACTTCTTCGCTTGTTGTTTGTTTCGTACCATTTTACTCAGTTTAATCTACCGAGTGCTACTTTCCCTGATTTCTTGTAATATGTAAGCATTCCTTTTTGCATCATGGGTACAACTAATTATGTACATTTGGTAATACATTGTATACATTTCGCTGGCTTAAAATGAGAAGGTACTACTAACGACCTAATAAGACTCATATGTTGAAATCTGCTGTACAAGCAACTTCTCATGAGCCTATTTTCATGACGTGTTGACCAAACTGAAGTCCAAAGAGTTGTTTTTCCCATAAGTAAAGAGTAGTTTTCAGAGAGTTTTTCTTGTTTTTTCGATAGACTGATTTTGTACTGACGACCTTCTCATTCTAAGCCAGAGATTTACGGTGTGTTAATTAAGTGAAATGGACGGAATAGCCAGGAAATGAACAGGAAAACAAACACTGTTAGTTCTCTTTGCATGTGCTTTATTGCTGTTGACACTAGATTGACTAGGGATATATGTTAAAATTTATATACTTTTGTAAATAAATAGCAGGAAGATATGTTCATAATTCGTTAAAATGCAATTACACGGTAAAATACATGACATGGTGAACAGCTGAGCACATTATACAGGTTACCTGATACATTTAATAATATAACAACGGATATTTCAAAGCTAGAAGCAGGTTTATAACATCAACAAGTAAATCTACAACTAAAAACGCTTCTATCCATACCTGTCAACATCTCCGATTTGAAGGGTACAAAACCCAATCCGATTTCTAGACAGAAAGCAATATCAAAACCACCGCCTCCCATCACGAAGATGAACGCATCCATTTCAGACAAATACAAAAATAAAAGCAAAATCTTCATACAAAACTTTGACACCAATTTTGACAAAAAGCCGCTTTATAGACTACACATAGAACTTTACTATAAGTAACATGGTAAAAATCTCATGATTAAATGCCCAGTATTCTACAAACCGGTACAACAAACATCAAAGAAATATTATACTAAAATAATATGGTTAATAACTAATTATCTTTTAATTAAAATGATAAAGTTCAAAATCAATACACTAAACACTCTCTGTATTAAAATATCATAACCTAAAGAATAACCACTACATTAAAACATATTAGGATACTTATAGATAAAATTAAATATATTCTGGCAATAATTTCTACTTGAGCATGTGATACTAAAGCTGCTTTCCTGTGAAGTGGGCAAAATGTGAACGAAACATCAAATTACTGGTCCTACGATCAAGTGGCAAGTTAAGAAACCCTTAAACATTGCACAATAAGTTCTAAGAACTATATTCTACCTTGTGTTATCCGCATTTAAAAAAAAATTGCAAATAAAATGGGATATTCCATTAGACATCTTTAATCATTTTCCAAGTCTATAATGGGTGAAAAAACTAAATTCTATATATACCAGAAATATTGCACCCTTTATTCAAATTACATCAAAAACAGAAAACTTTCCAGGGATGAAGCTTGTTTATAGTAGAACAAAGATACATTTCAAACAATGTTGAGGGACAAAGGAGGGACGAACAATTTTGGTCAACATCAAAATCCCAATGTACAGTCCAAAGTATAACAATGATGCACTGAAACAATAGTGCTTGCAGGTTGTGGAGACTTGATTCTTGCACAATTAGTAAATAAGCCACATAAGATTTCACAAACAAGTATACAAACAAAACATGGTGGTGTTGCCGATGATAAGCAAGCATTTATATGATTCTGATATGATTTAGAGGTAAAGCATAGTAAGAAAGTAGTTGCCATTACATTGAGACAGAAACAAGAAAGGTTACACAAACACCGGGGGACAGGGGGAATTTTTCACTGTGCAGCATAGGGTTACATATCCAGTTTATCTTAAAAGGGATGTTCTCATATAATTATGTTCATTAAACAAAGCTCTTAAAACGTAAGAAAACATGTCCATGTTAGTGACCCTAGTGGTGACTCCTACTAGTGATTTCAACTAGTGATTAACGACAAGTGTATGATATCAATGATTATTATGTACCCTGCCATTATTTGAACTGTACACCAATACAGCAGAAACCCTGAAAACCAATTACTAGTTCCGCTGGAGATTTACACAGTTTTCATATTGCTACAGAGGTTCTACTGAGATATAACACCCAATCCTGGAAAAGAGTTGCAAATCTGTTTCAGGTGTCATTAGTTCACATCCCTGCACCATATTTATGACTCAAACATTGTTTTACAGTTAAACTACAGAATATCGAACTTCAAATGACCATAACTTTGTCAATTCTTTGACTATTTTCATCAAATAACTTTTTGTGTAGATAATTACTATCTCATGCAGCTAATCTGGAAATCCTGATTATATCGGAATTGTAGGACCCCTGATTTATTTGCTATTATGGTCAAATTGCACTCTCAGATGGAGCAATATCTAAGTTCCAGTCTGTTGTTATACTCATTTGCAGTACCTTCATAGCAGTATGAAAATAACTCAAATCTCTGAAGAAGCTGAGAAGCAGAATATCAGGGTTATACTACCATAACAAAATATGAGTGGATTTCTAATATGAGAACATTGCTATACATTGTCAAGTACCTGATGCTAAAACTAAATCCCATTTTGATACAAAAATGCATGTCTCCCATAAGGGATGTAACTCTTGGCACAAATTGTCTGGACTAAAATTTTTGACAATATAAGCAACTAGGCTAAATGCCTAATATCCATGTGAAGTTTCATTGAAATCTCACCAATGGTTAAGGAGAACTAGTTCTGACAAACTACATCAATATCCAGACATTCGGACAGACTCCAGCACAAAACCAATATGTCTCCCTGACTACATTTTGGAGAATTAAGTCTAACTTGTCACCTACATTGTGAATTATACGATAGTATTCTGATAAACATAGTATGAGAAATGCAAAAGTACATGTACCAGAATATTTTACAGTTGAAATTTTAACACAAATATGTATCTACAAAGTGCTCACGACTGAACTGAAAAATTAACCCAATGAATATCTCATCACGGCACTACCAATGAAAACCTTAACCAATTATAAACCAAATACTTAATGTAATAACCCTTCTGATGATTTGATGAAAATATCTTGATACAACAAGAAAAGTTTTATTGTAAAACATATTTTTACAGCCAAATAATAAATCAACTAGGTACAAGGTTCCTACTGAGGCGTAATGCCCAGTTCTGAAAAAGAGCAGCAAATCATTATGGAACTTCAAAGGATAATAACTTTGTCAATTCTTCGAATATTTTCATCAATTAACTTTTATTTTGTGCAGAAAAGATTATTCTTTCTAACGCTGTCTTGGTTTCCGGATAATTCCGAAATTTTAAGAGCCCTGTAGGTGGAGTCACATGTTCCTAAACTAAGTAATGGCTTGGCCAACTAACATTAAATGATACAGTACTCTATGCTAAGAGAAATATAAATTTCAGAAAATCTAAACTACATAACATTACTAGTATTTCCATGGTTACTGGTAATCCACATGGCAAGATTCCATTCTAAAAACTACTTATCAAAAATAATGCAAAAATAACGGCATTAAACTTCGTTGAAATAATTTGACAAGAAATCATGTTCTACCTTACTGTTATATGTTGAATATTATACTACAACCATATGATTTCTAGTTTTGTATAGACATTACACAAAGTAGCTACAAAACAACACAGTTATAACATTACAAACTTAAGCAAAAATAATCACACAACTACATGCCACACAGTACTAACATGATGTTTGTTTAATATTGAATGCTAAGACTTTACTGTTAACATCGGAAAAAAGAGAATTGAATTGGAACATCCTAGACTTAATTAATTAATCATTAGTTAAGTGATGAAATCATTAATCAAGATAAAATGCTGAGACAGCAGCTTGGAACATAAGTGGGATACTAGTCGTCGTTCGGTACACACAACAAAGCTTGGTACACACAACAGCATTCTTCACGCCAGCCAGCGGGGCAACAACCAACACACATTTCAAACAGAATAATTCAAGACAATTAAAAAATATTGCACTTAGTACAACATGAAAATATCAACATATAATTGCTATGTTCCCACATTCAAAGACGAACATTTTTTATTAAAAGAACAATTGTCAAGTTAAATGTACATTTGTACAAACGAACCAAGGCCAATGAAAACAGTCGCCATTCAACAGTAATAGATGTCTCCTTTATCTAGTTAATTATTCAATCAGGTAATTACGATTCACATTAAGCGAGGGTGGATTTAAACAACTCATATTGATTTTAAAACTTTAAATAGTGAACTTATTCCTTGGTACTGTATTTAAAACATATTAGAGATAAATAATTAATTAGACAATTATGAGAACAAAGTAAAGAGTACTACATAGACACATGAATGAGTTTGAACTTCAATAATATCAACATTTAGGAGTAAAACCTTATATAACATTAATCAACAGGGTCAAGAAAGTGCACAATGTTTCCCATATACTAGTATTCAAATGTTAAATTTTAGCCACCAACTTCTATGCCTCCGTAGTTTAGCAGTTAGCATGATTGCAGTCTAATCTGACAACCCGAGTTCTAATACAGTGTAGGCAATCATACTCCTGACATATTTCAATATGCCAGACATATTTCAGTAGAAAATTTAGCTGGATGGCAAATTAAGGCTGCACTCAGCATTTATAATTTCCTGTGTTTCGTTATAGTTAACACACCAGTGGACATATACAAAGTGGTACATACATACCATTCTGACCTTACAACACTGTATAAGCCTACCACAGTGTACAGTAATTTTAAAACAGTTCTTGACATTTTAATGATTTGCACAATTTTGAACAATTTGAAACCATTTGGGTGAAAAGATAAATATCTTTTGAACTTTCATTATAAATACATGTACAATTTTCATAATATGCCAGTTTAAGACAAATAAATATTATGATATGTTGAAATCATGCCGAAAACTCTCATCTGTGGTAAAGTGAACATGCCATAAATGATTATTATACATGAGGTATATAAATAATGGTCATATAACAAAAGAGCTTGCAAATTTGACAAAAAGTGATATTCAAACAAAGAGGCTCAGCTTTAAAACTGGACAATCTAAAATTTAGGTATTGCATGATTTTGCTTATACTAAAACAATAAACATCTAACATATGAAAACATGAAGAACTTGCAGCAGACCAAACTTTACTGAAGCATCGTAATCTGAACTAAATCTCAGCTCAAATATTGACATATATCTTTGAGCTCATTTCCATTGGAGAATGGTCTCAAAATATGTGGTTTGTGAAAAAAATATAGTTCAACAACCAGATTAACACTTACGCCCCAGTGGAAGCCTTGTCAATTAAAACAAAAACTCAGTCAATCAAACAGTGTGTAAAATGTTGCATTGTGCTGTACTACATGGCTTTGACAATGTAAGGAGTTTATGATGGTTAACAAGTATGCCCAGTTTGAAAGCAATGCCTTGATGAAATTATAAGTATTTGAGTTTCAACAACTTGAAAGTTTTAGTACACATTTTCGGACGGACGGACAGACCAATCACTATATGCCTCCACTATCAGTAGATACCGGGCATAAAAAGATATAACAAAGCTACTGGAATGATGGATGGAAAGACGAAAGCAGTCACAACTCAAATGTTATAAATACTGTACAGTAAACGCAAAAAAAGAACAAACAAATAATAGAACATTCCTCAAGGAAATTTGAAAAAAAACAGCAATTTGAGGTCAGATAGTATGGATTGCAGTACTTGGCTTCAAAATTCTTTAATACATGATATTCATTCAACAAGGGCACATCTACCTCTCCAAAACTATTTGACATAAAAATGACATTGTCAATTTTCCGACCTGATAATTAGCAATCATACTAAAGCCTGAAAAATCCCTGTTCTAAATCATGAAACACAAATTATAGATACCGGTAAAGAAGGAAAATTCCGAATTCAAAAACCTGAAATTAGGTACAAGCCTAAAAAATACCAGACCTGCACAAATGGCTGATGGTAGTTAAGTATCAGACTGGGTATGATAAAATCTAGATTGTTCTTGACAAATGAGGTTTTATTGCAGTATATATATATACCGATCACTCTCCTAGGATAAGTTAATAGTGGGCATATATTGACCTGAACCTGACCAATATTATTTCCCATGCGAATACCCACATATTTTGCCATCTAAGTCTAAACATACCTTATTAAGTATCTTATTCCGCCAAATTATAGCCCTCCCCCTTTTTTTGAGAATTGTTTTTTCTTTTTTTTTTTCGTTTACTTATTGATGTTTCATATGACTGTTATTCAATATTTTGGTATTGCTTCACCAATAAAAAAGACATTTATAATGATTTTTTCACTTTGAATTTTTTTTATTCTTTTTTTCTTTTGAAAATGAAGTCCCCAAAATAAATTCCCTATTTTGCAAAATGAATTGCCCCAAGCGCATTTATTCAGAGGAATACAGTACTTTATGGAGATGAATCTGTGACAGTGAAAGATCATATTCAAAGCGCAATAAATCCATCTGTACATACAAAGAAAGAAACAGAGAGTAATGCTAAAAAAAATCTTGTTTTTGGTTGAAAAACTTACAGCCAGCGAAACAAATCCTGTTTAAATACACCATATTCCTTAAAAAATCCAGCATATTACACACAAAATAACACCATAAAGGACACCACTTGAAAGTTCATATTTCATAAAACAAAGGACAAACTTTTAAGGTTCATATTTCATAAAACATAGGAGAAGGTTTAATTGTTCATATTTTATAAAATAATTAACAAGTAAAAAATTTAAACACGATAATTGGCAATATGAAAACAAAAAACAATAGCATAACAATCACCTGCTTGATTTACTGGCATTTATAGGAACTAAGTATTATATAAATGTATACATAGTACATCTCTTAGCAAACAAAATCTGAGTCACAATTACACATGGTTTATGACTGGCAAGCTCAATAATAAATTAAAAGCTGACAGGAATTGTACAGTTTATAAAATAAGATATAAAGCATGTATATAAAATGTATATATAATATATATCTTACATTACCATATGAAGCCAACCAAGGTCAACTAAAAACAATAAATTCATCCATCCCTAATAAATGGTAGCATTGCAAGTAGTAAACAGTAGTAAATCACCACCCAAAAATATTTGTTGATATACATGTATTCATGTACTAGTATATGGAATCGTCTAAGCTGGCCAGAAAACCTCAAATTTTACACCATATACGCATATATATTGAAAGAATGGACCGACTTTATCGAGCTGGCCTATCTGTGCCGTGTGTAACCTGCAAACAGTTAACTGCTTCATTGGTTCATGGTTTTACCCCGTTCACATGAGGCTAGTCTCTTGATAGAAAATGACAAACCAATATGGTGGTTTATGATTAGCCATTTTCACTTCATTCCCTTTACTTATGAATATCATAAGAACTTGTTAAGCAGTGCATGCCTATTGGGGTTAATGAAGTCGGCTCTATAATTAGCTACATGTAAAGCAATGGTTACAAACCTCTAAATGTATGGCATTTTATTCTACACCATATACACATTCAAATTGAAAGTTTAACCAGTCTCTGAAGGAAAGTAAGGGTTACACACCACTAAATGTATGGCATTTTTGCATATTATATGATCAGGCACTTTGCACAAATTCGTATGAGAATGAATGTAAACGTCCACAAGTTATACAGACCAATGTTTGTGGATATCATTGAATTAACTAAATTTCAAACCTTGGGATCATTTAATTTTCTTTCATTGTTGTCCTGGAAATTCACGAATTTAGAAGTCAATCCTATAAAATAAATATCAATCAAACACCATCAAACCACCCAATCTTCAAGTTCAATACCCACAGAAATAGACAAAATCAAGTTGAAACCCTTTAAATTTTCTTTAAAAAAAACGGTGGAAATTCAATTTACAACCATCAACCCAACTCCACACACATTGATGACCACATAAATAAATGGTTTACAGTAATGGAGCATACGTTGTGAAATTGCTTCACTTTTGTCATACTTCATGAGTCTCCAGGCAAGTGCTATGTTATTACATAATGATAAGTCAACAGTTTCAGAGACATACATCTGGTACATGATATGATTGAAAAATAGAGTCAGTGAATAATATTGTCAACTCTGTGAATTATAACTTTCAAACTTACCTTTAGCTCAGAAAATTCAATCCTAGTAAACCAAAAATTTGAACTAAAGATTTGAAACTTTTGCCTAAAACATTCATACAATATATCACCATAGTAACACGTGCTATATTCGACCAATCACCTTTCACACCATTCATCCTCAGCCAATAACAAAGCATGTTCTTGTGTAAGGGACGCCAACTCTTTCACAAACTCCTCAAGTACGATAGCACAGTACACGGCATTCCTCGTCTTCAACGATTCCATGATCTGTTCTCGCTTCTCCTCCGGTCGACGATTGATGTAACGCATTCCTTTGTTTCCAACTAACACTTCCAGCTTGGCACCCTTCATATTCATGTTTGATTTCTGATTTGGGTTTCTTCTAAACAAAAGTTCAGACAAAGTTCTGTGCCGTTTTTCTGGAAAATAACAATAGGAGAGATGTGGTGAATACAACATTATCAAATTAATACCATTCTTGTGAAACACATAAAATACTATGTTCAAACTGTTGAATGGACTTTATCTTACATAATTATATTCTAAAATACATGTATACAATTTACCATTAAACTTTTTTACGAATGTTTCACCATACATCATAAACTGGATTTACCAGACCATTTATATTTTCTAGCCAATGACATACAAGGGAAGTAACAGTTGTGAGTTAAATTAGCTCATTCTAATTAGACTTCTTGGTGTACAACAGTCTACAGTACCAATAAATGCAAGACTACATCAGAGTTACAACCAGTTCACATTTAGTTGGGTGAGAAACACTGTCCAGTGGTTCAGAAATGTACACGTTCCCGGACAGGACTGGAACCAGTTACCTCATGATCTCCAGTCAAGAGTATTATGCACTCATTTCCAGTGCAACTTTCAGTGAAGTTTAGTATTATTTATTACATACCCTTTGAATTTTGTTCAGTAACAGTGGATGATCTAAGCTTGTTATGAACGAGTTCAGGACTAGGGGTTAATGAGTGACCCCTTTCTGGTAAAAGACCTTCTCTATGTGCTAGGGTCCTCCGTGCTCGTAGAAGAAGGATTTCAAAGTTTTGTACAGTATATGAGTAGTGATCTACTTTCTGTCTCACAGACGTCAAAACCTGAAACAATAAATATTATGAATATACTTTACATCAAATCCAATGAATTGTGGAATTATTGACCAATATGTAACTCAAACTAACTTGACAATCAATCTTAACAACAGATCGAAAGACTATGTCTACCATTTCAAGTTTGTCCCAAACAATGTGAAAAGCAATGTTTGAAATGCCATATGTTGTGCTCTTTAATAATGTCAGAGTATTTTTTTCAAAATACTTTCAATTTTGTTTGAAAAAAAGACTGCATTCAGTAAACACTTATGACCCGGTAGAAGCCTTGTCAATAATAATAAGCTGGATCAATCAGGGGGTCATAATTCTGATGAAAACAAGAAAGCAATGCCTTGATGGACTATGAAAATATTTCAGTTCAAACAATTCTTAAGTTTTGGTCAAAATTTCAATCAAGGGCCATAATACTGTTGGAATGTTGGAATGTTGGATAGTGTTAAATGGCTGACAATGTCATGTGTAAATAATGGACAACAAGTGTGACAAGTTTGGAAGCAATGTCTTGATGGATTTTGAAACTATTTTTACATACTCCTGTTATACAGTTCATCGTAACTTATTTAACCCATTGTAAGTTTGACTTATATATAAACAAGTCCGATAAACAAGAGTGTACCGGGGTATATTAAATACAGTATGTTGCTACCTGTACTAGAGATTTGACAGTAGGTTGGAACACAAGGTTATGGTTGAGTAGAAAGGATCTCAGTAATGGTTGTTTATATACAGCAAGACGAGAGATCACACCAGTCAACATCAGGTTCACAGGTAAGGAATTCTGCATCATACCTTCCAACTTCAGTAATAAGGCTGTCAAAAATGGACCTGCAATAAATGCATAGCAAAAGTAATGGACTGTCATCATGAACTAGTATAATGGAAAGAAACAAATTTATAACAAAATCCAACTATGCATCAATTCAGTCTGCAAAAACTTAAGCAAACAAGACATACAGTTTACAAAGAAGATTATTTAGTTGTCATGCTCAAATAATAGTAAAGTTTAGTTTTTCTTCAGATTTTAGATATTGTACAACAGGGATACAGACTAGCAGGGGCCCAGTAGTCCATGCATGGCCCCTAGATTTTGGGCTGGGCCCCTAGATTTTTCAAGAAATTCCCTATATACACTATACAATAACCAAAGAAAGTACTATGTTGGGCTACCAAGTTGAAAATGTCAGTCTTTATCCCTGGTACAATGTGTTTGCATGTCAATAAGCATATTTCTGACAGTATGATAGTACATGTATATTGACTACAAAGCAACAGTATTTAAAACTGCAATTGGTCAATAGCAGCCTGAAATTGTGTATGGAATTTGGAGTCCAGCTCCCTAGCAGTGGTTCCCAGTCTCCCAGACAGTCGTGTGTTGTGTAAAGTTACTTACCAATGTTTGGAGTTGTTGATTGTTTTACTGATGTCATTCCAACACTTAACACAGACATGGGAGGCAACTCTGGTGGCATGGTGGTATTCTCAGCAAATCTCACAGATTTATCTCCCTTGGCAGTGTTTTTAGTATCCAAATTCTCCTTTTCTTTCAGAATTCCTTCAATCTTTGTCTGAGCAGTATAATGATCATCAACTATATGAATAACATTAGCAGGTTTGTCAGGAAGTTCCTTATCCAATTCAGGCGCTTGTTTTGATTGGTTATCAAAATGCACGACACTATTATCATTGGTTTCGACACCGTCAATATCAATGAACGAAGTCTTATCAGCAGGAACACTTTTATTTGAACTAACGTGAGAATCTACATGCTCAAACTCTGTAGAATTCACAGTTTTATTCCTAGTTTGATCATCTATTATGTCAAAGGATGTATCGTTATCAGATTTGAACACATCTTTGCCGCCATCCCTCACGGATGTTTGACAATCGTAATAAACTGAACTCATCTCGCTTTCGTTACCAAAGTCACTTTCGACAACACTTCTATTTTTTCTAGGGGTAGATGTACATGATATAGACACCACAACACCCGACAATAATGAGTCTAAACATTTAACACTATCTTCTACTGACTGGGATTTATCACTGGGGCTCCCACTCTCATCCAGGAAATGTATAAACTCTTCCTCCGTGGCGTACGCTGCTGACGTGTTACCGACATCTTTAAGTTCAGGTAAATCATTCGATATTGATGAAGTATTTCTATCTACTATTGCACTGTCCACAAGGCTAAAGTCACTAAAAGTTACACTACTATCACAGTTTGACTGACCAACCGAACTGTCATTCTGATTACCTCCCTTGCTACTACTATCAATAATAGCAAAACTGTCACCAGAATCACCAGCAGTTACCTCCCTTGATTCTATATTACCGTTAGGATCCGCGGATATGTTGAGTAAATTGGGAACCATGCCGACATCAGGACTCAGACACTCTGTATGTGGGTTCAAGCCATCATATTGGTACTGCCAGGATAGACAAGCTTGAGAGCATTTCTCCAGTCGCACGTTAGCTTCGTGCAGGTACTCCAAATATGTTGTTTCAAAGTGCTCCAACTTGCTACCAAATGTTCCAGGTGGAAATGACGAGCTGGTCTGTCCTGTGGTAGGTTCACTACAAATCATAAATATATATCGATTAGTTGAGAGAAGTAATAACAGCCCTGCGTTCAAGGTAGAATGACGTGATGGAACGTTTGTAATGCGTTCGTAACGTTTCGTATCAGTTACAAAATGTTGAGAAAACGTTACAAAAACTTTATGAATGTTCCATCAAGTGATTCTACCTATAACACAGGGTTGTATGTATGCAAACACAAGTAATCTTTATGTTTGTTTATTTGGGTTTAACATTGTTTTTTAACTATTTTCAGTTTAATATGGAGGCTGATTCATCAAACCAGTGTTCCTGGGGTGGTATTCACAAAGAATCTTAAGTGAAAACTTAGAATTTTCTAGAAATCTGAAATTTTCCTTAAGTGTATCAGCTAAACAGGAAAATCTAAATTAAAAAGTATTTATATTGTTTAGAAGTATTATGTAATGAGCTACGATAATCACATAGAAAACATGGGTTATTCTTTGTTTCTTGGAAAATATGCCCAACTCAATATTTTAACTTAAGTCAAATTATTTAAGATTTCACTAAAGATGCTTTGTGAATACCACCCCTGGACTGTATCTTTTCAAGTACAAATCTATCCTTTCACCAGCAACTTCTTCACATTAAAAAGAAAATCTAAAAATTTAAAGCTTTTAAAGATTTTCAAATAATAATTTAAGATCGAGTTTAAATAAATGAACACCCATACAACAGATGGAAGACAGAGTGTTCAACAATGCCATACATAATCTTAATTTCTTGTGATCAAATAATAATATCTACATTTTTTTAAGTGCAAGTCATAAAATGATCATTGATGTTACGATTTAGAAAATTCTACACACTACAAACTAAAACAAGTATATATGACTACTCAGTTTCATATTTATTCAAGTGCCTTAAAGCTGTATCTGGCCCTAACTCTTTTAAATTTATTATTTTCCTTTTTTGTGATTATATTTGCTAAAACATCTGTTATAAGAACCATATTGATGACAATACAATTCAATCTTAAAACCTGCTCAGACAAAACAAGAATGTGTTCAATAAACCCTTATGCCCCCTAGAAGTCATCTCTATAAAACAGCAAAATTGTAGCAAGCCATATGATATAGATGGTCAATTTGGGTCTCATAAGGGCGGATGGACAGCCAGATTACGAAATGCCTCCTGATCTATCGATAAGGGGTCATAAAAAATTCATGTATTTAATCAAGTACTGCACGTTACCTCCCAGCATTTTTTAGAAAAAAACTGTCCAGCCTGGAGAGGGTTTATGAGACTGTTACCATAGTTACCTGACTGTTTGTTTAGGTTTCTTTTTGTCCTTCTTTGAACGGAAGAATTTATTACGAGCCGGAGTACTGTTAGAAGTGTTAGATGTGAGTGCAGGGATTCCAGGCAAGTCACCAAGGCTACAACGTATATACATTATACCATCAACCCATACCACAACACTACATGCTACAATCCTAATATAACCTGATCCATACCTTTATGCTTCAAGATTATGTAATTATACAAGCTGAATGAAGTTAGGAGCCTGTTGCATGGTATGAATCGTGTTACACTTCTTCTCAGTTCCGAACTGAAGTAACGCACGGACGGAACTCAAATGTCATGTATCTTGAGTTCCGTCAGAGTCTTACGTCGTACTGAGAAGGAACTGAGAAGTAGTGTAACACAATTCATACCATGTGTTGCATACGTCTATACAATGACATTTATGTTCATCAGCACTTTGGTAAGCGAGCATCACCAAAAGCATATAATTTTTTTGCTTTGTCAGCTACATAACGCTTTTTTGAAGCAAGCTGTTTCTTAGTGTAGTGCTACCGAGTCCTCGATAGGGCCTTGCTTATGCATCGGGTTTCTGGTCTTGATACAAAAACACAAAGTACATGTATACTGACACATAACTGATAGGGACAAAACTTTCCCTTAGGTGCAACAAGGTTGTATTTCTCTATATACTATATACAAACTTGTTGTCCGAAAAGAAAAATGATGCCATTGGTAGCAATTCAGTAAACTGACATTATTGTTGCAAAGGTTTTTGCTGTGACAAGACCTAACTGTGTATCGATTTCCAGGTAAGGTGCATTGTTGATCATTCCAAAGACCTCAAATCATAGGTCCTTCAAGTTCCCTTTTACAGTATGCCGTGTGAACATAAACTCAAAGTTATATAAAGACATGTTAGTCGACTGTTAAATTATGCCAATAAAGGTCAAGAGGATCAGGTTATATTACGGACTAAACTTACTATACAGACTTGCAAATATTACCATAATTCACCTATTTGGTACAATCATCTATTGCACACAAACGTGCATACTTTTATTGAATTTCTCCATGAAAGAGTTACACACTCTCTCGTTAAGATGGTTTCGGGTTGAAAACTGATACAAATGACCTTGTGGGAATATGTTTTGATTGTCACTAAGATAATGCATGTTATAGGTGAATTAGGGTATATTCCTCTAGGTGCATCACTATAACAACAACAACAACAACTTCCTGTTGCACACAAAAAGGTTGAATCCCTATATACTGTTAAGTGAGACACAACCTTCTTGCGACAAAGGGATAATAATCAGCTATATATACATGTAAACCAAGATACAGAAACCCACCATATAAAACAAACTCTGATCTTCAAAAAAATTGTCCAGAAGAATTTACATTTGTCTAGATAGCATATACCTGGCAGGCTATATGGCAGCATTTGCTAAATACTATAAGCAGCATTTGTTATGAAGTTATAAGTGACAACTTGTACAGTCAGATCAAACAATAAACCATTTTGTCGGGTTGACAGTACTGTTTAACCATTCAGATATAACTTTAGAAGAAAGAAGTTTGCTTTATTGGAAGTCCACTATTCACTATTCCCAATCATTACATTTTTATATATTGATGTTTGTGTAGAAATATTGTTTTCCTGTTCTTTCAACAAACCCAGAAACAATAATTCTACAACAAATACCAAAATATGCATTGCTTTAAGAACCTGTCTTCACCAATATATAACCCAGGTCAGGCTATAATACAGGTCATATAATTACCTAAACCCATATCAGTAATATGTTAGGCAATGAAAAATTCAGAATTCACCTCAAATTTAAATTTAATTTGATTGTTCATCAATACAAACTTTCCTTTGTATCACTGATCAGTCAAAAAGTTACATACTGCTTTGTAAGGGCTTCATAAAGCATATTGGAAACGGGGCAATTTGAAAAAAAAAGTCTAGATGTAGGGTGGGGTTGCATTGCCAGTACTTTTAGTTGCAATTTTCTTTACTAAATACACAATATATAAAGACATAAAGAAATATCTAACAATTCCATATACTGATGCAAAAGAACGTTGAGTCCCTAAAACATCAACTGCAATAATGAGTTACTATTTCTAAGACTGTTCATTGCCTCGATGTGTTAGATTGTGTGCACACCATCAACAGACAACATAAGGTGGATAGATATAAAATATCTACTGAATACAACATCACATACCCTATACTAGTAGGCTTAGGTTTCATTCTAAAAGTAATAAAACATACATCAACAACACGACTAAATATATATGTGTGTAAACAATTCCCATACTGTAGAGAGACAAGATTATATAACAAGATATTTCAAACACAGATAACTGTATCAATGATAACATTTTTTTTTTAATTTGGTCTTTATCAATGATACAGTCACAGGTATGTGATTACAAATTGACAAGAAAAATATAAATATAGAAAATAAGTAAAATGTGCCCAACAACATTATATTAGAATACACTGGTTTCCTTGGAACTTGAATCTCACATAGAATTCTAACCTTAACAAAATACTGAATTGTTTTGAACATATAAAACTTCAAAATATCGCTTAATTTATTAAAGCACAATGCTGATCAGGTTACAGACACTGTTAAAGCCTAGATCTCACAGAGCAATTTTTTGCCATGGCCATAAATGAGCATCGGACAAGATCAAAAAAAGGGTTTACACGGTCCACCAGAAGCTTCGGGGAAGTAATTAGAACATTTATGAAATTTCTGTTCCTGATGCCTGCCAAAGCTCATTTATTTAAATCGCGAGTACATCGCCCAGGCAAAAAATACTAAGTGAGACCAAGGCTTAACTCAAATATGCATGAGTTAGACACGATACATAATATGAAATGCTATTAAATAAGCAAAGAAATAAACAATGTTAAAAACCCATGCAAGATCAAACCAAAATATCTCAAAGACGGCAAAACAATAAATGATTACTGTGGTATTGACTTTAACAAAAATATAGCAAATATTTTTCCGCAAAAAACAACAATTTTAGTCCAAAAACATTAATTCCACAAATGAATGAACCGAATATAAAATGCTTTAAAGTAAAATTTGTTGACAGATGGTAACATAAACTCATTAACTCCAAAGTGAACATTAGTAAATTTCAAAGCTATGCGAAAAAAATATTTCTTCAATATACCACAACATCCAATTATTTAGTATAAAGTACAAGTGTAATCAACACAATAATATGTGGAAATTCCACTACAAGGTTTACAAGCAATGCCAGTAACTCTGCTGAAATGTGGTTCTGGACTTTTGACAGAATCAAAATAGCAGGTGTACTTTCATCTTTAATAATGCCTGAAATGCCCTTAAGCTTACCAAATTCACCAATCAAATACCATTCTCTCTATCAGAAATCTGGCTTAAAGACACTAATACACACACACACAATAGATCATAATGTAGAAATAATGATTTCACATATACTGTGACCCTGATTCTTACTTGTGTTTAGGACTGTCTATCTCCGGGAGACAACATGTGGGTCTGAGGGAGAGGAACTTCTCAGCACTCTTACAGTAGATATCCTGATCTTTAACTGACCTTCTCTGACTGATCATTACATGTGTACATGGTACCAAATATCTGAAAATACAGCATAAAATTGCTTCCTTTTATACAGTATTCACATAGGGCCTTCCTTAAAAATTTGTTTGTTTGCCCTAACGCTACCTACTCATTGAAATCGCCCCTACTCAAACTCTTTTAAAGCCAATTTCCTTATATAACTACATCCACTTGAAATTTTTTACAGGTTCCTTAAAAATTATATCCATACAAAAAAAATTGACCTACCTACCCACCTTAAAAATCTTGGGTCGTTAGGGCAAACAAACAATATTTTAAGGATGGCCTAGTTACTGTATATTATTGAGAACTCCATTCTTGTAATTTAGCAGCATAATATTTAGATTCACTGGTTCAGTATTACAGAAGTGCACAGGCTACAATACATGTATAAGTAGTGTGAACAATTTTCGTGCAGAAAATGTCGCAGAAATTCACATTTACAGTGTAATTACCATTTATAAAGTACATTCATGCATAAAGGTCAAGATCATATTAATACATAATTATGTACTACCCAACTCTACACAAATATATTTTTATGTTTACCATGTAAGAAACTTGTAATTATACAACTACAGTAATAGATTCCATTTCTCTAACTGTACATGTTTATCATTACACATGAAACACTGTTTGATGTTAATGCAAGCAAATACTTTCACATGACTTCCTTCAATATTCTTGTTTTTCAAGTTTAACAAAGTTTCTCAACAATTTCTTTTATTTATATATGACGGCTGATTCAACTAACTTTTTTCCTGGACTGTAATGTAACCAGTATTAACCAACATTTCCACAAGGAAGACTAGTGTCAATTTATCCTTATATCGAAGAAAATCAACACAGTTGTCAAATATTTAAGAAGGTGTATGCAATGACCTGCCAAAACTGAGAGTCAACCTCTCACTAGCACGGCCCCGACTTAATGATAATACGTCAAATGAGGGTTTTATACTCACTTGAATACCAGATCAAACATGACATCTTCACAATTGAGATCTACCAATGTGTAAAACAAGGAGAGCGAGACAAGGCACAGCTGTAATATATAAACAATTTATTAATATAACATTGATTTACCAAAACCTCTTATTATCATGTTAACATAGCCTCAGTGGCTACTGGCAATCCCATTCCAATTTGAACTGAGTACCTCTAATTCTTAGATAAATGCACATTAGTTGTCATTGAGATGGCTAATGAATTACTGTAGTTGTGCATGCAGGGCAGCGTGACATGAGCACAAACTTTAAAAGGTTGATTTTGTTTGACACAAAACATACGTCTCCAACAAAGGCACAAAAAATAAACCAGTGCAGCAAATGTATATTTCCTCATCATTCTGGAATCATAGGATCTTAATATTTTGATTCTCGCCATTATATTATTATATAGAGTAACAAACTACCTTGGAGCTACTGTTGATTCTCGTGATTAACGACTCCAGGATGACTATCTCATCATTTTTCTCTACAAAGATGAACGTCAGAAAAGCTTTCACCAGACAAGGCTCGGAAATCTTCCGTAGAAACAAATCTAGATACGCTGTTGCCGTGATAACTTCTTCCCGAGAATTCTAAATGAAAAGAAAATAAATCAACAATTAGAAAAGTGCTTACAATACATGTACAAAGAAAACAATTTTGCATGACTACATAGCTTTCATAATTACAACAGAGCTTTTTGATCATTCTTTTCAGGTATCTCAAGATATTGAGTAGTAAAATCATTTACTGTCATAGACACTAAATTAGATATTTATGATGCTAGATAATTGTATCATAACAAAGAAATTATTCAACAAATACTATTACCATTTTACAGCACTTATTCAACACTCATGCATTAAAATAATATATATATGTACAGTTGTAATATTATGGATTTAAAACCTGAATGTAGGATTTAGAGAGATGAAAATAATGGTGGAATAGGTAGAACTAAAATCAGCATCAAAACATAATCAGTTTGTACCATAAACTACATCTGCATAGCTAGTATTGGGCTTGGTAATACTGAAAATCAGCCAACCAGGGGGTGTCACTTGGCTCATACTGAAACTAAGCCAATGGGTGTAACTTTGCTCATTCACAAACTCTCCCAAGAATCAACTTGATCAGTGAGCTATGATCTTAAGATAAGCCAGATTGGCAGGATACCTTACATGGTGCAAGAATGCCATAACATTGTATAAAGAGTAAAAGAGAATAAATAATGAACCCAGGAAAGTTTAATCAGTCCAGGACAAGTTCAATCAATCTTTGATGAAATGACCTTATTACAGTACTATAACTCTATGTAACATTATGTGGCTCTGCGAGGGTACTATTGTAGCAATACAGGACTTTCACTTTACAACACTTTCTTTAAACCACAGCCTGACATTTATAACACTTGCTTTATTCATTCAAGGCAAAGTGGTAATAGGAGGATAAAATGTATAACATCTACATGACAATGTATTAGCAATATATTTGTTAGCCTTCATTACCTGGCCCTTACACAACATGATAGAGCCAGGTCGAAAAACCAACAATCTAGTATGTCGGGAACCAGACTATATATTTGTAACAAAGTATGAAAAAACTGATGCGTGAAATCAAGGACAGTTTATGTTTGGTTTAAAGCAGGGTAGATAGATGAGCAACAATTGTACCCATACAGACATACACACTTGAACCAACACATCCACATAAAAAAGAAATAAAAACAAATAATAACATAAAACGTGTGAAGAACATGCAATGTGACATTCCATTCAACAGAAGCAATGATACTGTGGTGTGGATAAACACATTAAATGAAACCATAATTAGCATGTACACAATACAGAGGTGGCCATTCACTAGAACTAAATACCGTACAAATCAAACCAAGGCATTTTTCTAAGATTGATACAACAAAAATGGAGAAAACAAAAAGAAAAAAATCAGAAAATATTGATTAAATTAAACACAAGATAGCCAATTAATATCAATAATCATAAATAAGCACAGCACAAACTATAGTAGACAACTTCAGTGTAGGGATATTTTGTGTGTACTTAAGCAGACACTTTACAGGAAAATCATTTCTGCATATAAAACTGAAGCACAGCAAGAACTGTTTAAAGCAAACTGAACAAATTATCCTGCATCACTTCTCTACTGCACAAACACGATACTACAAATGTATATACAATACATGTTTTACACTTCAAAATCACTTCATAAGATACTTGTAATGGACTAGCAGCATGCCATCTTCCATACAATCATTAATTGTCAGTTAAAACATGGTCAACAATGTCAAGACACAAACTACCTATTTGTGATGTATCACAGAGATGTGGGTTACAACCATGCCTGCCAAGTACTCCTATTAAAGTGGAGTTACTCCTTTTTTCATTGCTAATTTCAGGTTTTTAAGTTCACCTACCTTTCTACAAAGGTACATTTGATTCATGTTATGAAAATCGTTGAAGCATAAATTTTAACCTATGTACATCTACATTTTGAGGATGTTCAACTGTGAAAGTTTCAAGGAAATCTTGCTAAAACAGTGGGTGGAGGGGCTTCCACAAGAATATGTAAACAAACAGATGGACATAGAGACCAACAAACAAGCTGAATTCAGTATACCCCTTACAACTTTTTTAGGGGTATACAAATTTTAATTGTTAAAAACAAAATAAACTGGCAATTTGTACATATTAAATAGATTCATTTGGATATGCTCATATTGGGCACTTATGTCAGGTGCTTGTTTAATTGAAGTGAACACAAATACAGATTGTACAAGTATTGTCTGCAGTAGAGAAGTTGTATGAGGAAAGACACATAATACAGACAAACCAAAGATGGACAGCGGGTAGAAGGGGAGTGACAACAACATTTAATGATATATACTGACCAAGAACATAGGTGAATCAAGTAGAGGGGTAGGTAGACCCGTTATATCCTACACCAAATAAAAACATTCAAATCATAATAAAACCCATAATTAACATCTAGTAGAAACTAGAAAATGTTTTAAAATCGTATTTTGTAGCAGGAAATTGAAATTTTATTAATTCATCTAACAAACCAATTAACGAGAGAAAACATATAAAACTGATCCCTTTGGCATCTATCAAAGATATCCCAAAGAGTGAGTAAAAACAGCATTTTTTTCCTTAAAATGGCAGAGAGATATAGCTAATCGACATCTAGGTAGTATTTTAATAGGTGCATGTATAACTGGTATTAATAAGTAAAGTATAACACCCTGAATACTGTCAATATATAAAACCATCCAGTAATCTAAAATTTCAAGAAAACAAGCTATTAAACAAAAAGTATTCAAATGCCATTATTAAGTTTCTGATTTGACAACAGTATCATGAATGTCATACAACTTTGATAAAATCAAGTTTGCCACAGTCCAGTCCACTAAATACAAACAGCGATCCAATGCGCAAAATTAATATCAGTCACACCCAATCAACACTGTACAAATAACAAATACATTAAATAATAACTTAAGGACATAAAATGATAAAATAATGACTTGATACAATATAAAATACTGACACATATTTATTTCAAACAAGTCCTAAAATTAAACAAATTTCAAGCATACATACATGTATACAGATGGCACACATTTTAAATCAAATGAAAACATTGCATATATATATATATATAATAAATTACAACCAAAAGAAACCATGGCAATATTGATAAATAAAACCACATATTACACACCAAAACTGATATTTTCAACCAAACTCAATATATTTGCCAGCTAACACTAGCAGCATTGTTATATTAGCACTAAAGAAAACCCTCAAAACCACAAAACATCTAAATCTAGACATGCATTTTTAATTTTGCCTATCAGGCCACATTGGCCAAATTTAGGTATAGTGCTTCACCCACTGAAAGCATTGCATCCTATGGCAAGTTTGATATTTGTTCATGCTTATTTAACGTAATTTAAATTTACGATTCTGTGTACCTCATTCTAATGCAAATCACTTGCCATGAAGGAATATGGGAGAGAAGACTACATTTTTTCTGATCGTAGCACTAAACTCAAGTTTATTTTGTCTTTTGAAGGACATAACAAAGAGCAAATCCCTGATCTTCATAATTTAATTCTATAATATCCGCTTGAATAAAATATGATAAATGCATACCGCTCACATACATTTTAATATGTCTTTCGACATAATTATTCAGACTGTTTGTGAATAGAAAAAATCATATTTAACTGAACATTGGATTCATACTGCAGATTTATAGTACAATGTAAACTAGTATTTATACACAAAACAACAGATTTCCCAAATATACGATTATATGTAAAAAATTGAAGCAAAATGTAATAAATTATGAACAATTATAATAATACTGGCATCAGTTTGCTAGCAGTTACAATATAAGCCAGCCCGATGTCGCTCACCTCAGCCATCAAGACTAAAACTAAAACTTGACTCTGATCTCACTGAACAACACAGTTTGCTTAAGATCCACATTGAAAAAGACATTGAATATACACAGTGGACATTGTAGTACCACTCAGATGAAGAAGACTACTTAGATTTTTAGAAAATTACATATTTTTTACAATTGGGAAAATTCAGAAATTCAGCCGGGGCCGATCTCCCAAAGCATCTCAAGAAGAAATCTCAGCTCAACTTAAGAATTTGCTCAAGAAAGAATCTGAATTTAAAATACATCTAAAGTATGAGCTCTTAACATGTTACTGTTACAGTATAAAATTATATAAAACTCAGAATAACGTGCCTGTTTTCTGATTCAAATTTTGAGTCGAGACTATTATCATGGAAATTACTTCAAAGACAATGGAAAATGTTTAAGATGAGATTAAATTCCATTGAGATGCTTCGGGAGATTAAGGACAGATCACTTTGAATGTGGAGTAAAGAATTGATTCCCAGTATTTAACGGCCATCCAGCTATCCATTAAGCTCAACATGTAGCAGATGAGACTATATAAAGCCATATAAAAAATGTCACCCAAAATAATCCACTGGGAACAAGCTTACATAAAATAATACCTCCTTCCTTACCTTCCATAAAATGTTAGACCTGTAGGTATGTACTCTCTCCCTCATTGGGGAAAAGCTCATACCATTCTTAATGTACAAACAGTAAATATATTAACACCATGCAAAACACAAATCTACCTGTCAATGAAAATTGTATAAAGATTAATTTCTTATTTAATATTATTAACTTATTCAGAGTCTGTTCAAAATTGTTAAAAACTCTTCATTTCAAAAGCTTAACATTGAAAACATTTCTCGACTCTATAATTAATCACTCCTCTATAACTGAATAACCAGGTTGACTCCTTTATATGAATAGTTTAACATTAACCCCTCTTTATCTGAATAATTAAGCATTGACTCCTCCTTATCTGAATAATTTTACATTGACTCCTCCTTATCTGAATAATTTAACACTGACTCCTCCTTATCTGAATAATTTAACATTGCCTCCTCCTTATCTGAATAATTTAACATTGACTCCTCCTTGTCTGAATAATTTAACATTGACTCTTCCTTATCTGAACAATTTAACATTGACTCTTCCTTATCTGAATAATTTAACATTGACTCTTCCTTATCTGAATAATTTAACAATGACTCCTCCTTGTCTGAATAATTTAACATGGACTCCTCCTTGTCTGAATAATTTAACATGGACTCCTCGAAATCCAAATAAAAAAATAAAGCATGGATTTCTCTGCATTAAATTGGAGAGTGAAGCTGCATGAAATATTAATGAAACTTCAATAAGATAATTCTGCACTGAAGCTATTTATCACACAGCAAAAGGTTTGTGTGACAAAAACAAGTGTGTATGTCAGACAGTGAAGTATTAGTTTTAAATACAAACAAGATATATGTGTAAATATTGACCAATATTGGGAAGTTTGCATAAGTTTCCGGAAATTTACTTATGAGAATAGCTCAGAACATTGAATCCGTGAGTAGGGTAGCTTTTAAATGCATAAAATTAAGATATAATAATGAAATTGTGGCTGACATTATAACTATGGAGCTTGAGAACATATAATGAAGATTGATACCAAAATGAATATATGTACGAAATTTGGAACTGATTTGAAGAAATTGCTTAATTTTGGCTATCATAAAATATAAATAAAGAACCTATGATAGCAGAAACATATATAAGGTCTAAGGGTTTCGAGGTATAGTTCCTTTAAAAAGGATGACTGGTTGGTGCGCTTACATAAAGTACATAGAGTTGGAAACACAGTGTATATATATTATAGTAAAGTTACAGTCTAAAACTGAAGGTGAGAGGTCAAGGTTTTCACATCTTTAAGGTTAAAATATGTAAATTATATACCTTTCTTATATCATTCTTCAAATAATATACACAAAACATTGATTATAAAGTATCATATAAGATTGTATAACATTGTTCTGATCACAACTTACTACCAGTAAATCAAATAGCAATTTTAATGTAAAAGCACTTGTTAATGCATCTATGTTAATGTACACATTACGTGAAAGTTTATCAGTAACCAATACACGGTCTGTATCCGAATAATGACTGCTAGGTCAGATAATAGCTGGCTGGATGATAATGATTGGCTAGGGCCCTAAATATCGACAATAGAGACGCAAGTTTATAAGAAATTACTGTTTTACTATGATCCAAGGCGTACATTTTTCTGTCACTATTGATATACCAATGATTTATCAATACAACTGTATTTTTACCATCAGAAATATCCATGGGAAAGGGTAGAAAAATGACAACACATCACCCAAAGTAAGCGATATTAACAGAAAACTGTTATATTTTTGCTTCGTACTTGATAATTCAACATTTGTTGTATACACTATATCGATGAAAAATAAAGACAAAGTATTGACAATTAATATGCCACCTCTCTTACCTCTCTAGCATAAGCAATAAAGCCAAAAATCATGTTTTTGTGCAAGGTGTCTGTGATGAAATGGATAATAGCGGCTACTTGGTATTAATAATTGGATAAGTATCTAGCTGTTGACGGATAATAGGCAGGCTTACTGTATTTTATATTAATGTGATAGCAATAATGGAAAATATTTATAAATATAGCGCTTTATATAACAAGCATCTAAAGCGCTTAGCACGCGAAAGTCAGCTAATTGAAAGTTCATTAAAAGTCTAAAATACAAATTCACTTGATTATCACTGATATGCAATTTTGAACAGATGCATTTTCAATGTTTTATGAAAGACTGTCAGAGAGTCAATGTGTTTCATATCCACAGAAACGCATTTCACCGTAATTATTGGTTCTTATTCTAGGAATGTTTAGCATAGCAGTGTCTGATCTTAAATACCTTATTGGCTGGTATTTACTAGTCATCTCATGCATTTGAATGCTGACATTGGTGCTCGTATAAAATATTAACATATCTTTGCTTTTTCTAAGCTACTAACTTCTATATAAACTGTATAAAAACCAATAGTATATGCATTTGTATTGTATATATGCTCCACTTTAATACATTGGGTACACCCTCTATTTTTAAAACTGGATAAACCGTTACTTGGGACGGGTGACTTTCGGTTTGGACGGTGTAAATATCTGATTTTCTATCTAACAACTTTATGACCAAAAGACCTCAACTAGCGCACCGTATGCCTTAAGAGTTGCCACGTATAGATTGTCATCATTTTCTTTTAAACGATTCCCCAATTAAACAAAATAGCCGGTACCAATTTTTTTATTTGAGAATTTAAATTTTGTAACGGATATTTTATTTAATCCGGGAATCTTTTCAAAGAAATTGATGACAACCTGAACGTGGCAACACTTAAGGCATACGGTGCACTAGTTGAGGTTTATGGATCACAAGTTAGTAGATAGAAAATCATTATTTACCTAATCACCCGTCCGAAGTAACGGGTTTCCCAGCTCTAAAAATAGACGGTGTACCCAGTGTAATATAATAAGATAAAAATTATAATAATCTGATAGATATACAGAATATAATTTATATACGATATGCTTAGCCCTAAATAGCACGACTGTGTTCGCTGACCACTGCAGTGGTACACTTAGCCTGAACACATTCATGTATGCATAACACAATTTATAATATATTATAGTGACTTTCCTTTATGTCAAATCAGAAATCGACATAAATATGGACTCGAGACAGTGTTAAACATAATCAAACATAATTGCTTACGTTCCTCATATGCAGCATAAAGTAGGTCACTGACATTACCAGAGGAAATTCGTTTGCAATACTTAAGTAAATTACATATAGATCTAACATCTTCATAAATGGGACATTTTAAAATCTCACCACACACAGCTTCATTGGTTGCTTTTTTGTGAACACAAAGAACCCTTTTCTTTAAAATTTAAATGCAACTTATCACTGTTCATATTTTCAAAATATTTTAATATTGTGTAATCTGGTTTTCTCAAAATAGCATTACCAGTATTAGGGCTTTCCCTGATCTCACTCTCATATAACAAGAATTAGTTTAGATATATATTAATATGTTATAAAAAAGATGTCAAATACAATCAACATTATGGAGTTGCGGACAAAACAAATTCTAGCTTTCAAATCCCTTTTTATCAAGATCTTCTTGACAATAACTTAAAGTACCAGAATATGCAAAAACTATACCATTAAAATGGTATTGTACATTTGAATTATTTCCACTTTTACAAAATTTCATACATGTATTAGTCTTAAGATTTACAAAAAGATGTTATTATTTTCATAATATACAGATAAGTAGTCCAAACAGTTTTATAAGCCTTTTGGTGGTGTATATGAAAGAAAATTAAAGTTCAAAGAATATTCACTTGGTCATCATTTCTATCAAGAATAGAAGGCAATTCAGTTAAAAACAATTTTAAAGGGTTGGAACTAAGATTTTCCCCTTGACGTAAGTGTCTCACATGTATTGGCACAAAAGACACACATGTATTTGGGCCGTGGAGGAAGCGTTATAATTTTAGTTGGAGTCACATGTCTTTTATTTCTAACACTAATGCTGTTTTTGTTCTGACCTTCCATTTCAGATGGAATGATATCCAAGTAAGTTTTAGTCATAAAGCCATATTTTCCGGTTACATCGTTTAGTATTAATTCCTTACATTTAAGGCATGTGTTTTTATGTTGAACTTTCAGATGGCGAATAATTTCCAGCAATTGTACTGAAATATATTTGCAACACTTATTTTCTAAGCCATAAGTTATATGACATTGTATAATTCGTAGTTTTGAACACTATCCAAGTAAACGAATAGTAGCCAGCTCATTATCTATTAAAATGTTGTAAGCATCCTGCCATTATCCGTCACGTAGCCACCATTATCCACTTCATCACAGACACCTTGCACAAAAACATGATTTTTGGCTTTATTGCTTATGCTAGAGAGGTAAGAGAGGTGGCATATTAATTGTCAATACTTTGTCTTTATTTTTCATCGATTTAGTGTATACAACAAATGTTGATTTATCAAGTACGAAGCAAAAGTATAACAGTTTTCTGTTAATATCGCTTACTTTGGGTGATGTTTTGTCATTTTTTTTACCCTTTCCCATGGATATTTCTGATGGTAAAAGTACAGTTGTATTGATTAATCATTGGTATATCAATAGTGACAGAAAAATGTACGCCTTGGATCATAGTAAAACAGAAATTTCATATAAACTTGCGTCTCTATTGTCGATATTTAGGGCCCTAGCCAAACATTATCATCCAGCCAGCTATTATCCAACCTAGCAGTCATTATTCGGATACAGACCGTGCAATAGGGCTGTAATGGTACGCTCACCTCACGATATGATACGTACAGTCAATTTTTCTAATGGTTCGGTATATTTCAGTATGATACAATATTATCAAACAGCAGCTTAAATACTACAATTTTTAAGTGACAATGCATTTATTGATTCTATAACAGCAATTATTATTTGGCTATCAACTATTTTAAATGAATATCGACAATATAAGGCATATTGTAATACAATTAAAACGAGTGATACATGGTAAGTATACATAATCAGAAGGCTTTCAGACATTTTCGTTCTTTGAATATTATTTTGCTCATAAAAAGCTTATACCAGACCGTACCGAAATTTGCAACTCTTGTACCGTGAACCGTGTTGGACTGAAGTCTGCGGTCTTTCGTGTACCGCGGTATACCGTTACAGCCCTAGTAACCAACATGTCATAATGATGTGCATATTATTAATATGAAACTTGTTTTCTTTCATAACTTAAGTACATTGCTAGATTATTTTATATTTAGTGTTCAAAGTCCAATAGACATTATTTCAGTCATAGGTGAACAACCGAGTCAAATTGTATTATTACTTGACCTATCAAACACAGAATAATATCCGATATGTTAAGAATTGCTGTCAGCTTGCTACACCAGTTTTCATTTTCACAACTTTAGCATGTAGTGACCAGACAGGATCAAATGGTCAACGCCTATTTCTATATAATGCAAATCACATTATTGGTATTTATTACAGAAAATGAAAGTCGTTTCAATTCTGTAGCAGCTATCATTCTCGTTTCATATACTTTAACAAAACTCTATGATTAGAATTATTCATACAAAATTTAGGTAGGGATAAACTTAAAGATCATAAACTTACTAACTATTACACAAGCAGGGTCAGTTTTAGAACTTACTGCATCAATCAAATACAATTATAAATGTACTAGTATATTAATAGAATAGTATTCACATACAAACAAACTGTGAAACAGAAATGTTTACGTTAATAACATGACATTCAAACTACAAAGAGACATAAATCTGGCATAACACTCTCTATACTGTATTACAAAGAAAGATAACTCTGGCATACCACTTCTATATACAAAGAGAGATAACTCTACAAGAAGAAGAGGATAAAGTACAAACCTGATGGAGTGCAGGTCCAAGAACGGGGACGAGGAATCCATTGTATATATACTTGATAAGCTGGTCTCGTACAAGGGGATGAGCAATCTACAATGGGAGATAAAGTCAACATTTCCAACACATGCTATCAAAATATATACAGCTAGAACATCACATACTGGGTAAGAAAAAGAAGAGAAAAGAACTAAACTAGAAGGTTTTTTTACACAAAAATGTATGCCCCTATCATGGGTCAAAACTCGGCTTGGTACAAAGAATTCATGTGAAGCTTCATTGAAATTAAACACTGCACAAGCATAGCCAAAATGGTTTGTAATACTGGCAATTTCTTTTATTTCTCAGCAGTTGCATCCATGACACAAAATCCCCCACATTTCACCACAAGATGGAAGGTAAAAACAAGGTCAATTTCCGAGGCTATCCACCACCTATCTCTGGGGTGGGGGAGCCGTGGTTGCAACTGACTAATGCACTAGTAGGGCGTAGATTTCTTTATTGCCCGTTCAATTTACAATATTTCCCCAATATTTTCCTTAACAACTTTAACACATAATATAGTATTAAAATTGTGTATTTTGACACAGCATTGGAACTCAGATCTCAATGAAGTTTCCATACTCTCATATTTTTATACAGATAAGCATCTCATTGTCATTTTATAAAGAAATCAATACAGGACAAAAGACAACATGCTATGGTGACAGACTAACAGAGCTAAAATGAATTTAAGAAATAACTACGCATAGTCTGGGTGGAAAAATAACATGTACAACTTCTGCAATAACAGATTTATTAATTCTTCGGAAAATCTAAAACAGTGCACAGACTTATATTAAACAGATGTTACCTAACCACAAATCTTTATTTGACTCAAACGTGATATTATTTTAATTCTCAGGGCCATATCCAGAGGCCAAAAAGCACTGAGGCAAATCCTTTCTGGGGTCTATTGGAGGCATTTTTTCTTTGAAAATGTGACCATAGATAGGTAATTCCTTATATTATCACCGAGGCAAGCCTCCATGTGCATCAGCATGGTTACGGCCGTCTGACTCTGATAATCTAGTATTTACATGTTAACACAAACCATATGATGTTAAGACAATAGAAACCAGACCTGAATGTATAAAGCCTAACTACATACATTTACTTTTAAAATAAACTGGTTTAATAGAGATCAATCTCTGGTTTAAACATACGGCAAACATCAAAAGGATGCCTATCAAATCAAATGTTGATTTTAAGAAACAACAATATTAATTTGCCAAGTTCATGTTACAATCAAGAGCATCGCCTACAAGTACTGGACGTTTGACTTTCTGTTTTTTAAAAGTAACAAGAAGCAGTCGCTGACAGCCATATCCCCCGCCGAAGGAAAAATTGAGGTAAACAACAAATATTGTCACGAAAGCTTCATAAAGATGACCACTACAGTTGAATTGTTGTTGGTGATGCAAGATTATATAGTGTACATACATGAAAAATGCACACAGAAGTTAATTAATATGTAAAAAATCAACGAAGGGCCATAATTCTTTCAAAAATGGCTGAAATGAAAAACCCTGACGATATCCGCTAGTGCACCTCATAACTGTACCTCTGTACAAGTTTTGACAAAATTCCATGAGAAATAGGTAAAAATTAACAAAGGCCATTAACTCTGTCAAAAATTGTCGAATAAAAAAATCCTGACAACATGCGCTGAAGGACATCATAGCAGTCATTCTGTGAAAGTTTTGTCGAATTCCCTTAAAAAATGTAGGAGGAGTTGCACACAGAAGAAGTTCGGACGGACGGACGGAATGACGCCTACCATTACCATATCCCCTTCGCCTTCGGCGGGGGATAACAAGGGCAGATAACTCAATATATATTGGTCACAGGGATGCCAACTTTCAAGTTGATACCTCTCACAGTTTTCTGGAAATGGATAAACTTAACCAATGCGGACGCAAAGGCTAATGACCATACTAGGACAATGGCTCTTGTTTATAACTCATTAAAGCAGCATTAAATGGAAAGCTCCAATCACAAACATGTATGTCTTGACTCACTAGGGTTTGAGAAAATCTCAAATAAATCACAAATATGAGTTGAGAAATCTATTTTAGAATCTGATGCTTCATAGATTGTGGACAGCAGTAATGTAATGACTAAAAGTCAGACTGACATATCAATAGCATGATACGGACAAAATCACAACTGGACATTATCCTCACTGCTTGTTTTTGTCCTACACTCACCAATAGCAGCCGAGCATAGATTTAGACGTAATAATGTCTATCTGACAAATAATTATCTGACATGATATCTCCTTTGACTTACACCATAAGCCTATAAATCAACATTAATATCAAATTATGACTACATAATATTATACGCAAGTTACAGCATAATTAAAATATATCAGTCAATAAATCATGTACGTTTTAATTACCGGGTACTATCAAATTACTACTGGTAGATATATACCTGAGCTACAGCGTTACAGAATTCTAACGAATTGAGAAACATTGCCATTTCTGGTATTCTGTGAATATCGTCCTCCGTAATCTGACACCAATCGTCTGACGGTATGATGATTTTACGTGGCAAGTCGGAGTACAGGCCACTGAGACCCGTCGCAAGCACCTGAAAACATGAAGGTACATTACTAACAAGTCTCAACCACAATAAATATAACTTTGTTCAGAGCAGAGGGGGGTTTGATTGATTTTTACTTATTTTTTTATACAATATTTATTTTGTATTTTTAATTTGGCAAATGTCCTCTAGTGACTTTATCACCCTTTAAACATTTATGATTTTTTAAAGGAGAAAATAAAAGTAAGACGTAATAGGAGCCATGAACATTGTAGAAGTGGAGATTTACTTAATTTTGGCCATGTATTGATCAAGCTAGTTGAAGCTACATACAATCATTTATATTAGAACGGATACTTACCGGACAGAAGTCTGAATTCTCGGCAATGTATGTCCCAATATAGGGATGTTTCACTGACAATGTCATTATCAACAACAGGGCATCTCTTGCTTGCTGACCAACCTTCCCTTCACGATGTAAATATGGGATAAGTAGCGAAAATATCAGAAACTTAGTCGGTCCATGGTCAGCGTTCATGCTAAATACACTCTCTAAAATCACTGCTTCTTTTGATATACTAACACAAAGTTGATGTAAAACAAGAACAAGATTAGCCTCGATACCAGAGGCATTATCATCGGCACAATAAGCAAGAAGATTTAACAATGGTCGTATCACAGGTTTATGTATTAGTAACAACTGTCGTGATTGGCTGATTAAATGTTCAAACATTCGTAACTGTTCTTGTACAAGTTTTCCACCGTCGTCATGGTAACGATGACACCAACCACAGAATTTTTCTAGTATTTCGTGTTCGAGGAGATGATGTAAGATGGGTCCCGGCATACCCTGGCCTTCCTCTCCCTCCTCCGTCGCCAGCAACGTCACCATTTGTTCAAAGTTATGGCTCACAGCATTTATTTCATCCTCCGACGATTTCACAGCATTCTCAACATCACGATTTATTATCTTGTATGCCTGTTCCCAGTGGTTACAGAACACTTCCAAGCAGGTTGCCGGGTCAGTGTCGCAGCGGCTACGTCGATCCGACATATTGTCACTGTTGACACTTCCTGTGTCTGATGAATTCTTTGAATCACCTCTTTTCTTGAACCAACTCATTCTTGCTATTGATTAAGTTATGTGTTAAACTGTCATATTTGATATCTTTTGTTGGAATAGTATATCAAGGACCAGGCTTTCTTTGACCTGAAATGTACAAAAATGGATTTAAAGCACATGCAGTTAATTATATTAGCATACCGTAAACAAAATATATAAATACACATAGGGATAGGAGAATGACTGAGGAGCAACATTTAACACAACATGTATCCCTAACTAGACAAATGTTTTATAAAAAATTCATTTATTAATTATGTTGTTAAGTAAAATACAAATGTAGCAGAATGCATAATATGGGGATCAAATCAACATTAAGATGGCATACTAATAATTACTATGGGGATCAAACTAAAATTGAGATGAAATGGACTATTTTGGCTTTGACCTGTTGAAATGAATGTACAAAAGTTTCAATACATGTGCATGTATTTAAGTTTGGAGGCTGGCTTTTTCATGTTCCAAATAGGTCATAGACATATACACAAAGTCATTAAGTGACATTTTAAGAAATACACCATGCAGTAGAGATTTGTCAAGGTGCCTCTGAAACACCATCAATTCACAGTCAGTAACAATGTACTTTGTTCAATACTAAACCACAGCAAACTTAAACAAATGTCAAAATAACATCCTCAAGCAATAGCTGGTCAAAAGTGTCAAACACTCGAGATACAACCAGACTTTATCACCATAGATGTAAAAAGTGGTAAGTAAAGTAAGTATAGCTATCAGCATTGATAAATTTCATATCAATAGTTACATCTACCGATATGTCTATATAGACTTATTATTATTAGTTGAAATGTCACAGCTTGGATATATATTCAGAGCACAATTTAGCTGTACTTCTATTCATCATCATCAAGTATATATGCATATCGAGAGCTTACTGAGCATGTAAATTATGCATCCAGAGAATGGAAAACAGCAAGTAAACGGTTTTAACCATGTTATACCTGCAGATTATATTTATAACACTTAAACCAGATAAACTGCAAGTACTTTTAAAACAAATGTAAAATGCCTTATTTTCATATTGTCTACGTTTGACTGATTTAATGATTAAATCAGTGTAAATGACTCGTGGAGACTACCACAACTTAACACAGTTGTGCCCAGCTAGATCAATTGGTAGAGATACAAACATGTAAAACAAGGTATTGAAGGTGCACTTTATAGTCCTTAAGGCTACTTTAATGGTGGCTGAAGTAAAAGGTCAGAGATGCCTCGAAGCTTGGTGAGAATAAATAAAGAAATAAAGGAGGACTGTAGAAACGGTGGAAATAGACTCACGACAGGCACCCTGCTAGTTCAGTTGGTAGAGCAACTGTCTTGTCGTTCAAAGTCATGGGTTAGAAATTAGAATCCCACATGAGGCACACTTTTTTATGCCAAATTACTAGATACTGGTTTTTAAACGTTATGGTCCTTGGTCTTTAAATCTATAACCAAAATATCAGCCTTTTTGTTCACTTTTGTATAAATTACTTGATTATTGGCAAGGGTTAAATAACCCATGCTCAGAAACAGTATTGGATATATGTTTATATTGTTTTAAAAATAAATATATTGAAATTTATCATTAATATAATGTTTATATATATGTTTTTAAAAAGTTATGTACAAGACAAGAAATATAGTGGCATGCAAAAATTATCAATATTTCCTTGTTAACAAGACTATTATTATTGTCAGAGGACTATTTATAACCACAAGTATTGGTTCTAAACTATCAACATAAATATCATGTACACTATAAACCAATAAATATATCATTAAATATTTATAGAACCATAAAGCACCAATTATGACAATACATTGTATATGCAAGGCTGTTATTAATAAAATATTTGTTTGACACATTACCCTGTGTACCCAGGATAATAATTTTATTACTCTCCTGCTGGGTTAGACAGAACCATTAAAGAATTACATATTGTCTGAAAATATTAACCTGATCTGCCTTGCTTTAAATGAAGGACCTTGTGACAACATGTTACATAACATACCTGTTTTCGTAACAGTTATTTCTTGAATGACATGTTAACAAAAACAGGTTTTTCAAATTCATGAGTGAATTCAGCTACCCATACAATAGACAGAGTTGGTTCCCTAAATTGGCGTATCGTACCAAAATGGCGGACAAATTTTGCAATAGTGTTCCTCAAGCTGATTGGTAGTGCTCCCTGCTTTTAGAAATATAAACTGAAGTTTAATATAGACTTTAATATAAACTGTTACTTTATACTTAAAGAGTTTAAGAAAAAACAGGCTTTGAAATGTGTTTGAGCAATATTGCAATAAAATAAAAATCCGACATTATGATATACTGGTACCCACCGAAAAAATAATCTGGATAGGCCGATATAGTCATACCAAGAAATTTTTGAAGTAATGCCTTGGTCATAAAACATTTACACAATATATACATCAGCTATAAAAATACCCACAAACTGGTAGGAACTTAAAAATTATATTACACATATTTTATGCTATCATTAATTTTCCTTTTCATCAAACAATCATAGATCAGCTACTAGCAAAAGAGATATTACTGGTTTTGGTATATTTCAGAAACAAGTACTGTGAAATTGATAAAGAAAACATCATTACCTGTTGAGATTCTTATTCCATGGAGAACAGAAATTAATTAATGATCTATACTGATTATATCTTGAACATAAACATTTATCTAGCACTACATCATTCTTAAATAATTAACTTTGCTTTGGATTTTCCTCACAAACATGACTCATAGACAACTGCAATCAGCAACTGCACACTTGTACATGTATAACCCAGAGATAACATTGAGTGTACAATTATAACTCTTCTATCTTTTGAAATAAAATGTATTTAATTCTGTCAATCTATTTATGATCACTTTTGTCCCCAACTAAAAAATGCTGAATTGGCATGTTATGGTCGACACTCAAGAGTCAAGTGTGGGAAATATTATTGTGTTTTACCCACCCTTTAATGTTTATAGCAATGTATTTGATTAAGATAATTGTGTTTATTTAACTATGACTTTAAGTTCAAAGAGTTTACAGTCACTGGAATGCTTTGTTTACAAATTCTGCATTATAGTGAATAATTTATAAACACTTTCAATATTTAAAAGAAGAACATACATGTATGTCAACCCGCTTTGCTCAGTCGGACGGTAGAGCATGAGACTTCTAACCTGAGGGTTGTGGGTTTGAGTCACAGAGCTGACCAACTAAATTTACTAATATATACTAAATAGTCTTAGGGATAGGACTTTTAACCTATATACACCAGGCTATACACCAGGCACATTTATTTAAAAGAACCAGGGATGTTTGTGAACTGTGGCATCTTCTGTATACATAAATAATATTCTGATAGTAAAATACCACTCCACTACATTTTACTCGAAATTCCCGTCTACCAGCATAAAATGTCCATTTCAATGGGCTGTCAAACTACCGGTAAGAGCCTGTTGCCAAACAAAACCAATTAGGAGCCCCTGATGGCACTATCAGTTTCCACGAAAACTGTCTGGACACACAAATTTTGGTTGGACTGATAGAAAATCCTAGATTTTTCTATTCCACTTTGGAAGAGGAATATTCACTCATTTTACCGATTTGGACTAACACATTTAAAATCTTTTCG
Source organism: Spisula subtruncata (assembly GCA_963678985.1). Lineage (NCBI taxonomy): Eukaryota > Metazoa > Mollusca > Bivalvia > Venerida > Mactridae > Spisula > Spisula subtruncata. The sequence goes on from OY787665.1 coordinate 28,454,228, forward strand.
CGGAGCCTGCACTATGCCGTGAAATGGATTGCTTCAAAAAGCGCTATGCAGGGGACGATCAATATGTCAGATGGAGGCTCACAAATAGCGGACTGTTACACAGCAAAACACTTATGAGCGCCTGTTGTGTAAGATACTGCTTGGTAGCTACAGTATGCTACTGGCTAGCACTGCTCACTGGTGGATTGACATTGTAATGATGCATTTAAGCGCAGGATTCTCAATAAGTTTTAACCTAGCAGGACGAAATGCTTTAACCAACAGGCATAATAATATCCATTATGCAACTATTTTCTTCAAAATGTGTAAAAATTGCACATTTCCAACCAGCCCAAAATGGTTTTTAAGCAGTCAATTTGGCCTGCAGCCTGCTGTTAATGAGAACTCTGAAAGCACTCTTTATATCTTAACAGGGGAAGGAAAACGTGCAACCAGACCAGGCTCAAACCCCGGACCCTTCGCTTACAGGTGAATGCTTTACCGACTGAGCTAGCCGACTGCATACACAAGTTTCTCCACTTTAGTAAAAAGGTTCAGACCTTGGCATAATCCCCATCAGAATGAGATTCATCCTCAAATTTCTGACAAGTCTAGAGAACAAGGTAACATGTTATCGGAGCAAATACAGTCACATTCCCACATTGGGCACCAAATATAACAGGGGAAGAAAAATGTGCAACCAGACCAGGAATCGAATCCGGGAACCTTCGCTTATAGATGAAAAGACAGATCTATCTATTTAAGGAATCCAGATACATGTATGTGTTACCATACATCATTTCAATTCGAATAGACTCCTTGGACCTTGGTTCTTAAAAATGCCTTGTGTACAGCCTCTATTAGTCTTAAGCATAATAGTATTCCTGGAAATTAAGTTAACCAGTACTTGTATGTATACGAGGAAGGGTTGTCTCATCAAACAGACAAAAAAAAAATCTGGCTCCAAACTTGGAGCCACTGGCTCCAACTTTTTCTGATTGGCGAATTTGTTGGCGCAAGCTAAAGATTACCCAGAGGAAACCCTGTAATACCTACATTTGTCCACTTACTAGGCAAGTATGTAAAACATATGCAGGGTCTTATACTTCGGCTAGTCTTAGGACTAACGTCTGGCTAAGCCTAAATATACGCGAAACTATAAACTCTGGATTACAGAAGATCTCTAGTTGGGTCGAAACTGTTTCAATCACAAATGACTTAGCGACCCACCCGAGGATCATACCAGGGACATCTCAATCAGTAGTCAAGACTGTTATCCGTTCGACCACTGCGACCCCAAACACTGACACTGCGCTACCCACTAACCTAAATTTGTATAAAAATGTTTTGAATATTTTTATTTGCGATCAATGAATACATGTACAATTGTGTAATTACAAAGTGAAACCAGTGTATTTGGACAGTTGTAGCAACACAGTTCTGTAATTTTCACACATGGATTGTATTTCACCACTCAATCTGTCAGCAAACTGACAAGTGTCAAAATCGACAACGTAGCAGATTGTGAATCAGCACAACAAACGCCATTACCTTCAAGATTTGTTATGATGAAATCTGTTAGAGAAATGGTTCTTGTATGCTGGAATAATTTTCCAATGTTCAGTACGCCCGTACAACCTGTAAACAGTCGATATCTTGTAATCCAGGTAGTAATTCTACATTTTTTGACAAAATAACAAAGGGTCAAGGCCGAAAATCTGGATCACTATTTTGCTTGAATCGCCCTTTTTCGACCGAGATTTTAATATACGAACGACTAAACCAGACAGAGATCGTTGTCGTCTAACATGTTAGCATTAAAAATAGGCAGATAAAATAAAAATAATCGAACATAGGTTTGCAAACGATCTGCTTTAAGATATATTTACATTTCTTTTGCAAAACAAAAAAGATGTTAGCTTCTATCTGCCGTCTACTGAGTTGTTAATATCAGGCATCCTCCTTGGGAGCGGTGTTCAAATAGTATAGGGGCCACTGTTCTTAGATGACCAGTTGGTAAGATATATCATCATGTTAGATAATGAATAACTGTGTGCCTACTTGCCAGGCAGTGATATTTGGGAGTCAGTATTCTCATAAAAGAGACTTCTCATAACAATTGCCTGGCTATTTATAGGCCGGTTCATACCTCCCTGGCCAGGTGACACTATAGTAATAAGCAATTGACTTACCAATACTTACAGAATAAAAACATCTCACTTGCTGCTTTCTCCATTTAAATTTACTTGGAATTTGACATCCCTTCAAATCACAACTGCTTATGCTGATTGCCATTGTCCAAGATCTGCACAATCTCAAAATTATTCTAGCTACATGTCAGATTTGTCATGACTTGGTGGCGACACGCATGTTTATCATATTTGATATACATGCATGGTGGTGAAAATGATTTAATTCAAGCTGTGAAGTTTCATTGAAATCTGACAGTAGTTAAGAGAAAACAAGTGACATTTATCCAGCATAAAATCACTGTCTCCCCACACTAAATGTGGGAGACAAAGTTCCCTGCAGCAGTTTGATATTGTCATAGTGAACGACTTACATTCAATGGCCCCAACAGAACACCATAAACCATTGATGAAAGACAAACAATATGTATATAAATTTAAACGTTTATTTATATGTACTGCACATCAATGTAAAGAATAATTCATATTCGAGATAAATATGGAAACTCAACATTGTATATTAAAATTAACATTTTAAATCCATAAGCAATAAAACAAGAGGGCCTCAAAGGCCCTAGGGCGCTCACCTGTTGCACATTGGTCTAGGTATCAGTACAACCTACATTCTGACCATAAAATTTCATGAAGATTGGATCAAAACAGTGACCCCTGGAGTGAACACAATATTTTTCTAAGATTTGACCTAGTGACCTAGTTTTGACCCCACATGACCCAGTTTCAAACTTGGTCTAGATTCCATAGAGAACAACATTCTGACCAAGTTTCATGAAGATACAATCAACATCGTGACTTCTGGTGTGAACACTAGGTTTTTCTCAGATTTGATCTAGTGACCTTGTTTTTGACCCCACATGACCCAGTTTCAAACTTCACACATTCTGATCAAGTTTCATGATGATTGGATCAAATCCATGACCTCTGGACTGAACACAAGGTTTTTCTAAGATTTGACCTAGTGACCTAGTTTTTGACCCAACATAACCCAGTTTTGAACTTGGCCTAGAGTCCATACAGAACAACATTCTGACCAAGTTTCATGAAGATATGATCAAAATTGTGACCTCTGGTGTGAAAACTAGGTTTTTCTAAGATTTGGCCTTAGTGACCTAGTTTTTGACCCCACATGACCAAGTTTCGAACTTGGCCTAGATTACATGAAGAACAACATTCTGACCATGTTTCATGAAGATTGGATTAAATTGATGACATCTAGAGTGTACATGAGGTTTTTCTAAGATTTGACCAAGTGACCTAGTTTTTGACCCCACATGACCAAGTTTCGAACTTGGCCTAGATTTCATGAAGAACAACATTCTGACCAAGTTTCATGAAGATTAGATCAAAACGGTGACCTCTAGGGTGTACACAAGGTTTTTATAAGATTTGACCTAGTGACCTAGTTTTTGACCCTGCATGACCAAGTTTTTATCTTGGCCTAGATTTCATGGAGAACAACATTCTGACCAAGTTTCATAAAGATTGGATCAAATTGGTGACATCTGGAGTGTACACAAGATTTGTCTAAGATTTGACCTAGTGACCTAGTTTTTGACCCCACATGACCCAGTTTCGAACTTGGCCTAGATTTCATAGAGAACAACGTTTTGGTCAAGTTTCATGAAGATTGGATCAAAACTGTTGCCTCTAGAGTGTACACAAGCCAATTGTTGACGGACGACGACGGACGGATGGACGACGGACGAAGAGTGATCACAAAAGCTCACCTTGTCACTATGTGACAGGTGAGCTAAACAAGACTGCGTTCAATAAACGCTTATGCCCCCGTGGAAGCCATGTCCATAAAAAGCTAAGTCAATCAGGGGCCATTATTCAGTTAAAATGTTTGATAGTGTTACATGACTTTGAACTATAAGGGGCTTATGATGGTAAACGAATAATGCCACATTTGAAAGCAGTGCCTTGATCGACTTTATGTGTGATCTGGTGATACAGATGTTATGGTTCTTTGTCACTGCACTTCTCCAAGTTGCCATCTATTCATATACCAAGTTTCAAGTCAATATCTTAAACACTTTTGAAGATACACTCCAGTCAAAATTTGATTCTGAAAATACTAAAGGGGAGATATTTCAAAATTTAAGACAGACAGAGTTATGGTTCTTGGTCATTGCACTTCTCCAAGTTGCCATCTATTTATATTCCAAGTTTCAAGTCAATATGTTTAATAGTTTTGAAGATATACTCAGAGCAAAATTTGACTATAAAAAAACACTAAAGGGGAGATAATTCAAAATTTAAGACAGACAGAGTTATGGTTCTTTGTCAATGCACTTCTCCAAGTTGCCATCTATTTATATTTCAAGTTTAAAGTCAATACCTTTAATAGTTTTGAAGATACGCTCCAGACAAAATTTTATTGTAAAAATACTAAAGGGGAGATAAGTCTAAGTCCAAAATTAGGTCAAGGTGAAGGTCAAAATGGAGTCGGGTGATACAGGCGTGTGGAGAGTGGTCATATACAACATCCATGCAAGTATGAAAGCTTTGTAACAAGCCATTTTAATGCTAGAAGAAACGGTCAATTTGGGTTAACCAAGAATTTTACCTTTCAATAAGTCTAAGTCCAAAATTAGGTCAAGGTGAAAATGGAGTCAGGTGATACAGGCGCGTGGAGAGTGGTCATATACAACATCCATGCAAGTTTGAAAACTTTGTAGCAAGCCATTTTAATGCTAGAAGAAACGGTCAATTTGGGTTAACCTGGCCGGACGGACGAACGGACGGAAGGACGGACGGACGGACGGACGGACGTACTCATGAGACGGTATTTGTGGGGTTTTCTTTTGTTCTTTCTTTTGTTTGGTTGCAACCCACAAGTAGCATTTTGCACCCCACAAGTGACGGAATGAATGGAATCTTAAAATAGCCTATTGTTCCACACCCCACAACTACCGGTGCATTCGTACGGACAGACGGACGGACAGGTGAATTACTATATGCCTCCCGATCTATCGATACGGGGGCATAAAAACTTGAGCTGTCGCTATTTGGCAGATAAGTATACCTCTGCCGGGAAAGAGTCACAATTGTGGCAAAAATCAATGCAGCACAAATTCTTTCGTTCATGCACATGTCAAAACTGTAGGAATTGCATTCACAAACTGGCAGACAGACGGACAAACAAAAAGCTGAGAACAGTGTACCCTCTTCCATTGTGCAGAGGTATATACAAAGAGCAGACTCAATCACTTCATAGTTTTAAATGCAAATCATTTATAACAACTACATGTAGCACTTTTTTAAAGTGTGGGAAAAGTATGCTTACTATGAAAAAACTTTGATGTTCATTACCTACATGAAAGTTTTAGCTACAACTATTTTTTTGCACCTCAAGTGTATTAATCTATAAACCCCTTCCTATCTACCTATGAAGTTTAGGGCAGGCACTTGTCGAAAGTGTAAATTCTGAATTCCGGATTAATAAGGAAGATTGACACCCCTGATAGTAGGTAACAAATCAAAAATTTACATTGTAAATACTGTTATAGCACAAAGAATTTGAATTGATCGTGAATGCAGTACAAGGTTCTTGTATTGAACATGAACACATTAATTTCCACAAGCAATTTATGCAATATAGGTCCTTTAGATGTGTGTCCGTACAACACCTCAAACTATTTTGTGATACTGCCTACTTAAGAGAACATAGAATAGGGGTTATAAATAAAGACAAGATATCAGCTGTAAAAGTATGCTAATAGAAGCTTGTGGATTTTGTAAAATTCTCTGTACAAGTGTACCTGAGTTACATGGAGAAAAGAACTATACCTGAGTATAGTACTCAGGTACAGTTCTTTTCTCCATGTAGCATACCATAGCAAATACAGTACACAAGTGATATCTTACATGTAGCAAGGACATTTCACTAACATCAGCTCTTCAAGCAGGCCCTACAATTATACTGAAATTTTGTCCCAGCAACAACACGAAGGTACTGTTCCATCAAAGCACTAATCCAAAATTGTAAGTTGCACACACATTTAAATTCCTTGTAGCTGAACAACTTAACAGTATTAGTTTGTAAGAATTCATTAACTGAAAGATGACTAATACTCAGGGGTGTCAACAGAGCTAAATTTACAATAAGGAAATTCATATTGTGGTCAACCATTTTTGCCAAATAAGAGGCTTTCAACCTCATTGTTTCCATATTTTAATAATTATCAAGAAATTCATTCAAAATAGACTATATTGATCATAACTTTGCGATTTCTAAAGATATTTTCCTCAAATAACTTTTATTTTGGTCAGGAAATCATGGCGCTTTCAGAATATTTAAATTCGGAATTACAGATTAATCAGGAAATTGACACCACAGATATAATACAGATTTTAGCTGTTAAAGAACTACATAGAATTTAGATTGGAGCTGTGATAAAAGAACAGTCAGGTGTACATCACATATTGAATTTTCCAACATTTCCTGACACAAAACCATCTGATGTCCACTGACCTATCAACGTAACAACATTTGATGTCCACTGACCTATCAACGTAACAACATTTGATGTCCACTGACCTATCGATGTAACAACATCTGCATGCAATAATATCACAATAAATCACCTAGAATACAGTAAAATCATTAATTTTTGTGGGGGATTATATTTATTGGATTTCGCAGTTCACCTTCAATCACGAAATCAAATCCCATGGAACACTAATTTTGACCCTTGTATTTATTACCTGAAAAACAAAATCCACAAATTAAGGTCCCATCAAAATGGTCTTTTTTACCAAACCACAAAATTTTGTCCCATCGAAATTAAATGATTTTACAGTATTTACATGAATGTGGTTATTTCGATTATAATTGCTATTTGTTACCACATGCTATCACCTTATTTTATGAAATCAACGAAATATATGGAATTTTCCATATAAAGTTAAGTTTTCAATAAAAATTAAATATTCTTCAAACGTTTTATTCAGAATTTGGATAAGATTTTGGTCGCTTTCAAATTAAGGTTCATGGTATTTTGCACTAATTGCCCAGATCCAGCCTTCGAAATAAGCACTCTTCCAGCTGTTCAGACCAAACAATTCTTGATTGGAACAAGCAACGTATGCAATAATTACACATAGAGTATACAAATGTATAGGAAAACTACATGTTACTATTGTATTCAGTTTTGCCAATACGGCAAAGTAGTTTAAGTTCAAAATTCAGTCTGCTGTTCCTAAAGATTTCAAATTTGAACCTTAAAATTGGTAAAAAAAAAAAAAATTAAATGAGTTTTAAGACCTGATTATTATATGCAATCTATACAATTTCTATATTTTACATAGATAAAGAATAAAATATCATATAAGAACTAAGTCAAGTGCTGAGGTATAGACGTCTTATGAAAATGCTGAATTAATTTCTCAAGTTTTCAATTTGTGCTATAGCTCGGCCACATTGACACGAGCCTGACCTTTCGATTAGCATAATTTAACAGTTGATACACTGCCTACGTTTACAACACCGACTGTATGTTTTCATAATTGGGGAGTATCACAAAGATGCTCAAGATATAATACAAACATAAATCTTAAATGCCGATATTGCACGACTTGCTTGCGGAAATTGATATATTCAAAGTAAGAACCTTGTAATATATGCGTGCATAAAGGTCAGACTCTCGTCAAAATAGCCAAGCTATACTGGCAGTTTAATAGCAGTTGTGTAAGTAAGGATTAAAAATAATATGTACAACTACAATAATAAACATACATATACTGATGTTAATATATAATAAATTTCACAAATATGTGTGATTATGTACAATTAACAGTATTTTGGAGATGTTTGCAAAACACACAGTGCCCCCATAGCAGCCCAAAAGTCGAAATTGTTAAAGGTAAAAAAAAGAGTTAAGTTAGCAATTTTTTAGGGCTCTTTTCAGCTGTTAGGTCGCTCAAGCACCCTTTGACATTTAAACTTAAAACATTTAAGGTCACAGTAAAGGTAAAAGACCTTAGCAGTATAAGCACAAATACTCCCAATTGACAACAATCATCAGTCATAATGAGGCTAACCTAGTATACTAACACTGTCTTTTACAATGGTCAAGAAATATGAGACCTCCGATGAGTCTCCAGCACTTCCCTTCTTTTCTTCTGGTTTCAATCTGATCCAATCAAATGGCTGATCAATTGTAAAATTATAAACAAATTGTTCTGGCACATTGCCAACAAGTTTGACCCCTTTAGCTTTCCATTCTGTTGCAGAGAAGCTTTCAATGGCGTTTGTAAGACAACTGGTAGGAACAACGAAGGTAAAATTGTGGCTAGGATCCACTGCATGTGATTCGTAGTGCTTCAGCATCTGGCGACAACATTCACTGAGAGTAGCGTGTGGTAGATGCAGGCATTGTTTCAACAAGATGATGATCTCCAAAGTATTTTGAAGTTTTTGCAGTCTCAGCACTTTTTCTTCCAATTCCAGATTGCCTTTCATGTAATACTCCAGATTAGACATGCCTACAAGGTTTCTACTTAAGAAAGCATGGACATAATCTTGTGTTAGTTTCTGGTCCCCGACTTCAGCCAGGTAAGTGAGTGGGCTGGAGCCTATCATGCTTGGTGCTCTCATCTGACCGCGGTATGAATCCCTCACCATCTGACCTATAGTTGATACATTGTAGTTATGTATAACAGGTTGAAGGTCACCTTTCCTCACCTCAGAGATGATGTAGTTAAAAGCCTCTACTAGCTCAGTATATGATGTACAATTCTGTAAAATCTACAAGTAATCAATAGAAAACTGTTTCACAAGGTATCTATATACATGAAGCTACAATATTGTAAATATACAAAGGGCTATAGCATTAGGGCTAAAGCCTATTATAAATACTATGTACTTAATATCTTAGCATTACAAATCTCCACTCGAAATACCGTAAAATCATTAATATTCATGGGGGATTCATTTTTGAGTATTTCATTTACCAAACTTAATCACAAAATCAAATCAACGACAAAAAAATATGGGCACATTCTGACTATGAATTATTTTTTCAAAATCCACGAATTTATATTCCCACAAAATGGTCATTTTGACAAAAACCACGAAATTTCATTCTCTTGAAATTAGATGATTTTACAGTATGAGAATTAAGAGATACGGGGACATTAATAAATATAAGCTTTAAATAAACCAGGATATGGACTGAGACAGTTGTATGTAGTCAATCGATTCTGCCAGCCTGATCGACCAATGACTCCCACTTCAATGCAAGAGACAGAACTTTGTGAATCAATACAAAGAATTCCGTATCAAGCACTAATGCCACTGGGTTACCAACCAGTTAGTCGCCGTTAGTGCCCGACCAGTACCATGTAGCATGGCATGATATAAGTGGAGAGAATGTTGTACCTTCCACAGCTGGTCAGTGAAGTCGAGATCTTTTCTATCTTCTCTAAATTCACAATCAAATCTAACATTATAATCTTCTTCCTGTGTTGTCTCTCCAAGTTTACAATCAGCTATATCATGTCCTGTCTTCAACTGTCAAATACACAAGAAGTAAAAGATGTACATGATATGGTTGTATATATATGGTAGGTAGAAAATGAAAAATTATAGGAATGAAACTTAAATGTACAGATCTATGCTCTTCTGAATTCAGGCAGCCCACTTAAATCGGGTGGTAGAGCACTAGACTTCTTATCTAAAGGTTGTGAGTTCATTTCCAAAGGGCTGCCCAACTAATAGAAGCAAAACTTATTAAATTACTTATTTGAATAGTGAATATGGAAGAAAACAAAACCAGTTTACCAAATGATCATGATGACGTCTGACATGTATGTATGTACAAAATATGAAATAAAGTGAAGCATGACTCTTCGATTTTTGTAAAGATTTTGTGTCAGGCATAAATGGTACAAAACTACAAATGGCAGTTTTTCGCAGAACAAGTAATATTCATAGTGGATTTATCTGCAGTTTACAAGCCTGAAGGAAAATCTTTAAAGGCAGTTTACTGTAGATACTAGAATTAAAATTATGACAGATCTGTGTTTTCATGTGTAAAGGCACAAGTTCATGCAAATTTTTTTCTTCAAATCAATGAAACACAAGGTCAAATTAAGCTTCATGCTGTATCCTGAACTAGTGCAAAATTTTGACTTCTTACTTGTTCTACAAGATCTTCTACAGAATCCACCAGGGGGCGTTCCTGTGTTCCTATCCAATTCACCTGACGTGTCGTTAATCCTTCAATAATAGAACTTAGTATTTCCAGCTCCTGAAGAAAAGAAAGACAACAGACATGCTAAAAATGTTGTGTGACATGCAGAACTAAAATTGATTCCTTGTATTTTATCTATAGTCATTGTTTTTAAAAAAAATATTTTAAAACAAAACAAATACCGGTAAGGAAATATGTAAGAGCCTTAGATGTCATTATTGATATAACAGTACAAATTTTATTGTTACAATTTACTAATGGGTGAAAATCAAAATAATGAAGCCAGAGCGTGACATAAGGGGTAAAATTAAGAATACATTCTATGGGCAAGTAATAATTTGAATTAGATAGGAAAATGGTTCAAGTTAAATATTCCAGAAGGGCAAGATGATTAAAAGAATAGAAAAAAATACAGACTGATATGTTTTGAACAATTTAATGAAATTTTTGTCAAATAAGTGCCCTACTTTGATACAAAAACAATTAAACCATAATTAGTCTGAGGCTGTATAAGTTCAATCTAATTAAACATGACATGTGTCGACAACATTTAAACAATGAACAACCAATGTTATACCTAAAATTATGCTAAAATTGAACTTTTTATACTTCTGAGGGTCAACATATTTACTAAAGTACCTAGTAAAGTTTAGGTAAATCTGTATTAGTATCATTCATAGAAGAATACTACTAAATCTTGAAGCCTTTAGGATATCTTAATGAAGCATGCAAAATTTCAAAGCAAAATATTCAAAATTGACAAAGATATGGCCATTTTCCTAAGCACAGTATTTTTTATAAGTTCCGTACACTTGGGACAAAATATATGCGCTTACTATATCAGCAATATTTGAAAACTACTAACAATATTTTTCACTTGTATGCTTATACAATGAATCTTTAAGGATGAACAAAAGAAATTATGTCTTTTAGATGAGTTTGAATCTTGATAATTCCGTAAATTAATCATTTGCATATAATGATTATAACATTCAGACGTCGTTTTGAACATGAATTATATAAAAATGAAAGAACAATTGCTTATTACAAAACTTCAGAACAGGTTAACAATCTTTTCTTATATAAATCACTATCATCATATGGCTTTAAAGTTTTTCATTTAATTCATAATAAAGTTGTACATCATGGGTTGTACACTTGGGACACTTTATAAATATATAGAGGATATTTGTTGATTTTGGTGTAAGATCGAATTTTATTTCACCGAGTGATCACAGAAATCAATATTTTCACGAGTGGCGTAGCCACGAGTGAAAATATAGATTTATTTGATCACGAGTGAAATAAAATTCAATCTTACACCAAAAATCAACAAATTTTCTGTTTATTATATGCGTAATTAATCATATTATTAATATTTATCAATTCCCTCTTGGAACCTCACCCCGTGGGGCGCCCCAAATTCATTTCAACCTAATCACCTTTTTTAGTAGAAGTTCCACTGAAAGTAGTGCAACTATTTGCAGAAGTATTTTTCTGCAAAACATAAAACAAGATATGTGTAAAGTTTATAAATAAAACAAATATAATATTTGACGAACACAAAATTATTTTAATGTTTTATTGAAAGCGAAATAACTGGCATTTATTAAATTTGATAGCGGAGTAATTTAATTGTCAACAAACAGTTTTGTCATCCACCATTGTGAATTCAAGTCACGATGCCGGGAATTTTTAATCATTATCACGACACAGACTTATTTTTTCTATGTCGCCAGTTTGATAAGTAAGGGGAAATACTCGTACTGACAGTTAAAAACGGGAATCGACGTACAGAGTGACTTTATCATGTGTTTTGACGTCATCACAACATCGAACTACGAGGACGACATGTTGATTTTTTGACGAGATGCGATTTTGAATCTCAAAATGCATTTAGTATGATCATTTACAGGCAGTGGATTCTATATGCTTCGATAAATTGTAGGTTTGTGTTTATTGCTTTTATTTGAATTGTTCAAAGCTTGTTCAGATTTTCAGATTCGCCTTTTAAATACGGAACAATATATTTCATTCTGAGACCTTGGCATGTCAGAACAGAAGAAGCCTTCCAACTCTCCAATAAATTGAAGTTTATAAGAAGGATCTATTCTCTTTCTAAAGGCCCTTCTAGGAAAGCACTTATAAAATAGTGGTTCGTTCACCTGACTGTCACTTGTTGAGGTTCTCGATTAGCAGTAGATCGATCTAGGTTCATTTTATTCCTCACAATAATGAGGTCACACAGGTAAAAAAAACGAATTTTCGGGGAAATATTTTTTTTTGAAATTTTATATTTTTCTTTACTGTAGGCCAGTATACAAAAATATAAATTAAAAAAAATTTTTTTTTCGTTTTCAATGATACAGTTACCTGTGAATGAGGCTCGAATAAATGCCAAAAAAGGCTTCAAATTCAAAGCCATTGGTATCAAATTCAGCAAAATACTCCATTTTTGACAGCTGTCAAGTAGCAGACATAATCAAGGAGGTAAATATGTAATTAAACAAACAATACAGGGAGGTAATTTATTTTTTCATTGAAGAAAGTAGTTCCGTCAAAAACAGTGAAATTATCAAAATGTTATTTTCACTGTTATTTGTCATTGTTATTTTCACTAAAAATCGCCATAATCCATCGAAAGCATATAATAAAGAGAACTAACTGTTATAGCTCCATATCTTTGTAATGTTATGTCCCATATCATATAAAGTTAATTTAAATTGAATTAAAGTTTGGGTCCCTTTCCTGGAAAAAGACAAGGTGGCTTCAATGTCCTGGTATATCAGATAGTGGCTGCCATCATGCCATGTGATATCATCAGGCCAGGTATAACTTCCTGAACTACACGGTTTTCTAACATCGGAGCTGTACTTCCTCTGAGTCAATTTGCAATACATCAAAAGTGAATTATTGATATTTTAATCTCAATATGTCCAATATGTTGGTATGCATATTAGGATTTGAAGTACACTTAGATTTATATCATAATTATATATTAATATTTATACCAAAAACACAGTATCGCATGTGATATCCAACTGTTATGATCAATAATTGGGTAAAACATGTTACTGTGATAGTTTGGACCATTTGTAAGCAGTGTGATGGTCTATGTGTGAGCATTATGTCACCCAATGTGTTAGACATATGCCTGTCCACTTGTTAGCAATATGTGTAAGCATCAGAAACTGTATTTGCAGTTGATTGGTCCATATGTTAGCTGTATGTCATACGTGCTACCATGTGTAAACGTTTTGATTAGCCCATGTATTAGCTGTACGTCAGTCCATGTGTTAGCAGAATGTTGTTCCATGTTTTATGACTTCTTATGCTTATTTTTGCATGAAAATTGAACTCTTCTACCAGAGGGGAAGTCATTTTTACTCTAGATGTTTCTGTGAAAAAAATAAGTATGATTCTTGTTATGATTTTGAAAATATCCTATTTTGGTTATTTTTTGTCCCAAGTGTACAAAAATTAGTAACAGTTTAAACCTGCTGGATTGCATCCTTATAAAATAAATATTACTGAACAGAATAAAACTTTTTATAGCTGTAAGAATAGTAAAACATCTTAATACATATGATTTAGAAATCAAGTTAATGAATAAAAATTGCAACTGAATTTAATCTTTTTCTTATAATCAAAATTCAAAATTATCAATCATATTTTCTTTGTTTACCATAACAACAACCAAAAAGACATTTCAGAAAGAGTATTACACCTTTTAAATGCAGCAGTAAACCTGGATGATATTTCATGTATATTTCTTGGCACTTACACCTGTTTATCAAAACTCCCAAAAACCATGTACACTTGGGACAACACCATTATTGGCTGTAAAAATCTCAAATGACATTTCTTTGTCAAATTTGTTTTAGTAACAATTTGTTTTGGCCATTTCTTAGTCAGAATGGGCAAATAAATCAAAACTTGGCATGAACAATGAAAATTACATACCTTTTGCTATTTTGTAAACTTGGGACAATTTTGTATGTGTATCAAACATTGCAAATGATGTGTCATCCAAGCTGACAATGTATAAAAAATGTTGTAAATCCTAAAGTGTACATATGTACCTATCAAATAGATAAACCAGATTCAATCTATTTTGTAATACTATTCATTGCTGAGTCTACAAATGTATCCATTGGCAATTTTTGGAGCAAAATAAGAATCAACCCCTTTCCATTTCAAAGTAACATGAACAAATTATGATCCATTGGTATTGCCAAAACCTTTACTAAATCAATGATCAATACATTGTACTTGACCATGAAGAAAACCCCATGTTAATGTCAATGATGATGGAAAAGTTATTCAAAGTGGAAAATACACTTTCACATTCAATGTCACGCATTGTCCCAAGTGTACGGGCCATTTTTTGAAGGTTTTTTCTTCATAACTTTTTAATGGGCTGTCCAAATGCAACAAAATTTTCCATAACAACTTACCACATGGAAACACATATTTAGAAATACTAAATACCCTAGTATCTTATTTCAGTAAGCTGTAAACATGAAATTACTGAATGGCTTCATTATTTTGATTTTCACCCTAATGTCCTAAAAAGTGAGATATGCAGTCTTCACAAAAAACTTTTCAAAGTACTAGCCAGTCGGACTACCAACAAGGCAAAACTTACTAGCCTGAGTAGAAATTTACTAGCCCGAACATTAATTTATTAAAAGTAGATTTTATTTAAATTGTTTTGAGATTATCTTTAAGTCTGTGTGATATGGTTTATTACCATATTGCTTAATAAATTTTAAGCTAATATGCATCACAGAAAACAAGACCATTTGATTTGTATTCTCAGATTTTTTTCACAAGCCATTCCGACTACTCGCCTAGAGAAAACTACTAGCCTGACCCGGTTTTTACTAGCCTCGGGCTTCGGGCTAATTGCCAAATTCAAAGACTGGATATGACAATAATGTGTACATACTCTTTAAGATTGTATCTATTATCTAACAGTCTGTAACGGAAGAAACCTACCAATAAATGATAAGTGACATTGAGAATTTAAGTCACAACTGTAACATCACTTTGAATAATTACTTACCTGGAATAGAATGAAAGCAGGACTTCTGGTATCCCCGGACACAACTCTAACATTAACTTTAGCCATTGCTTCTACAGGTGGATCATGAAGTAGAACCAGAGACTTTCCAACAGCTTTTCTCCACTCTAGTTCTAGCGACAACAAACCTTGCATGTCAATCTGTGTCAGCCCTCCTGTAACAGTCTCAGCAAATATGTCATACTTGGCACTACATATCACATCTGTCGTAACGAAATTTGGATGCCGTTTACTTTGACAACTTTTCGGTTTCGATGGCTCTGATAAAGTCTCAGTAATTCTTACACCAAGGAAATTGTTCACCTTGTCAAACAGAGGTTCCAGACTCATTGAAGAAACAGACTTCATGTTTTCACCATCACAAACAGCTACCAATGTTGGAGATTCAACAATTTCATCAGTTGATGCTTCATTCTTGAAAGAACTAAATACTTGAGAATACATGGACAACAATTTCCGTACGTTTGTTAATTTCATTCCAAAGTCCAGAACAGCTTGCTTATCGATCGGTACAACTGTAGACATGTCCCCATCAAACACAGACAGATCTGCTATAATGTCAAGTTTGAGTGGTGACCCACACATAGTACTCTGATCAGCACATGATGAATTCTTGCTACTTTTGCTGCTTCGCTTTCTAATATTAACATAATTAAAACTCTTCTCCTCACTGTTGTCAGGTTTTTCCACAGCTGGCCAGAACTTCTCAGACTTACAAGCAAAAATAAGAGGAGTTTTAACACCAACGATTTCAGTCAGTTTTGAAAATCCTTCAGCACAAACTTGTGTGTTTGCTCCAATGTAGTAACAATATACTTCATCAAGTATTTGTTCATTTGGTATGACATGCTCAGGTTTTGTACCGTTTTCCGGAACAGATTGCAGCTTCAGCAGCTTACTGTGCAGGGTCTGTAATGTCTCAAGGTCCATTGTCGATCCAGTAGACCCTGAATCAGCTATCTGAAACAAATAATTTAATCAGGAAATAGATCTTAAGTTTTGTATGAATCTATGATATAGGTAAAATAAATCACGGTTCATACGCATAGGCATTCATGTTTAATATTAAAGTTGTATAACTATTATTATGTTACAATGTATATACTATTTATAAACAGGGCACTCATTTGACGTTTTTTGGGGCCGAATTTCGGCCCCAGTCCCCTCCTGAAATAATATACTTTTTCCCCTATTTTTGATAAAAATTCCCCTCCAAAAAAAAAAAACTGAACTTTTTAGTCAAACCATTGATTAATTGTGTGTGCATTCATGTACATAATATTGGAATATAGCTATTTTAAGCTTTAAAGGTTTAGTGCATGGTTATAGGGCAGTTTTTAAAAAATCCCCTAAATTCCCCTTTTTCTTCAAAATGACGCGAAATTCACCTACCTGAGGGCCCCGGGCCCCTTCCCCTATATTGCAGCTAGGGCCCTGATAAAAGACCTGTACCATAAATTTTTTATTAGCAATGACGATTAGTTAATAAAAGGATGATGTACACCTAGGTGAGAAATAGACTGCACGGGAAGCATCAAAATGCATGGTTCATTAGGTAGCAAACTTGTCAAATGTTGAGGTTGCTGAACCGCTGAAAGCATACTCGAAAACTGACTTGACCTTTAGGACTAAAACACTACAAAGCGCTTTTCTAGAAAACTTCTTGCTTCAAAAAGCACTACATTGTGACAAGAGAAATTACATGCTAATGACGCAAACACTCGATGAGAGCTGACAACTGTATAGGCATTGAAGCTCTACCCAAGTATGTGAACTGTTTGCACAAGAAAGCTAAGATAAGGCAAGCTACATTACTAGCCAGTCTGACTACCAACATGGGCAAACCAAATATGTCAGAGACACCATCTCACCATCCTGATCAAGCGTTCCTTACGCCAAGTTACGGACCGGTTTTACATCTTACATGTCATGGAGCCAAATGACGTCATGCAATAGCTTCACAGAATTTTGAAATCTGTTGAAATATGTGGATTATCGTGTGCTTATGCTGTAATATGTGAATGAAAGGCATTGCATATGTATGATATGAATCCCTGGCAACTGTCTATACCAAGGTTTCTAGTTGTCACTTAGTAAAAAAGTTAGTTGGAGCTTCTATCCTGGTGGAGGTCGTAGGACTATTTTCCATTTCGTTCCTGATATTATGTATAAGGGTGCTTGTCAGTAACAGGGTATTGGATAGTCTTTTGGGACATTTATATAAAAATATCAGGTTCCTGTGCAGGCTGTGGTCCCAGATTCAAGCGTCTAGACAACCAAAATGAAAAATGTCTCTTTTTAGCCATATTCTGTAATACTGTGAAGATTATTTTAAAGATTTAGCATGAATCATTTCGATTAATTATTTTGTAGTGGTATGGTCAAACTTCAAGGTTATATGTTAATGATAATTCAGAATAAATACCAAAGTTTTGAAAATTCCGCTCTTTCCTTCCGGAAAAGCGTTTGTTGACCGTGATCACTGATGATTTGTAAAACGGCTTTTGGTTGGATTCTATTATTAATATTGTCCAATCGTGACACGTGTATTCCATAATGGAGATAATTTGTTAAACAGCCTTTGATTAGGTTAAATGATAAATATTGTCCAATCGTGACGCTTGTCTCTCAGACACATCGGTTCGATTTCCAAAATGGCTGCCGACAGCAAGTGAGCACATTTTACAATCATTTTTTTTGTGTTTCCTCGATCAGTTGATATTGTCATTACCTAACTTCGATAGAATATTATTTTCAGATGAAATATGAATATGAATGAACTGTTTTACAGCTGCTGAGTCAATTCACAAGTGGCAAATAACAATGTTTACCTCTTCCTAGTCAAACAATGAAGAGTTTAAAAATCTAGAATGTCAACTAATGAATAAATTGAGTACAGTGTAACTTAGGAATGTCAAAATATTAAATTACCAAATAGAAAGTCATATTTGTAAGATTCATGCACCAGTCAGTTGCGCACCAGTCAGTTGCAACTACAGCCCCACCCTGGGGATGGGCAGTGGATAGATCATAGATGTGGGGTAATCTGCTAGGAGATTTTTTAATTTCTGACCTTTATCTCCAGTGGATACTCTAAGTCGAGATTGTTTGACTAGGGCAGTGGATATATAGCAGGCATAACTAATGGTATTTTGTTCGCATCAACCTTTTAATAAAATGGACTGATGAGATTGGACTACCAGGGAAATGGCCGTATGTTTACATTTCAGCTTCCTTGCCCTGCCAGGGAAATGTGAGAGATCTTTTTTCCGAACCAATACCATGGGGACAATATTTAGTTGTCAGTGGCCGGAGAAATAAGTACCACACAATACCATATGGTTTTATGTTATCTTACTTCACTACTAAATTTCAAAGAAATGTTCTGCAAAATTGAACATTTAGTCATTGACCTGTCACAATTGGTGACATGCCTAGTAAAAGAACTATAATCTGGGGATCTGGTTTTAATTTAAAAGAACATTACATAGTTGTTGTAATTATAATGCCATTATGGGGGTATGTCGACTGGTTTATTTAAATGCTGTATAAATCTTATAAATGTGAAGAAAAAAAAGAAAACTTTTAAAAGTCTAATTTGTTGCTACTGTGTAACATTTGTAACTTCATTTTTTAGGACTGCTCAACCGTTGGAATATTACAGGAAATTCATTGTAAGTATTTCTGTTTGTATTTTTTTTTAAAAAGCATATATTTTTTCAATGTCTAATTGAGCTTAAATGTCAGGATGGCCAGATGAGCAACATAGCATCATCTTTATCCCTTCATTTTAGACAAAATTAGATTCGTAATGATAATATTATACTAATACTATAAAGCTTCTGCCAATGTAGCACCATTTTGTCCATCAATATTATAAATTATTTTATGAATTCTTGTTTTCTATAGGAAAATGATGTTAGACCAGATGAAAGAACCTTGGAAGAATTCAGACCTACAGTTTTGAATATAGGTAAATATATACTAGAAGATTAATCTTATGTCTCTCTGTCCAATGAAGTCCATGTTTATTTAAAAGAACTTAAGTCGAGTCAGGTGTTGCAACCATACAGTGTCTATCACCTGACCTACCCTTACCACACCGGATGAAAATTTTAAATATTGTGTACAATAATGAGTAAGTGGAACCGTACACATAAACAACAAATGTGTTTATCTTGTTATTATTATCAACAAAAAGGTTCAGAAAGCTAATATACTGTGCTGTTAGATTGTTTGTGATGGCAATGTGTTATTTCATACTGTAAAATAAATATTTTTCGTAGGGGATTAAATTTCATGGATTTCGTTGTTCACCTTCAACCACGAAATTATATCCCAATGAACAATAATTTTGATCTTTGTATTTATTACCTGAAATACTAAATGCATAAATCCTCCCATCATAACAGTCTTTTTTACCAAAACCACGAAATTTTGTCCCATCGAAATTAAAAGGTTTTACAGCATAGTATATTTTTCTCTTCCAGGATGTATTGGTACGGCTGAAGGATCTGCTCTTGTCAAACTGGGGAACACTACAGTGATGTGTGGTATTAAAGCTGTGAGTAGTAATTCAACATTTAGCATCTACTTTGTGTCCCTGTTTCCTGTGTTTCCATTTCTCCTGTGTGTCTGTCTGTCACATTAAGCTTTTGTCAATCTTCTCTGACAGTATTTGGTCTAGAGTTGTAAAACTACATAGGAATATTTGAAGTAGTGAGTATTGTTGGTACACACAAATTGCGGCAATTGATAATGACTCCAGAGTAAAGAGATCACTTAGCCTTACTTTCTGGTGAAGGTCTTCCAACTAGTCCATTGGACCAAGTGAATAAAAGCAGGTGATTATAATTCACCTTTGAAATGAAGTAAGAGGTATTGATTGACTACTGACATATTAAGTGTGCCTGGGTTTCTTGTTTAGTAAAGACAAAGTTAAATCCCTTGGTGAGAAATAAACATAACTATAACATTACCCGGTATGTCCTGATTTAGAACAATTGGACCAGTTGCTTTTGAGTTAAAACACATTCTTAGACTAATACAAAATGTATATAATTTATGACATTTACAGGAAATTGCAAAGCCAAAAACTGAAGATCCCAAGAAAGGCTATATAGGTATGTAGTTCTCAATGTTTTGTGCAAATATATGCAGGCATGTCTAATTAATCTTTTACAAAATAAATAGGTTTGACAGTCGATATTTCCAGTTGATATTATTAAAGTTATCCTCTACAACTTCTATAATGATCAGTTGTCCGTTGCCTAAGCAAAGCACTACATAGCGCTTTCCACGGGAGGTAATCCATGCCTTCTATATTTAATTGAACGGGAGGTAACTGAATAAAGGCGTTTGGTAGTGCTTTGCATAGGCAACAGACACTGGTATTACCATGAATTATGTTGATACTACCTGACTATGGTTGATATCCTATATGGACAACAACATGCAGTTATAACTTGATATTGTGGCCATTTCACTGTTTGTCATTACCTGAAAACTGAATAATATATATTTGTTGACAATTCACCCACAAAGGGCTGCGACTCCACGATATAGTGAACTATCATGAATTATTTATTGTGTTCCCCTATCTTGGTTATTTTGCAACCAGATTTTATCATTGTACATTTTGGATATATTAATACTAGGCACGGATGACACACTGCAGAGTGTTGTTAATATGTTGTTATATTTGATTGTATTTCCAGTACCTAATGTTGAGCTAGGACCATTGTGTTCCGTATTGTTCCGTCCAGGACCTCCTGGTGAACAAGCACAAAGATTGAGTCATTTTATGAATGAAGTCGTCACACAGTAAGTAATTGATTTAATTGATTGATATATAATGTATTGTAATGTTAGGTCTGTTATAATAATTTCTAAGTAAAATTATAAAATAACATAAAATAAAATCTCTGAATTCAGCTAGAAGACTTCTAACACTCCTTTGGCTTTATTTTGAAATGGTTTCTGGTGCCAGTCAATACTTATACTCTTTTGTTTTTTATAGAGAAAACATTAGATTTATTTGTTTTAAATTGATTGTACTTTCAGTTCATGCTGTATAGATAGTGAGGAACTTTGTATAGTACCAGGAAAGGTAAGAATATGTCTGTCTGTATACACATGTGTGTGTAAAGGTGAACAAACATCTGATCAGCTGACTATATTTTGTAAGGTTTATGAACAAAGTAGAGTGATTTGATGATGAAGTAGATAACACTCTAGATTTTCCTGGCTTGAATCAGGTTGGGGCACTTGAAATTTCAGAAGCGCTTTTGAGTGTATTAGAGATTAACAGCTAAAAATTCAAACTTTAAGGTATTCTTGTGTATCGATGGGGCATGTTAAGGATTTAACAATTGGATTCCATGTATAACACAACTGTTTCCTTCCTCCAAGAACATTGGCAAAAAAGCAAGAAAAGTTAGGGAATCATGTCTTTGAATATATATATGGAAACCTTGTTCCGAGCTATATATTAGTCAAGTCTTGGAAGAAATAATTTTGTCTGACTTTTTTTACCTTTTTCAACTATGGCATGTTTGGTATGCAATAAGATAGTTTAATATGTATTGTAGTATGTCTGGGTGTTGTACTGTGATCTGGTCTGTTTGAACTACGATGGAAACATTACAGATGCTTGTGTATTAGCCTTGTTAGCTGCACTTAAAAATAGTAAGTACCCGGTACATTGTATGGTCTATCAACAAGAGGCTGTCTTGCAGTCCAATGCCCCTATAATAATGCTAGTCAAACACGAATTATGGCATTTTTGCAAAAATCTGCTTTCCAATTGGTTCATTAATTACAAGTGACTGCATGAAATACTTACTGATAACTTTTTCCAAGATCATATTTTTTGATGGGCCATTTCCTTGGAACCTTTTTCTATCAGGATATAAATCAAAATCATGGTGGCAATGGCTGTGTTCCAGTGACTATTGATTTCTGGTCTTGGTAGGTCATACATTTGTTGAAGGGCAAGTTAGTACAGATCAGTATGGTCAAAGTATTTGTTTACTATAACTTGGAGAATTTGACCTGATCTTTACCTTTATGCATGAATATATTACAAGGTTCTTGTTTTCCATATATCAATGTCTGCAAGCAAATTGTGCAATATCGGGATTTTAGATTTGTTTTGTATTATATCCCAAGCGTCTTTGTGATGAGGAAAACTTACAACCAGGGTTATACATATGTATATGTTAAATTATGCTTATTTAAAGGTCAGAATCATGTCAAATTCGCCAAGCTATACTCGTAATTTATCTATATTTTAGCGTGTTTACCCAGTGTTGTGTTAAATGAAGAAACAGAACAATTGGAAACAAATGAGAATAAAACATCACAGTTAACTATTCAGTGTGAACCAGTCTCTTCCACATTTGCTATATTTGATAAGTATGTTTATATTTGATTTCAGAGTTTAAATAAATTGTCAAACTTTTTGACTGACAATGGCTTAAAACCAGTCTAAACAATGTCCAATATTTTTGACTCTCAAAGGTGTTGCTCTACAGGGGTCATACTGTAAATAAGGATAAAGACTAATTTAAAAAGGTGCCGGACATTTGGCCTGTTTCGGGTTGATGCATAATGTCATTCCAAATCAGATTGTACGAGAAATGTCTGCTTGACAGATTTTATAGTAATTGCATGGCAATGCATTTGTTAGTTTATAAATTACTTTCTAAAATGTTATACATGTAGGCTACAGGCTTGGCAATCCAAATTTAATTCACAGCAGGACTTACCCTTCCATGAAAATTTAATCAATTGTTTACTCTACATATGGAGGGAGTTGAAAAACTGAAAAGTGCTTTAGAAATGATGCTGAACCTGAATAACACACCTGCACTTTCATATTCTCATACCAAAACACCTCCCTCCATAAAAATACATTTACTCTGTATATTTCAGCCACATATTGTTGGTAGATCCAACAGTTGAAGAAGAATCATTATCTACTGGTGAGCTTACCATAGTTACCACAGGCGATCAGATATGTATAGTCAGAAAACCTGGTGGAAGTCCAATCTCTCCGCAACAACTAGATCTATGTGTGGATAGAGCATTTGGTAGAAGTACTGAAGTGACGAGATTACTACATGAGACATTGAATAGTGTTGATAGATAGTATTAGCTCTGTCATTTCATTTCTGTGTTTTATCATTTCTGTAATGTACACAAACAGATTTATAGTCCACCAGTGATAATGCTAACCTTTGTTCATATAAGTAAATGGAAATAAAAATCATTTGCGATGTCCAATTTTGTTTAATCTTGAAAGTATGTACTTGTTCAAACTACACTAAAAACAAGCGGCCAGTCCTCTGTGGTGTGTTGGTATTACAGATGTTTTGTTTGTTTTCAAGGTCAGTGCTATCATCGGCAAGCTGTATGTGTCAATACATTAAAAGCATGAATAATGCGTAAGTGGTTATGTTGTAACTGTGGGAAGTATAATATTGGCAAATGGACCAAATTTAATGTTTCACAAAATATACTGCCAAGAAAGACTAAAATTGCAAATATATCTGTGAGCTGAATGAGTGAAATTCATCAATCGCTAAATTTTCAACCAAAATGGAGAATTTTTATCAACAAAATATATTGTGGGACATGATTTCAGCCAAGATTTACTTCTGAATGGGATTGTGACTTTTAAAATATTGGCGCCAGTGCTCTATTCTGAATCTATTCTGTTCTGCTATTGTATAGCACGGTTCATGTCGAGGTTTAAGTGGTTGGTAACAATGAGGTATGTTTGTTTGTCCTTTTTATGCTACTCTTAAGGCCCAGGTAGATGGAATGCCAAGGGATGACCAACCTGTGTTCAACATGTACACGAAATAAAATTGTTACGGTACCTATTTTTCTGTTGCTTTTATATTTTTAACCTTGTCTGTGTTTAACATATTAATTTATATGTTGTTGAACCTATCAACTACCCTTTTAGCCAACATTGCCATTAGAAAGTGCCCGGCAGAATGATCTTTCCACTTCTTTATAATAGCTAAAAAGTCATGTGTCAAATACATAATTTTGGCCAAAATGATAATCTAGATATCTTTGCTGTTAGTCCCAGTTTTAAACAAAAAAGAACCAATTATAATCTTGCTTTAAGTGCAAAATGACTGATTCAAGGGATGCTTTCAGCAGTTCAGCCAGCCTTTGACATTTTAAATTACACTGGTGATTGTGCTACCTGCTTTGGATCTTCCTTGGGAGATTATTTCTCTCCTGGTGTATGTGCAGCCAACATCAATCTATGGCACTTAGGAATATCAAACATGTACAGGCAACACCCTCAAGAGTACCAATTCACACTATGGCCAAGTAAAGGGAAGCAAGGAAGCTATTCTTGCTCTGAGAAGGTAACTGGGTTTGCTCAACAGACCATTCATTCATGATTAAACAACTCGAAAACTGGTGCAAAATTTGATAAAAAACAAACAAACATGTACTGTACTTGCAACAATGATTTAATTATCAATAGTCTTCTTAACATTTACAAAATTTGTAATAAAAACAATATATTGATCAACCTTGGAGTTCATAATTATCACAGTTGCTTGAACAAAATTTGAGGACCTCAATAACAAACTTGTTGCTGTAATGAAACACAACTACATGTATATTCAAATATTTGTAAAAATGACAAAATGTATCTTCTGTCAGCCCTGAGCGGTAAAGGTCCCTTGAACATGAACTGTAATAATGTATTTCTTCATGTATAAGTTTTGAAGAATTACAAATTATATGTGTTCGCTTCTTCTGTAATGTCATCATTCCTCCAGACCAGATGCCAGGGAACAATATCGAAGTAGATTCTTGTGAAAATATCGCATTTGTTCATCATTCTGAAGGAGTAAAAGTTCACATATTTTATAACATTCTATTGACACAGTCTGTGAATTTAGAATTTGAAACTACTTGCCTGAACCAATACAATTTACAGTTTAGTGGGTATTATTCGCAGGTGTTTAATTTTCACTATATTCACAGTCAACATTGAATGCGCAAATCTAAACCTTGTGAAATATTCACCTCAAAACTACAAATTTTTCAAAGGGTGACAATAATGCAATTTGCAGTTTTAATGGAAAGCTATCTCAATGAATTCTGAAATCCCTGCTTCACTTTATGGTAATATACTAAAATATGTAAGTAGAGGTAACTCTGTGTATTGAACTAAATAATCACAATAGTTATGCTAGTATTCTGAACTGCGTTCTTCCCTAATTGTTTTAACGTATGGACAATGTGATATATATAATAGAAAAAATGTTACAAATGTTTGTTCTAGGTCCCCATGTTTTTGGGACACCCTGTATACTTACAGCTGGTCCGAGATATTGTTCAAGCAGATTTGATGTTACATGTGGCATAATCTGTACACCCAATGTGGAATACCCTGTAATATTATATAACGCACGTAAAGAACACCTCAATCAAACATATTGCTGGATTAGAATGAGAATGTCATAAGTAGCACTTCTTCTACTTGATACATATTTGAAATCAGCATTACAAAGCGCTTCTGATGAGCCTATTTACACGAAAATCGGGACTTGTCATGTTGACCAAACTGCTTGTTTTACCATAAGTAAAGAGTAATTTTCAAACAGTTTTTTTCTTGTTTACTCAAAATATCGGATTTTGTAGTAACGACATTCTCATTCTAAACCAGCAATATCATTTTACTAGAAATGGTCATACATGGGAGATTTAACTCTTCTTTCAACACTGTCAAAACAGTATCTAATACATAACAAGAACATAAACTTCCAAACAGGCATTGTTGCTATACTGTTTATAAGAAGTTGTATTATTACTTGATTATTTTTCGGCTAATTTACCTTGTGATTAGTTTTCCTAGAATGTAACTTATACATCCTCAAGTAATCAACCGCCACTCACATGTCCAGGAAAATCGAAGACATTGTAATCATGTAATGTAATAAAGTGATCTCCACCATAGCCAGTCCCCAGCTCAAAAGGGGCTCTGAAAAAACCTTAACCAACACATGCCCAAGCAGACAAGCACTCAAACTAACCATGACAAAACTCAAGTTGAAAATAAGAATGATAAATATATTCATACCGGGTCAGGTGAAATATTCTACAACTTACCAAATCTACATGTTAGATATTCCTCATACAGTTTGATACCAGCCAATGCATCATGGATAGTCACTTCAGTTCTCAGAGCCAACTTGGCATGACTGAATGACAGGGAGAATCTGCAAGTATAATAATATAGCCTAATTAAACCTGAATCAACAACACAAATCGTTATTTGATGACATTTTGTCCTGAACAACTCTTAGGTATCCCATGAAAAAAACATTGTTAACAAAACAAAAGCCACTCCATTAGCAGGCCTGGTATTTTTAAGCCGGTTTATGAATCTTTCCTTCTTTGTTCATATTGAAAATAGAATTTCAAAATTTGAGACTCGGATTATGCAGGCCTGAGAGTGATTCTGACCTTTGTTATTATTTACTTGAAATGAAATCCACAAATTAGTGCTCCATCATAATTGTCTTTTTTACCCAAATCACAAAATTTTGTCCCATCGAAATTAAATGATTTTACCGTTGATGATATATCAGCTGTTAAATTATGCTAAAATAAAGTGGAGTATCAAGTTAAACTCTTCACACTATAACATACATAGTTTGATCAGCATTAACAGGAACATCAGTACCATCTGGGGTAGATCGGGACTTTCTACATGTTATGTAATAACTATGTATCAATGTTTCTGCTTCCTTGGTAAATCTTGGCTTTAAATGGCTGGTAAATTTTACAAACTGAAATAACAAAACAAGAATAAAGAATCATATATTAAGATGTTCACTGGATACATATTCAATTTGTATGTTAATGAAGACAAGAGAAAACAAGATCAACTGTGTTTAATAAATGCTTGAAACCTAGTCCATAATCACTAACTAAGTCATTTAGGGGTCATAATTCTGCTGAACTTTTGGAAAGTGTTAAAGTTTGAGGTCACTGTGACCTTTACCATTTCCAACTATTGGGCAGCCAGGGAACATACATATTTTACAATAATGTTTTGTAAAAGTCTGAGTACACTCCCTGTGTACAAACGAGTCGATTTCTGGCAATTACAAATGGAGTACACGTTGAATTACTGAGTAAGGCGATAAGGAGTACAGTGATCGCATTTTACATGCTTTCAAAAGCAGTAAATGATACAGACTGAATTTGATAGTAATCCAATAAGTCGTACAGTGATATGGTTTATACACTGTGACACTACACTGTCATCCCTACCTGTATAAAGTCTTCAGCTGATATAGGTAAGTCTGTACTGGAGAGTTTGATACCACCAGACACACATGACTGGACTGTGTCATACATCACATGATGTGAGACTGTATCATTACTGGTTATATCTCCACAGTCTGTATAACATACAATACTGAAGGCCCTGTAGTGGAAAATATCATCATGATAAATATTAAATGATATACTGTCACATTGATACTAATCTAGTGGTAGAGCATCCACTTTTGATTGATCCCAGACATCGTATCATGCATACCAAAAATGAAACAAGATGTGGAAATTCCATGAAAACCAGATTTTCATGGCAGCCAAGCATAATTTTTAGTAACAGTGACCTTGACTCCAGCATTCCCACTTTCAATCCCAAGCAAGGTTATAAGTTATACCTACACTGCAAGTAATTCATGATGATATCTCATTCCTAACTCAAGTTATCCAATGGAAATGAAAAGTGGATGTCCGTCCGGCACAGAAATTGCCAATCTATTATCAAGTTGATAGAAAGCATAGAAATCACTGATAAACCACTACAGCCTTTTCTGCATTGGAGGGTAACACATCTAAATAAGTGAAATATTCTTTGAAAAATAAGCAGTAACCTTTTAAATATTCTCATGGGCAATAATAGATCAATCAAGTACATGTACACTGTCTCACTCACTCAGTAAGTCACAGTTAAAAGGAAGTTATCTTAGATTGACTGATTACCGTTATAGTACTACTAGCAATGTAGTAGTGTGTATAGGTTTCAGTTCCTATTAGGGGAGAAACTTGTGTAGGTATTCGGCTAGCTAAGTTAGAAGAGCATTCTCTCTTTAAACGAAAGGTCCGAGGTTTGAGCCCTGGTCTGGTTACATATTTTTCTAACACGTACATTACAGCAATTGATGTATGATAACTTACTCTAACAATGACTTAGGTACATCAGCTGTACATTTAGGAACAAAGTCCTCCGTGACTACAGCCTGTTGTTGCTTCTTTGATGTTGAAGTATCTATGTAACCCCATACTCGACCACGTAGGGGCTGTTCTAAATGCTGAGGTAATCCACCTGTATACTTAGGACCAATATCCGTCACTATCTTCCCTCCTGTCAAAGCTGTAATTTTTTAACTTGTTATTTAAAGTGACATGTAGGTTATGGAAATTACATCAATGGTGAAGTATAAGGAAAATTTTGAAAGTAAAGGAATTTTGGTACAGAAAATATTACACACTATGAAACTACATAACAGCATTCAATAAGTTAATACTGTATACGCTGATATTTCCATGTGTCGAAAAGTTTGCGAATTTGAAATTCCAGACGTTTCGCATGCAGAAATGTTAGTGAATTTCCAATAGGAAATTTGCATTATTACAGCACATAGTAAAAATTACAAATATACGGTATGTATTAAAGTGTATGTCGTACGGGAAAAATACCGTGTCACATATACTAGTACATTATATTTTCCAATTTATTCATTCGTAAAAATACCCTCTCCCATGTGCTCATCATTAAAGCGCCCTTATGGTAACATAATGTTTGCTATGATTTTATCACACTCCAGTGTAAATAAAACCTAAGTGTTTATAATGCAAGTGTCAATCTTTTGTAGAGATACAATAAATATAAGCGCATGTTTACAATGTGTGTTTGAAGTAAACGTATGCAATTTGTAATGGGTGTGAAAAATTTTCATAGCTTGGGGTGTTTTTTCTTCAGCAAAAAAAATTTTGTATAATCAAACCATAATATCAGCCATTGGATGCAATACCAAATAAACTTTTTAAGGATGAACTAGAAAGTTGTTTTCAAACATATTATTCTGATCTTGTAGCGGAAAAAAAAATATGGAAAATGTCGCAAGCATCGACTTACGCACTTCTGCAATAATAATACATATGCAAATTGGTTAATGAAAGCTTGTGAGGCCCTTTCTAAAAATGTTGGAGTGATTAAAGTATCATTTGATAAATGTGAGATATAATTAATTAAGATACTTTGACGCAGACTGTAAATAACTGAGTGCGTTTAATGTTGATATACATACCTGGTACTAGTAGTACGGCATTGTATAATTATACTAAACTGTATTTTGCTGTTTAAAAACAAAAACAATGTGAACTTTATTTCTAATTGTCAATGATTGAATAAAACATTCTGTTTTCATTAATACTCTTTTAGTTGTGCATTTAAATAAATGTTGTATTGATCACGAGTGAAACGGGTATTATCCTCTACCTGTGTCAACCGGTGTTATGGTAAAATTCTTCCTGCAATCGGCGGATATTAACGCGCGGTGAAATATTAGCGATTTTTGTCCATTCGCGAAATTCGCTAACATTTCCACGTTGCTAACTTAACCACTTATACAGTATTGTCTACCGTAAATATAATGTAAATCATGAGTTCTAAGGGAATTTTGGGAATGCCTTTCATCACAAAAATTCTAGAATTACTCAAGCTTTGCTGACATTCATCTCTGTACTTTTAGGGTCTACCACTTGTCTCCAGACATTTCATGGTGCAAACCACCTTCCTCCCACACTTCAGACAGGCACTCTACCACTAGACTATAGACAGACTAAATCTGGGAACATCCCGTTAAATCTATTGAATATTGATTGGATGTTATGGATAAATAGAATAACCTGTTTGTAGCTGATGTTGTATGGAGTTCTTCAATCGTTTCACATCACTAACATAACATATTCCACCTTGTGACAGATGTAGCAAGCCCCCTGAAATGTAACTTATACAGTACCATATTCACTGTACTGTTTATATACTGACATCATTTTATGAGATCAAATGTTTTAAACTAGCCTTTGTATCAATTCTCTGTGCCATCATTACAAGAACAATTTGCTTGAGAACAAATATTGTTGTTGTAACAAAGCCTCACTGTTTAGTAGTTAAATATAATCACAAACATAAATGATGTGAGTTTACAATCAATTCTTCATTAGATGCCGTTATTTCCCCCCCTCACTTATTTATTAGTGGGGGAATATAGCTTTGGTGCTGTACATATGTAATGCAAATCTTATGTGTTGAACTCCTCACTAGAATTTCTTCAAACTTTTACAGATTAACAACCTTAATGTGTAGTTGACAATAAAGGCAGGTATTTTTGCTAGGTCAATTTTTACCAGAGTTACGACCCTTTGTTACTTTTACTATATTATACCCTGATGGTTCATCCATGTGATTTCAAGTTGTCATAAGATTTTGCTTACCTTCAATGAAGTAATCAGAGCTCTTGTATTTATCAGCTGTCACACACCCAGTCAATGAATGCCCGACAGACAGACTGGTCGTAGAATCTTTGAACTGAAGACTGTATCTCATCAATCCAGATAGAATCCCTGTGTCTAACCCAACGGCTAATATATGTACTGGTTTTGTCTGAAATGGGGAAAATTACCATAAAAAACAGCATACTTGTTAATCTTTAATTGTTCTGAAAGAGTATAAAGCCAATGTTATTTAGCAAAGCAGTTTTCCAGATACACTGCATGCATCTCATCAAAGTGACGTTATAGAATTGTATTGTTTATATATCAGGCTATAACGGAATTGAAAACCAACTGACAGAACTCATGATACATTATTCATGTCAGGTCCACATTGGTTGGATTAGCAACATTATTAATTTAAATAATACTGAAGAACAGTAGTCTCACCTTGGTACTCCTATGTGACATCAAGCTGAGTAACAAACATAGTTTCAGAGTAAAGTAAGATCCAGGTGGTACTATATCCCCTCCAAACATGTACGCAAGAGTTAGAACAAAACTCCATGGTGATGACTTTCTATCTGAAAACAGTAATATAAGGCATCATTTGTATAGCTGTGAGTAAACTGTTACCCCCAGTAGCTTTATAAGAAACACTTCTAAGGAATGGTCATAAAGGAACGAGAAGATTTTTGGCACAAACGATGAATGTCTTACACAGGTGGCCATTACTCCTTAGAATTAAAATTCCTGAAAACAATTAATATAAGGCTTGATACCAAGTAGTGATGGTACAAATCCATCTCCAGTCTGCATGCTTACAAGGATGATTTCATCAAAGTTCTATCTGCCTAGCAAAGTATTAAACAACTATAATGGATAATTGACAAAAATGTATAGCTCCCACATTGAGTCATAACCCTGGTGACCCACGTATTCCTGACATTAATGCACAAACATGCCTGGTACTATCAAGTATTGATGTGAAGTTTCATTGAAATCTGACCAATGGTTGTGGAGAGCAAGGATAGAAAATTTAGTGAAATCCATCCGTCCAAAACAATTATTCTTCTCCCCTATATTTGAGAGACTAAATCTCCCTTTTTTTTACTTTGAACAGTCAACATCGATTTTGAAATTTTACAAATTTAATGATGCAGTTTTATTTCAATCTACCTTTGTAAAGTTTAAGGATACTTCGAGGCAATTCTTGCAGTAGTTTCTTGGTAGATATTTCCTTTCTCATCTGTAAATACAACAATACTGGTACATTTTAAACAAAAATCTTTTTATTTTATTAGTTGTTGTGTTATGCCTAAGGTCAGTGAAAAGTGTGCTAACCGACCTGTTTTATGCATCGATGACTATTGGTTATGCAGCCCACACTTAAATAAAAGAAAGTGAAAACTATATTTGATAACTTGTGACAAAACAACCAAAACATGTATTAGTGGTGTTCTGAGAATTAAGCAGAGTCATATGCAGTCCATATAAAAAATAATTTTTCTACGAAATCCTTCAGTATTAGACTGTCACAGCCAACTTTTATGTAAGCAACCAAATAGGATTCATTGCCTAACTCAATTGCTTAAGTCGTCTTTACAAAACATACAAAGGAATAGCATATTATTTCATGAAGAGATCAGATTGATTTGTAGTCATTTGTTGGTTAAACATTGATAATAGATTTTATAGTAATATATTACGTGCACACAATTTTGTCTCTGAATTTTAGGTTGTTTGCAAAGTAACAAATTTGCAATATACCCAACTCTTTGTAATGACATACCTTCTTAATATTGTTGGCCTGAAATAAAAATTGGGGACTATATTGGTTAATGGTACAGCAACATTGAAGTAGCGCTTGTGCCTATTCCATGAATATCTATCCTTCGATCAGGTTTGCAAGCCAAAGCATGCTTAGCAAAATTACACAGAGAATAAGTAGAACCAGTTTAAATGTGTGAAAGTATTATACAATAGTAACTTTTAATTATTAAATTTTCCCAAATTTTTTCAATTTGTGTTTGTATTGCACCTAAGCATCCTTGTGATGCTCTTCGCTTATGAAAACATACAACCAGGGCTATAAGCAAGATACAGCTGTTAAATTAAGGTTATATATATATAAGGATCAGGTCAAAGTGTCTGTAATTACACGAAAGGATTAGTTCTGTAATGTCATAAATATTATGAATGTACAAACCTCTAATGTTAATGTAATTTTATCATCATGTATATCCTTCCTTGTAGTTCCAATAATCTCGTAGCATTCTCCTATCTCAACAACTTTTGTCAAATCATCTGTACCATAAATAAAATTGTGATGAATAACATAAAACAATTAATACTATCAAAAATTGGTGCATAGTGGGCCAGTGGCATAAAACAAATTTATGAATAAATGTAAATAAGATTGTGTTCAGTGAACTCTTATGGTAGCCTAATCCATAAAAACTATTACAGTAAATCAACTTGAAAGTTTTGTAACCAACGAACGGACAGGTTACTCACTACAAAACATAAAACAACAAGAGGGCCAGACAGGCCCTAGGTCGCTCACCTGTTGCACATTGGTCTAAGTATCAGTACAACCTACATTCTGACCATATAAATTTCATGAAGATTGGATCAAAATGGTGACCCCTGGAGTGAACACAATATTTTTCTAAGATTTGACCTAGTGACCTAGTTTTTGACCCCACATGACCCTGTTTCAAACTTGGCCTAGATTTCATAAAAACAACATTCTGACCAAGTTTCATGTTGATTGGATCAAAACCACGACCTCTGGAGTGAACACAAGGTTTTTCTAAGATTTGATCAAGTGACCTAGTTTTTGACCCACATGACCCAGTTTCAAACTTGGTCAAGCTTCCATAGAGAACAACATTCTGACCAAGTTTTATGAAGATACGATCAAAATTGTGACCTCTCAGGGTGTGAACACAAGGTTTTTCTAAGATTTGACCTAGTTTTTGACCCAACATGACCCAGTTTCAAACTTGGCCTATATTTCATAGAGAAAAACATTTTGACCAAGTTTCATGAAGATTGAATCAAATTGGTAACCTCTAGGGTGTACACAAGGTTTTTATAAGATTTGACCTAGTGACCTAGTTTTTGACCCTGCATGACCCAGTTACGAACTTGTCCTAGATTTCATGGAGAACAACATTCTGACCAAGTTTCATGAAGATTTGAACAAATATTGGTCAACATGACAAGTTCCAATTTTCATGAAAATAGGCTTATAAGAAGCGCCTTTTCAGGCAGATTATAAATATGTATGACTATCAGTCTTATAAAGTCGTAAGTTGGACTTATGACCTTCTCATTCTAAGCCAGCTGTCAATGTGTGCCTCAATCCATTTGAACCATGTTCACTCTCTATATTTAATACTTACTTACTACTATAGGATGGCTACATTTTGTATGTGGATCTGATGTATTTGGTACAATAAAACATTTGTATTTGATTATGAATTGTAGTAATTATGTTAATGTCAATCTGCTGTAGGCTCATTCTTCATCAATTTTGTGTCATTATTTTAACAAATTATCAGCAAATGGACCTAATCTGTGTGACCATAATCAATTTCCATGGAATGACACGTAATTATCAACTGGCTTGTGCAACAACTCAATCGTGCACTAGATACAGACAAGTGCTCTACATGCAGATGACATGGCAAACATCAATATCACTGAAGAAGTCTTCTGGTATTTTCAGGCAATTAAAGTGACTGATTTCAGGTTTTTGAATCCTGAAATTTCCTTATTTGTCTATATTGAAAAGTGGAATTTCAGGCTTTGGATTGAATGCTTATTACCAGGCCTGATGTTTAAACCAAGGAAAGTGGATGCTTGTAGATCAGCTGACAGGTTACAGCATATCACTGGACCAACTGAGCTTGACATAAAAGCTCAAAATAAGACTACAAACTGAGGCTGTAAAATCAAATGATTCTAAAGCAGGGATAGGCACACAAACTTCTAGGTTTATATATAACTGTACAAATTCACTGACAAATCTGTAGCAACTTAAACAATGTGAGATTTAGGATAACTTTTTCCGAAGTTCCACATATACACATGGTAGCATTTAACCTTCACAACATGCCAGTATAGACACACCACCCGCCTCGAGAAGAAGATACATCAAGCTACATCATTCCCCTGCAACAACACTTACAAAACATCTCTCAAAATAGATATCAAAAGTTAAAGCCTAGTAAGATTAAGCAGTTTATAAGCTAGCAAGCAGCGGGTAGAGACAAGGAATCCAACAACTGGAGGTCTGTGAAAGCAATCAATGATGATTATATTTACTTCATTGGCAAGGTTACAACACTATAGAGATTTTGTTTTACTAACATATAATATTAATAGTATAAATTGTTGAAAGATTTGAAGCGGTAATATACTGTATAATATACTCAATAGAAATATCGGGGTAACAGTATCAAGCTTTTAACTTTTGTTTGCATAATATTATATATACAAACATTAACAAGGCTGAGTCTGGTAGAGGAAGTACAGGGATATCAGAAGCACAGGCACTGACATAAAACTTGTTCAAAAACTGAACTGTTTTGGGGAAATCTGCTCGTACTACTTGCTCGAATCGGTACAATTCAATAGTTTCTCTATATTATCGTAACTCTAAACATAATTACTGTAAAAATTACTTGCCCAAATCAACAATTACTTGTCCTGGACAACCAGACAAATGCTAATTTCGCAGAATGATCTGTTAATAAAAGCCATCTTGATACCCAAGTAACTTCTTAATTTTAGTTAATGTCCATTTTTGTTTTGGTTGAATTCAATTGAGACAATCATAAATCTGTGGTCATTCAGTTTTTTCCTGCAACATTGGCCAATGACCTTCCAACTTCCATGGAAGTCAAGTGAGAAATCCTAGCTAGTTCAGACATTGAATCCTTAGTCTTAAACCTGCCCAGAGTACACAAACTTTTTAAATTTATATGATATCAATGAATGAACTATCAATTGCAGTGTAGACATTTATTGGAAATAAACTTTTTAGGACATCAACATTCTGTAGAATGTGAAATTTATAAACAACATCCATTTTTTATTTCAACATTTCATGTGAAACTTATCAGTCAGATCATAGTGCAGTATATGTGGATCTGTTAAACATTTACGAAAAAAAAAGAAGAAAATAATTGACCCAACATTTTGGTAGCTGGTTCCATAGAGTGCAATACCTTATTAATGAGTTTATATACAAAGGAATGGTTCAATTTAACCAAAGTTCTACAATTTTACATATAATTTCACCAGAATAATTTTCATCAAAAATGTTCTTAAGTCAATAAAACTCCAGTGAATGTCCGTTATGCCATGATATCTAGGGGAATCTCTCGCATCATTATAGCAGAGATGTGCCAACTGAATCTCTGAAATCTGTTGGAATTAGTTTAGTTTCAAAACATTCAATTACCTTATGATGGAAGAAGAAAAGTTAATTTCTAATTACAGGTAGCTGTCAATATGGCAAGTCAATGTTATAGAGGCTAAATAAACAAGTGAAATATGTTACAGTAATACCAGGCATGGCTACACTTGGTAGGAGATAAGCAATTTGTTTTCAGAATGCAGCAAAGTACTGGGTACCCTTCTTCCAAATATTTTGCAGGGTCCACTCTGGGATATTATCGCGAATTAAGGGACTGAGGTGAAGGAATCATAGCTCATTTTGAATAGATTTCTTGGTTCTTTAAGATTCCAACCAGTTCATCTCCAAAGAAGGGCCATAACTGAATCAACTCCCTTTAATTGCTTCTTTGACAGACTACTACTGGTTTGTTACAGCCTAACACTACCTGCGATGATCAGAGAGACCAAAGAGGGGAATTAATTCAACCAGTTTCCCATGCTACATACACAAGTTTGACTGTAAGCATTCTAGCGTTCAATTTTATCAGGGCAGTATTACAAGTTACTGTATAATCATTTAATTTCAATGGGACACAATTTTGTGGTTTTGGTGAAAAGGACCAATTGGGGAGGGGGGGGGGGTAATTTAAAGGATATATGGATCCACAAAGTCATATACTTTTAAATATATAGAAATGATTTATATTTGTGGGAGATTTAATTCCATGACTGATTTCACCCACAAAATCCACGAAATTAATTCCCCACAAATATTAATGATTTTACACTACATCACAGTGAATGCAGTGAAATTAGCATAATTTACTGGAATTTTTATCACAGTGAAATGATAATATAGCCAGCATCAACAGCTGTATTTATTATACAACGAAATAACAGACAGCAGTGTATAATAAGTGACATGTAGAAATGTCAGCCGATCATGATAGACAGAAATATCCAACATTTAGTAAAAGGTCAATGCTGTATTTAATCAATTTATGAAACAATTACAATATACCATCAGTAGTACTGCAGGCCTGGTAATTACCCGAAA
This sequence comes from Spisula subtruncata, assembly GCA_963678985.1. Classification (NCBI taxonomy): domain Eukaryota; kingdom Metazoa; phylum Mollusca; class Bivalvia; order Venerida; family Mactridae; genus Spisula; species Spisula subtruncata. Next base: position 28,491,725 of record OY787665.1, read on the forward strand.
ATCCTGGTTTCAAAGCCTGAAATTCCACTCTTCAATTTTAAGAAGGAAATTTCAGATCCAATAAAACTGAAATCAGGCAAAAGCCTGAAAAATAACGGACCTGTATAAGTGAGAGTAAGTCAAGGTGATCTTTATGACGTTGTAAGAAGAAGAACTTAAGGAAACTGTCTTGAGTAAATTATTGCACGATTCAGATTATTACCCATTTTTACTATTTCTGTATCTATAGCAGCCACAATTGTAGTTGGAATCGGAAAGTATTTTAAGGTTCACTTGACTCAAATTTGAACTGTTTCCCGATATATTTACGGTACCCCTTAGGCTAGCCCTACCAAAATGCCATTTTCATAATCCTAGCTTGGAGCTGCTTGAGTTCTGGCAGGAACCAGATTCTTGACGGACGAACTAACCGGCCACAGATGAAGGGCAAACTGATACCGACTGGTTGAAAACAGATCTAGGGGACAAATATCTATAATGGGGGACAGGCAAACTAGACAAGTCAAATTGTTGCCTTTATATTAACAGACATAATTGTGTCTAGATAAAATCATAATTATATCTTAAAATTTTACAACAAAATTAATGGTCCTTAAAACACGTATGACCATTAACCATCTTTAATTTCAACCAAACAAACAGACTAACTTTACTTGATACAGTTGTATAGATCTACAAGTTACATTGCTATATCAATTACTACATAAATGACACAACAAGAGGGCCATTGGCCCTTAAGCGCTCACCTGAGTTTGTTGCAATGTTGGCTTTGTTAGCAAGATTGTTGTAGTATGAACTCAAAATACTTATGTGGCCTAGATTTGAATTTTGTACTAAAATGTTTGTGAGTAGTAGGTAAAGTAGAGTTCCTGAAATACATACTTTGGTTTGACTGCTGATGGGTTTAGTACCGACTAGTTGTACTTGTGTAGAATCAAGCATTATTGAATTTGGAACTTTTTCCACATGACCCAGTTTCAAACTTGGCCCAGATTTCATAGAGATCATCATTCTGACCAAGTTTCATGAAGATTGGATCAAATTGATGACATCTAGAGTGTAAACAAGGTTTTTCTAAGATTTGACCTAGTGACCTGGTTTTTGACCCCACATGACCCAGTTTTGAACTTGGCCTAGAGTCCATAGAGAAATACATTCTGACCAAGTTTCATGAAGATACAACCAAAATTGTGACCTCTGGTGTGAACACTAGCTTTTCTAAGATTTGACCTAGTGACCTAGTTTTTGACCCCACATGACCCAGTTTCAAACTTGGCCTAGATTTCATGGAGAACAACATTCTGACCAAGTTTCATGAAGATTTGATAAAATTGATGACATCTAGAGTATACAAAAGGATTTTTTTAGATTTGACCTATTGACCTAGTTTTTGACCCCACATGACCCAGTTTCAAACTTGGTCTAGATTTCATGAAGAACAACATTCTGACCAAGTGTCTTGAAGATTGGATCAAAACGGTGACTTCTAGGGTGTACACAAGGTTTTTATCAGATTTGACCTAGTGACCTAGTTTTTGACCCGGCATGACCCAGTTTCGAACTTGGCCCAGATTTCATGGAGAACAACATCCTGACCAAGTTTCATGAAGATTGGAACAAATTAGTGACATCTGGAGTGTACACAAGATTTTTCTAAGATTTGACCTAGTGACCTAGTTTTTGACCCCACATGACCCAGTTTCGAACTTGGTCTAGATTTCATGAAGAACAACATTCTGACCAAGTGTCTTGAAGATTGGATCAAAACGGTGACCTCTAGGGTGCACACAAGGTTTTTATCAGATTTGACCTAGTGACCTAGTTTTTGACCCGGCATGACCCAGTTTCGAACTTGGCCTAGATTTCATGGAGAACAACATCCTGACCAAGTTTCATGAAGATTGGAACAAATAAGTGACATCTGGAGTGTACACAAGATTTTTCTAAGATTTGACCTAGTGACCTAGTTTTTGACCCCACATGACCCAGTTTCGAACTTGGCCTAGATTTCATAGAGAAGAACATTCTGACCAAGTTTCATGAAGATTGGATCAAAACGGTGACCTCTAGGGTGCACACAAGGTTTTTATCAGATTTGACCTAGTGACCTAGTTTTTGACCCGGCATGACCCAGTTTCGAACTTGGCCTAGATTTCATGGAGAACAACATCCTGACCAAGTTTCATGAAGATTGGAACAAATAAGTGACATCTGGAGTGTACACAAGATTTTTCTAAGATTTGACCTAGTGACCTAGTTTTTGACCCCACATGACCCAGTTTCGAACTTGGCCTAGATTTCATAGAGAAGAAAATTCTGACCAAGTTTCATGAAGATTGGATCAAAACTGTGACCTCTAGGGTGCACACAAGGTTTTTATCAGATTTGACCTAGTGACCTAGTTTTTGACCCGGCATGACCCAGTTTCGAACTTGGCCTAGATTTCATGGAGAACAACATCCTGACCAAGTTTCATGAAGATTGGAACAAATTAGTGACATCTGGAGTGTACACAAGATTTTTCTAAGATTTGACCTAGTGACCTAGTTTTTGACCCCACATGACCCAGTTTCGAACTTGGTCTAGATTTCATGAAGAACAACATTCTGACCAAGTGTCTTGAAGATTGGATCAAAACGGTGACCTCTAGGGTGCACACAAGGTTTTTATCAGATTTGACCTAGTGACCTAGTTTTTGACCCAGCATGACCCAGTTTCGAACTTGGCCTAGATTTCATGGAGAACAACATCCTGACCAAGTTTCATGAAGATTGGAACAAATAAGTGACATCTGGAGTGTACACAAGATTTTTCTAAGATTTGACCTAGTGACCTAGTTTTTGACCCCACATGACCCAGTTTCGAACTTGGCCTAGATTTCATAGAGAAGAACATTCTGACCAAGTTTCATGAAGATTGGATCAAAACGGTGACCTCTAGGGTGCACACAAGGTTTTTATCAGATTTGACCTAGTGACCTAGTTTTTGACCCGGCATGACCCAGTTTCGAACTTGGCCTAGATTTCATGGAGAACAACATCCTGACCAAGTTTCATGAAGATTGGAACAAATAAGTGACATCTGGAGTGTACACAAGATTTTTCTAAGATTTGACCTAGTGACCTAGTTTTTGACCCCACATGACCCAGTTTCGAACTTGGCCTAGATTTCATAGAGAAGAACATTCTGACCAAGTTTCATGAAGATTGGATCAAAACTGTGACCTCTAGGGTGCACACAAGGTTTTTATCAGATTTGACCTAGTGACCTAGTTTTTGACCCGGCATGACCCAGTTTCGAACTTGGCCTAGATTTCATGGAGAACAACATCCTGACCAAGTTTCATGAAGATTGGAACAAATTAGTGACATCTGGAGTGTACACAAGATTTTTCTAAGATTTGACCTAGTGACCTAGTTTTTGACCCCACATGACCCAGTTTCGAACTTGGCCTAGATTTCATAGAGAAGAACATTCTGACCAAGTTTCATGAAGATTGGATCAAAACTGTGACCTCTACAGTGCACACAAGTCAAAATGTTGACGACGTACGACGTACGACGTACGACGTACGACGTACGACGGACGACGGACATTTTGCGATCACAATAGCTCACCTTGAGCACTTCGTGCTCAGGTGAGCTAAAAATTGGTACAGCTATAACATCATTTATTTGAACTTGAGCATTCATAGTTCTTTGGTCCCAGCAACAATTCAAACTGATGGCTAAGGTATGCAGTAACAAGATTAAGTTCAAGAAAGCTTTTGCCCATAATGATATGTAGCTACCAAGTCAATCAGGGGCCATAATTCTGGTGAAATGTAGGAAAGTGTTTCATAGCATTGACAATGCAATGTGTTTATGATGGCAAACAAGTATGCTAAGGTTTGAAGCAATGCCTTGAAGGACTTTGAAAATATTTGAACGTTTGCAATGGGACAGACAGAATTTTGGCCTAGCTAACCCACATCTTTAGTTGGGCGAAGCAAGATCTTTCACTCATTGAATTTGTGCGGTTTGAGATTTACATTAACTCTATAAATTACCTCTAACATACACTGGTATAGCCTGGCCTCGTGATCGCTCATAATTCCTGCAATCCACCTTAGACATTATTTCTTCAGGAATAACTTCTAACACAATTCTTTCTGAAAACATGTAAAGTAACTTAGCTTTTCAACTGACTTATTAAGAATTCTGATATTTCAACAATTGTATTTAGTAACTGAGTTCATTGTGAGGTTGATAACTGGGAAACAGTTTCTGATTTAATGGTTAACACAGTCAAAGAATAACCAAATTGGTCATTTTTTAAAAATTGTTAACAGAATTAAACTTTATGGTATGTCAACATCGATTTAAGATACCTGAGCAATACCTTTTTAGCAATTACAACAATACAATGGTGTACAGAGGTGACAGACATAATACCTCAGTATTACCTGATAGAGTTCTACTGGATTTATCTTCCTTCAATGTTGAACAACAAAAAGTACAAGTGAAATCATTCCTACAAAAATACACAACACATCAATCAAATTAAATTGAATCTTAATCCTCACCTAATCAGTACAAAGGACCTAGTTTTCAAAGGTGCAATCATAATAACAATTGTTGGACCTCTTTGGCAAAAAAGAAATTTCCATAGGGCTTGTTGGACCTATTTGGCAAAAAAGAAATTTCCATAGGGCTCTAACTTCTCATTGTAAATCTCGAACTAAAAACAATAGTAAAGGCCAGGTGGGCAGAACAGTGGCAGGGTGTTTAGCACTTTCTACTAACAATCCTGATGTAACTCAGGTTCAAATCTCAGCCCCGGCTCTTGAAATTTCAGAAGGACTTTTCAGAATTTCCCATCCAACTAGAGATGAAGTGATAGGAAACCGCTGCTTTTTGCCACATATTTGACCAAGTATTATTCATTTTCTAAAATACAGTAGGTCTGTATATTATACTGAGAATATATATGTTACCTCACAGTTTGAGCCTCGGATGCACCGGGTGTGTGAATACGAATGAAATGATTGCCTTTGTGTCCTTCACAATATTCATCTGTACAATAATATCTTGTATATAACCTGTAAATATAATATGATGTAACCAAGCATTCGGATGACAGTGGTAACCTATCAAATCCAAGTTATGTAGATAATAAATTTGTTTATTATAATTTCACCCCTATTGAAAGCTATACAAGCAGTTGTGTATTCAGGCTATTGAACACAACAGGTTTACTGGGCAGCAAATAAAGTGCTTAGTACAAAACTATGGTAGCTGCCTATATATCATGGTATAATAATTATATATAAATATAATACTGCAGTTACCATAGTTTTGCACTGAGCCCTCTAAATAGAAACTGCAATTTTCAAAGAAAAAAAAGAATGCATGGACAAACTATAACAATACTTACGTATACTTTGATACAGCAGAAAATCCAATGACAATACCACAAATATGACCAAATATTCCTAAAGTATGGAGTCTGGATAGGCATCTTACACTTCTTATAGCATTTCTATAGAAAACAACAGAGGTTACAGAAAACATTTGATTGATATATTATTTGATAATTGAAAATCAGGTTCAAAATCTAATTGTGGCCTCTTAAGAGCTGCCCACCCTAGAGCAACAACCTCTCTTAAGCAACATGACAAAATGTGTTCAAAAAGTATCATTGGGGTTGATACAATCACCCAGTAGACTAATTGTTAAATGGTTTCCTACTTTGCAACGCCAGGCAATGACACCGTTTAGTACAGGTTCAAATCCAACTAAAGGTGAAATTTAAGTATTAGTGACACAGTCATCCAGCACAAAATCAATATAACCCTAGATATCAATATCAAATTACGAATTATTACATGGGAGGCATAAAAATAAAGAATACTCCCCATCCTATGATAATGAATGACCTTGCCATTGTATACCCAGTACTCACAAGTTAGGCAGAACAGGTAGTGTAGACAGTCTGATGATGACAGCAACTTGTGATGCTGATAAACTTTCTGGTAACAGATCCAGTACATCAACAGTCTTATAGATCACCTGTGGTATAAAGGATAATCCAGGATTACCATCTTATAACAAGATAATGGAATGTCAGACAGGGATGTTACAAACTCAACTCAGCCAAGCACAGAAACAGAAACACCACAGACCACAATCACATAAGACAATACCCAACACAAAACTAAGCAAGAAAAATGAAATTCCAAGTTTCTGTCAGTAATACCGGTTAAATTAGAAATGTTCTCTTGAATACTATGTGTTAGTCGCAAGGATATAATGGCATATTTCCTTTGGTGTAAACCTTTGCCATCATTAAACTATATTTTAAAATAAATAATTGCTAATATGTCTGCATAAATATATGGTACCTGGTGCTCATACCTGTTTGAAAATTTGTATAGCAGTAGTATGGTCTTGCAAAATAATATTTCCAAGTTGAGCTAAAAATAGAAATCAATGTTCAAATAATAAACAATATAGTATTAATCTAAATAACCCTTACCAATGATTTCAACTGTTCTGACAGAAAAAAGAAAAATGAAGAGTTTTCACTTGGGACTTAATTGACTGGTATACTGAGTGCTCTCGTAGAAGCACCGGCTTATAAAAATATTTTGGTGCCATTAAACTGTCTGGTACTGTCAGGTGTATTATTTTTGAAATTAAGAGTAATAAAGATACAAGCACAAGTTGTTTTACCATTTTCTTCACTGAAGTCAGCTGGATCTACCAGTAACTTGAAAATATATACAAGATTCTGTGGATAGAAAATTAAAAATTATGACAAGTGAAATTATGGACGATTCTAATCATATGTGTAAATAATTGAGCATAGTTCAAGTATAAAATGTGGATATACATGATACAAAATGTATCTGTCAGACAATTAATTAATTCAACAATTCAAACCTACTAGTTCATTTGAAAAGATTGGTCCTTAAAGGTAATAGGCTATGGTCAAAATTGATACTTTTAAAATATTTAATGGCATTTTGCGCCCTTTTGCACCTATTAACACATTAAATCATACTATTACCACTTTACTAAAAAGTCTTTTGTTTGGTGCTCAGTGCGTTAACCTATATATGATTCAAAGACATATAGCGCAATGTAAAGAAATTGCGTCTGGGATAGAGACACCAATAACTGAATTTAGTGTTACACAGACTTTTCCATAGATCTTTCAAATACAAAGGCATAATTGACTTGATGTTAATAATTACTGTATTTCATGATTTATGAATTATGCATCTTTGATAACTTCATTACCTTTGTTTTCTTGTATTTATCACACAGTGTTTTCAGTAGGGACAGATTACCACTGGTATCTAAGTACTGTAACACCGCTTCAAAGTGATGTAACTGTTGCTCAAGATGGTCTATCACACTGTTGTCCATTTATACCTGTAAACCACAACATTTCAACATCTGATAAAATTGTTCAAAAATAAAACAAGCTATAAAGGCCTACTTTCAATGTCACCATTAAGCTTTAACAATCAATCTAAATCGATCTAATTTTATAATGATGAAAATATTACTGGCAATCACAAGTCCACCATTCAATTTTAATGAAATCTCCTGCATTTTCCATAGGCATGTGATTTTAAGTGGTTAACATGATGCACGGGTTACGTAACGGTACGGCTACAGGAAATTATACCAACTATTTCTGGTTCCGTTACAGTTGAGTTCTGTACCTATTCTCTTCTTAGTCTAAGATATACTGCTGGACTAGCCGTGACTATGAAAAATAATAATCTCACGCAAAGGGGTCTTCAAAACTTGGCAATTTTGTATATCTTATTTACAGGCGTGTGTCATGTATGTGGTTCATAATTTAAAACTGTTTACTGAGTCATATATCTATGAGTGATCCATGTTGTGTCCGCAAGGATAGCACATTTTAAAAAACCCAAAATCACAATCTCATGTACACCTCTTCAATGCCCTTGCGGAACCCCAATCATACTCTGACCATATTTAGGGTATAGGCATCTATGAAGAAAAAAAGTCTACTAAACTAGAGGCAGAGTCTGAGACTGAGGACAACATTGTCAACAATTGTCAATTCACTCACTGTTCTTACTTACTGTTCTTACTTACTTACTGTTCTGTTGGAGTAGTGTAAGCGTATTCACGCTTGTTGACTCCCTCGTTCAGTCATCTATACATAGGGAGTTTTCGCTTCCAATCGAATGCGAAAACCGTGCAACTTACACGCTGTATATCTCTTGTAAATCAAATCGACTCATTCTCCACGCAGTATCTAGGCTGGTTTTAAAAGAATTCACACTGGAGCTACAAACGATCTTTTCATCTAGATTGTTCCAATTATTTATAGCTCTTGTAGGAAAGGCGTTCAGGCGGAGAGATTTCTTGACATGCGCTTTGTCCAGGCGATATACATGCCCGCGAGTGTTGTTTACATTGAAATTCACTAGCTTTTCACAGTCAAAGTTTTCATACCCATTTATCAACTTAAACATTTCTATCATGTCATACCGCTGTCTACGGTCAAGTAATGTTGGAAGGTTCAAAGCGGTTAATCTTTCCGAGTACGAAAGACCTTTCAATTCAGGAACAATTCGCATCGCTCGTCTTTGTATATTTTCTATCAACTGGCAGTTCTTTTTAGTACTAGGGTACCACACAATACATCCATAGTCCACGATGGATCTGATTAAACTCTTGTATAGAGTCAAGAATAGTCGTTTATCCATGTACTGGAATGTCCTCTTGATTAGTCCAGTAAGTCTGTTACAGCGGTTCACGACATTTGCTACGTGTTTATTGAATTTCAAAGATTTCTTGAAAGTTATGCCCAAATCTTTCTCTTCAGTGCACTTTGGGAGGTCAATGTTATGACGCTGGTTATCTCGCATATGATATGCGCTGTCAAATTGAACATTTCCATATTGTACGAACTAACACTTTGGGATTGAGAATTGCATCAGCCATTTGTCACTCCAGTCACACAAACTAAGCAAGTCTTTCTGAATTATCTCTTGATCAGTGCGAGAACTGATTGGGCGGTAGATTTTACTGTCATCTGCAAAGAGTTTACACATAGATTGTAGTCCATCCGGGAGGTCGTTCATGTATATTATAAACAACACAGGCCCCAGTACAGAGCCCTGTGGAATGCCTGATGTCACAGGTTTCCATTCAGAATGTGTCCCATTTATCACAACTCTCTGACGTCGATCACTTAAAAAGTTTTTGATCCACTGAATTATTTCATCGGAAAAGCCATATGCCTGTAACTTTAACATAAGTCTCTGGTGAGGTACAGTATCAAAGGCTTTTTTGATGTCGAGACAAACTGTGTCTGTTTGAACACTGTCGTCAAAATTTTTCACCAAATCATCAAAAACGTCCAAGAGTTGAAGCACACAGCTACGTTTATCCCTGAATCCAAACTGAGACTCCGAGAACAGTTTGTTTTCCGACATATGTTTCATGATGATGTCTCGAACTGCCTTTTCACATAATTTACTTGTAATGCAGGTCAATGACACAGGCCTGTAATTGGATGGGTCTGTTTTCTGCCCCTTTTGTTTATACAATGCAGTTACATTCGCTTCCTTCCATATTGGAGGGACGATACTAGTTTCAAATGATTTATTGAAAATTCTCGACAATGGATCGTAAAGTTGATGTGATGCTTCTTTTAACACACGTGGGTGACAATTATCTGGACCCATGGATTTGTTCACTTTTTCATTTTGAAGTTGTTTCAAAACGGTAGATGGATCAACTGTTAACTTGGTTACCGGAGTATCATTGTATCTGAGATCAAAGACTGGAAGAATACCCGGAGGCTCATTTACAAACACTGATGCGAAGAAGTTGTTTAATAAGTTGGCCTTGCCACTATCATTATCAATTGTTTTACCATTGCTGTCCTTCAAGTTACAAATTCCATCTCTGTTAGATGTTTTTTCCCGAATATATCCCCAAAACGCTTTAGAGTCCACATTCACTTTATCCGCAATGGATTTTTCAAATCTCTTCTTAGCACATCTAACAAGTTTCGTGCATACATTTCTAGCCTTGCAGTAATTGTCATAATCTCTCCTTTTCAGAGTGTGAGTGTAAGTTTGCCAACATTTATACTTTTTCTTAACACTTTTCAAACAACTTTGGTCCATCCATCTCTTTTTCTTAGTTTGTCGTGCCGACTTTGATCTTATCAGGGGAACATGTTTTTCTACACTTTCAATAATTTTTTCCATAAAGAATTCATACCCATCAGATGCTGACATTTCATCCAACATATCCCAATTCACCACTGATAATTCATCTCTAATGGCAGTATAGTCAGACACCTTTATGATAATTACTCTTTCCTGTATTTTGAGACACAAAGTTCGCATTACATTCAAGGGTTACAAATAGCGATATATGGTCACTGGCTCCCAGATTATTACTGAACTGAATAGATTTCACAATCTCAGGCGTATTCGTAAGAAGCAAGTCTAGAATGTTTGCAGTTTGACCAGGTCTGTATCGAGTAGGTTGCAGAATCAGCTGATGCATGAAATTGTTCCGAAGACATTCAATAAATTTTGACACAATGTGTTCAATTCCATGAGGTGATGACCAATCATCCCAACATATGGTAGGAAAGTTAAAGTCTCCAATCAACACCTTATAGTCAACTTTCACATTTTCAATCGCATTTATGAGCGATAACAGTTTATTTGAATTCAACAATGAGCTCGACAGACTTCTATATATAGCTCCCAGTAGAAGTTTCTTTTTTTATTTCAATTGTAAGATACACCAGCAGGATTCTTCAAACTCATGATTATTTAACAGTTCACATTCAGTAACATCAAGGGTCTGTCTTACAAAAATACATACACCACGGCTACTCATTCTGGTAATACACTTCAACAAGATGAAGCCTTCAATTTTGAGTTCACTATTGTCAATGTCGCGTGAATCCCCAGTTTTTGGAAACACTTCAGTTATAACAATAACATCTGGGTTCTTCAGAGAAATTTCAATATCAAGTTCATCTCTTTTGTTCAGTAAGCTGTCTGCATTTGTGTACAAAATACAAATCACACCCTGCAAGTCTTTGCTTTCAAAATTCACAGTTTTGTCATAAATTATTGTACTCCCTTCACTATCAGACGAAGAAATATCTGTAATTCCAGAGTTATGACTCTCCTCTAAAGATGTGTCTGATACCACAACGCTATTCTCATTTTCTGATGATTCAGAACATTCAGACGCCAAAAACGCTGTATCTATATTGTCAACTTCAAATTCACTATCATCAGATACACTACATGTAACAGATTCAGTTTGTACTTCGAATACAGGTGAACGATTGTCATACGTATTCAATTCAAATTTTTGAACATCATTTAACTTTGAAATTTTAACACGGTAACAGGAAACATTTAACATATTTACTGAGTCTGATGTCAACAAAAAATAAGCAATTCTTTCTGTTCACGCCTAGTATCACTCTTCCTTCAAAATGTGTTGGTGTAGACTAGTTGAAGATAGGGGTGTAATGCATTAAAGTCTAATAAAAGCATTAATAACTACATGCTACTATTTAGAAAATACAGACGATTTTTTGGGGAAATTTGGTCAACAAGAGTGGCCTCCCTTGTTTTGTGTATCAAACGGAATATTAAATCAAACTGCTTTGCTAAATTCTATTTACATTCGTTTAGTATTTAACTATTTTTATCACATAACAAACGCATGTGGATAAAAATACACAATATTTCACTACCAAGTAAGTATTTAGGGAAATATTGACCTTTATTGCATTAAGGACCGCACATTAAAAACGCTTTCCGTACAATACACTCTTGACACTCCCGGAAGTGAATTCACGACGAAACAAAGTTTAGTTTTTTTACTAATTTTACCAATGTTTGCGAATATATAGACCAATTATGGATCGTAGGGACCAATATAACAGTCCTTACCAAAATAGGAGAAGGCAAGTTGAAAGTACGGACTCCATATCTAACTCTGTATCGGAACAATCGACGTCCTACCCGGTGATGGATTCGTCCAGCGATAAAGACACGGGTTCACTATCGAAATCTTTGTGTTCCACTGCTTCATCGTCCTCTGAAAATGACCATCCCATGGAAATGAAGGTAAACATCAAAGCGCGACGCTCTAATCCCTCAAAACACATACGAACGTGATATGTTTATTTTCAAATGTACGTTATTCGGATATGAAATTCCGGATAACAAGAAAATTTAATCTCCAAGTCAGTGTCTTATTTTCTATGTCTACAAACCTGTTATTGTAAATAAATGTGTATGACTTTGTGCCATAAGAAATCACTAAATGAAAATCAGTTTATATTATAAACCAACGAGAAAAGTGCTGCTGACAATATGTTCTCAAAAGTTACCTTGGAATGGTAGGTACAAAGGTTTTAGATGTATGCAGCTATGTCAGAAATTCAGTTTAATAGTTACTATTATTTTTATTACGTTCATAGCATAGCCATATTATTAGCTGATTTGTAAGCAACCAAAAATATTTCATGTTCAATGTTTTCATAATTGTTTGTAATAATAAATAGTAACAAACTTTTTACATTTTTAGCAATTAAAAGAATCACTGAGGTACAATACTCAAACTAATAATAGTGATGAACCGCCTCTATTGGATGGTGAAAAGGTTCAGGAATCGGCATGTGAGTGTTTTTTGTTTTTTTCCAACGATTAGAATATATTAGTTTTGTTATCCTAATCAACTGATTACTCAATTTACTACTACTAGTGTGGTGACCGTGTTATGATCAATGTAATCACATTCAACTTGACATTGATACTGGTTATTTGAGCGTAACCATAAACTTTTTAATGTTTGTGTTGTTTTGATAGTTTTAAAGTCCAACGCATTCCACACTTCACATTGCTTGGCAACTAAATACTTTACAGTATAAGTTTCAATCCCAGGCTACTAATTATGAATACAAGCCCTTAATAATATTAAGAATTAATAGACCTATCTATCTTCCTTTAATGTCGAACTCCTTGCTTGTGGGGATGTAGACATTTCATATCAAATGACTTACAGTATGGCTGTGATTCAGTCTTCTTGTATTGTGCAATGTGGTTGTGTTCTAACTATCTTGACATTGTAATGTTATATATGGATATATTCCTAATATATATTACATTTATAGTTAAACATGGCGTTTCAATTTTGTATTTATATTATAGGGAGAGATGTTACTTATCTATGTCCATACAGTGATATAATTAAAGGTACCCTCACTGTAACAAACTACAAACTATACTTCAAAAGTACAGACAGGGTAAGTTCTTCATTGTAACTTGGATACAAACTTACAAACTTATTTGCTAAAGTTGACACCATAGTGCTTTTCACTTGTTCTTTTTCCTAAGTCAAGAACAGATTATAAAAATAATAAAATAATAGAGATTATATCTTTATTATAAAACTGATTTTAAAATCATTAAATAATCTGTACATGCAAAGACATTATCGCTGACAGCACTAAATTTTAGGTTTAATCTTCATCATTATATTATTACTGACAGTTTGTCATTAATTTGTTTAAAATGAAGTTAAACAAATTTGTTTAATTCTTCAGGAAGCACCATTTGTCCTAGATGTACCATTAGGACTCATCAGTCGTGTGGAAAAAGTGGGCGGGGCTTCAAGCAGGGGAGAGAACTCGTACTGTATTGATCTCACATGCAAGGTATAAATACAGTTTACTTGTCGTTTTTTAGGTAAATCTATATGAACGCTGAGAAGCCCATTATTAATAAGCAACTGAGAATGACTTTTAGCATGTGCTTAGTTTGTTTCCCAACACCAACGAAAAAGTTAAGGGCATAATTACTTTCTAGCAAATGACACTACTTATATTGCCATTTTATTATTGCTGTAAACAAAGATAATGACTAATCAGACATGATACAGCAGAGCTTTAAAGGCTAAAAACATTACTGAGTATACAAATCTGCTTCCTCTGCATGAAAAGGGCCCGGACTAAATGAACAAAACAGTCTTTTGATTGACAATTACAGTTTGAACTTTACTAGTTATCATTGTTGATTGGTTTTTGAGTATATTTTCCTAGTAGACACAGGTCACACAACATGTTTAATTTTGTGCTTTGCAACTTCAGGACATGAGGAATTTAAGATTTGCTCATCGACAAGAAAATCACTCCCGACGTCTGGTGTATGACAAAATACTGCAGAATGCTTTCCCTTTGTCAAACAAACAGGTATAGATGTTGTTATGATATCAGCATGCATGTGTTTAATTTAAATATTAAATTGTACAAAGTCAATGAATGATCACAGTATTAAATAACTTTATCAGTTATTTGAATTTTAATAACAATTTTTGAACTGAGTTTTGAAGTAGGAGTTTGTGACTGACACCCAAAACGGCCAAAATAATCTTGCATCTTATTTTCAGAATAGGACACCATGCCTATTTAGATCTCCTGATGTGGTTTGAAAAGATGAGGTTGACTCCTATGAAAATACATGTTTCAGTGTTACAATATTTTTTGCAAATATTTGTAATGATTACCTTCACGATTAATCTTCTTGTATTTTCAGCAACTTTTTGCATTTGAATTTAAAGAAGATTATGGTGTCAATGGTTGGGCAGTATATAGTCACGAAGCTGAACTGAAAAGACAAGTATATGCTCCTTAACATTAACAGTTTTGATATGTTTTATAAAATCCTCTTTGCGCCTGGAAATAAGTTCAGAATTGAGGATAAAAACCCTTTTCTTGGGAAAATTTGTTATTGGTATGGCAGGTGGTCCGAGAATGAAAACAAGTTTTGAGCATTGTTAAGTTTGTTCTTATTTATTTAAGGTTGATAGTGAAACAAGTTTATCTAATTTATATTAATCAAGCACTCTTGACACCTCATTTCTGATGTTATACGACACCCTTGGGTTTGAGAAATGAGAACACTAATGACAAATAGACAAAGTGTATACACACCATTTCCTCGCCAATTGAATTGACACTTATAAGGCCATTGATTTATAATATTGTCAAATATTTGGTACTGTATGCTCAAGCATTCTATGTATAGCTGGGTAATTTGATACGAGGTTGACCGTTTGATTAGCATAACTTAACAGTCTATATATAACCTACGATACAACACCGATTGTATGTTTTCATAGTCAGGGAGTATCAAGAAGAGGCTCGAGATGTAATAGAAACAGAAATTTAAAATACCGATATCTCACGATTTGTTTGTGGAAATTGATATGTTCAAAGCAAGAACCTTGTAATATATTCTTGCATAAATGTCAGGTTCAGGTCAAAATAGCCAAACTATAGTACATGTATCTATGGTATGTAACCAACCAATGTCTATTTTATTCATAGGGTGTACCCAATGATAACTGGAGAATCAGCAAACTCAATGAAAAATATGATGTAATTGATACCTATCCTGGTGTGGTAAGTATGCCTTTATGTCTATTATTCTTTTGTTGTCTATTTAAAACCTGGGCCTGTATTCACTTAGCTTCTTGCAAAGAAATTTTCTTAAGGGTCTGTTTTTCACATAAAAATGTATAAATTTTTCATCTGAGTGGATTTTTAGAAATACAGAGAGATGGAAGCTTATATGTTGATAAAAGTTTTTAAAAAACTACTGTAAAATCATTCATTTTTTTGGGGATTAAATTTCGTGGTTCACCTTTAATCTAGAAATCAAATTCCATCGAACAACAATTTGACCCTTTATATATTTACTACCTGAAAAGCAAAATACACTAAATTTTGTCCCAAAATTAAATGATTTCACAGTATTATTAATCAACCTAGAAAATTTCGAAAACATAAATGCCTTAGAAGCGTTATGAATGTCCCCCTGAACAAAATGTTCTGGGTGAATAAAGCTGTTTTCTTGTTAATATCATACATGCAAAGCAATGAATAGTTAATAATGTTATTTCAGTTTTCTGTACCACAACATGCATCGGATGATTTCCTGAAACAGGTAGCTGTGTTTAGATCCAGGGGCAGATTACCAGTAAGTTAATTGTTTCGCTAGATTATTGACTCTAATTTATTTAATCTAAATTGTCTCTAATATTTTGCTTCTGATAATGGTTTAGCCAATATGATCTCAAAAAGGGAGTACATAATTCTACATGTAAAGGTTCAGATAGGTAGGACATTACTTAAAACATTTTGTGTTTTAATTGAAATAGGTATTATCGTGGATACATCCAAAAAGTCAGGCAACAATCACTCGATCCAGTCAACCGTTGATAGGTGTGGCGGGTAAGAGAAACAAAGATGATGAAGCGTATGTACAGATGATCATGGATGCTAACGCTCACTCTAATAAACTCTATATAATGGATGCAAGACCAAGTATGAATGCTGTAGCAAATAAGGTATGATATGTTGTGGATTTATCACAAGTTGTCTATTCATATTATAAGCTTATTTTTAGCTCACAAAGTGGTCATGGTGAGGTTTTGTCATACCGAGATGTCCGTCATGCGTCTGTCAACAATTTCTTCAAACGACTTCTCCTCCTAAACCGCTTGGCCAAATTTGACAAAACTTAACAGGAATGTTCCTTGGGTGGACCTCTACCAAAGTTGTTAAAAAATTTCCAGTCTGTCGCATAACTAGGTCACACAGGCTAAAAATGGTTTTTCAAAAAGGAAACTTTAAAAATCTTCTTCTCTGAAACCGTAAGGCCTAGAGCTTTCATATTTGGTATGTAGCATCACCTTGGGGTCCTCTACAAAGATTGTTCAAATTATGTCCCTGGCGTCAAAATTGGCCCCGCTCCGGGGGCCCTTAGTTTTTCATAGAGTTATATAGGGGAAACCTTAAAAAATCTTCTTCTCCGAAACCGCTTGGCCCAGGGCTTTCATATTTGGTATGTAGACTCAGCTAGAGGTCCTCTACAAAGATTGTTCAAATTATGTCCCTGGGGTCAAAATTGGCCCCGCCCCGGGGGCCCTTATTTTTACATAGAGTTATATAGGGGAAACCTTTAAAAATCTTCTTCTCCGAAACTGCTTGGCCAAGGGCTTTCATATTTGGTATGTAGACTCAGCTAGAGGTCCTCTACAAAGATTGTTCAAATAATGCCCCTGAGGTCAAAATTGGCCCCGCCCCGGGGCCCTTAGTTTTACATAGAGTTATATAGGGGAAACCTTTAAAAATCTTCTACTCCAGAACCGCTTGGCCCAGGGCTTTCATATTTGGTATGTAGACTCAGCTAGAGGTCCTGTACAAAGAATGTTCAAATTATGCCCCTGGGGTCAAAATTGGCCCCGCCCCGGGGGCCCTTACTTTTACATAGAGTTATATAGAGAAAACCTTAAAAAATCTTCTTCTCCAAAATTGCTTGGCCCAGGGCTTTCATATTTGTATGTAGACTCAGCTAGAGGTCCTCTACAAAGATTGTTCAAATTATTCCCCTCGGGTCAAAATTGGCCACGCCCTGGGGGTCACCATTTTACTTAGACTTATATAGGGAAAACATATAAAAATCTTCTTGTCTAAAACTGCAATGCCTAAGAGCTTTGATATTTGGTATGTAGCATCATCTAGTGGTCCCCTACCAAGATTGTGCAAATTATGCCCCTGGGGTCAAAATTGGCCCAGCCCCGGGGGTCACCGTTTTACATAGACTTATATAGGGAAAACATATAAAAATCTTCTTGTCTAAAACTACACTGCATAGAGCTTTGATATTTGGTATGTAGCTTCATCTAGTGGTCCTCTACCAAGATTTTTCAAATTATGCCCCTGGGGTCAAAATTGGCCCCAGTCGGGGGTCACCGTTTTACATAGACTTGTATAGAGAAAACATATTAATATCTTCTTGCCTAAAACTACACTGCCTAGAGTTTTGATAATTGGTATGTAGCATCATCTTGTGGTTTTCTACCAAGATGTTCAAATTATTCCTTTGGGTGAAAATTGTGCAGGGTTTATAATCAGGTGAGCGATATTGGGCCATCATGGCCCTCTTGTTTAATAGTTCTGGAAACTTTTAAGAGCAAGTTTCTGAATGATTGTAATATTGATAACAAATGTACGATTCTTTTTAGTACATGACACAAACAGCATGCATATCACAATTTTTACATTTTGTATTAGTCCATAAGTGAAGAAGATGCTGTATGCATTCATATAGTGAAAACATGTAGATAATTGTTTTTAAAATTTATAACCAATGTTACTTGTATTGTTTTATAGAGTTACTCCCCTTGGATTGTAGATATTGTGTTTACAATATTTATAATTAATGTCAACCTTTACAACAGGGTGCAACCATGTAATGACTTTCCATTAGTTAAAATATGTCTGTTGCTTAATAAATGTTACATGTATGCTTAATGTCCACATTGTATCAGCCAATGCTGTTATATGTCCATATTATAAATATATTGTATATTCTTACATAAATGCAGGCTCGAGGCGGTGGGTTTGAGAGTGAGGATGCATACCAAGGTGCAGAGGTTGTCTTCCTGGATATACACAACATACATGTGATGAGAGAAAGGTATGTAGATGTCTTACTCTTTCCATATTGAACATACATATGTATCTAGGAAAGAATTTGTATATGAATATTTATGACAAATTTCTGATTTTGGGATTAGTGCTAGCATCTTTCTTAAGAGAGATGTACAATTAATAAAATGAGAAGTGTTTCTCAACTACTGATGAACTAATTGGTAACCCTGTCATGCGTGTATCATGGTGGTACACCATGAGTATATTAGAAAAGAGCTAGGGTATGTTGTCCGGATTTCTTGTATGATCTTGTCTCTTCCCTTGGAGTCAAAAGCACATTAGCCATTTGCCAATGAAAAACCACTAACCATGCACGACTGCCTCAGTCAAGCGCAAACAATTCCATTCACAATTGCAAAAACAATATTTTCTGTACGTAACAATTTTATTTTAAATCTTATATTTCAGTTTAAGAAAGTTGCGAGATGTTGTGTTTCCTACTATAGATGATGCTAAATGGTTAAGTAATATAGAATCTACACATTGGCTCGACCATATCAAGGTATTCTTTTATGCTGTATTTCAGTCTTATGTTAGCTACTCTGTAGCTCTGTAAAACAAATTATTGTTAATGGGGATTAATTATGCCCAATCTTTGATTAGGGGTATATTGCTTTCCAAATGTTGATCAGTCTGTCAGTTGGTAAACCAAATGGTTTCCGTTAAACAACTCAAGAACGCTTTGCCTAGGATCTTCAAACTTTACATGGAGGTTGGTCAACAACAGTAGATGACCTCTATAGATTTGGAGGTCAGTAGGTCAAATGACATGGTTACTCTAACCTTTACAATTTGTGATTATTGGGCTGCCATGGGGCATTCATGTTTTACAAGCATCTTTTGTTTTTCATTGATAATGAGTTTGAAATTGTCCTAATAATCAATTATTTGGTATTTTAGCAAATTCTTGCTGGAGCAGTTAAAGTTGCTGACAAAGTAGAGAACAACAAGACATCTGTGTTAGTACACTGTAGTGATGGTTGGGATCGTACAGCACAACTGACTGCCCTCGCTATGATCATGTTAGATCCATACTATAGAACTATCAAAGGATTTGAAGTTCTCTTGGAGAAAGAATGGCTTTCTTTTGGACATAAATTTGCTCAGGTTTGTGTTGTAGATTCATTTTGATTGGATGTGTTTATTGTATGATTGTGAAACTAGTTCATCATTAGTCTCCTTCCTTGGATGACTATTTCCTACATTGCTAACCAGTGATTTATGCATTTTTAAGTTGATAAAGTTGCATTATTAATCTTACCCACCATGGTCAAGTTTCAATTATAGTAAGACCAGTCAAATATGCGTTATTTAGTGCAAATCAACCTTCATCGCCTCTTTTGTTCTAACTTGAAATATCCACATATTTTCAATGTTTACAATTAAGCATGACTCATGAGCCAAACTTTATTAGAGTAACATTTGTGATCAGAATTCGGGATGCTTGATAGATTGATAATAATATCAGAAAAAATAATCTTTCTTATTGTGACTTATTCAATAGGAGCCCTCACTTTGCTTCATGTTATCAACTTATGATTATTGCACTGTTCATTGAAAACAGATTGTTCATCATTTATATTAAATCTATATTACATGATTATATAATTGTATATTGTAGAGAGTTGGGCACGGTGAAGATAAACATTCTGATGCTGATAGATCACCCGTATTTCTACAGTTTATAGACTGTGTATGGCAAATTACTAAACAGGTACATAGCAATTATATCATTATATTTATACCAAGACATTAGAGCTAATAGGCAAAGACTGTTCTTACAATTAATGTGAGAAAATGACAACTTTTAACTTGCTTCTCAGCTGTTAAAAAGGAAGCGTGTTTGTAAAAGAGTCCCTTTTACTGCTTTCCTATTTGGTATTCAGTATATTAGGAAAGTCAAAGGTGGATGGGCACATGGTTATGTGTGACTGAAAAACTGGCAAGTGGAATCTTTAAACTCAATGTGATGGTGAAATTATCGACATAACTATTTTCTGACATCTAGATGTTAATCCAGCTGTTTTCACAAAGTTTGTCTGTTTGTGTCATCCTTAACCATTGGTTGGATTTCAATGAAACAGTGCATGAATATTTGGTTCCAAACCATGTTTGTCTGATGAGTATTTGTTATGAGTCATGGTCCTTTGTTTGAGACATACTTTTTGTGTCAATGATCTGTAAAATTAATGATGTTTTCTTATTTCAGTTTCCTAATGCATTTGAGTTCAATGAACACTTCTTGATCACTATACTAGACCATCTATACAGCTGTTTGTTTGGTACATTCTTATGTAACACCGAACAACATAGATTGAAAGAATTGGTAAGTACTTCAGCCCCTAAAATCCCCTGGCCCTTCTTCTCATTCTCTCCTGATGAAATGCCATGTCAATTAATCTGTGTGGGCTTACAACCAATGTCTCAAGAAGATGGCTCAGGACAACTCTTATAGTGACTTTTCCATTTCTGACTATTGATCTGTCAAGGGTCATGCATGTTTTACAAACGTTTCTTTTATTTTACTGTTGTGAACTCAGAACATGTTTTATGATACTAATTTTGAGACTTGTCTACCATAGAATTTAATCTAAGTATAGCCGAATTTTAACTCTGATTCAGATGTTTGGAGGATCTGAACATACCTTTGAAATCAACTAAGACATTGACTAGTTAGTTTTTCAGTGATCATTGTTCTTTAATTTCAGAAAGTCAAGGAGACTACAGTATCTCTGTGGTCCTTTGTAAATTGTCAGATAGATGAGTTCATGAATCCATTATATGCAGAATATCTACACAAACATGTACTGTTTCCCGTAGCAACATTACGACGTATAGAGATCTGGACAGGTTACTACTGTAGATGGAATCCAAGGATGAGACCACAGGTACTGTAAAACCATTAATACTCAAGGGGGGTTTAATTTTGTGGATGATCTCAACCATGAAATTACATCCCTACATATATTGATGGGATAAGATATCCTTGAAATTACGTCCCCACGAAATGGTCGTTCTTTGCCAAAACCACAAAATTTTGTCCCATTGAAAATTAAATGATTTTACAGTATGTAACTATCAGACTGTTACTTAACTCATTCATTATCCCCTGGCCAATTAAGCTGGAACAAAATGGAATGGACGCTCCCTTGATTTGAATGTAAACTACAACAAAAACACTTATTGCATACCTATTCTGATACCAGTTGTCTCTCATAAAAGTTTGACATCAATGTTGATTTTTGTCCACATTTGGAAGATGTTGCTGTTTCCTGGTGGAATGGGTAAGTTAGTACAGTGCAGCAACTCAAATATGGACTTCCATTCGTGTCTGTTAATATTATTATTCATGTTTTTGTAGAATTTTAGTCTTCCAATACTGAAACCCTCCATCACATATAAAATTTTGCTGGAGTTATGGTTCATTGTTGAAAGCATATGTTTTTGTGTCAAAAGCCTTCTAGTGTCGTTGCATAATGACAATATTTTAACAATCATTGTTTCAGGAGGCCATACATTTAAGAAACAGAGAATTGTTGGTTTTACGTGCACAGTTACAACAGAAAGTTGAAGAGTTACAAAAGGAGTTAGAAATGAAAAATACACGAGGACATTTACACGCCTCACCGCCTCGAGTCTCGTCACCAGTCAATGTCTGATACTATATGTACCTCACTTATGAAGAGTTGTTATTCACCTCCCGGACAGTCAAATTTAATTAAAAGATGTACAGCACAAATGGACCATTTGGTTAGCAAATAGCAGAAGAGCTGGGTGGTTGTAATTTGACAATCATTAAACAAAGAAGAAGACGCTCCAACAATCACCTGTATCAGCATGGTGGTTATGGGGTGGTCGTTAAGTGGCGTTTTAACTTTATGAAATCTGATTGAACAAAATGTGCACATTCTGACATGGATCAAATTCCCAGGGAACAATATTTTGTTGTATCAAGTATTGACTTATAGGACAAGCCACATTGAATTTTATTTTGAAGTTTAGAGCAATTTGTTTGCCAGATTTTGTCTCAATAGGTTGAAGAAAGGAAGTCGAAAAATAGACATACTCTTTGGTGTGCCTCCGTAGCTCAGTGTTTATTGTGCTTGCCGTCTAATCTGGTGACGGATTTTCAAATCCAGGTGGAGCACACATATATGTATGCCTGTCATATTTCAGCCGAAAGCTGACTGGCAAATAAAGGCTATGCAAGGCATTTTTTAGCGGCAGCATTTAGTTAAATCTCTTAACCAATGCATATGTATGCCATATCATAACTTTGATCACAGAAAGTGGCAATGATCTCCCTTTAA
Source organism: Spisula subtruncata (assembly GCA_963678985.1). NCBI lineage: Eukaryota > Metazoa > Mollusca > Bivalvia > Venerida > Mactridae > Spisula > Spisula subtruncata. The sequence continues at coordinate 28,514,620 of OY787665.1, forward strand.
ATGAATTGAAACAATATGTTTACATAATGCATATTTGGAAATTTGTTCTAAAATTTTAAGCTGTTGTGTTTCTTAGTAAGTTTTAATATGGTTCATGTATCAGAGACTGCTACATATATGTATAGATATATAGTGCCAAGATATTAACCTGTTCCTCTTACCTGCTACTCGTATATTATGCCTCCCATATGTGATAATAATGTGGAGTTATATTGCTTTTGAGTTAGCTGTCTGTCTTGAATAATGTTGGTTCTTGCTATCCTTAACTACTGGTCCGATGTCACAGAAATTATTTGTACCAACTAGTTGTGCATAGTTTCAGATATTCTGGCCACCCCTCCAAGATATTTAAGAAATACACTATGACTATCTGTAATATATTGGCTGATATACAATGATATGGAGTTCTTATACGTAGGAATTAATCCTGAACTATTGGCCTGAGTGGTTAGTATAGCTTCCCCACATTGACACAAGCCTGACCTATTGATTACCATAATTTAACGGTCGATACATTACCAACGTTTACAACACCGATTGTATGTTTTCATAATCGGGAAGTATCACGAAGACGCTCAAGATGTAATGCAAACACAAATCTTAAATACCGATATTGCACGATTTGCTAGCGAAAATTGATATATTCAAAGCAAGAACCTTGTAATATATTCTTGCATAAAGATCAGGCTAAGGTCAAAATAGCCAAGCTATAACAAGCGTAAAAACAACAATTCTACTTGTTTAATGATCAATATTTTCTATTTCGTTTTAAGTTTCTGATGTTATGTGTATCTATTATTTTGTTAGTTTATATGATCAGTTGTTTGTTTTTAAACTTAAGGAAGTACCTTCACTTAGTTTTTAACCCAACTTCTTATGAAATATTTTAGGGAAAACCTGTGAATGCCTTTTGATCAGATTTAGGGAACAACATATTTTCTATGCATGTGAATTGTATAATTTTTTGTTAAGACACAAGTGCCTGATATGTTTACTACGTTTACATGGAGTTATGTTTACTACATTTACATGGAGTTTGGTCATGGCTTATGTAATTGTACATCGAGAACATGATTGACCACTACAGCATGTAACAACTTTAAGGCTATTAGAAATCATTGCATATGTTTGCATACCGTAATCCAATGTATTCACATGTCTATATCAGATAAACAATAAGGTGTGGTTATGGCTGCTTCATCTTACGTCAATTGAAATATTTTGTACTTCTACGGTACATGGGTGAAAGTTTTCAGGCATATGAATTGCAGATTTTTGAGCATATTAAGAATTCTTTATTTATTTTCCCTTAATCTGTTGTCAAATTTTAAGAATTTCAAGGGGTTTTGTTTCAGAATTTCTAACTTTCACTCATGGATATATGACCAATGTGTAAACCCCAGTTGTACATGTATATACACTAGTGAATGTCTGTATATGTCATTGTTTCTGTTTTTAGAACATGTGCAATATAATGTTGAAATGTTTTGTGTAAATATAAACATGTAGACCATTAATTTAAATCCATTGTTTAAATCATTCATCATATGATATTTAATAAATATGTATAAAAATATATATGTATCAATGTTGAGTTTTTTTTTCTTTCTCCTAGAGTTATTAAGTCTCCCACATATAGTGGGGAGACCTCAATTTTGTGAAAGACATCTGCCAGGATTGATGTCCCAAAGTTTTATTATTTCAGTCTATTTAAAATCATGGTCACCAGGAGGTTTGGCATTGCATGAACCAAGGGCTCTCTTGTTCTGTAAAAAATGACATCACTGGTTGGAGTTTTATTAAAACAGATGTGTAGCTAAATACAATTATATGTACATACAACCAGACATTAATTTGACTTTCAAAAGCAGGTAAGCATAAAAAATCATCATAATTTTTGCATTAGTTAGGAAATATTGGCAAAATAAATAAATTCCATCTGCAAAATAAATTCATTTGTTGAATTAAGGTCCAAGCTGTTATAGATTAAAAGCTCTAATCAAGAACAATCTTAGAGAAATTCACAGTTTTGGTTCCAATATAACTGATATATAGCTGAAAACTGTTGCGGAGGACCTCCAGATCACGACACACAGTATTAAAGCTGGTTTCAGAGATTTTTGAAGTTTACCAATGTTTGGCATTTCAATGTGTGGCATTTTTAAAGTGCTGTCTGTCCTGATTTCTATTATCTTTTTGTTGTACAGTAAAGTTCCATTAATAAGACCACTTTGATTATTTTGAAATCATACTGGTTTTTGCCAGTTTAAGGCCGAAAGTATTTAATTTAGAACAAAAAAGGTCCGCTAATAAGACCTTATTAGTGGAACTGCTCTGTACATTGTACATGTATAATTATTAGCAAACTTTCTAGATCCGGGTTATAAGCTTAACAAAGTCAGTATTTGATGATTTGCAGCATGTACTACAACAAACATGCACAAATATAGACATGTATTTCAACACAACACCCACAAAGCAGGTCTACATGTTGACAGATGTATATAAAATATTGTTAAAACTGACAAACAATTGGCAAAACTACAACCCACAATTGGCAGGAGTGTCTGTGCGACAGTTTGATTAACAAAAGTGCATACATTACCATAAGTGTCTGGTAACCAGCGTCAATGCTAGAATGTAAATGTAGCTCCAGTCCTGTGTCATTTATCTTTTGAAGAGGATGGACCTTGTATGTCTTTTATGCAATCAATTATGTTAACTTTATACGAAGCATCATTCATAAAGGCTCTTGGCATGTTGTTTGTGCGCGTTCAAATTTTTATAGAACTATTCTCAACAAAAATAATCTCAGAGTAGTTTCAAGCCAATCATTCTGAAATTAGCATAAAAAATGTTTAGCTTAGATATCATAATTGATTGCTGAAGTATAGTGCTTGCAATGAAAATATTCTGGCATCTTGTCTAGGAATAAACAAGAGGGCCAATATGGCCCTAGGTTGCTCACCTGAATACAGCATTTTTGTCGAACCCACTTGTCTTGAACGAGAATTAATCACCACTTTTGGTGTATGTACTTGCGTGCAATTTTGTCTGGACCATAACTTTAACCAATCTTTCTCATATTTTTCATGAACGTTAACCTCCATGTGGCAGAGTTCATTCCCAAACACCATGTTCAGTTCCCATCTCAAAGGTCACAGTTGAATTTAGGTCAAATTGAAGTTTGTCAAGAAAGTATTAAACTTCACCACACATTGACAAATCTTGCTTATGTTTGGCATGAACGTTAAACTCAAGTATGGAGGATAGTTATGCACAAACCACAGGTTCTTATCTCAAAGGTCACAGCTGGAGGTCAAAGGTCATATTGAAGAGAATGAACCATAAAATTGCAAGGCATTGACAAATCTTTTTATATTTGGCATGTATGTTCACCTCCATGAGGCGGAGTGTCATGCACACATTACAGGTTCCTATCTAAACTGTCATCTTTAAGTTTATTAACCTAGATAAAGCGGTTTGTAGTGCTTACCATGGGAGGTAATCCATGCTCAATGTATTAATTTGAACCTAAGGTACTGAATAAAGGCACTTGGAGCATTTATGATTTATCTAATACAACAAAATCCTGACTTCATAATTGTCTCAACAGTGACATTTAGTGTGTAATCAATTTGACATTGGATGGACGGTCAGTTATTAGTGATTCTAAAAACGTATTGTATGTTCTCTTTTGCACGCATCATTTTTTGCTGCTTTCCCAGTCTATGCTATTTTTAGCTCACCTGTCACATAGTGACAAGGTGAGCTCCATCCGTCAACAATTGCTTGTGTTCACTCTAGAGGCAACAGTTTTGATCTTGTATTCATGAAACTTGGTCAGAATGTTGTTCTCCATGAAATCTAGGCCAAGTTTGAAACTTATTTATGTGGGGTCACACCCTACAGGGTGTCTCAAAGTATATGTCCGCTTGTTGAGGACGTATCACTCCGTAATGTATTGCTTAACGTATCTGATTTATACGTATGATCAAAGGGCATTCAAATCAATGTAGAAATTACGAAACAATTATCCAAAACAATGCATACACAATCTATAGAATGCATTTTGAGTAGTTAACCCCAATTCGGTAAAAACCTGTGTTTGACGATTTAAATGTCGTTCACACACCTTTGTGACGGATGTGATAATTCCATTTTCTCCACACTTTGATATTTTGAGTTTCGAGGTAGACTGTATAATCTAACTTTCAAATAGTATAAGAAGAAATAAAAATTTAGGATGTTTTGGTTACCTTTTCCCGATTTCAATAAAGTAGAATAACCAAATTCATTCTCCTACCAATGCAGTTTTTGTTGATTGATACTTCATTAAGTACTATTTTATACTTTCAAGTTACATTATATGACTATGTTTGGACTGTTGGAGATAAACTAGACATACCGCTATACATTCAATCCAGTATGTTCATTCAAGGCGATTTGTGCATCTTTTATTAAAACGATATGCCTAGAAATGTGTGGATATCAAATATTCAGTCCTAATTGTTTTTAAAATGTGTTCCTCCCTTAAATATGTCCGATTTCATTTTCTAATGACCCTGATCAGTTCTCAGCCAGTGTGTGCATAGTAGGGTAAGACTGAGTATTACTGGGTATTACTTTTCCCACATATGATATAAAAGTTACCCATGTTACCGTACAAACTATGTTATCTGCCTCTTCGGACATTTTAGAACGTCCGTTGCTAATGACGTTAGTAGAACGTATATGACTTCATCAACTGTTCGAGTATTGACACATGATATAATTCACCCAACAAGTTTTAAATTTAGCTTTCATATGAGACTATAATTATCAATTTACTAACTCATTTGGTAATGTTATGACCCTTCAACAAGCGGACATGTATTTTGAGACGCCCTGTAGGTCACTAGGTCAAATTTTAGAAAAACCTTGTGTACACTCTAGATGCCACCAATTTGATCCAGTATTCATGAAACTTGGTCAGAATGTTGTTTTCCATGAAATCTAGGCCAAGTTTGAAACTGGGTTATGTGGGGTCACAAACTAGGTCACTAGGTCAAATCTTTATTATTATTATACTCCAGGGCACTGTTTTACTAACAATGCGTAAATGTCGCGTATATTTACGCAGATATATCTACCTTACGCAAACTCCTAAGTGTGTTTTACTAAACGATCGCAAGTACTTGCATACATTTACGCAAAAAATATTGAAGATTGAACTTAACTTGGGACACAATATAACCAATATAACAAATATAACGGGTATCAAAATGAATAGATATGCGTCAAGATTTGATGATTAATCACGCCTAAACCAACAAGTGACGGTCTAAAACAACAAACGACGGTCTTAAATAACATGCGACGGTCAAAAATCATCAGTGCGTGTTAAAAACTCTTCACTTACGTTCATATTTGCCATTTAGGGTTGCCCAGCCTTTGCGTAGAAATAAGCTAAAACTTACGACAGAATGTGGACTAAAATATCTTTGTAAAACGCATTTATGCAAATATTATCGACGTACGCAATATTTTAGGAAATCTTAGGTTTACGCTAGCGTAAATGCTTTGATAAAACAGTGCCCAGAGGTCGCCGTTATAATCCAATTTTAATGAAATATGGTCAGAATGTAAGTTGTATTGATACCTAGACCAGTGTGCAACAGGTAAGTGACCTAGGCCCCTCTTGTTTAGCATTTGGCGCACAGGTGAGCCTCCTACAGTAATTATACTTATGATTGCTATATTTATTTGGTACAATTCTAGTAAACATAAAGAATGTTTATATAAGCTGTTGGTATTATTTGTTAAGTTCATTTTATATGATAACATAAATATTACTCAAATTATAGATATTTTTCAATGTACAGAATTATATCCGGTACAAATTGAATGGTTTTGTTGCTTGCTGCACTTCAGTAAAACCCACTTATACAGGTAATTTTCATAATTTTATTATGCAACTTCACTAATAGGCAATTTGCAATTGGTTATCAGTTAAATTGTAAACCGGCATACTGAGATTTTCAGTCAAAATAACAGTCTTATAGAGTTCAGGGTATTGTTTTATAAAACCACTTACAGAAATCCAGAACTTATTTAATTCGATACCTTTGTTATAATTCTTTAACTACAATTTGGAGATAGATATGAGTGGTATATTTTTAACTAATGTCACGTTTAAGGTTTCTACTTAATGAACTTTTTAATGAACTGTCAACTAGCTGACTTTCGCGTGTTGAGCGCTTTAGAGACTTGTTATATAAAGCGCTATATAAATATTTTCAACTAACTGACTATAACTAAGATGCTGTGTAAATACCAATCCTGGGACAGAATTGCCAGTAATAATTTGCACTTAAATATGGAAATTCAGGCTTGCTATGCTCATGCAGTAATTTGTGAGAGCAAATATTATTGAATATGTTAAAGAGGCATTCCCTATAACTAGCATATTTTTCTCTACTATCACATAAAATGAGCTAAATGTACAAAGCACTATCAACTTCCATAATTTGTCAGAAGAACGCATGCGCAAATATGTCTCTATAAAGTCAAAAATATATTTAAATCACCAATAATAATTAATCGCTTCCAGCGATTTATTATCATGTGGTCAAAGGAAACAACTCTGTCTATTTTGGCTCGTTACGGAAATACGTTTTCATTCTTTTCTTGGTAATTAGTTGGAGCTTTTTGTTGAAAATTTGAGGAATTCGAGTAATAATGATTCTCATTTAATGTATAATATTCCTGAATCAATCTTAAACGATCAAAGTTATAGGGAACGCCTCTTTAAATTGGCTTTATATATGAGTGTATAATGTTGAATCAATTTTTTCTTTTTGATACATTTTCTTTATCTAGATTTGAAATCTAAAACACGTAATTGCTCATATTATCACATTTTGTATATTTGGGTACTGAGTACACGTATTTGTTGTAGTCTCTGGCCTAGAAGTAACTATTCTAGCTGTTCAAAGTTGATAAGTTTTGCCAACTGATATTCTGTAGGACAGATGGGAGCTGTAGCTAAGGTCCAGTGGATAGTGTGCAGGGGCCTTATTTACCAACGTTGTAAGTCTAAAACTTAGACTTACACTTAACCTTTTCGAATGTTCTATTTGCTCTCATGTTGTTATAAATGTACCAATTTTGATATAAATTGGTATACAGGTGCAGTGGGTAACAACACATATTCAGATAAAATTTCACTTAGTTAAATCTAATTTCAAAGGAATGCCAGTGATTATAAATAATGACATTTTTAAGTCTAAGTCTGAGTTTTAGACTTACAACGTTGGTGAATAAGGCCCCTGGATTCATAATCTAGTGATTGTTGTTTGATTACCAGTCTTGGCAGATCATACCATTCCATGACAATTTGACCAAATCTACACAATAGATCACTAGATGATGTCATAGACCAAGTCTTATTGTCAAGGAGAAAGAAACAACTATTAAATAATCAATGAAGATTTTAATTTAAATGAATGACATACATATACAAGTGAACTATTATTTACAAGACATCATAAAGTGGGTCTCATTCTCAGAACATGGTACAGTATTGGTCACATTTGATATCACATCACTCATGTTTCAGATCATGTCCAACATGCAGACATATGATATAGACACAGTTATTCAGTAGAAGTGTAGCACAATGTATTGCCTGAACAGATTAACCTGATCCTCTTACTTTTAATTTGAATGATTGTGTAGTTGATTTTGTTTGGTTTTTTTCTATAAGCACTGCCAGTGTTACAAATGTGTACAAAGTGTATTATAAACAATAATCTAAATCATAGCAAGACTTTCTTGCAGAATTAACATACTCCACACAAGATGCTTGTAATATATTAACGCAAAAAGGTTGAGGAACAAGTTAATTTGTTTGGACTACATTGTATAGCACAGTTATAGATGAATGATTAATGTATGTTTATGGAGATCACAGAATGTTCAGATCTTTCTCTATCTGTATATGAGCATTCATCATAGTTTCTCTGTTATCAGCAACTGAAAATAGAAATAATAACCATATGAATTATATAATATATAAAATACTGCATAGTCTGGTACATCCAATCAGACCAAAGTTGTTAGTACCAGTATCTGGTTTCCCAACCTATCTTAAAACAAATCCAAGCCAGATACACTCAACATACCAAGTGTCCCTTGCCTAATACGGTTTGACACTAACACTGGTCAGCTGGTCCAAGGAAAGTGAAAATTAAGAAGGACCAGTGAAAGTCTGAAAGGACCAGTAGCTGTTTTCTTTACAAATTTTATTCTTATTTACTGTCCACTCAGTGACAAATATAGTTAGTGTCTACCCCTGCCTAAGCAAAGTGCTACATAGCGGCTTCACTCGGTTAATACCTCCCATTCAATTAAATACAGATGGCTTATATTATACCTCCCGTGGAAAGCGTACATAGCACTTTGCTTACGCAATGGACACCAATTCTATTATTGGCATTTTATTGACGAGTGCCAATAACAAAATTTTTGGTAAATAAATAAAATCTGTAAAAAAATACCAGATTGGTTAATATTGTGCATGAAACTAAACATACTACTTTAGGCCTCATTAATCACCCAGTAATTACTGGTATGTCATGTTGTATAATAACTGTATGATTACCAGATATTACATAATCACATGATACATATAATTACTCTGTTATATGAATAACTCTGATGGGAAAGGAGAAATGTTTCAAATTCTATATTGAACCATATATTTACATTCTGCCTTTGAAGAATAAAAATGCCACTTTGAGAAAACAAGACTATGGTCTCACGTTATCAATTGGTAAAGAAATTGTGGATGACCGCCCATCCACCGGCAACCAAAATCGCACTCTAATAATTAAACTTTTTTTTCATTGAAAAATATGGTTAATAAGTATTTTACTGGTAATGCTTAACCATACAGAACATTCATTAACAACCAGAACATAATATTTTTCAAGTACATTAGCAAACAATTTGTACTGATGGAGAAAACTATACCCGTACTCTAGATTTAATGATCTTGGGAACGACAGATTGCGCTAACAATAGCATGCACTGTAAAACCTCTGCCTATATTCCCCTGATTTAAAACTGCATTTCCTTTAAACTTCCATTCTCAGTTAATTTGCTTTAACAGGAAGTTGTTTCTTACTTAATCCGTCGTTTTGACGCCATTTGACCACAAACCACTCAAAACTATATTTTTGTCTTCATAATTAATCACACAGCTCTCAACAATCAGTTATTACGCAAAAAACGTAAAGAACTTTGCACGGAAGTACTTCAAGAAAAGTTACTAAAAGAGGCTTCCATTATACTAGACATGTAACATACATACAGAAAGTCTCAGGTTTCAAACAATATATGGTACTAAGAGTTCATGTAACAATAGCCTACTTAAAATGAATTGCTGTAAAAGAGGTTAAGTTACGGACATGGAAATATTGGTCAATTTACTAAAATTCACAAATCTTTCATCTTGCATTAACTTTTGCAAACATTGCTCTTAGAGTCTCTACTTAGAAATTTTAATAAATGCTAACATTTCTGCACACCGTTTGTCTGAAATTCAGAATTCACCAACTTTTTTAAGCACAAAAATATTCACTTATGATATAGAGTACACCGTAAAATGGTTGATACATGAAACCACTAGGTTAATTCTGCACATGGTGGGAAACATGACTATCAGAAAAAGGTTGACATGTGCATGTTCTAGAGTGTACCTACTATACAGTGAGGCAATCACAGTCAGACATGTGTGTCATCACTGAAGTCACTGAAGTTACCGCTGAATGTCAGTCAGGACTAAAGGATGGACAGATTTTGCAGAGCCTAACTAAAGTGAATCTACTATACAGCATGACAACCACATTCAAACATGTATGTCACCACTGAAGTTACCACTGAATGTCAGTCAGGACTAAAGGATGGACAGATTTTGCAGAGCCTAACTAACGTGAATCTACTATACAGCATGACAACCACATTCAAACATGTATGTCACCACTGAAGTTACCACTGAATGTCAGTCAGGACTAAAGGATGGACAGATTTTGCAGAGCCTAACTAAAGTGAATCTACTATACAGCATGGCAACCACATTCAAACATGTATGTCACCACTGAAGTTACCACTGAATGTCAGTCAGGACTAAAGGATGGACAGATTTTGCAGAGCCTAACTAACGTGAATCTACTATACAGCATGGCAACAACAGTCAGACATGTGTGTCACCACTGAAGTCACTGAAATTACCACTGAATGTCAGTCAGGACTAAAGAATTGACAGATTTTGCAGAGCCTAACTAAAGTGAATCTACTATACAGCATGGCAACCACAGTCAGACATGTGTGTCACCACTGAAGTTACCACTGAATGTCAGTCAGGACTAAAGAATTGACAGATTTTGCAGAGCCTAACTAAAGTGAATCTACTACACAGCAGGGCAACCACAGTCAGACATGTGTGTCACCACTGAAGTCACTGAAATTACCACTGAATGTCAGTCAGGACTAAAGAATTGACAGATTTTGCAGAGCCTAACTAAAGTGAATCTACTACACAGCAGGGCAGCCGCAGTCAGACATGTGTGTCACCACTGAAGTCACTGAAGTTACCACTAAATGTCAGTCAGGACTAAAGAATTGACAGATTTTGCAGAGCCTAACTAAAGTGAATCTACTACACAGCAGGGCAGCCGCAGTCAGACATGTGTGTCACCACTGAAGTCACTGAAGTTACCACTAAATGTCAGTCAGGACTAAAGAATTGACAGATTTTGCAGAGCCTAACTAAAGTGAATGTACTATACAGCATGGCAACCACAGTCAGACATGTGTGTCACCACTGAAGTCACTGAAGTTACCACTGACTGTCAGTCAGGACTAAAGAATAGACAGATTTTGCAGAGCCTAACTAACGTGAATGTACTATACAGCATGACAACCACAGTCAGACATGTGTGTCACCACTGAAGTCACTGAAGTTACCACTGAATGTCAGTCAGGACTAAAGGATGGACAGATTTTGCAGAGCCTAACAAAAGTGAATCTACTATACAGCATGACAACCACAGTCAGACATGTGTGTCACCACTACAAGTACAGTGACAACTGTGACATGTTACCATCAACCTTGTTCAATATAATGATCCTACTTGTATATTTTATGTACAATATGTACTGTTTTAATCATGTGTAAGTTAGGATTGTACAGCACTTTTGAACGTGTATATACATGGAAAAAGGGCTATATAAACATGGTATAATAATAATAATACTGGTATGTTTCTGGTTAGATACTGTTTAAAGTCGTGTAAACATGCAATTAATAAAGATTTACCATTAAATATATCCTGAAAGTCTAGAAGTTCATCTCTACCAGTAAGACTGTCCTCGAGTATGTTAGAACTGGCCAGACCAGGTAATCGCTTCATCTGCAATTAGAACATGGCTATGATAGCTTCATGTATGTAAATACTGAATATTCTCCAAACACGGATAATGCAACCAGTAATAACAATTAACATTACGCCCGAGCAGAGATCGCTCCACCTGGTTGTTTGTCAAAGGTTGCTAGACAAAGGTTTTCAAGTTAATCCATTTGACCATGTGATTATGAGTGTCACGGTCTTTACATATTAACTAAAAGGGGAGAAACTTGTGTAGGCACCTGGCTTGCTCAGTCGGTAGAGCATTCACCCTGTAAGGAAGGGTCCCGGGCTGGAGTTCCGGTCTGGTTGCACATTTTTCTTCCCCAGTTACATGATTTAACCGTTATAATTGATTTAATGACTATTCATTGACAACTGGCGTAGTGTCAATTACTTATCAAACAAAGTACAGGTACTGTACATACACAACTTGAATCATTATATCAATGCATTTAATTCAAACATGATTAATTGTATGTAATATACAAAGGAATAAAATGATATAAATTTATAAATACATTTTAATTCAGCATCCCTAAAGATTTCAGTCATTAACAGTCTTAATTATTGAAATATTGATGACTTATCACTTTAATACTTGGTAGGGCGTTATCTGATCTCTAAACCTGAGAAAATAGACAATCTTGCATCCGAGCATATGTCAGTTTGATAAATGACTACTTTACCTTTCTACAGACATTACGTTCCATTTGTAACTTCAATGGTGCATGTAAACCTTGCATATTTCTCAACATTGTCAGGTCCATCTTTGTCTTATTCTCATGCCACTGTAAGATACCAGTAAAACAATTGATGAGGAATGTGTGCTCAAGGAACATAATTCTTGGGTACACTTTCAAGGGTATCAACGAAGCCAATTTTAAAATCCAGAAAATGAGATGCGGTCAACCATTTTCGACAAAAAGAGGCCTTCAACCGCAGTGTTTCCATAATTGAATCAGTTTAATTAGGAAATTCCTTCAAGACAGATATTAAAATAAGTTGACCACAACTTTGCCAATTCTAAAGATAGTTGGTATCATAGAATGAGGCAGCCCCTCAGCTGTAGATATGTAGCATTATTTCATGCATTGTGTAAGGATACAGGGATGGAAAGACCGTAATGCGCCCAGGATAACGTCACTGTGATATTTACAAACATACACCTAATTGGTCAGCCGTCTACTGTTGCAAAATTTGTTTCTTAAATAAACACAAATAGTCAATTATATACTAAAATAACACTAATAAACATGCAGTCTTGATTATTCCACCTATGTAGCTTTTACCAAAATTTCCCACCTCTCTTATTATCCTGAACACACTATACCAGTGTTGAAACAATATTTTGACAATAAATAAGCAGTAGCATAGTTTTGTCTCAAAGTCTACAACTTATATATATAGGTCATCAATACAATATTCTGTCTACCATGATCAGAGCTCTACAAACTTGATTCAATACCAGGAACTGATATATGAACCGTCCATTGATGGTTATCATGATTTCTCTCAGACAGAGTCAGCATAGACCATCACATCAACAACACATCAACAACAACAGAATCAAGATAAAATACCAGAAATTAATGACCTTTACAAAACTTGCAATATTAAGTACTGTAAAATCATTTAGTACTAAGGTATTATCAGCATTTGAAGAGGTCAGCAATTACAGACCTGTACATGTGGTGTATGAAATAAGCAAACATTTTCTGAGGAATGTTTTTATAATATATGTCCCTGTTTCAACATTGTAAGAATGGAAAATAACTTTTGTCTCTTGATACCCTTCAGGGAATGCCTATCATGGATACCATCGGGAATGAGGTGTCGAGAGTGAATAATCTAAGTTGAAATTAATTAAAATAATGTTTATTCAATATCCCACAATATGTTCCAATGTTCCCCCAATATGGCTTCTTCAGATGATACATAAACAAGTTGTAAAAGGTATACAGTTACTGTTGCAGACAGTTAACCTTAAATTTTGTAAACTTGACTTTCTTTATACCCAGGAAACACTATGAAGTTACCAAATACATTGTTTCAATGTATACCTTGTACCTTCACAAGTTATAAGTGCACATCATGACAGGTACGAACATAATCTTTTGGCATCAATCAATTAAACTGTCAATTTGCAGTAATTAATGTCCCTGCATTTAACATGCTGCCTGACTTAATGTAGTAACTAGTTATACATCCCAAGTCCATGAATGGTGTAACACTGTAAAATATAGAGTACAGAATGGTGTAACACACAGAGTACAGAATGGTGTAACACACAGAGTACAGAATGGTGTAACACAGAGTGCAGAATGGTGTAACACTGTAAAATACAGAGTACAGAATCGTGTAACACACAGAGTGCAGAATGGTGTAACACAGAGTGCAGAATGGTGTAACACACAGAGTGCAGAATGGTGTAACACACAGAGTACAGAATGGTGTAACACACAGAGTGCAGAATGGTGTAACACACAGAGTACAGAATGGTGTTACACACAGGGTACAGAATGGTTTAACACACAGAGTACAGAATGGTGTAACACACAGAGTGCAGAATGGTGTAACACACAGAGTACAGAATGGTGTTACACACAGAGTACAGAATGGTGTAACACTGTAAAATATAGAGTACAGAATGGTGTAACACACAGAGTACAGAATGGTGTAACACACAGAGTGCAGAATGGTGTAACACACAGAGTACAGAATGGTGTTACACACAGGGTACAGAATGGTTTAACACACAGAGTACAGAATGGTGTAACACACAGAGTACAGAATAGTGTAACACACAGAGTACAGAATGGTGTAACACACAGAGTGCAGAATGGTGTAACACACAGAGTACAGAATGGTGTTACACACAGAGTACAGAATGGTGTAACACTGTAAAATATAGAGTACAGAATGGTGTAACACACAGAGTACAGAATGGTGTAACACGAGTGCAGAATGGTGTAACACACAGAGTACAGAATGGTGTAACACACAGAGTGCAGAATGGTGTAACACACAGAGTGCAGAATGGTGTAACACACAGAGTGCAGAATGGTGTAACACACAGAGTACAGAATGGTGTAACACACAGAGTACAGAATGGTGTAACACACAGAGTACAGAATGGTTTAACACACAGAGTGCAGAATGGTGTAACACACAGAGTACAGAATAGTGTAACACACAGAGTACAGAATGGTGTAACACACAGAGTACAGAATGGTTTAACACACAGAGTACAGAATGGAGTAACACACAGAGTACAGAATAGTGTAACACACAGAGTACAGAATGGTGTAACACACAGAGTACAGAATGGTGTAACACACAGGAGTACAGAATGGTGTAACACACAGAGTACAGAATGGTGTAACACACAGAGTAAAGAATGGCATAACACACAGAGTACAGAATGGTTTAACACACAGAGTACAGAATGGTGTAACACACAGAGTACAGAATGGTGTAACACACAGAGTACAGAATGGTGTAACACACAGAGTACAGAATGGTTTAACACACAGAGTACAGAATGGTGTAACACACAGAGTACAGAATGGTTTAACACACAGAGTACAGAATGGTTTAACACACAGAGTACAGAATGGAGTAACACACAGAGTACAGAATAGTGTAACACACAGAGTACAGAATGGTGTAAAACACAGAGTACAGAATGGTGTAACACACAGGAGTACAGAATGGTGTAACACACAAGAGTACAGAATGGTGTAACACACAGAGTAAAGAATGGCATAACACACAGAGTAAAGAATGGCATAACACACAGAGTACAGAATGGTTTAACACACAGAGTACAGAATGGTTTAACACACAGAGTACAGAATGGTGTAACACTGTAACACACAAGGGTACAGCGTAGGTGGACCTCTTGAGAGTTTGTAAGTTAACTGTCCAATTAGAGCTTCATTATTACTGCAAGTAATACTTACATGTTTCTCAGAGAACTCAAGTGGGTGTACAGCACTGTTACCAGATTTGGCATTCTGAAATCTGAAATATTGAAACAATTCATTCAGAATCTCATTTGTAAATGGTAAGTTATCCTGACACAGAACCAATCAGTCTTGTCTCTTCCCTTAGGCAGGTACCAGTCTTAAATGACATTGCTTTTTCTTGACCTGAACATTTGCTTCAGTTCTTCTAATTACTACAATAAATGAAGGAAAACTGGTTTGGACACTCCTAATGGCATTACATCAAAAGCTTCATGGTACAGCAAAGAACCTTTGAAGACCATCACATATTCATCAAATAAGAGGGCCCAAAGGGCTCTTAGTCGCTCACCTGCATAAAAACAAGGAACGTTTGTAAGACATGTATGCCCAGGTCCCCATGGCAGCCTTATTGTCGAAAATGGTAATGGTCTAGGTGACCATGATCTTTGCCCTACTGACCTCATAATTGTTAGGAGTTATCTACTATTTCTGGCCAACCTCCAAGTATTCTTGAGTTATGAATGAAAACCATTTTGGTCGACCAAGTGCAAAGCAATAAACCCCCTCATCAAAGATGGGGGCATAATTATCACAAAAGATTGAAAATATAAGAGTCTATTAAGAGAGGACTGATGACAGTTATAAAGAAGAAATGTTACCCATGCATCATAGTATCTGGTACTCCATAGTTCCCCTCTGGGAGGTTCAACTCGTGACTTCCCACCATAGCCGGTTTAATTGTAGCCTGAAAATATACATATAGCACACCATGAATAAACAGGTTTTCATACAAGGTCCATTACTCTGCTGAAATTGGAACCAGGTACTGTTTAATACATGCCATACATGGCCTTTACTTGCCGGTCAGCATTCTGCTGAAAAATGACAGGCACATTCATGAGTGCCTCAACCCATTTAAACCATGTTCACTGTCTATATATAATATATAGTTATATACTAACTTACTACTAGAGCATGGCTGCATTTTGTATGTGGACCTGAGGGATTTGGTACAATAAAACATTTGTATTTGATTATGAATTGTAGTAATTATATTAATGTCAATTTACTGTAGGCTCATTCTTCATCAATTTTGTGCCATAATTTTAACAAATTATCAGCAAATGGACCTTATCTGTGTGACCATAATCAATTTCTACGAAATGACACGTAAACAACTGGCTTGTGCAACAACTCAATCTTGCACTAGATACAGACAAGTGCTCCACATGCAGATGACATGGCAAACATCAATATCACTGAAGAAGTCTTCTGGTATTTTCAGGCTTGTGACTTATTTCAGGTTTTTGAATCCTGAAATTTCCTTCTTTGTCTTTAGATATTGAAAAGTGGAATTTCAGGCTTTGGATTGAATGCTAATTACCAGGCCTGGTGTTTAAACCAAGGAAAGTGGATGCCTATAGATCAGCTGACAGGTTACAACCTATCATTGGACGAACTGAGCTTGACATAAAATTCTAAAGCAGGGATAGGCACACAAACTTCTAGGTTAATATGTAACTGTACAAATTCACTGACAAATCTGTAGCAACTTAAACAATGTGAGATTCAGGAAAACTATTTCCGAAGTTCCACATATACACATGGTAACATTTAACCATCGCAACATGCCAGTATAGACACACCACCCGCCTTGAGAAGAAGCTACATCAAGCTACATCATTCCCCCTGCAACAACACTTACAAAACATCTCTCAAAATAGATATCAAAAGTTAAAGCCTAGTAAGATTAAGCAGTTTATAAGCTAGCAAGCAGCGGGTAGAGACAAGGAATCCAACAACTGGAGGTCTGTGAAAGCAATCAATGATGATTATATTTACTTCATTGGCAAGGTTACAACACTATAGAGATTTTGTTTTACTAACATATAATATTAATAGTATAAATTGTTGAAAGATTCGAAGCAGTAATATACTGTATAATATACTCAGGTGTAGAAATATCGGGGTAACAGTATCAAGCTTTTAACTTTTGTTTGCATAATATTATATATACAAACATTAACAAGGTTGAGTCTGGTAGAGGAAGTACAGTGATATCACAAGCACAGTCACTGACATAAAACTTGTTCAAATACTGAACTGTTTGGGGAAATCTGCTCGTACTACTTGCCCGAATCTGTACAATTCAATAATTTCCCTATATTATCGTAACTCTACACATAATTACTGTAAAAGTTACTTGCCCAAATCAACAATTACTTGTCCTGGACAACCAGACAAATGCTAATTTCACAGACGGATCTGTTAATAAAAGCCATCTTGATACCTGAGTAACTTGTTCATTTTAGTTAATGTCCATTTTTGTTTCGGTTGAATACAACTGAGACAGTCATTTTGTTTTTTCCTGCAACATTGGCCAATGACCTCCCAAGTTCCATGGAATCCAAGTGAGAAATTTTATCCTAGCTAGTTCAGATATAGAATCCTAAGTTCTTAAACCTGCCCAGAGTACACCATCTTTTTAAACATGATATCCATAAGTTAATTATAAATTGCAGTGTAAACATTTATTGGAAATAAACTTTTTAGGACATCAAAATTCTGCAGAATGTGAAATTTTTAAACAAAATCCGGTTTTTATTAGAACTTCATTTCATGTGAATCTTATCAATCTGATCATAGTGAAGTATGTGAATCTGTTAAACATTTTTGAAAAAAAGAAAGAAAATAATTGACCCAACATTTTGAGAAACCGGTTCCATGCAATACCTTATTAATGAGTTTATATACAAAGGAATGGTTCAGTATAACCAAAGTTCTACAATTTTATATATAATTTCAGCAGAATAATTTTCATCAAAAATGTTCTTAAGTCAATAAAACTCCGTGAATGTCCGTTATGCCATGATATCTAGGGAAATCTCTCACATCATTATAGCAGAGATGTGCCAACTTAATCTCTGAAATCTGCTGGAATTAGTTTAGTTTCAAAACATTCAATTACCTTATGATGGTAGAAGAAAAGTTAATTTCTAATTACAGGTAGCTGTCAATATGGCAAGTCAATGTTATAGAGGCTAAATAAACAAGTGAAATATGTTACAGTAATACCAGGCATGGCTACACTTGGTAGGAACCTGAGGGTGAGATAAGCAAATTATTTACAGAATGCAGCAAAGTACCCGGAAGTACTTTAGTTCCAAGCGCATACACACATCAGAACGCACAGTTGGGTACTGGTAAAAATTGATACTACAGCGTAAAGTGAAAGTTTGTACTTCCGTTGGTTGAGAAAATGGCGACTGGAAAACATGCTGCAACGAATCATTCAATGAAATGAAATCTATAAACAAACTCCAAACACTCCAAATCAACTCCCTGGAATTTTGTTTTGACTACAACTGGTTTGTTACAGTCTTACACCGCTTGTGATGATTAGAGAGACCAAAGAGAGAAATTAATTCAACCAGTTTACCAAAGTAACATGCTACATACACAAGTTTGACTGTAAGCATAGTGTAGCTGTACAATTGTTTCAACGGCGTTACGCAATATTGCAAGTTACTGTAAAATCATTTATTTCAATGGGACAAGATTTTGTGGGTTTGGTGAAAAGGACCATTTCATGGGGACATAATTTCAAGGATATCTGTTCCACTAAGTCATATACTATAGAAATGATTTATATTTGTGGGAGATTTAATTCCATGACTGATTTCACCCACAAAATCCACGAAATTAAATTTCCCACAAATATTAATGATTTTACACTACATCACAGTGAATGCAGGGAAATTAGCATAATTTACTGAAATTACTGGAATTTTTATCACAGTGAAATGATAATGATAATATAGCCAGCATCAACAGCTGTATTTATTATACAACGAAATAACAGACAGCAGTGTATAATAAATGACATGTAGAAATGTCAGCCGATCATAATAGACAGAAATATCCAACATTTAGATAAGGTCAATGCTGTATTTAATCTATTTATAAAACAATTACAATGTACCATCAGTAGTACTGCAGGCCTGGTAATTAGCAATCCTTCTCAAGCCTGAAAATCCTGTATTCAAAGCTTAAATTCCACTCTTCAATATTTAAGAAGGAAATTTCAGATCCAATAAAACTGAAATCAGGCACAAGTCTGAAAAATACCAGGCCTGTATGAGTGAGAGTAAGTCAATGCGGATCTTTTGACTTTATGACCTTGCCTACAAAGAATTTAGGGAAACTTTAGAGTTATTGCATGATACAGATTGTTACCTATTTTTACTATTTCTGTAAATCTGTATCTATAGCAACCACAATTTTAGTTGTAATCAAAAAGTATTTGAAGGTTCATTATCTCAATATTAACCCCTACCAACATGCCAAATTTCATAACCGTAGCTTGGAGCTGCTTGAGTTCTGGCAGGAACCAGATTCTTGACGGAATTACCAGCCACAGATAAAGGGCAAATAGTGATACCGACTGGTTGAAAACAGATCTAGGGGACAGGTAAACTAGACAAGTCAATTTGTTGCCTTTATATTTAAAGACATAATTGAGCCTAGATAAAATCATAATCATATCTTAAAATTTTACAACAAAATAAACGGTCCTTAAAACACATATGACCATTAACCATCTTTAATTTTAACCAAACAAACAGACTAACTTTACTTGATGCAGTTTTACAGATCTACAACTTACACTGCTATATCAATTACTACATAAATGACACAAAAAGCTTCATAAGAAAATATAATCAGACATAATCCTAATCATGTATATTATCTATCCATCTATTGTAATGTAAATGCATGCTCGAGCAGATTTTAGTTGGCAGTCAGGAAATGACAACAAGAAATTGTGTAGAAAACAATGTTTCTCGCCATAGTAAAAACACAAATTTGTAATACCATGGTAAAAAAGATTTACCATGGTAAAAAAAAACGATTTACCATGATAGAAAAACCCATTTACCACAGTAAAAACACCCATTTACTATGGTTAAAAACCCACCTAGAGTGAAGACAAATAGTGTACATGGAGATGTTAATATCAAACAAACTAATTCCATGTACTGTCAGAAATCAGAGAAAAATCTGTTTGCACTTGGCACCTGCATAAGCTGTTTCGCTGAAGCAGACGTCAGGTATTTACAAATCGAGGGGTTTCATAGCACATTGCACCTGCCTCACCCAATGTTGATTGTACCAAATGTTGGATATCAATTTGAAACTTTGAAGTTTTTGTACACAACATACATCATCAATGGTAAAAACAAATGGTTTTCATACGCCTGCACACTGTATCTGTACAGTATCATTATACAATCAACATTTGCAACTATACAGATATTAAAGTTGGATGTCTGCAGGGTGTATCTGTGCAGCAGCAATATTGTACACTACAGACAATGATGATCTAGTATAATAAGCATTTGTTATGTCGAATACAAGCTTGTAGCTTATGTTTATTATGTTAACTATAATCGACGTTAAATAAAGTTTATCTTATCTTATCTTATCTTATCATGATTGTGTCTGGTGAGGCAACATAGTACATGTACATTGTAGAGTACAGAATAGACTATTTTATTTAAACTAATCAAGGATCATTTACATGACATGGAAATCACAATAATGACCAATGATGAAGAGTCATGTTCATTAATCAAATTAAATTTTCTGTCATGTCATGCATTGTGGTCACTTGACAACCATACTAACCCCCTCCCCCGCCCATCCCCAACGCCCAGAACAAATAATCAGGTAGAATTATTGCAGAACCATGCACTTCCACAAACAACAGTAAAACATGTGATCTATGTAAATGGTAGGGAACAGCAATTAACCTGTCCATTTAGCCTTTCAGACCATTTGCCTAGTCTCAGAGAATCAATCAAGGATTTGCTGCCAAGCCCCCGCTGCAGGACGACCCAGTTTCACAAACACAGTCAAGCCAAAATGGCGACCAAATGAGGCATAACCATCCCATAATATGTCTAGTCACAAGTTGTAACTAAACTAGCTGGGCGGGGATTGAAAAAATGTAGGTTAAAATGATACTGAATTTGAATTCTATGACCTACTGGCACTGATTTTCAATTAGTTTAAAAACCACAAATATCAGCTTTGATCAACAGCAGGCCAAGTCAATATAAGACAAACCTCATACAAGGCATTAAAATACTGTAATAATTTCCCCGTCCATTATCTTGTATATGTATCTAGCCTCTGAAGGGAGTACCAAGCATGTGTTTACTATGAAAATATAAGGCAGTCAAACTGGGCCAAATAGTTACCTGGATTTTACACAGCTAGACCATACACTAACACTGTCTGCCAAAACAATTTAAGAAGAAGCTAATAGCTTTCAGAGACTGCAGTCTACCCCAATGAGTACGAAAACATTAACTCTTGTGTTTCTCAGGTATGTCGATTTTCTGACAATTTCTTCTAAGAATGATACATATGCAAACCATTTAAAAGAGCTGTAAATGTTTTATGTAGAAGGCTACAGAAGATACACAGATGAGGCATAATTTACGCTTGTTAAACCAACACATAAAATGTAACATCAGTGTAATTAGCGCAGTTATTCGCCAACAAACAATTAAAATAATGCAAATATAAATGAGTAAATCACGCAAAAATTACACAATCAAGGCGCTCTGGTGTCCTTTTGTAAGTAGCAATTTATAATCAGTATTTCATCAAGAAATGTTGCATCACCTTTGGTCCAAGCAGATCTACTTTAGACTTCAGTCTAAGATAGTAGGTAAGATTTATTTTCCAATTAACACCATCAAAACATTCTGTTGATTAAGAAATAATGGTGCACTATTTGCTTCTGCGGAACGCTATTATGCTTTTTGCTGTCTGAAGAATTCTATTATGTTATTTGCCGTCTGCGGAACGCTATAATATCATTTGCCGTAACTGTGCTTAAACAGTTATTCATGCATACATTGGGTTGCTCTATGTGTATATAGATGAAATAGTATAGTAGTTAAAGAGTGTTTTACGTCCAGCAAGTGAAATTATTTTAGTCATACATCATGACCACGTCTACCTAGACACATTATTCTCACCCCGACCAACCAGCAGTTACCATGAACTCACCATACCAGGGAGACTATACCACTTCCCTTTTGTAAACGCTTTGTGACCCAACGTGGCAACCAACAACTCATATGGTCAAGAATTTCACTTGAAAACCCAAACAACTAACCACTCACCATTGTCAACACAGTCAAGTTGTGCCTTCTAGTCACAGTCAGTATGTATCGTGATACACCGCTTCTCATTTCTGTCAGAGAATTTAATATGGCTCAGAGCGGTTCATAGGTTTTCAGTTCCACTAGATCCATATAAAAACAGAACTTTTCTGATGGAACTGAGAAGCGGTGTATCACGATACATATCATGTTATAGTCTGTCTAACATACCCTATGTTTAGAAAGACAACTCCTCAATCTACTCTTTTCTCATGAAATTATTTCCCTTTGCACCCTCAAACATAGGGTCTGTTCAACTTGGTGTTTCAATATCGCCTATATTGTGGCGATTGAACTTATCCTAAGGTCAAACAATTACAGCTGATAATGATCTTGTTATGTGAGTTGGTCAGCCCAGAATATTTATGGTTCTTGACCAGTACTTTAAACATTATGCCCAGCTGTGATAAACCCTCAAATGCTAGGGAATTTCTAGATGTTACAAGATAAGAGAAAGAAACTTTGCTTAGTAGCGAGTGTTGTATAATCTACAAGATGAAAGAAAGAACTATCAGGCCCAGAATATAATTTAACTCAAACTTAAAACAGTTATGTTATTTGATTGATACAATATATTATCTGGTCGGGTTGCTTTTTACTCCTTTTTAGCTCATCATAGACTTGGTAAGATATACAATGAAATGGACTCCCGATGCTACAGAAAACATATTCGCATGAATTTGTACACAGGGGTTGTAGGTTATAAACATAAAAGTATCAATAAATATTAATCATTGTACAATGCATGATTAGCCTACTGACAACTGTTTAAATAATTTTTAAAACAGTCCGTGGAACAGATATAATAACAGAGCTACAGATAAGGTTTTTGTCAATTGGGTATTTTACCCCCCAGTTTCAATTTTGATTGGGATTTGATAAATTTTAATTGGGTATTTAATCAAACTCATTGGGTAAATGATCTTTTATGTACTTCACTATGTTTATGTATTTCACTATATCTTCCTTTTATTTTTGGGTATTCCAGATTGTCATTGCTTTTTCTTACTCCCTACTCTCAAAATCAATTTAAAATAAGTGTTTTCCCTATAAAATGATTTTTTATATGTCGTTCATATTTATATATTTTATTTGGTAATTTTACACCAGAAATATTGGTACGTACCAATAAATAAAAATGGTATTATATAATTCAAATTTATTAGTTAAGATGTTTTGACAAAAAGATTTGGGCCATAGAATAAGCATATGGTGTAAAATAAATTTGTAATAATCTATTGTAAAAAATATAAATGGTGAAGAAATAGTTTTCTGTACTTTCTCTGAGTTTCTATTTTTCCACAAAACTTGTATCTCGACTCACACATGTGTTGACCGTATGGTCATTTGATTCTTATCTCATTCTGTAGGAGAAATTTGTTGAAGTGTATAATACTTGTGGTCAGGAAGCTAATGGTGTAACGGTTGCGCTAGGATATCAGATTACAAGAGGCTTACAGAGTTTACCAGACTAGATAATCAAGCCCAAAATAAAATCTAGCGAAAATTGAAAAATATTATGCTATTTGATTGATAAAATATATTATCTAGTCGGGTGGCCAGACTAATCATGTTAGTCCACACCCTAGCCGCAACCTGTCTTGCAAGGTAGGTATTGCAATCAGTTAAGGCATTGTAAGTCAACTGTACACTATGACATGCAAGTTTCTAATTCAATACATAATTATCACCCCAACGCTCAAGAAGCACACAACAACATATGTACAGCCTCAGACCCCCTCATTGCTCCAATTAAAGCCAGAAAAATGAAGCAGTTAAACCAGATACATAATGGCACTGGATGTTGCACATTAAAGCTACAAAATCTGGTATCTTCCTATATCATACTGTTATAATCATTGCAGGCAAAATAAACGTACACCTGAGAATGAGCAGACCTTGCCTGTAAATGAGCTGCTACAGAATACATGATGTCTTCCTGGTGTGTTTCTGGGAGGTGCCCAACTTCATTTACCAATCGAAGAATATAAAACATACTTTAAGTCTTTAATACAGTCGAATGGTTAGGTATACTACAGTAAGTGAAACCAGAAAATACTCTGACAGAGAGGAGTAAATTGATCGAAATTATTCATTTACTGTAAATCTCTTAAATCAGGTTCTTTTGTGTTTGACTGAGACAGTCTATTAAGCTTTATTCCAGACTAATTGACCAATGGCCTCTGACTTCAAGGGAGAATCTAGTGACTTTGATATATTTTTTAAAATAATGTGCTTATTTATTTTTCGATATGGTTGATTAAACTTACAACATGGATATTTTTCATACGAGTGGTGGCCTACAAGTAGGATGCGAGCTTTGGGATCATGAGGTCTAGGGTTTGATCTTAGTCTGTGCTCCTGCAGCTACTTTCTCTGAGCCAGAATAACACACAATGCGAAGAAGAGGCTCAACACTGATGGCCATATCGCTCACCTGAATGTTATCACTCAAATTTCGTGAAGATTGACCTAGCTTATGGTCCTACATGATTGACCTAGTTTCAAACTTGCCCAATGTAACTTTAAGTAATACAATTATGTCAATAAAAAACATTCCAGTAATGATTATTTGTCAGACCATATAGAAACATACAGTAAATAACTAAATGCTACAGAACAATCAAATTGATAGCTACAGCATTTTTTTACGGCTAAATCCCCAGGGTCGGGACACCTAATCACATAGTAATCCTGGGTTTTGGAACTGACTAGAATCTATTCCTCGGACTAAAAGTCGACAGAGTTGTCAAATTCCCGCCGGTCAGTAAGATTTGTCTGTCTAATTGCCCTTGTATCCCCCACCCTCGGCAGGCATTATATTGACTGGTACATTACTCATGTTAGAATGATGAACATGACATACAAGTACTACAAATTAGAATAATAATGGTACAATAATACAGTCACCAAACTAATTACTATGCACAGAAATTCCCCTAGATGCATATTTCAGACTAACTCTGGATAATGTCCTCATAGAGTGAGAAAAAACAACAAATTACCTCGACTGGTAATTACTAATTAGTATTGTGACAGACTTCCAGAAACTATGTTAATTGGTACAACCAACCACTAGTATTTATTTGTTGCTATATGTTTCCTAAATGGATTCAGCACATTTTATGGTAGCACACATTGTAACAACAGCCCAATAATAAATGTTTCCTAAATGCATACAACACATTTATGGTAGCATGTAGGCCGAGTATAGCCTTTATTTGCCAGTCAGCTTTCTGCTGAAATATGATAGGAATAGGAGTACTGACACGCAGATTTGATCCCAGTTTGCTGGATAAGGAGGCAAGCACGCTAACCACTGAGCTACATAAAAGCAGCCAAATATTTAATGTTTCCTAAATGCATACAGCACATTTTATGGTAGCACACATTGTAACAGCAGCCCAATATTTAATGATACAGATAAACATTTAACCATCAATATCTTATCTCCAGACCTTCCTCAGAATATTTCAGAAATAAAATACCTAGAAGGCAGCAAGGTATTAGTTACAAGAATTAACCTAAAGCAACAACATATTGATACATGGTGCAATGGATGCATCTTGATAATGCTAGATAAATTTGAGTGTAAATAACAGAAATACCATAATTCTACATACATGTATTATGTATAATATATATCAGCCATATCACTGGCTTAGAACAAGAAGGTCATAACTACCAAATCAATATATTGAGAAAACAAGAGAAAACTGTCTGTAATTACTCTTTACCTATGGGAAAACACATTTTTAAAACTTCATTTTGGTCAACATGACAATTTCAGATTTTCATGAAAATATGCTCATAAGAAGCGCCTTGTGAAGCAGATTTCAAATATGTATGAGTCTTATAAGGTCGTAAGAGGTAGTTACGACCTTCTAATTCTAAGCCATCGATATGTATGTCTAAATTCCTCTAAACCGGGAATCGAAAATCAAGCCTAAAGTCTATTTCCCCAAGACCCAGATTCTTTTGATTTTAGCGTCAAATTCCAGTCTGCCGATATTAAATCGTCTTCATTTTAGAGTCCTGTGTATGCCCGCCGCTCCCCCCCGGGTTCCAGTGCGTCTAATCATATCCTAGACCACAGACACTATATGCATGTAACAGTCAGTCATTTTTCATAAAATTATTTCCCTTTGCACATTCCCTCCAATATATTTAATCAAGACTAAAACATTCTGACCAAGTTTCATGAAGATTGGATCAAATTGGCGACATCTAGAGTAAACACAAGGTTTTTCTAAGACTTGACCGAGTGACTTAGTTTTTGACCCCACATAACCCAGTTTCAACCTAGATTTCATGGAGAACAACATTCTGACAAAGTTTCATGATGATTGGATCAAAACTGTTGCCTCTAGAGTGTACACAAGCCAATTGTTGACAGACGGACGGACGACAACAACGGACGAGGGGTGATCATAAAAGCTCACCTTGTCATTATGTGACAAGTGAGCTAAAAATATTATTATCTAGTCAGGTAGCCGACTCGATAATACATTTTATCCATCGAACAGCATACCATAAGTTTTTTTCAATTTTAACTAGATTTTATTCTTGTGTTTGAGGGTGAAAGAGAAATAATTTAATGAGGAAATAGTAGATTGAAGAGTTGTCTTTATAAACATATGGTATATTAGACAGACTACCAAACTATGTATGTACGTACAAACACCAAAACCAGAGACTAGACCACAGACACTATGCATGTACACACACAAACCACAACAGAGACTTATCATCCCCACATATCAATGTAAAAGTGTGTCGGTGTTACAGTAGGTCAGCAAAACAAACAGCAATATTGTTTGAACTTGTACTTGCACCTGAGTTATTATCTATCTAAACAAACCACCTGCAATGCACTAAATGTTGCTTCATCATATAGACACATTATAAATGCTAATCGGGTCAAACAGTCAGAGGTAGCTTCATCTTTAAAAGATACATTTTTGTACCTCACAAAACATCCATTGACTGATATATCTTAGAAAATGCCAAAGCCACTGTTTTCCTTCCAAGAATTCCCCAACTTAAAAAAATCTTCATAACCAATGAATTTGATTCTAACATGAAAGAATCAGGTGGTGGCGCCTTGAATTGCTGCCAAGTTTGATTAGAGAGAGATAAGGGGGGTAAAGTGGTTATGAAGTTGTGTAATGATAGGCAAACTTCAATATTTCACTTCAAGCTACCAATTAAACTAATATATATTCTAGAGAAATGAATTAGCTATTTCAGCATAGAATTATTAAGAAATGAATAATATAAGAAAAGCTATAAACGTGCATATAGAATCAGTTAAAAACTTAGCACCACCCAGGCCATTGAGTGATGTGATTTTCATTCAATTCAAGAGTTTTATATGAAAATACATTAATTTTAATTGTTATCCGTTCATTCTACTATTCATCCAATTAAGTTTTTATGGACATCAAAGAAGTTTGTCTAGTGCTATAACTTTGTACATTTACAAGGAGCATAATTTGAATTTCTGTTTTAATATGATAAAGTTACAATTCTTAATTATTTTAAAGGAATGTATTTCATACAGAATTTATATGTCAGTCTGCAACTCATTTCTAATTGCCAGGGGGGGGTTAATAAGTGGAAACATCTCTTCATTTGGTTTGTGCCCATCAAAATTTTTAATGACATCAGATGAACTCTTGCTATCTTCAAATGGACGTGCGCCTATCAAAAATAAATGCAGTATGATCATGAACATGGGCTTACATCTTTCCTTTAGGCTTAAGTCTATCACAGGGCACTTATCTAAAAATGGGCTAATACCGTTTTAATCAATTTGATTCTTCATTTACAATGAACTAAAATTATAATCAATCAATGGGTAGCATTGTCACATGTAGTCTCATAATGAAGTGAATAGTTTCTGACTTTCACCATTTCCTGACAAATAAAGTTTTGCCCACTTTTTTCAAATTGGAAAGGCTGCTATTAGAAGGTGGCTATTACATAAAGGACATTTTAAGCACTAGGTACATGATTATATAAATATTTCTATGACTTATCAACAAAACAATGTTACTGCCAGTGGGTGTCAATATGCAATCAGGCATCCAAACATCACAAACGTGGGAAGTTGGGGGAAATAATACATCATAATGACATTACAATTAGACATTTAATTTGTAACACTGGAAGTCAAAGCTTTAATGAAAGTCATAGCTTTCAGACAATTTGACCTTTTGATATCAAACAAACAAAACCCATCCCTGATAAGCCAATCATTCATCCAAGTATAAGTACTGGTAATCATACAAGTGGAGGCTACCAGACACATAGACTTCAGGCATGTACTCCATGGCAGCAGGCTTTTCATTACTAACCTAGCTGATTGGAAACAATAGTTTTGTTTTGATCATTAATTGTTTTTTTAACAATAGAAGATTTATTATTTAACAATTCTACGGAAAGGGTCTTAGGCCCAATCTGTAACACTATATATTGCTATTCTATTAACAATATTAACATTAAATATACCCCCTTATCAAAGATGGGGGGTACATATAACAATGAAAACTCCTGAACAGTCGACATTTACTTCAACAATACTGCACAATACAAAATTGCTATTAATGTCAAACCGCATGTAGGCCTACCTGGTATTTCAGGAAATAGGTCACCACAAAAAGCAGACAAACACAAGCATTTAGGCTATGCAAGCTTCAGGACAATTAGGTTTATGTAACATATGCATCTGATTACAGGAGCTATTTTTAAAGAAGGAAAAATAACATGAATGTTAGAACATCTGGTGTAACATTACTAGCTGTGACTTCAGTACAATGAACCTTGATTTATGTTCAGGTCACCAGCCTGACACAAGAGAAGGGTTAAAGCATGTTTCAGGGGGGGGGGGGTAGAAATGAGATTCAGTGGCTTATATATTTGAACATGCTTGCCGAAATATCAGAATTCCAGATATCCAAATATTAGTATTACAGTACCACCTGACCTCGTCACAGCAGCCCTCTGAGTACCAACCTCTATATGACAACACATACACAATTCTCCTAAACCTGATATTGTACCATTAACTTTAACCTCTGTAGAGCAACGACCTCTGTACAATAACCAATATTTGCAGCTCACAGAGGTTGTACTGTAAATTACAGGCAACAACAAGATGAATACGTACATGCCTGTACCATCAAGTACAAGTAAGAGTGTAGCAGTATTAATAAATCAACTATAATTGCCTGTAGTGCATTCTGAGACAACATGTTAGATCACTAGTCATACATACAATGAGTCAACACATCACTGGTAATACTACATCATTGATAATCATATGTGACACTAGCACATCCTCTATAATAAAGCGAAAAACTGTTAACAGACAAAAGGACACATTTGATTCATTTGTTGTTCTGACAAATCTTGGTACTTATCTACAGCATACTGCTGAATTAGGGTAACTGGCAAATTGGGAAAGACATTATCATTGTATCGTTTGTTATTGCTATTATTTACTTATAATGCATGCATGTAGTTTACAATTTTGATACTAGACAAGACACCATCACAAATTTGTGCTTCAAAGAAGTTATAAATGTAACAAGTTATGTAGTTTGTTTGTGTTAAGACTCAGAATGACCCAATGAGACAGTCATAATATGTGTACCTGGTAACAGTGTTCATTCAGATTTTCCCTGTCAGATTGGCCAATGACCTCAACCTTGGACAGAAGAGACTATTGTGTGACACAAGATATTGGTGTGCAAAACCCAATTACATTCCAAATAATTTCTTTATTTTTTAGCTTGTGTATATGTGATTATTTAGACATGTTGGTCATACAGAAACCAATCAGTGCAAGTACTTATTTCTAATGGGGTCTCGTGTTATGCTGAAGGGACAGCAAGTAGACGAGACAGTGGTGTGACCCAAGAAATCAAAGTGGATTACTCTAGCTGAACAGATTCCTTGGTTCATTGAATAATGAATAGCATGATGCACACAAGACTAGCTCTGAGTTATCAAAGGCAACCAGTTCATCGCTAGTTGAGTGAGACACACTGTTGCAACCAAATATTCTGGTATATATTTGAGGCAGATTAAATGGGAGAAATACAACAAGTAAGTGGCTTTTTTTTAGCACTGTGTTCATGTTGACATCTTTTATTATGTCAGAAATGCTTAAGGGATCACTAATGCTAGCTTGTCACTTAACTAACAGGAGGTAGGTATGAATAGACAGAATAGTACTTCAAATAAACAGATTGACCAGTAACAGCCGCCTAACTCAGTGACCAAACTTAAACTAAAACAACTTCCAACACTCCAGTGCGACAAAGCTGAAAGAGAAGACACCTTGCGATATAAGGTAAGGTTTCCAATAACAGCAGTCTGTCCTAATCACCAAACTACAAGAAACATGCAACATCAACATCCACAAACAACATACTATCTCTGTTGACTTTAGTCAGCACTTCAATCTAACTTTTCTTCAAGGGAACAATCTGTCTCGACAAATCACACCTACAGCATGAGTCAAAGTTCAAACACTGGTCAAAATGAATATTCATTTTGTTCAACCTTCACAGCAACCAACTAGTCTATGATAGGAATCCAGCAGTACCATCTAGGACGATTCCGTATATATCGTAGAGAGCCCTAATATCGCCTCTAACCTTCGATTGCCCGCCATTTTGTTTTGGCTCAAGTCTCGCGAGATTTGGACGATGGGCGCGCATATCTTGAGAAAATGTTTACAAAATAGTATTGTTTTAGCGGGAATATTTTTTTCTGAAAAAAACGAGGTCAAAACATGTAATTTTCGATTACTTTCACAAAAATTCATAAAACTGTACCATTTTCACTATTCCCAAAGAGTCGTGTGGTTGAAATACCCCCAGAAAACGCTATGTGCAACGTAATCGAATATTTTTTCACACGTCTGCATTGTTTACAGTTTCATGAATGAAAATCACGTGGTCGGATTAATTATTTTTACGGTCAAACTAAAATATCTTCAGTCAAAGTTGCTTCGGACCTTACGGTCAGAATAGCAAAAAAAAAAATTGAATTCTGTATTTCTGTAGACCATACATAGGCAGATCACACATCACTATCGGCGATTATCTTAAAATTCATTAAGTGATCCACGCCCGTAATGGCGATGTAAAAAAAGTTTGTTTATAATGCAGCCAAAGTCTATTTATTACCCATTACAGACTAGTGTACGGAACGACCAATCAGAACTAATACATGAAGAGTAAATATCACTTAACAGTGACAAATATGCTTTTTTGCACTAGATTTTTTTCTTAATTCGATTTAACAATGCTCATGCTTAATTTCATAAGTGGGACGTTTAGCTAAAGTGAATAGTTTTGGCCCAATTGATCGCGCGCGCAATGTAACGTATTTAGGTCACGGTCAAAATGGCTGACTTTTATTTACTATGACATTTGCTTTATTCAATTCTTGGAGTATTTTATTATTTTATTGGTGTACATTTGAGTTAGACTAAATGGAAGGAATTATATAACAAGTAAGTGGCTTAATTTAATATAAACATGAAGTTTGCCATTGTTTATTGCGTGTTTAACGCTTAAGTAGGCGATTTACGGTCACTGGAGGATATAGCGACACTAGGCAAAGTTCAAGCCAAGACTCAATTCCAAGCTAAGTCAATCCCTAGCTAAATATTCTATGACTACAATCAGTTGACACATATCTATGCCTACCGAACACGATTCCATATGTAGCGGTACCACTCTAGCTACAGCCAAGACTACAGTTTCCTTCTGATTCCTTTATTAAATCTATTCTTCAACTACAACCCTGCAGCACACATCTTTGCCTAAGTTAGCACCGTTGTGAGTAGAACAATTCCATATAAAGCAGCATCACACAAAGTTGCATCCAACACTTCACAGCTTCTGACCTATTTGACTATCCAATACTCTTACGTACTCAGTTACTAGATCATCGACTAAACAAAAAACTTTTCCCTATTTCTAAAATGTCCCCAACTAGCTATCTGAACAACCCGGACACAACAGCTGTGTAGCTGAAAACTAACTTCTGATATTCCCTCTCCACAGACAGCACCTTAGTGAGTATTGATGTCACGCGTAAAGCTAAACGGTAAAGAAACAGAAATAAACAAAACAAAACTGGTGTTTTTTACACATAGCAATATTTTCTATTATTTGAGCGCAAAACAAAGCCCTGCACTCACACACACGGCAATGCAGTAACATCAGAACAGAAAAATCACTGGATTGGGATAGTGGTTTCAATTGACTGTTGCCTTATTATCATGAACATGGTTTGTTTGGTGGGTGGGGAGTGGATGACATGCACATTTTCTATCAATTTTCGATATCTATCAGAGACACAACATAAATCTAGAATTTCACATTTAATTCAAAACAAATTAATGAAAATGGGAGCATTGTCAATAAGAATATCATGCAATAAGAAGTAAATAAATACAATAATTCGTGCCGACAAATGTTTTCAATTCTTGCTTACCATCTTGATTTTCTGTATCCGGTTGCGCATGCGTATGAAATAGGTTTTTCCAAAAATTACGTCGGCTGCATATTCACAATTCACAACACGTGTCGATAAATATAGGATTTCTTTTCCTAAATTATTATGTAGTTTAGTTCAAGAATAAAGCTATGTTTGTTTTATATCCAAATATTATTTTTTAAATGATTAAAACAAAATTTAGATTTTTATTGTACATTATATGTTTCTTTTTGCCAATAAAATACGTTTATACGCAAAAGAACAGCGAACATTAAAGTAGATGTAATAGCGGTTCTCCGTACAACTTACGAAATTGGTAAAATGACTCAAAGGCTGTAAATTGACAATTGAGTGATGTTCAGTGCGTACAGCTACAGACATAATAAACATGTTACGTTATAAATCTATGTGTATCATGTCTTGGATTATTGAAAGGGTGAAAATGTGTATTTATTTCTATTGATTTAGGATATTACTTGTCTTTTATGTTCAAAATGTTTGAAATTCCACTGTGATTTATTATATGTGGTTGTAAATGTGTAGAAAATAACTTCAGAAGTTTCACAGTTTCAGTGTATCATATTATTTTTATCATTCATGTGTATTACACAGGAAAATTACTAGAGTTGTTCAAGTCGGATTACATACTTTCATTATGGATAACTCATTCCTGTACCATATATTTGTGTTATTAGTAACACTCCATGTCGCAAATGCAGACGATAAAACAGGTAAGACATTTTGGTAATTGGGCCAACTTTGGGGTCATTTCAGGTGAAATATGCAAGCTAATACACCTATCAAGTGTATCCTGTGTATGTATCAACTATCCTTGCTTTTGTCATTTTGTAGCATCGTGTATATGATGTTACCCAGCAATTCTCAAACTTTGTATGCGAAAAGTTGAATTAAACTTTTTAATACAAGTTTAATTGAAATAAAATATAACAGGAAGTTACTACTTCATACTTTGAGGTTTCCAATAACAGATACCCTGGATATATTAAGTAACCGAATGAATGACAAAAATGTTGGCATGTATATACATATATTATATAATTTTATGTATATATGCTACATACTAAGCCCTACCTGATATTTGCACTTTAAGTGATATAGTGCTAGAGTCTGAGTGTTCACTACTCTTAGTCTACTATATAACTGTTAAACATCAACATATTTATGTTATGATTTAAATTTAGTAGATAATATCTATATATATCATATATTCTATATAAAACATATGGTTTGATTTAATACTAGTAGATTCCATAATATAACTACAAGAAATATGTATATAGATGGAGCATCTTATTTTAAACAAGGCAGACTCGCACTAACTACATACATTTGAGTCAAAAATATTAAATCAGGGAATTGGCAAGTTATTATTAAAAGAATAATTTTACCAAGAATTTTATTATTAAATTTGTATAATTTCTATCTAACTTATTAATTCAGTCATGCTGTCATTCATATTTATTGTTTTCCTGACAGTTCATCATAGCCAGTGTATTAATTAATTAATATCCATCCTCTACTTCCATGTGGTTTGGATCAGTTTCTTGTTTTATAATTTGGTTTTCCTGGAAAATCAATCAATTCACCTGGTCCTGATTGTATTCCATATTTTCCCAGTTATTTCATTAAATGTCTGCAAAATATGATAACTCAATTTATATTCATCCTCCTTGCCTGTCAGACTGCAGGGCTAACAAAAGTCTGGCTAGAAGATGTCCTGAATAAAGTGATATTGATTGGGCCCTGTTTAGTCTTGGGTTTCAAAGTTATAGAACATAGAAGAGGAGGTTGAGTGGGGTAACTGGGATTCCTGGCTCTTTTGGGTTAGGACCCAGCTTTGAATTTGGATTGTTTTTCCAACAAGAAGGTTAATTAAATCAATGTCATTATTTGTATATGATATGTATGTCTCAAGTAATATATGGGTATATAAGTGAAACAAATCAGAGTAATATTCATGTGAAGTAATTTAGTTAAAATTTAAATTGTTTTTAAATATAGTAATGATATATATGGAAGTATATATTTTACAACTGGTAATTTGGATGATACTTTCCATTTGGAGCCAGATTCCCTTGGCTTTGGGAATGTGATCTTTACTTCTGAAAGTTCTCTTATTCAAAATATATACCGGTATGACAAGAAAATTTATTTGCTGGTTCATAATCAGTTAAACCAAGCCAAAAGTAATTTTCTCATTTTTTTGCAATATTTGTATAAAATATTTACCTACGCAGACGGTACATAACCGAAACTCTACTTGAATAAGAATTTTAGGTCTTCAAGTAAATCTTATAGAGTCTATCTATCTTCAGAAACACTCATAAACATATGCCTTGGTGAAGATAAAGGCTACTGATAAGCCATGAAGAATACATATATTTTTTCAGATCTCTCTATACCATCCTAGGCTGTTTAGTGCTCCGTGTATGAACGATGCCAACGTGAGCACCTGCCGCTAGATCTTTTTCCAATTTAATCACGATTATCTCAGTCTGTCAGTCAAGTCTGCCCCTGTTCTTCTTTCCTGTGGGTTCACTCAAACGTTTAATAGAACATGAAATTTGTAAAAAAAACTAGGAGTAGCTGTCGACTGTAGTAGAGTGGTTGGATGTGTCATTGACTAAGTCGTCACTCGTTTGATTTCTTTGATTTTGACATTCTTGTTGTACTTTGGTTATGTGATAAACTTCTAGTTGCTCTGTGTTAGTTTTATCAAGATATTTTATTTATTGTGGTTTTGTAATAAAATATAACCTGTTAAAGAGAAATCTGAATATTCTATTTGTCGTAATGGGGAAGTCTGACGAATAAATATTTGGACCACTTGGACCAATTTGTTTTGTAAGAGGCTGTTCACCTGTAGCTTTTGTATACAATACTTAGCAATCATGCTCTGATTGTAACAACTTTCATGTACACGGTGACTATAATACCATATGTATAAACATACAGATCAGATATCTAACAATATGATTCTTCCAGTTAGTTCAATGAGGTCGGACAGTTCAAAGTGACTGTGTGTTTGGCTGGATCCATTACTATCTTTCTATCCTAAAGTCAGATCTGTCCATGACTCCTTGTATTCTTCTACCAGGCTGACCTAAAGTCAAATTCGTCCAGGACTCTTGGTATTATTGTACCTAAGTGAGACTGCCCTGAAGTCAGATCAGATTGGTGGTATTTTTGTACCACTCTGTATTCTGTATATGTACCAGTTAGTCTGGAAGTCAAAATTTACCTGGTTTATTAATTAAGATGCCTGTCAGATTATGTGTAAACTGCAACACGTAGTTCAAACATGTATCAGTGTAGTTCTAATGGTTGTCCTGCAACAGAGGCCATTTGATAATCGCATTAGCGTTTTTCATTCAAATATACATTACTGGTAAGCACTTGGTTGCAAAGTTAGCTTAAAGCCCTTAATTTACCTTTGGGTTAATGATGTTTTGAAGGAACCTAAGAACATAAACTTAATTATCTGACGATCAAGGTATTAATATTGTTTTAATGACAACCTCCCGTTGTGATATGTTGAGCGAACTTGTGATGGTGCTATATTATTGTTTGCTAAAGTCCGCTAAAGTATATCAAATGTATGATTAATAATATATAAATGTGCACATTTTGTACCTATAAACATTACACCGTTCACAGATACTTGACAGAGACTAATTGCATATCAACAATTTATATATACTTCAAACGATTAAAGCTCATGCATGAAGGGAGTTTGAGTTCAGGTTTTAAATTTCATGTTAACTTCATATTAGACACAATATAAATGTGCATGTTTTGTGATTTGGAAAGATAAACATATGGCTGTGGTTTACAAACTCTTAAATCAAAAACATTATTTTTGTACCAAATTTCTCCTATTTCTAAACTTTAACATTGAATGCATGTATTGAGCATATTTTATTAGTAAATGAAAACTGATAGACATTCAAGTTCAACAATGTGTCACAGTATCACATGAAATTTGAATGATAAAATTAAATACAAAATTTTGTTTGAAAAACATGCGCAGATTGAAAAGGGGGATTGGACTTCTGAATCCCTTAGAATTCAGGTAAACGTGTGGTTATTTAAACTTCTGGATCTGCATGTGAAAAACATAAAAAAAGTAATAAACTAAACATTGAAAATTTAACATTACCTGGTCATGGTATAATATGTATGCAGATTGACTTGATTACAAATTCATAAAGTCTCCTAATAAAAATTATGCTTTGTATAAATAATAAAATGCTTTTTTCTTGACAGTCCCTGACTCCCTATCCCATCCGATAAGCTCTGTATTGACATTTAAATTCCCCCTCCCTGGTGATAAATTGACCTGTCAGAACTTTATTAATTTATTATTTTAATCATATGTTTTATGTTAGAATAATGCTATATGAAATTCATTGCTTATTTTAGTTATTTACCCAGTACATTACTGTATATTATTATAACTAAATTTTAATATTTTCTTGAAAATAATTGAATTTTAGGTTTGAAATTTGCAGGAACAACATACTGCATTGATCATTGCATTTGTGATAAATGTTGTGGACGTAAATTCATTAACCGTTGCACCTAATTTGATTAGATGATGCATTATTTGTTTATCCTAAAACAATATTAGGTGCGGTCGAGAATTGACATTAAGCTGGAGAAGAGATCGCTCCACCTAGTTTGTTTGTCGAAGGCTGCTTGGTGAAGGGTTTTAATTTAAAGGTTATAGATTGACAACTGGTGCAATGTCAATTGTTTCTCAAGAAGCAGTCCAACCTGATATTTTATTCAGCAGAGGGGCTTGGGTCCAATTAACTGTCTTGTTTTTTTATAAGGTTGTCCTATTCAGACCCCTATTAGAACACTAACAGATTATTTAATACCAGAATCTAAGATAGATAAGATAACCTTATTTTTGCCAAACATTACCTCGCCCCCCCCCCCGACCCGTGCATGAAATGTCTATTTTAGTTGCTGAACAAAAAAAACAAGCTTGTACTTAGGAGAGGTCAAAGGAAGGGTTAATAAAATGGATATAAAATGCTTATTTATTTGATGTTGTTGTAAATATTTGTTACTGCTAGTTAAACACTTGTGGTTAATAATTTGCAATAAAGATTGCTTGTCACACAATTTATTTTGTCATATATGAATAAATGGTATACATAAACCTGGGCCAGATGAAAGAATATGTTTGTTTTCATTGCATTATGGTCTGCCTCTGAAGTTAAAATATGAACTTTGGCAAATAGATAAATACTTTCTTCAAGTGACACAATAATGAATCATAAACATTTAGGTATGATGGGCACTACCGTTCTTGAACAATTGTTAATACTTAGAGTTCTGTATAGCTGTCTCCCCTTTGTTGAAATGTCCCTTTTTGAGACTTAGAGGGTAAATGTTTGAATCCCTGGGAAGAGCTTCAAGCTCCTTTATGATACTTTCAGTTGATCTTATTGTTATTAATTGACTCAGACAGAATAAATTGATGTGTACATGTAAGCAGGTAGTGACAAAAACTGTGACATTCAGTCGTGTCACTGTCTCAAATAGGCCAATAACATTTTACTTTGAGGAAGATTCAGGTCAACAGGGCACTGGGTAGCATGTTGCAGCTTACATGTAGTTTAAATAATGGCAAGTAATGTACTGCCAAACTGTTTGGTGCCTGCGAAACTGTTGAAACAGGAAGTTTTCAAATGTACTAAAAAAGAAGATGTCTTAATCTTAATATCTGAATCAAAATGACTGGCCCTTTAATTTATAAATGATGGCACTAAGTAATAAATAAACACCACAGTCATGTTGAGTACTCCATCCCATTGATGATTACCGGTAGGGGGTATACAGCCAACGAGGAGTGTACAGATAATTGGCTAGTAATCGGACACAAACAATATTATAGTTTTTAAGGCCTGTATCATATTTTCATGTAGTTACACTCGGATGACTCACCATCATCATCATTATATACCTACAACATAGTTTTTAGGTACTAAATTTACAGTTTCATGATAAAATTTATAAACTAGAACTTTTATACTTTATCTGACACAGTTCTCATCATATAGTTGTCTTGATTTTTTTTCGTAAACAACAAAAATGTTTTGTTATACAAATTTAAGATTTTTTTGTTGAAGTTAAATGGAAATGCAGACAGTCGAATTTGAAAAAAAATGTATTTATAGTAACTTTAATAATATAAAATTATGCATTTTTGCTATAAAATATGCATTTTTGCAGTAAAAACTAAATATTTTAGGGATTTTTTTCTGTTAAAAAGTGTTCATTTTTTTCTTTTCTTTTGTGGTCTAAGGTTGAAACTAAATTGTATTCTATTTAAAAAAAAAAAAATGAAAACGAAAGAAATGGTTTTGAAAACAGAAAAAAAATTCTGAAGTTTACCCTTGTGAAGAGTTGAATTGTTTACATTCTTTTGTTAAATTTAGGGTAACCTTAGTTACACTGCTGAGGAGACACTAATTTTATTCCTTTATTCAAACCAGTATGGTACAAATAATCGTCTTAAATTGCTAGTCATATTGGATGTTTAATTGAAGGTTGTGTCAAAAGTTTTAAAATCCAGTGACATTTGTGTTATATACAATGAGCATTGCTTGATTGTTAATGTACACAAATGTACACAAAACATGTCTGGTTAACATTTATCATTTCTACGCATTTAATATAATATTTCAACAATAAACTTACTGTAGTAATTTCTACAGGGTTCATCACGGTCAAAACCGTCTTGCACGATAAAGTAAACAGAGCGTATTGTTACTGGTGGTTTTCAAAATTTTGTGCACAAAACGTAGCTATGTTTGAAGAATAAAGATAAAACCTGATTTGCCAAGTTTCAGACTGTTTTATGGAACATTTAGAATTGAATGAATGACTTTTTGCCCGCTGTCAGTTAAAGTTACCAGTGTTGCTTGAACTAATGTGATAGACCATTAAATTAACTGGATAGTAGATTACTAGAATTATATTCAAACTTAGCCAAAAAAAATTTCTTAATATTATATACAGTAAAGTGCAATCTCTCTGGAGTGCCCTCTGTATAGAGCAACAACCTCTCTCAAGCAATGTACAGGTAATTTTTTGGTACCATAAGTAACATGATATACTGTAAAAATTACCTCTCCAGGGTACTGTTTAATCAACAGACTTACGGAAATCATAATCTTACGTTCAAATGTAAATTATGTATAATTGTTTAACTATTGCAAATTGGGGGCGAATATTGGTTGTAGACGTTCATTAACCGAATCTTTATAAGTATTATAGCTCAATTAATCACATTTTATAGTTTTAAAAGATTGATAAAGAATTAAAATTTGATCGTAAGTTTCAGATTTGCGTAAATACGTTGATAAAACAGTACCCTGAGCAACAACCTTTGTACAGCAACCAAACTTTGTGATAATTGATCGTAAGTGAGGTTGTACTGCATGTATCTATGTACTGGTATATAATGATATAATCATTTTAAAAACAATTCCAAGTATCAAAAGTGTAAATTTTGTGTGAATTTTCAAAATACATGTTTTCATAATCGTGAAAAAATGTGAGAATAAGATGATTTTGAGATTAAAAATGTTCGTGTATTTTTTTCTGTAAAAATGCCGCATGTAACACAGTTAGACATGAAGTGCCTCTCTGTTATGATTTTTTTAAATTGTGTAAGTTTCTACGTCTTGAGATATTGCATTGTGGGTTAATGAATATTTATCTAAAAATAACTTCTGACGCAATAAACTCGGTCGAGAATTCGCACCATGTAGAACTTGCTCACTTTAAATATATCTTTTAATTCGGATTGATATTTATATATCACACAGACAAGATGAGATTTTCATTATAAATGGAACAAAACTGAAGTCTGACTAACTTTAATGAGCAACTCAAAATATAACAGCAAAATATGTGTTTGTGATACAGTAATAATGCGACCAGCAATGAACTGCACTCATGCTGTCTTCTGCAGATTGCTGGCGTCTCCCCACACCTTAGCCTTAAAGAACATGTCTGTGGGTCAAACTTTCTGTCATGCTTCCTCCAGGGGCAGTCTCAGATTTGCAGTTTACCTACACTGCAGAGTATCAAATAAATAGATTGTTGCACTCATTTTGTTGAAAACCTAATGTGAGTTGTTACACCACAGGGTCGTCTAGAGTTAATGACTCAATCTCTTTATCTTAATATTAATCACCGAGCTAATTCCTCTTGTAACTTTGTTCTATCAGGTATTTTGCATTTTCGTATGATTAATGTGGCTTTGCAAAATGTTAAGATCTAGATATTTGTAAATGAACTTGTAACAAGATACCGTTTGCATTGTCACTGGAGGATATTAGTGGTTATAAAAACACATCTAGTGCGGTGAAAAATTACACTGAGACAAGCAAATCTTGATAAACTTGGCTAGAATTTCAGTCTTTATTTATAAAGGATTCAACCATGGATATAGCCTCATGACCTAAATCTTGAGGTCAGTAGATATGGGAAGGTTGTGGAAACAATAATGTTGGTTGTGGTACACCAGTGCACATATGCATGCAGGCTTCAACTTGAGATTAACGACGCCATCGCTTTGATCGTGTCAAGGGTCTATACTGACTGTGTTTATAAAAGTGGTAACAAGAATAAAAGCTTATTAAGATCATATTGTCATGGGAAAACAAAAAGACCAGCTGTCGGCCATGGCCAACCACAGTCAGCCATGCTCATACATTGATCAGTGGGTAGTCTGAGGTTCCCAGACCAACATTCTGTCAAAGCAAATATAAGTTAGTGGATATGTAACCAAACTTGTCTTTATTAGTCTTAATTTAAAAGCACCATTAAAGTTGATAAAATATAAAACAATTTACATGATGTGCTCAATAGTATATGAAACGATCACGCAGTTTTAAGTGATTCAGGGCTGATGTGTCAAACACTAACATGATAACAGGATAATTTGACATTTCTTTGTATGTATCAATCAAGATAATCAACTTAAATGTTTTGCTTTAATGTTCAATTTTCTTATTATTTGTTGGGGAAAAAATTCAACAGTTTAAAGTATTATATCACTTTATAGCAGTTTAAAGGGAGATGCATGAAATATAATTTCTGTAATATCAAACATGCAAGAAAAAAAACTAAAAAAGCATATGATAATGGTAATTCCTTCAAAAAATGTCTTTTGTCAAAAGCAATTTTCTACATTGGTATTTAAAATAAAATATGCAGTTTGGGTGAAAAAATTTATTGAAGCCTGATTTGAATAGACAAAAGAAGTACTGGTGTGGTCCTTTAACATATTCCAGATGTTGTATTTATTGTACGCCTGACTATAATGTAACTGATGTTAAATGCATTTTAAATTTTTAATTATCAACAAATGATGAATTAATGTTCAACAAGTCAATTGATTGTGTGCTTATTGAATAACATATATAGCTTTAAGTTTTGACACAAATTGTGAAATGGTTGAACAAAAAGCTATTCATAAAATGTCATTTCTT
The DNA here is from genome assembly GCA_963678985.1 of Spisula subtruncata. Classification (NCBI taxonomy): domain Eukaryota; kingdom Metazoa; phylum Mollusca; class Bivalvia; order Venerida; family Mactridae; genus Spisula; species Spisula subtruncata. Next base: position 28,557,339 of record OY787665.1, read on the forward strand.
GTCATGTACCAATCTGGTGACATTATGTGTAAATGTCTAGACATACAAACCCGTTCTAGTGGTTAGATCACAATAATGTATAATTATTATATGAGTGTGTTTCAGTTAGGTTTCTATTTTCAATAAGCAGAAATAGTACAATAATTTTTTAAAAAATTGAAGTTCCAAGGGGGGTTAGCTGTCATGTTACGTCGCTTCAGTCAAAGGACTGCCCTGACACTGGGTCAACCATATTATGCAAAGTGCCAAACACTTAAGGAAGGTGACAAAACCCCACTTGAATACAAATATATACAAATGTAAACATATTAACCTCATAACTGCTCTGATCAAAGTTAAATGATAACGGTTATAAACATTGGCTTGTCCATCAGGTAAACTATGTTTATCTATGTTTAATTTTGTGTAACTGGATTAGCCATAGTCCCGCTATTCTTTTGAATGGAATAGTACCCTCATTAGTATTACTTATTGAATGGACAGTAACTGCTTCTGATCAAACTTGCAACCTTGTGTCCTTCCATACTCAAAATCAACACCCTTTAAAGGCTTAGCCATTTGACCATGATGTACTTGGGGTTTTGGTTATTTGAATTAATACATTAAAATTGAATTCAGAGTACTTCAATGTACACTCACTTTATCATTAATTTTGTTGCAAATTTTGTTTAATATCAATTTATCATCCAATTTAACATCTCCATTATGAAATATTATTAATTCAAACCAAGCAATTAATGCAAGTATTTTCAGTAATATCAAGATGTTTACTGCAAATATTACAAAATGATGCGATTAACATTTATTTATAATTTTACAGATTTAATACATTGATGGTCTAGCTTAGCTATTTATCTGCATTTATTGTCATAATGAAACTTTATTAGCAAAAGTTAAGTGCATTTTATATACCGCACTCAGTGAACATAATACATTTTTCCTGCACTATATCTCTAGAGACTTATCACAAGCAGTTCCGTGCCAAAAGCATGCATTTTCGTATTTCCGCAATGGAGTCGCAGTTGAAATTTCAGAAATTGTTGCCAATATTTTCAAAAACAAATTTTAAAGTTTTCTCCAAATACCTAAGCTGTGAGGAATTTGTTGTTTGTCTCTGTGCCGGTGTACTAAGTGACATTACGCCTCTAACCACCTCACCTATACCTGCTGTCAGATCAATGTATGAGCGCTAGCTTCCACCACCAGTGCCAATGCTAGAATAGTAGAATACCGGTATACTCCCGAGACTCATTAATTATCCCATGCATTTTTTTTGTTTGTTGCATGCCAGTGAGGTAATTAAATGTATGATGTAATTACTTGAATTAAGATGTTAATTATCATGATGAACATAGATTTGATGCAGAAGAACTCTGATACCGTTGTTGATAATGATGTTGTTATATGTCATATTTTGTTGTCGTTCCATATGCTGTTTATTGTATGTTCTCGATTGTTGTTAGTGTAAGTAATAATGTTTCTCAGAAATTTTAGAAAGGTTCTTCCTCTAGATCTGTTTGGTTGTGTTCCTATGTTTATGACTGTCTTACCTGTAAACTGTTGATTTTAAGTTACTGCAGACGCATGTTTTGGGAATTTCTATATGTGTCCAACTTGATATACATGTGCAATGTGGGCTGGACATGACAAATATGTGTATATCATATTACAAAAGTATGAATGATATGGTTGCTTCAGGTGCACTAGATTCGATTGTTGGAGTTCAAATGTTTGCCCTTTCTATACATTTCAAATGTGTATGATTGAATATTGCCAGCAGTGTTTGCCATTATCTCTGGGTATCATTTTGTTCAGGAAGTCAAATTATTTCCCTCGCTGTATACTGACAGAAGCCATCAAAAACACTTTAACCTAGATTCGGTTACAATCAGCTCAATTCTTCCAGTACAGGTGAACAGCCTAGCTTCTCCCTGTTGTTTAGCTTGGAGAATTTGACACGATCCTGACCTTTTAATTAACATAATTTAACAGCTGATACAGCCGAGTATAGGTGGACGTGCTTACGGACGTTGATGAGTCTCAGTTTAATCTGGTCAAGTTATATGTTCTCATAATCGGAGAATATCAATATTTAGATGCAATGGAAACACAAATTTGAAATACCAATATAATTGCACGATTTGCTTGCAGAAATTGATATATTCAAAGCACGAACCTTGTAATGTATTCATGCATAAAGGTCAAGTACATGTCAAATTCTCCAAGCTTAGTACCTACCGCTACTGATCTTGTAGTTGGTTGAAGTTAGCTTGATTATATTGTGTTATATATTAGAGACCTTATGCATGAATAATATTACAAGGTTCTTGCATTGAATATTTAAATTTCTGCATGCAAATCATGAAAAATCGATCCTTTAGATTTGAGTTTGTATTACAATACACCTTTTGTGTCTTCATGTGATACTTCCTGGTAATGAAAACATTAAACTGGGTGAGGGTTCTTAATATAGACAAGATATCAGCTGTTAGATGCTCTAAAATAGAAGGTTAAGGATCAAGTCAAATTCTCTGTACTACACTGGTTCCAGGTTGAGATGATCTTGATTATTCATGTTACTTGTCTGTCTGCTCCAGGTCAAAATTTTATATTGTTGATCTTCCCTGCCCAATATGCTGTACACAATTCAGTTGAAGTATTTGTCAACACAACAACTAAAAGTCACCCAATTTCACCAATCAAAATGTTGTTTTTCTGTTGCTACTTAGATTGACTGAAGGAGCATGATAAGAACTGTTGTTGCTCCTGTTTTATAAAAATCTGTATCAGTCCTTGTGAAAGAAGAGGCTTCCCATCTTAAACTGGTAGGTGGATAATAAAATAAAAAGCCATCTGGTCTCTGACCATTGAATGAAACAGCTCATATATCCTTCCTACCAATGTCCCATGACCATGTTACTTAGGTTACAGTAATTTAAGTATTTTTATGTCTATAATGGACTTTTTTCAAAGGTTAAACTTGAAACATATTTTGCTTTATGTCCTCTGGGTTTTTCTTGCAATATCTTATCAATGTTATTATCAATTTCTTATTGAAGTATGCTCTTTGACGAAATTTGACAAGTGGTGTGGCAGCTATTATATGGCCTGGAAGCTAGAGAGCTAATTTGAAATGCACTTTGCATGTAATTGATGCACCTGATTATTGAGCAAGCTATCAGAATAAAATTAGCATGACATACTAGTGTAGCTGATTTGGCTTTCACTCATTTGTAAAGTTCAGAAATGTAATATGTCTGAGACTTTTTGAATCCACTATTTTCCTAGCATTTTCTAAGTTACTGTCTCATTAAAGTTTTTATTGCCAATCATTATGTGCCCAATGTATTTTATCTTATCTTAGAGGACTCCTTATGTCAGTCTTGATATGGGGTACATGACCAGACACTCTGCCATGTTGTCTGTTGTTGGAGGAACCACTCTGCCATTTGTCTGATAGTCAGGAACTGTTTTTGCGCATGATTTCCATTTTTATACCCAATAGAGTTTTATTACACCTGTGCTTTCATCAAGTGTAAAGGCATGTGTTTGAAATCATCGGATGAAATAGAACATCATGATAGAACAAGTTATCAAAAAGCTCAGTTCTTACCAACAAATCTTAGATCAATATTGCTTCTCTGAATTCCACTAACCACAACAAACTGATCAGTTTTCAAAAGTTTGATATCGAAAAAGATAAATTGTACATTGTAGGGCAGAAGGTATCACTTAATTGGAACAGCCAAGCACAGATTCTTACTTGTAGTTACACATGTAAATCCCAGAAATGTTTTACCTGAGCTATGGTCTCTGGACAACACAGCTGGACGTGATGATTTGCAGCATGCATCCTCGGTACTCTTAGTGACCATTTGATACTAGCAGTCGCTTTCTATAGCCATTAATGAACCAAACTGTCATCAATGCAACCTGTTTGCATCATCAATAAATCAAACTGCCATCAATGCAACCTTTTGGCCATCAATGAACCAAACTGCCACCAATGCAACCTGTTGGCCGTCAATGAACCAAACTGCCATCAATGCAACCTGTTTGCATCAATAGATCAAACTGCCATCAATGCAACTTGTTGGCCATCAATGAACCAAACTGCCACCAATGCAACCTGTTGGCCGTCAATGAACCAAACTGCCATCAATGCAACCTGTTTGCATCAATAGATCAAACTGCCATCAATGCAACTTGTTGACCATCAATGAACCAAACAGCCATCCATACAACCTGTTTGCATTATCAATAGATCAAACTGTCTTCAATGCAACTGGTTGGCCATCAACGAACCAAACTGCTATGAATGCAACCAGTTTGCAATTAATAGACCATGCATCAATGGACCAATGCATCGATGGACCAAATTGCAATAAATGCACCTGATTAAATGGTGTGCTCATGGTCTGTCAATCATCTGAATCTGACAAATTTTCCATTTGTATGTATGCAGCTGTTGTTGGGTGGGCCCTGACTCTTCACTGAGAAGATGAAACAAGACAACTTCTCATCAAGCCAACATTTGATTGATTGAATACCTTGACACAGCAGGTGACCAACACATGTTCATATTAAAATGATGCATGATTGTCCTGCTTGAAATCAGTTTCTGATGTGAGAATGGTTGAAGTTTATGGTTTAACCTGGTGTTACTGTCAGTTTGCTGGACTGTTGTTGTCTGTCCTTGCTTGGTGTTTTACAGGTCAGCATGGTCATCATGTCTCGCAGTCTGTGTCACCTTTGGTACGTTTACTTATAATAATCCTCTGTGTCTGATGAAATGTATAATATAGTAATTAACGAAGGTAACATCCTTATTCTTTTGTAGTGGGAGTCTGACTGAGCTGCTTGATGCTTTATTACTGTATGAACCAGTCTCCATGAGTAGACACTGTCAATCAAGTACCTGATTTGTTGAACATGCAACAATTGTGAGATTATAATATATGAGAGTCATTCTTAAAGTTTGTGGACCGCTTCTAAAAATTAAGTTAAAGCTTGACTGCAATTTTAAAATTCATACCAGACTTATATCTTAATGATGGTCGTCAGACAAGCACTGACATTATTCACGAAGTGTCAATTATCTTTTTTGTATTTATCAATAGTAATAACCCCTGCGAAAATTTCAAGAGCAGTTCAAGAAAAGTTCTTGCACTGTTCTAGAACAGTGTTCATGAATTGTACTTGAACTGCTCATAAAGAGTTCAAGAACTGTTCAAGTACATTTTAAGAAACTGTTCTAGTCTAATTCTAGAACACTTCTTGACCTGTTCAAGAACTCATATTCTTGAAAAATTCTTAACATTTCTTAAAATGTACTTGAACAGTTCTTCTGAACAGCTTGCACCTCCAATGTTATTTCTGTGTCTTTAGTGCCAGGAAATTTTTCTTTCAACACTTTGCTTAAGCAAGCATACAATCTTGGATCAAATTTGGGTTTGGGCTTGAAGCATCATGGAAAAAACAAACAAACAACCAATGAAAACTTCAACAAACACGGAGTGTTGAAAATTTGTTTTACAAAACATATTGGAAATAATCAGAAAAGTGCATTTACCCGTGATTGCCGGTTAATGAAAAACAAACAACGTCAACCTGCTAAGAATAAATTGAATAATTTCTTTACAGAATCTGGCAATGAAAATTCAATATCCGAAACCACTTTGTCCGAAATCTTGATAGTTTCTAGTACAAACTGGAACATGCAATGCTGTTGATTAAGTGCATCATAAAGTGAAAATAACTAGTATTAAAGTTGGCCACAAGTAAAGTTTACCTTTTGGGTGATTTGTTCATTCATTTCACCATCATAAACAACAGGAAACAAGCTAGCAGAAAGAAATATTTTTCTAACAGAAGAGCCATGCTTTCTCCCAAACTACATACAGATGGTGGCGCCACCTAGTTCCACAGGTTTGACCTTGATTGGTTCTGAAAATGTTCTTGATTTTCTTTCAGAACATTTGGAGTACATATGTTACATATGTTATTGCTTTGAAACTTTCAACGCTTGTTCAACATCAATACCTGTCCATGTCAAGCAAGACCCATAACTCTGATCTGCATTTTACGTGAGTTATTGCCCCTTTTTGGACTTAGTAAATTCCTTGGTTAAGTTTTGTGTTTAGGTCCACTTTTCTCATACACTATGTGGACTATTGCTTTGAAACTTTCAACACTTGTTCACCACCAATACCTGACCATGTCAAGCAAGACCCATAACTCTGATCTGCATTTTACGTGAATTATTGCCCCTTTTTGGACTTAGTAAATTTCTTGGTTAAGTTTTGTGTTTAGGTACACTATGTGGGCTATTGCTTTTAAACTTTCAACACTTGTTCAGCATCAATACCTGACCATGTCAAGCAAGACCCATAACTCTGATCTGCATTTTACGTGAGTTATTGCCCCTTTTTGGACTTAGTAAATTCCTTGGTTAAGTTTTGTGTTTAGGTACACTATGTGGGCTATTGCTTTTAAACTTTCAACACTTGTTCAGCATCAATACCTGACCATGTCAAGCAAGAACCGTAATTCTGATTTGCATTTTGCGTGAGTTATTGCCCCTTTGGGTTGTCTGCCTTTTGACAGTGACAGATATCAGATGAGAGTCTGCACCCGCAAGGCGGTGCTCTTCTTTTTTTCCAAATTTGAGCCGGCCCAAATAACATTTGAGGCGGTCAAATTGGCCACCAGCCGCCTCCTAATGAAAAACTGCTTCCCACTATATGAGAAGGAAAGGTGCATGTTTATGAACGGTATCCAGACCACGACTGTCCTTGATATTGTCTTAAACTGTACTTGAAATAAGATGTTCTTAAAACCTCCTTAAACTGTTCTTTAAATATCCTTAAGAACAATGACAGAACCTTTTAAGAACAAATTTTGTTCTTAAAAAGTCCTTCATATATTCAAGAACATTGTTAAGAACAGTTCAAGAACATCAGAAGGTATATGCTGTTCAAAAAAAGTCCTTTAAGTGTTCAAGAATAATTTAAGAATAATTATAGAAAGGTCCTTAAAAAGTTTTTGAACCGTTCCTGAAGAACTTCATTTCGCAGGGGTAGTTATATTATATTGCTCAAGCTTTCAGAATGCAGAAATCAAATCTTCAACAACAACCTTCCACAAATCATCAAGGGTAGCAATATTTTTGTTGTTAACTCACTTAACCCAGGGGTGAATGATTTTAGATGTACTTAGACTGGCGCCGGCCAAGTTGATGTTTTCTGCTTAATTCTGGCGTTTCTTGACCTTGATGTTTTCACTGTGTATGTAGAGTCTATTAATGCAATTACATCCAATTTGGCGATGATGAGTAAACAGTTGTATATTCTGATTTATTCTCATAATGTGTTATTAATGTTTTGTTAATTAAATTATTAGGTTGACCTGTGGAGATATTTCTCTTCATGCTTTTATCAGCTGTTACTATTCATTTAGTATGTGTCAGGTCTTTGACTCATTGGATGCTTCATTTAATTTTTTTATCATTTTGAGGAAAATTTAGTCTTTGACCATCAAGTATGATTTTTGTACAGAGATGGCAGTCAGTCATAGAAATAAGCACACGCATGAAGGCCATGTTGAGTATTTTGAATGGCAGGTGATATGTAAAAGCTAATTTCAATGACTAGGAATGGCGAGTCTAAAGTGAATATGCTGAGTTGGGCAAATTAATAAGCCCATTCTTTGTGCTGTTTGTGCCAATGAAACATGTTTAAAGAGTTAGCTAATTAATTCATTATAACTGCAAATCTATCATTTTCCATGATTAATTACACCTCCTTTAATTGGATCTTGATAGAGCAGCAGCAACCATCATGCTCTAAAAGAATAAAACTTTGTATTTATTTTAGGCATTGATATAAACAGTATCAATTGTCTTAGATTAAAATTTATATTTATTGCACGTAACGCGTAATAAAATGATATAATATATATCACATGAAAAATAATTAATACAAAGTGCAATGTTAACTGTTTATTCAGGATGCGAGTGCCTGATTTATTAATTTAGATCCTGTGCCATGTTTTGTCATGCTGTATGCTTCGTCAAGTGCTCATTTCCTTTATTAAACAACATAATGAAATTAATTAATTAGCAATTACAACCTGTTATTATTCCTGACCAACAGTAATGTCTCTGATTACATTGAGAGCAATAAATTTCGTCTTAATTAACATGCATTTGTGCAGAGTAAAAATATATAGGCTGTGTAATAACATTAGCATAAAACTAAATGACACAAGAATGTAAGGTTTAGCTAGGCCAAAACAAACTGATATTATGGTTCCTGTAGCCCCCTTTCCAACCATATTTGTTCGTCCTTGACAAAACACAAATCAGGTGATATTTTCAGTGAGTTAATGGCCCTTCGTTTTTTTACACTTACAAATTTTGTCAGCACTATTTCTCTCTTAATGTTTGTCGTATTTCATTGAAACTTGGTATGATTGATCAGTACCATGTCCAGTTTCGCATTTCGTTGGTGGACATTTTTCGAGTCAATTTAAAGAAGTTATGGCCCTTTGTGTTTTTACACTGTAAATGTTGTCCGTGCTCATTTCTCTGTTAATGTTAGTCATATTTCATTGAAACTTGGTATGACTGATCAGTACTGAGGCTAGTTTTGCATATCATCAGCAGAGGTTTACCAGACAAATTGTAAGGGAGTTACGGCACATTGTATCATCATCATTTAGAAGTCTGATACTAATTAAGTCACTTTGACATGCAGTATCTGGGGGTATTCATCACATTCAGTAATATATCTAGTTTTTCAACATATTACAAATGTACCAGAACCACAATGTTACTTTGTTTTGGCTTTAAAACTACTAGAAGTTTAGCATGAAACAAAATGACACCAGAATGTAAGATTTAGCACATCAATTGGACAGGGAGAAGTTTGTTGTTAGATTGAGAAGACAGAAAACTAGTGATTAGGGAGAAGTTAGTTCGTAACAGAAAACTATTTACAAGTGTTTATCTGAGTTTCTCAGGTAAAGGAGTGTATAAAAAACAGAGCACAATGCTGCATTAGTCACTGTTTTTGTAGTGTTTTTGCACTTCTGCACTGTTACTTCCTAAAGCATTCTAATGGTAGATATTAGCTATAGGTATTTTGCACGAAAAAATAATAGCTGTTATTATATATGTACTCAATTCTCAGGATAATGTCTGTAAATAGTCTGAATGTGGGAGATTGTGGGTAATTCTGGTACATAGTCTGGATCTGGGTGATTGTGGGTAATTCGGGTACATAGTCTGGATCTGGGGATTGTGGGTAATTCTGGTACAGTGAATGTTGGTAATTATGTTACATAGTTTGGATCTGGGTGATTGTGGCTAATTCTGGCACATAGTCTGGATCTGGGTGAATGTGGGTAATTCTGTTACATAGTCTGGATCTGGGTGAATGTGGGTAATTCTGGTACATAGTCTGGATCTGGGTGAATGTGGGTAATTCTGGTACATAGTCTGGATCTGGGTGATTGTGGGTAATTCTGGTACATAGTCTGGATCTGGGTGAATGTGGGTAATTCTGGTACATAGTCTGGATCGGGGTGATTGTGGGTAATTCTGGTACATAGTCTGGATCGGGGTGATTGTGGGTAATTCTGGTACATAGTCTGGATCAGGTGAATGTGGGTAATTCTTGTACACTGACTGGAACTTGGTGATTGTGGGTAATTCTCATACATCAGTTGATGAAGCAGTTGTCTTTTAGTGATAACTGGGGTTGTCTGTGGATAAATATTTGTTTGGCATGAAGCAATATTTTATAAAGCATACTAGTATACTGTAACCTGCCGATTTAATTAAAAGGATGTTTGAGTAAATATTTAGACTGCCCTATAAATATGCATAATAGCTGTCTGTGTCTGTGCACACTATCACACTATGTGATGTGCTATCTAATAAACTGTGAAAGTGTGAAGTTGTAATTTCCCTTTTACTGAAGATTAATTTACTGATTGATTGAAGTATTTTTATTGATAACTGTCCTAGTTTCTTACCGTAAATACGCAGCCATAAGTCGCATGCAGCCATAAGTCGCAGGGGGACTTTTGAATAAAAAATCAAGGTTTTTGTCTAAACCCTTTCATAGGTCGCATGTATAGTTTTCCATTTTTGTGAAAGGTGAAATCATGTGCTCAGTGTCCAGTGTCGAAGGAAATGTGGTCATTTTCAGCTAAAGTTGGGAGGAATGTGGTGATTTTCAGACAGAATATGGAGGAGTGCAGTAATTTTCAAACAAAGTTGATGGGAATGTGGTCATTTTCAGATAAAGTCAGGGAGATGCGGTCAGTTTCAGATAAAGTCAGGATAAAGTCAGGAGTAATGTAATGATTTTCTGACAAAATCGGTAGTAGTGTAGTAAACTCTTCCATAAGTCGCGGGGTGACTTTTTAACTATTTTTGGGACTGTTTTCGCCCGACTTATGGCTGAGTATTTACAGTATTCAGAATAATTGATATAAAATATTAATTCTATAAATGTTGCTATGACTGCTCTATACAAAATACTGTCACAGTGGGTATATATACAACATCTCCAGAGCCCTAGTGAAGTTTTAATGAATAATGGTTCATGCCTTGTTTTTGTACTGTTCATGAACAATTCACGAATCATTCAAGAATCCTTCATTTATGATTCATGAACAGTGAAAGAACAAGGCATGAATCGTTCATTTACCATTAATAAATTGTTCATAAACATTATCCATCAATTTTGTTCATGAGAAATGGTAGAACAACACAATCATGAACAATTCATGAATGTTTCACAGGGATATGAAAACAACATACATTTTACAGTTTTCAAGCTTAAGCTTCAAGAAAACAAACAATAAGTATACATTTTAGGAAATTTGGGAAAGCTTGAATTGTTATATGTAAATTTTACAATTTTCATAAATACTACTGTACATGCTTTAAGTGCAAATTGTTTTTTGTGTAATATAACTTGTCATTTTATATGTTCGCTCTATTTTCCTGTAATCCATTAAAACGAAGATATTAGAATGTGACATTTCAACGTGCTTAATAGTATATTGTTGCTGTAATAAGATGACAAAATAGAGGGGAAAATAATAAATTAGTGATGTTTTTATTGTGATGCATTAATTTTTTGTCAGCATAAATGTTTGATGAGATGGGTATCAAGTAGACTGGACCACCAATAATAATTTTGAAGTTTGTAAAATATTGTTGTCTCGGTTGCTTAGTTACTGAAGTTGGTAATTTTACTCTATATTGAAATGTTGAATTGTTAAGACATTTATTAATTAATTTATGCTAAATCTACCAGTAATATTATTCTCTGTTTAATCTTCGTAGTAATTAATTGATGGGTTTCGATGTTATGATATCTTTACTTTCTTGCACATACAATAGTTTCATTAAAAATATGCTGATTATTATTTCAAACTTTCGGAATCAATCAGGACTGTTCAATTAATTCTCATAATCATAGATTTAATTATAGACATGCCACTCGAAATTTTGTGGATCTACCATAATAATTAATGAATATTTGTCTATGATATATAACCTACCCTATGAATACGAGTATTTGGCTCTCAGTGATGATGTGCTGATATGTTAAGCATACTCAGCTACCTACGACTGGAAATATGTAGGGTACCTCACCATGGTTCTTTGAAAAGTCAAAATCTGACATTCCAGTGTTTAGCTATACATTCCTTCCTACCCAGTTCAAATTAATTTGAAGCTTCTTTTTTGCCATGGTATTCTTTCACTAGATAAAGGAAACAGGTTGGTTATTCAGAATAATTCTGATAGGTTACTGACTGCTAACAGCTGTTCAATGCTATTATTTATTGCTTGCAAGTGAATTTCTGTTTATTTTGTTTGACAATAGAGTTTTGTTACCATTTTGATATTATAAATGTGGCATTTTTGTGGCAAGGAAATAATTATTAAATATAAACTTGTATACTATTTTACTGCAACATTATACCAGCAAGGAGTCCTGACAATCCTATTTATATTGCAATACATCAATACATCGATGGCTTAGAATGAGAAGGTCGTAACTACTACTTACGACCTTATAAGACTCATACATATTTGAAACCTCCAGTACCAGGCCCTTCTAATGAGCCTATTTTTATGAAAATCGGAACTTGTCATGTTGACCAAAATGAAGCTTTGAAAGCTTGATTTACCATATTAAGTAAAGAGTGAATTGCAGACTGATTTTTCTTGTTTTCTCAATATATCGATTTTGTACTTACGACCTTCTCATTCTAAGCCAGCGACATGACCTGCATTCTTGTTCAACTACTGTGTAATATTCTTCCTTCTGGGAACTTGACTAACCACTGATGTATGAGAATGATACAATGTCATGACATGTAGGCCTTAATGTTTAATCCTTTTGTCAGTACTATATAGTAAGAAGGGCCAGAGCCAGGTCATCATATTGTTTAGTATTTATCAATTCCCTGTAGGAGACTGAATTCATTTTTTAAGGACCAATTAGGATGATGCTAAATAAATAAAAACGTGTTTTGTGTGCGCACAAAGCTCCTTTTTAGATGGTCTAATAAGGTAAAACAGGATTGGGCTCTCAGCTCCAGAGGAAGTCATATTGACACAAACTATCTGTTAAAAAGTAAGGATATGGCTAATGAGGATTTGCAAGGATTATTTTAACCCTTAAATTATTATCTCAAAGGACAGATAGACAAACTTAAGTCAGTCCTCAAAACCATCTTATATTTATTGTAAGAGGGGATCTGTTGAACAAGGGGATGAATTTCAAATTTTATCTGAAAGCAGGATCTTGGGTATTAGTCTCAATGTTGTACCGAAAGGGCTTTTTATTCATTGTTAGACAGATTTAGCTTGTCCTGCATGGGAAGGGCTCTATCATGAGTTATTCAGTTATACTTGACTCAAATCAGGATATTGAACTTCAGAGAGCGATTATACACATATCTTTATTAAAATCTTAGGCACACAATGAAGCCTGATAAGGGCCCTGTAAAGCCTAAAGTGTACTTGACATGCTAAAAGATGCGTGCTGCTAGCAGGATCTTGGGTGGATGAATCTGGTCTAAAACTGGTATCAGGTAACAGCTGAACAGCTGATGAAACAGGTTACCATTCTTCATCCATTGTTACCCAATGAACTATCAGGTTGTTCTGGTTGTGTAGCGTGTATTGTTGTTGAGGAGGAACATCACGCTATCATTTGATACATACAAGGTGTATGGGGTATCTTGTCATGGTTAGATGAAGGTGTGGTACCTCAGCGAAGATAAAGTTTCCTATTTTACCCTGGATGTCTGTCATAAGATATCTAAGGTGAAACATTTTCAACAATTAGAAGACTGTTAACTGCTGGCATCATGTGTTACTGGTTGTTATAAAACACTGCTTCTAGTTTGGCATTCACTATACATATAATTATCTCGACTTGTTATTTTTAGAACTGCTGCTTGATAATATTAATGACATCATTATATGAATTGTGTGGCACTGAGTGAACTGCCTTGCACATTTTATGCAGTAATAACTGCTTGTAAATTATAATACATCATCAGAGGCATATTTTGACCTTTGAATTTCAAAAAGATGGAAATTGTTCAATATTAAACCTTAATTTTTTTAAGTTCAAGTCAAGTATGTACAACCTCTGCTGAGCCCCCTATCCCTTACAGGACATAAACCTCTCTCATCCAACTTACATAACCCTTTTGTTTCAGAAGTAAAAAACTCTAAATTGTACCTCTCCAAAGCAACTACCTCTGTAAAACAATCAATCTTTGTGTTTTCCAAGTGATGTTGCTCTAGAGAGTGGTCTGGTCATGTACAGTACACACAATTGTACATGTATGCTGATAAAATTAAAGATTGTAGAAAAATGTAATCTTCAGAAAGTAACCGATTACTAAAACACTTGACTTCCATTCTTTATTTAACAAATTAACTTCTAATTTTGAAACCACCTGTTATTTTCATGTATGTGGTTATTTATAGATACAGTTCAACTAACATAATTATGTTAACCATTATTATACCTTAACATGCACTCAGTGGTGTAATTTAAAATGTCTAATTAGATAACATTCTAATTAGTTTTAAATGGATATTTGAATACTAGTATACTATATCGAGGGCTCAGTGCAAAACTATGGAAACTACATCGATTTATAGAGGTATGCACCATAGTTTTTCACAAAGCCCTCGATATACTCATTATAATTTTGTGTACATTCTAATGGAATCGGAGACAATTTTTATGGGTGTCCCTCCAATCAGGTGTCACCAGGTATTCAAAATTGATCTTATTTGATTGGAGAATAAGGATAGCCAATCTTATTACTTTTAACTGACCAATAGTCTAATATTGTGTAATCTGATTGGTTGTCCTTATCCTTAAGTCAAGTAAGATCAATATTGAATATCACTCCTGGTTCAATACATCATTGATGAAGCTTTTTGCATACTTACCAACTTTTAACTATTTAAGTTTATAATAATAATCAGCTATGATATTTCAAGCAACTTTTCTTACATGTAATAATTGCTGCTGGGCTGATTTGACCATGTAGAGGCAACGTTTGAATTGTAAGTCTCATGGTGTCACCAGCACGAATTAGTCAGTTTAGGGATTTTCTATTATACCATGATAATTTAATTGTGAAAGTTTGGCTAGTTTGGCATGTATAATAATTAGCCTTTCGTTGGGAACGAACCCACAACCTTTGAGTTTCTGTCAAGGCAGTCTTTCTAATCATGGTAAACCACAGGGGTTGATTGACTGGGAAAGAATTATTGATGAAGACATATTTTGTGGAAGCTGGATGAGTGCTGAATGTTGATTTAGTGATCATAGGTAATGGTGTTGTGGCTTTGTGGTTGACTGCAAACCATTTAACCATGTGCATGCATCAATGAATGGATTTCACTCACATATTTACCTGTTTGCTTATGGTAATTCTATGATTTTGCATGCACTGTGCATGCTAGAGTAATCATTTACTTTGCATGTTTACTTTCAATATTTTAACCAAGCAAATGCATTAACTCTGTTAAGATTTTTATTGACATTGATTTTTTAATCATTTAATCATCCTGTATCGATCTACAAATATTGGGTTGAATAAGCCTTATCAGTCATATATATCATGGTTATTTAGATGTTATCATTTTACATTTTATGCTAGTAATGCTTCACATGTTACAAGATGTTTTAATTAAAAATATGCTAATTAATTGTTACTGTGGACAAGGTGTGTTCCGTCTATTGGCACCCAACATTTAGCAATAATTGTCTATGAGTAATAACTTCAAAAAGATCAACCGATAGCATTTCAGTTAAGTTACCAATTTCGAGGGCTGTTTTCAGCTTTTCATCTGTTCAGCTGTTCAACCACCCTTTGACATTTTAACTTCCCCTGGTCATTGGGCTACCTAATGAAACATACATTCGAGTCTCCCTGAGGAGACCATTTCTCTCCTGTTAGTGTGTCAGCCAGCATCGATCTGTGGCGCCCAGGAATATACACAGCCCAGCCCTCACAGGTACCAATTTACACCTTGGTGGAGTGGAGCCTGTGGGTTATTTTCGCTCAGAGAAATTAACCACTGGTCTAGACGGGGGGGGTTGAACCCGGGACCTCTTGATCCCGAAGCGCGCATCCAACCTCTAGGCCAGTGCTCTCCACTTTAATTAAGCAATAACTGCCTCTCTGAGTAATAACTCCAAAAAGTTGGAACCAATAGCAATTAACAGAATTGCAACATATATAAAATGATATGTAACCTTTTGTGAAAATGTATTTCTAGCAATTTGTTTTGAATCTTTATTTAGTCAATGTGATAGCGAATTTAGAGCGCGGCGACAGAACATGCAATAAAAGCTTGAATGTATCATGTGTGAGTAAATTCACTATCTGATTCAATAATATGTTTTACAGAATTTTAGTATTTATGACTACAATGAGTATGGTTGTCATCTTGACATGTTTAAAACGTGTGACTCTGTGGCCATCTGCGGCCTTTAAGGTTTAACGGTTATGTATCAGTATTTTGGCAAATATAAAGTTGTAATATTTTGCTGTTCATTTTATTAAGATAAATTTCGCAAAATATGCAGTGCCATAGTTCATAATAAATTTATGATTCATTCATTGCCCGGTCAATTGAGTTGCACTCACCATCAGAAGTGATCGACTTTAAACAACTAATGGCACCGAAAAACACGTATGCTTCTACCTGTCTACATTTTATGTGACTCAGTAGCATTTTGTTGGGAACCAGATTGTTCGAGATATACATCACCAGGGTTTTAACCACATCCATGTAATAAACCTACCTGGTACATTATAAAAAAGAAAACATGTGACAATGGCTTTATATGGCTTTTTTATATCCAATAAATCTTATATTACGAACCCCAGTATGGTTAATTCATGTATGTATAGAAGAAGGTAAATATAGGACCAGGATAGCATAATTTAACAGTTCTAATATTTCTATTATATAATTTACCTTTTTTATCATAAGAGGAGACATTTTCTTATATGTACAATTAAGGTGTATCATATTTGGCCAAAATTGATCTAATATTGAGAGCTCAGAGCAAAACTGTGGTATGTGCCTGTATTAATTTATGTAGTTACCTTAGTTTTGCACCAAGCCCTCAAATTATGCTATGCAACTACATTAAGTAGTTTGTAATATATTGAGGTATGAAGGCCTGGGACCAAGTTAATTTGTTCGCACATTTGTTGTTTTTTTTACCAACTGACATAGACATCATGGGTTCAGTTGACAGGAATCTAGCATTTAATTTATTTGCGGCCTAACAGGAATATTTTGTACTAATAATTTACATATTCAACCTGTGATTAATTCTACCCTTATCAATAAAATCATGATTTTATTTATGGGGATAAATAAATAGTGTCTGTATTCACATGCACGCCATGCACCACAAACTGTTTATAATACAAACATGCAAGGTTGGTATTGTGTAATATGAGACTTACTGCTAATAGTTCGGGATCTTTTTCCTTTGTGTCGTTTGAATTTATTGCACTTTTCATGATTGAATGAAATGAAAGTTTTCATGTAACTGGTTTTCCCAATTTGCCCGCTTTGGCGCAACAAGGTTGTATCTCACTATATTGTATAAAGTGTGATACAACATTTTTGCGCCAAAGGGATGAAGTTGGGATAGTTTTACATGCAAACCAGTTAGACAGACTGACAGTGTTTGATCATGCATAATTTCTAGGCTCTAAAAAACCTGCATTTATTGAAAAAAAACCATCTAGCTGCATATGAAAATATCTGCATATATCTGCTATACACAATGTTTATTGTTTTTTATGTGGAATAATTTAGTTTTTGCTTTAATTTATTTACATCATAAGAGAGACCTTGATTTTCAAAACATAGGACATGTCACATTCATTTTTGGTGAATTTCTGGGTTTTTTTTATGTAATATTTTAATTAATTTCTGCCTGTCATATGATTAGTTTTTGTTGACTTTACATTAAAGTTTCTTTGTTAATTAATTAACCATGCATGATATTGTGTTTACCTTGACATACCTAGATGTCAGACAATATTAATTTACCAAATTTGGATTGTTAAAATTCAAGTTATGCTTATACTGTTGATTCATTAAGTAATTATAAATTATGAGGGAACTATCCCTTTCTAAAGGATAGCTGGGACTGCAGTTAACTCAGTTTCACCCAGTTAAACCTAGATAAACACAGTTTATCTGGCAGATAAGGTTTATGTTTACGTAGAACTGTTCTCTTTTAACTTTGACGGACTGTATGCTTGTGAACATGTGCGATAACTCAATATTAAAGACTCACTAAATACGACACACCTTTATAGTTTAAAAAACGGCCAATGGAACTTTGAAAGAAGATAAAAAACTAAATAAAAGTGTAACTTGTAATATTTTCTTTGTGAGCCCCGCCTTTAATTATGTTGTATGTAGGAAAGATTTAGTGTTGAAGTCTGTGGTGGTACAGGTCTGTACACCTGTTATACTATTCACATTCCATCCTGTAAAACGTCTTTAAACTTTCAGCAAAACATAAGTACTGAAAACATCTTCTGAAAACATCGTTAAATAAGTATTTACTTCAGATCTATTCAATTACATGCGTAATAAACTGATCATTTCTGCTCATCAGCTAACAGACTGAGGGGGGGATGCACAACATACATGTTTATATACAGTTTTATATTTTATATTAACAAGTAATTAGGAATTGCAAGCAATACAGAAGTCCCCTACCTGGTTTTCAGGTTTTCAATGTTTCCATTGCCATGGCAACCACAATTTTTGTCAGAAACTCAGAAGTTAGACATGCATTATCTCCTTAATTATTCCTATCCACCTACCAAGTTTCATAAACCTAGCTTGTAAACTGTTTGATTTATGGCAGGATCCAGATTTCCTGACGGACAGACCGAAGATTGAGGGTAAACCTATAGTCAGTCCCCTGCGGTCCAAAACTGGTAGGGGGACAAATAAGCACTATATACAAAACATACATGTTTATACTGATATACTAAAAGAAATCACATAATTATGCAGGGTAATTAATATCCTTTAAAAGAAAATGAATTAAATTGTGTGCTTAAATGTGTCACAGGGTGCAAAAATTGCATCCTGACCAGGGCTCGAACCCTGTACCCTTAGCTTACATGTGACTAAATTAGCTATCAGACAGCTAACCACACTCTCTTACCCATAAGGGAACAGGTTCAAACCATGATACTTATTTCACTTTACTTGTACGCATATGGTGAAAAACATTTTAATTGCGTTTAATTAGCATAATTTCCAAGTAAGTACAAAAACATCTTGAGTCCAGGCATCTTTGATAAACAGGAAATGTATATTATACAAGTTCTTCACAGTGCTAAATAATGTAGAGGACTTTGACCAGCATTATAAGCTAAAATATGTGGTAATGTTATACATGTATGCCTAATTATACCAATTAGTTGAGGGATAGGCAGGCATACTTAGAACTTCAGAATATGGCTGTTTATTGGTTTTTGATGAGGTGCAATATTCTGCATATTGCATGATTATTCAAAGCTATGCTGTTGTAGTGGAGGTACGACTGATCATGCGCTGGATTTGAGAACCTGGAAATCCGGGTTTGATTTGAGAACCTGGAAATCCGGGTTTGATTTGAGAACCTGGAAATCTGGGTTGGATTTCTGGCCGCAGTATGTCATGGAAGTTTGACAGTAATGATTTTTCTTCCCATGAAGAGCCGTTCCTACTTCCTTATAGAAGGGTAATTAGTGAAAAGTTCAAGACTAGTCAAAATAAAGTCCTAGAAAATTGGTTAAGTGAATAGGCCACTGTATGACCGAATTACAGTTTGTTAAGTTAAATGAGAACAGTTATAAACATATGCTTGTCCCTCAGGTGAACTGTTTATCTCGATTCAACTTGGTGTAACTGATTTAACGGTTGTCCGTCATATTCTTTCGATTGAGATAGTTCCCTCATTATTATTACTTATTGAATCAACAGTGTCATTAATGTAAGTTGATTAATTACATATTAAGTTTATAAAATGAAACAATACTTTTAGTATATTACGTTTGGTTATACAACATACTTGAAACAGTGACAATTTTTTAATAAACTTGTGAACTGATTTAGTAAAGTGCTGTGTTTTTAACTTAATCATCAGCCTTCTTTTGAATACAGTATTACCCCAAATAAACGCCCCCCATGGGCCATTACAAAAGACGAATGTTCTTCAAAAAGAGGTGCGGGGGGGGGCTTTTATTAGAAGGAGCAGAATTAATGCAGTAAGCATAATTTAGCACTGAGCTTATATCTTGTCAAGAATATTGTAATATATTCATGCATAAAGTTAGGATCTGGTCAACATCCCCTTACGACAGACCTTGCTATATTATAGTTTACAATCGCTCAAAAACAGACACAAAACTCATCTTTTACAATTATACTTGACCCGGAATTTTGTTTGAAAATGCTGTTTTTTGTTTGATTTCACTTTTTTTCAGCAGGTTTGTGTGTTTAAATTATTATGTTAGCATCCTGTTGTCAGTGTAATTTAAAATATTGTTGATGTTTCTGATATAAATTACTTTTAATTTTTGATGTAATGGAAATTCCTTCTCCTGTTAGCAGTACATTAAAGGTAGGGAACCCAAGTTTTACTCCACCAAATTTTATGCTTTAAAGTGGATCTTCGTATATCGCTGACTTAGAATAAGAAGGTATCATAGTAAGTACTAGTAACTTACAACCTTATATGTGTAGTGTCTAAAATCAGCAATGTGAGGCACTTCTTTATATAATAATGAGCCTATTTTCATGAAAATCGGAACTTGTCATGGTGACCAAACTGAAGTTGAAACAGCTTGTTTTACCATAAGTAACGAGTAATTTTTGGACAGTTTTTTTTCTTGTTTTCTCAAAATATCTATTGTGTATATACTAACAACCTTCTCATTCTAAACTAGCAGTATATTTTCAAATTGGGATTTTAATAACAACATAACAATATGTAGACCAACATCCTTTGGGAGCAAATCACATTGATAATTGTTTAGATATTGACGTTTATGATTTTAAATCCCCTAAAAAATCAATCTCAAATTGCTTTTAGTATTGGATTTTTCCTGCCATATTCTTAATGCACAGTTATATAACCATCAAATTATCATTTTACAAAAATGCACAACTTTTAATACCCACAGAAATGAATGAATTTACAGCGCGTAATTTTAATATTTTTACATATGTATTTTGTTAAATACATTATGGACTTTATAACAAGTAGATTTACACCTGTTCAAAACATTTAGCACCAATTCTGAGAGCGTACCTTTAGAGAAGAGTTTTAGGGACACCTGGTTTCTCGTTTATTGGAGTCCAAAACTGTATGCCAAAAACCTCTGACAGGCATTCCTCGATGGTTAGAAGAATCAGATATAAAGTGATAATTTCATAGATTACACAAAGTTTTACAGATACAGTGTGTCAGAAAAGAGATTTATGCCTCAGAATATGATATCATTTATTGCAAATTTGCCGAATAGGTTTCGATCCCATTTGGTTGGAATTTAGCGGCTGAAGATCTGCGTACCTGTAATTAGGATTGGCTTTAATCTGACAAAGTGACAGTTACAGGATGTGTACCATTCTTTGTAGAAACAATGAATGTAATACCACCCAGGGCCTATCAGTACTTTGTTATGTTCCGTAATCTGTTTCACCTTTTCTTCTATACTGAAGTGTAAATCTAAGCACAGAGGTTGGAACATTTTGTAATCTGTATATATTATCCTTTCTTTGGTTTATTATCTAAAATCTTTTGTAAGATATTGTCATCAACTATTAACCAAAATAAGCTAAAACTAACTAACTGTTCTTTGTATTATTCAGCTGCTGTAATAAAGATTTAACATGGTCCCATTTCCCATTGGTGTTGCCAGAGAATTTGATACTGTCATGCAAAGTATTTGATGCCTGTTGAGCCAAGATGTTGCTTTTAAACTTAGAAAATACTTGCCCAATGTTGTCAGTAACCGTTGCTCCTTGCTTCTAACATCTTTGCCCAACGTTTGCCAGTTATTCCTTTCTTAGAACATCTTTGCCCAATGTTTGTCAGTTGCTCCTTGCTTCTAACATCTTTTTGCCAAATGTTTGTCAGTTGCTCCTTTCTTAGAACATATTTGCCCAACGTTTGTCAGTTGCTCCTTGCTTCTAACATTTTTGCCCAATGTATGTCAGTTGCTCCTTTCTTAGAACATATTTGCCCAATGTTTGTTAGTTGCTCCTTTCTTAGAACATATTTGCCCAATGTTTGTCAGTTGCTCCTTTCTTAGAACAGATTTGCCCAATGTTTGTCAGTTGCTCCTATCTTAGAACATCTTTGCCCAATGTTTGCCAGTTGCTCCTTTCTTAGAACAGATTTGCCCAATGTTTGTCAGTTGCTCCTTGCTTCAAACATCTTCACCCAATGTGTGTTTGTTACTTCTTGCTTAGAACTTCTTTGCCCAATGTTTGCCATTTGCTGCTTGCTTCAAGCATCTTGACCCAATGTTTGTCATTTGCTCCTTGCTTCAAACATCTTGGCCCAATGTTTGCCGTTTGCTGCTTGCTTCAAACATCTTGGCCCATTATGTTTGCCAGTTGCTCCTTGCTTCAAACATCTTTGCCCAATGTATGCCAATTGCTCCTTACTTCAAACATCTTCGCCCAATGTTTGCCATTTGCTGCTTGCTTCAAACATCTTGGCCCAATGTTTGCAAGTTGCTGCTTGCTTCAAACATCTTGGCCCAATGTTTGCCACTTGCTCCTTGCTTCAAACATCTTGGCCCAATATTTGTCAGTTGCTCCTTGCTTCAAACATATTGGCCCAATGTTTGTCATTTGCTCTGTCATTTGCTCCTTGCCTCAAACATCTTGGTCCAATGTTTGCCATTTGTTGCTTGCTTCAAACATCTTTGCCCAATGTTTGCCAGTTGATCCTGTCTTCAAACATCTTGGCCCAATGTTTGCCAGTTGCTCCTTTCTTCAAACATCTTTGCACAATGTTTGTCAGTTGCTCATACTGCTTCAAACCTCTTTGCCCAATGTTTGTGAGTTTCTCCTTTCTTAGAACATATTTGCCCAATGTTTGTCAGTAACTGTTGCTGCTTGCTTCAAACATCTCTGCCCAATGTTTGTATGTTGCTGCTTGCTTCAAACATCTTTGTCCAATGTTTGTATGTTGCTGCTTGCTTCAAACATTTTTGCCCAATGTTTGTATGTTGCTCCTTGCTTCCAACATCTTTGCCCAATGTTTGCCAGTTGCTCCGTGGTTCAAACATCGTTGCAGAATGTGTGTCAGTAGCTTCTTGCTTCAAACATCTTTGTCCAAACTTTGCCAGCAGCTCCTTGCTTCAAACATCTTTTCCCAATGTTTGTAAGTTGCTGCTTGCTTCAAACATTTTTGCCCAATGTTTGCCAGTTGCTTTTTGCTTCAAACATCTTTTCCCAATGTTTGCCAGTTGCTCCTTGCTTCAAAACATTTGTCCACGGTGTGTCAGTAGCTCCTTGCTTCAAACATCTTTGCCCACTGTTTGCCAGCAGCTCCTTGCTTCAAACATCTTTTCCCAATGTTTGTAAGTTGCTGCTTGCTTCAAACATTTTTGCCCAATGTTTGCCAGTTGCTCCTTGCTTCAAAAAATTGTCCACTGTGTGTCAGTAGCTCCTTGCTTCAAACATCTTTGCCCAATGTTTGCCAGTTTCTCCTTTATTCAAACATCTTTGTCCAAAGTTTGCCAGTTGCTCCTTGCTTCAAACATCTTTGCCCAATGTGTGAGAGTTGCTCCTTGCTTCAAACACCTTTGCCCATTGTTTGCCAGCAGCTCCTTGCTTCAAACATATTTGTGCAATGTTTGCCATTTGCTCCTTGCTTCAAACATCTTTGTTGAATGTTTGTCAGTTGCTCCTTGCTTCAAACATATTTGCCCTTAGGTAAGGTAATCTTAAAAAAGAAGTGACCAATTTTATTCACATTCATGTATGGTACCTAAACGGCATTCACATCCCCATATCATGTCAAAGTGACTGTCACAGATGTGTAACATCCTATTGTGTAAACTTAAACCTCCGAGAATTAAAACCAGTAAGGTTTATGTTTCCAATCATTTATATACCTCCTGATATAAGTTTAGAAGGTGAAAGTGGATGTTTGTCTGTGTGTTTGATGTGGGAAATATACAGAGAATAATTGTGTCAAATTGATGTAATAATTACTACAATTACTGGATAATAAAACCCTAATGGTTGGGAGTCATTCAGTCTTCTGTATGGTAAAATGTTGTCTAATGTTGTATGAATGTTGTAATATGATACTCGAAATTGCTTGCGGCCTGAGAAGCCTATAAAGGTTAAGTAAATCTTGTCGCTCAACAAAATCACAAAATATTGTCCAAATAAAATATCTGAAGACAGAAAATGGATGATATTGCTGACAGATGAGGTTGTCATACAAGCATGGAACATCAGCTTCGTGATGTCTGCTATCTGTCTGGATGCCTACCATTTTGTCTGTGGCCTGATTGTTATTTTATTTTTCTGAGTAATAAATTATGCGACTTAAATGTTTGGCTGGTGTGACACACTGACTTATAATCGAAAACAAGCACTAGCTATCTGGTCTTTCTAGACACTCACAGAAAACTGGAAATGTCACTTCAGTAATTTCTTTCCATAAACTCTTCTGGCAGTTTTTGCCTTGCGTGTGCTTTGCACTCAGTAACATAGTGTTTATTAACAACAATACTCTCACACTAAATATTATATCATGTATGTATGAGTTGTAAGCAGCATGGAACGCTTACCATATATACTGTAATAAATGTAAATAAATCTTGCATAACTTAATACAATGTCTTGACAGCAGTCAAGTTAGTTCCGAGTAAAATAATTTCATGAAAAACAGAATGCTTATGGGTTGTCTCCTATAAAAGTAGGGTCTATATAAACAGACTTGAAGGAGCATCAACTACTATAGTTCAAACCATGACCTTTTAGACGAGTCTATTTGTGCGGGTAACTGGTGATTTATTGATTTCAATAGTCATGATTTAAAGATATGCTACTTATGTGTTATACATATCTGAATAGTCAATCCCACGCCAATCTTTAATCTTTATCGGCGAATGGATTAAACTTTAAAAAGTGCAGTCACGGCTCAATGCTCGAAATCGAACTATAGAAGATGTACGGTATCTTGTATTTGTTGCTATACCTGAAAGGTACAGTGTCTGTTTATGTTTTGTTGAATGTTTTCTGCACGTGAATTTTGTCTGTCATGTTTTTAGAGGTACACACCTATACAGTAGCACCTTGAAGATAAGAGAGTTGATCGATTGCTTATTCTGTGGGTTGATGTTGTTTTTTGTTGCTGTTTCTTTTACAAACTAATGATACTGCTACGTGGTAAAAGCCATGCTATATTATCTCGGTGGTATATTATCTCGGTATCTCTGTGTTGAAGTAGGTGTTATCCAGACCAATTGTTTGTTTAAGTTTTGGTAATTCATTTTGATACCAGGGTAACGTGAGTAATTTGTAAAAAAAGGCGGTATTGTCTGCAAACTTATTGTTCTTCTAGGCTTTGTTACTGTAATGATGATTGTGACCTAGCACGTTGGATAGCTGCTGTTAATCGGGGATCTTTATTATTTTTCAGGATTCTAAGACCCCCATACTCCAATGTTGTCAAATGTGTTATTTATAAGTTAAGATAAGGTTAAATGACCAAACCTGGTATTATATGATAATGTTACCTGTTTTATAGTACTTACCAGTATCGAATGATAAGTAAATCCAATCTTAACCTGGGATAATTATACAATGTATATACAGCTATTAACTATCACTCTATCTTTTTTACGCTACCGTTCTCATTAAATATTAACGGTTTTAATTTTTTTCTATTCAAGCCAAAAGAACTAGCTTACATTTTGAAGTACTTTTAAACAGAAATTATTACTGTAAACCAAGAAATTATTTGGTAGAATTTCGCAAAATTAACTAGCTGCAAAAGTGTTCAAAACATTAATATTGACATCTCGTGAGACTTTAAAATGCGAAAGTTTGTAGTCGCGAATATACCAACAATTGACAAAATGTGAAAGTTAGTATTAGTTAATGACCAACATTCATTCATTGTCATTGAAAACTCTAGAAACAATCAAAATACGTTGTAAAAATCTTATTGAGAGCTTTCAACTACAATGAAGATCATTTGACAATTTATGAATAGGCGGCAATGAAGTAGGGTTAATATATATCTGTATCACATAGCTACCGGATTTAAACCCTCAAGTAGCAGTGAGTAGAGTTGGGATGAGGCACACACTGTAACAACCCACGAAAATAATGAATAATTAGTGAAGAATGTAAGTGGATAGGTTGCTTATAATGTCCTCACAACTCCGGTTGACATGTCGAGTGGTTTCCGGTCCTTAGTAGACTAGCTGAACAATTTCAGCGTCATATAGTAACATTGTGATCCAGTTACTAAGTGCACTTGAAATCTACTCATTGTGTCGATATGTGTAACTTCAATGAGTGCTCATTATTGCCCATATAATGTAAAAGAGTGGCAAATGTGCCCTGTTTGTTATGTTCTATCAGTTGAGTCCCTTTGGATACATGGCCTCCATAGCTAAGTGGCTAGAGCGCTTGCTGCCTACTCCAGTGACCCGGGTTCGAATCCGGTTGGAGGCACACATGTACCTGCCATATTCAGTAGAAAACTGACTGGCAAATAAAGGCTATACTCGGCATTGAGGATAAATTAAGCATTTTCTAAACAATCTCAGACGCATGCCTTTAGTTCATAATATCATGAGATATATCATGAATTTCCAGACAATGGCTTCTTTGTGATTATCAGTCTGTTTATCTCAACACCAGGCACAAATATTGAGCTGAGTTTTAAGTCGGTCTGGGGTTTGAGAAGAGATTGGGGACTCTCGGTCTGGTATCTCTGGCAGGACCAAAGCCATATGATATTGATGTGATACCTACATTCTTTGGTCACTGACCCAGTAACAAAATTGACTTGAATTCACTGTATGGTGCTCCATTCATTGACAGTAATATCGTTACAATGGTCATTACAGAACTGAATGTCACCGAGTTACGGTTGGGATGCTTCTTGTCAAAGTTTGTTTGTCAAGTTCATATAAAGGTTTTTGCGATCATGTCCTATAGCAAATTTACCACTAATTTCAAGTCCTTAATCGATCGACTGACTATTCTGTCAACTCTGACTGCTTCAAATTTCGTACTGGACCGGCTTCAGATGTTCATCTATATCTAAAGGTCATCAAAAAGTGGTTAATAAAACGGGATATCCTAAACAAAACAGGATACTGGTCAAGGACATCAACTGGTAGTTCATTCATTGATAAGATCTGTAATACTGAACTTATTGAAACATTGACACTGTTTGAGCTGGAAATCCGCTGTCTCTTTTTGTGTGACTGTAAATAATATTTAACTCCTTATTGTGCCCTCCCACTTATTATAAGTGGGGACATATAGAATTGGTGCTGTCTGTACATTCGTACGTACATATTTAACATAAATCTTGTGTGTTGAACTTCTCACAAACTCTTTGGCGGAATTTCTTCAAACTTTCACTGTTTCCTTTGTTACTTTTACTATATATCCCTGGTGAATGGGGGCATTTGTGTCCCATGGACTCATTTCTAGTATAATAAATAATTCCCTAAGGTTTCAGATGTCATTATGTGGGGATATACATGTACAGTCCAGCTACATTGTGGTGATGTTTCCCAACTTCAATAAGCTGAATTAACATATAAGACTTCAACTAAGTGTCACTCATGTATGTACATAATATGCAATCAACTTAAAATATCAATTGAAATTGTAAATATAGAAATAGATTATGACTGTATGCTTTATGTGTACCAGTGTGTAGGAAGTCAAGTACCATAGGTCCTGTTGTATCCTAATCTGTATCAAGTATCATAAAGATCTATCGCTGGCTTTGAATGAGAAGGTCGTAAGTACAAAATTGAAGTTTTAAGTAAACAAGAAGAAACTGTCTGAAAACTCCTATTTCCTTATGGTTTAAACAAAAGTTGTTTCAACTTCAGTTTGGTCAACATGACAACTTCTGGTTTTCATGAAAGTAGGCTCATAAGAAGTGCCTGGAGATGCTCCAAAGTTTGTTCAAATATTGAGTCATACATGCATTTTGACTTAATAGTTTTCACAAACGATCACTAAATTACATTAGACTTTTTAGCTATTGCTTTTCAATGCCGAATATGTAGTGCCTTTAAAATACAATAGAAGTCTCCAAAACCAATAAAATAATGATATTTTTGTGGTTTCTTTGATATTGATAAGCCTTCCTTTAAAGTTCGTTAAAAATGCAACTCTATAGAGATCATTGTGTATCACTGCTCTTTTCTTGGTGTCAGCATGATCATCTCAATTAAATGTAGGTGAAGTTCGATAATGGGTCATCTGGGGTAAAAAGCTAGGTCAAAAGGTAAAACAATAAAAACCTTGTTTTAAGTCACTAGGGTCACGTTTATGAAACTTGGTCACAACCTGCATCTCACCAAAGTCTATATTAGGTTCAATACCTGGGTCTCATATGGTCAAAAACTAGGTCACTCGGATCAACTCATAGACAAATGGTCACTAGTGGTCACAATTTAAGTCTAATCATTATGTATCTTGGTTACAACCATCACTTTAACAAAATATAGGTCAAGTTCGATACTTGTCTCATCTGTGGTCAAAATCTAGGTCACCTAAGGTCAAATCAAATCTTAAAAAGCTTAAGTCACCATAATAGTATCATTTCAACAAAACCTAGGTCAAGTTCAATATTAGGTCATCCCGGGTACAAAACTAGGTCACAAGTTACAATTTTATAATACTATCATCATCCCAAGCTTACTGATGTTTGGCATTTAAAGTTTGAGATAAAATTTAATGGTGAACAAATAAATTATACGATAAAACATTATATTTTGCATGCATCTTGGAAAATCAAAATTTTATTATGACTGCAAACAGAATGCAATGCTGAGAAGGGTTATTTATAAGATATGATATTCTGAGAAGGTATAATGTTTGGGCGTTGTTCCTACTTTCAATATATCATTGTCAGGGTTATTTTGGAAAGATTTGAAAGGAAAATAGCATCAGTAAGGACAAGAGAATGATTGATTTGGGATATTGAAACTGTGAGTTTCATGCAGTGATATGCATTATGGGTCGTTTAAGGCTTCATTGTGATCACATGCTGTCTTTATTATATTCCAGAATTAAAAGCATATTAACAGTACTGTCGATTCAATAAGTAATACTAATGAGGGAACTATCCCATTCGAAATAGAAACGGGAATTACAGTTAACTCAGTATACACTGTTAAGAACCTAGCTGAATATAGTTTACCTGTCAGAGGAGCTTATGTTTATAACCATTATCATTAAATTTTGAACAAACTGAAATTATAATTATATATCAACATAAATACTGGGTTACACAGGGGCTGTGATGTGTCTGGTCCAGCGTCTCTGTGACCCTAAGACCAAAATGCCATTGGTTTGAATCCCTCCTGGGATCAAGTTGCAATGGCACCACTGGTAATCATCATAAACTCCTCTGGAATATGCCTCAGTCTTCCAGTGGAATTATGTCTATGAGTGGAATCTACTGGTATACCCCCGATATTCCACCGATATTCCACTGTATCCCCCAATATTCCACTGAAATTCCACTGTTTCCCCCAATATTCCACCGATATTCCTCTGTCATGTTATAAGAGCATAATTATTATAATATCCAGGATGTATGTATATCTGATCATGTCTGCCTTCTCTAGGCTCTATGATTTATTACTCTATTATCATTATTCTTATAATTGTTTTCAACCACCTGTTTAAAATCAAATTGGAATATCAGATAAAGATATATCCATTTCCCAGTCAGGGGAGACAATTACATGATCATTGGCATGCACCCTGGGATGGACAGGATCTTCTTATCAAGTTGACAGTAGGGCATATACTGTAAAATCACATAGTATCGCGAGATCCAAATTTTGCGAATTTGAAATTCTGAAGCATTTCCTCTTGATAGATGATCATTATTTTACTTTTTAGAAAACAAGGTTTTCTGCATTTTACAGCCACTGTTAAAGATCTGAGTATCATCATTAGCATATTATTTTGTGAACTTTTTGAATTAGCAGATTATTGCAAAAAATAATCTCTCATAAATATGTATCCTTTTACTGTACTTTTTATCTGGAAATGTGGATTTATCTTTTTAGAACAGTATGTGGTCATAGTGAGATAAGTTTTCATGTTAACACTGACGTACATTGTGTGTTTGATGCTGTTATTATGAGTTGTTTTCATGGGCATATCAGTTTTTGGAGTCCAATCGCCATTTTCATGGGGCCAGTCATTACAATATTTAATTATTTGTGGATTCCTAATTGCAAAATAAAAAATGAACATTCAATAATAATGACAAGCCGGAATAGTAATTGAAAATTTTGACAATCAGTTCTTATTGAACTGTTACGTACTGTTCTGTTCTATACCGTTTATAAAGTTTTGTAATCGATGAAAATTTTACCACTGATAAAGATGATTTAACTGCCAAATGTTTTACCCGTTTGCAACTTTGGTAATGAAAATATGATAATTAAACATATAACAGAAGTTTGAAATCATCAGGTGATGTGCATGTATTCACCTGGCTCGTGCAGACATGCTCACGTGCAGACATGCTCAGCGTACAGGTTGCAGTGCATATAGTGTATAAATATCAGGCGTTCAGACACGCAGGAAATACATCAACTTGAAGTTACCATGGTTTAAAATTTACTTAACAACTTGATGGAATTTTCTGCGGAACTTATTATAAACATTTTTTTTTTCGTTTTCAAAATAGCAACATAATCTCAAACCACCTTTTATATGCTTCCACACAAGCTTACCTCTGTTGTTTGAAATTTTATCTATCTTGAAGCCTGCTGTATCTGGCGGTTTGAAATACTAACATCAAACTGTATTGCTGGCACCATTTTGCTTCTTGAAATGCAATTAAACTGGATTTCTGGTAGTTTTCAATAGACAAAATTTTAACTATTAAATTTTCATTATTTATTACACTTGTGTGTATTTTGAATTGGTTAAATTGATATTAACCTTCCCCATTTTGAAATATTCAAACCTTAAGTCGTTGGTTGTATCACACTAACATTATCAAGGGAGATCATCATGTCTTATATCTACCAACACATTATTCTATTTGTCAATCACTTGTAACGCATGATTTCATTGGTCAATCATTTCTAATACATGATTTCATTGGTCAATGACTTGTAACTCATGATTTCATTGGTCAATCATTTCTAACACATGATTAATGACCAATGAAATCATGCCTTACAAATGATTGACCAATGAAAGCATGTCTTACAAATGATTAATCAATGAAGTCATGCCTTATGAATGATTGACCAATAGATATTGATAACACACTCTAAATTTTGTTTTCGATTGGTTATCTATGAAGTAGTTTATACTTTAACAATAAATTCTCTGACTGTCAAGCACTTCATCAGGTTCTCTGTATTTTAATTAATAATTATAATCAGGTGCAATAATTGTCTATTGAAGTGACTGATGGATTATTTCCTGGTTATTGAATAGACCAATCTGCCCTGAAACCTCTAGTAATTGACTTTTATATAGTATTGTATCGGAAGTCTTTTATCATACAGTAACTTCAGGTGATAGATACATCACATCATGGTTGGTTTGATGGTTGTGTGTAAATTGCATATAGTCAACAACAATTGCTGCATGATGATGATATTTCCTTATTGTTCCAAATAAAGTTCTTTGCTTTCTGATGTTTGCTGTAGTTAAATTTGTTTTCCAATGCCACATGATCTAAGCCCTGTCATGTGACCAAGGCCTGTTGTCACATGATTATTAGAATAAACATCTTATGATTAAGGCTAGCCGTCACATGATCAAGGCTAGCTGTCACATGATCAAAGCTAGCCATCACATGATCAAGACTAGCTATCACGTGATAAGATTAGCTGTCACATGATCAAGATTAACTGTGACATGATCAAGGCTAACTGTGACATGATCAAGATTGGCTGTCACATGATCAATGCTAACTGCCACACAATCAAGATTAACTGTCACATGATCAAGGCTAATTGTCACATGATCAAGACTTGCTATCACATGATCAAGGCTTGCTGTCACATGATCATGATTAACTGGCACATGATCAAGGCTAACTGTCACATGATCAAGACTTGCTGTCACATGATCAAGACTAGCTATCACATGATTCAAGGTTTCTTGTTTCGATCCCCAAGCTTTGTTATACCAACAGACTGGTAAAATAGATTGTTTGCACAATAACTGCGCTCCAGAACAGCCACTTGAACATGACTTTTAACTCATTTTCACCCAGGTTTTTCCAAAGGACTGGTGAAAAATAACACAAAAAATAATTCTTTAGGTAATCATTTAGGAGCGCATTTATAATACTGGTATGATTTTTGGCCATTTACCACATTTGAACTGCATGCAGGTACTGGTATATTTAAAAAGAATAGGAAACCTGGAAAATATAAACTATTAGTACTCAAGATTACATCTTGAGGGGGATAAATGATGAATGACATTTTCCTCCCATTTTGTTCTGTTATAAACCTGTACTTCACAATTACTATTAAAATCTATCCAGAGCGGCTCACTAATATTTTGATATTCCTAGAAACCTTCATTACTGGTTATTTACTGCATAAATATGATAATTTCTTGACTTTATGATTCTAGCAGCCCTGGAAATGTTCCAGAACGTTTTACGTCTGCTCAGAGCAAATTCTGATTAAATAAGAATTCACAATTTTACTGAAATTTTCAGGATATTTTTCTGCTGTTTTCGATGATGTTAGTGATTAAGTGTATGAGGGAACAAGAAACTGTTTGTGTAAAAGCTTACAATGTGTAAATATTATGTCATGATTTCTGCTGAATTACTGTAAATAAACCGTTCTGTCTGTTATCAGACGGTTCTACAGCCAGCTTTTTCATGGTAGCAGTTAATGATAGGTAACTATCAAACTGGCAAACATATTGGTCTAATAGATATATGATAGATAATTGCTGGTCCCCACCCTAAAGTTATGAATCAATAAAGTATGATAAAAGCGTGATTGAAGATGATTTTTTTCTGAGTAATTCCTCAAATTAACGCACAGTAAAAGAACATACAGGTTGTGTAAGTGTTTGTATGGACTAGTTATTAGAGCTTTGCTAATAGGCACTGTCACAATTGTCTGACTGTCTATTTTCTGAAATAGGGTACCCTTAATTAATGTTGTTTATAATTTAATAATACTTCTTGGTTCTGCATTTCTTGAGCAATCTAATTTTAGTTTTTCATGTTTTCTATTTTGTGTCTGGTCCTTTGCGTCTAAATCTTTTCAGTGCTACCTTTCCTGTTCAACTTTTTATTATATATATTATTATTATTATTATTTATTTTTGGGACGGGTACTTCAGTATCTTCATTTCTTCAGCAATCCTTAAACTTATATTGGTACTCCTGCATCCACATTTTTTAGCAAATTACCCACCATTTCTGCATTTCTTTAGCTAACATGTTCCCAGTTCACAAATTCTTCACTGAACAATGTATCATGGTGCTTTTGTATATAGAAATGACATGTTCCACTTAATAATATGTACAGTACATCTATTTCTTCTTCTATTTCAGAACCAGTTGCCCAAGATTTAAAGCTGTGGCATGCAGGCAAACCTCATATAGAATTCACCGACATTAACGTAACTAAGGGAGAAGTTAATTTGAAAGCGGGAGAAGAACTTAATATCACATGTTACAGTAACATACCTCCACAGTGGGTGATTGTACAAGGGGAGGAAACTCTAGTAAGTCTACGTCTCGCTAACATTATCTCTAGTACAGACACATCTCAAGACAGATATACAAAAATGTAATTTTGAGAAACCAAGCAAAAAACTGTCCAAACATTACTGGTACTCTTTACTTAATATGGTAAAGCAAGCTGTTTCAACTTCAGTTTGGTCTACATGGCAATTTCTGATTTTCCGGAAAATGAGCTGATAAGAACGCCTATTGACGCTGAATTTAAATATGTATTAGTCTTATAAATTCATCCTCTCATTCTAAGCCAACGATTTGTTGGATGATGTTTAAAGTGTATGAAGCTATATTTTAAGTCATTTAATGTCAAAAGAATTACTTGCATTGTTTTTAGTATGATTCTAGACTACCTTATATTAATTGCAAAATAAAACTTTGGATGGGTTCTGTGTACTTTGATTCAATCGTCTATTTTTCAATAGTTTTAATTTCATAGGGTGTTCTAGAACTCTTTTGTATGAAAATGGACTGTTCGCATGTCCAATAAATCACAGAGAGAGTTTCTGTTAAAACTGAAGCGAAAAATGATCTAATGGATATGAAAGCATAATTGTTTTTCAGTTTTTGAAACTTTTTAAAAAAATATTGTCCGATATAGCTCTATACACTATGACAATGAGTGTCAGGTGTCACCTATATACAGTCTAACATCCAGCTGTACCATGGTGTGCAGGCTTGGAAGCTAGCCATCATATATTTAAATAAACTTCATTCTAGTTTTTGCTTTGTTTATTTTAGATGTCATCTACATAAAACTATACATTTATAACCTGTCACATCAACCACTGGCTGACAAACAATACAAAACATAAAATTATGCAATTTAAAATAGAACAAAGGTTTTATCCATGTCTGACAAATGTTACACCAAATGGTTCCAATTCAATAACTCAAGAACACTTGCCCAAGGATCTTTAATCTCTACATGGAGGTTGGTCAGCAACAGTAGATGACCCCTATTGATTTTGAGATCAGTAGGTCAAAGGTTAAGGTCATTGTAAACTTTACCATTTTGGACTATTGGGCTGCTATGGGGGGGCATATATGTTTTACAAACATCTTGTTTTGGGTTGCAATTCTGGGTTGATGTAAGTGCTGGCAAGAATATGGAAGTTAAATTAGTTTTACAAGCGGTGTAAAATATAGCAGTTTTAGCCCAAATTCATCTTCGTTATTATAACTTTCATGTGTTACTTATATTACAGGGACCATATTTTGAACAGTATCATCTGATGAATGTTAACATTACCAACAAAGAAGACGTGAACGGGTACAAATTTGCAAGTAACTTGTTTATACATAGCTTACTGGCTGAGAATACTGGAAGATATGTTTGTGAACTGACCACGGATACAGACACCAACAGCTCGGCCTATGTTTATGCTTATGGTATGATTGAGTTATTATTGTGGTTATCTCTCATTTAAGCAACTATCTATTTTAGAGCAGTCAGTGTTCATTTACTATAAACCAAACTTTTATTAGTCCCTTACCGGGTTTTCTCAGAGAAGACTATAGGTTTGCCTTTCGTCCATCAGTCAGCCCATCCTGCCATAACTCAAACAGTTTTCAAGCTAGGTTTATGAAACTTGATCTATTGTGGATAGGGACCAATAAGGAGATTATGCATGTCTAGTTTCTTTTTGTTTCGGACAAAAAGTGTGGTTGCCATGGCAACTGAAACATAAACAATCTGAAAACCAGGTAGGGGATTTCTGTATTGCTTGCAATTCTTATAAATTTCTTGTTTAATTGAACACGCCTGTATTAAACAATACATGATTATTCAAAGTATTTGTAATAAGACCAGATCCAAGAAACAATCTTGTTAATACATGTACTCCTCTTACTGTCTTGGCAAACCTGCTTATTGATGTAAGGTCATAATATGTATATTGGGAGGTAATTTAATGCAAAGTGTGGTCCTTTTATCATGCAATACTTGGGTGCAGTAATATAAAATTACTATGATTGGCATCTGTATGTCCTATTTACACGGCATATGAACAAGTCGATTTCTGGCAATTGCAATAAGGCATACACATTGAATTATATGATATGGTGAAAAGTCATACAGTGATCAGATTTTACATGTACTTTCAATAGCAATAAATGATGCAAGTTTCAATTTTGGTTTATATGCTATGGTTTACTGACTCCATGTTTGTGTTACAGATCCGCATCATCCGTTCACGGACACATACTATGTGGACCATCCTCATTACCCGAACCATCTCAACCTTTACATGAACACACGTTTTGTTGTACCCTGTCAGACCAGCTCACCAAACCTCAATGTCACCTTGATGTGTGACTGTCATGAGAGGCACCCTCTAGGGTCCGAAGATGGGGTCATATTTGACCTGCAGAAAGGATTTATCATCGAAAATGTTGACGAATCATTTGATGGGGTATATAATTGTGAGACGACCATAGGAAATGATTCATATGCTAGAACCTTTACCTTCGTGATTCACAGTAAGTTTTTTAACTTTTTATTTATTCGAACAGTAAAGACGTTTTATAGCGCAATATTTGTAAACCAACATTGTTTTGGGGGAAATGGATATTGACTGTTGACTTTATTCAGTATTTCCCATCCAAATGATGATGAAATGGTAACATGTTAAAAAGTGTACTATATTAAAAACAGGAGGCTATTCTATAAAATGTTCATGAACACCATTTGAAATAAAATGTTTGCACTAAAAGTTTGCACATTTATCAGTTTTCCTTAACCGAAAGGTCTTAAAATGACTAAAAAACCTTTATCTTGAATATGAGAATTTCAGAAGAATCTTACAAATGAAAGTATTCCAAAGTCAAACATGCTGTTTAATATTTTTAGCTCACATGTCACATAGTGACAAGGTGAGCTTTTGTGACCACCTATTCGTCCGTCGGCCGGCCATCATCCAACAACAATTGGCTTGTGTACACTCTAGAGGCAACAGTTTTGATCCAATCAACATGAAACTTGGTCAAAATGTTGTTCTCCATAAAATCTAGGTTCGAAACTGGGTCATATGGGGTCAAAAACTAGGTTACAAGGTCAAATCTTAAAAAAAACCTTGTGTACACTTCAGAGGTCACCGTTTTGATCCAATCTTCAAGAAACTTGGTCAGAATGTTGTTGTCATGAAATCTAGGCCAGTATTGAAACTGGGTCATGTGGGGTCAAAAACTAGGTCACTAGGTGAAATGCTAGAAAAACC
Organism: Spisula subtruncata; assembly: GCA_963678985.1. NCBI lineage: Eukaryota > Metazoa > Mollusca > Bivalvia > Venerida > Mactridae > Spisula > Spisula subtruncata. The sequence continues at coordinate 28,594,156 of OY787665.1, forward strand.
TTCTGTTCACTCTAGATGTCACCAATTTTGTCCTATATTCATGAAACTTGGTCAGGATGTTGGTCTCCATGAAATCAACTGGGTCATGTGGGGTCAAAAACTAGGTCACTAGGTCAAATCTTACAAAAAAACATTGTGCACACTCCGTAGGTTGCCATTTTGATTCAATCGAAATGAAATATGGTCAGAATGTAAGTTGTATTGATACCTAGACCAATGTGCAACAGGTGAGTGACCTAGGGCCCTTTGGGCCCTCTTGTATCTATTTTTGAACACCTTCCATACTGTGTAAGTGTAAAATGGTTAATTTTGAACTCCTTTTTTTCAGTCGATCCTGACGTGCCCCCTATTCCCCATATCAAACAACCAAGGGAGATAAACCTTATACTTGGAGAAACGTTCACTTTAACGTGTGAAGTAAAGGTTCTGGCTGGCGTGAAACCAATGCTGTATTGGACATACTTCAGCCATGAGAAACAGGTTGGTTCAAGGTTCCCTTAGTTTTCAAGTATCAGTACCCATTGTTCTTTGTCATATGTGTACAGGCAGTAATCTATTTGGTACCTAGCTGATTGGTACCAAATATATATACACTTATTGCACGGTGCTGTCAGTGTATCAGTCGCTGCCCTTTCATAAAAACTTGTGTAACTGTTTGGTCGCCCAAACACTGTAATGAAGGAGAGAAAACACAACAGAGATATTCACAATCGCATCTAGATTAAGACCTGGTTGAATCCAAAGTCAAACCAGAGTTCCAAACAAAACTGAATTTCCGCTTGTTCACCAAACTTTGCTGACTTATTTGTATTACTTCTTTCTTTGTATGACACACCTTAGTAGAAATTAGAAATATCTGTCTTGTAAATCCATTGAACATATTGAAACATACAATTAGAAATTCTTAGTAGTTCTGTACACCTATTCTGTCTGGTGAATGGGATGCATGTGTTTGTTGGCCAGATTGTGTGACAGTCAGCCATAGTGCTGGATCCCAGCTTGTCCTGGATGACATTTAAGGTTTGAAGAGCCCAGATGCATGCTGATATTAAAAGATCTAGCTTCCTATCCCATGGGAAATTCTTCTTATTTTGGTAATTGGATGTTTTTTGAAGCCCGTATATGACTATCACCCCCAGTATGTTTCTATGTATATTACACCTGCATATATAATAAATCCCCTTTTCTTGTTTTCTTCATAGGAAAAACTCCAGGTAAGATCTGTTGTATTGTGCATGCTTGCTTTTGTATCCAAGTTTAATTATTTTATTGTTATTAACAATCTTATACTGCTGTTATAAACACATAACATGCTCACTTAAGGTGATATATTCTGGCCAGGGAAGGTAAACTTATGCTGCTCTGCCCCCAACACACTCAGTTGCCCACCTTTGTATTGGTCCTGTCCCTATTTTGACATTCAATGCAATCCAATCTTTGTTGACAGGTGATCTATTCACAGGTTAAATATAATTAAAAGTGGCCTTGTTGGGAGGTAAAATTGTTGGTCTTTGTAGACGGGACTGTTTCGTAATAACTAATTATGCTATAATTATACTTAGGTAACAGTGACTACTTAATGCAGCCTCATGACCAACCGCATGTAAATACATGCATTAATGTATATACTACTCTAGCCTAGACACAACATACATGTGTATAAATACATTGATGGACCATACACATGTGTTCATTAAAGATATTCAATATAATATTTCTTAAATGTGTATATCTCAAACACTTGTTGTATTTAAATGCCCTAGTGGCGTTGGAGAGTACAACATTGAAGTGAAGTTGAAGTTCAAACATTTACAATTCTCAAGGGTTAAAGTCTTGGTTAGGGTCAGCAGTAGGTCAGGGTCAGGTTTGGGTCATGTTTAGGGTCAGGGTTAGGTCGGGTTAGCATGTATATTAATCAGTATTATTGTTTGCTACAATTATCTTTTCTGTTGCTTTTTTGTTCTGGTATATTTTTAATACACACATTATTTTGGTGGTGTTGTTGCTTTATATTTTGCTTTTTTGTACAGTTTATACACTTGTAATGTTTACTAGCATTACTAGCATTATTCTGGTCGCTTATTGTTGTTTATTCAATATGTAGTGTGACTTAGGATTGACCACGTGTTGTTGATGTTTACATATTATTTGTTTCATATTTTGTTTACCTTTTAACAATAGTAAGACTGAGGCATATTATGATACTACTTTCATTAACTTTATTCCTTGTTAAGATAGGATATGCCAAGCAAAATGTGGTACAGTCCCTTCAAAGTTAAATGACAACAGTTATAAACATAAACTCGTCTGTCAGGTAAACTGTGCTAAATGTGTAGTCCCCGCCATTCTTATGGTATTAGTAACTTAAGATTTTAGGCCAAGCAAAGTGTATTGTCTTACTTACTGTAGAGAGTTAACATAAATTTGAAGATTCTGTTTGAAGTTATTTCTGCATGGTGATATAATTATTTTAATTCACATTAACAAATTACTAATCAGTAATGTACACTTTGGTAAGAACAAAGGTTGTACCATCTGACTAACATATTTTTATACGCTCTTAAAAACAGAACAAACTTGTGAAATCTTACAGTGACAACTTTTAGAGCTTTCAGGCTCAGAAAAAATAATTTTTGTCCATTCACGATAGCACTTCATCAAGCTTGGAATTATTCAGTCAAAAGCTATGCACAAATTATAGATATTTTCTTGCTCTTTCAACTATATTATTTGTATTATTATATACAGCTGACCATCGATTTATAGACTGTACCTGTAGATTGTATATTGTATAAGGTTCTAGATTTATTCACTTGGCTATGAACTTGTGTGACAGATGCTTGACTTATATTTTTTATGCTGTTAAATCAAATCACATGGAGAAAATCTGTTTATCGACCAAACACCTCAACATTTGTGTAACCTTCTTGCACTGTTTTCCTCACTTACAAATAAGGATTCCTTTCATGATAAAATGGGGTCCAGAAAATTGACTCATTCCTAATTTAAAAGAAATATTTTTCTATAATTTATTATGTACATTAATTGGTTCAATTAGTATGTAGGTATTACAAATGTCTGTGATGTCATGCATTATTTCTTTTGAAAAAATTGTTTATTATTTAAAAATAAGTACATCACAATTATTGTTCGGCCTATAATTCAGAATGGCCCTCTCATGTAGAGCACCAACCTCTCTATAACAACACCATCAGGAGCAATGACCTATATTTGCTTCTTAACTTGTTGCTCTACAGAGGTTGTGCTAATAATGTATTGTCGCTAGAGGTCTGTTTTAAATACAAGTTTAATAGAAGTCCATAAATAAAAAATTCTAATAGAAAGTAAACTTGCTTAATAAGTATAACTAAATTTCTGTCCTACATTACCATTACAATAGCAGTGAGCCAAGTTTGCCATTAAATAGACAAAAAATGCCATAAAACTCTATAAAATTGGAGTTAATTGCTGTTCTATTATTTCAAAATCGAACTCTTCTTTATCATTTACTATTACCTATATTAACAGCCCTCGCCAAGAGTGAACATCTACAAGACATATAAGGATACGGAGTCCAGTAAGAGTGGTTTGGCCGTGTTTAAGAGAAACTTACAGATACTCAGTGTAACAAATGCTGACCAGGGTAAATACAGATGTACCGCTTGGTTGTCTGACAAGAACGAAGGACATGACGAGTCCACAGTTTATATACACAGTAAGTACCTCCTTGCAACTATTATTATTATGCCTGTCTTTGATGAGCGGAATATTACTTTACACATTACACTACATCGGTTGGTAGATTGGTCTGTCTGTCAGTAGACAAAAATGGTTTCCGTTCAATAACTCAAGAACGCTTTGCTTTAGGAATATCAAACTTCACTTGGAGGTAGGACAGCAATAGTAGATGACCCCTTGAGATTTTGAGGTCAGTATGTCAAAGGTCAAGGTCACTGTGACCTTTACCATTTTTTATAAAAAAATTAGGCGGCACAAGTTCATATGATATATCACCTGACCTGCAGCTTGGGTACATATTCATATGAACCTGGGTTCAGCTTTTAGCAATTATGGTTATTTGAACTTGAATTTAAGCAAAAAGTTGTGCGATCAGGGCATCAATGATTCAGCATCCCAAACTTTAAGTGTTGATATCATGTTCAAGAATTTGCTTGTGTACAGAAATATTTGTTCACATTTGATGCTATTCATTTTGTTTCAGTCATGTGATGTGTTCAAATTCTTGTTGTCATGGAGTCACCACATTTGTTATTTCTGTTACAGGTCGGAGTTTTGTGAACCTATTTCCGGCTAAGATGACATCCACTGTAGAAGAGAACATTGATGATTTTGTTGACTTCAGTGTCAACTTTAGTGCACACCCTTTACCCCAATATTACTGGACTAAAGGAATTGCTAATATAACAGACAAAAGCAATAAATATAAGTCTGAAATATTGTAAGTGCTTTTCTTATAATTATTAAATTATTGTAAATTTTCTATGGTAGGCTGTGAAATTTTTTGAATTTTGGCGTTGAATGGCAATTTTGTCTTAAGTTTGTAGATTTAGAAAAGTACAACTATCCCTTTACTATTACAGCCAAAAACAAGAAGAAATTGTGCAAGTTTCATATAATATATTAATGCATGTCAGGTCCAGCTCGGGTCAGTATCTGTGCTATACCTTCTTATAGTATCAGCAACAATGATATTACCTCAATCTAAGAATGAAATGCTTAGAATAGATAAAAATATTTGTTTTTCTAAACTTAACTGTTTAACAATTTTTCTTCTAGAAACAACGAGACTATATTTTTACGAATAAATTACCCAAAGAGGAAGGATGCAGGGAATTATACAGTTGTGGCTTACGTAGAAGACATGCATGTTTCTGCTACTTTTCAACTTATTGTAGAATGTAAGTAAACCAACTACTATATTTCTTCATTTAGTTGATATATTTATGCCCTTTGATGAGGAGGTATATTGTTTTGCACAAGTCTGTCGATAGACAAAATGGTTTCCGTTAAATAACTCAAGAACGCGTTGTCCTTGGACCTTCAAACCTACCATAAGTAGCGCCAGGATCAGGGTCACTAGGACCTTTACCATTTCCGACTATTTGGCTGCCAAATATGTTAAACAAACATCTCTTGTTTCAGAATATTGGAAATCTCTGATAATAGTATAGTAATATTAGTGGAGCTATGGACATGGTATAATGGTAACGAAGTGCTTGAGAGATTTGTTCCCTGGCTACCTGGATTTGATTCTCAGTTACAGAGGGTCTTATTGGGTCGCAAGAAGAGGAAACTCTATCATTTTGATTGAGTTATAATTATCCTTTATAGACCATAGATTTTAGCTTAAACTATGTTTGTTGGTTACAGATGAACCTGATGTTAATATAACTACAGACAACCCGGACGAATATTTCCTCACATATATTCCAAATAAACTCAACTGTTCAGTGAAATCAGTACCATATCCCACTGAAATAGAATGGTACTGGCAAACCAGCACAGATCCCAAAAATTTTGTATCTCATCCTGATAAATGGGAACCAGTGAATATTGTAAACAATGCGCCAATTGTGTCACTACGGAACTTCCTGTCGGCTGACAGACTTACCAACATCAGTCAGCTGACCGTCACAGAGACTAGAGTGGGTTTCTTTAAATGTATAGGCAAGAACAAGATGGGGTCCAATCTATATGAGTTACCTTATGTTGCATCAGGTTGGTACTAATGTTTCTTTGCTAACTTGAAGTTTTATAAAGCAATTTTAGATTGTAAGAACTTGTCCTGTTATTTTTTGGCCATTTTAAAAATGTTATAATATACAAGCATGTAGCTGTAATTAATGTTAGTTTTATCTTATGAATACTTAGTATGGTTGACTACTAACTCTAATACTTACTATTTAATTACAGATAATATACATGTATTGTCATATTTGCAAAAAATACTTATTTTGCATTGTTTGCCCCAAAAATTTTCCAAAGTTATTTAAGTGTTGAAAAGTTAACTAAAACTGATCGCAATTTACTTGCACTTTTCCGAAAGTTTTAAGACATGATAATTTTCATTTTCACAGATGTTAAGAATGGATTTGAAGTGTGGGCATCGAAAACGAAGCCAGTGGTCGGTGATAATGTAACACTTTATTTCCGTGCAAGTATCTGGAAATACTCAGATCTGTCCGTGATGAATAGAACTTATATGACACAGTCTGAACTGGGTTGGGATTTAAACAGAACGGAGATCACACAAGAAAAGTAAGAGTTTATCTATATAAATCTGTGGTTATTTTGGTAGTAAAGTATTACTGATTTTTGTTCATATGATTATGATATAAGATTACATGCAAGCCAAGCTAGATTATCAGTTATAAACAACAATAGATTCACCTTTCCTGCTTTTTTGCCCCGGAGGCATATAGTTATTGTAATGTCTGTTTGTTTGTCCTGAAACTCAAATATTTTTTAAGTCCATCAATGCATTGCTTTCAAACTCGGCATACGTGTTAACCATTATAAATACATAACATTGTCAAAGCCATGTAACACTATCAAACATTACAACAGAATCAAGACCCCTGAAATGACTTAGCTTTTTGTTAAAGACAAGGCTTAGACCAGGGCATAAGCATTCACTGAACGCAGTCTTGTTCATGCTGGACTGTATCTTTACCAGTACTAACATTCTCTCCACAAGGAACCAGCAACTTCTGTACATGGAAAGGAAATTCAAGATCATTTTCAATTTTCATGAAAGGGTGCTGTATCTATGATATGCAATGGCGGAGAATCAAATCCACTGTTGAAGTATCCAGTTCAAATCCAGCTATTCATTTATCAAAAATCTCGAGCAGCTAGGTTTAATAGAAAAAAATCCTGTATCTTGTCAAAATTTGATGTTGAATGTTATATTTTATTTCACTTTCAGACAAAAGTTCTCTACTGTAATCACCAATATCACTATAAGTCCTGTAACAGCATATGATCGACATAAGTTTGTGTGTTTTGGTACGACACCCCTTGGTAACCGTGTAGAGGAACATATCACTTACAGAATGGATGTCAAAGGTAAACTAACAGTAATGCATGTAACGTCTAAGATTGGTATTTAAGTACAATGTCACAAAAGTATAAAGGGTTTCTTAAACCTTCTTTGTTTGCCCCATCTTTGATAAGGGGCTTTCCCACATGTCAGTCTGTCAATGAGTTGGTCTGACCGTCAGTCAGTAGATCAAACTGTTTCCATTTAAAAACTACATGCCCATGGTTCTTCAAACTTTATTGGTCATCATCTGTAGAGGGCCTCCTATTAATTTTGAGGTTTGTGTTACATTGATGATATATTGACTAACCTTTATCATTTTATTGTCATTTTCTCTACAGATATTGTACCAGTAGCGTTTGTTTCACCGACTCCATCGAGAACATTCATCAATGAGAACTCATTTGCCTATGATTGTGAGGTGTCAGGTTTACCTACACCCACCGTGGAATGGTTCAAGGACAACCAGAGGCTGGATCCCGCTAACCTGACTGCAGGCTTTGAAATTACTGACGATTACAGGTAAATCTTAATTACTACCAATACATTTTCGAATATTACTGAAATTTTGTTTTCTAGTACTTTATGTTTATGTGTTTAATGCATTTTGTTCTACCCCATAAGCCATTGTAGAATTGATGAGCTGATTGGTATTTAACAAATGTTAATCACTAGTATTTAAATGTGATTATCTGTTGTTTGACTATAATAATTATGTGTGTAGTACATTATCATTGTTCAGTAAATACATTGTTCTCATATTCCTGAATTTTAGCCTTGAAATCAACGCTACTGATGCTAGTTTTTCTGGTGTATATACTTGTATGGCCACAAATCGAGGTGGAACAGCCTCACGCAACTATACTTATAAATATGGTAAGATTCTAATGTCATATCGTACATTATACAAATTTAATTCATTACACATCCGACATAAATTACCGGGTAGTGTTAGTCTGATAGATTTTGTGCTGAATGTCTGTCTGGGTGTCACAAAGTTGGTCTGCATTTGCTCGTATGGTTAGATTTAATGACACATCACAATGAATAGTCAAAACCCAACATAGCTGTGCACATTGTCTTGAATTTTAGATTTCCTCTTTGTTTTATTATTTTGTCACTTTCTTGAAAATGTCTTGAGGTTCGTAATCACACACTGAATGACTAGAAATGTGCCCCTAAAAATATTAAACAAATGCCTGCAGAAGATATATAATTTATTTCAGTGCTGATTTTTATTGCTGTTGTTTCATTATTTGCAGAGAAACCCTCTCCCCCACCTTCCCTTGCTTCCTGGACTACACATCTGATCATTGGATGTTGTATATTTGTTGCTGCTATTGTTGTTGTTGGAATTATCCTGCGTTGGTTCTACAAGAGAAAGTCTATGGAATTGGTAAGTATGACATATTATAAAAAGCTAACTTATGATTGGTTTGCTTCCTTTCATGTGAACCAATCAGATGTATCATTTCATCCAGTTGTGAAACTAGCCAACCAGACTTGTGTTTACTACAGGGACATGTAGATGAAATTGACCTATTATATTCAAGCATTTTGGAAGTAAATCAATATATTGCTTCATGCATAGAATTCATATAAATTCCAATTTAACAAATAATGAACTTACTATAATTGTGAGTTAGAAATTATTTTTGCCACATGTGCTTTGAAACAGAAAACGTTAATTCCATTTGTATAGTTAAATTGACCAGATTCCTGATGCAATTTGAGAATTTAGTTGACCAATGAAAAGTAAAAACAATTGAAATATTGCAAACATTTACCACATCCAATAGAATCTATTGATACCCTTCGACCAATACTTTTGTGTCCGGTCAATTGCTGTGCTTCAGTTTAGTATTACAGACTTTAGTATTGAAGTCTGAGGTCATTGGCCAATGTGGCAGGGGAAAAATCACTTGTCCACTTTCTGCTAAAATATTGCAGGCATATAATATGAGTGCCTCAACCCGGGTCGCCAGATTAGACGTAAAGTACTCTAACCACTGAGCTAAGGAGACACAAACAAACAACATCTTAGACTTGGTATGCAATGTCCTTTATTTATTTTCCAGCACAAGGAGTTAGAGCAGTACCTGGTACAACCTAAAGGTGACTATAACCCTGATATGCCTATAGATGAACAAACAGCGTACATACCTTATGATGCAAAGTGGGAGTTCCCTAAAGAAAGATTGAGATTAGGTAAGACCTATAAATATTATTTGTTTACCTTCACTCATTTGATATCGTCCAGTGTTGTTGGGTTCTAGAAATTAAGTTTCAATGGACTGAAATCAATTTCTTGAATAATGGAATTACATTGAATTGCAATTACTTTGTTGTATGTCATATTAGGACTGAATCACTCAGTCATACTAAATTGAATTAGTTCCAAGCCCATTACAGTTACAAGTCTTGTTCAAAGTTTTTTGAATTTATCCCCTACACTACAAGTTGCCTAGTTTTTGTCAGTAATTACATGTATGATATTACTGTTATAGGTATGATACTAGGACAGGGAGCATTCGGTCGTGTTGTAAAGGCTGAAGCTATTGGTATAGTCGATTATGTTGATGTATCAAGTGTTGCTGTTAAAATGGTAAAAGGTAAGAACTGTTCATATTCATTTGATTTTATCAAGTTCAATGATGTTTTTTCAACAAGTACATGGAATTGTATAGAAGTATTTATGAATTTTCAAATTAAACATTGAGACATTATTTTAAACTTTCACTTCAGCTCTAATTTTGGCCAAAATTTTCTGATCTTATACGATGAACAAGTTTGTCAGAGCATATGACAATCCTGTAAGAACAATAGCTTGTTAGACACCAGGTGCCTGGCCCTGAGCAAAAAAAAGCCAGACCCTTTCCTGTGAAAAAACAATGGGTCGCACCACATGAGGAAAATTTCTGGATACACACATGCTCTATTTACAGGGTGATAATATTTCTATAGTGTTTGATTAGTGGATAATGTATCCTCGAAATTACGTCCCAATGAAATGGACTTTCACAAAACGGAATGGACCTAATGACAAATACCAAAATGACCAATCATGAGAAATATGACCTGGTTACAATAAACCTAGGGTACATTGAGTTTGTATTTTATATTGTAGATTGTACTGATCGGGAACAGATGATGACATTGTTGTCAGAACTCAAGATTCTAATACATATAGGACAACATCTAAATATACTCAACTTACTCGGAGCTGTCACCAAAAATATTGCACGAGGTATGTCTTAAAGCTAGAATGTATATATTATGTGAGAAAGTCTTATGTTTGACTTATACCTAGATTGATATTGGTGTGCCTCTGTTGTTCATTAGTTAGCACGCAAGCAGTCTGATCTGGCAACGCAGGTTCAAATCCGGGTGGAGGCACTCATTCTTGCCATATTTCAACAGAAAGCTGGCAAATAAAGGCTATGCTATGCTCTGTTATTTCCCTGTCTGCGTCTTCTTAATTTTCATATTGTTTACTACTTTGAATATGATTCTAGTTTGTCGACATTGTTGACAGAATTGATATGGTGTGCAGAGAACAATACCAGGTGTGTTAAGTTCAAGGTTACATTATAGGTTGTGTAAAGGTCACCATACTGGTATGTGTCAAGGTCACATATTGCAGGTATTTTAAGGCTGCAGTGAGGTGTGTCAGTGTTATATACCTAGCCACTGTAGTGGGGTGTGTATTGGTCAGATACTGAGGTGTTTGCACTCTACATTCTACAGTTATGTTTGACAAGGTCACATTTTGAGGTTAATCCCTATATTTTGAGTTTCACTTATTCCTATAAAGTACCATGTTGCTTAGTTTGGCTTACCTAATTATGACCCCATCTTTGCACATGTCAGTCGGTCTGTCTGTCGGAAGACAAAATTGGATTCCGTTCAATAACTCAAGAATGCCCTTGGATCGTCAAACCTTATATTGTGGTTGGCAAGCAGTAGATGACCCCTATTTATTTTTGAGTTCACTGTGACCTTTACCATTTTCAACAATGCAGCTGCCATGGGGCATACTTTTTTACAAACAGCTCTTGTTTTGTGATGTAAAAGGTCAGTGTGTGTGAATTTTGTGTGACATGCTGCTGCTTTATTACAATGGAAACTGTTTAAACATTTACTCAGTATTGAGTTTTGCTGAGTAGGGAATAATAAGATTGTTATTATAAAGTGATTACCATTCCACCACATGTTTAAATAAAGATACACTATACTTTTCAACCTCTTCTCCAATGTTTCACCATTTTGCACCCAGTAATTATTATTAAAGTATATTTTATGTTGTACTTTTTTTAAACAAAGTGTAATATTTTTCTCATTTAGCCAGTTTTAAGTACCAAAAAATGTACAGGTTATTGTCTTACCAGAATTGGTTAGTTCTATTTTAAAACAAATGCTCGTATTGATTGACATATTGTGTATGACAAGCATACAACTTACTCCAAGAAAAATATCTCCAAACCTTGTAATTAGATAGGGTTTGAAGATTTGTAAAATTCCACACATTTTGCAATTTTCATTTTGTCTGCAATGTGTACTTAGTACTAAGCAGTAATTATTTTAGCATGTTTCAAATCTGGCAGAATGGAAATTTGTTGGCCTGTCACAAAAACTGAGAAAGATCTTGACATGATGATTATTCCAAACTTTATTGGGAAAAAACTTCAAAAAAGCTATTTTCTAGACGTGAATAAATTATTACGTGGCCCGGTAACCATAACTGAAATGAGTTTTGTATCGTTGAAGAATTACTTAGTTTTTTCAAAACAGACCTTAGTGAGTTTTAAATGGCTTTAAGATCAATCTGTTTTAGAATTTCGCTGACACGGGAATTTCCCTGGTGATACATTGTTGGTGATTTTCCATGGAATATAATGTGGAGATATTAATCTTATCGAAGGTTGCCATATTGGCCGGGCTGTATTGTATGCACTAAGGCACATGTTGTATTTTACCGTTATTTACTGAATGTCTGCAGCTATGATTGATTATCATTGCGTTGGAGAGAAATTTATGAGAATACATTTTAAATATTTTAAATACATAAAAATGATGCATTTTTAATGAGGCTTAAAGTACACAGCCTGGGAGTGCCATAAGATGATATTCCCAACTTTAGCTTTTCGAAGAAAAATTTTGAGCTATTGCCGTAATGGGATCACAGGTATAAACTTGAAACTTAGCATAGTTATTCACTATCACAGGGATTCCATACTGAAAAGGCTGCTAATCATGTGACCTATATTGATTGACTTATCTGCCCTTGTGTATGTTACTATCAAAAACGAGAAAGTCCAGTGTCCAGCACTCGTGGCTGGTACTCATGTCTGTATTAGGGCAGAAACAGATCCATGGTGCACCCCTCTAGCATGAATAAGTTAAGATATCCATATTCAAGTATATTATTTGTATCATTCACAGGTGAACTTTATGTCATCGTAGAGTACTGTCATTTTGGAAACTTGCGTAACTATATACTGAAACACAAGGATGAGTTCCAAGATACGATGAATGACGATTACCTGGATCCTGTCACACAGAAGATGAAGGAAGCAGCCGGGGACCAACCAGGGGCTGATGATGTCAAACCTGATGGAGAAATCCCTAAACCTGTTACATCTAAACCATACTATATTAACAAAGCCGCCCCTGATAACACAGCTGCATTGTTGGGTCCACCATTAACCAAGAAAAACATGATATCTTGGGCATTCCAGGTTGCTAGGGGTATGGAATATTTGGCTTCCAAAAAGGTATGTTATGTTACATTTAGTAGACTTACTCTCTTTTCATAACATAGGCAAATTTTAAGTTAAAAGCAGAATTTGTTTTCATAGTATAATCATGGCATTGAAATTCCCACTCAGGTCCCTTGCACATTCGTTAAGCATGAGCTGTTGCCATAACTGATCTCAAACAAATAATGCTCTATGGCAAACTTACAATGTATCTGCTGGTCTTCTAGAATCACATTTTTGATCAAATAGTAAAATTGTTTGGCCAGTTAGAATGAAAGCGTATGAATTGACAGAAAAATAAAAATAATAATAACGTCTTTATTTCCAGCGGATAACATAATTGGTGAACCAATTTTCATTATGGTCCACAAGTATAATGATGTGTGTTTTTCCATGTTTCAGTACATACATCGTGACTTGGCAGCCAGAAATGTGTTGTTAGCAGAAGATAATGTCGTGAAAATTTGTGACTTTGGTTTATCAAAGGATTGTTACAAATATGCAAATGAGGAATATAGAAAGAAAGGAGATGTAAGTATTTGATGATATGTTTATCTGTTTATCTGTTACTTTAAAATATAGTTCAGGGTTTCCATTTCATCTTTGAAATGACTCTCTTTTAAAGCTACCATCATAAACTCATTACATTATCAAAGCCATGTAACACTATCAAACTGAATTCGACCCCTGAATGACTTGGCTATTTGTAATAGCACTAACTGAATGCTGTCTTGTTTATCCCTCTTTCAGTAATTGATATTTTTGCTATCACATTGCAAAAGCCTTCTTCTCCTTAACGATTATTCAGATTTCATTGAAACTTCACATTATTACTTGGTACCAAGCTTAGTTGTGCAAATTTCAAGAATTTTAGGTAGAATTTGATTTGCCCAAGTTATGGCATTTTGTGGAAGGACAAACATTTTTGTGCAAAAACCTTAAGAAGTAGTCTTTAATGCAATATGATAATTTGTGACTGGGATTATGCCTCTCTTGAATAATTATTTTTATGTTTTCGTTCCTATATTGTTCTTTGCTGAAATGCAATTACTTTCGGCTTCTTACTCATATTAATTGATTATTCCATTGTTTTTGTTCATATAGGGTCCAGTTCCTGTGAAATGGATGGCCATAGAATCTCTAACTCACCGGTTGTATACTACAAAAAGTGATGTGTAAGTATTCATCTATATCACCATAGTTACAGTCAATTGTTGTCATTACAACCAAGTTTGTTCCCTGCATTTGATTTTGATTTTAAAATCACTAAATGTGCCATTTGTTAGAATAGAATACTTTTGATTTCTAAATTATGAGCCATTTCTGGTATTCAATCACATTTAATTGTTATGTTTGCCCATCGGAATAATTATATTAAATGAATATGCTGATGCATCAATTCAACTCTTGTTAGTTTGTTTGTTTGCATTTGACAGAGGCAGCTTTAAAGTCCAGGTCATTTGGTTTGTCTATGCCAGCTTTGTCAATGAACTACCATTGACTCTGTCCTTGACGAACCAAAAGAGGAAATTAGCATTCTTGACTCAGCAGTTATATGAGATACTTTAGGACCGAGATGTTACAACCTCTGGACCAAGATGTTTTCCGTCATGTTAATTTGTAATAATTATAACTTGTTTTGTTTCTTGTTATTACAGCTGGTCATATGGTGTGTTTATATGGGAAGTATTTACACTAGGTGGCAGTCCATACCCGGGTATTGATCTAAATGATAAGTTTATAGGATTATTGAAGGATGGATACAGAATGGAACAGCCCACACATGCTACAGATGATATGTAAGTTGGATAATATGAGGGTTGTCCCAGAATTCAATGACTTCTGTCATAACTTTCATGTGCACCAGTTGTATATCTATGTTAGTAAGCTTAGCAAATAGCGGCATTTAAGCTAGCCCAACAAACTATGTGAATTAAACCACACAATAGCATCAAAGACTTCCTAAATAGCATCATATACAGGGTGTCCCAAAAAAACGGGGACCTACCTTAAACCCTTATTACTCATTCATATTTTGATGAATAAAGCTAATATTTTGTGAAAGTGTATGTAAGGGATCCCCACTTCTAAAAAGGGTACTTGTTTAAATATGGGGCTTCAAAACAGGAAGTGACGTCATCATTTTCACTATGGCAACAATTCACGTTATTATTGCTTAATTACCTGAAAAGGGACATTATCAGGAAATGCCATTTGTGTCAGAGCATTTATTGTTATAAAAAAACATTTAAAGTCAAAGATGTGATCAAAATCTTGTAAATATATAACAAATATGACAAGAAATAGCAAAACAGAGGAAAACGTGACGAGTTGACTGACCAAAGGGGAAGTGGAAAACCTTCCTAAATAACACCAACAATCATTCAATGATTAAAAACATAAATATTGTCAAGGACTATTACCAAAAAAGCTTAGACTATAGAAAGGGGCATTAAGTAAAGTTTTATCCAATCGAACAGCTCATAGATATATTTTGGAGTAATTGTGAATGTCAGAAATTATAAAATAGTACCATTTGCTAGCAGAAAACTCTTCTTGCAATTAATCAGCAGCAAAATCAGGATAAGTTTGCTAAATAGTACTGACACCTTACCTCATATCACAGGCCATACGCCCTTAAATTACTCAAACTTGATCCCAAAAGTGAACTTGATTGCTATACATAATAAACTAATGTATCACGAGCCATAAACAATGATTTGGATTACATGAGAAGTTGTTTTGAGGTCAGCATAGAAATATATCTCATTGAATTCTGAAATCCCTACTGCAGTTAATGGTATTTTACTGAAACATGCGATTGTAAACATGGGAGGTAACTCTAACTATTGAACTAAGTAATCACGACAGTGATGCTAGTATTCTAAACAGTGTTCTTTCCTTATTGTTTTGACATATTAATAGTGTGATATCTATAATTGAGAAAAAAGTTACAAGTGTTTATCCTAGGTTCCCGTTTTTTTGGGACACCCTGTAGTGGTAGAGGATCCACTCTCTTTGCTGATTCCTGATGGCAATTTAGTTCTGGTAAATCCAATCCAGAAATATAGGCCTCTGTAAATGACCTTTAAAATGTTGAGAAACACTATTTAAAAATAATAACTCTTTGGATAGGGAAGGCAACACTCATCAGAGCAAGGGAGACACAAAAAGAACAGTGTATGAATTATTAGCTCTGCATGAAAGTGATCCTGGACAAGTCAGATGACAAAGAAATTAGAATGAGATTTGATTGGTTATTTGAATTAGAACATTATTATTGGACAGTTTTTTAGCTTAATTCTGCATTAAAAACATGCACATACTATGCTTTTGTTTTATGCATGGAAATGAACATACTGAATATATTTCCAGATATAATGTCATGCTGTCATGTTGGGAGGGCGACCCTGAGGATCGTCCAACATTTACACAACTAGTCAACATTATGGGAGATTTCTTGGAGGATAACGTAAAACAGGTAACTATGTTGTTCTGTCATTATGTCTCCCACATATTGTGGAGGGGACATTGATTTTGTGCTGGATGTCAGTTGCTATTGATGAATTAAGTTTGTCTGCTATTTTTATGCCCTAAGGCAGAGGCATATAGTGATGCTTTCGTTTGTCCGTCTCTCCGTTACAAAATGTTGAAACTCATTATTTGAAGTCCATCAATGCATTGCCTTCAAACTTGGCATGCTTGCTTACCATCATAAACACATTACATTATCAAAGCCATGTAACACTTCAAACATTTCAATGGAATTATGGCCCCTGAATAACTTAGCTATTTGTTATGGACAGGGCTTCCACTGGGGTATAAGCATTTACTGAACGTAGTCTTGTTCTCCTTGTGATTTCAGTGAAACTATTTGTCAAATAAATACTTGATACCAAGCCTAGTTGTGCATTTTGTCAGGAATCATAGGTTGGATCACTTTTGTAGGAGTTTTGATCCTTTGTGAGAATTACATTTAAAAGCTTCAAGTATGCTGTTTTATATCATATTTTGAAAGTGTAATCATTTAACTTCCAAACCTAATCAGCAAACTATAGTGTAAATGTAGTTGTACAAATAGAATTAAATGCTATTAATCTGAATCCTGAGACTTACTCAATTTAGTATCCACATATTGAACTATGCCTCCCACTTATTGCCAAAGATAGATTGATCAATCTACTGCATGATATCCAGGTGCAGCCTTTAAACCATCAAATGAAATATTCCAGCCCCGAAGGCCTAGTCAATGAAATACTGGTATCCACTTGATAAGGACATATAGAACAAACATTGAGTGAGAGAGACAAAATGATTTTGTGCTGAAATTCTGTATATCTTCTGGATGTTTGTTTCGCCTTAACCACTGTTCCCTGTTCAATGAAACATGGTCGGACAATAGCTATACATAGCTAATGTTTTTGTTGTAAGTGAAATCCGACTTAAAATAAAGATTGTATTGTATCGGTACCAAGCTTAGTCATGCTTATGTCAAGACGTCAAGGTCAGATGATTTTTTAAATGACCCTAATGTGACAGAAATACATTTTTTTGTACAAACCCTTTCAGTTAAAGGTTTAGATTTATATAAATTCCAATAACTTATTTATGAATCTAGGCTGAGTTATTAATACAGTACAATCTCTGAAGAGCTACACCATTTGGGAGCTTTACATATGGACCTGTTGTACAGAGGCTGTTCATCTATAGAGGTCAAATTTTTGTCAATATTAGTAAATATTGGCTTAATTAGATTTTTAACGTGTTTTTGTAGAGGTTGTTGCTCTACAGTGGTCAAATTTATTGTCAATATTTGTAAATGTCAGCTTATTTTACAGAGAGCTGCTTTTGAGAGGTTGTACTGGACATGCAAATTCATTTTGTGAACATGTGTTATGTATATTTCAGTATTACTTGGATCTTGGGTGCAATTATGACGGAGATGAGGATGTAGAATTGGAAGGTGCTACAGGTTTCGAACCCGGTTACCTGTCAATGAACTCTATGGCTATGGAGGAGCCGACAGACTATACCAAAATGTCGCCAGCTCCTCCACCGCCGGAGGATGTGAAATTGTGTGAAAATGACAAATTAATCGTGGATCTAAAGCGGAGTAAGAAGGAGGAAGCGGAGGAGGAAAGATATGTGAACTTTGACCTTACCAAAAAGAACGCGGCCAAAGATAGGTTGAAAAATCGACAACATGATATTGAGGTTCAGCCTTTAATTCATAATGTTGACGAGACCCAGGTACGGGACTCTCCTGGTAGGAGAAGACATAAAAATGGGTCACCGTTACGGTTAAACACGCAAGCTGAAATACACGGGAACGATGACAGTGACAGTGGACATGAAAGTTTCGCTCCGGGTAGTTCTCCAGAAAAACTGGATGATAATGATGGATATTTGTCACCAAAGAGTATGAGTGTGCCTACAGAAACGCCTTCATATGAAATGAATGGAATTAACTCTCCCAAGGGAGGTCACTCTAAACGGGTTGGTAATGGACAAGCAAGGTTGTTGTCAGATAACTATAACTATAATGACCTACCACCACCAGATTATAGAGCCGTGATGGAGGAGGCTCATGAAACAAATGTATGATGAATCCACAGTCTATCATGTGATCATGTTTTCAGTCATTAAGCATTATTGAGTGTGTACCTCTTTGTTACAGTTGTGGTACAAAAATTCAAATAATAGGACCGTCATGTTAACTGGCTTTACTTCAAACACATGCTCGATAACAAAGGTATGTTAGTATTTCATTGGATCAACATGTTAAGATGTGTTCCAACAAGGTACTTCAGCCTTGACTTGCACTTTGGACGTGTTCCCCATATATTTATAATGGACTGATCCATTATAATGATGGGCTGTTACATTGTCATCTAAAGGGTGGTGATAGAGGAAGGTACTTCCTACTGTATTCATTGTCAAAATAAGAGAATTGTTTTACTTTGGAAGTTTTCTAAGCAGTTTAATAAAACTATGAATGGACATATATTGTGTTAAATTGTGACAGATATGCAAGAAAATGGTGAAGAATTCAATTAGATGATTTTACTGTGTATTCTACTTTTGTTATCCATTAGATATTTATGTTTTTGTTAAGATTCCCATACTTTTGTTTTTGATTTTAACCTGGTTTCTATTTAGAAAAATAAAAATATATGAAGCAAGTGATGCATTAATTGACCAATGTACCGGATGTTTACTCAGTCGAGAATTCAAGTGACTAATCAAAGGAGTAAATTTTGGTTTTAAAAATATTGAAAATAGTGCACATGTTCGCATAATCCAAATGATTTGCTAGATAACCTTTGTCAAAAGATGCGTGATGTCTATAATCAATTTTCCTGAGCTGTAATGAAAAACAAGCAGAGACTGAAAGGTTATTGCTAAAGTATTTCATGGTACAATAAATAACAGTCATAGGAGTTTCACAGCACTGTTTATTTCCCTTGCCCAACTATTTTGCTGAAATTAAGTGTCTGCAAAAATATTAGTTCCAACACTTTTGATGTTCATGAAATATCCACAATTATTGTTTTAATTATTTACCTTCAATTTAACTACACCTGGTTGTATGTTCATTGATATATTTAGGGTTAAATATGATTGATTAGAACTACAAGTGATTGTCTCTGTTTTAAACTTTTTATGAGTTCTCTCCCTTTCTTTATTTCTTATTTACAAAGAGAGATAAATTATAACAAGCAAAAAAGGGTGACTTGAACTAACTACTTATCTCATATATTATTTCTTGTTGCTATAACTGAAGTGTTCTATACAAGGGGGCCATAATATGGTCATTTTGCATGTCTTCACCTTGATCAAAGTAAATATACTGTGTTCTTTGTGAAATATGTTGAGTTTCATTAAACTATTTGTTTAGTTTCATTAAACTGTGTTACCATTTTCAACATTTAAAACAGTATGGTTTTAAGAAATGTTGTACTTCACTTAACTATGATATCATTATCAACATTTTCAGTAATACTGTTGTAAAAATGTTTACTTTCATTTAACTATGCTTCCATATTTGACAGTTTAACACACTGTTGTTGTAAGGAATTGTTTTAATGTCATTAATTTGTTTATTTAATTTATAACTAAAGATTTGTATAACAAATATCTTTAATCTCAAGTGCTTCTTAACAAAACTGTTTTAAGAATATTTATGTCTATTCAAGTGCTTTTTTAAGTGCCTTCTACTATAATGTTTAAAATATACATTTTTATACAAATCTATTTTTAGTACTCTATGTTTTTAAATGACCGCTTTGTGTGGCTGTGATTTTTTAAAGATTTTTACTTAATGCTAGATAATGCACACTCTTAGTGGGTTCTGTATTTTATCACAATAACTGTTATTACTAGTATGAAACATTTAATGTTAACACATTGATGGGTGCCCGCAAGTATGTAGTACTGCATATACCGGTACATAAAAAAGGACTTACTACATTATTGCAGGCACCCCTCGACATGTTGAATATTGTATGAATATTGTAGAACAATGTTCAACAAAAATTAGATACTGTTAGATCATCCCTTGCTAAAACATGCTAAGTAATGTAAAACTACCTTTGTTAACACATGCTACAAACTGTTGGATCAACCCTCATTAACACATATTTTGAATACTGTTAAAACAAAATTTAATGTTGAATGCTGTGAGAACAAACTTCATTAACTTATGTTTAATTCTGACAGAACAACCCTCGTTAACACGTATTTTGAATACTGAAAGAACAACCCTCGTTAACATGTATTTTGAATGATGTTAGAACAAATGTTGAATGCTGAAAGAACAACCCTCGTTAATAAATGTTGAATACTGAAAGAACTACCCTCTTTAACACATATTTTTAATACTGAAAGAACAACCCTCGTTTACACATATTTTGAATACTGTTAGAACAAATGTTGAATACTGAATGAACAACCCTCGTTTACAAATGTTGAGTACTGAAAGAGCAACCCTCGGTAACAAATGTTGAATACTGAAAGAACAACCCTCGTTAACAAATGTTGGATACTGATAGAACAACCCTCGTTAACACGTATTTTGAATACTGTTAGAACAAATGTTGAATACTGAAAGAACAACCCTCGTTAACAAATGTTGAATACTGAAAGAACAAACTTTGTTAACACGTATTTTGAATACTGTTAGAACAAATGTTGAATACTGAAAGAACAACCATTGTTAACAAATGTTGAATACTGAAAGAACAACCATTGTTAACAAATGTTAGATACTGTTAGAACAACCCTTGTTAACATGTATTTTGAATACTGAAAGAACAACCATTGTTAACACATATTTTGAAAACTGTTAGAACAAATGTTGAATACTGAAAGAACAACCCTCGTTAACAAATGTTAGATACTGTTAGAGCAACCCTTGTTAACACGTATTTTGAATACTGAAAGAACAACCATTGTTAACACGTATTTTGAATACTGTTAGAACAAATGTTGAATACTGAAAGAACAACCCTCGTTAACAAATGATGGATACTAAAAGAACAACCCTCGTTAACAAATGTTGAATACTGAAAGAACAACCCTTGTTCACCCATGTTGAATACTGAAAGAACAACCTTTGTTAACCCATGTTGAACATTGAAAGACAATCTTCACTTCAATAGCTATGTATCAGTATTATGTTTTGCTATGCTATTACATTTGTTACAATGTAAACACAAATAATATTAATCAAACTGTATCAACGATTGCCACAGGGCATGGTCTGGATTCTTAAATTAGTATATATCTCTTAAATCACAATTGCAAAATCATTTTGGTTGAACAAATAGTTTATAACATGGAATGAACTACTGTGTGTTAGATGTGGTTCTCTTAGTATTGTTCATGTTCCTAAAGTTTAAGATAACGTTTCACACAATGTGTTCTAATTTTCTGTACTAAAAATACTACATGTGATTTTGGCTCTTGTTGTAAAAGTTGTCTTGGTTATAACTGAGATTGGATATTAGTATAGGTGCAATAATGAGATGATATGAGGTTCTAAAAGAAATAGTGCTACATAAGCTTTAAATCTCCATATAAGGTATATCTTGTTCCCTGTCTACTTTGTCTTTACTACCCATCAGAACAAAATAGAGAACACATACATCTTTATGTTTTTATCCTTTATCATGTATCAAGTACTATATTTAAGTGCAGTTCGAAGCTTGGTGTATGTAATGTGCTAACTGTGCCATAATTTGTTGTTACATTTTTGCATTAAACTTTTACAGTTTTTTTCAAAGATTTATTATACAATGTCTGTATTCCTATTTCTGAGTTTATAATGTTGTAATAAGCTGTTTTCAATTACAAGGTACACATGGAAGATTTAACAAGTGCCTTATTGTGATGTCCCTACAAATAAAAGCTTTACTAGTATCGCAAATAATTGAATTTTGTTAGAATTGATCAAAATGTTGTTTTCTACCTCTTAAAATGGCTTTTACAGCTCGTTACCATTCTTAATTGCTAAATTATCAATTAATTTGAGAATTATTGTTCTTTTCCATAATGTTATAAACATGTCTTTACCGTACTCGATAGCAAGTGTCATTGACTGTAATATACATACATATTCACTGACATTCAGAATACGATTGAATTGTTTTAGCAATTGAATGTGTCTTTGCTTTATCTTGGCAGTATTACTTGAAACCAAAGACGCTAATTTATTATGTAGTGTCGATCTGTATATCTGTCTGTCTGTCTGTTTGTACGCAAATTCATAAGTCTGACGAATCCAGCAAATTTGTCTGATATTTATCTCCTTTGTTGTTTGTAAAAAATGTAATCTGTTAACTTACTGTTGTTTTAAAAATCAAAATCTTTATACTTGTTTGTGTATATATTGATCGCATGTAACTTAAGTACATATTGTTATGGTTTGAGATGTCATGTGGAATGTATTTCATGAAGTGAATGCCACTTGGTCTAATATATTGTCATTAATCAGTTAGTTCATGGTGATTTTATGACTTTGTGCTAGTGTTTTCTGCTGATTTATGCCATCATCTGGTGTTACTTCTAGCAAAGACCTAAATTACACAGATTGGAAACATGTACCAAATCACACGAAATCTCGTGGCATGTCTTCTGAAATATGGCGAAATCTCGTCCGTTTTTAATACCTTATATCTCCTGTTCTATTATACTTACGAAAAAACTTATACATCTATGCAATAGAACCATTATTCAGCTATGAAATGATACCTCATTTATTGAAATCAGTCAAGGAATAAAACAGTAGACCCCGAAGAGCCAGACCTACTTTTGTTTTCATCAAATTACTATTAATTCCAAGTTTATCAGAAAATACCTGATTTGCCTCATTCAAATCCTAATTTTCTGTATTTTATAAGAGGTAGACATAATTAGTTACTGCATATAGTAGAAGAAACTTAGCTCTTTAACATGATACATTGACCATTAAAATTGGATGACTAAAAAATGTTTTATGCACAATAACTGAATCTGCTGCCTGTTATTTTGCATTTTCTCTAAATTTCCAGTAGAGTGTCCAATCTGTGTAATTTAGGTCTTTGCTTCTAGGCATTATAATGTTTCCCGCATTGAGTGAAGGTGACATGGTGATTTTGTGCTGGACCTCTGGATGCATGTCTCAAATACTCTCTGTACTTGTTCTCCTTAACCATTGGTCAGTTATCAATGAAACTGCACATAAATAACTTGTATTACGCCTAGCTGTGCATACTGTCAATGGTTGTAGATCGGGTAAGTTTTGTCAAAGTTATAGGCCCTTTGTGTGAGACATACATTTTTTGTCAGAAGTTTATATTAAGTAAACCGTGTTTACGCAACATGATATGCAATATTTCAGTGTTTTTCTGAAGTCCGAAGATGTTGATAGTGAAAAGTATCTTTTGAATTAATTGAAAGACTTACAGCTGAATATACATTGCACTTATCGTCACATAATTATGCACAGGTCTGTCTCTCATATCATTGCACCGTAATCCAGGTGTGTTCTAATCAACCTGAAGACTTTCAAGAGTTTCGATGGAATGGATCCAAATTTTCAGACCTATTTTATGCAATATTACTTCTTCACACACTTTCATTAAAATCATCTACTCAGTTCACGTGGTGCTGTGCTGAGAATGACGATCTGTACAGAAGCTGCATAAATCTTCTACTGGACTAAAACTACAACCAATGAATCTGTGTCTTGCTTTCATACATGTAGTCATAGTTGTACTTTTAGGAAGATATTGTACTTGAGTCAGATTGCTGTTTCACACTTGCTGTAAGATTCTGTGTATCTCACTGTCAATGAGTATCACCAGTACACGATCATCATACAGCACTCGGTTGTATGTACATTGTTCATACATTTATTATTAAGTGACATTGTTTTATAAGCAGACAAGTGCTTTATTTTCAGAAATCTCAACTGTTGCATGTTTAAGTATTGTATGTACGTATTTGGTACTATTATATATAACATTTTACATTATTACTGTACATGTTATCACTATATAATTATGTGTATTTTTATGACTGCCATATTTGTTTATTTTAGTTGTTAAAGCCATAATGGACATTAGATAGATTTTGACCAATGTCACTCATTTAATACAGAAAATAATAAAAATCTATTGCAGAATTGTTTGTCTTATGTTTTGCATTAGCTGTGAATTGTGTCACTTTCACATAGATATCTGTGGGGTGAGAGACACATTGTTTTATATATGTCCGTCTATTTGGATATCGCAGTTTGTTTGCGCTCCTTGGTAGTTGGTACTGTTTTATCAAAGCATTTACGGTAATCGTAAACTTACGTTCAAATTTGAATCCTTTATAATTATTTAACTGCTTCAATATCTGGTAAAGTGATAGGTAAAATGTACTGATAATTAATTCAGTGAATGATTTCAAACAATATATTTCCCCCATTTCTAGATGCAACTGCATTTAAGGAATTGAGCGTAAGTTTAAGATTTTCGTAAGTTCTTTGATAAAACAGTACCCTTCTCCTTAAAAAGTGGTCGTAAGCATTGGGCGGTTAGTCGGTGTTTACTTTGAATGATGTCACCTAAATGTAGTAGGGAGGACATATTGATAATGTGTAGTATTTCTTCTTTCAATCTTGATGTCACAACATGTGTTTGTGCTTGTTCTCCTTCACATGTTATCATGGAACCTAACTAACCTCATCGTGCATAATGTCAGGAACATTTTTGCTGAGTTATTTCCCTTTAAGAATGTTATGACGGCCAAACTCCTTCTTGGTGCATGCTGCTTTGAAAGTGTATTAAATATGTAAATGGTAGTGAGCTGAGCCAGTAGTTATAAATGGTACATTCAATTATCAAAATGGGTTTATGGGTACAACCAATAAATACTTATAAATAGTTCACCTGATATGTAGTTACGATATTCGCTTTTCTGATTGCTCTGCATTCTCATGTTGTCTATAAGTGGTTTTGAACACACTAGAGATCGAACTTCTGGTCTAATCTTGATGAAACTTTGTCATAATGACACTTGGTCAATTTAAATGGCAAAGATCCTTGTGAACACATAAGAGGACAATAAATTGACTATCTTGACGAAACTTTTGCACTATGAATATCTCTATAAAATCTAGACCCATTTGGAAATTGGGTCACGAAGAAAGGTCATGTTGGTATTCCAATTTCGGATACAGTATTTGGTTTCAGACTTCCTTTTTCGGTACAATGGACAGGTCGATGTTCGAAGACCGCACCAAAAAATTAAAAACAGCGACTAAAATCAAAATGGACAAAGAACATGTTCCATTCTATAGTCTGTAGTGGCTTGGCGGTGGCATATAACAAGATATGGCCATCGTCAGAATGTCAATTGCTATATACTTCTAGTTCACATAGGTTCAATAATTCCGTGTTGGAATTTACAATTTTCAGGTAGCGCCCTCTACATGGTTGTTCTATTACAAAGGTACAGGTGCTTGCGATTGCGGGTTTGTGGTAAACATACAACTGCAATGTATCCATGCTTTCTCCAATTGTAATACTAACATTACTGAGTCTGTGAGCTGAAATATATGAAAACATACCACTAGATTTATGTCAAAATGTTGACACTTGTAAGTGTAAAGGAATCGTTGGTGAAAAAGTAGGGTGCTCCCGGGGATAGGCAATGGTTGGCAGGGGAAAAGGCCGTTTTTTGTCAACTTCCAGCTTCCCTGTAATACCCCGGGAACAATATTTAGTTGTCAGTGACCGGAGAAATACTGGAGATTCTACCATTAGCTACCCATAGGGCGGGGGAATGGCGGGGTTTGACAACCCAACAGTAAAAATCTCTGCCCATCCATGGGGGTGGGTGTGTGGATGTAAATGACTGGTGCATAAATGTAATAATTATATGTGTACATGTATAGCATGCTATCCGCATTATGACACCAACTTTGGTTGTTTCAAATTTTGACTGACAATGAAACTACAGAGCCGGTTAAATATAACATGTAGACATGAATAAAATACTACCACAGCAAATGTCCTGTCTGTTTACAATATACACGGCATATATTGTATAACTCTGTCCCAGGTCGATCACCGCAAATGAATCATAGGGTGTGTTACTATGAGAACAGTTCGGGTGAAACGGATTCCGATTTCCATCTACCTGAAATCAGTTACATGTACATGTTAGGGCATATATAGCGTCATACCAGTCTCAATAATGTAAACTTGCGGCTGAAATATCACTATTTGTCACATTATTTAATATGTGATTTAACTTCAGTAAAAGAAAAAAGAGAGTTGTTGTCATTCTAGCTGCACTATTCGATTGTCTATATTCACTATTCGATTTTCAAGCTTCATTAACTGGTGGTAGCTTAAACAACACTGCCTTTCGACATTGTTAAAATACATGTGCATTTTTGGAAGACCTTAACCAAGTTAAGCCACAATCAATCGTATTCAAACACATACATCATGCAGTTCTATATTTATCAAATTAAGTAGTACATTACATACATATAGTATCATTTAATATGTATGTGACTTTAAAGTTGTGTTCCCCTTCTCTCGAAGCAAGGGGTCAATGGTCAATTAGATAGCCCTGGCAACCCCTTGTGACTATGTACTCACATCTGCCTCAAAGTAACAAAAACACTAATAACAAGACTCAAGACTATTGCAAAGCAATAAAAGTCCCCTACCGGTAGTAGCAACCAGAATCGTTGCCATAGCAACCAGAATCGATGACGTAGGAACAAAATCAAAACGTGTACATGATCTCTATATTGCAATGTAGTCTTGTTTAAAGCTTCGTGAAAACAGGAACAGTGTAATATGGATTTAGATAGTTCCTGGTGAAAAATATGAAGTGCGTTTATAGTAATCGCAGGATCAAGAAAAGTGATAATTTTAGCATGATTTCTCGTCTATTTGTTGCCATAGCAACCAGAATCGTTGACGTAGGAATAAAATCAAAACATGTGCATGGTCTCCATATTGCCATGTACTCATGTGTGAAGGTTCATGATAAAATATTAAGTACTTTTAAAGTTATCGCATTTTCCAGAAAAGTGTGACGGACGCACGGACTGACGGGCGGACGGGGCGTAAACCATAAGTCTACATAATAAAAATATAATACTAACTATTAGGGATCCATTTGATACATTGTAAACAAAGTTACATCCTTCAATGTGACTTCCTTGTTCAGCACCACATTATTGTAATTGGCTTCTAAGTAAGATAGAGATGGTTGGGAACTCCGTAACTTAGTGGCTAGTGCGCTTGCCGTCTAATCTGGCGACCCGGGTTCAAATCCGGGTGGGGGGGGGGCACATAAATATGGTAATATTACAGTAGAAATTAAGCAAATTAAGCCTATGCTTGGCATTATTTAAAACAAGGGGAACAACTACAAAAATAACCATAGTGAAACTATCACAGTACTTAAATGCATATACCATGTGACCTTATAGTTGTGATCCTGCCTCCCTCGCCGTGACACCAGAGGTCCTCGGCCAATAAGGCAACCTGGACAAACCCGACAGACCATGTACTTAGGTCTGTTTCATTCTAACACAAGAACACTATTAAACAATACAATATACAAATACATGCCAGATATCATGCATGAATCTCCTGCATTTCAGAGGTTACTCCTGCATGATTTTCGGCAAATTGATCAAACCTCCAGCATTACTTGGAATATTCAGGAACTTAGAACCAGAATACTAGAACCATGACATTTTTGGTTTGCATGATGAAAATGATAAAAAAATATTAATCTAAATAGCTTTGTGAAGCATGCATGGTAATGTCCTACAAGTAAAATAAGTATATTAACTGCATATTAACTTCATTTATTTAAGATTTAAGTTTGAGCAAGAACAATCTCCTGTATTTCATTGGAATCTCCTGCATTTCCATCACCAATCTCCTGCATATAAAGGCTTCAGGAAAATATGGCATGTATGACAATACTGACCATCCGAAATCCACCTAAACGTCGCCTCAGGACATTCGACATCGTCACTTCCTTGTTCAATGCCACGTTCCGGTAATTGTTTTCTAAGTAGGATAGAGATGTTAGGGAACAGGTACTTGTGCCAACTACAAAAAGAACTATAGTGAAACCATTGGCTTAAGACATTATATCACAAAAAAACCAGAGTGTAACATTCCCAAATTTTCACTCATTCATTAGATAAAAGAACAGGTTTGAAACGTATCCGTCCTCCCCTGCATGATATACCATTTAACGCATTTATAAACGGGAAAATGGTTTGGTCGGATCTAATTATGTCTCTATCCCACAAAACAATAAAAATATAATTTATACATTTAGTCGTGTTTAAGTTATCATATCAGGTACTTACGACGACTATGCCGTTCCGGGTTGGAAGCCATTGTCACGTTGTTTTTATATTGACAATGGAACCTAACCAGAAACGTTGCAAACCTGTCAAATATATCAAGGGGTATAACCTAAAGCATGGAGATTGGTGGTTTAAGTAAAACTTTCCATGGAGATTGGTACCAATGGCCGATATTTTGATGTTTTTTGTCACTTGACGGACACATTTCCACCAAAGTAAGTTCATTGCCTTGTTTTATATGCGGCGTGTATGCGATAACCACCTAGCCATAAGTTTAAGCCACCTATCGGCGGTCTGTTTTAGTCTGTCAGTGCTGCGATAAAAGCCTGAAAGAAGGGATGGTGATATCGGGTGTCCGTAGTCCGCATCTATTTTTATTAATTCTGAGGTATCCGGGGCATTCTGGCTGGTTTTATTGTGTTTGCTAGGTACTTCATGCATGATTTTATGGTTAAAATACTGTTTCTGCTTATTTAGGAGGCACCATGAACATATTTTTAACGTTTAAGACGATTTCATGGAGATTCGTCAACTTTAAGACTCAAACTGTGGAGAATTAAATCAATGTAAGTATTCTGTTCTAAAATGTTTTGCACCATAGTGTGTTATCTTCATTGGTTAAAAATATAGTTTCTATTTATTCTTCAGACTCCTGGTTTGAAGAATGCGTACCAAAAAGACGTTACTTCATTCAAGGAGGAGGTGGCAGAAAAGAAAACAAAAGATAAATTTTAATGAAATATCTTTGCCTAATGAAAGTGTAACTAAAAAGCTTTGTGTCGCAAATTAAATACGCCGTCACCATTTAGATATTCGTCATCAAAAAGAAAACGATTAACTTCAGCATCACCTTGTCATTTGTATCGGCACGAAGAACCCCAGTGAAAAGCCAGAAAATAAATATAGAGTAAAGACTCATGAAAACACTTTATTCACGTAATTTAATACATGTTCAAGGTTATGATTCTATAAAATTATAAAAGAACATGAAATAATATGTCTATTTTGTTTTGTTGGAAAGATCCAATAGCACAGATTTTGGTTGTATTCTTTGTTTTTGTTTACTTTAAAATTAATGTTATTGTTCAACAATGCTTGCTGAATATGTTAAGATACTGCCTGGAACATTTTGGTTCACAAAGCATCAGATCAAACTGCCTTTATAACATTGATCATCTGCGCTAATGAGCCTTTAAAACTACAATTTGTAAATAAATATATCAAAAAAATGTACGTAATTATTACTATATTGGTTGCACGAAAAGTGACCATCGGTCTACTATGACCTCTCGGCAATGACCCCTTTATAAATACAAATGTAGTATACGAAGTATTTACTAGGGTGGCACTGTGGTCGAGCGGATACTGCTGATCAATAGGTCCCTGGTTCGAACCTCGGCCGGTGCACTTGGTTTTTCACCAATGTCTGAAGGGCAGTGCGCCCATATGCATGGTAACACCATACTGTGTTCCCTACTTGCTGCCTCTTAAGCAAAAACAAATGACCCATTTGAAATAAGTGTCAAAGGTACAATGCATTTAATAAGATGAATGCATTATAGAGATGAGAGCGAATATTGAATTTCACTCTTATGAATGTAGCAAACAATAAAACTTCACTTAAAGACCACCTCAAAATTAAAACCTATTCCTGATACCAGTATGTATATTATTACATGCACGTTTGTTTACCCTCTATTTTACATACATATATCTCATATTATATGTGAATTTGAAGTTTACTATATAAGTACATAGGTATATGTTTGATTTCTAATGATTACTAGTATCCATTATAAAAATGACGATTTATCAATAACGTTGGGTCGCGATTTTTTACAAAAACACCAGAAACAACAGTAAATATTAAAAAAACGCGAAGTTGCCAACTATCAAGAAATGGCTTTATGAAATGCCCAGACTCTCTTCTATCCATATATATAAGTCTTGAGCTTGAAAAAAATATTTAAGATAAAACGTTACGGCATCTCGGTCCATATGCCTTTTGTCAGTTCAACTGAATATCATTACAGATACACAATGCACCAGTCCATTGAAACCCTTAGCATGGGGAAAGGAGTGGTTGACTTTTTAAACTATGGTAAAATCCCTGCCCGAGAACCTTAAAAAAGGTTAAAATACCGCCCTTATCAGTGAAACATATTCCCGGTCTACGTATTTAGGTGCGGAGCAAAAGTCCTGCTCTCATTCACCAGTGAGGGGACACCAAAAGTTAAAAACTCGTGTCTATAACCCGGGGTTGGGAAGTCAGGGTTTGATTTGACTGGTGCATAAACAACAGAGCTCATAATTATAAAAAAATCATCCTTTATTATTATATGCATATCTTTGAAGTACAAATAAGAAAATCACAACAATTATTGCAGCCAGGTGGTGTTGTCACTGTATACTATTTGATTCCAATAATATGTTACTCGCCAAGTCAAGACCCTCTGTAAGACAGTAGCCCTGAAATTGGTACAAAATAGAGATTACTTCCATGATTATAATACCATCACATATTGTTTACAAAGTAATAACAAGTCTCCATGGAGAGGGTCTTTAAGTTGATGAATCTCCATGAAATCGTCTTAAACGTTAAACATATACACATGGAGACTCCTACATAAGCAGAAACAGTATTTAACCATAAAACCATGCATGAAGTACCTAGCAAACACAATAAAACCAGCCAGAATGCCCCGGATACCTCAGAATTAATAAAAATAGATGCGGACTACGGACACCCGATGTCACCATCCCTTCTTTCAGGCTTTTATCGCTGCACTGACGGACTAAAACAGACCGCCGATAGGTGGCTTAAACTTATGGCTAGGTGGTTATCGCATACACGCCGCATATAAAACAAGAAAATGAACTTACTTTGGTGGAAATGTGTCCGTCAAGTGACAAAAAACATCAAAATATCGGCCATTGGCACCAATCTCCATGGAAAGTCTTACTTAAACCACCAATCTCCATGCTTTAGGTTATACCCCTTGTATATACTACATTTAGTATATTGAATGGATTAAAAAATGGGAAAGTAAAAACGGTCGTTTGTGATACAATTTCTTAGACCTGTGGTGAAACTAACATGGTGTTTAAAATGCATGTATGCGCAATGGACACATGGGAAACATAAACGTACACGAAATCCAACCAGAAATGTTATAATAAAACGCACGAAGTAACATACAGAAAGTCATGTCTGCAAAATTGAGATTCCGACATTCACTCATATTGCAGACATGGGTATTACATGTTTTCAAAGAGGTCCAAAGAAACCTCTTTGATGTTTTCAACCTTATTGCGGATATCACTATATGGGTTATGTACAACCCTTCCGCAACGTTGGTCCATGTATAAATTAACTTCAACCAAACATAGCCATACTGAAGCTAGTACATGTGATAAAATGTTTACATAAATGTCATGCAGTTTTCTTTAATAAACAAACAAACTATACCAGATATGCACTTTGGTACATGTGTCCACTGTCCATCATGATTGCACCTCGCATGTGTCCGGTTGTCCACTTCTATGTAATTGTCAATGCATGCAAACACTACTTTCGACCCCAGCATTCGTAGGTTTCCGGTTATCACACCTTTGTCCAACGTCAATACAGGACATTCTGTGATAGTTATTTATTACATTTACAACCTTGAGTTGTATCCAGGTTTGTAACAGTGAGTCTGTATAATCTTATATCACATGACTTTCCTTGTATCCAGGTTAGTATAGCCAGTACGTATAAAGTTATACGTACCACGTGTAGTATAGGTATTGAGTTTTTCCAATAAATCCATGCGTATTTTGCGTTTTTAGTGTCATATGATATAAGAATCTATCACTCGTTGTCAGTTGATATATTTATATTAAACTCGTTCAAGAAATATTATTAAGCTCGCCAAAGGCTCGCTTAATAAAATTTCCAAAACTCGTTTAATATACATTTATATCAATTGACAACTCGTGATAGATCCTCTATATATCACTCATATGAGTATAAAGTAACTGTTTTACTACATGTACATGTGTGTGCTTTGCCAATAAAACGATGAGTATTTTGTGTTTTAGTATCATATGCTGTAAAGAATCTATCACTCTTTGACAAGTGATATATCTATAGTAAACTCGTTCAGGAAATATTTTTAAGCTCGCCACTGTCTCGCTTAAATTTTTTTTCACAAATCGTTTAGTATATATTTACATCAATTGGCAACGAGTGATAGATCCTCTATATAGTTTCATACATCGACATTTTATTGGTCATACACTATTCCCCCTGTCGGTAAAGTGCGCATGGTGCGCTCGACTGCCCGAAAACTCGAGGTATTGGTTTCCGAACTCGGCTTTGGTCAGTGTAGGCATTCCGTGACAGATTGACTACATTCAGACATCGTCATTACCACTCGGATTTAACAATATACTGGTAAGTTTTTCAGTTCCTTGGTTCAAACCAGATTGAATTACTGAACACGAAGAAACGACACATTACCGACACATAAATTTAGTAATTTGAAAAGCTTTTAAAAAAGCCGGTGTGATCTTCCGTACAATCAAACGAATGCCAAACATATCTTGCATTAACTAATTATTGAACATAATGGGAGAAAGTGTATTATCGCTTAAATCAACTTGCAGGGCAATTATAACCAATCAAACTGATTGATGTGGAAGTCGAGCTGGAACATTTCAATTAGCGGCAAGTCGTTCCATTGTCGATATGAAAATGAAAACCATGCAATTACTTAAAGGGTTCATCGTCAGCACAGTACTCAATATTTTAAAATCGGTCCGTGGTGCACACTTATGAGAACAATTTTAGTTTAAATTATAAACTCTTTTCACCAATTTCTGACCTGGGGCCTTATTCACCAACGTAAGACTGAAATTCAGACTTAGACTTAAAATTGTATAAACTTAAAATGACTGCCATTTCTTTGCAATTAGATTTAATCATTTGTCATTTTATCTGATTATTTGTTACTATCCACTGAACATTTATACACATTTATATCAAAATCGGTACATTTATAACAACTTGAGAGCAAATAGAACATGTTACAATGTAAAGTCTAAGTCTTAGAATTTAGACTTACAGTGTTGGTGAATAAGGCCCCAGAATGTAGTAAGATGGTCAGCGATTACGTTGTACATAACAACTTTCTACGAAACATCCCCCTGAAACAGACTTATGGATCGATTAAGTTTGAAAGCAGACTAATCGATAAGTATGCTTACGGCGCTTGTTTGCACATAAATATCATGCGAACTGTTAATTATTTGCTTCAACAGAATCAATAATGTGAGCACTCTCAAAATCAAAGAAATTCGTAAAACTCTCACAACTAGAAAAAATACTGACACCAATGTATGTGTCGCCAACCATATTTCCCGCTGCCTTCTACCAACAATAGAGCTGTCTACATATGGCAGTGTTTGTACTATGTGTACTCAATTTTTACTGAAGCTAAATGATTATGCTTACCTTTCCGCTGGCATGTCATTGATTCCTCATCACATGTTTCCATGTACTCACAAGAGCATATCTGTGGCAGCTACAATATATGTAGATTTGTAAATAGGACGTCATACAGCATATATATCACAAACCTCAGCATTCTCAAACCACTTGTTTGTTCTATGAGACAAGAACATAGGCCCCTATGCAGTGTGGGGAATCACGTGACTAAAATGGTACGCAGCACTATGAAATAGATCGCGAAAATCTGGATATTTGGATAGTTTTCCGATTCTTGGTTAGTACTCCTTGAATATTTTTACTAGTTATATAGTGCAGGCTATGCGAAATTTAACGCTCTTTCTAATGGTACATGGATCATTCCTGTACTCTCTCTGGTTTCTGAGATACCTTCGAGGTTTTAAGGCGAACCAGGGACATATTTTGCCAATATTCCTAGATAAATTACACAAAAGCCGTGTTTAATGGGAATATATTAGACCATGTTCAGGTGTCAGTACTTTATTGTATTCGGAAAAGGGTTTTTGTTGAAAACCAGTTACTCTTTCATACTTTATTGGTATTTTTATGCGTTATTTTGCAAAAAATGACAATTTATTGAAATGGTACACTCCACGGAACAACAATGTTGTGATACAAACCACGGATCATTTTAAACTTGTATTTTAGAGCATGTAACTTTTTTCTCCCTCATCGTTTTTTGTTGAGTATATTTTTATTATGCTTACTTTTAGTTGCCTAATAATAGTCTTCATCTATTCTTTTACAGAAATAACAGGATCAAAGAAACATGGTGCCGAGAAAATTGGAATCGAAACTGATCTGAATCAATTGAAGGAACTAGAATGAGTCGTGTTATAGTACAAAAAATAAATAATGTTACGATTCTGTATTCTGTATTGACCATTACATCAAATTAAAGGATTTTTCCAAAAATTTAAACGTTGTCATTTCGATCAGAACAGATAAACCTAATTTGAGCTTTTTACTCTTTTTTAGATGCGACACTAAGATAAGTTGTCTTTTACCAGGATAATATTTCATTTGTATACAATGTATATGGTCTTGAATATCAACATAATGTCGACATTTTGGTAAAAATATCTAAGATCGGACAAGTATTAATGAACTTATACCGATACTAAGTCATTAATTCTTTAAATGAATGCCACAAGGTGTATCGGTAAATTAAAAAATATTATGGACTTTCAATTCTAAATTATGTACAATAGTAAGCATATCAAGTCTCAGCAACACCACTGCAACAAAACAAGGCGATGAGACTTCTTCGAATTTCGCATAATGTTGTTTCATGCTAATTAATGTGTGGCTTTCATTTTCTGGAGTTATGTCTTTGTTGCGAAGTATTTTATTAAACACGTATTTGTCGACTTTTATTACTTCCCCCCACTCCAGTAGCTCAGTGGATGCGTTGCCCGGTGACACTGGCTCAAATCCGAGTGGAGGCAATCGCATGCCTGTCATATTTTAGCAGAAAGGTGACGGGCAAATTTTTGCTACCAAAACTATTAATTCATTTTTATCTGTGTCATATGAATTTAAAAACTAATTTTGGCTTCCTTTTAAAAAATAAACTCCACTCCCACTGTCGAGTTTTTAAATCGTTCGGTCAGAGACCTGTGATTTGTACATTGCTTCTGACACCATTTGCCCTGTCATACATTGAAGAGCTGTTAATAATGTTCTACTTCAGTATTAAATTTGTCTTCGACTAGATTTATTTGTGATGTTACATTATTAACTGTTTAATATGTATACTAATATAATAAATGATATCGAAGAATCATTTTGATTTTGTCAATATAAATGTTTGTTTTCTGGTTAATATCTTTGTGAGTATTTCAACATTGAACTATATTTTCAGCTGCCATTTTAATGTGATTACACAACAGATACGATATACTATTAGTTAGTTGATACTTGTTCAGATGGGCATTGTATACCTTTGTGTACGCTCATAGTCTATATTCGGTAATCAATGTATTTCGAATCACAAATGAAAAGAAAAAAAATACATTACATCGCCATTTTTTCTTTTTTTTCTTATCGAATTAGATAGTGCATCAACTATCTAATAAGGAAGAGCGGTGGTAGATTATATAAGTACAAAATGTCAATAAAGTAAATGGACAACAAACTAATATACACAATGTAGATGGGTGTTGCATTTAATCATAAAAAAGCAAAACAGCACAATGATTGTGGAAAGAAATAATTAAAATTCACAATTGCCATGAAATAGCACTAAAATCACCTGTAAATTACCGTCCTGCATGGATTAATGTAACGTTATATTTGGATTACATTCCCGTTCACCTATACAACCTTCAAACTACACGAATTAAAGCTATGTCTCTGCTTGATTAGATAGTACATTGCACTGTTTTAAGATTCATTCCGCATTCGTTCTGGTGATAGTGTGTCTAAATTTTCTTTTATTTTAGTTGGCCCGTGATGTGTTCCCTTCATTCGTCTGAGCCTAGCTTCTCGACAACGTCTTGCTGTAACTTCTGTATGAGAATAAAGGAAACCTAACTAAACAACTGAAAGCAATCGTAATCAATCAGTATTCTGAACCAAGGTTCCAAAATGCGGACCAAATTTTGTTCTAGAATGTACAGGACTGGTTTAAAACTGATCCGTGGTTAGTATCACAAATGTGTTATTCCGTGGAGAGTATCATTTCAATAATTTGACATTTTTTTAAAGAAATCCCTTAAAATCACCAATAAAGGACGTTATCAGTCACTATATTTCAACGAGAAGCCTTTTCCGAATACAATAAAGCACATGCACCTGACCGTGGCATAATAAATTGCCTTTAAATACAGTTTTTTGTGTAGTTTATACACAGTAATGTTGACTTGTTGACAAAATATTCTAATGGTTCGCATTAAAACCTCGAAGGTATCTCAGAAACCAGAGAGAGTACAAGAATGACACGTGTACCATTAGAAAGCGCGTTAAATTTCGCATAGCCTGCACTATATAACTAGTAAACATAATCAAGGAGTACTTACCAAGAATCGAAAAACTATCCAAATATCCAGATTTTCGCGATCTATTTCATAGTGCTGCGTACCATTTTAGTCACGTGATTCATCACACTGCTATGGGTACACACAAAATCAAATAATACAATAATGATGATGTAATTTATGTAAGATTGTACTGTATATACATGTAGAATGACAGGCATGTATACCTTTTTCTTGAATAAACTGTACTATGATGCAAAACGGATGTTTCCTACTAGACCTTTCCTTTTCCACTTAGTACACTTCAGGGGAAAAGGATCCAAGAATGTTTTCCTATTAACTTATTTCACTATCAATATGTTATGGGTTTCAGGCTTGAGTAATTTGTCCATTTAGGTGGTTCACGGGGACATTCAAATATGAATCTAAGCACATACAAATAATCATTGATTGATTTAAATGACAAAACATTTTGAACCCTTGACAACTTTTCCATTTTCAAAATATCGCGGTTAGCTTTATGGCCTATTTGCCACTTTGCCCGGCGTACGTACCTGGTCTGTGTGTTTTTTCAAAAATATATTTTAAAGCCTTATTTTTAAAACCAGTGTTAAACACATCAATTGAAATAGAATAACCTTCATTTATAACAAAATGACATGCTAGAATACTACTACTGGCTTTCGTGATGCGTTTTGTTAATTGT
Source organism: Spisula subtruncata (assembly GCA_963678985.1). NCBI lineage: Eukaryota > Metazoa > Mollusca > Bivalvia > Venerida > Mactridae > Spisula > Spisula subtruncata. Next base: position 28,632,060 of record OY787665.1, read on the forward strand.
GCGAACGTCTGTTGTCTATGTTGACCTATATTTGTTATAGACCTGTATCACGTGTTAGGCTGTCTCTTGGACGGCCATACCAATTGCATTTGGGACGTTTCCTAGGGTAAATATCACCCCATGATGATGCCGTAAAAATTAGCACAAACATAGTTTCCTACATGCTGAAGCAATATGTGAAATGAAAAAGGTGCCGTTGTACTATTAAATGGGTCATAGGCTCTTCTGCAACATCAGTTTTTCAAGAAAATGACGAAAAATGTGAATTTTCATAAAGTATTTATTTTTCAACAAAATCAATATTTTTCGTACTATATAATCAATTTGTTGTTGGTATAAATCAATGAACACATAGTATTCAATCATTTCTATCGAATTTTGGAAAATTTTGAGACACTTGTGCCATAACTAAAAAAACTATCCCGATGACCAATATAATTCGTACAGCTAATTTTGCATCGACTCTCGTGAATAGCAAATTATTTCAACCTTAAAGAGGCGTTCCCTATAACTTTGATCGTTTAAATCAATTCATGAATACTATATATTAAATGAGAATCATAGTTGCTTAAACTCCTCAAATTTTCAACAAAATGCTCCCACTAATTAGCGAGAAAAGAATGAAAACATTATTCCGTAACGAGCCAAATAGTCACGAGTTATTTCCCTTTGACCACATAATAATAATTCGCCGGAAGCGATTACTTATTACTGGTGATTTAAATATATTTTGACATTATAGAGACATATTTGCGCACACTTTCTTCTGACAAATTATGATAATCGATAGTGCTTTGTACATTTAGCTGATTTAATATGATAGTAGAGAAAGATAATGCTAGTTATAGGGAATGCCTCATTAAATTTTTGGACAGTTTACAAGAGCAGTCGTCTGGTCTTCTGTGAGCAGATATGGGTATCCAGTCTGCTTCTTCCATAAGTCGTATGATGTGACCATACATTGAGCTACTTGCCTAATTGTAAACCTTGGCGGGGTATTCATCGATCAAATTGAACTTTTAAATTTCTAAAACTGTGTAAATAGACATATTGTCAAAGACAGAGTAAACGGATTAAAATTGAAATATGAACCTGAGACACATCTTTGTAAAACATTTCACTATTTTGCAAAATTATTGTGCAAGGAAGATACATGTTTTTACCAAAATGCATGAATTCATAGTCGAACAACCCTCGTAATTTTCACGGATGATCCCGATCCGTATTGAAGCATTGAACTACTTTATTAAACTATTACTAAAATATAAGTATTACATAGACAATGCGTATATGGTTAGGCAATGCGTATATGGTTAGTCACACATAATTTGAATTATTGATTTATTAGTATATTTTCATTGAATGCCACATTAAAACTGGTCCATAAATTCTGCCAAATCATATAAGCAACCTTTCACTAGGAGTATAATACCAATGCTTAATTGTGTACCAAACTTCACCCTCTTTGACATCTTTGTAGTATTCATGATATATGACCTTATTCCAGAAGCATTAAATTAATCAGTTAATATTGAATGGTGTTATGTGTGATTAGCAACTGATAATCGTATCGTAATTTTATATAGGAAAGATTGTTAGTCTTTGATAAAATGTGTCGACTCATTGGAGCATATTTGCCTACTGTAGCATACAAATAATATCGTATTCTTAATATTAATAAAAAGTCATTTTCATAATGTTGCATAAGCCACATGTATGCCTCTTACATCACTAAACGCGCTAAATTCAAGACCAAAGTCCAAGACGTATTAAAGTTAGAGGCAATAGTTCTAGCTATATTTTGAGAATAAGTGAAATCGTTTCTTGACACGGTATAAGAAAATCATTTCTTGATATCAAGAATTCGCTATGATCACAAAGAATTAGTAGATATCTTAAAAATAGTAAAAATGCGTCCCGTACAAATAGTGTAGACCTGTCGTACGCATGCAAACATATTACTGTATGACAAATATAAGAAACGTACCTGCAACTCTATAGACGATTTTCGTACAAACATGCAGGACCCTGTCTTGCCACTATTCTCAATGAATGTCCCATCTTCTTCCCCATAGAGTTCACACAGTAATGAGTGTCGTCTATAATTGATCGACAGACAAGCTGGTCGGACGGCGCATTCACGTACACATTTCTCTAAAGATATCCTCAAAAAATATGTTAGCATCGAATCCGACTTTAAGCACTTATGGCGAAACGTGATTTGGTATTGCAGTTCGTCAAAACTCGCAGTCAGCCGAATATTAGACAGTATCACACACAGATGGATATAAACAAACGTCCAGGTCAGTCCTTTCTGTTGACACATCTTCACTTTATCGAATCGTATCCCATGTACGTACCATGCGGCTTCTTGAATAGGGTGTCAAAGAGGACACTATGCTGATGGCAACAATATACGGACCTGTTAAAAGCGTAGGGCTGTAACACAAACTCACATGGGGACCTCTAAATATTTAATATACTAGTATAGTTTAATGCCTGGTATTTTGTCACTACTTAAAGTATACGCCTTTTGTTTACTAATTGATCACCAGCCAGACTGTTCGCCAAATGTTCTGGGAAACATAGATCAAAATGTATGCAAAACTGTTACATTTATAAATGGCTACAGTCACTCTGGAATAATTAACTATCAACGAATACGTACTGTAGCCGATTGAAGAAAATAATTTAATATTTTCTACCCCTTTGTAAAATGTTTGATGGCTTGTTTTGTCTGTTTTGCCTTTTGTCCAATACTTTATGATTTGTCGAACTCGATTACGTTTTCATTTTCAGTTTGCAGTAACATGTGACAGCGGGGACTTGTGCTTTTAAATTTTTCGTTACGTTTTGTCTGGGCATAGCTCCGTGTAATTGTGTTATGTTGTGTTGTTACAGTTTTCTGTGCTCGGCTGGTTAAGTTGAGTACTGCTTCCCCTGTCCGATTTCCTCATATCGTTTTTGTATTACTGTGGAATTGTAGTGCACGACTTTGAAAACGCATTCCATGTTCATGCGACAATCAGTATGTGTAGGACACTAGCTAATATGTTAATAATGTATTCTTCCGTGTGTGTTTTTGTCCTTATCGTAATCTACAACAACACACGTGGTGTTTCTGATCAGGCAAATGACACATGCGCGTGTTTCAGCTGCACCTCCTATATGAGCTTACAAGCAAACGTACATGAGAAGGTTAAATCCAATTACCATAAAAAGTGACTTGTAACAGTAACACGAAGGGTGGCCTCATGAGGAATGCTTCCTTAATCACCATGACTCAAAGTGTAGAGTGAACACAATGAATACGAATATTTTAAGCATGGTTTTTAATTTGGAAAGAGTCAATATAATTGATATGAGGCAAGATAGGTGTTATGAAATTATTCGTTTAAGTTGAACTATGTATTCACAATAAGTTCCTCCTGATACTTATTCTATCTCAGTTTGGTAATTTAAAAGTCATATTACAATGCACCATGATTGCAATTCATGATAACGATACTACTGCGAATACAACACAACATACGAGTGTGTACTGATGGTGAATGGAACATTGGCCTTTGATAAAACAGTCCCACTCGTGAAACATACTGGTCCAGTTAGGGTATGAATACGGTGACGCAGTGTAACAATCTACTGTAACGGTGTAAAACAAGTCTTAACAGATTATACAAGAATTTCAATGCTAAGCTAAACCCAACCTGTTTAAGCAATAGTTTTAATTTTTTGGGTACACATAAACGATGACGCCACTGTCAAAATATCCCAACTGGACTTTATCTAAACACATTGGACGTCACACACGGCATATACAATACATGGCGATAAAATGTAGGTACGTCAAATTCAATATTGGACATTTTGAAGTAAACAAGAGCTGTCCCCGAACAGTGCGCACCACTCTTTATCATGCTTTGAAACTATAATTAAGGCAACACATATTCAAAACAGAAGGTTGTATGTTAGCTATATTTTCGGTTGGTGTCCTACTATTTAATACTGGAACGGGATAGATCCTTTTTTACAAAATGTTCGATGAAGTTAACTACTTCTGCATAGAGGTCGGGACAGAACATGCCCTTCTGACCACCTCGGTTTTTATCCAATTGAAAATATTTACCGGAGACAAACGGAAATAGCCGAGCTTTTACGATTGAGGACATGCATGCATAGTACCAAAGCAGTATGTCAATGAGGTTCTTATTTGGAGTGGTAGTTTAACCTTTAAACTAATTCGGAAAGGGCATATCATTCGTACAACATACGTGACGGAGTTACCTATTCCTGTGTAGCAATTAATGTTATGGCGGTGATGAACAAGCCTGCGAAGCATGCAATGTATCAAAGCAACGTACCAATGCACTCTGAGGATATCACAGGTTGAACGTAAACTTTACCATTACCCTACACGGTCAAAATCAACAGAAAATCATGTGAACACATTATATATCACATTTTTAATCCAATATTTATTAAATTTTGAACATCTCTATAAAACAATGATAAATTCAACATTGGGTTATATGGAGTCAAAACAAGGTCACAAGGCCAAATAATAGAGAAAACACTTCTTAAACACACTAGATACACACAACTTCACCCTCATCTTTATTAATCCTATTCACAATTTTCATCATTATGAGGTCACTTGGTCAAATCCTGGGAAAAATTTAAAGTGTAAATCTCGGGAAAGTATCCACAACTATACGTCACTTCCGTTGTGGTAAAAGATGGATACTGACCAACCTTTCTTCATCTCGGTATCGTGGACTATCCTTGTGCAAATCATTAATTGATGCCAAGTTGAAATCAAATGCCAATTACAATACAGCAAAATTGATATGACACATTCATGACTCAGATACGTTAACTTTAAAGATGAGAGCATTTGCCTCATTACTTTTTGTACCACCAACGTAAAAAGATGTCCAAGTCAAGCTCTTCGGAATCTGACATTTCTCTATTCTCCTTTACTCCAACGCTTCGTTTGGTACGATCATCAGTCATTTTAGCGTCGTTCTGGTAGGATGTCCTGTAATTAAGAAATGGAAAAAATGTTGGTAAGCTATCTAAATGATACGGTTGGCATCCAGATGATGTAAAACTATAAACGTGTAGAACGACTGGAATGATATTTCTGAGGAAAGTTTAAGATCATATATCTAATTGTCGCGTACATGACAAATACTACCAGTTGTGTCTAAACTTAAGTTTTGAGTGGGGTGTCTGCAGATCAAGAGACAAACTGAAGAACTGTGATATTAATGTGCATGTTTGAATGGCAGTGTAGGATATCAAAAATAAAGGACAAATTTATGGGTACATGATATGATAATGTTATTTTTAGAAAGAAAGTTAACACAAGACCGTATTTAGATCGGCATGAACATCAAGAGCCGTAGTAGATACTATATCCGAATACAGAATCCAAACATGTCGTAGTTCAAAGTGAGAACATTGACATTCATATGGTAATTTGCCGATTTTGCTTTTAACTTGGTCAACTCAATCAATCATCAACAGTTCAGCTTGATTCGTTACAACTTGTTCTATCATTACTGCAATATACATGTACAAACAAAAATTTCGTATGGGTAGAGCAATCTAATACTGTCTTACCCCGGATAACATTCGGAATAGTCGTCACTTTTGGCCTTCAATTTGAGTTTCTTATTTATTCTTTCTTCTTTCTTTGGTGTTTTTCTACAAAATCAGATAACACGTAACTCTCAGATTACACACTCTAGTTAACATATAAAGTCCTTCAAATAGTAAGTTTCAGCTATGGTTCAATATTTTTGCCCCAGTCAATTAATGTATGCCATTTACTCGTGTCATGTTAAAACTGATATGAGGAAATCGGACAGGGAGGGCAGCACTCAACTTATATTACTCAGCCGAACACTGAAAGCAGGAATATTACAACACAACTACACGGAACTTGTCCACACTCAATCCAAGTTGCATTTATTGCGTTGATTGTGTTCAGCCATATGGAGTATACAGTTACATTTATTAAAACCTCCATTATAGGGGCTGGTCCACTAACTTATGTCCCTATGTCAGTTTACAATACAGTACATATGGGACTATATGAGATTTTACAACAAATGATAAAATACGTCAACTTTCTCCTTCTCCATTACAGCATACCCCCTGTATCTATCTGTTACTGGCTTCACCAATTCCTTCACGTTAGCGTTAGAACGACTTCTATCTTCATCCTGTCGTATAAAACAACAATAGTCCATGTTAGACAATATGTGTAGAGCGTAAATGGCTGAGGACATGGACTTTAATCACATTCTCCGCATAACTCCCATAGAGACTTTTCTGGAATATCTATATGGCGACGGGGATCGGCACTGAGAAACTGACCCAGTTTTAGATAAGGAAGAAACGCAAAACTTCGTTGATAAACCGATAGTCAAACTAACACTTTAAGATTTTTTCTTTTACATCTGGGCTATAATATGATACATTGTTACATACCTCCTCAGCTTGTTCTTCAAACCAGAATTTCCTCTTACGGCGATCACGGTCCATAGCACGGTCTTCATCTCCACGATCCCTATAACTGTATAAGAAGAACTGATGTAAAAGTTCGTACCTAGTACACACGTCTTGTCACTATATTCAGTAAATATGATATAATATTTTCCTTTCTACTTTTAAATATTTGGACTGTTTAAAAAGCATTTCATCTGCATTCATAAAATACAAAATGTACAAAGATCATATGTTTTATGTACAGAAGTGTCATAAAGATCCTTTCCAGGCTTCATAAATCTATCAACTTATGATTGGAATGTTTTCACATACCTTTTAACAGTAAACTCCTCTTCTAATCGACCAAATGAAGTCATTTTCAGAATATGAGTATCCCACAGCTTATCAAAGGTGAATCCAAGTTCTTTCTTTCTCCAACCCTTCGTCATTGTTTGTAGAAGGGTTTCCCCGTCTTTGGTCACTGTCTTATTTGTTTTCACATAAATAAACTGTTGTTCGTCATCTCTTTGATCGAACTGTTTAGTATATTCTGTGTTTGTGTCTATCCCAACATCTAAAGCTTCGATATCACTATCAAGGGCTGTCTTGTGTTCTTCATGTTTGGCACGTATTTCATTCCTCGATTTATTGGCTATCTCCTTAATTTTTGCAATCAACTTTGCCTCTTTTTTGTCAACAGCTTCAATAAGTTTCTCTTTCTGTTTACCAATACAATCACGATTTTCTACTCGCTTCTTTTTCTCTGCATTAAACTTAACAACGGTTTCATTAAGTGCGGCTATGCACTTGCTTCGTTCAGGACTAGCTTTGAACTCTTTGGCAGCAATAGTTATCGATACAGTCAAACATAACCTGCAAAAATGAATATATTAAAATCAATGCATGTACCAGTATTGATAGTATTTTTGATATTACACATTCATGTTGTTGTACTTCATGTACTCGTAAACTATTCGCCTAATAATGATCTTGCACTAAACACACATTTTCATTTTTAGAGAAAAGTGCTTAGAGGAAATATTCGACCATTGAACAGTTGGTATAACATTACCATGCGCAAATGTATTAAACTCAGCAATAACCTGGTCCGAAGCCAGGATGAAAACGGATGAGGGTTCGGCGTAGGTTTAGCAGCACTACACTATAAAATCTAAAAGTTGCTATAGAAATGACTAGGACTTAAAAGTAATTGCACTTTGAACAACCGATGGAGGGAGTGAATCAGGATAACTATTTGGACACGAACCCGATAGTGGATCTCCTAACACCAAAACACAAAATGCGAGTTGAATACTAGATGGATTATACGGACACTATATACATTATAACAAAAGCAGTGAATGGAATTAGGCGTCATGTACAGAATCGCTCTGTTCGGCATAAGTGATGCCAGCTGGACAGAAGTAGTGAAACGTAGACTCAACTCGGGAAAATAAAGTTACATGTGTATAGAGTCAGGAAGAATGGTAAAATCCACCGTGAATGAGTCCAGTGGGAACCCATCAGTGAACGCCTCCGGGTAGTGAGACTCAATTCTATATAGATATATATACTGTACAATGTATACGAATTCTTAAACGTTTAACGGATGCAATTACAAGTACTATAAACAATTCTAGTGTGCTCTCACTGATTTGTGCTCGCTTGAGAGTTTAATTACATGGATATAAATTGATATATCGAGGGCTCGGTGCAAAACTTAGATAACTACAGCAATTTATAGAGGCACATGTTATAGTTTTGCACTGAGCCCTCGATATATAAATCTAATTTTACCTGTGTTTAACCAGGGCACATGATCCACAGCAAACCTCGTTGTGGTTCTTACAGAATGTATCAATCAGCTTGTCTTGGTGTAACGTGCATGTCGAGTTCCGGACATCACTTCCGTATTCCACAGCACATAGATCATCATCCACGTCGGTCGATCCAGAATCAACATCGTTCACTTGGTGTGTCTTTAAAGCCGGTATTTTATTGTGACATTTTACACACTTTGTACAAAAATACATCTCACAGTCCACACAATAATGTCTAGCAACTGTATTCCTTCCATCGTCCAAACACGGTGAACAACAAGAATAGTTAGTTACTCCTCCTGTCGCCATATTGAAGTGTGTATATCAACTGTAATGCTGATCATATGACTGTAAATAATTGTTAATGTACATGTAGGTGCATTTTACGAAAATAGAATGTCCTAAATACAATTCATATCTGTGTACAACCCGTTGTAATTTGACACTGGTTATTATAGTTCAACGTGAATATACGAGTATATATAACTATTATATGAAATGTGTTCCATTGATTAGCACTACTCTGTTTATCAAATTGCACGGTAATACGCGAGCAAACTATCTGCAAACGTTAAATATTTTGAATTTGCTGAAAATCGAAACTAGATCTATTTTTGATACTGGTACATTGATTACGTTTAGATTTGTATTTTCCGAAAAAGGTATACATGTGCACCACTGTTCTATCTACCGATAAACCGCAACGAATATCTTGATAGTTGCACAATGTATAAACCAAATCACTGTATGGCTTATTGGTGATACATCTACTATAAAATTGTATGACTTATTGCAATTAAAAGCACATATATTACTGTTTGACTTATTGGCATACTATATAATTCAACTTGTACGCCTTATTTCAATTACCGGAAATCGACTCGTTTGTACACCGTGTTATATATAGATCATGGAACCAGACCACTGTTTGCAAGTATCCCATGCGAATTAGTCATGGAGAAAATTTATAATAGAGTACATTTTGACAAAATATTGGGCTGTTGCATATTGATATAATATTGCATTGCTGGGTTTTGGTATTCATTCCTGACAGGGACCATACTGTTACTGTTACTGTTACACATGTTTGTTTTATATCCAGGTTTGTTGTTATTTAAAGCCATTTTGTGAGAATTGTGATCAGTTTCATGACTGGGAATTTGAAGATCACAATAATAGATATAACCTGATTTAAAGGTTTGGATCATGAATAGAACATTTTCTCACATGAGTCGGCAGTCACTTCCGCGGTGCATGGGTTATTTCTGATATACTTGGCTGAAGTTGAAACCAATCGATCCAGTTTCGAGTACAGGCCCCGAGCTCTCGAAGCATCTCTAGAAGTATTCTCAACTCAAATTGAGTTTTTGCGCCAATCATTGGCGAAATTTAGAAAACAATCTGAATTACAAGCTCTGAATATGTTTTTAACACGCTTAGAATGACACCAATTTTGAGTTCGGTTGCTCATTGAAATTGCCTCCGACAAATGCAAAAATTGAATGATAGTTTAGCCAAATTGAGATTCTACGGCAAATCGGGACCTGACCGCGACCAGTCATACCATTCCTTGAAACATTTAAAAAAAGGTGAATTTCTTCCACATGCGGAAGTTGCTGATTCCCGTGAAAGTAAGTTCTGGTAACAGACACATTGTTGAGATACGGTTTTATACTTGAATAAAGATACAAACAACCAAGCTCCAACATTAAGTACATCAAGTTCTCACTAGAGTCCTCACTATCGTGATGGGTATATTGTGGTATATATCCTTATGCTTGTGGACGAACGAGTTATAATACTGGTTGACGATTATTTCCAGGAAAACTGATTATGTCAACTGATGTTGCTAAAACACACACATAAACATAAAACAATCATTAAAACTATTGTTTTATTCAATCACAAATATATCACACCCAATTGACATAATAACATCATTATAAAAGAGATAAACTGTAAAGTATATGTTATTGCGTGTATATATTCATGCTATTTTCATGGGCCGGAAATACGTGTATGTAGTGTTTGGTTTAAATACGTTGCGTCATTTTTACACATCTTTGGTTGCAAAGAATTCCACCATCATACCGTAGTATTTGTAACTATTATATATGTAACAAACTCTTGGCATGTCAATACATTTATATGGTACCCAAACGTTGGTATACTTAGCTTAGTCAAATACAATAACACCAGCGAATAGTAAACTGGCCAAATATTCGAGACGAATTATAACAAAGTACTGCCCTGATTAATTGGCATACAACGTGTATACCGACATCAGACCGTCAGATCCTCCAACAATAAGTCTTAAATGGTTACGGTCATAAACAGCGCAAAATGTTTTGACTTGCCCCTCTTTAGTGCCAATGAGGTTTCCAACTTGTTTCCCACCTCTATCTACCTGCGCAAACACCCCTGATGCCCTGTATCCTATCAGGCAGATGTCACCTGGTAATAGACATAGTGGCCATGCATCTGATAGAGATACTTTCATTTTTAATGTTCCACTCTTGTCTAAGATAATCAAGCCTTTGTTCTCGTCGGTGACGTATAAATCTTGTTGGTTTTCACTCAGTACAATCTGCTTGCATGCTGAGAATATCTGCTCACCACTTGTATCCTTATCATATGTTCTCAGTTTATTTCCAGTTTTACTGTATACGTTGACTTTCGTTTCTTCACACGCCAATAGTTCCCGAGTATCAGCATCATACGCCAGTCCCCATCCATCCTCATCAAGTTCGAAAGTTGACGTTAGTTGCATTGATTGACCGACAGATACAAACTGTACGAGTTTGTCGCTCCGGATTCTCACTGCTACTTCATTATCGTCTATCTTACAAACTGCAACTGGTTGACCCGATAATTTGATAGCATCTTTAAATTGTAATTCTGAATTGAATCGTTTCAGTTTCTTATGTTCATCATCTGTCACGAGTAGATCCCCAGATTCCATCAGACATACATCATATACATACGAGTTATCATGATGATCGCCTGTCTGCATTATGTTGACGTTCGTACGAAACGTTGCAGTGTATTCTTCAACTGTAAAATCCTCTTCTAAACCGCCAAATGATTTCATGTTACGTACGTGGTTATCGAGGCTCATGTCAAAGCAGAATCTGATTTCTCTCTTTCTCCATTCAGGTGTCATGTCTTGTAGTAATATTTCCCAATCTTTTATCATTGTGTTATTGGTTTTGATGGAGATGAACAACTGTTCATTGTGTGATTGATTTAGTTGATCGACATGTCTGTTGGTAGTTGTTAAAACAACATCGAACGTTTCAATGTCATTGTCAAGGGCTGTCTTGTGTTCTTCGTATTTAGAACGTATTTCATTTCTTGAAATATCAGCAAGTTCCTTAATTTTGGCAATGATCTTCTCCTCATACTTGTCAACATCTTCAATCAGTTCTAGTTTCTCTTTACCAATACATTCAAGGTTTTCTACTCGTTTATCTTTCTCTTCATTGAACTTAGCAATGGTTTCTTTGAGTGCTTTTTTGCATGCATCCCGTTCAGGAACAGCTTTAAAATCCTTAGCAGCTATGTCGATCGATACAGTTGTACATGCTCTGAAATAGAAAATATATGAAATACGAGCAAAACTAAATAAAAACTATACAAAATGCTTACGACAATGGTAAAAATATATCATCATCCTTATTATAGCTTTTCGACATTGTAGTCCTACCACTAATAGTCCAGTAATAATGTCTCCAAAAATCGACTAATCATTAATTTTTGGAGAAGGTTGCCAAACTTGGTATATACATTGGGCAAGCATATTGAAACATTTTTTTCATGAGACCCATCTCGTATCTGCCATTATGGTTGCCATTTTTAAAGATGGCCGCCAAACACGAAAAAATCGGTGTATATCTTATATAACGCATGACAACAACGTTATTATGAGTAATTGTAAAGTATTTTTATTAGAAATAACTTAACTTACATCTAACTTATACCTTTGACCGAAAAATCGTTTTGAAATATTCAAAATGGCCGACAAAATGGCCGCCAAATTAGAAATATTCTATATAATGGTTTTTAGGTATACTGATACTATATTCTTAACATTTATACTGATAGTTCTAGAAAAATCTGGTTAAATGTATTCCAGTTTAATTATTAATTAGTAGATAAAGCAGATATTTTATTCTAGGGACCTAAATTTCAATATAGATAAGCCTCGATCTGAGAAAAGGGCCCTTAATGACATGATATGAAATTGAGAAAATTGAGTTTTTGAGTTACGTCACCATTTTCTGCGAATTTCAGAACAGGGCACAAAATGCACACAAATGTTTTATGTTATATCCTGCAACATAATTGTTGCCTTGTAACATACTTAATGTGGAGTTCTATACTAACACTTGAGACCTATATTTTTGAGGTACAATATGAGAACAAAAGTGAGGATTTTTGGACTTGGCAGACCACAATGTCATTTATAGTAGTATTTTATTGAAAACCCCTGCAATATAAGTGAAGTATCTTATAGTATTATATATCATACGAAATTATCGGCTATTGGTCAAGATACGATATTTTGGGGTAAAATACTACAAAATGGAAACAAAAATGATGATTTTTGAAATCAGTTTACTGTAATGTCATTTATTATGGTATTTGATTATAAATCAATAGGATGGACACATATTGTCTTATTGCTTATGATATTGCTAATCTGGTGCCTAAATGTTATGTATTATAAGTGACTGGCGTCTTGGGATATATTTGGTGTGAAACAGTCAAAAATATAAAATTAATAAAAGTGAGGATTTTTGGAATCTAATGATCACAATGTCATAACGCCACAAACTGTGCTATTTTATAATTAATCACTACGATAGGCACATGTTGTCTTTTCGCATATTAAGAAATTAATAATCTGCTCTAAAAGTTGTTCATATGTTATGTTATCTCTTTTGGGTAAAACATTACTAACTATTAACAGTAATTAAGTATTATTGGAATAAGAAGACCACTCAATTATTAAGCATCGTATTCGTTAATAACTCACTGCATTTGGTTGGTAGTAACAATTTGCTTAATACATCATAAAATTTATGTATGAAATAACTTGTGTAAAATGTAATTCTTTGGAATAAAACACAAAAAATGTGAATGAAACAGCCTACTCCAAGCAATTATGTATCAGACAATGATGTGTACCACAAAGAGCCGTTATCTACCAAAAGTATTGCTAAGACATGAATAAAACACAACGTGTCGACCAAGAAAGGAATTTCTGACGAGGAATTGCTGTGCCCGACCAAACTAGGTATCTTTATTGTCAGGATAAAAATGTTCAGGTAGACCTAGGCATAATGATGAATACCACAGATGCATGGAATCTCTGCATATTTATTTGAGAAGATCATATTGTTTGAGATGGTTTTACCTGGTCATATTTCAAATACTAGTAACTGGTGTGGCCTGGACATTTTCAAAATTATACAGGGCTTCAAGTCTGCTAATCAAATGAGGTTAACACTACAAGTGGGCTCCATTTCCTTGATTACTGTTACAAAATGTCTTAAGTGTTACACTCTTAGGTCACCATCTCATATATTTTTGTTAAAGCTGCATTGTTTGAACTATTCGAAAAAAGAAACACTGAAGTTCCACAACATGAAACTATGAAATTCCATGAAAATTTGAAAATCATGTTTTCATGTCGGCCAAATAATCTGGCGCAAAATACGCTATATATTCTTCAGACAAGCTACATTTACAGCAATTGCCATCATAATATCTCATTCAATATACTTTTATAGTAAACTGATACTCTTTTAAAGTAACTATGACGTTGACCCCTAATGCTCCACTTATATATATGAGCCATGACCCAGGAAAACCTGCTGACTTGACATCATGTATTTTTAATTACTGTATAAAACAAGGTTTTGAAAAGGCTCTAAAATAAGTGAAAAAATGTATATATCTGTTGATTCTACTTTAAGTAATTTATCCATGTAGTACTATAGCTTAGCTTTAAGTTTCCTCATAAATTATGTTGAAACTATATACTTTGTTGCCATGGTTACATTTTCGGGAAAATACTTCAATTAAGAAAAACTGAGAGTAAGCTGTTTAAAACAACAGTAACCTTTCTCTAAATGCAACATGTTTCTATTATGATATATATTTTGAAAATCAGAACATAATTCTAAAATGTGACACTATTTTGAACATTTTATGTCAAGAATTAATCATATGGTGTAATTATGAAACACTTTTTACAGTCAAATGAAGTTCGATTGACGTTCGCGACTTCAGGCAAAAAAACTCTAATATTGACTTTACAAAAACAGCTGTAACTTCCTCAAAACTCAAGATATTTACACAATTACTTTTGAATCATGCTTCATTGGCATTAGTCTTTATAACTATGAAACATCACAAAAAACGTTTCTTGTCAAAATAGCAGGTTTTCCTAGAGACTGGGTTATATATATAACATAGTAAACTCAAGGTTTTGTCCGTTTATAAAATCTGGATCCGGTCATAGCTTAATTAGTTTTGAAGCTAGATTAATGAAACTTGGTTTGTGGATACAAATTAATAAGCAGATTATTCAGGTCAATTTGTGTTTTATTCAGACAACAATTGTGGTTGCCATGGTAACAAAAACATAGAAAACCAAACAGGGTGCTTATATATTGCTTGTAATTCGTAATTTATTGTTATTATTAAGCAGAAACTGCCTCTTTTTATTTTATCAACGTCGATCTTGACCCCATTTACACCTATTTTGATGGAAATTATCTTCGCGGAAGCTATATATTGACCACGTTTCATTTATATATGTCAATCCAGACTAAATATAGTCAGCGGAAACCGATTTTCTATTTTTAGTTACAGTGACCTTGACCCCCAAATGTCCCATTTTTTATCCCAACGTGTATCATCCTACAAGCAACGTATATAGCAAGTTTCATCCAAATAACGCATTCTTAACGGAAGTTATTCAGCAAAAAACAATTTTCTATTTTTAGTAACAGTGACCTAGATGTTGACCCCACCCATCCAACTTTTTATTTTTAGTGGCGTATTGAGTCAAGCTACTTATACACCAAGTTTCATCACGATATGCAGTTCTAAACTGAAGTTATTGGGCGAAAACCGCCATTTGATCATTTTTGCGGCCATTTTGAAAACCGTTGCTATGGCAACCAAAGAAAATATTTTAAGTGGGTCTCATGAAAAAAATGTTTCAAATGGACCAAGGAACAGTTGTACCAAGTTTGGTAACTTTCTCCAAAAATTAATGTTTATTGGACATTATTGCTGGACCTCTACAGATCAGTGCACTTGTCGTCTAATCATGCGACCCGGGTGTAGGTACTCATACATATGCCTGTCATATTTCAGCAAAAGGTTCACCGGCAAATGGATTAGACGTATGTTATTTTTGGCATACAAAATGCATGGGTACTGTTTTATTAAAGCATTTACGCAAGCGTAACCCTAAGGTTTTACTAACATATTGCGAACGTCGATAATATTTGCGTAAATGCGTTTTACAAAGATATTTGAGTTCATTATCTGTCATAAGTTTTGGCTTATTTTTACGCCAAGACAGGGCAACCCTAAATGGCAAATATGAACGTAATTAGCTAAGAGTTTTTAATAATATTATTTTGCACAGTTAAACATTATTAAAGGGGTAAAATATGAGTATTTTGATGTTAGATATTTTTTTTAATTTTTCAAAAAAATAAGATATAATTTTGTAGATGTTGCGGCTTAGTGATTCCGACACTTAGATTACATACACATTGACATTTATGGCCACGCCATTTAATCGGATGTTACTTTGCGATAACAGAGACTTGATCGCCGATTTAATTTGATTACGTCTGTTGCATCACAAGGGAAGACATTTTTATAATCGTGAAACCCTTTCTCTGCCTAAATTACTTATCGGTCACTAAGCGGGGTTTCTGCGATACGCAATCTTTAAGTATGAGGTTATCAATTTGTATAATTAATTGGTGTTGCATAATTTTTATGACTCCATACCTTTAGGAGATTAGTAAGCATGTCAATTTCTATTGGTCGGCTGAAAAGTCGGGGACACAGGGAAACTTCTGATTGGTCATTTTTGTGATTGATTCTCCGTGCTTGTAATAACTGGTGGAGGGTAGGAACATACCTGCTCACTCTCACAAGCCAAGAAAAGCGAGTACCCCCAATCAAGCGGTGAAAAGCGAGTAGCTCAATTCGAACGAAGAAAAGCGAGTAGCCCCAATCAAGCGAGGAATAGCAAGTACCCCGGACGAGGTAGATAGAATTCCCTTAAAGACGAACTGTAGGTGCGAGTGGTGAAATATTATTCTCTGAATAGACGACTCGGAGACAAAAGGCGTGTCTAGAGCATCTGACTCCAATATGGTGCTAATCAATTAAAAACAATACCATAAGATGGCGTTACAGATGGGTCAAAGCTGGGACCCAGCACTACAAATCTTGTACGGTACATCCGGGACAAACCCTAGAAATGACGATTAACCAGTTAATGGAGAAATTCGGCATCATGAACAAACTCAACATTGAGGTATCGAGTTTAAATTGTGGTATAAACATTGCAGAAATGGAAGTTATCAGATTCAGAAGGAATAGTGAACTGAAGTGATCAATCTTCAGAACTATTATTGTGGTACAATTTGTGTTCTAATTTGGTATGAAATAAGGTAACAACCTTAATAGTAAGTTAGATACAAATACAAAATAAGTATATATCAATAGTTATCAAATATAAATGATTCTCTTTGAAAAGAGTGATGTGCATATTCATACTGCTATAACTTAAAAAAAACCTGATATTTATACATATGATACCTTGATACATTAAGTTGCATGGTGTTGAGATTTATTTGGTTAAGATAATTTCATGACCTTAAATATTTTTAATTCTGTCTAAAATTATTATCATGATTCATATCTATTATATTATTAATTGGTATGCATTAACAGGCTGCAATTATCTATATTGTGATCTTAACCAGTTGTGTGACTAAAAGAAAAAAATCACTGAACATAACAAAATTACAAAAAAATAGTATAAATTATATAAAAAAAATAAAAAAATCTATAAAAAAATGTGTATATAAAGGTCTATATAAAATAGATAAAACAAATATATAATATATGTATATAATAAGCTGAGTAGTATTAAGTACTTAGCTACTGGACAGATAAAATGCATTGTAGATACGTAGAAATTGTTGTAATCATGTGACTGTGTAAAATAGCTAAACTTGCTAAATTGTAGAAATTAAGAATGTATGTATCAATGAGATAATAATAGTAACTTTAACAAAGTGCAGAATATGCATAGATACATTTATATATCTGAATTGGCTAAAATAGGCCTAGGATAAAGAAATATGTGCTTGATAGAAAAAGATATGATAAACGAAATAATAATTATACAAAATAGTTAATATCCCTATTACAATACTATTGCTTATTTGGTGTTCAGACTTTGGTGTTGCGTGCTTGAGCGTTGGCGTGGCTCTGAACAAATGTTCCTGAAGCTGCTGGGATGTTTGTCTTGTGCTTTGTAGGGACCAAAACCTACAAGCTGGTCTTGTGTATTATAGTGCTATGTGGGCCTCATGAACCCAAAAATCTGGTTCTCTACATAAGTGTAAGACTGGTCTCCTTGTGGTTTCTAGATTCGAGCTTCACTAACTAGTCCAGTATGAGCATCCTTATGATAAACATTGAATGAGTAGATGGTAGGAGTCACTGCAGACACTCGGTATAATAAAAAGGGACAAATACATAGAATCATAACTCATTGCTGTGAAGTTTCATTAAGGTAGACTGTTTATTCATGTATTGTGAAAATCATTTAGTATGAATAAATGCTTATATATTTGCATATGTACTAAAATGAAAACAATCACATGGTTTAAATAGACATAACATACCTATAATATAGATACTAACTAAAATGAAGCCATATAAATCATAGCTTTGATGTTTTAAGTTGATTCTTATTATTAATTCATGTGTTGTAAAAATCATTTGGTAGGAGAATTACAATAATATTTGTAAATATACTCAAATGAAGACAACTACATGTTTTTAAAATACACAAAAAGTATTATAGTCATTTGAAAAAAAGTATAGCTCATAGCTTACATACTTACTTGATTAATTAATCATGGATTCATGAATTGTGAGGAATCATTTGGTAAGAATAAATACAATTTTACTTGTATATTTACTTAAATGAATACAATTTCATGTTTTACTAAGACAAAATCTATATAAGTCTAAGAAAATTATACTAAACTTTGATGTTTCATTGATTTATATTAATTCATGTTTTGGAAAATCATTTTGTATGTATATGTACATAAATGAAGATAATTACATGTTTTAAATTGACAAAAAAGCACAATATCCAAAGGGATTAAATTAGCTCATAGCTTGGATGTTTAATTGATTCATTTTGTTAACTCATGAATTGTGAAAATTCAGTTTGTAAGAATAAATACTGCGGTATATTTACATCCATGAATGCAATTACATGGTAACTTAGACAAAATAATCCATAAAAAATGGATAGTCTAATGAAATCTTTACTTCTAACTTTGAAGCCTGAATAATATAATGGTTTATTTAAAGTACCATTACTGTAAAATCAGTCAGTATAGTGAAATACAATTTCATTTATATAATTATGTTACATGAATAACTCTTAAATAAACTCATAGAGATTGGGATATTCTTAGAAATAAGATATGTATAGAGACACAGACTAAGGTGTTCATGAAATAAATTCAAATTTCAGTTAATTGTGTATTAATTGGAGTAGTAGTATTTCTATACTTAATAATAATACCTGAATATAAAATTCAGTTCATTATATGATAAGCTTGTAATGACCTTATGGTAATACTTTTACTCTCAGAAAGAATTGATATGTAATACATAATGGTAATAAGAGGTTACCTTACTATTTGTATATGTTGTAAATGTTATACTGTAAACCAATATTTTATTGTGCAATTTTATCTTTCGGATTTTGCGAGTTATATAAATTGGTGAAAATTAAATAGCTGCGATGTGTTCAAAACAATAACATTGGCATCTTCGTTGATTTAAATAAAGTACTTAGTAGTCGCTAATATGTCTACGATTTGAAAACATGATAGTATTTGCGAAAGTAAATTGGTTTACAGTATGTTGTATATAGATGTCATTATTTTTGCTTTATCTGATTGATTGAAGAAAAAGTGTAGTTAGATTGTGTATTTTTTATGATTGTATTTTAGGCTCTTACTCAGGTTATGTTTGACTGGCTGAAGCGGCAAGCTGTCCGAGTAGCGCATAGGAATGTGTGACTGACTAACATTATGCATGAGTGAATGTGGTTTAATGACGTATATTAGTGTTGTTTTTTATTATGCAAGAAAAGTATGTATGTTTAAAAGTTAATGAAAAAAAAAAAAAAAAAAATGTATATGCGTATTTTGATGTTACATATTTTTTTCTCTTATCTTTGAGGGACCAAAGATTTTCGGGAAGGGAGAAGTTATTAAAGGGGTAAAATATGAGTATTTTGATGTTAGATATTTTTTTTTATTTTTCAAAAAAATAAGATATAATTTTGTAGATGTTGCGGCTTAGTGATTCCGACACTTAGATTACATACACATTGACATTTATGGCCACGCCATTTAATCGGATGTTACTTTGCGATAACAGAGACTTGATCGCCGATTTAATTTGATTACGTCTGTTGCATCACAAGGGAAGACATTTTTATAATCGTGAAACCCTTTCTCTGCCTAAATTACTTATCGGTCACTAAGCGGGGTTTCTGCGATACGCAATCTTTAAGTATGAGGTTATCAATTTGTATAATTAATTGGTGTTGCATAATTTTTATGACTCCATACCTTTAGGAGATTAGTAAGCATGTCAATTTCTATTGGTCGGCTGAAAAGTCGGGGACACAGGGAAACTTCTGATTGGTCATTTTTGTGATTGATTCTCCGTGCTTGGAGCAGAAATTCGATCTGCACATCAGTTTATGTTCAACCAACTGTGTGTGCAGATCATCAAAATAATTAAATAAATAAATACTTTTATACATTTTAAATTGGAGTTTGTTCCCTGTTTCCCCAGGTAAGCCAAATACTGTATTAATTATACTTGTATTTTGTTTAATGTTGATAGATTGTTTTTATTTAGTGCACTTAATAGTAGAACTACTTTTATACACTGATTAGAATATGTACTGTATTAGCAAGAGTTAGCTCCCGTGCGGAAAACTCTCTAAAAAAGAAGTTTTCGGTCATTAGTCATTTGTAAATTGACTGTTTTATTTTACGTTAAATTCATGCTTAAAATTTGAGGATCAACTATGTGTTTGATTTCAATCATTTCAAATAAAAATGTAAGTACCAAATATTTGATTAGAGTAATATGGCAATTATTAATCGTTTGAAAATTCACAGTTGAAAACTGAAAGTTTATCCGAAATTATCCGAAAAGTACTCTACTTTTACTGAACCTTATTTTGTGTTGATTTTACATGGAATCATATTATTAATTGTAGACTTTATTGAAAACTGTTGAAATGATAGGCTGTTTTAGTTACTTTATTCAACATGTATACATTACATATATATTTGAGAGACTGCCATTTAAATTACAAATTGAATTAATTAAATGCTTAGCATTCTAAATTATATTCACTCTAGTGTCTACAATATTGATGAGTAATATTTTATATGCATTTTATGCTTATCTTTATTCTTTATCATATATTGAAAAATTATCTTCTATATTTCTTATTGAGTTTATGTTCAACCAACTGTGTGTGCAGATCATCAAAATAATTAAATAAATAAATACTTTTATACATTTTAAATTGGAGTTTGTTCCCTGTTTCCCCAGGTACCAACAACAAGGTCATTACGTCATCATCATCACATCATCATCATCAGCTTCGTCAGCATCGATACTCCCGGGTAACATCACATGACCCGGTGACAGCGAAACACACCAAAATCGTGTTTGTAATACATCTTTGACTTACATATAATAGCAATTCTTGGATTATTTTCTATTGTTCTACATACATGCTGACCTCATAAATTTTTATGCTGTGTCATATTGAACTATTTTCAGTCAATGTAACATATCGTTGGCTTATAATGAGAAGGTCGTAACTACAAAATCAATATTGTGAGAAAACAAGAAAAACTGTCTGACCATCTTTTTAAAGCTTTTTCAACTTCAGTTTGGTCAACATGACAAGTTCCGATTTTCATGAAAATAGGTTCATAAGAAGCGCGAAGTATGATAAAGATTTCAAATATACATTATTCTATAATGTCGTAAGTGGCACTGGCACTTACGACCTTCTCATTCTAAGCCAGCGATTTATGTCAAGTTATGAAGGACGTAAAAGAAAGTTCTGGTTTTTGAAAAGCTGCTACAGTCAAGACAATTGGATATATTTGGACCGAATTCTGCGTTCCGTTTCCTGGAAGAATGAACGTATTAATTATGTATACATAACAGTTTTAACCGATTTGAATGACACAATATACGAAGGGGAAACTTATGTATCTTATGTAATTGTTGAAAAATGAGTATTTTAACTGTTAAATATCATGGTAAAAGTCAAAAGTTGGATATTAGGTATTAAAACTTTGGTCTAGAAATTCTCATTTTATGTACGTAGTGTTGTTGATTTTTCATTTAAAAAACTGTGTATTTATGTGTTCTGTTCTGTTTTGTTCATTAACTAATTACAATCAATACAGAATCTAGAAAAGTATAAGAATTTCGTTGCACATTTTATAGATATAACCTATGTTTAACCAGGGCACATGCTCCACAGCAAACCTCGTTATGGTCCTTGCAGAATGTATCAATCAGCTTGCCTTGATGTAACGTACATGTCGACCTCTGGACAGAATCACCTCCTCGTCCTGAAGTAAATAAATCATCATCCGCGTCGGTCGATCCAGAATCAACATCGTTCACTTGGTGTGCCTTTAAAGACGGTATTTTTTTGTGACATTTTACACACTTTGTACAGAAATACATCTCACAGTCAACACAATAATGCCTAGCAACCGTATTCCTTCCATCATCCAAACACGGTGAACAACAAGAATAGTTAGTTACTCCTCCTGTCGCCATATCGAAGTGTGGGTATCAACTGTAAAGCTGATCATATGACTATAAATAGTTGTTAATGTACATGTAGGTGTGTTTTCCGAAAATAGAATGTCCTAAATACAATTCATATCTGTGTACAACCCGTTGTAATTTAACACTGGTTACATTTCAACGTGAATATACGAGAAGATGTAATATGTTTGTTCCATTGATTAGCAATAATCTGTTTATCAAAATCAAGGCAGTAAACGTATGCACAATTTCTGCATATATTTAAACTTTTCATTTTCTGAAATCGAAAGTATGTCTATTTTTGCTACTGGTTATTAATACGTTCAGATTTTTCTACAGACAAACCGCACCGATCGTTACTATGAATAAATCCACAAGGTATAAACCAAGTCACTGTATGGCTTATTGGGATTTATCTACTGTAAAATTCAAATTGCATGACTTATTGCAATTAAAAGCACATGTAACATATGATCCATGTATGACTTAATGACATACACTATATATCGTGTATAGTGGGGAAATCGGCCAGGGAAGGCAGCACTCAATGTGTATGCCTTATTGCAATAAAAGGAAATCGGCTCGTTTATACACTTGAACTACCAGTCGATAAACACTGAAATAATGTAACCAGCAAGCTCCTCACAACATTGACTTCCGTTATCACTCCCAGCACACGTTGCAATCATACGTAACCGCAGGACACAAAGTCGCTAAAATGAAGTTTCTACGCATTGTTTCATTCTAAGAACAGAATCAAGGATAGCGGAGACTGACACTATAAAATATCAATCAATTATTTCAAGCTGAGGCCGGCAGCCAATGCCCATGTTTTATATTGTATACTTATATATCTAGCTAATCCGTATGTTACATTTAGTCGAACAATCTATACTGAGTTCCAAAAGTTCTGCATCTTAATTAAAAATTAGTTTTTTTTGGAATAGTTATCTTAAAAGAACTTTTTAGGAACACTATCCATTTGCGTACCCTTAGTGTTTATGTTGAACCTATTTCCGTTGGATTTCGTCACGCTTGTGTGATCACACCTTCACAAATGGTAAAAACGTCTATTCAAGCACGCATAATTTGGGTTCTTCATTTTCGACTTTATTTTCACTTCCAATTTACTTACTTTTACTTTTATTCCTCCATAATTGAAGATATACATAATGTATTTACAAACAAATAATATACATAATTATACACTTTAAACAATTTGCATCATGCAAATCAACCATATATATCATCACATCATGTGCAAACATGAGTATATCATCACATCATATCCATATATGAACACATCATCACATCGTAGACCACATCATAAACATATATGAACACATCATCACATCGTATACCACATCATAAACATATATGAACATATCATCACATCGTATACCACATCATAAACATATATGAACACATCATCACATCGTATACCACATCATAAACATATATGAACACATCATCACATCGTATACCACATCATAAACATATATGAATACATCATCACATCGTATACCACATCATAAACACATATGAACACATCATCACATCGTATACCACATCATAAGCATATATGAACATATCATCACATCGTATACCACATCATAAACATATATGAACACATCATCACATCGTATACCACATCATAAACATATATGAACATATCATCACATCGTATAAACATGAACACATCGTCACATCATATACATACATGAACAAATCATCATGTCATATACATACATGAACAAATCATCACATCATATACATACATGAACAAATCATCACGTCATATACATACACATACATGAACATATCATCACACCATATACGCACATGAACATATCATCACGTCATATACATACATGAACAAATCATCACATCATATACATACATGAACAAATCATCACATCATATACATACATGAACATAGCATCACATCATATAAACACACATATATGAACACATCATCACATCATATACATACATGAATATATCATCACATCATATACGTGTACATACATGAACAAATCATCACGTCATATACATACATGAACAAATCATCACATCATATACATATATGAACAAATCATCACGTCATATACATACACATACATGAACATATCATCACATCATATACATACATGAACATATCATCACGTCATATACATACATGAACATAGCATCACATCATATAAACACACATATATGAACACATCATCACATCATATACATATATGAACATATCATCACAACGTATACATATACATCACACACATCATATACATACCATAGTTTCACAGAAGGTTTACCTTACCGAAACGAAATATAAGGTAAAACAAGTGAAGAGCTGGGTACAATGAGAATACAATTCCTCTGTATAGCAACTGCCCGTTTTACGACTTTAATCTAGCTACAAGAGTAAAAGCACATTAAACAAGCCTGCATACAGCTAACGCGATGTCTATATTATGTAATGCCACACCATTATTTCTAACCGCGAGATCCATAATCACCTGACACTGGTCTTTCATATTCATACTTATAAGTTGTGTGTACTCTTTGAATCCAATACATTTAATCACAGAATTCCAAAGTTTCGCCTGATCATTACTGACACAATGATATAACAAGTGGACAACCATGTTGTCTGTTAGTAACGAACATTTCCGGCAGCGTTGCGTGTATTGTCTTGAAGTAAACTTCATCACTGTTTGAATAATATTTCTGCATATACGGGATAGAGATGGTGTATTCTTGCAGACATGCCACAAAGGGGAACAACAGTCACTGTCAACAACACAGGGAACCAACCAACTGACCTAGACAGGTAATGCTGCTATATTTTTGCCCAAAGAACAACGACATTGTTGTAGCTTAACTGTAGTCCACCCAACATAACTTGCTTTTATGTTGGGGTTTTTATGTCAAGGAGGTTGTTCTTAAAATCTGACCTGTTGTACAGACTCTATTGCAACATCAATAATTGTCTATGGTCAAAGAGAGATCATTTTCGGTATTTATTTACGATTATTACCTCCCTTCCACTGCAAAATAGTAGTTTATCGCTGTGTGTACTTTGGAATCATGGGGTGGTGTCACATGTGGTTTTATTATGGATCGATACATATCCTCAAATCGATAATTGTCACGGATTTATATCAAGTACACATCGCTCTACACATGCGCATTTGAATTATCATAAATAAGTTGGAGATTTTAGTTAAACAAAACACACCATATATTGGATGCAGAACTTTTGGAACTCAGTATATTATTTGCATTTCCCAATGCCTAATAGTCTATAAGATATCGAGAATGCAGGGTCGGATGTTTTGAGACATTTACAATTTGTATATCAAACCTGTTATATTTACGAAGACCACATTTGTGGCAAAATATTTTACTTCAAAGCACTTATAAATACAAATGTATTAGACGTGCCTATTAATCTTAATTCTCTATGGGGGAGAGGGGCCAAGCTAAACCGGAATTTGCTTTTACAGAAACCGGAATTTGCTTTTACAGAAACAATTTGGCTTCAAACATTTCGGTTTCGAAACGTTCGACTTCATTAAAGTCCCAATAAGGTTTAAAATGGTGGTATTTTCTATCTACAAAGAATATTAAAATATTGAGATATTAAATTATACTAAAAATGGTGCAGAAGAGACCCATATCTGACCTCAGGTCGCTGTTCCTTCTTTGAGAAATAATCAACTGAAAGCGCTATTTAGTATTTTGTCCTCCGTACAAAATACTAAATAGTGTTTACGTTTAAATTTTACGAACGATTCCGAAGATTTCGTCAATGATCGGAAGTATACGCACAAAACCCGGTACACCGGTATCTGCCGGTACCCTGTTGTAGGCCTATATTGTTTTGTATATTGCGTGGCATATTGTAGTCTAATCACGACTGACACCTAATTGAATGGCTAGGTATAATCCAATTAAAGGATAAGTGTAGAAGTGTGAATGAATAATACACCACTTAATATAATCATGGAATTATATAGACAAGCACATTAACTACTCCATGATATATAACATATCGCTGGCTTAGAATGAATAGATCGTATCAACAAAATCATATTTTGAGAAAATAAGAAAATCTGTCTGACAAATTACTCTTTACTTATGGTTAACAAGCTTTCATGAAAATAGACTCATAAGAAGCGCTGTGTGATATATATTTCAAATATGGCACTTACGACCTTCTTATTCTAAGCCAGCGATATAAAATTATAAGGACAAACAAAAACATCTAGCTTTTATATTTTATTACAGATTATGGTGTATCAGACAATAAACAAAATGTAGCTAGCTACAATTAAATACATACACTCAACCGCTTTAAAAACGCACCACATATGAAATAACAGTTTTAGTGATGAAAACGTCAAGTTATGGCTATTTACTTTCGGATTAATAACCTTCAGTCTGAATTCAACGAGGTGTGTGATTTTCATGACATTATTACGTGTTTGAAATGAATTATGATATAGATAACACTGAGACCCATGAAAGTGAAAGTCACAATTTCAAAAGCAAGTATAAGAGCCCGCTACATTGATGCATGCACATGGTATCTCCTCCTAAAGCATAACATTAATTTCGTAATAGGATAGAATAGTGTTTAACGTGATGATTCCCACCATTCAAGCAAAGCTTAACTTGAATTATAAATGTTATGTGGCTATGGCTGTCTGGCTAATACCATACGACCGAGCGCGGTTCAGACATGCGCATTATGTGAACCTAAGATGGATTCAAGCCTTATTTAAACCTGAAGTCTTGGTTATGAGCATCTGACTGTCAGGATATATCCCGTGGTGCATCTATGGTACCTCAAACCAACACTATGAAGGAGCTTGAAGACAAAAAGTTGGGACTTTAGGCTCTAAACGGGAGAAAACTCATTAAAAAATGTACTAAAATAATTTTCTTTTTTATTGACAATTTTGAAAGAAATAATTATGAAAATGCAATAATGTACTTTTGGCTTGTTGATTGACACCCGGCATTTTTTTGACACTGTGTGCAGCCATGCGGAACCAATTACAGTGTCACAACCTGTGTCATGTTTCCTCCTAACTGGGGCTCAATACCTTTAGCTGGTTTCATCCAGATCGGTCTTTGATTGTGGCATTTGCTAGGAATCGAAGTTCTAAGCCCACAATCATTGTATGTTGGCAGCTGAACTGCCATGCTAAGGTACCAAGGCTTTTTTCAGTTGGAAGCGAAGGCATAATTAACGAAAACAAATATTCAAAATATTTGCAGGATAAAAATACCATTAGCAAATATTGTTTATGGTGTTTTTTCTATGCGTAAACCGACAGCGTACAGTTTAAAATTATTATTGATCACACAGGTCGATGCGATCGAGCTGCACGCGCAAAACATGCAAAATCAAAAATGTTCTCTGGGGGGTATTCCGAATGAAAAAAAAATCGTTTTCTTTACTGAGGTCAAACTTATGAACTAAACAAACCATGTATACTATCAATTTAAGCAAAAAATGCATTTCGACAAAATTTGATTATTTTCCATAGTGGTGCGTTTTTAAAGCGGTTGAGTGTATGCATAGGAAAATTTGAGGGCATGTGGATATAACATATATTTTAATTTTCCATTCATATGATCATGTTTGTGCGTTTTATATTGAAATTAAAAGAAAAGGCCACCTATTTGATCTTCATAATGATTGACACGTGTTTATGAAAATTAAATAACTCACAGCATTCGTGTATATTGAACATGCAGATTTATATACTTACAAGTAAACAATTATTATTTTATTGTAGATTTTGCTGTACACGAAAATATAAATCTAATAATTATCGGAGAAATTAATACAACTGCACACAGCCATTCGTACTATCTGTATTGCATACGCATAGTAAATCCCCCGCCTCTGGCATGTTTCAATTATACATTCAACATGATTAATGTCAATATACAAGGCAATATACAAGGCAATATACAAGGCAATATACAAGGCAATATACAGGCAATATACAACATGGTTATGTATCAATAGCAGGCTACTATATACGATACCGGAAGGTACTGGTAAATACCGGGTTATAGTATGAACCCTAGGTTATCAATAGGTGTGCTATCCATCCATTGGTTATCAGAAACTGGCGAAAATTTATCGGTAGTCTCCGGAAAGTGACGGAGATGCTGTTAAACGCCGTATATGTAAACAAACCGGGCTAGTTATGTCAATCTTCAAGGGAAGATTATTTCACATATATGACAGTAAGAGCGTATTTTAATAGCTTGATGTGGTAATTATTAATCAATCTTCAAATCAGTAACAAAGATTTGTGTTTTCTATCTATAGAAAATATGTCGTTCCGGAACCTTATTGTGGCTTTAAACTTGCCTGTCTCATTCGGGATGATTCTTGTTTAACTGAAATTTATCAGTCTGAGTTCTATCAGCTCCAGTTTATACTTTGTTTTGCTTACTGCTTTAAATGCTATGAACTGGTAGATTTATTTTCGGTCTGTTCATTAAATTCTTACATTTGTATCCAATAATAAATTAAAATATTTAGCAGTGAATATGCTAACATACTTATTCTCATTCTATAAGCTTACGATATACGCATACAATATTATGAAGCGCAAAGTTGACAAATGCTGCTTAATACAGTCAGTGTTTGTACCGATTTTGTCTTCCGTTTATAAAGATTTGCTCAAACAATTATAAAGAACTATATAATAGACAGCATCGTCTTTAATTCCATTCTTGTTCCATGAAACACCGAATAGTAATTAATATACAAATTCCCATCAAATTATGTGGAACATCTATAGTTTCATATGTTCGGCCATTGAAAACTTCGAGATATCCGACGCGCGGTAAACTAAATAGTGTTGATCATTCATCGGCATGGTAAACAATGATTTTCAGAATTAATATTTTTTTTATATATATATCCAGAAAGTGTGTATGATTATCTTTTTAAATAAGACTACATTTGTTAAAATATATGAATAAATAATGATTTTATTTAGAGTTCCTTGGGTTCAGTAAAATTTATAAAAAAATAAATTATACCCGCAATATGGTAATATTTCACGGCTATAATTTGACAATTATATACCATATGTTAACAAAATTATTTATTGTTACTGAAAGTGGTTATGGTCAGCATTCATAAATGACTATAATGATTTAAATATATAGACAAATAAAAGTTATTTAGAGATCCGTGGGTTAAGTTGAGTTCCGTAGCGTGTACATATTTAGTAAAGAATGATGACATTTGACGATAATGTATCAACAACATACGATCGTATGTATACCTATATAAACAATATACCATGCACATATTTAGAAAGGGGTTACTCACTTACTACCTTCTTCATGCCTGTTGGCACATAAGGCTGCAACCAGATCACTCCACTGACGTCACTGATGTCCTTCACAATCTTCTAGATTTCGCCAAATGTCTTTCCCATGCTTTTGATTTCACTAGCGATGGTTTTCCTCCATGTCTCTTTTGGTCTTCCTCTATGTCTTTTACCATCAGATGGTGTCCACTTTAATGATGTTCTTGTGATATTGGTGTTGTCTTTCCTAATTACATGTCCTAACCATCTGAATCTTCGTTGTTAGATTTGTGTGGTGAGGCTTGTTTGTCCAGTTCTTTTGTAAATATTGCTGTTTGAAATTATTGTGGGTCAGTAAATTTTGCAATTTTTCGGAGGCATCTCGTGTGGAATCTAGATAGTTTTTGGCTGTCTTTTACTGTTACCTCCAACATTCTGCTCCATACATTAATACTGATAGGACGTTGCTCTGGTAGAGTTTCAATTTTGTTCTTTCGCTTATGTTAGCAGATCGCAATATCTTGTTTAGTTGGTGGCAGGATGTTCTTGCCTTTTGAAGTCTGTTTCTTATGTCTTTTTCTGTTGCATTGTTTTTACTAAGGATGTTTACTAAGGGGTTAGGATCACCTTTAATATGAGACTTAAATATATGAATAAATAAAAAAGTAATTCTGTTCTGTGGGTTCCGTAATTTTATTTCGAGATTAACTAGTGTTCCGGGTTTTACACTTGCTTGATATTTATATGTTTGTATGGTAGTGACATTTGATGGAACTATCATAGAGCAAAGTGTGAAGTCTACGGTAGTCTACGGTTTTTGATTGGTCTCTATACATCTTGAAGTTGTGTCAATTTCTTATTAAACCTGAGCATTTCAAATTATGATAATGGACAACTGGTGAGCACAATCAGATAAAATGTATTTGATGATACTGAGGGGCATATAACTTTTTATCACATGACTTTCCTTGTATCCAGGTTAGTATAGCCAGTACGTATTAAGTTATACGTACCACGTGTAGTATAAGCTATTGAGTTTTTCCAATAAATCAATGCGTATTTTGCGTTTTTAGTGTCATATGATAAAAAGAATCCATCACTCGTTGACAATTGATATATTTATATTAAACTCGTTCAGGAAATATTATTTAGCTCGCTAGAGGCTCGCTTAATAAAATTTCCAAAACTCGTTTAATATAAATTTATATCAATTGACAACTCGTGATAGATCCTCTATATATCTCACACTGTTTCATCATTTTATATTTATCTAACTAATGCCCCAATTGAGGTGTATAATATATGTAACAAAGGGCCATAACTCATGTAAAAATTGTCATCAGAAAAAGTCCATCTGTAACGGTCAACTATACATCAAGGCTGTTAACCTGTGAAGGTTTGAAGAATTTCTATCCAACAGTTTGTGAACAGTTCAACACACAACGGGGTAAAATATTATAGAAACACTAACAAAGAGCCCATACTCATGTAAAATTGATGTAGGAAAAATTATTGCCTTTACATTCATCTACACATTGAGGTTGTTCATCAGTAAAAGTTTGAAGAAATTCCACTTAACAGTTTATGAAGAGTTCAACGCACCATATTTGCATTACGTACATACAGACAGCACCATTGCTATACTTATGTCCCCACTTATAAATACGTGTGGGGTCAAAGCAAAGATCTTGGTTATGCAAGTTGGGTGCAAGTATGGTGGTTAAAATCAAACTGCATTATAACAGACACACTGACTCTAATACTAAGAACTATGTTTGTCACCTGTCATCCCTGTTGAAAAAAAAATACCTAACTGTTTTTTCATTCATAATTTATTTCTGAAGAAAAGACAAAACATTGTGTACAACATGGTGAATTATTTGAACTGTAAGTCATATACAATTTAGTGAACATGACTATGTGACATGAACAATATACATTACCTGTACAGACAACAATGTTATACATCATTCCATGAGAAATCTCCTTGTGGTCGGCCCAACAAATCAGAAATAATTTTTTAAAGAGTATTGTGTAAATATTTTATGCAATAAGCCATTATCTGTACATAAATGTCTTTTTTCTGTTTATAGATGTGCATGCACATTGTAACAATATCTTAAGTAATGACTAAGAAGTTTTATTCAAAATACAAATGAGTAGCTTTGATAACCACGAAATATGGCCTAAATGAATAGTTAAACTTGAAGAACCTTCAATTGAAGATTTGTCATACTGATGGCTAGTACTGGTACAAACAGAAGTTGAAACAAATATCCATTGGCAATTTAATGAACAGGATGTTGTCTCCAACAATAACCACTGAATGTAGCTATGTGATCCGTGTATAATCTAGACTGCATGCAGGTACAACACATCACTCCCTGGAGGTTTGAGAGAGAGCCCCTAACCCTTTTAACACTCTAGTCCAGACTCAGACTAATACAGAGCTTCTGTCTGGCTGACAGACAAAAACATCAGGCTGGCAACTGAGGATCAACTTTACACATGTAGTCAATAATTTCAACATAATTAATTAGATCCATAACAATGAACAAATCTGACTCAGTTATTGAGGCCAATATAAACACCAAAGATGAACTGCTCTATTTTCATTTTTTTTTCATTTCAGCCATTGCCGCTAGAATGACAATACCATTAAAATGCTAGGTAGAGCATCACAGTATATCACCTTCAATAATCCATGCATATCAATATTCTTGGTAAATTATAAAAATATTTTCAATATTTGGATTTTTTTCGATCATCACCCCTATGATCATCTCCTTTACGTTTATTCATAATGTTCTGAATTTGTTGCCACTGTCTATCAAACTCTGCCTTCTCATCCTTGGGTCCAGCCCTCCGAGTTTTACGACCGTCAGACATTTTAACACCGTACTGAAAGGCTGCCCTGTAAATAAACAATGTATAAAATTGAACAGTATAGCTTGAGCAGATTCAACTGAGACTCATCAAAGTCTGTTCACGTCGACCTATACTAGGCTGTATTTGATTTGTATGTTTATTTACTACGTACCATTATCTCTGTATAAAGCCAGCTGAAATTGTTAGTATACACTAAATAACTTCGGAATTTACGCGATTTTGACGAATTATGCAAGGAGTCTCAGTTTAAATTAGTATGGTCGGACAATGCCTCAATGCTTATGTACAATTTATAATGATCATCCACATTATATATAACAAGCAGAGAAAAATACATACAGTATTTGTGTACACTTTTCTACTTGGAGCTAAATAACATTGTCATATGGTCATAAACCTGTGCAATTCAAGGAAATTGTTAACAAAAAAACCCCAAAAATTATCAAAGATGGTTTGATTTGTTTAGTAAAATGTATGTATCTCTAAAGAATGTTATAAAATGATATTAATAAAATTTGTCTCTAGATTTATTCAAACACATACATTTGACATCATGCCAGATATTGAGAGCAAAGCTGTCTTTGCCTTATTGTTGCCAAAATGTCAAATGCTTTTAAGTGCATAAATTTGACCATGTGCTTTTATTTGACTGTTAAAATGAACTTAATGGTAGCTGATTAACAACCTGCTTAATGTCAATTGTATAGTGTTAACAAATCATATCATATGTCATTTATTACATTTCTGAAGAACCATTTTTAATGAAAGCATTTTTTTTCAATAACATTGGAAAATAGACAAGAATAGAATAGAAGACATACTTAGGAAGAGCTTCTTTATTGGCCATATAATCACTGTATTCTTCCTGTGTATCAAAGTCCCATCTACCTACTGGACCTTTCTTATTTCCTTGATCCATCTTGGTATAATCTACTTCATCATCTGAGTCATCTACAGCATCAGCAGCCTCCTCCATACTGTGTGTAATACATAAACAGTAAAACTTCGTTATCTCGAGTATTGATCAGGACAGGTAAAATGCTCAAGATAAACTGGGTGCTCGAAATAACCCAAGAACATGTCTTGATGATACCAACGGATATTGTTTTAAACTTGCTTGTCATAACAAAGTTTTACTGTATAAGTTTATTTAAAAAACTTTAAAGGGGCATTTTGACACAATAAACATATATCTCCAACAAAGGGTCATAACTCAGGCAAAACTAATTGGACAGCATGCAGTTTTATGTGAAGTTCCAATGAAATCCTTCAAATGGTAATGAGGAGAAGTAGCGCAGTCAATCTTTGTCACATTCATCTAGATGGACCTACATCAAGCACAAAGTCAACATATCTCCATCACAATATACCGCTGGCTTAGAACAAGAAGGTCGTAACTACCAAATCGATATATTGAGAAAACAAGAGAAAACTGTCTGTAATTTTCTCTTTACCTATGGGAAAACACGTTTTTAAAACTTCTTTTAGGTCAACATGACAATTTCAGATTTTCAGGAAAATATGCTCATAAGAAGCGCCTTGTGAAGCAGATTTCAAATATGTATGAGTCTTATAAGGTCGTAAGAGGTAGTTATGACCTTCTGGTTCTAAGCCATCGATATGGAAGAAATAATCATTATATAAAACACATTTTAAGTTGAGAATCTCAATCAAAGACATTATTTTACTGGTACTATGTTGAGAACCAATTTCTATGCATATAGGATATAGGTTTAGGTATTAATCAATTAATCAATGGTTATTTTCAAACCTATGTAGAAAGTATGGACATTACTTACCCAGGATAACATTCAGCATAGCTGTCAATTTCTGTTTTCTGTTTGAGTTTCTTAATTCTTTCTTCTTCCTTCTTTGCTGCTTTTCTACAATACAAATCAAGATTCACACTATATTCACACTATATTTAAAGAGGCGTTCGCTATAACTTTGATCATTTAAATCGTTTCAGGAATAGTATACATTAAATGAAAATCATTATTGTTTAACTTTAAACTCCTCAAATATTCAACAAAAAGCTCCCACTAATTACCGAGAAAAGAATGAAAACATATTACCGCAACAAGTCAGATTAAACACGAGTTGTTTCCCTTTGACCACATAATAATAATTCGCTGGAAGCGATAAATTTAAATATATTTTTGACATTATAGAGACATGTTTGTGCACACTTTCTTCTGACAATGTATGATAATTGATAGTGCTTTGTACATTTAGCTCATTTAGTGTGATAGTAGAAAAAATATGCTAGCTATAGGGAATGCCTCTTTAACATAAAATCTTCCTACCATCGTTATTTCAAAAATTGGTTGGAAAATTTGTGGCCATGATTAAAGTTAAGTTACCAATTTTGAGCTATTCTAGCTCTTTCCGAATAGACCCCTTGTTCTTTATAATGATCAGTGTAAAGCATTTACACACACTAGACCTTTAGGTTAGAAACCAGTTCACCTCAAGTAGGGTCGGAAACCATCAATTGATTTGAACAAGGAACCTCTCAATATGCAGTCCAGATAGCAACCCCAGTCAATTTTTGCATGTCCACAAAAATAAATAATTGTTAGTTCACATTAAAGAACTCATTAAAAGCTCTGCAGGACTGTTTGAATTATTTAGGTATGTCATCTGGATCAAAAGTTATGTCAATTTGAAACCATGAAAAAACGGTCAATTTTAGGAATTTTTGCCTTCTAAAAGACAGACTTGTAATCGCGTTTCCACGGAACCGAAAATTTCACAATTTTTAAACAAATTGCTGTAACTTGGCTTAATAATGTATTTTGGTATGCTGATTTCAATTTTGCAATCAGATTAGATGTAATACCATTCAGTAAAAAGCTACAGATGAAACATATGTAAAGTTTCAACACATTTATCATTGATCAGAATTATACAGGTACTGGTAGTACCAGACAAGACTATACAACTTTACCAAGAATTAGCATACTAATACACTTACAGGAAATATTAATAAGAATTGCACTATAATAATGAAATATAGTTTACTAATAATTATATCAATGCTAACTTGACATTGACTATGCAGAAATAGTTATAACATGAACAAGATTTCAGCGTATCAGCAGATGGTTAGGCATACAACCATAAAGCTATATAAATGTCTCAGATAGGCATTTCACTTTTCCCTTGATAATTGTTTTCAATTCAATGAGGTGTAGACTACTAGAAATCTAATAGATCTATTAAATTGTGAAGTGTTACCTCCATATTTGAGTACAACAAGGAGTAAAAATTCACCTGACATTGAGGCGAAACCAAGACTGCGGTGTTACTTTTCCGTACTACTGAAGCTCAGCCAACTTAACTAGCGGGTTGCTGGGCTGGGAGTCAGTCACTATATTTGTTCCCCTTTTATTTATTGGATGGGACCTTATGCCAAGCCACTATTGACACCCTAACAGAGCCGCGAGACATCATTCTCGGACCATTCACAGCAACTACCATTTAAGTAAACTTGTAAGTGAAACCCATGACCCCCGGTATTACTAGCTTATAGCTCTGCCTACTATGCTAGCTAGCCCAGCCTGCTGTGAGTCAGTCGCAGCATCCACCTGAAACTTATTAATAAAGTTCAGTGAAATTTGCCACCAAATGAGAATCTTAATCATTGCTAATATAAATGTAATGAAAGGAGCATTAATATGATTGAGGCTCTCATAATGTTGATGCAATATTGCAAAAAAAAAAAATTCAACACTCCTCCCTAGCCTAACTATGGTGGGTGGGGGGTGGTGATTTTATTTTTAGCAATATATGCCATATTATCATAAATAAATCATAGTGAAACTTAATATTGGTGTTAATTGATATAATTAAGTAAGATTAATCATTCAAGACTTGATCAATTGCTTTTAAAAGACGATTTTCAACCAGACAATTCTCCTTCGTCGGCAAAAAATGACAGGTGCCCGCTGATGTTTATTTCCCTAAATTTCATTAAATTACGACTTGCAACATATTTTTTGTGAGTTTTATCCATTTTAAACAAGAAATTCAACTGATTTAAGCCAAAAAATGTCAATTGACGATCTTTTTATCGGTAAATTGAAAAAATCTGATTTGCAGTAAAAACGAGTGAAAAATGGCGGCGATTTTTTTTATATTTCGGTCGCACTTACTGGACCAAAAAATTAATGCGGTCACTATTAGTAGTCCGATTTTGATGATTTAAACATCATGTTGAAGGAGAAAGACTATTCTATGGGGTTATATTCTAATTGTTAGAATTTATTATTTACATTTTGAAAAAAAATGACGTTAACTTTGGAACCCCAGAACTTTTTTATTTATATTCGGATTTCAAAAATGAAGGTTTCGGGGCAAAGCTCAATCCTTCTTCTGATTGGTTGTGAAGTTTTAATTATATTGAATAACATTAAAGCCTCCGCTTGTAGTGTGATGTAACATGTATGCCAATAGCGCCGGGCCGAAACTGTGATTTTACCAGATAGACGAAAATATTGTCGAAAATCGTTTTTAACTCAAAATATTTAAACTATCGATTTTCTTACAAAAAAAACATTACTATCATAAGAAAGGTAATTTAGTTCTGTTTTAAAATATGTATACATGTTTATAGTTGTAAGAAACATGATCTTGTAAAACTAATATTTACTACACCATGTAATGAATTTTACATAATTCTTAACAGTACATGCTTATCATCTGGGGTTGCTAGTCCAGAGCCTTACTGACTTCCCCACTATTAGTATTAGACAACACTGAAAATCATTTCTGTAATTGATATGACTAGATGCAAGTTAAACACATAATATTCAGCAGTCTGTCACTTATATCTGACAATCACTGCACCATCTGGACCTGTAATGCCCCAGTCAATTAAAACCACACACACCCCTTACCCTGGGAAATTTTACTTTTGCTTTTTCAAATCCCTGTTCCCGATAGCCATACGTAAGGTAAATCCACAAACAAATTGCCCCAACCCTTAACCAGTAAACAGTCCTGGCTTGACATCCGCTACCCCCGGAGGTCATAGGGCAGTGATTTCATGGTAAAATATCTCACCTTTCTTTCTCCTCCTCCATCTCAGCATACCCCCTATATCTATCTGTTACTGTCTTCACCAACTCCTTTACGTTAGCGTTAGAACGACTTCTATCTTCATCCTGTCGTATAAAACAACAATAGTCCATGTTAGACAATATACATTCAGTGGACTTAAGTCAATATTTGGGTTACAATAATTTAAATACTGTAAAATCATTGGATTTCAATGGAACAAATTTGTGGTTTTTGTGAAAAAGACCATTTTGTGGGACATAATTTAAAGAATACATTATCAACTAAGTCTGGGCCGGTATTTATAAAGCATCTTAAGTGAAAACTTAAATATTTTGACTTAAGTTAAAATATTGTGCTGCACATATTTACCAAGAAACTTAGAATAACCCATGTTTTCTTAGTGACTATTGTAGCTCATTACATAATGCTTCTAAAAATGTAAAATAATGATAATCTTGATTTTCCTGCTAAGCTGATACACTTAAGGAAATTCTAAGTTTTCAAGAAAAAGTCTAAGTTTTCCCTGACGGTCCTTTATGAATGCCACCACTGGACTACGTACCTCCTCAACTGGTTTCTCAAAGTAAGATTTCCTCTTACGATCATCTCTTTCATCACGACCCCTATCAGAGCGGCCCCTATCACGATCCCTATCTCTGTCACGACGATCACGGTCCCTCTCGCGGTCCTTGTCTCTACGATCCCTATAAATGGATACATTGGTAATTAACTGTGAACAGCATCAAAATACAAGGTACTCATGGCTCTAGTTTAGTAGTTACTGTCCATTCAAGCAAGTAAACTTTTATTTGAACCGGGAAAACATTTTTCCTGGATGCTAGACCTGTTTCTAATATTCTTTGTCAATCTTTGCAATAAATAAGTTATCATCAGCACAAATTAAGTCAATCAAGTACCTATAACAGTAATATCAACTATGAACTAACCTGTCTCCCCTATCTCCCCTGTCTCTATCTCGACGATCTCGGTCATCTCTGTCACGTTCCTTGCCACGATCTTTCTTGTCCTTGGATTTACCCACAGATGGTACATAGTCTGTAAGGTCTGCATATATGCTGTAAAAATACAATGATACATATCCCTTACATACTGAACAACAAGAGTGACAAAACTTTGTTTGGGTAACATTGAATTGTAAGGGATGTATTAATTTGTGGCTAGTCTTCAGGTAGACATAATATGCCCACTTATATTTTCACTAAGTTTGATAATGATCCAAATACAACTTTCGGGTAATTTCAAATGTCACGAGCCATAAGTGCCTGAAGCAATCTGGCTGGTTATCAATCTCAAACAAGATACTATGCCCACACACAGTCCCACATTGTATATCAGTTTGATGGCAGCCAAACAGTCAGAAATGGAAAAGGTGACCTCTTAATAAATAGGGGTCATACCGTCATCTACGTAACTTTTACTGGCCAGCCTCCATTTAAAGTTTGAAGATCATAGGGTAAAGCGTTCTTCAGTTATTGAACACCAGTTGGTCTAAAGACCGACAAACAGACATGTGCAAAGCAATATACTCCCTCATCAAATACGGGAGGAGGGGGGCATAATTATCAAATAACCCTTGAGAATCAGCTCCTAGTGAAACCCCTAAAACAGCATTTAACAATCACATACTTGTCTTCAGCACCGGCTGCTTTTCCTTGCATCTTCTCCTGTTCTCGTAATTTACCTACAAAATAAATTTAGAAATTAGACTCTGTTAAGGAAAATGAATCCCTCCCAAAATAACCCCCAAAATATATAGGGCAGCATATACAGGTTCTTTCGTCCAATCAGAATAATGATGATCTTGACACAGTAGGTGCCTCGGACAGTAAGACAGCTCAAACTTTTTACCTGATCTGAGGGCAGTTTGAGGCATTCAAGTTTAACTGTACTTGTATTTTCATTCCTTTAGATTATATTTATAACAGTATTACCTTCAACAATTCAATAAGACAACTTAATTGGTAAAATACTCAGGACCATCACAATAACAGTCTGTATCTTATACTTAATAATAGTCAAAAGATGATGTATCATCATATACACCCAGAACCGTAGCTTGTTTACTTTAAATTGATGATCAACTTTTACCTTTCAATTTCTTCAACTTTTTGCTCTCTCTACGTCCCTGTCTGAGGTAGGAGAGAATCTGTGTTAGTTTGTTGATGACAATATCATTGGTTGTAAGTGTGGTGGATACCTGAAAGTACATCATTTATCAATATATTTGTTGGGGTACATCCAACTTTATGTATTTTTTTTCTACAACTTTATAATTTGATTAACAACTTATTACCAGTGTTTTATCACAACAAAGATATGGAGAAGAGAAGCTAGTTTCCCCCTTTCTGATGATGGCCACCAAGCTGGGGAAATACTGGTACAATTTTATTTGTCTTTTCAATTGTTTCGTATGACATGGCAAGAGTGAACCCTGACCTCCTGCATTATAAGCAAGCGCTCTACCACTAGGCTTTTCGGACAATTTCATACACGAGCTGAAAACATTCAACAATCATGTAATAAATCAGTTAACTTACTTCGAGGCTAGGACAATCTGCTTTACTTCTGATGATAGTTGTAGGTACATCAGAATCTGCAAACTCGTCTTCTAAATCAACAACGTACGCCATTCTACCTTGTAGAAACAGTTCATTACGATTGTTCTCCTTAGGTTTGAACAATGCTCTATAAATATTCCGGCCCATCTTTGTTTTAAACTGCAAGAACAAGGTTATATTATACAAATTTTTTAAGTTAAATTTGTTTGTGCTCCACTAAGACAATCAAAAGTATCATTCAGTTTTTCTCCGACAGATTGACACGTGACCTCTAACATAAAGGAAAGAGACAGTTGTGTGATGCAAGGAATCCAAGTATGATACCCTAGATATTTCTGAAAAGGCGTCTAGGTTATTTTGTGTCCCCATTGTACCGCACCAATACATGAACAACTACTTCTGGGTTATTACTACTAGATATTTAAACCTACTAAAATATATGCCCAAACACATAATGATAAATATGTAAACGGTTTTAACCACAATCTTATATCCAGAAATGTAGAAGTAGAGTAAGCTTTGGTCAACTAAATCTAAATTAAATCATTCAAATGTAGCAAATAATGCATTCCACACAAGACTTTCACACAAGCACAACATAGAGACTTATTGAAAGAATTAAAGGTCAGACCTATATATAGACCTGACATGACGAGGTTAAAGGTCGGACCTGTATATAGACCTGACATGACGAGGTTAAAGGTCGGACCTGTATATAGACCTGACATGACGAGGTTAAAGGTAGGACTTGCACATTATGATGACATGACAAGGTTAAAGGTCGGACCTGTATATCATGGTGACATGACAAGGTTAAAGGTCGGACCTGTATATCATGGTGACATGACAAGGTTAAAGGTCGGACCTGTATATCATGGTGACATGACAAGGTTAAAGGTCGGACCTGTATATCATGGTGACATGACAAGGTTAAAGGTCAGACCTGTATATCATGGTGACATGACAAGGTTAAAGGTCGGACCGGTATATCATGGTGACATGACAAGGTTAAAGGTCAGACCTGTATATCATGGTGACAAGGTTAAAGGTCGGACCTGTATATCATGGTGACATGACAAGGTTAAAGGTCGGACCTGTATATCATGGTGACAAGGTTAAAGGTCGGACCTGTATATCATGGTGACATGACAAGGTTAAAGGTCGGACCTGTATATCATGGTGACATGACAAGGTTAAAGGTCGGACCTGTATATCATGGTGACATGACAAGGTTAAAGGTCGGACCTGTATATCATGGTGACATGACAAGGTTAAAGGTCGGACCTGTATATCATGGTGACATGACAAGGGTAAAGGTCGGACCTGTATATCATGGTGACATGA
Organism: Spisula subtruncata; assembly: GCA_963678985.1. Taxonomy (NCBI): domain Eukaryota; kingdom Metazoa; phylum Mollusca; class Bivalvia; order Venerida; family Mactridae; genus Spisula; species Spisula subtruncata. Next base: position 28,673,799 of record OY787665.1, read on the forward strand.
CAAGGGTAAAGGTCGGACCTGTATATCATGGTGACATGACAAGGTTAAAGGTCGGACCTGTATATAGAGAAACTCGGGTCCCTGTCCGGTGAGAACAATGTTATCAGGCGAGGTGATATCGTTCGGGTGGCGAGTTTTACCGAGCCATCCCGGGCGATATCGCCAAGCCTGATAACATTGTTCGAGCCGGACAGGGACCCGAGTTTCTATTTCTCATGAAACCAACAACGGGACACAATTTAGAGGCATATTTTTTAATTTTAAACTGGAGTTGTCGATCGTCCTTAGACCGCCCACCGACTAACACAACTTCATTTGCTTCCGTACACAAAATATAGTTCTCAATTCTACGCTGTTCAATTAACAAAAATACTTAAAAAATAAATAAGATCTATTTCAGTTTTTAGTCAAAACTAGAAATCTAAGCAAATTATAAGTATTACCAAAATAAGAACATCGTGTCGTAAAAGTAGAATAAAATTCCGCTCATGAATTTTGATGTTATTTTCTTCTGTATGATGCATCAATGAAACGTCATCAATGACGTAATGTGTGTGGAGAAGGTCGCTAATTATGTCAAACTTTCTTATGTTATGAATCACACAATGACAAAATACGGATTGATTTAAATACTGGATTGTGTGTGGCAACGGACAGTGCAAAATTGTATCCCGTGAAATGGAAATAACTTCAAGAATGAACAGTTTAGACATGCTTGTAGAACCGAGTGGGTGGAGAACAGTTTTCAACAAGATCATCTTAATCACGACAGAATGCTGATGAAAACAGATGGAAATACACAATGGTGAGTAAGACATTGGTTTGTTGAAGAGTCTATTAAAGTTTGTTCTATAGTTTGTATAAATTGTAGGGTTGTGTACTGAATGTAACAATGTTTTGATTCACAAAAAAGCCCGGTGTTTCATGGTTTTCGTTTTGTAGGTCAACCTTCGCGAGTCGTGAAAATGAGGTTAAAAATTCCTTTAGGCCAAAAACCTGGATATAGAGTGGATAGCTATGACTATTTTAACGTTTATTTATCTATGACGATGCTTAGCCAGTGTATTTATCTGTGTTTGTTGGTTTATTTCAGGGCCTTTCAAAACGATCGATCCGTGGGCGACCCGTATGAATTCAAGAACAATTACTGTGGCGTAGCCCTACCTGGCGAAGAAGCATTGCTAATCTGGAGTGTAAAACTAAACGTTGAATAAATAATAGCTATTAAATGCACAATTCTGTTGTTTTCAATGATATTTATGACAATTTAAGACGGAATGCCATATTGCAAAATAGTCCGTTATTTGTGGACGGAGCCAAAAAGTGTTCTCAGGCTATTGACCTGAGAACACATACTTATCTCAGGTCATGTGTTATCAGGCAGTTACCATGGTAGTTGCGTGAGAAATCATGGTGACATGACAAGGTTAAAGGTTATACCTGTATATGTTCCTCTGGCTCTTCTTCCTTCTGTTTCTCTTTAGGAGCTTGTGTAACAGCTTTCTCCATTTCTTGTTCCTCTTCTCGTTCCTTGCTAGATATCTCTGCACGTACCTTCTCTAACAGAGCGTAGTCCAGACCTGCAATATATACATAATAGTTTCATGGACATAATTTATATGATGTCTTGTTGAAAAGTACACTCATATATACACAAATTTATACAAAACAGACAAACCAAATTAACAGAAAAATGCTGAAAATGGTACTTAGCTTGGTTATCTCACAATACAATGAATATTGCAAATTGTAAATATTGAATTGTAAATACGAAACATGGAGACAAGCACACAGAGCCAGAGGCAATCAATAACACTGGGAATAAATCCTACCTTTCACCAAATGAGTATGTTCCATATCACCACCAAGATACTTAGATTCCTGTATCACTTGTTTCCTTCTTTCAGCTAGGTTCTCGATAGATTTAGCATCCGGTGCTACAGCTTTGTAATCAGCTGTTGTACTGACAGAATCTGTAGCATCCTCACCACCATCACGACGTTCACGAGCACGGTCTCGGTACTTCTCAGCAAGTTCCTTCTGTCGTTCCTCTTCCAGTCTCTTCAGCTTGGCATAATAACTGGAAACATCAGACATACAATGTACATGGTACAAAAACAATGTAACACCAGTATCTTCACTGTATGACAGAAGAGATGTCTAATCTGGCGACCTGGGTTCAAATCCTGGTGGAGGTACATGTATATGCCAGCAATGTTTCAGTAGAAATAAAGCAAATAAAGGCTATGCTCGGCATAATTAATTTTAAAAACAAGAGGGTCCAAAGGGCCCTGGGTCGCTCACCTGTTTGGCCTAGTGACCTAGATTTTGGCCCAAATGACACAGTATCTAACTTGACCTAGATTTTATAGAGATAAACATTGTGACCAAGTTTCATAAAGATAGAGTCAAAATTGTGACCTCTAGTGTGTTCACAAGATTTTTCAATGATTTGGCCTCGTGACCTAGTTTTTGACCCCAGATGACCCAATATCGAACTTGACCTAAATTTTATAATGATGATCATTGTGATCAATTTTCATAAAGATAAGGTCAAAATTGTGACCTCTAGTGTGTTCACAAGCTTTTTCAATGATTTGGCCTCGTGACCTAGTTTTTGACTCCGGATGACCCAATATCGAACTTGACGTAGATTTTATAGAGATGATCAATGTGATCAATTTTCATAAAGATTAGTCTCAAATTGTGACCTCTAGTGTGGTCACAAGCTTTTTCAATGATTTGGACTTGTGACCTAGTTTTTGACCCCAGATGACCCAATATCGAACTTGACCTAGATTTTATAGAGATGATCATTGTGATCAATTTTCATAAAGATAAGTCACAAATTGTGACCTCTAATGTGTTCACAAGGTTTTTCAATGATTTGGCCTAGTGATTAGGCTCAAATTGTGACCTCTAATGTGTTCACAAGGTTTTCCTTTGATTTGACCTAGTGACCTAGTTTTTGACCCCAGATGACTCAATATCGAACTTGACCTAGATTTTACAGAGATGATCATTGTGATCAAGTTTCATAAAGATTAGGCTCAAATTGTGACCTCTAATGTGTTCACAAGGTTTTCCTTTGATTTAACCTAGTGACCTAGTTTTTGACCCCAGATGACCCAATATCGAACTTGACCTGGATTTTATAGAGATGATCATTGTGATCAATTTTCATAAAGATAAGTCACAAATTGTGACCTCTAATGTGTTCACAAGGTTTTTCAATGATTTGGACTAGTGACCTAGTTTTTGACCCCAGATGACCCAATATCGAACTTGACCTAGATTTTACAGAGATGATTATTGTGATCAAGTTTCATAAAGATTAGGCTCAAATTGTGACCTCTAATGTGTTCACAAGGTTTTTCAATGATTTGGCCTAGTGACCTAGTTTTTGACCCCAGATGACCCAATATCAAACTTGACCTAGATTTTACAGAGATGATCATTGTGATCAAGTTTCATAAAGATTAGGCTCAAATTGTGACCTCTTATGTGTTCACAAGGTTTTCCTTTGATTTGACCTAGTGACCTAGTTTTTGACCCCAGATGACTTAATATCGAACTTGACCTAGATTTTATGGAGATGATCATTGTGATCAAGTTTCATAATGATCTGGCTAAATTTGTGACCTCTAGTGTGTTCACAAGCAATTGTGAACGGACGACGGACGACGGGCGCCCCCACGATCGCTACCTTAGGTGGTCATTCCATTGTTTAAGATCAAAGGAATGACCACTTAAAGGACAAAAGAATTAAGTGGTCACGGAATGAATTGAATAGATTTCTATTGTGTTAGGCCACACCTCCGACCACCTAAGGTAGCTTACGTGTGTGCGGACGGACGACGGACGGACGGACGACGGATGAAGAGCGATCACAAAAGCTCACCTTGTCACTTTGTGACAGGTGAGCTAAAAAGAGAAAGAGATCTAAAATTTGTACACAATTGATTATTGTACTTTTATTTCGTATACCTGTGTAACTATATAATACATGTTTTTAAGTTGAAGTCTTGATACTTGGTACTAAAACAGTACAGTGAGTACTTATCTTATAATTGTATCTTTTTCTTCAGATAATAGCTTGGCAATTTTGACCTGCGCCTGACCTTTATGCAAGAATATATTACAAGGTTCTTGCTTTGAATATATCAATTTCCACAAGCAAATCATGCAACATCGGTATTTAAGATTTGTGTTTGTATAACATCTTGAGCATCATCGTGATTCTCTCCGATTATGAAAACATACAATCTGTGTTGTAAATATGGGCAATATAATTGAATATTTCGACTGTTAAATTATGCTAATCAAAAGGTCAGACTCGTGTCAAATTGGCCAAGCTTTACTATTTTAGCAGCTTAAAAAATTATGTTAAAGAATTTCAGTAATTACTGGCACACTATATTACAATGCATTGTTAGATAATAAGAAACTTACATTTTTTTCTTTCTCCTTCTTGCAGCAGGATCATCATCATCCTCAATGTTTGCTTCATTACTATTTCTGTCCCTGTCAAACACAAACACAGGAACAATTGAAAGATGTTACTAGGCCATAATGCGAAAACTTGCCTTGGTCAGGGGAAATAATGTTATTTGTTGAATCATCACAAAAATGTAAACTTTCTAAGAGGGCACTCAAACAAATACCAATATTTGTAAAATTATTTTTGAAAATTTGGATAATGAATGATGTCGGATGATTGTTGAAGCTAAAACTACAAAGCTATCCTCTGTAGGCTCCATATACTGATACACTCATATACAAATAGGGCTTGACACTAACTATTTTTGGTCACTGGTCCCCCAGCAAAGAAACGTAAAATTTGTAAATAAAACAGTTGCTGGTCCTATAAAGATTTTCACTGGTCCTTCTTGATTTTCACTGGCCTCGGACCAGGGGACTTGTGTTAGTGTTGAGCCCTGACAAAGACCAATCTGCAATATAGCACTGGAACTGTCAAATTAGGAAGGGAAGCATAAAAAGTCAGAGAGAGAAGTTTTACCTGGTAGGAGCTGAACTTGTTGGAGCAGAGCCAGATTTTGGAGCTCTGGGTGTCATCAACATCTTCCTAAAATCTGCATTACTGAGAGGTTGGCTAAAATAAGAACAAAAACAAACATGAATACAGAACAAAGTAACACTTGTATGGATAGTATGCTATAACACATGCTGGTGGCATTGGGTAGTGAGGGTAAAACAATTTCTTATTTTTTGCAAGAGGGGAAGAAAATATGATATAAATTTAATTCTAGGGGAAAACTGCATGTTGTTTAATACTTTTCCTGAGTCAAGACACCTGTTAACAGCCCCTGCTACAGAATAAAACAAGACTGTGTTCAGTAAATCATGTTTATGCCCAGGGGGAAGCCTCATCCATAATAAGTAGCTTAGTCAACGAACCGACAATACAATCACTATATATATATGCCTCCGCATCAGTAGATGCATGGCCATAAAACCCTGAATGAACACCCTGAGGATGGAGCAGTTGGTTTCGTCATTTCAGGCAAATATAAACTTGTACTTACTGATCATCCCCCTCCATGCTTTCCTCAATAATTTCTGGAGGTGCCATCGGATTGGAGAAACTCTCCATCCTCTCAAACTCCGGTCCTGAAAATATGTGAAAAATAATACATTTATATAAAGATATTTAATAAAACAACAGATCAATATTTAATTTTCTGTGATCCCATCTAAAACAAGACAGAGTCTGACAGACCCAATCGAAAAGAAGGCTATAATGGTATTACTATTAGTATAATCCCCACCTCATTAATGACTCAGCAATTTTCTTTCTGCATGGTCAGACTATGTGCCATCCAAAATAACGTTACAAGTTATTTCTAACTGTCTCTGACTCCGGTAGGGGCCCTTGGTTGAGCATCTTAGTGACTTCACCTTTATGATGTAATTGACAGTCCCTAGTTACGAAAGGTGCTGCAGAACTTTGTCCAGACCTTTTGTAGTAGGTTGATATTTTCCTATGAGTAGGGGTCCCCGATGACAGTTATGTACTTGAGCTTGACCTGAACTAGTACAAGGTGTGCATTCTTTCTGCAGTCTTTCAGACAGTACCTGAGATTACGCAAATGAATTCAGAGAAGAGTTTGCTTTCTTTGAAAGTAGTACTACACTTAAGTTCCGTCTAACGACTGGTCCGATAATCCGACCTTTCGCGTAATACGACCACTTTTTCGTGGTCCCGAATATTTTGCACTATATTCCAATGGTCGCCAGTCCCGATAATGCGACTGACTTGATATGACTTAATACGACCAGTATTTCTGGTCCCAACGACCAATTTATTGCAGTTTTAGGTCTCGATAAACAGACCACATACCGCGCGTGTCATTTTGTATAATTAATTTTACGACACGGAGACTCGTTTACGGCAATCAGCGAGGTGTAAACAATAAACATGTAAACTGATAAATTGACACTTGTTGGTGTATACGCAGGGATTAAAACGAAATTCTATTGTTTATCAATGACAATAGATCGATTGAAAATATTGGCGACAATTAACTCAACCATAATTAAAGATTTGTGGAGAATAAAGACCGATGGCTGGTAGTCCGTTTTCGGATGATGCGTAATTTTGGACGTCGTTGTTAATTCATGTAAATGATTTTTGTAACTGTTAATTACCCTAGCGCGTTTGTACATCAAATTACACAGCTACAAAATCATAAATTCATGTTATTCTAATAAATAAGACAAAATTTGACAAACCATTTGATCTGCATAAAGACCCAGTATAAAGACCACGTACGTACATGTACGTGGTCTTCATACAGATCAACTAGTTTGTTAAATAAAACGGTCAAATTTGTGCTGTATTGGTTGGTATAATTATCAATGTATATGAATCACATGCCGTTTTCATTTTTACATGAATAGTTAACAGTTACTAATCCTCAATCATTAATGAAATACAATATGCACTAAGGTACATGTACATATGAATAATTAAAGGACGTCAACAAGAGTGTTGTCGGTATATATACATGTACATGTATAGGAGTTCAATATCTCAGCTATTTTGGTTGGTCTCGCTAATAAGACCGACTCTATAATAAGACCACTTTATGTCGGTCCCAGTGGTGGTCTTAATTGCGGAACTTTACTGTATTTGAAAGGTTATTAATGCGATTGGAGCGGGATTAATATAAGTTTTTTCAAACTTGTTTCATAATCCTTTATAACTTGTACTTGATTACCACTAGAGTGTTTCATTTTTTTAAAATTTTCTCCGATCAAAAATCTTTTTTGTCCAACTGTGACCCTCCTTAAACAATGCATATATACAAAATTGCAGCTAAATTGGTCAATGGGAACACCTTGCCCTTCTGACTCGAACTTTTGACCCAAGAGGGTCTTAGATCCACTTTTGGATTTTTTCATATTTTTTCAAAATTGTTCAAACTATGTGATGTTGCATATCATTTTGAAGGGAATGATCATAGGAACAATGTTGTAAAAGAATTCTTAAGATTTAATACGTTTAAGAAGAGTTATGTCCCTTTGAAATTTGCCAAAAAATGGCTTTTTTACCAATTTTCCTTAAATATAATTATAATTGAAGTAAATTGAAATACGGAAGATAAGCATATCATTGGAAATGTCTCAAGAAGGCACTTCAATGGGATTAACAATACGACACATATTGTTCTGTGAAAAGTTTTAATTATGACATAGTAATTTGTAGATTTTCCTACATTTTCATCAGTGACTGTCACTCTATGGTAGCTCGCAATAATAATGATACGCTTCCGCTCTGCAGTATTTGCATAGGTGATTATATCCCCCGTTCCTCATAGGCAGGAACCAACAGGCAGAGCGAATGTGAAACCAACAGAAAGAGCGAAGGTGAGGAGCCACTGCTATTTGAAAAACCAAAACTTTTGCATCGGGAATGAGCAATTTCCCCTTATGATAGATGATCTTGCAATGGATAAGTTAGGACCAAGCTCATGGCTATCTCTTTCACCTGTTACAAAAATGAAGTGACTGACTAACAATGCTATCTCAGCAATGGGATTTGGATCGGGTGTAACTGGACACCTTCTTCGTTTTCTAGATTAAGATCAGAATAAGAGAGTCCTCAAAATTAAATGGACTGTGTAAAGCTTAGTGAAACATGTACACAAATGTCAGTCAGAAATCAGTTTCAGATTTGCTCCTTGAAAACTGATTAAAATCATATTCAGTAGATGATGTTGCAAAACAAACCAGGCTTTGAGTAGTGTGTTCAAGATAGCAACCTTTGTTACAATCTTGTCCCAGCCTTCAGCTTGTCTAGGGATGAATGAGGTTCCTACTCCTATGATCATGTTATGGGGGCGCTCCTGGAAACATTTCTTGCATGTGAATCTGCAGATCTCAGTAGCTAGCTTGACCAAATGCCACCAAGTCTTTGGTTAATATTAAAAAGGACGTGTTACCAAGCTTGTCTTCGACGACTCTCTAGAAATGCACTCTGAGTATCCTCTAGTATGGTCGTGGGGCATACAAGGGTTTTCGTCGAATAGTCGTTATTGATAAAAGTGGCTGCGTGCGTTTGCATTTGTTCAAGGTCTTGGATGTTGTTCTGGGTAGCAGCGGAATGCTCTGTTGTGGGCATTGCTATTGTTTTGTAAACAACTGTCTAGAATTCTGATGTTAAAGGCACGTTCCGACCAGGGAATCATATCCTGCAATTTGGTTGCCATCGTTAGCAATGTCGCACACATAGGTGCCCAAGCTCTATTTATTTGAATGCTAGTGTCATTCCTAGACACTTGATGGGCTCACATTTTGAAACAATCTGGTTTCATTAAGCTTGGCTCTCGTAGATGTAATTATACATATTTTGTTGGATAGAAGCTCATTTTCCATCTACTGTATCAGGATCGCCAATAGTGTAACTTTGTAAGGTCTCCCTGGAGGATATTGGTGTCGTTACGGCTGTGGATGTATATTATACTGTCATCGGCAACAGTTTGGAAGATATCATTTATATAGACCAGAAATAGTTAAGGGCGTAAACAGACCCATGTGAAACTCAGACATTTCAGATTTGCATCGTTCGACTATGCGCCATACGTTGACCAGTAGTCATGACCTGATCCTGATAAGAGTCTTGTTTCTGATACCATAGTGCTTCATCTTTAGAAGCAGACTATTATGGGGAACATTGTCAAACGCTAGGACAGATTCTAGCAGAATCGAAAAGATACTGTTTATAGTGGACTTGAATTGTTTTAAATGTCAATGCTGAAAGGGGATGGGTGCGAGTGGGTGGGGGTTAAGAACACTATGCAAATACTGCATCAAATGGGACCCACATTGAACACATTTATCATAGTTTGTAACTGCTGTAGAGTGAAAATCACTGAATTTAGCAAGAACATAATGGAAGATACATGTACCCTAATATGATAAATAATTATACAAGTATCATGTGTTATTAAACAGTGGATACAACTTATAACTAAACAATTTGTTTTATATCATTATGTCCCATTGAATGTGTTTTCTTGCTCAATGGATATGTTAAAGTACATGTCGTGAAAATTAGTTAAAAAGCCGATTTTTTTTAATTTGCAAAGGACCATAACTCTTTATTAACGTATTTAATCTTATGAATTCTTTTACAGCATTGTTCCTCTGATCATTCCCTTCAAAATGATATGCAACATCACATAGTTTGTACAATTTTGAAAAAATATGAAAAAATCCAAAAGTGGATCTAAGACCCTCTTAGGTCAAAAGTTCGAGTCGGAAGGGCAAGGTGTTCCCATTGACCAATTTAGCTGAAAGTTTGTATATATGCATTGTTTGAGGAGGGTCACAGTTGGGCAAAAAAGGTTTTTGATCGGAGAAAATTTTCAAAAAATGAAACACCCTAATTACCACATGTTGTATAACTTCATTTCTTGTAAACTTTTGTTGAATAAATATTGTTTAAACTAATGCGATGGTTCGATTCCATATCCATGCCATTCCATAGAGAATGTGATGCCAAGGTACGGCGGATTTGTCTCTACTTATTGAAGAATGCAGTTGTTGATTTGGTGAAGAAGTTGGATTTGCACATGTTCCTTTTAACTCAGAATTATCAATATTATTATAGACTTATCTAGAAGTTGTTCATGTCAAATTTCTTCCCCATGACGGACATGAGGCATGACTATCATAAGCCCATGATTGTTACAGCGCCTCATGATCAGATCTTGTTGGTCTCTAAAGTTAATCAATCAATACAGCAAACAGTCATTGGGGAAGAGTCGGTGGTCGTAGATTATGACTTTACTCTCCTGGGAGGTCGTGGATGTGGCAGATGAACATCAAGATTCAAGGGTCCGAGCACTGTGCCTTTGGGGACACCAGAGCAGACAGTTACTCGAGTTTTGTGACAACATACATCTCTTGTTCAGAGAGCAAATAGAGATCCAATTTAACAGAGAACCTCTGATTGCATCGAACTTCAGTAACCGTTCATTCATTCATCATTAGGAACACCGACGACTTGCTACATCTACATCTACATCATACGTCGACGCAATCACACTTGATTATAATGCGACGGGTGGTGCAAGGTCAAGAAAAAGATAATGAAATGATAGATAGTAAGAAGAGGTTGGATAGTTAAAAGAATAGATATATAGTACAAAGTATGTCCAGCTATGTTTTCGCCTCTTCAACCCAAACCTCTCCGGTTACGGTGGCCGCGGCCGGCACAGCAATGGGAATCACTAGTGGTTACTTATAGCTGGGCCCTAACATCGGATTAGAAGGTGAGGGATGATAGCCCCTGCTTGAAAGATACCAAGTCAGGGGCCTCTGCGACGGCGGCAGGCAGGTGGTTCCAAACTGATGTAGTACGTGGGAAGAATGAGTTCTTGTGGTACGATGTGGATGTAGATGGTTGGTGGTACTTCCTCATGTGATCATCTCTAGTACGTTTCGGGGCTTGGATGAGGTATTGGCTGGCTGGGATGTCCACCAGGTCATTGGAGATCTTGTACATCATTGTCAGTTGCGCTTTCGTGCGTCTGGACTCCAGTGTCTCCCATCCAAGGTGATCAAGCATGGAGGAGACACTGCTGGTGTTGTGATATCTGTTGGTCACGTACCTAGCAGCTCTCCTCTGTACCATCTCGAGTTTGTGTGTCAGGTCCTTGGTGTATGGATTCCAAACTGTGGAACAGTACTCAAGTCCTGGGCGCACTAGTGTGTTGTAGGCTGTACCCTTGACTTCTTCGTTGCTAATGCGCAGGTTGCGTCGAAGGAAGCCGAGCGTGCTGTTTCCCTTCTTCGCCGTCTTGTCTATGTGGTGGTTCCAGGAGAGGTTCTGTGACATGTGTACTCCGAGGTATTTGGTTATCGAATCTGTTTCGAGAATGTGGCCCTTCAAGGAGTATGGATATGTTATTGGAGCCTTCTTCCTGTGCACTCTAAGGATGCTGCACTTTTCTGGGTGGAAACTCATGCCCCAGCGCTTCTCCCACTCAGCCAGTTTCTTCAGGTCATCTTGGAGTATTATGCAGTCTTGTTCAGAAGAGATTTCCCTGTATACCACACAATCGTCTGCAAATAGTCTGGTCTTGGATGTTACTTGTAGTGGCAGGTCGTTGATGAAGATCAGGAAAAGAATGGGTCCGAGGACACTTCCCTGGGTAGGGCTGCTGCGAGTATCCGAGTACTCGGATATTCACGAATCTGACTAGAAAATCGGGTACGAATATTCATCACTGCAGAAATCGTTGGATCGCGATCTTTGTCTAAACTTTTGAAATGAGTGTTTTTTTCGCTAAATAATCCAGGCAAATGCGCTGCAAAGCTAATTTAAAGAGTATTTTACCTACATTTTACGATGGCTCAATGTTCAAACCGAAAGTAAAACAGCTGGTATGTTGTTGAGCTATCAACCGTTAAATTCGTATACAATTTTCATCGAAATTATTTCAATTCAATTATGTTATCAATTTATTATTGTCTTTGTCAAAATTGGAAATAAAAATTAAATATTCGAGCGACGACGAAAATCTTAGAAATCAAATTTAATTTCAACAGTCTAAATTCGAATTTACTGTCTGCTAGCTCTGCAGATGACGTCAGTTTTTCGTACATGTTTTGCAGATTGCTTTTTTCTCGTCTTTTATGGAGATCCCGAAGTATTGCCACACTTTTGATGTGTATTTTGCCGGTGGATTTCTATAGCGTTCGGACATTTTTTTTGTTAGTGCAGACGAAAAACTGACTTGGCCTCTGTTCTTCATAAAACCATTTGATTATGTTCATTATTCGTATACACTGTTAGGCTGTTAGTCATTAAAATGAACATTTTTATTACAAGTTTGATGCTGCTTGTTATAGCTGAACATAGGAAGTTATAAATAAAACTTTAGTTTCTGTTTTTTTATATGTTTTATTCCGATTCTTTATTCTTTTAATTAAACTGTGAATCGTGAATCGATCTGTGAATCGTAACACATGAATCGTGGATCGGATCGGATCGCCACTTACCCAACGATCCACAGCCCTATCCCTGGGGGACTCCACTAATGACGGGTGCTGGCTCGGACGTCGCTCCATCAACAACAATGCGCTGTGTGCGATCTGTTAGGAAAGCCTTGATCCAATTCAGGGTATGGCCTCTGATGCCATAGTGTTGCAGCTTGGCAAGCAGACGACTGTGTGGTACCCGGTCGAACGCTTTGCTGAAGTCGAGCACGGCGAGGTCGTGTTGCTTCCTCCGGTCCATGGATTTGACAAGCTCATTTGTCAGTGTCAGTAACTGTGTTTCGCAGCTGCGTCTTCTCCTGAACCCGTGCTGACAATCAGTTAGTATGTCATGTGAGTCGAGGTGGCCCATGATGTTACTGACTACAATATGTTCCAGCGTCTTGCAAGCGATGCAGGTGAGGGAGACTGGCCTATAGTTGCTGGCTTTGAACCTCTCCCCTTTCTTGAAGCCTGCCGACACGTTGGCTGTAATCTAGGACAAATATAATACAAGACAGGGTTCTCTGTAGGATTTAAAAGTTGGAGTCCCAGGACTCCTTTTTGCAAAAAAGTAGGAGTCCTGAGGACTCCATTTGAGTCGCGTAGCGACGAGTGGGGGAGGGTGAGGGAGGGGGTGACCCCCTCCCGCAAGGGGGGTTTGGGGGATCTCCCCCCATGAAAATTTTGATTTCTAAAGCCTTTAATCCTGCATTCTGGTGAATTATGGAGCTATTTTTTCAGTTGTTTGTTACCAATAAATATTTATTTTTTATATCAATATGTGACATTTTTAAGCAGCTTAATTATTTTTGTGGTTGACCCTTACCTATTACTGAATGGTAGAATCAGCATTCATACCCAGAAAAAGAGCTTGATTACAATTTACATACTCATAACATTCTTGCTACGTATTAATAATTGATAAAAGATCGATAGAAAATTGAAAGGACAAAAAAAATCGATCTCATCCGAAAATATGTACGCATCCGAAATTTGTAACTTGCATGTCGTACTTTATCCTATTCACGGTCAATTGCAGCCAAAAGCTCGTAAAATGATTGATTATGTTTGAATATAATAAATTGTGTTAAAACTCGAATCACACCAGCATCTTTCAATGCTTTAAACATCTCGTCAATTGACATGAGTTGAATCATGAATGTTCGCGAGTGAACTAAATCAGCAAAGTTGGTAAATCCAGAAAAAATAAGCTGCATCAGTCATATTTTCAAATTTATAAAAAAAACGCACGTATATCGAATACAATTTACGGCATTAAGTTCACATGTCGCACGATCAAAGTTCACCGAATCGCTAGACCGCTCCTCTGAAGTTTCCCGCGTCGGTTCCATCAAACGATCTTGATGTAGAAATTGTCGCCGCACGTGCGTTTGATAATTGAAACTGACGACCTTTACTGAGTACAGTTGAAACATTCGTCTGCCGTAATTAGGTCAAAATGACCTCGGGTCGGAAATATATGCTTGTGTTGGGAAAGTGATATTTTTATCAAGGAATTATCAGCGCGGAATATGAATTTAATAGGTATGTTCTTTAAAACTCGGCATTTGTAGAATTCGAAATTATTGTTTGGATTTAATGTAAAACACACGCGTTAATCGTAAATAATAAGTTTGGATTAACGAATCGCTTTTCCGATGTAACGTTACGACAAAAATTAAAATCGTCATATAAATCTGTCTGCAATCAAATAAACGACACGGTCAGTAATTTAGTGGAGATATCAATTATCACCAATCAATTAAAGCGTACGTGTTTACGTAACAGTTTGTGATTTACACATATGCATCGATCTGATGAAGTTTATTTTTCGCGGGACGCGTCAATGATTATCTAAGGACTCGCGAACGCTGATTGGTTCACGATGCATATCTTGGGTATTTAACCCCGCCTCTCGCCTGTCAATTACTCGATACAAGGGACGCTGCAATTGTTTATTGTATAATCGTGTGTTTACGACGAATTTATGACCCAAGGTCAAACGCGTGCGTCGGAAAAAGCTTGCGTCCCGAAAACGCGTTGATCGCCGATTTTATGCGTCTGATTTCAAAAGTATGCGTCCAAATACGCGTAATTACGCGTTGCCGAGAACCCTGCAAGAATCAACCCTTTTGCCTCGGTTGAATAACCAGAGAAGATCATCCCCGGTATGCTTGGTTATTTGCTAAAAGTAGTAAAGCATGTTTAACTAGGAGTAAAAGCTTAAATTCAGATTTCTACAAAAACATCCGAAATATGACGTCCGAAAAATATTCAACTAAGTCCCACAGTCAAATGCAACCATCAAGGGTCCAAGCGAAATACAGTCAATTATAGCATAAAAGCAATATAAAATATAAAAAAAACAAGAAGATTTCTTACTTTCTGGCATCTTTGTAGCTATAAAATTGCGATTTTACTTTCAGTGTTGTGTTATTTACGTCTCGCCAAATCTCGCGAGAGTGAATGGATAAAATCCACACTTCACCGAAATTTCCAATACACGCAGCAGTTACCTCCCATCGCAGAAGAAGTATGATGCCTATCTGTATTAGATATCTTTCATTCTCCGCATAGACATACAGTCAATCGACCTCCTTGTCTACTTGAATTGTTCTCTAATTGCATATTGTTGGCCTAAATAAGCTTCAACTTAAGTTGAAGTTAATGTTAGGCGCCCTCTTTCAGTAGATGCCCTTGTGGCGTTGAAGAGTATAACATTGAAGTTGAAGCCCTGTCACATGTTTGAACTCTTCTTGAAATGTATAGTCTTATGCTAGATTTGTATCTCTGTGGTTATGGCGCTTGACATGTAATTAAATACAGGACCAGACCCTCATATATGCCAGCCATATTACAGCAGAAAACTGACCAGCAAATAAGAGCAATGCTCAGTTTTTCCACACTTGAAATGTTTTGAATGGTATTGCGTTGTATTGTACTTGCATGTGCTTGTTTACAATTGAATTATTTGCCTACTTGAACAGAAAGTCCACTGTAGTGCTACTTGAATCGTAACTAGGTGGCCTAAAGGGCTCTAGGTCGCTCACCTGTCATAGTAGGCAAATAAGGTGACCTAGGAAATCATTAACAACGTCATAGATGATGCAGCCTCTATTAACCATGCAACAACCTTGTTATTTAGAACAGATAACCAACGTTGTAAAATCATGCTGTATTTGTGACCTCTAGTGTACCCGCACTTTTTCTATAAGTTGACATAGTTTTTGCAATGGTTGAGCCATAGTTACGATACTGTACTTAAATTTTGTTGATATGATCATTGTGACCAAGTTTCATAAAAGCCCAAAATTGTGACCCATAGTGACTACACATGGTTATTCTATAATTTGATCTAGTAACCTAGTTTTTAGTAGTAACTTTTTACCCCAAATAATCCTATATCAAGCTTGATCTACATTTAGATCTAGTTGAGATGATCATTTTGACCAAGTTCCATAAGTATAAGACCAGAATTGTGACTTCTAGTGGCTACAAGGTTTTTGTTTGATTTGACCTTGTGACCTATTTTTTACCTTAAATGACCCAATATCATACTTGACCTAGATTTTATTGTGATGATTATTATGACCAAGTTTCATTTAGGTTTAAATTGTGACCTCTAGTGACTACACATGGATATTGTATGATTGGACCTAGTTTTTTTACCCCAGATGACCCAATATCAAACTTGACTGAACTTTGTTGAGATGTTAATTGTGCCAAGTTTCATAATGGTCAGGCCAAAATTGTGACCTCTTGTGTCTACACAAGCAAATTGTTGACGGAAGACAAACAAAGAGTGATCACAAAAGCTCACCTTATCACTTTGTGACAAATGAATCGTAGTGAAGATGGCGAATCACAGTTTCATGACAATGTAAAGGTTTTGTAGAGAATCAAGTGATCAATTAACAGAGGTTCCAGACTGGAACTAATATGTATGGCATTAATTATAGCAGGTTCCCATCTTTGTCGAACAATAACTGGATTCCTGATGAGTCGCTGTGTGAGTCCCAAAGACTTTGGAAGTGCTGACTCAACAATAATCAAATTACTGCTGTCATCGAGATAGGACCTGAAGTGATACCAGGAAATGTAGTCCTAGAACCTGGCATGCTCCAGACCTCCTTTCTTCCATCAGATGCTACCTCAAGCCATGATGAGTAGAATACATTATAGGCTGTGTGGAAATGAAGAGTCATTTTGTTTGTTGATTGATTCAGGTTTATGCTGCATCTAAACAATTTTTCTGTTATAATATACATGAAGAGTCTATTGGCACATTCAGCAAACCAGTTTTTCTTGGCTGTATCCAATGTTCCTAACCAGTTCTAACTTACTCTTCCACAAGGAATCCCAAACCAGCAACTTCTCCACATGTGGAGGAAAAATAATATTGTTGTCAAATTCCTTTGGAAGTGTCTAAGACAACAGTTTTAGCTTGTCCATTTATACTAATTTGCCTCCGTAGCTCAGTGGTTAGTATGGTCGGCGTCTTATCAGGTGAACCAGGTTCAAATTGTGTGGAGGCACTCATATATACATGAATAAGCTTGCCATACTTCAGCAGAAAGCTGACTAGCAAATAAAGGCTATGCTCAGCATTTCAATTAATAAAGGGAAGATAAGAATATAAACAACAAACCATGCAGTAATAAATAATTTAATAGGAAGTTAAAACATTGTCAACAAGATATGTACATCTATCTTTTCTCATAATATATATATACTAACAGAATATAAATAAAATCAAAATAGAAAACAACGGGATAGCGATGTTATAATTGCTCGAAAAATATATATAAAAAATACAAAAACAAGCGCTGGTGTAGTAGATTTAATTTTCCATTTAGAATAAAAAATGATAATAACAATGTGAACTCGTGCACTTATTCACCAACATTTTATTTAATGACTGAACATTTGACTGAGACTTTCAAGTTTGAAACACATTATATTTAACAGTCTTTCAGTCCAATTTAATTCAACACTCTTGAAAGTTCAGCCATTTTTACTTGTCTCCGTTAAGTACACAATGTCTACTGCAATGAATAAAGGCAGAGGTGATCAGGCCCCGATCTCCCGCAACATCTCAAGTAGAATCTCATCACAAATTGAGATTTTGCGAAATTCAATGTCTGCATTTGAGATTAATCTCTAGTTCAAACTCTTAATATTTTGCTGCAGTGCCACTATGTCTTATGTCAGAGAAATTGCGGAACCGAATGTGCCACTATGTCTTATGTCAGGGATATTCCGTATAATTTTTCTGTAGTGTGATGCCGATGTTTAATCCAGTCTCCAATGGAAATTAACTAACTGACACATACCGATATTTGAGATGAGATTTAACTCAGTGCTGTTCTCTATCCCATGCAATGGTTGTTATCTATTTGTAGTCAATTTCTAATGAACTTCAGAAAATCATCCTCATTAATCAAAGACCACACCCTTTATAACTGGCCTTTGTAGAAAATTGACAATATACTTGCCTCATGGTAGGTTGATATTCGAAACGAAAATGTATGAGGCCAAAATTAGCAAATCCTAACTCTCTCACTCCTTCACCGTATTGTTTGAACTTGTTACAATGAATGTTTGCAAACATATTAACCCTCCAATGTAATCCACGTATGGGCACATTTTTACTTTATTCAGGTGTAAGTTAAGAGACTAAGGTGACAGAAATTAAATCACAACATCAATGTCTAGATTTGAACACCTATAAAGCTAACCAAGCATCTTGCAAGAAAATAAATTGGTCAAAGTATGAATTATAAAATCTACTGGTAATAAATAAATAATCACACACATGATTGGTTGAAGATATTTGAAAACAATGATCAAAATTGAATGTTTTGGTGAAGTTTTCTGTTGCTAAGGTAAAATTATTAAACAATCCTACATGTTGGAAATAATATTATACAGTTTGTAACTGGTTCATTAATAAAACACACATTGAACATACGAGCAGAATACATGAAGGTATGTATATGTTGAGGTATGACCATTGACAGCAATATGAAGCCTAATTAAAATGAACATATACATCTAACTGGAGTGGAGACAAGCTGAGGGCTGTTACATCAGTAGGTGGCAGTAGTATTAAGCCTTGTAAGGGCTGTTACATTTTGGTTAAAGCATGCATTCATACAATATTAGATTTTAACAATTTATTCTTTTACTAATTTGCATGTAAAATTGCAGTAATACACATCACTTATTTATTGCAATTCAAGACACCATGTATAATTGAATGTAGACTCCCTCTAGTAAAATCAAAATTCTTAAATTGATTATAAAAGCAATGCTCCTGATCAATCTAGAGTCTAGATGCTCAAATACTTGGTAACCTACAGACAAACATTTTATACTGCACCAGATTTATATTATCTAAAATTTAATAATCCTATGCAATGTACATGTAGCCTGTTATAATCAGCCAGTTAAGGTGTGAGTGACTCGATTATTGTAATCTAAAGCAAGCGGTTGCAAACTACAGAAGCATTAATAATTGGCTAAATTATAATGACAGGTGGTGGCTCTAATCAACTAATCATTCAACCTGTTATAGCTTGCCCATATTGACATGAGCCTGACCTTTTGATTAGCATAATTTAACAGTTGATAAATTATGTTTGCTTATAACAACGACTGTATGTTTTCATAATCGGGGAGTATCACGAAGACGCTCGACTTGTAATACAAACACAAATCTGAAATACCGATATTTCTCGATTTGTTTGCGGAAATTGATATATTCAAACAAGAGCCTTGTAATATATTCTTGCATAAAGGTCAGGCTCGCGTCAAAATAGCCAAGCTATACAACTGTATTATAAAGTGAAATATTCAAACACTTCTAAATAGAAATCAATCCACAACCAAAATTAACATCATTTTGATCACAATCTCTCATTAGTTTAAACAATATTTTATTTCATAATATGATAAACATACATTTTCATGGGTAAAAGTTCAAAATATTCAAATTACTGAAAACTGCCTATCAAATTACAGAACAAGATCATTTACTTATAGTTTTCATTGCGCAGTTATTTATCAAAATACTGAAATCAGTAATGAGAGTGAAAACTTTTACTCATGCATTTTGTATACAAATCAAGGATTTAGTAGAAAGCTAAGCTTATTTATAAAACCGTTCCTTAATCTCTCATTAACAAATATAATTAGAATTCATAGGAATTTAAGTGCGGTTTTCTGCTGTTATTTGTTCTGTATAAAGTCCACATCATCATCACAATGGTCGGGCACATCAGTATGATCTCATCTCACTCTTCACACAAGCCTTGAAAGCATCCCAACTCTTTGGTGTATGTTGAGTGTGCGACTGTAAATATATCATACACAGATAACCAATGTAGAAACATATTTTTCATGTTACAAAATATCTCCTTCCGTTATTTGCAAATTGAAGTGTAAAATAAAGTAACTTGTACTGTGGTAGTCAAGGGTTACCAATAATATATATCAGATAATTGCTCTTGTCCAAAATTTTCGGAAAAGATTACTAGTAGAAACAAACAAAGTACCGGTTTATGAATTGGATAAATGCAATGACACATGTAAGAAGGAACAAATAGATGCCTACTACTACCAGTATGTATGCAGAGACAGATTTGATTTACTAGTATCCCTAAACTGACAGATGCCTGCATGAATTTTTCTTGGACACTCTAACAGACCAACAGAAATGTTGAAATCAAACACCTGGATAGACTGATGCCTAGATGGACTATGGAAGTATAGGCTGTATGACCAACAAACAGTAACACATATTGCAGAATTATGGTGCGAAAAAGGCAAATTCAAAATCAAGAAAATTGTATGCAGCCGACCATTTTTGCCAAACAAGAGGCCTCCAATGACATTATTTCCATATTAACCATTATTTAACCTATTTGCCATTCATTAAGATATTTTCATCAAATAACTTTTATTTTGGTCAGAATTCATTGCTCTTTCAGAAATGATATATCTGGAATTCCACATAAATCTGGAAAATTGACAACTCTGGCAGCATAGCAAAGCATATCCAACATCCCATCAGTTCCATGATGGATATCAGATAACATAAGAAGAAACAATATGAATTCGCATGAAGAGGGAAGATCTTATCAACAGTTATGTAGTGTTTTTCAACAATGAAAATAGCCAAGCATAGCTTTTAATTGCTAGTCAGTTTTCTGATGAAACATGGCAGGCATATGAGTGCTTCCGCCTGTATTTTAACCTGGGTCGCCAGACTGCAAGTGTGCTAACCACTGTGCTAGGGAGGCATACACCAGAACATAACAGTAAATTTAGTATAATCAGGGGTAATCAACAAGCTATTCAAACATAAGCATTTAAAGAATTCAACCCTATCACAATCTGTGACATCACGAAAGTTCATTTGTGTTACATTAATAAAAATCTACTTCATTAATGAATGACACATTAAGAACACTGTGGATAGACTTCACAAACGAAGGACGGACGCATAATGCTGCATGACACATTTGATACTCAAGACAAGAAACTTAACATACAAACATGTATAGATTCAGCAGCTTTGTAACCAGTGCAGGAAAAAAGACAGGACTATGTGTTTGAAGGGCCATAACAGTTAGAAATCAGACAAAGCAAGCAATTTAACAGGAATACCCCTGACATAAGCCATGTTAGGACATTCGGTTCCGGAATATCTCTGACATAAGACATGGTGGCACATTTGGTTCCGGAATATCTCTGACATAAGACATGGTGGCACATTCGGTTCCGGAATATCTCTGACATAAGACATGGTGGCACATTTGGTTCCGGAATATCTCTGACATAAGACATGGTGGCACATTTGGTTCCGGAATACCCCTGACATAAGACTTGATGGCACATTCAGTTCCGGAATACCCCTGACATAAGACTTGATGGCACATTCAGTTCCGGAATACCCCTGACATAAGACATGATTGCACATTCGGTTCCGGAATACCCCTGACATAAGACATGATTGCACATTCGGTTCCGGAATATCTCTGATATAAGACATAGTGGCACATTCAGGTTCCGCAATATCTCTGACATAAGACATAGTGGCACATTCAGGTTCCGCAATATCTCTGACAAAAGACATGGTGGCACATTCGGGTTCAGGAATACCCCTGACATAAGACATGGTGGCACATTCGGTTCCGGAATACCCCTGGCATAAGACATGATTGCACATTGCGCAAATTGCGTTCAGGAATACCCCGACGTAAGACATGGTGGCACATTTGGTTTCAGGAATATCCCGGACATAAGACATGGTGGCACATTCGGTTCCGGAATATCTCTGACAAAAGACATGGTGGCACATTCCGTTACGGAATATCCCGGACATAAGACATGGTGGCACATTCGGTTCCGCAATTTCTCTGACATAAGACATAGTGGCACATTCAGGTTCCGGAATATCCCGGACATAAGACATAGTGGCACATTCGGTTCCGCAATTTCTCTGACATAAGACATAGTGGCACATTCAGGTTCCGTAATACCCCTGACATATTAGACATGGTGGCACATTCAGGTTCCGCAATATCCCTGACATAAGACATGGTGGCACATTCAGGTTCCGCAATATCCCTGACATAAGACATAGTGGAACATTCAGGTTCCGTAATACCCCTGACATAAGACATGGTGGCACATTCGGTTCCGCAATTTCTCTGACATAAGACATAGTGGCACATTCGGTTCCGCAATTTCTCTGACATAAGACATAGTGGCACATTCGGTTCCGCAATTTCTCTGACATAAGACATAGTGGCACATTCAGGTTCCGTAATATCCCTGACATAAGACATAGTGGAACATTCAGGTTCCGTAATACCCCGACATGAGACATGGTGGCACATTCAGGACATTTGCAAACAATAAACAAACAGCTTGATCCTGTCACAATGGACACAACTGGCAAAGACAGATTTCTGGAGTAGAAGTTTGTGTTGGAATTGGGAGATGCTCACTTCAATTGTGGGGGTAGGCAATCATGCTAATTATCTTAGGTACTTACCGGTGAATATATGAACTGAATTTCATATCAACATATCATTATTTAATATGAAACATGAATATATTTGTATACTATAGACATAAAAAAAATAAAATATATACTTCTATAGGAATTCATGTATTCTGATCCGTATATTATTGAACTCGAACTTTATTGATTTGTTACATTGTTTGTTTTTCCCGCAATTGTGCGACGTCATGTTACGTTAACGTCATGACGTCACATCCGTTGTTTTGTTATTGTTATTCTGAAGAAGGCCTCGGCCGAAACGTAAAATATAATAATAATTCTACAGAATACGTGTTGTTGTTGAACAAATTCCCAATTATTATACTATAGACAGAAATGAAACGTAAGTAGGGCCACTCACTCCATATGTTAGAGCGGCCACAGTATGAAAATCTATATAATTCTATCTATCAAAGGTTCAATAATCTCCATAAAGCTGCTGAACCGAACATTTATATTTAAACTTGTTTCTCTACAAAGTTTCAGTTATTTATGGCAACCTTTTCACCTAACTAGTTTTCCTTGACTGTATCCTATCCAGCAACCAGTTCCTTCACAAAAAGAACCAGCAACTTCTTTAATTATGGAGTAAAATCGACATAGTTGTTAAATTTACATGGAAGGGTATAACTTGCCAAAATTAGGAATCAAAACCTTAGAGTCAGATAACAAATCAAGCACAATTACTACTGGATTACGGTAACAACTTGGATCATTTGGAGGCAAGATCTGTATTAAGTCATACTAAATGATTTTTCCTTGACATTGTTAATAAATAGTTAAATGAAGAGATAGAATTATATCGTAAAATTTATTTCAAGTTTATAAGGTTTGTTACTTACTCTAGATCCACGATGTTTTCTGTCCTTCATGATAGAAATAAACTCCTTGTAGCTCAAATGTCCATCACCATCGACATCAAACATATTGAATACAGTATTGACAATATGAGAGCCGAGGTTAGTTCCAGTGCAGATCTTCACAGCTCTCTGAAACTCCTCTGTAATATCAATATAATATAATTTTTTAGAATACTGTAAAATCATTAATTTTAGTGGGGATTAAATTTCAAGGATTTTGTGGTTCACCTCAACTGCCAAATTTAATCCCATTTTGAAAAGCCTCCTGTGCCTGGTGTATAGCGTTAATAATAACCTCTTGGTTAATATCCAGTTCACCATCAGTTGAATAGGAAACGCTAATAAGCATTTCAGAAATGACCAAAGGCCCCGGCTGGCATTCAAACCAGAGACCCCTCGACCCATAGTTAAAAGAGCATTAACCACTTGAATACCATGTCACCTTTTCAATTTGGATGTGAGTATTTTTGTAATTAGGAGACAACAAGTCCTGGAACTATCCTTATAATGTGACATGCACTAAGCAATGAGAGCTGTACAATTACAATTCTGAATAATTCAGCTTGGTATGAGGTGGGTCGGGATCAAACCTGTCTGCCTCATATGTCTGAAGTAAGAGCTATAACCAGTAGACTGCAATGCCCACTCTATAATGCCTTGGTCCCACTGAGACATTTTTGCATTGGTGATGTATTCACGATTTAATAAATGGGCATCTAAAGGCATCGGGAAAAGGGTCCTTGTGGTCTATGGGAAGCATGGGGGTAGTCATTAGAAAATTTGTGATATCCCTGTTACCAATGACTCCTGAAGCTCATTTATTAAATCAAGAGTAAATCACCAAGACAAAATGCTCAGTGGGAACAAGGCATAAATGTGTGGGTCTTTTTATAACTGAAGACACAACTAGAGTTATCACAGGAGTGATGAATCATACCCCCGCAGCACCACCTTGACACAGGAATATTAATATTACATGACTATATAACCTTTGACCTCTAATAAAGACCTTGACCTTTTAGGTGGGGACCTGGGTCTTGCGCATGACACACTGTCTTGATGTGGTGAACATTTGTACCAAGCAATTTTAAAATCCAGTAAGAAATGACAAAGTTACAGAGCGGACACGATTTGCATGACTATATAACCTTTGACCTGTAAGTGTGACCTTTGAGGTAGGGACCTGGGTCTTGCGCATGACACACCGTCTTGATGTGGTGAACATTTGTTCTAAGCAATTTTAAAATCCAGTAAGAAATGACTAAGTTACAGAGCAGACACGATGCTAACATACCAACAGACCAACAGACCAACAGACCGACAGACCAACAGACCAACATGGTATACCCAGTATACCCCCTTCAAACTTTGTTTGCGGGGGTATAATAAGATGACTACTAATGAATACTGATTATGCAAACTACTGATACAGGAACTTACCTTTGGAAACAGGTTGTTGAGCGTATGTGTACATATTCATGGCAATAGTAAAATCATCTATACTGTTCATGAACTGTGAAAACTGACAGAACTCTTCAAATGTTATACCCTGAAAGTCAAATTGTACAATATAAACCTGTATTTCCAACAACAAGTCTATCATAACATACATGAATATATTTCAAATGACTAGCCAGTGATTGCTTCAAGAGCGAAAAGCCTTCAAAAAGCCTAGTATAGCTTGGCTAATTTGACACGAACCTGACCTTTTGATTAGCATAATTTAACAGTCGATAAATTACCTACGATACAACACCGATTGTATGTTTTCATAATCAGGAAGATGCTCGAGACGTAAAAGAAAAACAAATTTGAAATACAGATAGCGCATAATTTGCTTGCTGAAATTGATATATTCAAAACAAGAACCTTGTATATATTCTTGAATCAAGGTCAGGTTCAGGACAAAATCACACAACCAAAAATTACTGACAATAAATGCACAACTATGATTGGTACGAAGTAATCATATCAAGTTTAATTGAAATCGGACAAATGGTTCAGGTGAACTAGAAGAAATAAACTTTGTGGCATTCATCCATCCATAACAATAACACAATCAGCTAATTGATCTATACACTCCAGGGGCCTTATTCACCAACATTGTAAGTCTAATACTCAGACTGAGACTTTACATTGTCAAATGTTCTATTTGCTCTCATGTTGTTATAAATGTACCAATTTTGATATAAATAGGTATACATGTTCAATGGATAACACCAAATAATCAGATAAAATTTCACATGGTTAAATTTTATTGCAAAGAAATGGCAGTGATTATAAATTTTGACAATTTTAAGTCTAAGTCTGTATTTCAGTCTTATGACGGTGGTGAATAAGGCCCCTGCACACCTTATGTGGAATACATAAATATACACCATGTACCTTCTCAGTGGGCATCCTTCTCTTCACTCTGTCCAAACATTCTCCAACCTGCATCTCATCCAGATTCGTGTAACGTAACAAAATACGAGCAAAATCTTCCTCTGATATTGTCTTCATACCCTTAGAGAACTCCAAGAATTCCAGTTCTATCACTTCATACTGAAGGTTTGTCATAAACCTGCAAATCAATTATAATTCTTTTACTGTAAAATCATTAATTTTCGTGGGGGATTAAATTTCGTGGATTTCGTGGTTCACCTCAACCATGAACTTTAATCCCAAGGAATATTAATTTTGACCCCTGTTTTATTACATGAAATGCAAAATCCACGAATTCAAGTCCCATCGAATTTGTCTTTTTTACCAAAACCACGAAATTTCGTCCCAACAAAATTAAATGATTTTACAGGATTATATTTATCTATTTAAGGTCGATTGTAAAACATGTTTTTCCAACTTACATTCCTGATGATACCAATCACCATAAGAAGTCTGTTTCACTTTTATGCTACGTGTCTAGCAAGGGTATCATTTTATCTTCTCTGGCCTGGGGTAGATTTTTTGGTTTGAAAAACTTCCTGGTGGAAAATGTGGCAGGCCTATTCTTGTTAGGAAAAAACGGAGCTGGCCTAGTTTTCTCTATGGAAGGATTGGGTCCACAGCTTTTCCCCCTCCACCCCTTTTCCTCTGGTAGATTAGATGATATGTTTGCTTAATCAGTTGATGTTTGAGTAGAAATATAGCCCAATACAACCTTGTTGCACCCAAGGAACAAAATGTATTATATTGTTCTTACTTGTAGAAATCCTCAAACTTCAGTACATCATTTCCTTTCTTGCCGAAGAAATGGACAAGCAATGTGGTGTCCTGTATTGGATCCACACCCTAAAATTGAAAATCTTTATTCACTACTAGTATAACTAACAACAGGTACTGGGTATATATGACTTTTAAGTGAAATTTGCATTAAAATGCTATCCTGAAAACATATGATCATGACATATGTAATGTATATGTGTTTATTAAACACACAATCTATTGACTCGTCGTACATTTTAAAATGCTTCATAATTATGTTGATAATTAAAAATGAATGCATGTACATTCTAGCACAATCTGGCTATAACTCCTCAATATGCAACATGCAATCATCATAAAATTAGACAGTGACTATAATACTATACAGTCGATTAATAATGTACATGTATACTAGAACTAAAATTTATCTGAATAATGTAAAATTGATTCATATTGCCTAAGAATATGAAGGTTTGCCTTAATGAGTTATTTCAATGTAAAATTCTCCTTCTATTAAAATTTAATTTTAATAACATTTCTGATAAACTGGTAAAGACATCATCATCCTGGATGTTATATATCAGAAAGATAAATATATTAAGTACTCATCATGTCGGTCTGAAATAAAACAGTAGATATACACAATTTTACATTTGTACAGGGGTTATACTGAGGCATAATGCCCAATCCTGAAATCAAGTTGCCAGCCTGTTTCAGGTGCCATAAGGACACATCCCAACATCTTAACAGTGCTGAAAAATTGTTTTATCATTAAAGTTTACATAACAGAACTTCAAATGACCATAACTTTGTCAATTCTTTGAAGTTTTCATCAAATAACTTCTATTTTGTGCAATTCAAAGATACTTCTTTCTGATTTTCAGGATTATGCTGCAATTGAAGGACCCTTGATATGAGAAACAAGTACGTCAAAAAAAATATGCCAAGTAAATAGAGCAAACCAAGTGTTAGACAATCTGAAACAGT
Organism: Spisula subtruncata; assembly: GCA_963678985.1. Classification (NCBI taxonomy): domain Eukaryota; kingdom Metazoa; phylum Mollusca; class Bivalvia; order Venerida; family Mactridae; genus Spisula; species Spisula subtruncata. Next base: position 28,701,411 of record OY787665.1, read on the forward strand.
AATACAGTCAAGTTGCATTAATATTAATTCAATGTTAGTCCTTTGGCTAGCAGTTATATGTTATCTATGATTTTTGTTGTCTCACTGTTTCAGGTGCTCGGTGGAATTCAGGTTTTGTAACAATACTGCTTCTCCTGTCCGAATCATCATAATGGTAGATTCCAAAATCAGTGTTTCTATATTATCTACAAGTCTTTTACTATACCCTTATGATGCAATGGAGAACTCTGGTAGCAGCCTATGTGCCAGCCGGCACTAAGAGGATAGGTAGGTAGGTTATGATGCGCATTTGTAGACAGTCAAAATATAATTACTACAATTACAACCTCAGCAATAACTAATTACATTGATGACCAATACAAAATGTACTTCTCTTTGGTGCAACAAGGTTGTTTCATACTATCATACTATAGAGTGAGATACAACCTTATTGCACCAAAGGGACTAACTAATAGTGAGAGCTAAATACGGGTAATCCTGCAAGTTAATACTTTCCATTGTTTCCAGCATGCATATACATGTAGTATTCCTTGTTATTATATTGTCAATATACTCTAGCTACCAGTATATAATACAACACCCCATCACCATAACTATTCAATCCTTAATAAATGTGACAGTAATTCATTGGGAATAGTAAGATACAACCTTGTTGCACCAAAGGGGCGAATTCCTATACTTTTTAGTCCACGAACAAACTGATAAGCATCGATTGGACAGACACGATGTTTGCATTCTTTGAAAGGTGTCAGTTTTGGCAGCCTATTCAGTAACAACCAAAATGTAACCAATGGACAAGGTAGATGCCCCAACTTGCCATTTTACCCATGCCAAGGGCAATAACTCTGCTTATACCAGATGAATCAGAATAATACATAATTTTTTGTCCAATTAACCATTCTAAATAATATTACTGTGGAGTTTGGTATACATAAAGGTACGTAAAAACATATTTCAAGTTATCTGTGACCATATGTGTGACATTTCAAAGACCCCAAATGACAATCGTAACTACTCGGGTATTTCAGTAACTGAGAAATATGCCTCATACATAAGTGTAGGGTTCCAAACTTTGCAAGGTAATGCCAATTCTGGTAACGGCCAATCATCAGTTTTTCAATGCTTTCAAGAAGCCCGTCAATTACCGGTCTCCATTTAGGTTCTCTTTGATTCCATTGTTTGATTCTCATGAGCCATGTTGTAAAGTAGTCCGTGATAATGACGGCTTTCCAATTATGTCCGAGGCACTTTCGTTAGATATATGCCCAGGAGTTCCGATTGCCCAAATGCGTGAGAATCACACATGATGCAGGAGATTTGGCATGAATGCGTGAAACAATACATTTTTGAATGGACTGATTGATGAACAAGACCAAAATATAAAATATTCTACCATCATATAAATTAAGCCAACATGGCACATACTTGTCACCAAAGCTTTGATACAATTTCCCTTTTACATTTGCACAATTGTTTCAAGAATTTAACTAATGTACTATTCACAGTTCAAAATGCAATATTCATGGAAACCAGGTCTACAAACAAGGGAAATTACTCTGCTACTACTTATATCAAATAAAAACTAAACCACATGTGCATAACTGCTGATCAATAATATTCCAATAAGTTGCATTTACACAGCTTAATACTTTCAGAGAAATGCTTATACCTATAACAGACAAGCTGACTAAATGCATTAAATTTAATTATATTAACCATTTTTTCCTTACATATACCAGTCAAAATCAATCATGGGTATTAATTAAATGCTATGTTTTTTATACATATAAATCATAGAAGTTGCATAAAAACATTTCCCAATGAGATAATAAGATAATTCTCAATCATCTCTATACAAGCAAATCACTAACTAACATGTACTTGCTAACAGATAGACTAAAACAAAGCATTGACATAAGAAAAAGATTGACAATATGAAAGTAACTGGCCTAAATGTGTTCAATTCACCTAGCAGATGATACAATGTGTACTATATTAGAGGAATGTTCATATTATGATATGGTGACTAGTCACATGAGGCTAGCAGTACTGGCAAAGGAGTGATGACCGGACACAATTGGCCTAAAATACGTCGTATGAACTTAAAAATCGACTTTTCCTCAAAAAAAATTGTGTTGACACATACCTGTGTTCAAGGTCGTTGCTAAAAATAGATTACCCAAAAATATGACGTCACGTGAACTACCAAATTCGGGGCCGAAACATGTGTACTTTTGCCGCCCTTTTCAACGATGTATAGCTAGTTTGCGATAGAAAAAAATCGTGTTTGTTAAATATTTCTCTGCAATTTATACACCTACAAGTATGAAAATTTGCGCGAATAAATGAAATATATCTACCTAATACACACTGAAATTTCAGCAAGATCAGAAATGAGTTAAAAAAGTTTTGTTCATAAGTTCTATGTAACATTTTTGTAGTTTTGTATGAAAATTCAAGTTAGAAGACTTGATACTTGCAACAGCGTTTTACGGTCACGTGATACGCATAACGGTATATTTACGTATTTGCAACCTACATAATTTAACACATGTGAGGCCCGTCTGTGAATATGGCGAAGTACATGTTATTGCTGTACATTGTTTACAAGCGACACACCTAAATAAACCAAATCACAAGGGCCTCTTAAGTCTTGTCTTTATAACAGCAATCTCAATCCCGCCGATCACGGATTGTAACGGTTAAATAATTGATAATAAATCATCAATAGAATACCAGATTACCTCCCTGCGTTAAACTGTAAATACGCATGCAATTTCAATATGTAATAAAGAATAAATGTCTTTTGATTGGTGACTAAAAATTATGAAATTCAAAATGAGACTAGGTAGGAAGTTATTGTAGTTCTGTGTAATTTTTTACCAAAATCTGATGAATAGATTTTCAAAAATCTTTAAAAAACATGATTTTTTTCTATCGCAAACTAGCTATACAGAAGTAATGACCGGACAGTCTGTTACGAATATTTCTCGATTAATATTTTGAAAAATATGGCCAGGAATGTTTAGAACAGTGTCCATATTTCGCATGCATGCAAAAATATTCATGATTTACGATATAACAACACGTGACACACAATGTTTTCCTGATAGGGGGCGTTCTGAGACAGGCTAAAATCAATAATATACCGTACCATGTTTATTGACCAAAAAATCGAGAAAAATATTTTCAAACGACTTGAAAGTCTTCAAAATGTATGGACATGATATTAAAATGTTTAATTTTCCGATATCTGAGAACACATTTTATTAATTGCGGTAAAATAAGTGTTGGATTGAAATTTAAAAAAAAAAATAAAAAAAAAAATCAGCCGCCGAGGAGATTCGAACCTGTGCCTTCAAAGTGAAATTTGGAAAATATTTCCTACGTCATTAACCACTCGGCCACGGTCTCAACATGAAAAATCTGATTTAATAATTTGACTATTGAAAATCATTGGCGCACGCGCTCTTTCGCGCATGCGCACACACAAATTATTTTCCCCGGCGCTGCCAATGTCAACATCGCAGCAGCGGACGATATTTTTGATAAATAAGTAATGGTTTGTTGATTTTGATAATTTTTTTCTACCAGAATCCTTTTAAACATGATTCTGAGTGTTATGATACAAAAATATACGATTTATTATACTAAACAAAGCGAGGAGACCGTTTGTCCGGTAATTGCTAGTGGCCGGTCATCACAGCTTTGCCAGTATACCACATGAGAACAATGTTTAAGATATACCGGTAACTAGAAATGTGTGCATGGGACACGGGTGTATGGTAAATTGATAAAGTAACTCTGGTAAAATTGACCCAGCAAAAATTAATTCCTTCATGGTGAACTAGACAAAGAGGTTGTTAATCTGCGAAAGTTAAAAGAAATTCGGCCTAATGGTTTGTGAGGACAGCACCAATGGTATATTGCCCCACTTATAAATAAGTGAGGGGGATACAACGAGCACAGACTTGTTCAGCAGACTTGAAGATACAAGGAGCAAGATGTATATGATATGGATAGCAGACTGACTATATGGAGATTAACTCAAATGACTATATTTCAAGGGTTTGAACCGAGTGTAAAACTGATGGCTGCAAAGTCTACACAGTCAATAAAGCCAGTGAAGATGATGTCAGAGAAGCCAATGAAAGGGTGTAGTCACACCTAAATCAGACACGGCAGATAGCATATAGGGACAATAGTGTGTAGTCACACCTTAAACCGGATAAGGCATATAGCATACAAGGACAATAGTGTGTAGTCCCACCTTAAACCGGATAAAGCAGATAGCATACAGGGACAATAGTGTGTAGTCGCACCTTAAACCGGATAAGGCAGATAGCATATAAGGACAGTAGTGTGTAGTCACACCTTAAACCGGATAAAGCAGATAGCATACAGGGACAATAGTGTGTAGTCGCACCTTAAACCGGATAAGGCAGATAGCATATAAGGACAGTAGTGTGTAGTCACACCTTAAACCGGATAAGGCAGATAGCATATAAGGACAGTAGTGTGTAGTCACACCTTAAACCAGATACGGCAGATAGCATATAAGGACAGTAGTGTGTAGTCACACCTTAAACCGGATAAGGCAGATAGTATATAAGGACAGTAGTGTGTAGTCACACCTTAAACCGGATAAGGCAGATAGCATATAAGGACAGTAGTGTGTAGTCACACCTTAAACCGGAAAGGACAGTAGTGTGTAGTCACACCTTAAACCGGATACGGCAGATAGCATATAAGGACAGTAGGGTGTAGTCACACCTTAAACCGGATACGGCAGATAGCTTATAGGGACAATAGTGTGTAGTCACACCTTAAACCGGATACGGCAGATAGCTTATAGGGACAATAGTGTGTAGTCACACCTTAAACCGGATAAGGCAGATAGCATATAAGGACAGTAGTGTGTAGTCACACCTTAAACCGGATAAGGCAGATAGCATATAAGGACAGTAGTGTGTAGTCACACCTTAAACCGGAAAGGACAGTAGTGTGTAGTCACACCTTAAACCGGATACGGCAGATAGCATATAAGGACAGTAGTGTGTAGTCACACCTTAAACCGGATACGGCAGATAGCTTATAGGGACAATAGTGTGTAGTCACACCTTAAACCGGATAAGGCAGATAGCTTATAGGGACAATTAACAGCAAACATAAATCTAACCTTAATCTAAACCCTTAATTAATCTGAAACTATTTTAACTAGTCTTTTATGTTAAATTCTTATTTTGCAACTGCGTAATTCCTCGGGCAATGTCTTTTAAACTTTCATAGGGCAACGTCTTTTAAACTGACAGAAAGAGCTCAATAGCAAGAATCTTAGAATGTATCACATAACCTTAGAGAAAGTTCATTATCATATCAAATGATGAAGTATGCTGTATATTTGCAAATTTCCACAGCTATTTAGCAATACAATGAGTGAAATGTTGGTCTCATCATGAGCTCATGGGTCAATCAACGCATAGATTGGCTTACATCAGGCTAATTGAAATATTTATTGCACGCGCTAGGAGTGTCAAACGATTTTTATGACTCAGCTTTATGGCACTGCTAGGCCGAATGTTGTGATAAAACCTTTTTCTGCCCGTTTACGCTATTCAGTATTAAAGGTGTAACTAAACCCTGACAGGTACATATACAGACAGGGTAAAGAATACATTTAGACCACATATTAAGTGTACAACTAGGAGGGTTTTGACACATGACAGTATGTCTCAAAGGGCACTAACTCTAGCAAATGTCACCTAACATCAAATTTCTGACAATCACTAGTATCTGCCCAACTTGGCTCTGTACCAAGTAGTCATGCAAAGTTTCATTGAAATACAACCAAATCTTAATTAAGGAGAATAAGGCATAATTTAGATCATAATCCCAGACAAATTTTGTGACATCCTAACAGACAGACAATAGAATTGTTTCCCACATACCGCAACTGTACATGGAGACATAATGGCCAAAACAACTTGAGATATAATATTTTATTAGATTAGGGAAGAAAGGGTACTTATAATGTAGTTCAAATGTATATGAAATGCCAGATCGACTATAAAACTGGCCACACTATATTGATATGGGGCATGAAAAAGATAGCAGGGTCTATAGAATTTAAGGGTTGATACCCTAGAACAAGGAACTGTCTAAGGATTAAAGTACTAGAAGTCAATTAAGATTGGTTGTATATAATATTCAAACATTTGTTTCTTCAGATGAAACAGTTAATAATAACAGGAGGGTCCTTTGGACCCTAGGTCGCTCACCTGTCGTAGTAGGTACTTATGGAGACCTAAGATGGCAAGCATTAACAGCTTCAAAGAAAACAGCCTCTGTTGCATGTACAAGGTTTTCATGCTGTCTCAACCATGCAGTGACCTTGTTATTTACATCAGATAACCCATATTGTCAGATAAGGTCATATTTGTGACCACATTGTGTACCTTACAAAAGTTTTTTCTATGATTTGACCTAGTGACCTAGTCGTTTACTTTACATGACCCAATATAAAACTTGATCTAGATTTTGTTGAGATCATCATTGTGACCAAGTTGTATGAAGATCAGACATAGACTGTGATCTCTAGTGACAACACAAGCTTTCTAAATGATTTGACCTAGTGACCTAGTTTTTTTAACCCTTCATAACCCAATGTTGAACTTGACCTAGATTTGTTGAGACATCATTGTGACTAAGTTTCTTATCTATACCAAAATTGTGACCTCTAGTGATTACACAAGCAAATTGTTGATGGGTGGACAACGAGTGATCATAAAAGCTCACAATGTCACATTATGAAATGTGAGCTAATAAAGCACAAAATATTAGCAATATATAAATTCTTGGTTATATATAAATATCCCATCCACAGCATTGCATGAAATAAATACACAGTCTTACTGAATGTCGCTGACCATATAGACTGTAGTTCTGAGAAAATATATGAAACATCTTGTTATCACATGGTTTATTAGAGTATACAGTAAACTCGGTGCTAAGCAGTCACATGGTGCTATTACTAATACTTCTCCATACTATTGCTGAATACCATATTATTGTACAAAGCATTATGTATGTCGAGTTCATTAGCAAAGTAATTATCATTACTAAATCACTAAAATGTTTAATAGTTACAGAAAAATAACAAAGTAAACAATGGCAGTAAAAGCTACAATAATGTAAACGTAAAATTCAACTTTGACAGAAATTACAGAATACTGAAGTTAAAGATACATGATGTTTGAAGAACACATAAGCCGCTGGCAGGCAGACAGCTAACAGTTATATATACTCAAGACAAGGTCAGAATAATCTTGACATTTGACTTTCTACAGTCATGCCCTGAAAATGAATATAAATCTCATCTTGACAGGCCACTCCCAGTTTACCAAAATGCACATCAGCCCTGTGCTCAAGGAAGAATAACGTTAGGAAACGTTTGTAAAGTTTTTATAATGCTTTCTTAACGTTTCGGTACGAAACATTACAAAAATGTTATTCTACCTTGAACGCAGGGCTAATTGGAGGAGCGTAGGTTAATACAAACTGATCTATACTTATCAAACCAGTCTTGGTTGTTTGTGGCAACCTTGACCTACTGGCCTCTCCATATGGGTCAGTTACTGTGTCAGGGCGGGACTACAAGTTTAAGGACCTAGGATTGTAGGCCTACCGTAACCTACTGCTTGTGGGCTACTGACTATCCGACCGGTCAACATGTGCAAAGCAATCATACATCATCTTGTTTGAAGCAGGATGTACATATATTAGAACACTTAAAGCCGCAGTAACACATTTAGACAAAATTGAAATAATAATAAACAGAAAGCTTTAATTGCACATATATATACTGACACTTAGAGAATAAAGTTACAACTTTGAAACTTTTACCAATAAAGGCCCAGACAAATGTATGTATGCATGATAATATACAGGACAATTTTTATAACCATTATAGCTAAAGTATAGGGTAATACGTGTATAAAGACATTATGGACAAAATATTTTACTTTGCCCCTAAATTTGGTTCAACATTTAGTAAATGCATCCTTCTTTTAATTTCTGGCACAATATAGATGGTGTCCATTGCCTAAGCAAAGCACTTTGAAGCACTTTCCACAGAAGGCAACCCGTGCCTTCTATATTGAATTGAACACTCAGTAGCGTTTTGCTTAGGAAATGGTCACCCAGTACTGCCCTGCAATTGCTGTAAAAAACAAAGACTAAAACTAAATGAAAACAATTCAAACTACTTATAGAGCGATTTTTATCAATTTTGAATTTTCCAACAATTATAATACTATACACATATTCTTTTGTTAACTTCAAATTGTTCAAGTATTGCATACATTGCTTTATGGCCAATCCACTTTGAACACATTAAATAATATCAAATAAACTATTGAATTAATTAATATGAATATATTAAAATAAAACTACACTACACATATACCTCTACATAAGTTATTACACATAGTTTTATAAAGAAAGCAAGCAACTAACGTCTAAAAGACCTACTTTTTTCGTTGTGTCTTCCTCGGGATTTCCCATACCTGCCTTTTTCTTAGCCCCTCTCTGCTTACTAAACACGCTCTCTAACTGGAAACAGGATTAGTAATAGAACAAATTAGCAAACACAAAGAAAACACGAATACAGGATTAGAGCAATCCCCACACCAAACTACATATAACCAGGGGTGTAGAAATGAGACGAAAGGCGGTAAAATGCTCTGGCTATTTTAACATACTTGCCAGCTACATTTTGTCATTTTCTTCTTTGTTTCTTTAAGTAAGATTTCAAATCAACAACCTACTTTTGAAAATTTATTGGCAACATGAAAAAATTTCTACACCCCTGTATATAGTATGCTAGTAATCTGTGACAAAAATACCACGGCTGGCCCTAACTACAAGCTTTACGCCCGAGCTGCCCGTGCCGTTGGCAATTTGATAATGTTAGATAAATGCAGGTGTTCAAACTTGAATCTCAACATATTAATTTATTAAAGGGGTCACAGTCAACCAGCCCTTGCAAAATAGGGATCAGCAATAACAACGGTGTTAAACTAGACAACTGAAATAATGATATGAAGTTGATGGTGGAGCAACTAGTCATTCAAGGGTCATAACTCTTTCATTTAAGCATGATTAAAATGATGAGGGTAAAATGCACAACAATGTTAATTTTGCTTTTTGTACCAATTTAATTAATTAAGCTGAACCTGAAGACTACCACAGATGAAACTATGTCATGATTTAAGAGCATTTTCAAATCAATCAAAGCAGCTCACACTCAACATGAGTTGATTAATTATAGCTAATTTAATTTTGAAAGTTTCTAACAGTTGAATGCAGCTAAATATAAAAAAATTCTTAGCAAGATGCTTAATTAGATGCTTTAATCAGGCCATGCTATACTTGCAGATTCACAGGCTAGTTCAATCAATTGCAATTTGCTGCATTTAATATCAATTGCTAAACTAAAATTTCTGATTAAATAAAAGCACATATTTAATGTTTTCAGCTTGTGCATGATCGAAACCAGCAGAACTATCAATATCATTCAATTTAACCTGCTGTTCTATAGCACTGTATTCCAAGATACAAGTCATGCATTTTAGCATAAACATGTACGTTTATACTGTCTTAGCATCCATAGAACCCATAGTAACTGTCGTCATTTTATTTACATACTGGAGTTAATTGTATTAATAGTTTGTTTATATTGGACAGTGACGCGGTATCATGCTAAAAGTATTGAACTTAAATTGGCAATTATAGTAGGCATGTGTATAATATTTATATAGTATGTAGTAATTTTAGTAGACATTCATTCTACCATCCATGTAATAGACCTAATACAACAATATTGTTAGTGCATTCATAAATTCATTACATGCACAGATCCAGCAATTTTTTACAGGGGGTGGGAGGGGTCCGACCGACTATTTCCCCAGGGGTCAGACCAGTCATCTTTCCCTGAGGGTCCTCCGGGTCATCAGTCTCTTAGGCCCTGACTTGACAAAGTTCTCTCAATATATAAGATAACCATATTTTAGCAAATATTTCAGGGGGTCGTGATCCCTGATCTCCTCAACCCCTCTGGATCTGTGCAACCATTACATTACTACGTAGGACAATACAAATGATTAATTTGATAATTAGGCCTATATAAATGCTAATTGTAACTCTAATTGTTGGTATTTACTTGTATATATTAAACAAATCATTATTAATAATTATATCAACGGGACAGTTTAATATGATATGATGAAGTTTTACACATTTACTTCAAAGATGAAGGAGGTAAGTTTAGTATATTAAAGTGAAAGTCCATTTTATAATAATGAAATATGACAATCAGGGACGTAGCTGCCCATACGCAAATACGCACGTGCGTACGCTGTTTGAAAAAGTGACAAAATTTAAGTGATATAAAAATACAATAAAATGCAATGCCTAACCCGGGTGAGGCATACATTTGTATTTTCCATGTGATCAAACGTAATTGATATAGAAACTATCAAAAGTGTTTGGAATTTAATTTTTCTGACTTAATTTTAAATCACTTAAGTAGCTAAATTACAAAATTAATCATGTAGAAAACGTATTTGTGTTACAAGCATCTGCGGTAAATAATGCATTTTTTTCTAGCTCGCTTCGCTCGCACAATGCATTATTGGTGAACAGTATGAATTAGGGATTAACTTTGTGTGGTACATCATGGACGTACATACGTACATGTGTCTATCCATTCCATGGATACATGTAGGCTAGTCAGAGAATATGAATTATTCCAAAGCAGCAACGTTCCTCACTACATGTATTTAGTTTTAACGTATTAATGTTTGTGTGTACTAAGCCCCTCAGGTATATTGTGTTTTGTACCATACACTTGTGAGCACTGAGTCACATCCTCCGTTAGAAGTATGGATAGCTCTAAATGTCCCCTCCACTAAACCCATTCATCTCCTTCACTTTTGCGACCATCCATGCGGTGGTGACAAGGCAACACGGACGAGCATGTGCCGAAAAAAACGATAACAACAAACAACCTATAAGTCTCCTATATGGATGACCAAGGAATGTCCAGGATAGGCACTTCAGAGCGACGGAATAACTCGATCGAAAGACACGGTTAATCTCGGATCAGCACAGTATGTACCCGTGTATTCAGTGTAACCACCGTGCGAGGTCTGGGGACAATCGTACCCCTGTCGTCATGTTCGTTGATATACCGGGGTCGGACGTAGATATGTTCCCGGACTATCGAGACTGACATAAAAAAACGCTACTAATTAAGCTTTAGCCACTTTTATTAAGAAGTGTTCATTAGTGTCATATTTAATGCCAAAACAGTTAATATACTCGATTATAAAACGAAATCATACTAGTATGTTTTAAAAATATAGAAAATGGTATAGAATCAATGTATATATTACGCTATACTATGGTCTGAAACTACTCCAGAATGCACGTACGGCTACGTAGAAATAAAAAAATCGCCGGGGGAGCATGCCCCCGGACCCCCTAGCAACTCTGCATTGATCATGTGCGTACACTGAAAATATGCCCAGCTACGCCCCTGACAATGACATTGACAATCAAGCGCTTCCATAGTAATGTAACAATCTTTGAATCATTGAAATCTGAGCTTTAGATAATTGTGATAAAATTCAGTATATTCATAATGTTATTTACTTCAGTTAAATATTTACTCGGAAACATAAGTACCCCATTTTTCAATATTATCTTATTATCATTACCTCTCATCATGTAGGAGTTTGGGGTGTATGGAATTGCCAAAGGATTCTGTGAAAGCTGCTATAAAGCCTAGGTCTCACTGAGCATTTATGCCTCGGCATTATACGGCATTATAAATGAGCATCGGAAGGAATCGGGAAAAGAGTCCTCATGGCCTAGGATAGGGTTCGGGCCAGTCATTAGGAAACTTGTTCCCGATGCCTCACTAAGCTCATTTATTTCCGTAGGGTACATCGTCGAGGCAAAAATTGATCAGTGGGACCTTATGCTTAAGGTATAACATGTAACATCGAAGCAGGGAACCAATATATAGGAAGCGTTTTGAGGATCAACTTCGTTGAACAGTGTAACCGAGTATTGTCCAAGGGAGGTAAATCTGATTACATTACTTTATTTCAAAGCACACATAATTTCTGCTGAAGGTTGTGACAGTTAATACACTGTACCTGGCATCCAAAAAAATCTTACTTTTGATTCAAAATTCATGAGTTTTGAACGATGCAGTGACTGTGACCTAAATTTTGTTTAAATGTCAATTATCATACCTTAACAATATATTTCTAATAATCTCAAAATATATAGTGAAACCCCATGAAGCCGGTGTATCCACGGTACCGGTGTATGTAATTTCTCATGAAATTGTAGATTTTTTTTCTCGTGACATTGCCTGCAGGATTGTTTACAATAACTGACGAGTAAATTAAATAAATAAATACGAAATGGACCAATTTCTGAATGAAATCACAACAAAAACTTGCACCATGCCTTCACTACGAGTAAATCCTTATTTAATCGGCAATGTTTGACATGCATGTATTCAACGCTCGCTTGTTTATTTATCAAACACAATTTTGACAGCTATGACGTCATCCATTGATAAAAAGGGTCGTGTGCAACTTTTGGCGGGAAAAAATCAGCTTGTCAACAAACTGGACCAAATTTACTTGGAAAAAGTTATTGTTGCACCGGATAGATGGGGTTATTTCCCTTTCCTGAAAATTTACATGGTGTTTGTTTACATGTATTTTTTCCGATTCCAAAGATCATTTGATGTGATTTTGCAGTTTTATTAAAGATTAAAGGTCATTTTAGCAGTTTCCAACAAAATATGTGTCGAGGAGTTAGTGATTTATATTTATTTTGTCAATTTCGTTTGATACACCGGCTGCATGAGGTTCAAGGCTATGCAATGAGATGAAAATGATTCAAACAATGAAATTAAGATTTTGGTTAATATACAGTTATTGTTACTGCCTCAGTTAACTACTGGTGAATGATGACTGAAAACAAAGCAGTGGACATTACACTTTAATACCAGTTTACAAACAGCCCTTGTTTCTTTAATTTGCTCGAGTTTAACAATAGCTATAGTTTATAATTTCACACAACAATTTCTCAATAATATATAATGATACATCAAAACAAGCAAAACACCCAAATCCTTCAACAAAATTCACAACAGAATGTATTATGCATCAGTTAGCGCAAACTAAGGGAGCTTTTATTTTAACATTGTACAAGTTTTACATTCGCCTAGGCTAAAGCAGGCAAATCATTCCTCATCATATCAAGGTTGAAGCCGTGCTATCCATAATTAAACAATTATCTAAGAGTTATGATTAAACCATGATTATTGACTAATTGATTCTTATTGCGCAAGTCCAAACACATACTTTACAACATTTTCATACAAAAACCCCTTTCATTTAATATAAAGGAGCTAAATCACCAAAAATATGATTTTAGCCAAATATTTCATTTTAGCCTAGGAGACGAAAAACTCAACAATTTTCCTTAACAGGGTTATAGCATATAACAAGCTACTTATTGGTTTCTATGTTTATATAATTATATAATAGCAATTAGCAAGGTGTGGACTATATACAATGTGTAGGTTATATAAGCCAAGCCCATAGCCCTGCATATACATTATACATGTAGACAACATACAACAGTAGTTCAGTTATATAGCATGCATGTAGATTACAATACCAGAAGCTTGCCAGAAAACACCGAGTGAAATCTGGTGAAGTCACGCTCATGAAATCACACTTTTTTACGAAACATATTTTAATCATAGTTTCCGATTTCTTCAACTTGCGTATATTGATAGTTATATCATCTTCAATATGAACAGACTCCCAATCTCATAAAAAACATGACCAAATATAACTTAATTATAGATAAATAAATTAATAAATAGAACTAATTCAGCATATCAGATAAGTACCTTATTTCCAAAAGATTAATTACTATTTTCATACTAAGGGGGATATATAATTCAATTTATGGACATAATCTTTCTTACAAAGGGAGGTAATTTGCACAGTTTATGGACATAATCTTTCTTACAAAGGGAGGTAATGTACACAATTTATGGACATAATCTTCCTTACAAAGAGAGGTACTTTACACTATAAAGGGAAGTAATTTACACAATTCATGGACATAATCTTTCTTACAAAGGGAGGTAATGTACACAATTTATGGACATAATCTTTCTTACAAAGGGAAGTAATTTACACAATTTATGGACATAATCTTTCTTACAAAGGGAAGTAATTTACACAATTTATGGACATAATCTTCCTTACAAAGAGAGGTAATTTACACTATAAAGGGAAGTAATTTACACAATTCATGGACATAATCTTTCTTACAAAGGGAGGTAATGTACACAATTCATGGACATAATCTTTCTTACAAAGGGAGGTAATGTACACAATTTATGGACATAATCTTCCTTACAAAGAGAGGTAATTTACACTATAAAGGGAAGTAATTTACACAATTCATGGACATAATCTTTCTTACAAAGGGAGGTAATGTACACAATTTATGGACATAATCTTTCTTACAAAGGGAAGTAATTTACACAATTCATGGACATAATCTTTCTTACAAAGGGAAGTAATTTACACAATTCATGGACATACTCTTTCTTACAAAGGGAAGTAATTTGCACAATTTATGGACATAATCTTTCTTGAAAAGGGAGGTAATTTATACAATTCATGGATATAACAATTTCCTACCAAGGGAAATAATTTAACTGAGAATAGAATGAAAGTGAAATTATCCACTTTTTGTTATGCCACACAAAAATTAATGTGCAAGCTGTGTCCATATACATGAAGAAAATAACACCACTGAAGATTTTTAGTGAGTTTGAAGCTGTGAGGTATATTGTACATAATCAGAATTTAGATGTACAGGTATTATTGTAGGAAAGGTTATTACGATTATTTCACCAAGGGAGACAACTGGTAAGCCCCTGGTATCATACACCACATTTTACAACAAACGCAAGGACAATATAGCAACATTCATGCAACAAAATTTGTTCTGCGGGAGATTTCTAAATTGTCTCGCGTCACCTACATCAAGTAAAGCTTGCAAATGCTTTTTTTCTCGTGGCACAAACTTGCGCTCGTGTGGAGGAAGAGTGTAGAAGGATTCCAACTGAAAGAAATCGCAAATCAATAACACATGAGAGCTGGTGTTTCTAATCATCTAGTTTACTAAAGCCATACTGCGGGGATAACACAAAGTACGAGGGGTGTTTCATAAATAATGCAACATTAGTCGTAAAATTTATTTGCGGTCTATTAATTATTGTTGTTTTGTAAATTATATGTTAAGCAAACTTTCTAGTGCTAGTTAGCAAATTTTCAGGATTTTTGATCAAATATTAAGGTAGTTATGGTGCATTTTAAATAGACCCCAGTTAAGGCTACTGTACATGCCCAAATAGACTTATCATTAATTGTAGCATAAAACTATATTTTTGTGCTTCATGTGATATGTTAAACTTAAAATATCAAAAACAACATATGCTTTATCAGCATGAACAACTTTAAACTATTGATGTAGTCCAGGAAAACTTATTTGCTATATTAAAGATTCTCAATGGGGCAAATAATGGTTAAAATTAAGCTATGAAAAGTATCGTGTAGCTTTTAATAGTTGACATTTTGTGGTCGCATGTACAAATAATGCAGGCAGCAATTAAGAATGTTGTTGAAAATATTTTCAGCTTTCTAAATATGTATAAAATAAAGAAATAATCCTATGTGCTCAATATTTACTCAGTCTTTTTGAAATGTATTTTTTGAAAAATGGGTTGTTTTTTGGCTGATTTTGTTTTTCTTAGAAAATGCAGTTTATTCTTGATATCCCGTTCGATTTTGCATGCGCAAACATTGCATAGTATGGATCAGACACTACTCAAGACACAGGGCTAGTTTCAATAAAATCGTACGATGCAAACATCATTTAAAGGTCATTCAAAACTGGACAACGCATGCTTTTGTCAACCTCTTCATTACTGAATTTACCACAGTGGGTGTGAGTGGACCTTAAATAGAGTAATACCCTGGCTTTATATACCGACAGATTTTTGTAATCTTTTAGAATATTGTCAATGAAGGATAGCTTTTCCGAAAACAATTAACAGTTCTACCTTATTCAGCACCAAGCGCGCGTGCGCGGGGTAGTTGCATTATTTATGAAACACCCCTCGTATAATACAACATTGTTAACTCTACAATAAAATCATTGCATTAAATCAATGCATTTCTGTCTTCAAATATCTTAATTATAGTAACCTTGAATCCAGAATCTTCCAAATGCATCCGTACTTTACTTAAGTTAAATGTTAACAAAACTTGCCCTTAATAACTCCTCTAATTAAGCATACCATACCTAATAAATGTCCTAATATGGTTAACACAACCAAATTGTATGTATTTTTTGTTCACTTCTAAATTGCTACTGATGTTTTCAGATAATGATAAATCACCCATTTGATGTTCTAATTCTACTGTATACTAAGTAGTTATGTTACTAATGTGGAAATATTGGTGAAGTAAACTTAAAATTTAGAACATTTTCTAGCAAAATTTAGCCTACAAAGAAATCTACACTCTTCTACAAAAATTTTAATAAAATCACTAATATTTCCACAAACCAAATGTTTGAACGTCCAAACTCGCTCTATTTTCGTCGCTCCATAATGATTTACTCATACAGGAAAACATAAAATTTAAGCATCAAATGAATGTGCAGTTAAGTTAGATGTACTGTCTTCGAATGATCCATTTGTGATTCCAGTATTATACACTGGTATGACAATTCCATTCATACAGTAGAATTTTGATGCCTCAAACAAAAGGGTTCGACACAAGTAATATAGTGTATAGTGATATATTATTTTAGTCTTGTCGAACACGTTTGACCTCAAACTGTTTTTGGACCAGGATAATAGACGGAGCCATCTTCTGTATATATATATGTTATACTATCAGTTGTACATCATTTTGTAAGGACCCGGACAGCAGAACATGTTTGAGGTTTCTAAGGGGTTTGGGCCAAAACTGTTGGAGGCATCAAACTTCTACTGTCATTTGGTGTAAACCTAGTTTCTTCACAGGAAGCTGTATCAATAAAATAAGAGTTTGAAAAAATTGTAAAAGTTTTTTTTCTCGAAATTGAATTGATATAAACTGTAAGGTAATACAAATTTATACAATTTGTTTACTCTGAATCAATGATACAGTAACCAGTGAGTATCTGCACCCAATCTAAGCATTGTGCTAATAATTTACATAAATTTGGAAATGCGTTATGATTTAAGCATGAACTGAGTAAATTGCTGTGCTAAGGTTTGAGATATGTTGAGACAGTCAAATGCAATGATTTTTGACAAGAAATAATAATGAAAACATCAATACCTACAAAACTGCGAAATAATATATAACAAACTCCAGTGCTAACATCGATCAGTGTCACTCTGCTACATGTAAGGTGGAAGGCGAAATATAGGCAATAAATTATAACTGTGTAGAAGAAAAGTGAACATCATAAAATGTGGTAATAAAACATTATAAGATGGATCAAATAATATTATCAAATTATGATATAACAAATACAGTAGAAATGCCCAAATTAAGGGGTTTTCTACAATATTGTGATAAATTATATAACGGTACATTACAATGCATTGGTGAACAATCCATGCCAACCAAATCTCTAACCATATACAAATGTATAACAATCAAGATAATAATCATATACAATGTACAAGAATATTCCTCTGGTGATCTATCTACATAGTATTATAAATGTATAATGACAACTACCACTAGGTAAGGTATTACAGTGAATATCAAATTGGATGGTAAAATATGCTGATCAATGAAACAGAGAATGAAATAAAAGTATACAATATCGAGAAATGGTAAACCAAATGATGCTGCATTTGTAGTTTTCATAAACGGGTATTCCATTATAAACAAAACTGCGTTTAGTAAACGCTTTAATATATGCCCTGGTGAAAGCCTTGTCCGTACTAACTAGCTCAAGTCAATCAGGGCACATAGTTCAGTAAAAATGTTCGAAATTGTTACATGGGCTTGACAATGTGGTGAGCTTACGATGGTAAAAAGCATGCCATGTTTGAAAGCGATCACTTCATTGAGTTAAAAAATATTTGAGTTTCAACGGACAGACAAGACAATCACTATGTGCTTCCGCTTCAGTAGATGCTGGGGCATAAAAACATCAGGGCAATAAATTGTAACCATGGATACCCTTGATGACCATGAAGCTCCTGGTACACACCAGTACAGGTTGTATCTCGATGTGAGGGATTGTCACAGAAAATATGATCAAAAATGTGCTAAACTAAGAAAACATCAAAATTCAAGGGCCCAGTGCAAAACTATGGGACATATGCCTCTGTAAATTGGTTTAGCTAGTTACCATAGTTTTGCAACCAAACCCTCATTATGTTTGTATCAGGAGTCAAAGGCTCACTGTTGGAGATTACTGCTCTTAACTTCTGAGCTTCCATCATCGCTCAAATATCATCTATTATAGGAATTACAACTGAACAATGGAAAAAGATGATCATGATCAAGAAATGACTAAATCTCTGATTTTCCTATGAAATGATATAGCTATGATTTATGTATGATTATAGTATGCATTAACTAGTAATACATACATCATAAACTTCCAGACATGTAGATGTCAGAGATGACATACTATTTATAGTCCAAACAAATCAACATGGTCCTCCAACCTTCTATCATGAACTAAGGCACTGCCTATCTTGGGGATTCAACTAACTGCTCCTGCAGCCATAATACGGCTTTTCTTGGTTAACAGTTGAATTAATTATTGTTGATAATGACCTTTAAGATTAAGCCCCTGAAGTCGCTGCAATTTAGGGGACATACTGATCTTTTGTACAGAAATGATTTTGGACAGGTAGTCTACAATTTTGGAGAAAAATGAATGATTTCAAGAAATTTTTCTAAGGATGATGACTTATATAATAATAGACTCAAACTATGAACAGAAAAAAGCCCTGATTGTAATTACGACAAGTTTGAGAGCAAGGTACAACATATACACAACCATTTAACACAATGATAAATCCTTGAAAAACCTCAATTCAAATCTACATGCTGAATATAATGCTTAATCACATCAATATATGCAAAGTTAAATTAGCTACAAACAATTTACAAAAACTCCAAACAAAAATTCGTTCATACACTTTATTCAAAATAACGTTTTAATTTTAAAATAATTGTTCATATGTACATAACATATATGGATAATGAATAGCAATCATACATTTATATTACACTTGTGATTAGTCTAATGTAACAGACCAAATTCCAACCATAAACTAATTTATATTAAACGGAATGGTTTACTAAAAAGCACCAATACTGTTCTCTGGTCATTTTGATGCTGCCTACTTATTGCCATTTATTTTAACTATTAACATATTTTGTTTGACCCTTGTAACCATTTGCAAACTTGGCCAAGACGAGGATTGTGATGTGAGGTTTCATTAAGATATTAAATTAATATATGTGACCTTAAGAGTTCTGACTTCGATTGGGCTTATAGAGACCTATTTTCCTGCCCAAAATAACCCTGTTGAGAATTTGGACACAATTTTACAAAGATCAACTCGATTGCTCAGTTAAACTAATAAATGCATATAACTTAGTTACAAATTTCCTTTGAAAAATCTAAGAAACACAAATAAAATTCCATAAAACATTTTAAACATGCTATGAGTATATCAAAATAGAATACATGACATCTAAATCCAGTTACAAAAATATATCACTAAAACAATACATATAAATGATACATGATATATTTCTATTAATTCATACAGTTCACTCAGCACATCAAGTCAAACGCATTTCCCTTATTTCAATAGCTTGTATCCATAGTGCACTGATTCAAACCCATGCTGTAAGCTGAATTAATCAAGGTGACCTCGCCTTATTAATGTTTTTACTTTTTGGTCAAGTGGATATATACCTCCATAGCTCAGTGGTTAGTGTGCTTGCTGTCTAATCTGGCGACCCGGGTTTAAATCCGGGTGGAGGCACATGTATATGTCTACCATATTTCAGCATAAAGCTGACTTGCAAATGAAGGTTAAGCTTTGCATTTAAAAAAACAAACTTGTGTAACAACTCTTACAGCTTCCTGATTTCTCAACAGTACTTAACTATCTTTATCTATAAATGCCTTTCATGTTTTAAGGGTCGGTTGGATTACTGGCTAGGGTTCTGTCCGCCACAAATGGAACAAGTTGCAGGGATGTGAATAGATAATTCCTAAAAGGGCAAATATTTTTTTAATGTTAATGGTGGCCTGTACCTGCTTGTAGGGTGTTTAACTTGCTTATTTGAGGGACGGGGTAAACAGTTGGCTGAACGGACACATCATCAGAAAGTCGACTTTTGATTGTTACTTTATTTACATAGCATGAGTTTGAAACCTGAATTTTGTTTCAAATCTTTTAAAAGTCAAATCATGATTGAATATGTACATGTATGATATTACACAAACAAGCAAAATTAAACCTTCCAAATAAAGAGTGGCAGTTTGAAACAATTCTGTGATTTTACATGAATAAAACAAAATAATGTCATAATTATGTCAGTGACAGGTGCTACACAATTCTGAAAATCTCAATGTGAACGGGAGGCATTTCAAGCATACAATAATAAATTACAGTATACTGACTTTACTAATGCCACTGCTTTATAAATGATCCCTTGCATCTTGTGTGGACCTTGCTGTATATATGAATATCATGTATGAACAGGAGGGTAGGGGGAAGGAAATGGTTTGAACTAATTATCCAGAACCTGGACAAGATGATAGACTAGTCTACATGATACTGGTAGTAAGTCTAACATCGGGTTATTTATCAACAAAAATAAACAAGAGGGCCATGATGGCCCTATATCGCTCACCTGATTATAAACCCTGCACAATTTTCACCCAAAGGAATAATATGAACATCTAGGTAGAAAACCACAAGATGATGCTACATACCAATAATCAAAATTCTAGGCAGTGTAGTTTTAGGCAAGAAGATATTAATATGTTTTCCCTATATATAAGTCTATGTAAAACGGTGACCCCCGAGTAGGGCCAATTTTGACCCCAGGGGCATAATTTGAAAAATCTTGGTAGAGGACCACTAGATGATGCTACATACCAAATATCAAAGCTCTATGCAGTGTAGTTTTAGACAAGAAGATTTTTATATGTTTTCCCTATATAAGTCTATGTAAAACGGTGACCCCCGGGGTTGGGCCAATTTTGACCCCAGGGGCATAATTTGCACAATCTTGGTAGGGGACCACTAGATGATGCTACATACCAAATATCAAAGCTCTTAGGCATTTTAGTTATAGACAAGAAGATTTTTATATGTTTTCCCTATATAAGTCTAGGTAAAATGGTGACCCCCAGGGTGGGGCCAATTTTGACCCGAGGGGAATAATTTGAACAATCTTTGTAGAGGACCTCTAGCTGAGTCTATATACCAAATATGAAAGCCCTGGGCCAAGCAATTTCTGAGAAGAAGATTTTTTAAGGTTTTCTCTATATAACTCTATGTAAAACTAAGGGCCCCCGGGGCGGGCCAATTTTGACCCTGGGGGCATAATTTGAACAATCTTTGTAGAGGACCTTTAGCTGAGTCTACGTACCAAATATGAAAGCCCTGGGCCAAGCGGTTTCGGAGAAGAAGATTTTTAAGGTTTCCCCTATATAACTCTATGTAAAACTAAGGGCCCCCGGGGCGGGGCCAATTTTGACCCAAGGGGCATAATTTGAACAATCTTTGTAAAGGACCTCTAGCTGAGTCTACATACCAAATATGAAAGCCCTGGGCTAAGCGGTTTCGGAGAAGAAGATTTTTAAAGGTTTCCCCTATATAACTCTATTTAAAACTAAGGGCCCCCGGGACAGGGCCAATTTTGACCTCAGGGACATAATTTGAACAATCTTTGTAGAGGACCTCTAGCTGAGTCTACATACCAAATATGAAAGCCCTGGGCCAAGCGGTTTTGGAGAAGAAGATTTTTTAAGGTTTCCCCTATATAACTCTATGTAAAACTAAGGGCCCCTGGGGCAGGGCCAATTTTGACCCCAGGGACATAATTTGGCCAATCTTTGCAGAGGACCCCAAGGTGGTGCTACATACCAAATATGAAAGCTCTAGGCCTTACGGTTTCAGAAGAAGATTTTTAAAGTTTCCTTTGTGAAAATCTATTTTTAGCCTGTGTGACCTAGTTATGCGACAGACCGGAAATTTTTTAACAACTTTGAAAGAGGACCACCCAAGGATCCTGTGAAATTTGGTTAAATTCCATCAATTGGTTTAGGAGAAGAAGTCATTTAAAGGAATTGTTGACGGACGACGGACGACGACGGACAACGACGGACGACGACAGACGCCGGACAACGACGGACGACGACAGACGCCGGACAGCCACCTATCCTAAAAGCTCACCAGTGAGCACTTCGTGCTCAGGTGAGCTAAAGATATCATACAATGTCTACTCTTTATAAAAATCCAGTTATTTATCTACAATAAATACAAAATCTCATACAATGTCTACTCTATATCATGAAACAGTGAGTTCTATCACAGATATGTCACTTGACAATACACATGTCATGCATTGCACCAAGACCGAAACAGTAACTTGGGACTAACACTCCTACTCCTAGAATGGCATCTACTAAATAAAACAGTGTCAATTTCATACTGATATTAGCAACATAGAAGGGACACTAACAGCCACATCCACAAATAATGGACAATGGCATCAATAAAGAATTTCGGACTATGTACTCCTCCATATAGAAAGGACAATGTCATCCACATAGAAAGGGCAATGTCATCATGAAAGAATTTTGGACCATGTACTCCACCATATAGAAAGGACAATGTCATCAACATAGAAAAGACAATGTCACCTACATAGAAAGGACAATGTCATCTACATAGAAAGGACCATGTCATCTACATAGAAAGGACAATGTCATCTACACAGAAAGGGAGGGCAATGTCATCTTCATAGAAAAGACAATGTCGACTACACAGAAAGGACCATGTCATCTTCATAGAAAGGACAATGTCATCTACATAGAAAGGGCAATGTCATCTACATAGAAAGGACAATGTCATCTATATAGAAAGGACAATGTCATCTACATAGAAAGGGAGGGCAATGTCATCTACATAGAAAGGACATTGTCATCTACATAGAAAGGACAATGTCATCTATATAGAAAGGACATTGTCATCTACATAGAAAGGACAATGTCATCTACATAGAAAGGACAATGTCATCTACACAGAAAGGACAATGTTATCTACACAGAAAGGACAATGTCATCTACATAGAAAGGACAATGTCATCTACATAGAAAGGGAGGGCAATGTCATCTACATAGAAAGGACAATGTCATCTATATAGAAAGGACATTGTCATCTACATAGAAAGGACAATGTCATCTACAAAGAAAGGACAATGTCATCTACATACAAAGGGAGGGCAATGTCATCTACATAGAAAGGACCATGTCATCTACATAGAAAGGACAATGTCATCTACATAGAAAGGGCAATGTCATCTACATAGAAAGGACAATGTCATCTATATAGAAAGGACAATGTCATCTACATAGAAAGGGAGGGCAATGTCATCTATATAGAAAGGACAATGTTATCTACATAGAAAGGACATTGTCATCTACATAGAAGGGACAATGTCATCTACACAGAAAGGACAATGTTATCTACACAGAAAGGACAATGTCATCTACATAGAAAGAAAAATGTCATCTACATAGAAAGGGAGGGCAATGTCATCTACATAGAAAGGACAATGTCATCTATATAGAAAGGACATTGTCATCTACATAGAAAGGACAATGTCATCTACATAGAAAGGACAATGTCATCTACATAGAAAGGGAGGGCAATGTCATCTACATAGAAAGGACCATGTCATCTACATAGAAAGGACAATGTCATCTACATAGAAAGGGCAATGTCATCTACATAGAAAGGACAATGTCATCTATATAGAAAGGACAATGTCATCTACATAGAAAGGGAGGGCAATGTCATCTATATAGAAAGGACAATGTTATCTACATAGAAAGGACATTGTCATCTACATAGAAAGGACAATGTCATCTACACAGAAAGGACAATGTCATCTTCACAGAAAGGGCAATGCCATCTTTATAGAAAGGGCAATGTTATCTTTACAGAAAGGGCAATGTCATCTTCATAGAAAGGACAATGTTATCTACATAGAAAGGACAATGTGATCTACACAGAAAGGACAATGTCATCTACACAGAAAGGACAATGTCATCTACATAGAAAGGACAATGTCATCTACACAGAAAGGACAATGTCATCTACACAGAAAGGACAATGTTATCTACACAGAAAGGACAATGTGATCTACACAGAAAGGACAATGTCATCTACACAGAAAGGACAATGTCATCTACATAGAAAGGACAATGTCATCTACATAAAAAAAACCAGTATCTGCTTAATATATCAAGGTCATCTACACAGACAAACAAACTATAGTCAAATACTAACATATAATACTAACTTATATCAACTATGAGACAAACACATTCAGTATGTGACAGTCTATACACTACATGTTCTATACACTACTCATTTTATTATTTCAATTCTTCATGTCACTACAACCATCGATCATGCTACTTCATGACTCATATTATAGCATGCAACAACATTGTGAAGACAAGACGGTGTGGTTGCAAACACATCTCATGTAAGTTCCATATAAACACACTTGTCAACAACAGACAACAGACATATCATTATCTGATTCAGCAACCACATTGACATCCGTAGTGAAACAATAATCAGTATTATTGGGGTGATGATACCATCTAGAATGCATTGACAATTGATGAAATTTCACAAAATTCAATTGCATACTTGGAACATGATGGATGTTAAAAATAATTTCTTATTTTTGGGGGTGTGGGGGGAGGATAAAAGTTAAGTACGGTTTCAAATAACTAAAGAGGGACTTAAGGGTTGATCATTATAAAACTATGGTGCATACCAAGATAAATTGATGAAGTTACCATAGTTTTACACAGAGCCCTTAATTAGTCTAGTGTTCCCATCCAATAAACACAATAATAATAATGGCTGCACTGTGCAAACCATTAAGATATCTATTTTTTAAAATTGATACACCTCATTTCTGTGCAAAGACTGAATAAAATCAATTGGCAGGTCATCTTAGTCAATTTTTGATACTAAGGCTATCTATTACGGATATTCTTAAACTTTGCATGAAATTTCTTCTAATTAACAAACAAACAGTCATGAACCAAGTATACACACTGTGAGATCTTCGAGACAGTATTCTTACAGTACAATACATAACAAACCAAAAATGAAAACAACAATGCAAACTACATACATGTACATGTATTCAATATTTGCTACAACTCACCACGGGTATGATCTAGAAAACAGGGGATAAAATTCATAACAGGATAAAAAAACTCTCGATTCACAACAGGATAAAAATTTCATAACAAGATACTTCTTCATAACAGGATCAAATGCATGACAAAAAACAAGATACAGGTACATATAAAACATGACATCTCAACAAATCTACAGTAAACCATTCACTGAAATAATAAAATTGAAATAGAACTGATCTACTAGTCTGAAATAATAAAACTTGTTGATTAAGCAAGGAAAATGTTAAACAGGGGAAGTAACTGTTGATAGTTATTGTTATTAGAAATTATGAGGTTGTCTCCCTTACATAGAAAAGAGTTCATGCAAAAAATACTAGTACTATTATTAGAGAAAAAGTAGTGTTCACAATATAGACTTTTATATAATACATGAAGCGAGGGGGATATTACTAAACGCTACAATAACAATACATGGTTATATAAAATAGCAATAGAAGAATCTATAAGTCCATTTTGAGAAATATACAACTATAATTATATAATTATATAATTTTTAAGCAATATTTGAACATAAATGAATAAAATATATGTGCAGAAAATATTAAAATTCTATCATCTACCAGCAACTTCTATAAGCTTTAAAACACGGAAGAAAATATCAATGTCACAACAAAATTAAAAGTCTTTGAAGAAAATACTAATATTGCGTAATACATGTGTGTACAGAAATTATCGAACTTGAAATTACTACAAAATCTGAGCTTTGCGACAAGAAAGATTTTAAAGTCGCTGTATAATGAATGAAATCAACATACCACAAGGAATTCTTTTTTATCAACAATCTGGTTGCCATCTGTGTCAAACATGTTGAAGGCGATACGAAAACCTGACTGTGGTTCTGGAAAATAAATCAGATGAAATTTGAGGTATACATTAAATGGAGTAGATGCTATGCCATATTTGTATAATTATTGTGACACATATTTGTCTTAACCTTGATAGAGATTACAAGGATTCATCCCCAGGAGTCAATACTAAGAGAGCAAGGACACTGGATGGAATTGCTGTAAACATAGAGATATGGTTCAAGGGAGGTAAACCTAAGGACCATTTTTAATAACATTGGTATGTCTTGCCTAGGATCGAACTCGAGATCTCTCACACACTTGAAGCGGATCAGAGATGTTCTACAACTAGCCGTTTGAGGCAGGTTATTAGTTTCATTTAAACAAGACTGCTTTCAGTAAAAGCTTATACCCCTATGGTAGCCTAAATGTCCATGAAAACAGCTAAGTAATTCAGGGGCCATAATTCTGTTGAAATGTTTGATAGTGTTAAGTGGCTTTGATAATGTAATGCGTTTACGATGGCAAACACGTTTTTAAGTTTGAAAGCACTGTATTGGCGGACTTCAAAAATATTAGAGTTTCAACATTTTGTAACGTACAAACAAATGAACAGACGGATAGGACAATCAATATATGCATCCTTCATCAGTAGATGCTGGGGCATTAAAAATGGTTGATTATCTGTGCAAAGAACAACTGAGTAATAATGACCAAATTCTCCTATTGAGTAATAGTTTAAACAGTACAAACATTAACAAGATTGTGGGTTATCTCCCTAAGTGTGCTTTCACACATACTGACCACAACTGGTCATTCTGGGAGTAATATCCATAAAAACCCATGTATTTTACAATACATTGAGTCATTGATACTGACTGAATCACTGTATGTACCATTCAATATTGCAGCAACAGTGAGTAACATATCTAATACATAATATGTCCCTTAAAGTGCAACAAGATTGTATCTCACAATGCAATAAACAGTCACATACAACATTTTTGGCACCGACGGGGCGGAATATATTACAATAGTAACACATTATCACATAGAGTATGAAGGAAATTAATCAGGCAATGCTATCAGCTAGCTATATAGCTCTATACATATATGGTAGAATCTAATTCATTAACTATTATACACCCTAACAGAATGTGTTATATTACTATCCATTTATGAATGTCCATCATATTGTTTTGTAACCTACGATGACGGATGAGTAATAGGAATATTGTACGAGTATTCAGGGTAGCACTTAGTAATTATGATGACCAGCTATGATGACCAGCTCTACTACTGACCCCTGAGTATGTATGTTTCCTACTATTCCCACAAATCAGTTTTTTCTGACAAATTCTCAACAAGAGCACTGCCTATGAGTGATGGACGAAACACTTTCTAGTTTTTGATAGTAACAAGGGCAGATAACTCAGTCAATATGGGTCACATGGGTAGTCAGCCTTACCAATATGGACTCCTCTTGTGATAGAGAACAACTATTCAAAGTTTCAAGTGGATACCTTGATAGTGTTTGAGAAAATGACTCTGACAATAAACTTAACCAATGCACACGCAAATGCAGACACACACAATTCTGTCATGACAATAGCTTAACTTTTTTCTTTGAAAAGTCAAGCAAAATATCCCTCACAAAACTATCAGTATTTGCCGAGCACTAATTGAGGCAAGCAGTAGGCATAAAATGAAATTTAATTTTTTTGCTCCATGTACGCTGAAGCCTTTTCATGTCCATTCAGGGCTTTAAATCATCAACTGTTTTTTCCTATAATATATAATGTGCTCATTGCAAAACTATGGTAACTACATCAATTGAAATGGGCACATACCATAGTTTTGCACTGAGCTCTCTAATTAGATTATAATAGTAGTTCATTATTACTGGTTTTAATATATTTTTATCAGGAGACACTAAGGTCAGCAATGCAGGTTTGACCATATATGGCAGTTGTAATGCAGCAGCTGCTAGCTCACAGTCATCATAGATTCCCAATGACCAACCATACCTCAGATTTCCCAATAACCTCATTTCTAACTTTGGAATTTCCCTAACTTTTACAAGGAGTCATTAATTACGGAGAGAGTATGGGTCAGTACAAAACTACCTTGTACATAATCACAAGATCTCATCCTCTATTTCATTAACCCATTTATATTTTTCTTAATCTTTCACTTAAGAATATATTAGAAGTCAAATTAGTAATACTGTATTGCTTAAATTTCAGTATTGCATATGTTCTTAAAATATCGTCCCTTTGCCCTTTATGGCCCTTTATTTACATTACTAAGTACCTTATTTTCCTAATAAGTAAATTTACAACAAGGTACTAGACTAGTAATAATCTCCACAGCTAGGGGCACTTCGGTAACACACAGTGTCACATCAGCTGAGAGATTAAACCGGTAAGAAGGGGCCACAATGATATCATGTATTAGGGAGTTACAACACCATGTCGTCAGTTTCTATTTTTGTCTCAAAGAGATAAGTGTTTATGATGTTTTATTTCTTATAAAGCAAGGGGGAGTTAATTGTCACCTTATATCACAAACTCTGAATGAATGGCATTCCAGCTATTTATGGTAAATATGTAATCATTTTATTACAGTATAATTCAGCAATTTTCCAATTAAATTCACTGACGAAATTCTGTAAGTACACAGTTTTATCAATGAACATTGCCTCAGTACTAAAGATACATTCGAAAGTGTCCCCATTCTTCTAACATACTTCAGTCTTATCAGACGAGGAAAATCCCAAACTTATCTAAAAATAGTTTTAAATACACTGGAATTCATGAAGAAATTCCCCCCCCCCCCCCCCCGAACGTGACCAGGAATATATCAAAGAGGACCAAAACAAGGCAATTAAATGTTAATGTAACTGATTATACAGACAAAGATGCTTGTTAATGGTCTCCCCATATAAAGCAACCACCTGTTTTTAAATTTAAACACTCAATACAGGTTTTGAATACATGGGTTAAAACAGTGAATTATTGGAACGCTGCATTCATTCCAAAGATCTCAAAGTATTTAAAATGTTTTACATGAAACAAATTTGAATTTTTTTTATGAACACTCTAATACTGAATACTGTATTAAATAAACTATTACAGCTCATTACTTAAATATATGCCTTGCAAAACATAACTGTACACATTTTAGAACAACAAAAATTTGAAATACGTCAAAATTGATATTCATGAACACACTGTCGCTTGAATAGGCTGTCAGGTTCTCATGACCTCACAAGGGGTCACATTGTTAAAGCAGCATGGTAGGTATGAACATATCATAGCTTATGAAACAACTCCTATATTACGCAATAGGTTAAATATGTAAATAAGTATAAGTGAAATTTCAACTCAGCCTTTTAAATCAAATCATTTTTGCGATTTAAACAAATGTACGAGGGGTGATCAATATATTCAAGGACTTTCCTTCTCAATTTTGAAATATTGGAACAAGAGTAATGGCATTACAGGCTAATGTAGATCAATCAATTATCTCGAGATTTTGCTGATTGACTTTATGATTACGTCTCTATTTACTTGATGACGTCACTTCTTGTAACCATGGTGAAGCACGCACCGTCGAGCATTTCGGGCGTAACGTTATTTCTAAGAAACGACAAGCTATGAAAATTGACGCGAAAATTGTAAAATCCTCGCAATATCTCCAAAATGACTTGACTTAATTGTGAATGGATTCTGTGCGCTCCCAATAGGCCAGTTTCATATGATTCTCTTGTTTAAGTGATTGCAGGGTGTCTGTCAAACAGATGAGTCGATAAAATAAGGATAAACAGTAAAAATAACACCGAGTTAGGGACACTTTCCGTTAAATTCTGCGAAATAAGACGCACAGATCTCAACCAAATGTACCATGTGAAAACGAAGATTAGTATAGGCTACAAAACATTAAATCGTTGACTCCTGATCAAAAGGGTTATTTCGATATTACGTCCTAAACCTGATAGGTCGTGCTTCATTTATAATTCGAATAATCTAATTTTGTATAGCCAACCGCCGTTTTCTGAGTTTTGTTTCCAATAACGCATCGATACTCGTTTTATTACACCTCACCTTCCAGAATTGGCTATTTACTACTTATTTCAGTACTAAAAGAAAACCTGTCTCATACATGGGACCGGATATCAGTCCAGAAAGGAGCTATGTGCTGCTTCGACGGTGACGCTTGGAATGACGTCACGTGACGTCGAACGTCATGCGCCTCTTGTATAAATCAAATAATTCTATTAGCGCATTCAGTCGGAGACATCTTACTCCGAATGATGGTAAATGGCTTTAAGCCTGGCTGCCAATATGAAATTGCTAGAAGAAAAGTCCTCGAATGTATTGATCACCCCTCGTAAGTGCATTCCAACATTATTTATAACTCTCATTGACTAACGCCCACACGGTTTATGACAACCTCTTTCATGAATGGCCATAATGTTCGAGAATTGGTGGGAATGCATTTAAATAATGATAACACTGTAAAAAGTTGACCACTTCAAGGGTATGTTAACTCCAGTCAAAACATCCCAGCACATTTGCCCACAATTCTTTGACAATGATATCTTTTCAAGGCAATTTTTTATTATGAACACTATGGTTGACCATATTCAGCACAATTTTTAAGGGTCAAACAAATTTATCAACCATGAAAAAACAACTTTTGGGCTGAAAATATTGATCAGTGATATAGAATTGTTATATGATATATTCTTGAAAAATCGCTTCACTCAATATTTAATTCTATTTTCTGAAAATTTCCTACAAAATTCTATTTTCTGAAAATTTCCTACATATTTGTAACAGAAATATTACGAAACTACAACTTGAGCCAATAAAGGGCCATAACTCTGGTGGTACAGGAGGTTGACTGTTGATTATAAAAGATATTGGCCAATACTTAGATTTAAGATTTAGAACATACTCAAGCATGAAGTGCAATAATAACATTAATAACCTCTTAATTTTTCTGTGGGCAACATAATTGGTAAATAATCGGTAAACCAATTAAACTATTTAGACTATAATAATTTGATTTGATATCTGGTCACCAAAATTAAACTGTGACTGGAGTCATACCTTATTCCATCAATCCCTACAGGACCATAAAACAAAACTAAGGATCGGCCATCATGATGGCTTTAAATAATAATATTATTAGTGCTTATACAACCCCTATCGTTCATCTAGGTGCACAATGCCTACAGCAGGTTGAGTAAACACACAACAAATAAATAAAATAACATTAAATAAATAACAAGGGAACAATCAGATAAAATCAGAGTTAATCACCGACAAATGACGGTATGTTACACCTCATTAATGTGGCAATGGTGAGAAATAAAAGTAATTACTGCTAATGAAGAGGCAAATTGTACCGAGAGATTAACAAAGAAATGAAACCACAGGCTGCTAAGTCCATGGCTATTTGAGTCAAGTAGTGGATATTTGTAATGTACCAGAAGGATAATTCAAACCTGGATTAAAGAGCAAACATACCAGTTAAACATATTTGTTGCGGCAATATCTAAATATAATAATAATAATAACATAATGGTGTCTCCTGTATATAATTACTCATTTTTACTTCTTAATATAAAACACACATCATAAATATTTTAAATGTTTTTAACATAAAATTGTCATAAAAAAATTGAAAATAAAAATATCAGAAAGAATTGTTTGTGCAGGTTACAATCCTTGGAGTGATTGTGGTTACAATATTGTGATGTTGTATCACATATCAAAGCATATTTCAGCGTCCGAGGTTAACTTATCCTATAATTTTAACCGTATTCCATCATTTAAAGATGATTTAGATCAAATACACTGGTATCTCATATCATCAAGGTACAGGTTTTACATAGACACCATGGTGTCCCTAAACGCTGGTAACCAGTTTCACTTTGTCGTGAATACAATGGATATAAAAGAATGCAAATGCGTAGATACATATCAAGAAATCGGAGACACTATAAAAACTGGATGATACACTGTATTAACATATGATACATTGTCATCATTGGTTATTAATTATTTTCATCCTATACAAGTTAATGTTGATGGAATGTAAGATAAATAGAGCACTCACAGTCAATGAGCGATTTTTCCAATGTACCCTTTCTACAATATTGTACATTGAAGCTAGATCATTTGTATTTCATTTCTATACCGATTTCTACCAAACTTATACCAAATGTTGACAAAATCATCTTTGAATTGTAGCCTTTAGTGATGTCAGAATAATGTGGTACAGTCCATTCAAAGTTAAATGATAACCGTTGTAAACATCAGCTATTTCTAGATTTGACTGGGTATACCTGAGTTAAGGGTAGTTCATGCTATTCTTTCAAATGGGATAGTTCTCTCATTAGTATTACACCTATTGAATCGACCTCAATTTGCTACCCTGGACTTTGAACTATCTTGCAGTAATATGTTGTTTAAAAAATTAAATGTATCAAAACTTTTTGAAACAGAGTACATTGACTTTTAAAGCACTGATGTCCCTGTGTTGGTGTCATAATTCATATTTTGATGTTAAACGCTGTGCAGGGTGTGTTTGGGGTCAGCATCTGTCCTCAGATTGCCCCTTCAAGCCCCTAAAAGTTCTCTGTCAAATAAGGACATATGGACAAATAAATGTGAACGAGACGAATGTTTCAGTCCAGCAATGGCATGTCGGTTCCCCTCCTGAAATGACATTATGATGGTGATAGTCAATACCCTATTGTACAGGGAGCCAGATTATTGTAAACATGCAAATTAAAGTATTCTGTAATTAACATGTATCCAGCATGTTTGCCGTCCCTGCTAATTTAAACTGTGGCTACTTGATAGTTTAATATGCATTCAGTTACTGGTGTGAGAGTTGACCATCTGTCCCTGGACACTTGATGAACATCTTCCCGCTATTTTCTCATTCCTCTCATACACCAAATGTGTGTCTGAATGTATCAATCCATGGCTTCAATAATGTATACATATCTATAAATAATGAACATTATATTTAAATAATGAATGTTTGGTATCAATTTCATATAATGTTAGATTTAAGCATAAACTGGATTGTCTGTGCACTACAGTATTTATTTGCTGTTTTTGTCCCAAAGATCATCAGCTATAGTTCAATTTTGAACCATGAGCCATGACCTTTTAGATGAGTCTATTTGTGTGGGTAACCCATGATATAACGATTTCAATAGTCATTGTTTAAAGATAAAATGCTACTTACTAATGTGTGTTATACATATCTGAATGGTCAATCCCTCCCCAATCTTTATCGGCGAACGGATTAAAGTGCAGTCACGGCTCAATACTCGAAATCGAACTATACTGGAAGCATGCATGTACTTATATTGATAGGGTGGTCTATTTTTGCACCAATTACACCTCAGGAACAGTTTACAAATGGTCTATCTTTGCACCAATTACACCCCAGGAACAGTGCACATCAATGTATGGAAGATTCCTACCAGTTATTCAGGCAATTACAGATTACCACACCATTACCTTGAACAGACAACAACAACAACAACAACCTGCTGCCACCACTATCAGCAATCAGAATCAAGATTTACATAATCTATTACTTCAAGAATATATAAATGTTTATTTATTCAATGAGTTTCTGATGGAATATTTCCAATGAAACATAAAAACTTCTAGATAAAACAGAAATAACATTTTACACAGAAAGTCAACTTTTAGTGAGAATGTAATGGTTGCAAACACTCAACTGTTTGCCAAGATGTTGAAGCTATCAAAGCATTTATTCAAACTTTTTGTCTCGTAAAATATCCTCAATATTATTTTGTTCAGGAACATGAAATGTAGGTTGTTGATAAAGTTTAAAGTTGTTTGTAGATATCGCAGAACTACTTTTAGACAACAATTTAGTATTCAAACTACTTTAAGACAACAATTTAGTATTCAAAGTTAGGAACATATATTTGTATTTACATCTCTGCTGTGGACAGACTCTCAGTGAACAACATAAATTAAATAAATTTTCACCATTATAAATATTCTAAATTAATTCACCCTCGACTAAAACACCACATTAATTCAGCTGCCCAGGCCATAAAGATGACCACAAATTATGTACACATCATGGTCAATTAGGTTTAAATAAATCTATCAACCAAAACCCATTATTTACCACAATATGAGATTTCTAAATTATAAACATATTCAGTCATTGTATCTATCATAAAAACTACCCAGTCAAACTAAACACACCATTTTGATGGTCATTGTAAAATCGATGTCCATATCAAATACCCGGGCGGACAATAAAACACAATCGATGGATCAAGCCTGTCAAATACACTTCACCATTTGAGCCTCCACAACAAATTGTATCAAATTAAAATGGCTATACATTAAAATTCTATCTAGAATCAAATTCATTAAAACATAAATTTTATGGGTAATGAATTTCACACAAATACTACATCAAAGCTTTGTGCAAATAACAACAGGGAGCCTTTCCGAAATGATCCGTTAAAAAAGGCGGAAAATAAACTAAACGGGCCCCCTAAATAATAGTGTCAGCACACGCGCACAAATCTGATTGTCACCTGCAGGTTGCTGGAGGTCACATTCGTCAAATACAAAAACATGAAAAAATTCCACCAAAATGATCGCTTCTTAATGGCCAAATTATTCAGAAATCAAGCCTTATAAATAGGGAACTTTTAGCTACCCCGGGTATTGCAAATTACAAGTATCAAAAATTAAATATTTTTTTCTATATAGCTTGTCAGTTTATCAATTCATGAAAATTAATATTTATGCAATAAACAGTGAAAAATGAATTAGTCTTCAGAAACACCAGTATTTACTCGGAGTGAGTTTTTTTTCGCGCAGACCTAGTCAGTGATAGATTCAAAATGAATTATAACTTTGTTTGTAAAACATTGTATGCAGGAATATTCAGACGATTATGCACACTGAATGCGACTTATATTGTTAAAACTATATAATTTACAATCACATATGAGAAAATAAAATGATTTAAATGCCTGAACATATGACTATAATTTTACCAAAGAACTTTAAATATTTTCATTTTTGACCTTTGAGTATTACAGGTCAAACTTCATGTAGTATTTCATCAGTAACTGTTTATAAAATGACAAGCCTGTACAAGTTGACAATATAACCTAATCATACCCTATTAGACCACAACTATTCCAAACACCCACATTGGGCACCAGGCACAGACGGGCTGTGTAAACGCAAGGGTCGACTTGGCCAAATTAATGAAATAAAGACACCCTTTCAATCCTAATTGGCAACAATGTAGCCCGAATTCAATGATTCTTCACTTTCTTTTCAATCCGGTATTTTTTAAATTATCAGTCGGAAAGTTTGTGAAAAACGAGCCAGAAAGCCATTACATTTGTTGGGACCACTTAACGCTGGTAGTGTTCTTCTATACATTGTTTGCACTAACAATCAACCATGTGGAAGTCACTGTAATTAGTCCATCGTAATGAAAGACCATCAGTCCACGACCTTAAGGTCGACAATTCACGATGACCTGATCCACAATTCACTCCCACAATCATTGGAAATAAAATTGTTCACAAAAACTGATGGAAATCATCCCCAATGTAAGTTCACACTGAAGTTAAATGTATGTCAGTGACCGCAATAATGCACTGCATGTTAATTACATATTTGCTGTCGGACCATCATGGTACGTGTAAATACTAGTAATTATCTTTAGTTACTCATAAAATTATAGTCCCGATTATTACATGACTTTTAAAGCATGCGCCTACGTATACATGGGTGAAAGTAAGAATTATTGAAAAACCTGAAATTCTCAAAAATGACAATTTATATAGGAAATATAAAGAAAAAAAGACATCTTGTTTCACTCCAAAACCTGAAGTTCAGGCATATGCCTGAAAACTTTTACCATTGGCTAATGGTATGACACAATATTCAGGATCAAACTCTGGACCTCCTACACTCAAAGCAGAGGCTCTACTACTTGGCATGGAGAAGACATGCACTATTATTGGCCCATGCCAAGCAATACTTTTAAGGGTGTATGTACTGACATAAAATTCTGACTCTAATCAGCCAAAACTAAGTTTGAAATTCCAAGAAAATTCAGTCTTATATGTTATTATTGTGTACTATATGCACCTAGTATGTTTGATTCCTACAACTTAACCAGAGATTCCTCACTATCTACTACAGGAAAACAGCCGACACTCTTTCCCCATTACACTTAATAAATCAATTAAATTCTAAATGCTTACCATCTATTTATAAATATTTATATTAAACATAAATTCTGATATTCATCAAGAGTCTTTTAAGATAATTTGTAAGAATGTAGAAGAATTGACAATCAGAGTTTGTACCATTCCAGGCAATTTCCTGTCTGGACGTTTTTCGGATATATCGTTCATTCAAACTGAATTTTATTAAGAAATCAAAAAGTTTTTAGTCTCCTGAATTGCTGCAATGATTCTCCACTACCGGTATATATATTCTGAAATAATTCTTGATACACAAGTTATGTAAAGTAGGGTCCTGGTATTTGGGTTATACAAAATTTGGTGAGTAACATTTTGATCAGTAGCAAAAGTCAAATTGTTTAATCAAGTCATAGGGTGAATTTTAGTTTAATTCATTTTTGCAATGATATGCATGATTACAACAAATGAGTATTGAACCAAAGTTATGAAATTGAGGAATTAATGTATTGTTACACCAGCTGAGTTAGGAACGCTGTTCTTTATCTTCCAGACCTGGAACAGTGTTAATGTTCTATCTGTTCCCAATGCACAGGTAGTGCAGGCAGAACAGGTCACATGATTACAACAACAACAAGACAACCAGAAACATCACAAAATGATTTATTCCGATCACCTTGGCAATAGTATGCCAACGGAGACAAACGGAAATGGCCGAACTTTATAATGGGAAATTTTCTAGTGCTGCAACTACCAATATCGGCTACATTAAAAGTTTTATTTCTTGTCATTATTTAATTTTTATTGTTGTTACTTCCTGTTCTGTTCCTGTTCCGATTTGTTTGTAAGTCGTTTGATATTGAACATTCGGAACACTGTGGAGAAAAGTCTTATTCTGTTCGTAAGTAGTTGGAACAGGAACAGTCAGATCAGTGTTCTGCACAGCCCTTTCGAACACACCCACCATCAGAGGTCAATTCTGTGCCTTAAATTGGCACTCATGACAGCACAGTTCTACAAACAGGGGTCTCTACGAGGAAATTGCACGAAAACCTAAGTGTGAATCCGAGAACCATTCAGCAAGCATTCATTCTCCCTGACCTGTATAATGCTGACAAATCAGGCAGGAAAATAGAGTAATTCAGTAGCCACTTGAATGTAACAAACAAATCAAGGAGGATATATCCTTAGACAAGTAGACTTGTTAAATTCTCATTATATGTTATAATATTGCAATGATTGATAGAATATCTACTAGACATGTTATATAAGGGAATTATTTCCCGATCAATAAGATTCCTTTCTCTGATCCATACAATCCTGGGATGTTAATATCTACTTTTATAGAATTTACCTATTATTACCAGAATATCAACTAACACATTCAGCACAGACTAAAACATGTTGTCAGAAACCAAAGTGGTTCATAAATCATATTCTTAATATGCAATTAGATAATATTAAAGTGAAAACATATCAATTTTGTAAAGTTGTTGAAGCAATATTGAGTAAATAAATGTGCAATTGATTGAAACATTCGAATGAAATTATTCTATCATTTCCAACTAAATCATTTCTAAATTTCTAAATTATCTAGTCAATAATATCATGAAAGTAAGGATTTATGTAACAAATTATCTGTTAATGCAATGTATAATCAGAATATTCACTTTCATATCACTGTATGCATGTAAAATTGTACAACCTGCTGCCAATCTGAGATAGCTAATGCAACAACATCAATTGCCCGTTGCCTAAGCAAAGCGCTATGGAGCGCAATCTATGGGGTGGCAATCCATGCCTTCTATATTTAAACGGAAGGTTACTGAGCGAAGGTGCTTGGTTACGCTGTGCTAAGGCAAGGGACACCGATTATTTTACCCTCTGATGCCAAAGTCTCAGTAGCTCCAGAAGCAACAATTTACTACTTTATACTAAATAGTCAACATTATGAGCATAAACAGACAAAGTTGAATATAATTCAAGACAAACTTGAATTAGGCAGATCCTGTAGTCTCTATTTAAGTTGTTTTTACATAAATACCAATAAATAGCAGGCAAAACAATATTAAGAATTATAACATGAACACAATACTTATATGATTCCTGTTCTGTTCTGTGTTATCTCTGTGTAATTGAACACCAGAATGTTGATTCAGAACATAAATAGGAACCTACTAGTTTAATGGGCAACAAAAGTTGCCAATTCAATTGTTTGTCCATAAAAATTATCGAACTGCATCCAGGGACCCACCACAACATGTACATCAATGTAGCTATGCATTTAAAAGTGTAAAATGCAATTGCTACTTTTTCAAAAACGTAAATACAATTTAACTTGACTAAACCCAGACTGCATCTTGACAAGTGGTTTGAAGCAGCAACTTCACAAACAAGTGAAGGGAAGAAAGCCAGATCTCTTTGTACTCAGATCACCAGTGTTCACCAAACCTCCAATCTCAAGGGTTACATTCATTAGCGGAGGATATTCTATGTTCATAAACATGAACCTTAGGTGGTCTGTAAAATGTACAACATCGGCTTCATATCTCCTTCATTAAAATTGGTCAATTTGTTATAATTAGAAACAGAATCTAACGAAAACACAGTTCTAATCATATTTAAGTACCGAGAATAACCTTCACCAATTCAACCACTGGTGTCTTGTTTATTTATTGGGTATAATTTTCTCAGGTACTCAATCTGAACTGTTTGCAAAACTTTTCAAGCATGCATTCTAGCTGGTCTAGTTATACAGCTATTGAGTGTAGCTTAAAGAAATAAATGTTGCTGCTGATTCCACTCACACAATCGTAAGTACTTGGTCATTCAGATTTTTACCTAACAGATTGGCCAATTTCTATTTATGAACAAACAAATTCTAATAAAATTTCAACATTTTTTTCCGTTTTTCTCCATTGAGCATTGTTATAATCAAATAGTGAAAGTTACAGTGTTTACTGTTTATTAAAATACCAGTCTAAAAGTGGAACCAAATTGGAATCAGTCTATGATAAATTCTGATATAAAACCAGGTAATTCAGAAATGTACCCACCCTAAACAAATATAACACACAGGCAAATATTGGAACTACTTCCTGGTAAAACAAATACTAAACTTAATAAGCTCCGAACTACTTCCAGTTGGTATTTAATACATAACAACTGTATTTATTCAGTATAGCATACAGACACCTTCAACTAGAACTTTTAGAAACAAGAGCTCCGCTTACACTTGTGCTGGAAGCTCGACTTTCTCGTTTTTGATAGTAATAAGGGCAGATAACTCAATAAATATAGGTCACAAGGTTTCATCAGCCTTGTCAGTATGGACTCCTCTTATGATGGTGAATCAATATGCTAAGTTTCAAGTGGATACCTTTGATATTCTTTGAGAAAATGACTCTGACAATAAAGTTAACCAACTCACATGTGGACGCACACTCAGACTATCCCATCACGGCAATAGCTCAACATTTTTTCTTCCAAAACTCGAGCTAATTAAAATTCTTCTCTTTTGCTAGTAATATGTACATACATCCAATGAGTCTGGATTAGTTTTGATACCTATAGACTCATGACAGGTTAATTGTTCTTACATTGCTGGGAAAGGTCAGCGGTGCAATGCCTACATTTTACGGTAAAATTCGAAACATGTTCGGGTTGATAATGAAGGCAGAAACTGGTTACGGTGTCCGCTGAATGAATCAGTACCCAACAAAATTCTTGTATCAAAATTGTGCGGAACTGTTGAAAATAAATTGAACATTTTAATACTTACATCATCAGCTGTAGATTTGAATTATTGGCAGAAAACATACAATATTTGAGCTAAGAATGTAGGTAGGAAGTCATAAATGATACTGTATATAACTAATAGATTATTTAGATAGGTAAAATGTGCCAATGCTTCTTCCTAACAATCAGGTGCAGAAACTGTTTCATAGTATTAATATTTTTACAGAAAATGTTTAACATTTTTTTAAACATTTTTCACACACGATCAGCATGGGCTCTTCCTCAATTAAAACAAAAATATCTTTAAACAATTCGGAGCAAAATACAATTAAATGTGTACTAAGTACACAGGTATTTACAATATAGTACCACTTATCTAGCATTACACTCAGTTATTTAGCATAATGAAAATGTCAAAATATAAATTTAGAAAGTAGCTCCTGAATTTAAAGCATTGTTGTGGCATTGACGGCAAGTGCATTAATTAAGTATAAGTATACATTAGTATTTTCTTACCAGTAATATTACTGATGATTTACCCTAAAAATGATTACTGTAAAATCATCAATTTTCAAGCGGGGGGAGGGAAATTTCATGGATTTTGTTGCTCGCCTTTCTACCACAAAAATTAATCCCATCGAACAATAATTTTGACTTTGTATTTATTACCTGAAATGCAAAATCCACGAAATTACCGTCCCAACGAAATTGCCTTTTTTACCAAAAACCACGAAATTTTGTCCCATCAAAACTAAATGATTTTACAGTAGGCATTAAAAACCATTATAACACAGTTTATATATACACTATTGAAGCATCTTTCTGCAAGATTTTAACTACATTACAATAGAACAGGTGCGGACACTTGTAGTAAAACAAAGTATCTACAAGATAATGTAAGAAATACAAGTGGCTTTGTTGTGGTGCATACCCGTTTATAACATTCATTAAGTACAAAATGATTCTTACAATCAGATAATTGTCATACAGCATATGATTGTATTGTTTTAGTTTTTATATCCAAATGACAATGTTCTATGTTGCATCATAAATAATGATAATTTTTAATGCATAATTGTCATTATCATAATCAACTTGAATTGAAAATATCAACAGGATCTTAATTAACCATCCAAAAAAACAGAATATGCCTTCAAACTAATAGTTTTATTCATGTATTATTTTGTAGAGTTTTTGTGCATATGATAACACTAAATTACATGATTTTTCTTCAATACTTATTCATAGTGATACTGTTTAAGTATTGAAAACTGTATTTTTGCAGAATCTAGTTAGTATAAGTTCTGCCAGGCATTTTTTTGTTATATACTCTAATGAAGAAAGTATAATGTTTTTTTTTTGTAAAATTAAAGAAACGCATCACAAGAATACTCAAATTCTTATGTTGCTTAGATTTGTTAAATTATGAAAAAGAAATTATCAAAAATGCTGACTCTGAATGTCTGACTCCTGGGAAATAGGAAAACAAATGCAGGCCCATTTCTTTGACGACATATAATAATATGTTTAATGTTAATTAAGAACTACAAATTAACATATTTTTACAATTATTTGCTTCTTTTTTACAAACCCCAAATTCTATTTATGTTATTCTTTCATTATATCTTAACATTATCTTGCATGATGATACTGATTCTCTCTTTACGTGTGACCATGGACACCTATCTGCATGCAAATTATTAGTTGGGGGAATATTCATATCAGTTGAACTCTCAGCATCTAAATCATGAAAGCATTGCCTATTTGAAAAGCTACTAAATAGCACTTTCGAGCACTTTACTTATAAAATCTACCCAACAACATCCTACAAGTAAGCAGTGCTCCATGTAGCATACTGTTTCTTAGCACTTCAGGCAGGGCGCTTTCTTTTGCAACAGTCTGTTTTCCAAAATCGCTGGCCAATAGAATATAACTTTTCCGTACATTGAGCAAGCCATTGCTAGCATAGTGGCACTCATGTGCTATTGAGTGCTCTGGTAGGTTCATCTATAAGCAACAGGATCAATGTTTACAATGTAACTTACTTGTCAGCACACATAACAGGAACAGGTATTCTGTGTAGGAAATCAATCCTGAAAATATAAAACAATGAACATAATATGATGCAACTTATATAACCATGAGCACAAACAAAGCCTTGGACAGTAACAAGAAAGGGCAATTTAAGGGAATGGCGTACACTTCCACCCAAAAATGTACAGGTCATTTGTCATTGTACTAGGTGAAAACATATTAGTTTGCATTTGTGTGCATCAACTTTTTTCACAATATAACATTTAAGCTATGATATTGATATAAGCATTCTAGAATTTTGTCCCCTCAATTCCTGAATCAACCCCAGGCTGCACTTTGTAAAACTAGCTTCCAAGTAATGATTTCAAATACCCAATATTTGACTATTACCAGCAGGGATAACCTCCCTTCAATTGTTACAATCACAGTGTTTTAAAGATGGTACAGTTATCGTTGAACCTAATATAACATAATGATAAACCCATTAAAGTTACAACAGTCAAAAAAAAATTTCTTAATATGAACAAAAAACAACGTTTGGCTATGAGCCAAATACTTCCCTTTTAAGTAAAGCAGTCAAAGGGATGTTTCACTTTACCTTTAGGGTAAATATAATGGGT
The DNA here is from genome assembly GCA_963678985.1 of Spisula subtruncata. Taxonomy (NCBI): domain Eukaryota; kingdom Metazoa; phylum Mollusca; class Bivalvia; order Venerida; family Mactridae; genus Spisula; species Spisula subtruncata. The sequence goes on from OY787665.1 coordinate 28,744,529, forward strand.
AACAGAGTAGAAAATTCAAGGGGTCTATTTAATTCCAATCAATAATACAACATTAATAGCATCAGTAGCAATCTTATACACATGCTTGCCTTTTAATCAATTCATCTTAACACTAGTCAATAAACGCTCGCTCTCTTAACTCAAATTTCAAACATCAAATGAACATATTTAATAGCCATCTCTTTCAAGCAAAGATGCACAGAGTTTGTCTTATTTTTGAAGCAAAATGAGCTCCTTAAATAATGCCTACAGCTAAGTATCAGTGTAAAAGGGTCCCACAAACAGTAAAACTTCAACCACCCATGGCTTGCCACGTGCCGATATAATTACCCAGCATTCTATTGTGAGTACCTGACTCCCTATAAACAAGCGATGTGTATCTGATGGCCCTTAACATGATGATAGACTAAACATCTGTCACACCTTCATACAAACACATTACAAACACTGCTTTCTTAAAGTCAACAAAACATTACAATAATGACTTAAAGACACCAAAAAGACGAAATCATCATTTAGCCTTAATTAAGCCGATATTACAAAATAACACTTGAAATTATTTTCAATGATTGTAAGATGTTTATCAGGACTATAAATATCAACACACAAGCTTCACAAAAGCTACCCAATGTACAGCCTCGGATCATAGTTTATGATGTCAATCAAGTCATTATAGAAGTTAATTTATGTGTTATTTTGATGGTTATGATATTTAACCTTGAGCTTATTTAATTATATTTCAATCAATCCGGTGTTGTGCTTGCTTTTATCCAGGAAAGCCGCGAGATGGTGGCAAGCTGTTCTCTTTATGTAGTCCGGTAAGTTGGGCCATCCTTAAAAAAAGTATGTTTGCCGTAACGCTACCTACTCATTTAAATCGCCCCTACTCAAACCTACTCAAGCCTATTTCCTTATATAACTACACCGACTTGAATTTTTTTTACAGGTTCCTCAAAAATTATTTCCATACAAAATATTTTTTTCGACCTACCTACCCACCTTAAAAATGCAGGGTCGCGTTAGGGCAAACACAATATGTTAAGGATGGCCTTGTCTGAGCAATATATTATTCAGTTTATCAAATATTGCAGCCCTGTTTCGTTTTTTATAATTGGGTGACTCATGCAAATTAAGAAAAAAAGTGACATATATTAATTTTGCTACTCAAAATACAATATTAAAAGAGTCCAGTCACTATGACAAAACTAAATTAATCACAACTTTAAGATTTACTGGTGACTATAATTTTTCCATATAACTATCTTTATAAACTGCCTCAAATTATTATGCCTTAAATATAAGGTTTGGCCTGTTTAGCCTGATAATATTTAAAATTAGTAATTACATGAGCCATGAAATATTCTTTCTTTTTTAAACAGCTGATGTAACTATTCCATTGTACGACCAATGTGTTGCAACTGTACATGTAACCAGCATGTTCAGTCAATCATGAATGAAAGCACAATAATGTCAAATCTCCAGACCAGACACCATTATAATCATCATTGAACATATATACTTGTCTACTAAAAAATCAGGTCTGCATTTTTAGCCAGGTTAATTCTAGGACCAAGACAACAGACACACATTATAAAGCCATTGCCATTCACTCGGCTTTTCACATCTGTCATAAAATGGCATTATGGGACATAACAGGGCATTGGGGCACGTGCCCACCTCTGTAACAATACCTGGACTGGTTATCCAGCATGATTTCTGTCGCAATTCAGTGTCATTAATTCTGAAAATGTCTGCATCTCGATCTACGACCCAAACTTAATGGAGAGCTGGTAATTATTTTTGGCGGGAACAATGTCCATCTCGTAAATAAATGACACGACACTTGATATCTGTCATGGAGTTAAAATTGGACTGGAACCTGCATGAACGCAGATTTAAATAACACCACGACCACCATCTTTATAATATAACTATAGCTGCCTCTAAAATTGAAGAGCGATTTCTGAAATACGGTGTGGTTTTGCGTAGGTGGTTGAAGTTTTGAGTTATAGACATGCATGGTCAAAGTTTACCAATCCTTCAATTAAATTGTCAGTGCAGTTAAAGTTATTCATAGATATTGAAGGCTTGTTGTGGATGCCAGAATAGCGGATTGGCAATTGGCAGTTTTAATGTAAATAGGTACAAATATATTTGAGGAAAAAAGCTGCAACCATATTATTCATCAAATTGTAATTTGTACCGAAAGTACCATTAAATGGAGGCAACAGCATGTCACAAATGAAAGATTCTGGCTTCCACTATTGGTTCAAAGAGATGCATGGTAAGTTTTAATTTTGAGAATCTTTACTCAAGTAGCACTCCTAGAATTGGCATTATAATTTGGCACAAATTAGTCTGTGATTTAGAAAGATAAAGATCAACATACTAAATGTTCTTTGGCTATTTTGACTTGAGCCTGACCTTTATGCAAGAATATATTACAAGGTTCTTGCTTTGAATATAACAATTTCCGCAACCAAATCGTGCAATATCGGTATTTCAGATTTGTGTTTATATCACATCTCAAGCATCTTCGTGATACTCCCCAATTACGAAAATATACAATCGGTGTTGTGTGGGTAACGTAAACAATATATTGACTTAAATTATGCTAATTAAATAGGTCAGGGTCATGTCAAATTGGCCAAGATATCTCTGGGTTGCCATGTGTTATATATTATGTAACATGTATACCTGGGTGAAATAAAGTTCTGTTCTTCCTAAAAAAAACCACTTTTAACTATCAGTAAATTGGATTACACATAATTTTATAAACTGATTGAACTGTAACCTTTTATTTGGATTGGTCAACAACGCACTGCATCTCACGATGATTGGTCAATAATTGTGTCAATAAACCAGCTGATAAAAACAGTGGTTCTGATTGGTCAATAATTGTGTCAATAACCAAGCTGATTGCAACAATTGTTCCGATTGGTCAATAATTGTGTCAATAACCCAGCTGATTGCAAGAATGGTTCTGATTGGTTCATAATAGCAATAAGGTAAAAACATGACCAATCAAAACACATTTTAAGCCACTGTCAAAACTGACTCCTTTAGTAAAATAGTAATGATTTAATCCATCTTATATAAGATTATCATTCTGTAATAATCTGAGAGATTATCTGACAATAAAGGGAGATAATACTGAAGTTGTTTGTACATAACCCAATCAGTACAAAATATAACACAAAACTTGTTTTATTGAGAATAATCCAGTAATGATATAAACATTTCAGTAAATAAATATTATTTTTCACACTAAAAGTAGATTTATACAGCACAGAAGTGTTGATTGTTTGCAGAAAGGTTATTATTAAATCTGTCAAAGAATGCAGGCAATGTTAATGGAGCCAGGGTGCATACAGACAAGAAGACTATCACCTTGTATTTATCATAGAATCAACAATGTTATATGTGTAATACAACTATAATCTATCATGTAATAACTTGTATAATTAGAAACACAATGTAAGATTTAATGTGTTGTCCGGCCATGTCATACATATCCTAATTGTCTGTTGTTCACACATCTTGTACAGCAATTTGAAAGTGCAAGCTTTTTATAGATACATGATTTCCAAAATGATACATGATTTAGACAATTTATTTATAATGAAACAACATGGACCATTCACAAATACAGTCCGTTCAAAGTCAAATGAAGACAGTTAAAACATAAGCTCTTCTGTCAGGTAAACTTTATATGGGGAGCTAGTGTTAGCGTTGACAAAATGCTTCTTTAACCATGTATATTTTCAAATAAAGTATAAGTTCAGATAAAAGAGTTCCATATCCATATAATGAGACAAAATACTGTCATATGTACCAAATAAACAATGCATGATACACCTATCATATCTTACACTGACCAATTTAAGAACCTGGTGACCTCTGTATTTAACAAAATCTGAATTGGGAAGGGTGCAAGCCTTCGCAAAATTCTTGCTTGATCTATTACACACCTACGAAAGTTATATGTGCTGAAGTCAGTTTTGAAATAGTTGGTTTTCTGTGTGGATTTCTGTACCTACATGAGTATATCATAATCTAACTATACGGAACAATGGGTTAAACCCACAATATTTGATAAAAGCTTTCAGAGAAACTTCCTATATCAGGATATATGCCCATCCTACACACCCACAGTATATAGACTGCCGAATCAAAGCACTGAAAGCATACACCTAGTATAATTAAGATAATAGATAGTGTCGTGCACAGCCACACAGACCTATGACTACTGTGAGTGCCTAGACCTCATATTGACATAACACAAGAGCAGAGATTGCCCTATTTGTTGTTCGTTCAAATGCTTTCAGAGAGAATTTATTAGACCTTGTGTTTAAAATCTCACTGTTATCAAAATATTATATAAAGAAATCATATGACTGCCATATATCAGCAGCTGACTGGCAGATCATGCAGAAATTGTATGTAAGATTTTACATGTTTTATTAGTCAGACATGAAAATCATACATATGGTAGGAATCTGCAAAAAATAACTAATGAGGATTTTTTTCTACAAAAACAAAATGTTTCTTTTGTCCGCTATTATTTGTGAAGGAAAATATTTTTCTTGCAAACAGACTGTACTTTACCCCTGTCCTAAATCTTATACATTACGTTACTGATAGATCGAAAACCTGTATATTTTATGTGCACAATGAACCCATGTTATATAACATAAAACATTACGTTAATTAGACATTTTTCTGAAAGCAAAGCACTCATCAAAGAAAAATTAAAACCATAAAATTGTTACAACAGCAGCAACAACAATACTCGGTGCATTATAGGATGTTAAAAGATGCAGGATATATCAGTGGAGTGAGTTTAATTGATAGGTACCGAACGCTCCCAGTGGCTCCTGGCAAGTAATGTACTAGATTCCAACAAACAGGAAAAATCAAGTTCTCAATTCCTCAATCAAGATGAAGGTTAAGGTTACTGTCATGTAATAATGAAGTATTGAAGTACTATACATATATTAGGTATTTTTTGTATGTTCAGCCCCGGCGAAAACTTCAAGAACTGTTCTTGATTAAATTCTTGAACTTGTTCCAGAACATTCAAGAACAGAAAATGGCCGTTCTTGAATAACGATTTCCAGAACTCAGTTCAAGAACTTGTTCAAGAACAGGAAACAATTATTCTGGAACATGTACCAGAAAAGTTCAAGAACACATTCTAGAGATTCTTGACTAAATTCTTGAACTTGTTCCAGAACATTCAAGAACAGAAAATGGCCGTTCTTGAATAACGATTTCCAGAACTCAGTTCAAGAACTTGTTCAAGAACAGGAAAAAATTATTCTGGAACATGTACCAGAAAAGTTCAAGAACACATTCTAGAGATTCTTGATTAAATTCTTGAACTTGTTCCAGAACAGTCAAGAACATTAAAAAGCTGTTCTTAATCAAGATTTCCAGAACTAAGTTCAAGAACAGAAATGTATGTACATCCTTTTAAAACCGAATAAAAGATGGCATTGTTTTTGAACTTTACTAGAACATGTTCCAGAATTATTTTTTTCTGTTCATTACTATACATAGCAACAAAAGTTCAAAATGGTTTCCTACCAACAATTTATTTACATGAACTTTTTGTAGTCAAAAACATGCATAGTGGTATGCATTTACTGTTTGAATTGAAAAACGTGAAGAAATGAACAAATATGAGACAGAAAACTGGTTCAAGTACATGACAAATGCTTGCAAGAAAATTTAAAGAAATAAGGAAATTAAGGCTTTTACATTAGCATTAAAACAAAGATAAAACATATAAAAGGTAATATTTAAAGTGACTCTACTAAATATGTTCATTAAGTTGTAAACAATACCAGGTTAAGCTACTTTCTATCAGTCATATTTCTGTACAAAATATCAGTTCTTATCACTTATGTAAACAAAAAGTTGGTCAATGTATCATATTTCCCTTGTATTAACTTTAAATTTCCATTTTCTACAACTACCGCTAAGAGCAATACTGTTTTAATCAAGGATTATTTCAAGAACAGTTCTTGAACACTTATGGCATGAAGTGTTCAAGAACTGTTCTTGAGTCAGACAGATGTGTTGAAAGTATTGAACAGTAAATATACTATCTTTATAATGAATGCCTCATGATGCTTCAAAGTAGAATAGAATAATATTATGTTCATGTTTCCAGAGGTTTCAAATAGTGAAAATAGCTGAAGGATGATCAATTTGCCTGTCAACTTAGCTTAATAGTTCAGCTATAATTCATGGAACCTCATGTTAAACATACCCCACCCACTTACTAATTTGTTTTCCTATATTTTAAGTTTGCACCACTATTCTTATGAGCAAGCTATTAGTCACACAAGATACTTATACACTAAACATGCTAAACTATGCAACTTACCTGTTATAAGATTGCTTATTTAGATGAAAACAACCACTAAATGTTTCAAACATCTGAGCAGATGTCATACTGGCAACCATTTTGAAAATCTGTGATGTCATCAATAACTGTGCACATAATCATGTTCAGGAACAGTTCATGAACCATTTGGGTTCTAGAACCATAGTTCAAGAACAGGTGGTCTAGTTCAAGAACATCTAAGATTCTAGAACCAAGGTTCAAGAACTGTTGGTCTAGTTCAAGAACTCACGATGTTCTGGAACTATGGTTCAAGAATGATGTTACTAGTTCAAGAACAGTTCTTAAAGTTCTTTGAAAGTTCTTGAATGTTCTAGAACTTACTCAAGGTTCTAGAACATTTTTCGCAGGGGTGATTCATTTTCAAACAAAATTTGCAGGATAATAAAATTCATGAAGGAACAGAATTCAAGAATCCTCATTGGCTGACAGTTCTAAACAATAAAAGGTGCCTAGGTAACATTTCTAAATTCTTAACAATTAAAGGGAGACATTTTTGAGTCACATTTTGTGTTTTCTTTGTATGAAAAAGACCATTTCATTGGGACATATTTTCAAGGATACAGTATCCACTAAGTCAGATACTGTAAATCATTAATATTTGCGGGGATTAAACTTTGTGTTTGAGGTAATCCATGAATAAAATACATGACATTCATTCCCCCACAAATATTAATGGCGAAGTCATCTCTGTTCTAGCCTAATTTCGGTCAATTATGTAAGAGTAAATTAAAACAACATCGAATCTGCGAAATTATTACCACGTAAAATTATTCCAACAGACAGTATTTTCTACATTACTATAAAACATGTACTGGTACTAGTGAACTTATATAACAGGTACTAGTGAACAGGTAGGCAAAGAAAAGCCTGAATCAAGCAGGAAGGTAATTATAAGTAGTTTGCATTAATTATAAAAAATTCTTTCCCTATAGGCCTAATTTAAGCTTACAGAAACCAAGTCAATTAAGGTTTTAATTAATTACTATTTGATCATAATTAAATGGAGCGATGCAAGAAATTTACACCTGCTAGCAATTAGATACCCTATTATTTCTACATTTAATGGAAAATCTTAAGGCTAATGAACATGTTACAGTGTACGATCATTAACGATCATTAACGTCATGATTTCATTGTATACTTCCTGGATGTGTTTTGTGTATAGCTTGGCTATTTTGACCTGAGCCTGACCTTTACGCAAGAATATATTACAAGGTTCTTGCTTTGAATATAATATTTATCAATTTCCGCAAATCGTGCGATATTGGTATTTCGAATTTGTGTTTGTAAATTACGTCTCGAGCGTCTCCGTGATACTCCCCAATTATGAAAACATACACTTGGTGTTGAAACGTAGGCAATATATTGACTGTTAAATTATGCTAATCAATAGGTCAGGCTCGTGTCAAATTAGCCAAGCTATACAAACAAGTGCAAGGTCAGGAGCCTAACATACTGTACTATAATACAACCTTGTATTGCATTCTAGGGGAGCCATACAATTTTAAGGTTGGCTTTCTTGCAGAAAATGGAACAATAAATACAATCAACATAGAAATAAAATTTGAGACTGCAAGAATCTGAAGGCAAATCTAACAAGACTGCTTCCAAGATACACTGCTCTGTTCTGTTCTGTTTCTGTTCTGTTCTGTTCTGTTCTGTTCTGTTCAAACCTACACTTCATCGGTGCCAGGGATCAAATTGAGGTGTGTTATTTTCAAACAAAATTACCAAATTATTTAGTATCTCACAAAGATGCAAGATGTAATACTTGTAAACACTAGTCTTCAGGACCAGAAAGTTGCATGATTTGCTTTTGGAAATTGGTATATAATCTATGCAAGAACCTTGATCGCGTCAACATCTCTGTATTATAGCATGCCACCATTATATACCCAGCATTCACTCATTTCTTTATACTTCAATGTTTTAGTGACATATTCTTCAAGGTCAGTAATGGGATGAGCCGATCAACAAAATTCCAATATATTAAAAATCCATTATCAGCTATCAATATACATATATACACCAAAATAATGACTGTAAATTAAGCAAATAAAGGGTGAGTGGGACCAACTTAGCGTTCTTCAGTCCTTGACGAGATCCGAACACACGCGGTTAATATTCCACAACTCAGCAAATTCCAGAAACCACAAATATGCGATAATAATATGCCTCGTCAAAATGTGGGCGCTCTCTTTATTTATAGCAAGGATCCCTGGACAAAAACTATAACCTTGTTTGGTCACAAAATTACTTGTCAATATTTAAAACATACTTAACTAAGTTTGAAATGGCCATGAACAACTTCTGAACATATCCAACTGATCAAGAGCGTCGAGCCAATGCACTTGTACTAACACAGGAAAACAATAATTTAGTGAATGAAGTTTAGTTGGAATCCCTATCCTTGTCGAAGCAGTTCACTCCACTTGTTTTCTTTTTGATTATTGTTTTCATATACATTTGGGTTTAACGCTGTTAGTACATCAGTTATACATATGTGCCAACATAAGTAACATGATTTCTTGGACTGTATCCTAAACAGCATCAACTTACCCATCCACAAGGAACTGTCAACTTCTCCACATGTGGATGAAAATCAAGGTTGTCATAAAAGTAACTGCTATAACCTGCCATAACCAAGAATTGAACCTGTATCGCCTGGTTACAAATACAGTGCATAATGAACCAATGGACCATAGCTGCAGCTTAAGTTTTCAGCATTGCACAAACGACCCACCAGTCAGCCATAATACAGAATGATAACTTATATACCACCTAATAAATACTGTTGTGCAAAGACAACCCAAAACACAGTTACGGCATCAACACCTGGCCACCCATGCAAGAGTCAGACATAGAACCAACCATCCATATCCCAAAAAAATGAATGTTTCAAGGAAGCCTATATACTCACTCTGCAATGAATGTCACTTAGTGGACTTCAAATTTCGTGCATTATAATAATAGCCATAAAGAGAGGTAGTTATAAAGGATAACTTATATTTGCCAGGTACAGCATATATCAAAAAACCCTTGAAATGCATTATCGTCAAGAAAATAAAGAATCAACAAATAAAACAAGCAAGCAATGATAACATTTCTATCATTTCCAAGTAATTTATCATTGTCATATAACACCTTATATGACATATGTGATATCTTGCATTGTGGTTTAAGCTTTGATCATGCATGTTAGCGAGGATAGTTGATTAGGTATCTCACAGAAACCACAAACTTTATCATCATCTTATACACACCCCCACCCTCACATTCTTACAGTTAATGTTCTCAAATAGTGTACAAATATTCACAACCACACAAGGATGTCCAATATATTTGCCAATCAAAGAACTGAAAGCACACAAAGCACAAATATCCACACAAGGATGTCCATGTTAAATAAATGGCCAATCAAAGGACTAAAAACACAAATATCCACACATGTAAATAAGACTGTGTTCAGTAAAAGCTTATGCCCCTGTGGAAGCCTTGTCCATAGCAAATAACTAAATCATTCAGGGGCCATAGTTCTGTAGAATACTTGCTAGTGTTACATGGCTTTGATAATATAATGTGTTTATGATGGTAAACAAGTATACCAAGTTTGAAAGCTGCATGCCGTGATGGACTAAATAAAGATTTCACTTTCAAAATCTTGAAACATTTTGTTACGGACAGACGGACTGACGGACAGGACAATCACTATTGTCTCCTGCATCAGTAGATGCTTGGGCGTAAAAAGATGGTCAATTGCTAATCAACGCACTTACAGCATATCACATCGACATGAAGTTATTATACCATAGGTGGCATGAGGCTGTAGAAAATGTTTGTTCAATTTATATATAAAAATTTCACCCACCTTTGTTATGCATAGATCGGAACAGAGTTTTGGAACCCCTTGATTTCATTGGTGTATACTTCAACCATGAATCAATATCATTCTTCTCCAAGTTAGATCTTCCAATACGAGCTAAAAACATACAAAAAATATAATATTATATACATATGGCCTGGTGCACGGTATTGTGTCCATTTTGAAAAAAATAGATGTACAAGCTTAATTCTCAAAAACTATGTACAGTGTTTCAAAAAATATACATGTATCAATTTGATTATACTAAGCTGCAGGTGTGCACAAAATTTCATGAAGAAATCTCTTTCCGTTTGAGATTTATGAAACTTTGAAGACCCCAAAATTGCCCGATTTTAGGTGTAATGTGTTAGCATCAGATTTTTCATGCATTTTCTAAGCAAAACTATGAAAAACCCAACAGTTGATAGTGCTCTAACATGTGTTTTGCCATTAAGGAATTTTGTGCTTGTCAATTTGGTATAAGCTATAATGTTCTAGTACAAGTACTTTTAGATTTATGTATGAAAAACCAAAATAGGTACCGGTGTAATGGTCCCAATTATTGAATTTTGTAGCCTTCTAATTCTCTTATCAAAAGCATTTTAGAAAGAACAAAAAACAATTTATTTTACATTATTCTAAAGGTAACAAGATAAACATAATGATGATGTAGCAGAATTTCTATAAATCATTACCGTATTTTATGATTTTACAAAAAAGTGATTTTTTTGTAAGTTGTGTCAAAAAAGTGTAATGTCCGTCCCCCTGTCAGATTTTTAAGAATTTGAAGGAAAATATTGTAATAAAACATACTATGCAATGCATTTAATAATGCCATCACCATATAAGTTCATATTTAGACTTAAATCCTAAGTATGATGGAATTATTGAGAAAATAGAAATTTTATGTGTAATGTCCGTCCCTGTAATGTCCGTCCCCCTAATGTATGATGTTGCTTCGATGTGAATAAAAGTTATTTTATGCACTTTATTTCTGAAAAAAATGTTCCTATGATTAAATGAAACTTAATTTAGTTCAGAAATGAATAAATATTTTTTTAATATTTATTTTTTTCCTCATAGGGCCATATTATGTAATATTCACTAAAAATAAACAAAAATTTGAGTTTCTTTTGGTAATATTTCGGTACAAAATCCATTATTTTCATACAAAATGTTTTATAATCATGGGTCTGTATGCTTTAGAGTCTAAGTGTTAAAATCTAATAATTTGAATGGTACAGGTGTGTATAAAATCTAATAATTTATCAGCATGGTTATCTGTAATGGTTGTCCCTGTAATGTCCGTCCCCTACCTACATGATGCTGTTTTGATGCAGATAAAAGATATTTTATGTATGTATTTTTAGAAAAATATGTTCCTCTGCATAAAATCAACGAACACAGATTAGAAAACAAACAAATTATGTTTAAAATTTAAATGTAGAGACATATTTAGAGTACTTTTCATTTAAAATTTACAATATTAGTACACTTTTTTTGGTAATATTAGTTTATTAATTCAACTGTTTACTTCAAATTGATTTATAATGTTTGTCTGTTTGTTAAGAGTCAATGTCACATTATCATTTTATTTAAATGGTGTAAATATGTTTAAAATAGAATAATTTAGAAAGGTGATTTACAGCACAAAAGAGGGACAGACTTTTCTCTAAGTTCGGCTGGTGTAATAAATAGATCTAATAATTAAACATATATTCAACCAATTCAGAGATTTTCATAAACTTAAAAATTACAGCAACAAACCAAAACACAGAAACATAATCCATGCCAAAATTGTTTTATACAATGAATTAATGACAGACAATAAACAATACAGATCCCCACTGTGCAGTACCAGATAAGAAATCCAGATTAGACCCTAATCAGTGTACACAGTGGGGTTCCAATAAGGTCCAATATACAACCAATCAGTATATGCTCTCACCATCTGTCACATTTTATACAGTAGCTTTGATTGTGATCAGTAGCTTATTGTAATATATGTTTGCTATTTAACATTTAAAATTGATGATTTAGTTGTACATTATAATATGTTTGATATCAAAAGTTAAATACTAAATTATGCACAGTGCCAGTTTTAACAGTATGTGGTATATTGCTTATTTAACTAGTTATACTTAATTATAAGTTAATATTTTAAGTCAAATTTTAAAATGTGATTATCAATTATACAGAAATAGTGAAGAAATAAAAACTTTTCTCCTTTATACCAATTCTTATAGACCCATGATTCACAGTGTTACTATTCAAATCTGGTATATCACCCAAATACTTAATTTTCTTGAAATTTCATTCAATAGTGTGCAAATTTTATTTAAGATTATTAAAAGGTACAAGTACAATGCTTTAATATCATATAAAATAATATACTATTCACCAGAATTCAATTTATTCATTTTTGATGATATAAAATAAGCATCCATTACAATCTGATTATGGCATGATTTTAACAACGGAATTAAATGCTACAATACTTCATTAAATAGAAATTAAATTATATTTTTTTATATTAGAAAATTGATTCTACATGTCTTTAATAAGTATAGACATTTAAAATAACATATATCAATCATATATTATGTTTTACAACTAATTGAAACCAGAAAGTCATAAAGGGATAATTAGGTTAAATATAATGAGACTAAATTTAAATTATTGCTAATCAATGGCAAAATTCAGAATTACTTCAATAAAAAATTATTTAATTTACTAAAGTAAACTATGTTTTTCATAAATATGTAAAATAATTACATTTTGGAGGTATATTTTGCGTTAAATGGTCTTTTTAAGATAGCCTTTCTACTATTTTGTAATGTCCGTCCCCTCTCAGACACAAAATATTTAATTGTAAAAATTACAAAATTTAAGCAAAAACTTATCTTTTTATCAATGACACATGTTTATATATGTCCCATAGTACCTAAAAAAGTAAATTTTATAAAAATACAAGACACTTTATTTTTTGCATTAGATGCTAACAAAAGTGGGACATTTACTGTGCACCAGGCCATATATGTTATCATCTTTAAAGCTCTTAAACAATTTCCCATTCCTGAAGATGTAAAACACCTGAAAGAGATGTATTTCTATGATTTGTTGAAATCTATAATTACCTGCCTGAACTAATTAAACACTAAAAAGTTCTTATTTTTTGCAATTTAAGCAACTGGTCCATACACACAAACTTTATGCACAGAATGTATTTACAAAGTACATTAATTTTCACAACAGATAGAGACAGAAATCAAATATAACAACGATTTATACACATGCACATAGGTATTTTTAGTATAAATAAACCCTGTGACAAAGAATATTAAACATCACCAAGAAATTAGGATCTTTGAAAATAGAAAAGACATGCACCATTTCACATGAAAGAACTGTAACCTCAGCAACATTAGAATCTGGACTCGGAATTATAACCTTTGAGTAAACACTATATCAGGGGTTGTATTGGGGCAATAAATACCCAATCCTGTAAATGAGTCGCAAGTCTGTTTCTGATGCCATTAGTAAACATCCCTACACCTTAACAAGACTTCATTTAATAGTTTTATTGTCAAAATTTAGATTAGGAACTTCAAATGACCATAACTTTGTCGATTCTTTGAATGTTTTCATCAAATAGCAGAAAAGATTATCCTTCCTACAGCACATATGGATTTCCAGATTATAAAAAGTACTGTGCAGCTAAAAGTGCAGTCACAGCCTATCTGCAGTAGGGCAATGCATTGGTACATTTAACGCAATAAACTGCAGTTTTATCAATATAGAATGTATGAATTATCTGATATTCACACTATAGTTCTAACTGGAAGAGTTGAATCCATCTATAATGATTACACATCCAACATTTGTTTATACTGTAGTCAGTGAACTAAGATAAATCTTTCAAAAATTGAACATTATTTAGCAAATATTAAGATTAAACAGCAAAATACATTCAAAAAGAGATATAAAATTGTGTATGCTTTTCAGTACTATTACAAAGTATTGAAATTTCTAATTCTCTACATGAGTTATCTCCCATTCCAGCATTCCAGTCACAAAGTTCTATTTATTTTATTAATGTATCAAATTAATGCGCTCCCTTTAATTAAAAATTATGATGAACTAGAAAATAGCTAAAACTGATTTTATCCCTTTGGACAATCAAAGTTCAGCATTTTGCAGAAAGATGCACCTCGTCTTTACGTTAAAATGATGTAAAAAATTTAAAATGCCAAAATTGTAGCTTGGGTATTTTGAAGTAGAGCAATGCTTTGTAAAGGATGTCATTCCAAAAGGCTGATAAACATTTTACACTTACTGAAATACCAACATAATGTGCAATTACATAAATTTTAGGCAGTGTCTAGAAGTAACGGCCGATACAACTATCCCATTTTCCGCACATTCGCTAGTTGTATGGCATTTTTTTTCCTATATAAGCTTCAAATGACAGAAATCTATCATGAAATGGGAGAGGACAATAGAAGACTAGGTAATTCAACTTAATACCAAGTTGTAATTATGCATAACTTGCTAGTATCAATTGAAGTGCATCTTTATGTTCATTAAACCCGTCCTCAAAGAGAAAGTTAAGTGGGCCGTAGTTACGTTCTTTATATAGATTGACAGTTTTTATCCTATATAATATGAATATATAAAACCCTGTGTGCAGTGAGTCATTGCCATAAAATTGTGCTAATAAATAGGTAAATTGTTTATAAACAATCAACTCGTACAATAGTTAAGTCACATTCTGTCATTGCAAGTATCTATGTAAATGTACTCAACAGGAATACGGTAAATAAAATTGCAACAAAGACTTATTGAATGGAAACCATCCTGAATCACTCCAATACCCAGATAATTGCTAGCCCTCTTAAGCTGGCATGGTGCTCCTCATTTTGAAACAAGTATTTGTATCAACGACTTCACAATATTTTACAAATCGCCCCATCAAGTTAAGCCCTATTTTCTGCAAACAATTGGGTCAATATTATCGAGACATAAATTTGTTATTCGGAACAAGCAACTTATTGAACATTTTGCTGACAGGTACATTTTCATACAAAAAATATGACTCAGCCCCACATTCTATTCCCCCTGTATAAAATATATGGATTTTTTTCAAGTGTTAATCATTCTTAAATTTTATCTTTGTAGTTCAATACATCGAAAAAAGTCCTTCAAAATTAAATACCACTTGATGCAAGTATCTCAACTAGTACATTTTGGGAAATTTTCACAGTTAATTTTACCTATCAATAAGATAAAACGTCTACACTAATAAATCTTGGGCTCAGTCTTTGTGCTGACAAAATTTAGAAAATTTCAATTTGTTTTTTAACATTTAACAAAGTCATTTCATCCCATCAAGGTCAAATGACCAAGGTCAAACCATGTAGCTTACGACCATTTTTCAATATCTAGTTTTTGTAATGGTGCACTTATTAACAATATAAATTAAATGTATATTACTTCAAAATGCATATTAAAAATGTAATTATTTATGCCTAAAGCCCTAATATAATAATTAAATATGCCTGGATATATAGAAGTTAGAACATATCAAGACTTTGAAGTGAATTTTGAATTATTAAAAAGGGCGGAGCCAGCATTTTGATTGGCCGATAGACATTGGCACCAATAAACATGTTTAATGCCAAGTCTGTTAAGAGCAAATTTTTTCATATAGACTAATTTAAGTCAATGAAATTGGTTTAAACAATATTTTAATTCATTATCATGATATACATTCTTTTTTATACAAAACAAATCAAGGATTGAGTAGGAAGCTAAGCTTATTTATAAACTTGTTCCTCGTCAATGAAATTATAATGAGATGGAAGAATTCAAGTGGAGATTGTCGAATTATCAAGCTAACATGTTTATAATAATCTTGATTCAGTTAAAGGGTCCAATGTATTTGTTTGTACAAACACGTTATGCATACTCATCTTTTGTTTTATGCCCATGTAAGATTATGACAACAATGCCAAATATGTTCTACAAGTATGCTTTTATCTATATATGTTTGAAGAGCGCAATTGAACAATGATAATGTATAAGATTGTTTAAGATTTTGGTAAGATGAAACAAACCATGTCAATAACAGGTGAAAACATCACAGAAATAAGAGTGCTCTTACTGTAGTGCTCGATATCAATTACCGTAGCGCTATTACTGGTCAGTGGAGTGCCCTAACCATTATGCAGCCCTTTATAAAATATTAGACTGGTACCACTTATGTTCCACAATTAACTAGCGATCTAATACAAGATTCATCTTTCATATCATAATTGACATAACCTAATAACAGCTTACTCCGCCTTTTACTCCACCCCCACCCCCTAAAAAGTTCTGATATTAATGTGATAATAATGTTATAATGTCCCACTTTATTTATCTTAAGCACAGCAATATATGATTCTGTTTAGTCAATATACCGGTAAGCCAAGAGCAAAAATATTGGGAAAAAAAAGGTGCAACAAATCTGCATTAAAATTTAATTCTGGTCTTTTCAAGTTGCCGTTTTCACGATAATTTCACAAAGGCAAGGTGGCAAATATTTTCACAGGCAGTTGTTACCTGGTTTCATTCATTAAAACACTAGACTAACTTCATTCACGATTCTCTATCAACAAAATTCCATCGCTTTCGATATGTCGCGATCCTTAAATCAAGCCATATACAACGCGGTTTCTAAATCACTTATCAAAGGTTATCGATTAAATTCTTTATCTGTGCAATGTCTATGAGAAAAGTATACGAAACATGCTTAACAGGCGTTTTAGTTAGCAACTGAAGAACTTACGTAGGTAAAATTCATCTGTAAATATTACGATCAATCTACCACAAAATCCATTAAACAAAGAATGATCCTGGGAAAACACAAGCAAAGTCTTTTTCACTTAATATTATTATACTTATCAAGAAAGAGTTTGGAATTTTTTGATAAATCTTACGTGAGTCATTGAAGAAATTTGTTTTTTTCATATGCCTACCAAAATTTTTTAATCAAAAATAGGTAATAAAATAGCATAAGCTTATCACATTTAATATTCTTCAGGTCTTGTATAGTGATAAGCTGGGGACCAACTATATACACTAAACAAGATACCGCACTGTGACTTCCTCCAAAAGGCAATCTTGGCTCATGACGAAAAATTCATCAAATTGTTAAATAAGCTTCTGCTTAACAACAGAAAATCATCATATATATAATTCATAGACTATCCAATGATTACTCAAAATTTGTTATGCACAATATGTCTTCCTGCAAAAAGGCAAACTCCTTGCCAAAAGTGCATAATTTATCAATTGTGACTTTACAACTAATACTTCTGTTAATTTTTAATTTGCAACCAATCCCTTTTTACTCAAAATTTGATTTACCATTAATCAAGAGACATTGTATTCTTCCAAAGGTTTTCAGAGACTTTATGATAACAGCAAGAGCACTAAAGACTTTGCGATTGTGCATGTGTGCATAGTTGCTTTTAGTGCATAATGCCAGAGCATTTTGGACTTTGCAAGGACAATTTGTGCTTCCCAAGGGCATTTTGGCTTTTGACTTTGCAAGAGCACATAAGACTTTGCAAGGGTGCTTTGGGCTGGGCAAGAGAGCATTTAAGTTTGCAAGAGTGATTTAAATATATTAATGATTGCATCGAAAGAAAAAGAACATTTGAACAGTGTTCCAAAATTTAAGAAAAGAACATCAAATAACTATATATATGTTATCAACAATTAATATTACAACAAATTTTAATTCAGAGGATATAGTCACAAAAGAATATAATGACTTAATTGGTCTGGTTTGGAAGCCAGAAACTAAGATGGAAGCTCAAGCAGTTATTTTGTTTGATCTTTGGTATACACCGTGATAATGTCATTATGTGCATGGTGGAATTGACTGTAAGGATGATGAATTTGAATCAAACATTGACTAGAAGGTTTTGTGGTGAATAAAAAGTATGTCTCTCACTAGGACACATAATTTAAATGACCTAAAATGGACTAAAGCAACTGAAAAGCAAACTCTTTGCAAACAAAAAATGCTTAACCCTATGAAACACATAAGCAGCTAGGAATTTGGGAGATCTATTGGCCAAGATTTAAATACATTCCATGGCCTGATATCTTATAAATGCTCAAGTGCACACAAAGTCGTAATAAGGAGCTGAATTAATTGTTAAATGACAGAAAATCACAACGTCAATTCCATGATAATACAAGAAAAAACATTCCACTGTACAATTGACATACTGCTTTTAATATCTAAAGTATGTGGGGTTTTTATTGAAGAGTTTGTCATAGAATGAAGTATTATATTTATGTTTTATTTGAGACTTGTTTACCGAGAACGCACGAATTCCACAGAACGGCTGAAGATAAGGGACATGTGTCAACTACTAATTATATTTAACAATGGCTTAAGTTTGCACTATACATAACACAAATGTTTTCAAATATTTTGATAACCAAATTTTGTAAATGTAAAAGCATTTATGAATCAAAATAAAATAAAATAACCTGATAATTATTTAAATTCCTAAAATAGTTTTATTTGGTAATTGATGAAACATAGGTTTGATTTATAATTCATAACTAGACATGACTAAAAACCTGACCGTACTGGGATAGTCATATCTCTCTCCTCCAAAGTCTACTCAGCAGCAGACCATATGTAATGCTTGTACAAATATGGTGACTACAGCAACTATGCACAGATTGGTTGATCCAGTAAGTTGCCAATGATCCGCCAAAAATAATTATTATAGTGGTTACATATTGTATTAGAAGGTATTACATACCTTATGCAAGCATCACAGAGACATATGCCCCAAATGTGGAGGACAAGTAACCTGCTTGGGCTATTATTTGAAACCAGATGCTTGGATGACAATGAGTGCACTATCAAGGAGTGGATTATATATCTATCCACCATGCAGAGTGAATGTACCTAATTTGATCATTATGATCATCTTATGACAGATGTTTTAGATGACAAGAACGGGTAAGACATGTGGCTCTATGAAGTGAACTTAAAATGTAATAAGAGCACAAAAATAGATGAGCAAATGGCAGCAAATGTTGAGCAATCAATGGTAGCCCTTGTAAAGTGGATTGGTGATGCAATTGCAAGATAGTTAATGCCATATTATTTATAACATTTGTACAGATAGTTGCTTGCCTTTGTTCCACGACAGGTCTCACTTGCAACATGAAAGAACTGTAATTAACTGGTCTATTTATGAACTATAGATGCAAGTGAGGGAGTTTATGATAACCTATACAAAACTTATGTTTTATTAGTCACAAGTTTGTAAGCATACTGCAACCACTTGTTATCAGTGGTTTTTTCTTGGTCCATAGAGTAGTCTGTATGTCACTGGGGCAACACATTATTTGACTGTGGCACAATGTAACATAAGACCTAAGAAGAACAAAGACATTGGTCACACTCAGTGTCTGTACAACACGTGGGAGTAATGTAATAGTTACAGTACTTTGATTACAACATTTTACTGATAGGGTTGTTACCTTGTTTATTTATCTGTTTATGTCATCATATACATTTGATCATTTGTAATTGACTTAAATATTGTCTGACCATATGCATATGTGCAGACTTAGTATATCTCACAGATGTCTCTCCTTACGAATATAGGAGATATTTTTTACTAGAATCAGTGGGTGTGACAGCAAATAAGAGAAACTATTGACTTTTAAATTCAGGATACAGTAACTAATTTTAAACATGACTAAAGTACATATACTGTATGTTCACACCCGATTTGGATGTGTTTCAGAAAATGCGTAAGCATGCAAGCATCTAGGATATGCAACTACATCTCCTGGGGGGTTGGTTAGGATGTAACCATCGTTCATTCACAAATATCGCCACCTTTGAGTTCTTTATCATTACTGATAAACACTTTAACAGTCTATGTACTTTCACTTTTAAACGCTGGCAAACATTCAATGTATATATGTAGATAAATGGTCGTACATATAAATATTCATACAAAGAAAAGGATTGCGCAATGCCTCAATGGACCAAATTTGTGTTTTCAAGCACTCCAAGTTTGTGAAAATTGTGTGGGAGTTCCTAACAAGTGCTTTAAGAAAGTTGAAGGCTTAGTAGGATATTAATTTCAGTAAATTAAGCTAAAAAATCTTAATTGATATACTAATTACGGTAAAGGTTGACTGTGTTAGTTATATGGATTGTTCAAACTTGAGGATAAACACTTAATTGATGTTTCATTCAATTCTTTATGGAATTTAAGCAATTCAGCAATTTACTGATCAACTCTTACAGGTTCGTGACAATTAAACTGTTTTATATTGATATGTTATATACCCCAATCCCATAGTTGTAGATAAGAATTTCGTCAAACAGAGTTTCAAGTGGTGCGAGGAATTTAATTCAGTCCTGCTTTCATGAATTACGGATTGTTTGAACGATACTAAAGTAAACGTTGTCGGTATTTAAAAATGGCCGACTTTAAAACAGCTGATCACATGAGGCGATAGTGTATAAGGTTATGCTGTTCAATACCATTCAATAAAACCGAGCGATATATATTGAAATGAATTTATAATGACTAGGGTATAACGATGCATAGGTATTATTTGATTTCACTGAGTGAATGGTATAAATGTTGAATCTCCACTGTTAAATATTAAATACAAAGTTTCAACTATACATACATCAAAGGCAAGATAAATAAGTTTATCTAATGGCTGTTGACAGTACGGTATATTATCAGCCAAGAAAGATTACAAATACTAGCTTGAATATATAGAACGCAGTGACATGACTACTCTATTACTTAACATGTAAAAAACTGTCCCCTTGCTTCAAATTTGTACCTGACGTCAGCCGAAACTTCTCAATGAAATTTATGCATGCATAATCATAGGATGAAAGCAGGTTTACAGATAACGGGGGCAAATGCATAATATCCTATCAATGATTTTCTATTTTTTATATTTTGAGTTTAAAGTCCTACAACAGTACATTATCCAGGTACTAGGCCAATCAAATGTAAGGCATCTATATCAGTTGAGTTCAGTACCATTTAAAAAACTTTGGTACAAATGAGCCAAGGAAAAATAATTAATATAACATCAAAAGTTAATTTTAGTCTTGACAAAAATGGAGCCTTAATCTATATTAAGCTACCCTAATTAGCAGGCTTTCCATTTCATTTGCAAAATATACTAGTAGCATTACGTATAGAGTTAAGAATATGTTTGAAGACTATTTCAACTTATCTGATAATCCAAGGGCGATAACTGCTGTATAAGTTGCTGGAGAAATCCTAGATTTGACCTGGCATTGCATAAAGGGCCACAAATGGGTACAATAAGCATGTGCAATGATCGCTTAAAAGTTGGGGCTAATAAACTGAAAGCTTTAAGGAAGCTAATCTTGTCTTAATCTAGGCATGGCCATAAGTCGGTGACATAGATTAGTGCTTAGATGCATCACTGATCGACTTGACCCAAATTAATTTGTTTCCAAAATAAATGTCTCAAATGTGTGACAAAAGCCATGTTGACAAGCATTGACAATGATGGATGACAGACACAGGGTGATCATGATACTATAGTAGGTGACACTATGAGTGCCTAATGTCATTATTTAAATTCATTCTACAAAATTTTTAAAAAAATAATTCAACGCAAATTCTGACTAATCTTAAACAGCAATGTATGTGACATGCAGAAAGTTGAGTTTATCACATTCATCAAGCAAGGGTAACGTAACATCATCATCAGTAAAAATTCATCATTACACACTTAAAAGGAACCAAAACATTTAAATAATTTTTATCAAAGTCTTAATTTCACAGATATTATATCAAGGAAGACAGCATAGAGGGCTTAATGTCAGTAGTTTGTCAGCTTTCAACAATATTTGACAAAACACATTATTAATTTTATTAAAATGATAACAAAATGTAGACGTTTACAGCTTTCTGTTTTTAGCCAACCTGTCTAACGCTGTCACACATAAAGATACCATATTTAATCCAAATAACTGTAACAAAGTTTTAATCAATTAGTAAATTATGCAAAAAACTATTAACAGACACATGTCCCCATTTTTATTGTTCTACATTTTTGTCAGTGAAACATTTTTAGTAACACAGCTAACTGTCATAAAAACAGGAATAAAATTAAGAGCAGAATTTGAAAATTTTAAGTCATTTGGAAAAAGTTTTAGTGAGTATACAGCCAATTTAGATGAATATGTCGGACACGTTCAAAGAAATAGTATTGCTTCATAGTATACAACAAGAGATGTTTGTAAAATATGTTTTGCTCCCATGGCAGCACCATAGACGTAATTGTGACCTTGACCTTTGACTTACTGACTCAAAATGACTATTGCTGACCAATCTCAATGTCAAATTTAAGACCCTAGGGCAAAGCGTTCTTGAGTTTTTGAATGGAAACCATTTGGTCTACCGACCAACCAGCAGACAGGAGCAAAGCAATATACCCCCTCATCAAATCAACAAGGGCATATCAAAGTCCAACTCCCAGTTTTCTATCTACAATGGCATTGTGATAATGTGACTGTGTCCAACATCTCTATCAGCAGTGGGTGGCTACTGGCATATGGTTCTAATCATCATTGTCATAATTACTGTTGTAGTTGTATATAATTTGTTTGCATACAGCTGAGACAATCTTAAGTGCATAATCAATTGTTTTTTCCTGCCACCTTGGCCAATGACCTCAGACTGCCGGAGTGGGGGGTGGTTGTTATATCACTATCTCTATCGCCAACTCAGCAATCCTGTAGTTGGTAACACGAACACCAGTATTTCAGAGTAATGTTATTTCCGACTAGAATAAGTCTGTGTAGCAGACTTGTTAGAGAGCCTCATAACCACCAGAATAGGGGGTTATCAGTACTGTGAAGTCCCTAGATCCAATGTCATCCCTGGCAAATTTCTAGTGCAGTAAATCCGGGCTTCGTATGATTCTTAGTTGCAGAACTGTAGGGCCTTTTGATATTGATATCATTATAATCACCATAGCAGCTGCTCCATACCATGGTATACATATAACACGACTTTGGCCCAGTGGTCTAAGAGCGTCTACATTGGAAGATGTAGGTTGAAGGTTCGAACTTGGGTTGAACTGAAGTAATCGGTTGGTGAACCGCCAGCTAGTTAAATAAATGGTAACTGTAGGCCCATCTCTGCCAGGCGCCCGGCAAAACTAGAAATCCTACGAGTAGGCTTGGGTTTCGTATTGAAGGGATTCTGGAGGTATTGTATGATATGGAACTGTCAATTTTGACTGGCCCTGTCAATAGTGGTGACACTATAATAAACATAGATTGTACCATGCTCGGCTATCAGCAGTCTGCCCTTTATATATCATCCCACACATGTAATCAATCAAGTAAACTCTATTCCTCATTCCTACAACATCCACATACATGATAGCTGTGACTACAGTGATATATTACCATAACAAAACCAACACCACAGATAACATTTATCTCAACAAAACTGCTACATCAAAAATTGACAAAAACTCATTTTAAACACCATTAGAATTAAAAGTAAAACAGCAAAAACTTGCACTAACAACAATTATACATAATAATAAACTATATTGTCTTGGTAACAGAGTATGATAGAGCATTGTTAAGGCAATAAATTATCAGATTTTTACAAGACTGTCACAATTCTATTTACTCCAAACATACAGTACACATTTGCCAAATTATGGCATTTAAATATTTTTGCGAAATCTAGGGACAAAAAGCAAATTACTGATATTTAATAGTCATATTTAAACAACATTGAAGGCATAATATTCTACTTTCATAAATTCATTACATATCTTCAACAATACCGTACATTAAATCATGCTTTTAAAATAATATTATGAAATGTGATTTTAAGATAATTGTTTATAAATCATAGAGACTATGTTTTCTCTATGATTTTATAGAGACTACATTTTGACCACAGATGACAAAATATTGAAGTTAAGCTGGTTTATATACAGCTTGACAATCAATGTGGACAAACTTGGTAACAATTTGTCAAAATAGGGACCAAGTTCATAGCTATCCATTGACTTACTCTTAACCTTGTTTTTTACCTAATACCAAACTTAACCTAAATTTTGTTATTATGATAATTGTGACCAAGTTTCATAAAGAATGTATCAATATGGTGATCTCTAGTTTGTACAAAAGGCATGTCTGAGGTATGAAGAGAAATCACAAAAAGCACACATTGGCACTTTCTGACAGGGGAGCTAAGTATGTCTTGACAAACTGGTATTTCTGCAAAAAGAAAGTTAGTAAATCAATACATTGCAAAATATGAACAACACAATGAAAATGTATAAGTGTAGATACTTGGATATACATATTATGCAAAGAGTTGTTAGAAATATAACATTGAACTAGAATACTGGTAATATGTCAAAGTGATAAAATGGGGAAATACTATTTTCTATCCTAGTGGGTTGAACACATTAACATTTGTTTGACTATAAGGTCTTAGCATAACACAAAGTAAATCCAATTAATGATTTAATTAAACACCACCCATCCACCCACAAATATACTGCACTAATATCAACAATTAGATCCGTTTCAAACCCATTAAGTTAAATATTGTACTATTTATGTCAAACAAATATGTACACCAAGGGCTATTACATCCTTAGAGATCAAGTTATTATTCAGTATAAATTTTAAGGTGTCAGACAACACACATGTATTAGTTTTTAATTATTTATACACTATAGCACACCAAGAGTTTGGAGTTAAATTCATGCCAGAAAATTAGATACGTCATTTTACCCCCTTCCTCCACACACAACCCCAGCCCGACATTTACATCTTTAAGGTGGTCTAGATTTGAATGAGACAAAATCAATACCAACATCAATAGTGGTGTTATACCTACATGTGACTAGACATAACTTTAACCTTGTACCACTCTCTTCGTGTATGTAAATTAAGGCCAAAGTTCAATAAAATAAATTTTACTTTTGGCACGCTGTTGACCCATACCTGAATCCATTTACATGTAAACCACTTCAATTCAATAAACAAGATGCAAACAAAACGATATTTCAATAGTTCTATAAATCAAATTATAAAGTATGTTATGATTCAGTACAGTAACACTATAATTAGGAATAGGTCTATTTGGGTGTCTTTCAATGTTAGTTATTAACAGATTTTAAACCCACTTGTACTATGCCCCATCAGCTGGGACTTATTAAAGGAATAAAAAAGCAACTAATTTAATATAATAGAATATTGAATGCAATGGGGTCATATTGAAGTGAAAGCTGTCTGGTGCTGTTAACAGCTTAGTGTACTATACTCAACCAATTTGACCTCAATAGCTTACATGGGTGGCAGACCCTTGCAATGCTGGACTAATTTAGTTTATCTTGTAAAGACTTTTGTAACCAACTCACCTGGGGATTTTTATGCAAGGTTGATAGAGCAATGGTCATGCATCAGGCAATATTTGTGTTGCTTTGCGGTTGCTTTGCAGTTGCTTTGCGGTTGCTTTGCGGTTGCTTTGCATTGGTTTGCCCTGTGTTGCGTTGCTTTGCATTGCATGCCTAGGCAGAGATGGGACGCTGACTATTAGAGGGGCAAAAGTCACAAACCTAACATAAGCAATGGCATTCATTGACTCATTTAGGTATGTCCCTCAAACAGTGTCAATGCCACCCATCATGTCCAGCTCTTGTATACATATCAGTCTATACACTGACCTTGGTTCCACCGACCTTATATAAAGCAGTACAGTCACCAACACATGATTTCTTTGAAGCTAATGAAAGTGTCAATGTTCAAAATGAAATTTGCTTGTAAATATTGAAGCCGAATGCATGATTGTAGAAGCATTTTCATCTCCATCAGTTGAGCTATTATCTGCTAGACTCAAAAGGTCTGGCCGGAATAAATACATTACAGATCTGCTATCCAACTCTGACCCAACAAAAACCTAACCTTAAATAAGCATAAAAGATAAACAAATAATATTATGCAACAAAATAATTAAATAATCAGATCAATAATCTGAGGTATAAACAAAAACTACAAATTAAATCCCAACATTTAAATCTATAAGTCACCACTAAGCATGTCCACTGACTTTTTCTATCAAACATACAGTACGATCACTACAACATGCAAAGCCTGACTCAACAACATATCACTACCATCTACATTACTTGCAGGCATGCTTATTTCCATGACATCAAATTTTCACAAAGAAATGTAAATAAATTTCAGTGGAACTAAATTCAAATTTGAATATTTTAGGAACCGGTAATTTGTTCCTGCCTCAAGTTTTTCAACATTCTTGCCATTTGAACTAATAATCAGTAGAATACTCAGATTGTATGTATGAATCTTAAAATATCAAGACAATAGCTCAATACATGACCTTGACCTTCATTAAAATTTACAAAAAAAACACTATGCCAATCAAAGTTCTATATCAACCTTGATCAGTAAAACAGTAACGAGTAATAATTCAAGAAAAGTGTATTGACAATTCCAACGATTTCAGAAAATTGACCTTAACCTTCAAAAATGCCATTTAAGCAAACGTATTATTCCCTAAGTAAAAATTGAAAAAAAGCAATTAATTTGATTGATGATTTTTTTATAAACATGCATCCAATAAACAAATGCAAATTAAACAAAACTTAAAAGTAATAAAACATGACAACTAACTATCAAGCATAATTAAAATAAATGGTATAAAAATAATTAAAATAATAATTTTGTAAGTAGAACAAAAGCAGGAAAATGTGAGCATAGCGTGTGTGGGACTGTATACCAATATAACCTATATACAGTACCAGTATGGCATAGCTAGTGCATTTAACTTATGAAATTATTAATTAATAAGTAAATATAAACAGAAGCTATAGAAAACTGTGAAGATTTGAAGACTATAACATGAAACAAGAAACCCAATATATGACAATATGCTTACCATACTAGATTCAAGATGTAGGAACTATATATATACTAGTATACACAAGTATAAACTCCATTCAAAAATATTGTTTACTATTCAGATTTTCTTGACCCTTAGTCAAACTGAAAATCTGCACAAGTTTTAGAAATATTTACTTCTTTAATTAATACAGCCCTTGACAGTTAACTCCCCAAAGTATTATGAATCATAGCAGGCATTAAATTGGCTTCATGAAACGTAAGAGTCATTGACATAATTCCAACACATTGACCTACTTTCTGATCCCACATGACCTAGTTTGGATTGGATTTATAAACAGACTCATGTGACACACTGGCCTAGTTTCTGGTCCCAAATGACCTAGTTTTGATTGGATTTATAAACAGGTTAATGTGACACACTGGCCTAGTTTCTGGTCTCACATGGCCTAGTTTTTTTGTCCTTCATGACCTAGTTTGGATTGGATTTATAAACAAAATACTGTGATCAGGCTTCATGAAGATTGGATGAAATGAAGGATACAATTCAGCAGACACAAAATTGTGTTTTTGCTCCTTTGAACTATAACCCAACCCAGGAGAGCTGAAAGTGGTCAACATGCAGTTATAGTCACAATAGACTCAGTTCTTATCTTTAACGACAGGCCGGTGATTGCTCCATCAGAGCAAAAAGACTGAAATACCCAACCACCCAATGATCCCCTGCACCTTCATTTCTGAGTAGGCCAGACTGACACTGGAACCTTTTGGTTCGCAAAATTTTAAGACAATTGACAAAAAGATGTAAATCAGCTCAGAATCACACCAAAGTAAAAGAGCACATCTTGAATCTAGCACATTTACAACATGTAGTTACTTGGAGTCATACCATTAGATCCAGTTTTCAAGTCTGTTAGAAAAAGAAAACAGCAAAATAGTTATTACATGGCAAAATAGAATGTAAAAGTTCACACATTTCAGGAAAGTTTGCAATAAACAAGAGTTAATCAGGTATCATGAAGTAATATCTCATTCTAAATGTTCAAATCTCATGGCGATGCATAATAAATATCTAAAGTTAAATGAAATATAATAATTGTGGCCATAGGAAAAGTTTGCAAAAATACCATTACTTTACTCAAAATATCAATAAATATTTCATTGGAAAATTAATTTGCATCACCATAGCAACATTTCAGAGAATGATTTCACAATATTGGTCTGTCAGAGTTCACCAAATCAATAATTCATGACTTATTATACACCAATACCAGACCAAAGACAAAAAGTTCCATTTCTGTCAGTAAATTAAAAAAAAAATTAACAAAAGAAAAATGATTTTTTATTCAGAAGGACATACAGTCGTCAGTCTTATTTGGTGAACTTAGACAATTCAATTGATGAACAACAACAACAAGTCAGAGAATGTCAGCATTTGGTAAAATTTCACAAACAGGTCAAACTAGTCAGGTATCTATGCTTGAAATAGTTAAAGAAGCATTAAAAGATGATGGCAATGCAATTATCATATAGCAACTTATAATCTACAAAGTAACAAATAAATCTTCCACTCCTGAGGAACTTTGGATTATCAGTCTATTTCAAATGCAGGAAGTAAAAAAGATCTTCACAAATTTTATGTTAACAAGAGCTTTTTGTAAAATATGGCAGCCCAATTGTAAAAAACCCTGACAGACATGAGCAAAGCAATCATACCCCCTCAACAAAGATAGGGAGTGGGGCATTACTTCAACACCATCATCTTTAAATGTCATTCCTATAAAGCATTAATTAGAATATGTACAACAATAAAACAGCAGAATGTGTATTATTTAAGTCCTGAACAGCAAACTTCTTAACAAACTAAGCACTTAATAGTATACATAACAAACGTAACTATAGTTAAATTAATGCATAGAATAAGGAATTCAGAAAATATTTAAAGCAAGTATTTAAAAGCTGAAATGTAAATATTAATACAAAGTTTGTTATAATATAAACATAAGAAACATCATTTCTTGCCCAGTACACAAAGGGCAAACAGTATGTCTCACTAAGAGCAAAGACCACATTTTTAGAGTTTTCATGTTCTTGCTTGGCATTTTTCAAACATGCAATTTGAAAGTATCAGTAGGGACTAGGGAAGGGTTCAAAGGCACACATTTTTATTACATAATTCATTGCGTTTTTCTCTCTCTAGAAGCAACTTGAAACAAACATACCAAACTTCATGTCATTGGAAATTGATAAGTAAATATTGTGCAAGACAGTTTCAATTGATTTGAGTACCTGAAACTTTTCTTCCTTCTTGAAAATATACAACAAAAAGCTCAACAAATGTACTATGTAGGTCATGAGGTCAAATATGCACCAAATATGCGAACTTGAAACATCGAAATAATATGCACAAATTGTCATCACAAACAGCCAAACATTTTTGTGAAGAATTCGGACATCAAACACTTTCTCAGCTACACAATTTACACAATAAAACACAAATATTTATTCCAAACATACAAACACGTCCCTCAACAAAACAAGGGTCATTCACCGAGATAAGTAATGTTATGTTTTATGTTTTGCTGAACAGTTGTGTCGAAATATTGCACGGAATTCTTTCAATTAATGTTCAACAGGTGCTCAGGTTTGGACAAACCTCTGCAATGTTTGCAGGGATGGAATACTATTTCATGTGATGCAATAAAAGCACTAAAACACACTCTTTTCCCCTGTGAAAAAAAATTCATGAGTTCATGAACACTTCATGAACTTCATGAAGTGTTCATGAAGTGTTCATGAACAGACAAATGATGTTCATGAACTTTCATGTTCATGAACATGGAGTTCATGAAGTCTCTGTCAGTTTCATGAACAAGATTTCATGAACTTCAAATTTCATGAATTATTCATGTAACTTTCATGAACTTCAAAGTTCATGAATTATTCATGAACTTTGAAGTTCATGAACTATTCACAAGATTTGACCTATTGACCTAGTTTTTGACCCCAAATGACCCAGTTTTGAACTTTGCCTCTGTGAATTTGACCCAAAGGAATATTACTGAGAAATTATTTTAAAATCAGGTAACAAATAAGAGGCTTTGTCAAAGGGGCTAAAATTTGGGCCTACTTTTATAGGCCCTCATATTTCCTGAACGTGTCTCACAGTAAACAACCACTGATGGCAGCACATGGTGTATCTTCTGTTAGAAAAATTTTGTTTTTGTTTTTCCTGTTTTTATAATGGTGAAACAAATGAACAAAACACCCAAAAGGTAAAATTTATTTGTGGTCAACTTTAATACTTGTTGTTTTAAAGTTATGATGCATTAAATCAACAGCAATGCATGTTCCAGTTTGTACTTGAAACTTTCAATATTTCGGACAAATTTTTCGGATAATGTGCTTTATTTGTACCGAATAATACTTTGATTGTACTTTAAATTTACTTCTGTTTTACTGTTTAATAATGTATTGATATTTTAACTATTATCAAAATGCACAGCATGGCTTTATATATACATTTGAGTTTGGGCAGATTATCAAAGGGATGTTAAAGCTACTTGAATTATTAAAATTGAACAGTTGTGTTGGAAAAAAAGGAAAAGAAATAGAAAAAAGATTTGTGTCATTGCCCCTGCGAAAGTTTCAAGAGCAGTTCAAGAAAAGTTCTTGCTCTGTCCAAGAACAGTGTTCATGAATTGTACATGAACTGCTCTTGAGTTAAAAGAACTGTTCAAGTGCATTTTAAGAAAAAATGGCCGCTTCATGAATCTCCAGTTCATGAACTTATTCATGAATAAGTTCATGAACTTATTCATGAATCTCCAGTTCATGAACTTATTCATGAAAGAGAGATTGGCGTTTCATGAATAAGTTCATGAACTGGAGATTCATGAAGCGGCCATTTGTCCTTCATGAACAGTTCATGAATTCGTTCATGAACAAGATCATGAACTTGTTCATGAATATTTCATGAACAGTTCTTGATTTTTTCACAGGGGTTATGAATGAGTAGCTGTTGCTTTAGTGGGTTTGGAATGCTGTACATGCAATTGGCTAATTCAATCTGGTTTAAAGGTTGTAAAACTGCTTATGGCTTATGCTACAATTATCAGTCAAAGGAACATAACTAAGAACATTATTTATTTTTTGTTGCATTATTTTTCTGTGCTCTGCTTAAGTTTCTGTTGAGTGCTGCCCTTTTCTGTCCGATTTGTTATCCTTTTAGCTTACTCCATCGTCTTTTGGTCATACTATCATAAATAATTATAAAACAGAATTTCTTATTTCTTGTCAAAATACTCCATTCAATTTTTGTATATAATTAATTAATTAAATATATTAAGTTTATTTTTATTTCAATAAATTTGTCGCTAAAGTGTCTTTGACTTCTATGAGTTTCACTTAACCAACCTTAACCAGCATATTAAAAACGAAAACTTGGAAGGGTAAAAGTCAGTACTGGTTGAGATCCAGTCCTGGAAAATTGGTTTGGTGAAAAAAGGAGACAAGTTCTTGAGAAACAGTGTTAATATAAGCCAGAATAAACAACCAATGTTTGACTGTCAGACATGATGTACCCATCAGTTATTTCAAAATGTCTCTAGACACACACCTTGTTCAACAGGTTATAATGAGGCATAATGTTTAAGAAACATTGAGGGATTTGATTTATTTATTATGAGCATAAGTAAATACCACACTTTACCGCACAACAAAGTACCAATTGAAAACATACGGTATTGGCAAATCTTCAGACAAGTTTTTGCTTATAACTGACAATAAATCTGCAATGCATTTCTAATTGCAAACATTTAATTCTCTTGAAATAGCAATAAAGTACAAGTGCTTACCCCTATGCTCTTGTTCATATATTTACACTGACAAGTTAGGCTTTACATAATTGTTCTACATACTGACTGTGTGGGCATGAACCATAATCATACCATGAAATGTAACCTCAAAACTGTGCCTTAAGTATGACAGGATTGCGAAAGACTCGCGAGACGATGGACTACGAGTGAACGGCCATAATAATGATACTGTGACATAAACAATGAAAGGGTCTCAGGGGACTTAGGTCTTAAATGTGCTGTGATGACAAGAACAGATTCTGTGTTTGAATTAATATATCATAAGGAAAACCATAGACATACAACATATTGGAAGTGTGGGTACACCTTCAGTTTTGGGATATCTGTAGGTCTTGGGTACTCCCATTGTAAACGGTTAGGCCAGGGTACTAGCATCATAGATCTGCTTGTGAGTCTAATGGGTACTAGAAACTACAGGACATAAATATCACAATACCATCCAATTCATACACAATTTTATATATCACCTATGAAGTATGTTTATCAAACCTCATACATTAACAATATGGTTATAAATCAGATATTAAGTACCAAGGTTCAGAAGAAATCTATCTTGTATTTAATATACACAGACAATAAATAAAGGTGAATAAGAGCGATATCAAACAATAGACAAGATTTTCTCTCCACATGGAAGCTGTAGAATAACAGTCCTTGACCTTCAAAACTCTAACAACAATGACCTTGACCTCTAAATATGCCTTGAATGCAAAACAAAGGGTAGAACTAGAGTACATCAGTATATATACATATATTTGCTAAAGTACCTGGTATATACACAACCATAGGTCAGTGTGTCAATTGAGGGCAAGACCGCATGCTATTTAAATATGGGTAGGAATTTCCACAAAAATGTAGATTGTTCTTTAATATTTATACCACTTATCGGGGAGAATACTGTCTCGTAAAAAGCTGAACTTGTCATAATTTTAATAAATATACTCAAATTCAAAGAGCATCCATTTAGATGTCACAGTTCTACATGACTTCATGAAATGGCCGTTACCCTATGCCACTGAAGCGAACGACCAGCCAGATTATGCCTATAAGCTGGTAAATATAGCATTAAGTCGCCTCGATAAAAAATCTTTTGATGTCTATATCTTTTCATTCCCATTGAATGAGTGGACACTTCGGTCGTCAAAATATTGGTGACTAGACGCAGATACTGTGATTCTCATAAACACGCGATAATTAGAAAGCCCAAGACACCTAGGTAGCTAGCCGGTTAAAATGGTATTTATCAAGTGTAGGCCTATTAATTTATCTAACAATATAAGTAAATTAAAATGTTTATCCGATATTTTTTCAACTATATACTACCTTATCACCAATAAAGAAATGCCTTCACAGGTTAAAATTGGAGGGCGTCAAATTTTTAACCTTCAATACCATAGAACTCAATTGACCTGAAATCAATTAATATTTAATCAATTAATAGAAATTTTTCTAATACGAGGAAAGTAAAATTAGCACAATTGAGCTTGAAAACTATGTAGGGGCAATACCTTTTTTGAAGCTCTGTTGTGAAATGATTTATTTAACATCTGGCGTGAAAATCGTCAAATTGTCGCAATTTAATCATCAGGTCATGTGACACAAGCCTGGGAACATGTGGGAATTATACACCTTAGCTGTCAAATCCCTTAAATAATAAAGATCCAATCATTATTAAAAATGTTTCACCCTTGAAATCTGTGATCAACAATAATCAACAGCTTCAATAAGATCAAAGAAAAGTTGAAACAAGCTGATATTGGGGGTTGATACATAAGTAATGCATATCGTCACGCTTCACTAAACCACTGATAGTCCTGTAATACAGTCAGTCAATTACTTTAATACAATATTCCCTAACTTTTAACAGTTTTAACATAAAGTTGGAAGTTCGAAAAAAACTGGCAACTACATGTATCTGTACTTAATAAAGAAATAAATATGTGTTTGAAGTTTCTAACCTAAACTATTAAAATTACATAAATTAGAATAATTAAAAGGAAATTTGAGTTGACATAACAACACCTCCAAACTTCAATGTATCCAAATATACTTTTTTGGGTGTAGTAGCTTTTAAAACTTTGTGATCTTGAACATTAAATAACATGACAATTATGTTTCAATCAGGGGTATATATAGTTGTGAGAATGGTTTTGTTGGAAGAGGCCACCTTTACCATCAGCCTGTTGATTTCCATGTACTGTATCCCCCCCCACCTGAATAAAAGCTCCCCCCTTATTAAAGTCACTGTCCCTTTTTTGGAGAAAATTTGTTGTTGTTTTTAAATTGTATACGTATTGATGTTTTGTATGATGGTTATCAATGTTTTGTTAATGCTTCATCAATAACATACTAAACATTTATTATAATTTTTATGATTTTTTCACAAATTTGTTTGGATTTTTTTTTTAATTAAGACCCCCAAATAAAGCCGCCCTTTCTTAGAATGTATGGCCCCCAAGGGTTGTTACTTTGGGGGTTACCGCGAAGGGACCTCAAGGGGTCTCTCTATTCTAAATAATGACTGGGCAAGCTAACTAAGTAAATTTGGCCCAATAGGGAAATTTAGGTGTCAACAAGAACAAATCAAAGTCAACATGAAATTCAAAAGTGCGAAATTTATTTACAAAATATAACAAAATAGGACATGTCCAAACAAATTGTCGTTGCAACCTCAGGACTCTACTTCAAATTAGCACATAATGGGTGGTCAAAAATTTTCAAATATCAGTTTTACAAATATATTTAAACTTTGTCAAGTAGATACTGTTAAATCAACTGCATACCACACACTTCTTAAGGGGGTTTTGATTTGATATTGATA
The DNA here is from genome assembly GCA_963678985.1 of Spisula subtruncata. NCBI lineage: Eukaryota > Metazoa > Mollusca > Bivalvia > Venerida > Mactridae > Spisula > Spisula subtruncata. The sequence goes on from OY787665.1 coordinate 28,779,509, forward strand.
AAGTACATTGTTTAGTTACGAGCAGATAAAATTGCATGGGCGAGAATTACTAACAGCGGTCACCACAGTTTAATCATTTGTACAAACATAAAGGCAGATATAAGTAAATCAATTTGGATGGCCAATACTTGGAGTATTTGTCTCTGTTTACTATATATGACCACATCAAAGATCAGACGTGTTTGCATCTCTTTCACTAAAAGCTCAATAAAATCTTCAAGTTGTATATATACGGGACTGAAGGGTTGTGTTACTGGGTCGTAACACATTTTTCCGCAAAAACTTGCAAAACAAATCGGCAATCCTACACTGCTATATAGAACCAAGAATATTTAAACCTACGGTTTTAGAAGGTTACATTTAATTTTGTAACATATATTACGTAACAGTACAGAAATTAATTAAATGATGTAGATATGTGAAAGGAAAAATCTGCATGCTCGCTTTACCTTCATTGAGTCATAAGTGGGATGTCACATTCAGCACCACAGACAACCACCATTTCTTTTGTCCATCAATTCACATGCATTGGGTAAAGTGGAATGCACTTTGTAGGGACCTAACCCTACTCAGAGCGATTAAATGATGGCCTAGAAGGGGATCAAACTTATACAGTGCAGAACAAGTGTTTTCATAAATACATGACTTGTGCCCTCATAGTTTAATGGTTAGCGCGTTTGCTATCAAATCTGGCGACTACCGGGGTTCAAATCTGCTTGGAGGCACACATATACCTGCCATGTTTCAGCAGAAAAATGATTGGTAAATTATATAAAATGCTATGCAATAACGAATCAATCATTTGTGTGATAATGCCATACAGTCCTAGATTTTACCTCAACACATTTTACTTCAACACAAGTAAATATACGTAAATCAAATATCTATCAATTTTGCATCTTTTCTCTGTAAGTGTGTAGGTGTATGAATAATGATTTATATTTTGATCAATTATAGCAAGTTTTGTCTCATCTTAATGCATCACCCACAACCATGACTATCTGACTTGTATGTAATACTCTCTGATAATATCTGATAATATCCGAGGCTAAGTTGACCTTACGACCCTAAATACCGCCATGTCATTACTGCATTGCCTAAAGCAAATACATATCATTATATTTAATTTTAAATGAATGTCTTGTATTTACTCTTTGATATTAAATTCACCAATTTAGAAGTTTTACTTATTTATTTTAAAGTGATTGTGATACTATCATTAAACTAAAATAAATATTTCTCAATGACTTTCTAGTGACTTCATGGGTTACTAACTAAGGGAACTTAGTGGTAGAGTGCCTGAGACTATATTATTGAATATTCACTGATCAGAAAATCGTGGACTCAAACCTGAAGCATTGTATGATGTTGAACCATTAGATTAACATATACCGAGTATACCATATGCAATACAGAAAGCAAGATACATGTTTTCAATCTTGTACAAAAATGTTACCCGAGGTGCTGCAAATTTTGATTTCGTTGAGTGTTGACAGTTTTAAGTGTATAATGAATGACCCCTCAGCAGGGCCTTGCTTGTAATGCTGGTACAATTTGACAGGTATTACTGAGAGGTTCAATATCTGCAGATATATACCCCCAGCTAAATGATAAGATGATCGAACATATGTGTACAAAGGTTATCTATGTGACAAGTATTCTCAATGAAATCATTCAAGGATTTTAGTTTTTATATATTATTTTCTGAAAATGGGAGTGTGTATTGATAAACATACCTGCAGATCAGTGTTATATTATAGACTCCTATATACTTCCTGATTAGTTCTATCCAGATTTGATCATTTAACAAGAGAATTGTTTGTAAATGAATTCTATGCCCCATGGCAGGCCGCAGCACTATAGACCGAAGATAAAGGTCACAGTGAGTGACCTTGACCTTTGGCCTACTGACCTCAAAATCAATAGGGTCATTTGCTGTTTCTGGCCAACCTCCAAGTAAAGTTGGAAGACCCTAGGGCAAAACTTTTTTGAGTTATTGAATGAGAACCATTTGATTTACCAACCGACAGACCAATCAACCAACTAGCAACCAGACGAATGCAAAGCAATACACCCCCTCATCAACGATAGGGGGGCATAAAAACGTAACAAGTGTTTTTATCAGTTTTCATACCCACGTAAATTTATTTAGAATGTACAATTTCAAAAACGGGATAGGTCTTCATTGAATTTCAAGAATATGAGCTCCATGATCATAATTCAAAGCAATTCAATATGATTGTCTCATAATAGTTTCAGATTAATTTGATCAAATTTACAAAAATTAGTCACAACCATGAATGCTTTACCAGCAAGATCATGAGACAATCAGACAGGGATGGTCTGTATAGTTAAGACACCCTCCTACAGCTTACAGAATCATGTGACAGTAGCTCAAAATTGACAACAACCATTCTTACAAGACACCTTCCTAGTATCCTACAGTGGTGGTAATTTATACAGTACAATATGACAAGCATCTCAGACTATGAATCTTATACCCAATTTTCCTTAATGATTGTTCATCCCTGAAATCATTCAGATTTTCTGACAAAAACCAGTTTCAATCTAAATGACTGATTAAGACCATTCCCCTGAACTTACACAACATGTGGGTGAATATTACTCAATGAAATTTATCTTAATCAATGAAATGATCTGTAAACAACAAAACAGAATAGTCGGACACTGATGGCATCATTTTTAATATGTTATATTTCAGATACACTACACTGTCACAGATCAGACTATCCCAACAAATCAACATGATTTATTATATTCATGAAATCATCCTGTTTGTAGTCCAGCTAACATTTTGAAGCTTGTTCAGAAATGTTGTGAAACAGAACCGAACAGTGGGCGAAATTAGTGCTTCGTTTTCGCCCTCATAAAGGGCCGTAACTCTGGTAAAAATTTACCTTCTGTTACAGTCAACTACACATTAAAGGTTGTAAATTTGCAAAACTTTGAAAAAATTTTGCCAACGGCTTGTGAGAGTTCAACACATAAGATTTTGCGTTACAATGTACAGACAGACAGACGAGCAGTACCAATGCTATATGCCCCCATTTATAAATAAGTGAAGGGGGGGTATGGGGGCACAAAAATGGGCGTTCTTCGTAATATGTCAACATATAGCAAACATACAAAAAATGATGGGGTTGCCCATCTACCCCTCAATACATTAATTTTGTTTAAATTTCTAAAAACATTTCAGTCGGGGTGGATCTAACTAACTTAAGAAATTATTGATACAATTACAATTCAGTAATATGATACAATATTAAAAACTTTTCGGTACGGTCTCACTCAGAAGTTCAATACATGGATTTAATTCTACTGAAATATGTTTCAATAAAAGTCACCCATCTCTTTATACCGGTTCACATAGGTTGAAACCCATGTATTACACCAAAACATTGGCCAGAGTTGAAAGTTCACAAGTATCCAAGCTAAGTTTACAATGAGATGAACTTTAACTGGACAGGCTATTTTATAGTACGATAATTACATGGGAGTTTAACGCTAGTGTGAAATGGACAATAGATATATAGCAAGCATATAAAGTGTTTAACTTCAAAGCGCTTTATAAGTGGTTCATAAGTACAAGTGAAGGGTCCTTTATTAGTCACAATCAAGTTATCTATGGACGTATTCTTCTCCACTGACCTTTTAAATTGGTCCGAGAATAATTCAAGCCACTATTGGTCAAGGCTTCTGTCATTTTATGCCTTGAAACTTAAAATGTCCAGCATTTGGACACTGGTCATTGACTTATCGTTGGGTCATTTGAAACACTTGTCACCATGACACATAACTACAACTGACCTGGGTCAAATTATCCTGAAAAGCCAATACCAGCTGACCAGTATGATAAGTTAACAGTGACCATTACGGCCGTATGAGATTACTCGGTTATTCGTGAACTAAGCCTATTTTAGTATTAGTTTTAAGTTAGATAACTTCGATATTCTTTGAGATAAGGCTAATAGGAATTATTTAAGTCAACAATGTTGGTAGATAATTCATGTAGATCAATCAAACTAACATTTTCTTATAGGAGTTAATCCAATAATTGGCTTGAAAGAAAATGAATGAAAAAAATCCTTAATTTATACCAATGTCTATGTTTCCGCCCACTAACTGGTCAAGCAATGCCAACTTGGCGTAACTGGTCACTTATTTTACATAAACTTACAACCATATAGCTTCTATATCTACAAACGTCTCGTAGCTTTCAATCACTCTCAAAAACATGCCGCCGTCACCTTTGTGACTTAAAAAATTGCTGAATCTGCAAAAACATGAAGTTAAATGTTAGAGTGCAGTAAAAATGTAGGAGTTAGAGTACAATATAAATCATTGATACGGAAAACTATTGACACAGTTTGATCAGCTGATGTTTAAGTTAAAGAAATACAAATCATCAAAGATCAAGGCTGCGAGGCTGCATGAATGTTGGTAATGTTCTTTGTAGATCAACCTGAAGCCCTATAATGACTGTCTCGTCTTCCTACGCTGTACGTAACAAAGACATTGTACCAGACAAGGAGCCAAGACACGACCGTATACCAGCAACTAAAGAAAGAAAGAAACTCAATTCAGTACAAAAGGTTAAACTTAGAGGGTGTCCAGGTTCCTTAAACAAACTGAATAAAGCACTGCTACTTATAATTACATGTATATAAAAGACCAGGTCCCTCCCCCTTAACTTTTGCAAACACTTATAACCAACACCCTTAAGTGTAGTACTTGCTTCACAATTTTTATATCATTTTCAAAGAAAAGCTTACCCCAAACAATTGTTTGATTGTAACATTAAAATCTAGTTCAGAGTTTTCTATATAAAGTACTAAATCATTCATAAATTATTACTATAGGTAAAGCAAACATAGCCGTGAACATAAGCGACAGATATAAACATATTTAACAAATTAATACTCGCACAAAAACTTATTCACCGGACAAATAACGAAGAATATTGCCATTCTTAAACCCCGTTACCTACAGCGATTTTTTCATAAAAATCATAAAATGTTTCATTCATAAGAGATGAATGCTATATTTATACATTCAAAATGAGGCACTTTAAATTCTTGTATTTTCTCTTTGGATTTGGTGTAGGACAAAGCACTGAAACAGCGTACAGTAATGTATCATAAAGAGATGTCTCCGCACTAACCTTCGAACAATATAATCACTGAACTTACTTAACAACAAATATGTCAATAAAAAATTCATATTAAACATATATTCTAATATAACCGCAAGCTTGCCTATATATACCGCCAGTTTGCAATAATTAAAATTCCAACTGACTTTTCTGATCTTATGTGGCATATATAAACCTCAATTTCTTTTAAAAATCATGTTCCATGGATTATGGTAGATCTTTTCACTGACTCATTATTACTTCATATAATTTGATAGCATGTAGAAATACAGCATTCATACTGATAGGCCCATACAGTCCTTTGTTTGAAACAAAGACATGAGCCATCTTAGGTAACAGGGCAATGTTATCACAGGACTTAGTTATAATTCTCTCCCAAACAACATACCTGGTACAAACATTGATGTATAATATATGTGTGCATGCTTTATTGACATGTAACAGAATGTCACTCACTGCCGAATCAAACAAGTAGTCTATAACGTCGGACATTTTTTCGGAGTATTTCAAGGGCTCAGTGCAAAGTTATGGTATCTTCTTATATGTAATAATGTAGTTACCAGAGTTCGGCACCAAGCCCAAGGCTTCAATTCTTGTGTCATAAAAACATTCCATGATTAGGCAAAAAAGGAGAAAAAGGTTGTTAACGAACACCAACACAAAATCATGGAACTCCAATCATACCAGAGACATTACGCATGCGAGCATTATAAGAACTATAATAGAACTTAGAATTCCATGCACAAAGTCTCACTCAACATGTCGTCACTGTATTATGACTAAGAAACTTCTGTCAAACTCGAAGGATATGACAGTAATTTGAGGAATTGTACTCCCTCCCCTAGCGTAGGTATGAGACTGCATCCTCTCTCAGATTCACTTACACAAGACCTGTTCCATTATGTGAGGATTCAGAATTGTTTCTCCTGTCACTAGCATTTGTTAACAGATAGTGGTTGGCCCAGTTTTTTTTATTTCTCAGTCCAATCAACTATATCATATTTCGTAGAGGGTTGTCCTGGAGTGCCTGGTAGCCCTGGACAAAATTCCCGGGGGCAGGGGTATGGACTCCCTCTGGATCCGCCCATTTTGCTTACATAGATGTGTATGACTAATGATATGTGTAATATGTGGTAGATCTTTATATTAAAGTAAACTCTTTATACATATTTGACAACTATATATATAATTCACCTTTGAATGGACGCAATTCCTTTAACTTTATCAGCAAGTATTTATATACAGTACAGAGGATTGGTATGCATATAGAAGTAAATTCCATTTCATATCGTGACATCTAACATATAAGGATTGATACAGTTCCACCATACTTCAAGGCTAGCCAACCAATGTTGATTGCATCTAGGTTCAATATTGATGTCAAAGACAGCGAAATTCTGTATACACAAAACTACAAACACTTAGTATACATATGTGAAATGAAGATCGTTATTTTATTTTTAAATATTTTTAATGAACAAAACTCTTCAGAAAATAAATATTAAAATTATAAATTTATGCTGATTTTTTACTTTGTTGTACAAGGTGGCCATGTTGGTACAACATGTAATAAAATGCAGTCAACTACATTTGTTCACTGACTGTATAGTAATATAAATCTAGGAATAACTTTGCTGAATATTGAAACATTTGCGTACATGTACTACACTGATTAACAAATTTATGTAAGTTTCAAGTACAATGTCCTCCTATGAAAGTACTTCAGTGGTTCCAATTCACTCTGAAAAAGGTGTTTTGACACTTGAAATTTTCAAAAAAGCCACAATGCAGTGACTGTCGAGATTTTGGTTTGAAGGGTACTTTTCTCTTAAAATCATGGCTATTTTCATAATTTGGCCTATAAAATGGTAAACTTTTGTCACACGTATCAAAATGAGCATCCTGATTCAGGAGCTAGTGGGGACCCCTATAACACTGAACTTATTGTGTTCACATCACACACAAAGTGGATGACTTAATATACAGACAGGTAAAGACAATTTTGACTGGCTCACAGCCAATGTCCTTATAAAATTCACCACTTTATGTGGCTACGCTGCTATGAAATGTATTAAAAAATGTGAGACATCAAAGGCTGAGTATATTCTGTTAGATCAAGATTATTCCAGCTATAATGTTCAAGCAGGTTTATAAAAGCTCAGGTTAATCCAAATTTCAAGATGGAATGTGGATGAATTTTGCTTTTATATTTTGTCAAATAACGAGTTAAATTTGTCAATCTGGTTTCAATGTAAACTAGTGACCTCAAAATCTATCTAACATTGTATAGTGTATACGTATAATGTGAAGGGCAAGATTAAACTTCTGTAGTCAACATATGATAAAAAATTCATAAGATCATTTTACATGTACTATGTTGTACGGTACAAAAACAGAACATTGGTTTTCCACCTTAATGCTGCACATGTTCTTCGATTCGTGCTCATTCTGTAATGTATGGCTAAATAAAAGAAAGTTTAGATACAATTTTATTGGTATAAGCGGCATGTGAAATGCCTTTGATACATATATCTAAATTCTAATATCTACTATCAGAGGTTCCATTTCACTTGGGTGTATCGATTTTGACCCTTGATATTTCTAAAAAAGCCTCAAGATTTTGGTCAGAAGGGCCAATTTCTCTTAACAATCATGAGTATTTTGTACATGAAATGGTTAAATTTAGTCAAAAATTTCAAAATGACCATTCAGATTGAGAAGCTAGTGGAACCCCTGCTACAATATGCAAGTAGAAGTTTAACAAGTTTGGTTTGTTACATGTATACTATAGTCTATATATACTTACGTCTTGGAATGTCCTCGGTGACTGATTCGAGGAAGTCTTGTGGAGTCATATAAATCACCCGTTCATATTCTACCGATGCAAACTGCTGGAATCGTTCTTCTCTATATGTCATAGGTCGCAACATAGAAGACGCCTGAATAATGATAAATGAAAGAGGATAATATAATAGTATTAGTCTGTTAGAAGCTCATGGTGAGCTGAGATTCTAGTTTCTTTTCTTAAAATATCTGCGCCAAAATCAGTGCACAAAATGATCCAACATAAAGCATTCTGATAATTGCAAACCAATGAAGGTTTTGATTTCTAATTCATCTATTTTATCGCAAGTACATTTTGTAAATTATACTCTAGCTACCGGTACATTATTTGAAGAAATATGACTCTTTTTAAAATTCAGATTTTCCTCTTTTTTCTTCATAATAACAAAGTCAGAAACAACAGAGTCATAGGAAGACAAAACTGTGTTCAGTAAACGCTTATAAATGCCCTGGTGGTAGCCTTGTCTATAACAACGAGCTAAATCGATCAAATTGAAAGTTTTGTTACTTGACTAACTAACAGACAGGTAAATGACTAAATCACTATGCCTCCTAGTAGAAGCCTGGGCGTAAAAATTATTGTGAAAATGATGTATAAGAACAAGATTTTTAAAAAAATAAGAAGAATGAATACATATGGTAAAATAACATATTTTCAAATACTTCACATAAAAATGAATGGCTGGGGTCACACACACACGCTTATCCTTATCATTCCTAAAAAGCTAATCTATACATCATTACAAAACACATTAAAGACCTAGAATTATTGCTGATCATATTTAAAAGATTAAATAGCTATAACAAAGACCAAAAAATGAAGGTATTTATCAATCATAGGCGTATCAATACAAAACTTAAAGAAGCAAACTATGTTATAAAGCTGTTTTTGATTATTGAAATATTAGACCTCGCCAAATGATATTTGAAGGCCAACTTCACTGAAAAGTTTAAATATTTTCATACATATTGACAGAAGAAGAGGGTCAAAGGTGATTGAAGTCTCTAAAATAGATCTATGCTTGTTGTTCAATCCAGTCATTTCAAAACTTTCAAAAGAATGTGTTAGGATTGTTATTAAACTTATGGTACAAGGAAAGTGCTTTATATGACTCGTGTATCAATCATTATGTATATTAGGATATTGAATTACTGTCAAACATAGATAAATCGATCAGTGCAGGAGGTATACCAGGGAAATATATAAAATATATGTAATATTAGAATCTATTATGCTGATGAATATGTACTCTGTCTGTTTAAATATTGATATCCATATTCATGTAAAGTTTTAGCTAAAACACACTCAAGGTTAGAAGTTGTCAATGAGAATGTAAAATAGAGAGACAGGACAAGTATGCATAATCAAATACTGCGGTTGAACACAAACAAATTTCAAGATCTAACATCATATATTATTCACTTGTAAAACTTAACTACAGGTACAGTAGTTATAACTTATAAATACTTGTAAAATTGCGTAATAAGCAATATTCCGTTAGGATTGGTTTGGTATTACAAGTAAATTGACTTGGTAGGGTTCAATATAAAGTTTTATTTATCATATCGCCATCCAATGCTATTTTTTAAGAAAAGGCCAGCCATTTTGGTTTATGAGACACCTATACTTTCTTAGAACATTCCTCACTATGCAAGACACTAGGCAGGAATGTACATAGTATCAATTGAATTTGACTAGTTTGCAGCTACCCAGCTTGACATATTAGGCATAAAAACCAGTCAGTACTAAAAAATTCCACCTTTGGCTATTAAACCACTTGGCCATGGACATTTATAACTTTAAATTGGGACCATGAAATTAATACACAGGTTTTCCTCTGATTCACCAAGCAAGTTAAATTTTATTAATTGCATCATGTGTAGTTATCAAGATGAAACAGGTTAGTACTTAATATTTAAGTAATACTTCTAAGTAGTAAGTTCTAGTTTTAAACTTTAACTTGAAAATATATATAAATTATAATGTAATACACAGTCACACATTATAACAAAGTAAATGATCCATCACTTTCAAAGGGTATATTTTCACATACAGCTAACCATCTGTTACCCTTTGTAAGTAACAATCAATCAATAAATCAAATAAAACTGCTAAATGCTTTAACAGCATCTTTTTAAATCAATTATAAGTCAATTATAAATGCTATCATTCAATCTTCATAGTTTCTTTGATAGCTAATTATTAGGTTCATAATAAACTACACAGAGAATGGGGCATATTGGGCCCATTTGTACATGCTACTAACCAATTAACACATTTCTTTCATCTGTAATCAGATCAATCAACTTGGCTTGTCACCACAAAAGTGTAACATATGAAAACATCAACACCTTCTCAATGCAAACCGAATTACCTCCCCTGCACCTTTACTGTCAATTTTGTAAATAACAGTGCAACAGTGGCAACTGGAGCTAGAAACAGTTGATGATTAAATCACAACAAATTGACAGTAATATAATCAAAATTACCTAAAAAGAAATGGGCATGCAAGAAAGAAATCAAATTGTAACACCTCAAAACCAGTAGAAATGATAATTCTGAAATGTCATAATAAACTAAAATATTTTTTCTTGCAAAAAAATGCAGAAGTAAATTGCGCAAGAAAAACAATTTCCCCGACGCAAATCGAGTATTATGGATTTCCGACATTTCACCAGATAAATGAAAGTTGGAAATCTTGATTAATGTCTATTTAAGGAAATTGATGAAATGTTTCCAAAACGTAAACACCAAAAATACCTCATCAGATTCCTGGGCAGCGTACACTTTTGGTAGAAAATCAGCATTTTTGTGGTATTTTCTCCATGCCTGCCAAGCAACGAAACACGTGCATGATGTCCCGAGAATTAACGTAGTATTTAGACCCTTTCGGACAGGTTTTACTGAGTGAAAATGTCTTAAACTAGTTCTTAAAGTCGGAGAATATTTTCTAAACACAGAGGCAGCCATTTTTTACTGGTACCCTATCTACTCGTGAATTAACGTCGTAAAGTACGAGAACCAGAATAACACATGTACGCATGCGCAAGAGGTCATGTCTAAACCAGCCGATAGACCGTCTATACTATAGCTCTGCAGTATGTATAAGAACTTCAAAAGAAGTACGCATGTGAAACCGAATGTTGGATTAAAGCGTTTGTGAACGAACATAGAAATAAATTGAACTTAAATTATAAATTATTGTTTGCTGTCTGGATTTATACATTAAGCGAAATAGTTAATATATTGAATTTTAAATAAAAAAAATATATAAAAAAAACGGAATAAAAAGTTGGTTTTCCGTCGATGCTAAGGTAAGAAAGAGTAGTATACTATATTACAAAAAATATAAACGCGGAACTGGATCTTATAAATGATGAAAGTGATTCGTCTCCAATATGTCAGACCCGTCGTTTTTTAGATTCTGAGAATAATAGACTGGAAAATTATGGAATTAAAACTTTGCGCAAATTAATTAAGTAGCCTTTTGCCCATGATGTGTTCAATTGAAACTTGATGTGCATGCCTGATAATATTTTAACGCGGAAATGTCAGTGCATTGTGCAAATATATGTAACATTTATTTTATTATATTTTTTTTATTAAATGGAATTTCGGTGAACATACATGAACATACCATACTAAAATGTAAAATATATTTATATGATATGTTGCAGCCAGACGACAGACATATGCATGGAGGACTTTTAACTCTTTATCTATCGGTCAGAAAATATTTAGATTGTGTATATAGGAATATCAGTGTTGACGTATGTTTAAAGATCTTAAACATACCTACCGTGTGTGATAATGCCTTTTTCCGTACTATGTAAATGTTTTCCTTTGTATTGGCTTCGAAAGAAGATAAAACTAAGTGATTTTATGTTATCATAGAATATCTACCATGTATGTCTCTCACATATATGTTTGATGTCTGTTTTGATTGTTTTAAATATAATTTGTTTACTTCTTTAATTAATATTACTTACATGTGTTTATTTGCTTAATGCATGCACGCAGTTTTATCAGGTACCCGCACTACATATCAAGATTAAGATCAGCGAACATCAACAGCTTTTATCATTACCAAAATAAACATTGTTAATTAATTCATATGATCATAGTATATCATTAAAGCTTTTTTAAAATTAAATATTTATAAAATCAGGAACGCATATAAGCGATATATACGTTCCTGCTTGACTATCAGCTAAAACATGCATGATCCGCATCGTAATTACATATTAGTATATTCATACGCGCGCGTGTCAGACTCTAAAAAGTATGGTATTAAGTACTTTACATTTGTCGAATTGCCATTTTCATTATATACATGCTTCATCTCGTTGACATATTCTCTCGAGTCGGTGTTGTCAACATTTTTTCTCCGTACGAACATCTGTTAAAGACATATTTAACGCATTTAAACAATACAATGCGTTAAATTGGATTTCAATTAAAATACATTAAAACCCGATATAATAGAGCATAGCGCTAGATAATAGAGAATCACCGGACCGTGGTCAAACAGTTTGGACATACGACAGACGCGGTGTCTGACGTGGAGAAAGGTTAATTAATCTCTCGACTCAAACTAATCGATGACTTGGCGCTGTCAAGGGGCAAACTTAACTTGCAAACACGATTAGATTAAGTTTCTCATTTCAGTTTGTTCCAAATTATTTAAAAACCTTTACCAGGATTCTTTATTTTACACTTTCAGTGGATTCGTTGACAATACAGTATCTTGACGTATCAGCAGAAAGGGATTATCGAAAAAGGATTTCAATTCTTATCCTATTAGGATTTGATTGTTTATTGGATTATTTCATCATTTCGTTGAAGACGTACGGACCAGAATCTACACAGTGTGATTAAGTGTTTCATCAACGGAATTTTGTATTTTTAGTACGTGAGAAATGTCTACAAGACGTAAAAAATGTGTGTAAAACTTACATAAGGTGAACGAAGGTTTCACTTTATTTGGATATTTTCCTCATCTTTACTTATAACTTAGTGATTTGTGTGCAGTTTTTATACAAATGTTTGGATTTATAGTGGAATTATCGCATGTGTGAATGAATGACGAGAGTGTAACCTCGCTCGGCGACAACTTCATGTCGCATCTATGTGGTTTCAATAAGCAATGAGCCCCACCTCGCTCGGTGCCAATCCACTAGCCACGCCTAGTATACCCGGCCCCCAACACGTACCTGATAATTGGAGGCAATACCCAGCCCCTGATACTTGGAAACAGTTTGACGGACGGCAACATTATCTACAGACTAACTCGTCTCCTTACTTATTCTTAGAAATGCATCCTAATGCTACAAGGGGAGTTGCAGATTACACAAAATATTGTAAGTATCAATTCTATATTATACTTTTATTTTCATTTTAAAGATTTTCGTGTATTTTTGTATCATGATCATTATAAAATGATAGAAATCTTCGGAATGTGGTTTTGAATTATTGTTTAATTTTGTAAACATACTGTCATGATGTCTGCTATCTTTGACAAAATCATTTGAGGTGACTTCACCCATGCCCTATTGGCCTAAGTAATATGAACTGGCATTACAATTAAACACTGCGGTCCCCCACCGTCATGATAATTTTAAATACATTCATTAAAAAGTCAAATGAATTCACTGTTAATGCCTCTGTAAAATATGCAATGTATAAAATTTCATTAAAATTGCTAAAACTGACAATTATAACATGAAATGTTCCACAATGAGACGCGCTTATTGTCAAGGTGCTATACGCCTGTGACTTTCCTTACATGCAAAATGACATTAAATTCGACCAATTTCTGATCAAGCGTGTATGTTAATATACTAGACAAGGAAAATCTGTTACTGGAGATTAGTTGACTGAACCAGTTAATTGAGCTCGTTATAAGTCGTTTGGTTCATATTTAATATCTGTTTAAACAAAAAACATACTTGAAATAAATGAGAAAGTTAGCACAAATGTTATAAAATTCTGGAACACATAGGACGTTAAGTTAATGAAACTATGGGGAGTTGTTTTTTGTGTAACAACGATGATATTCTATTAAAGTGTTTACTTATACGTCCGCATTTATTCCCTTACAGAATGACAAAAAACACGCTAAAATGTAACCAGTTTAATTGTCTGTAATTTGTTCAAATGTACCTACGTTTCTCACGCATTGATGAATCGGGCGACTGTTAAGACGACTATTAATGTGTTTAGCTCTGGGATACGATATACAATGAAGTTTTCGTGCTGGTTTTTTTCTTGCCTTGTAATTGTTGATTTTGATCAAACTTTTTAGTTCATTTCTACACAATAAAATTGAATGACTTGGGTCATTAAGCTTGCGATCTCTACACGACTGTTCGTATAAGTCAATACAGACTCTGTGCTTAAAATCAATCAATTAAATGTATCCCTGATCGATCGTGATAAAAATTTGGTGGGCGCTTGATGAATCTGTCCTGACTTAGAGACATCAATAATTGGTCTGAGAAAAAAGAGCGCGACAGTTTAAATGACGCAAACAGTAGTTACACTACACGTGACAGGCGAACTCGACCCCGCCTTCGTCTGTTTCCGTTAGGCCGGGAAACAAACACCCTGGACATATTCACACAAACCGTCAGATGTTAAAAAATGCGTAAATCAAAACAAAGTAACAAAGTTTCAAGTTTTCGTACGAACAAGTTTAGATATTGTCTTCTCCCCGAATAATCGTCTACAGACTACGTGCACCTTTGTATTTCAATCTTGAGTGTAAGAGCCATCTAGTGTGGGTTATTGAACACCCCTTCTCCGCATTATATGTCAAACAAACTGCTTGTTAAAGCTCGAATCCACATGTTTAATAGGCCACCCAAATAATACATACTGACTAACTGTCCGCTTAATGCACTGACAAGCATAAATATCTATCTAAACACTTCAATGTACGCTAGAAATATTCAAACGACGTAGAACATTTTAGAAATGTTTGTCTAACTTCGTAATGGTGTTTATCCACATTCTACGGTGATCTATAGTCTCTCTCACACACTGTATACCATTCTGATTAATACTAGAAATATTAGCTTACCCAGTTTTTGAATTTTAATACATGAACTATTCAGGATCTGAACATACTAATTATCATACGACATGATAGGTTGTGTAGTTTGTATGCATAAATGATGCGTTGTGCGAAATCGATTGTAGCTGAATAACAAAACTCACCTAAAAGCCTAGACACCCAAACTGTCCAAGCATCATGAACATGTAAATAATAGGTAGATGAACTGCTAGTACAATTCAAACGACTCTGATGTAATTAAGATACAATTTTATTAAAGTACACTGCTGTGTCGTGAATTTTAACTCCCCCTCAATATTCGACAGTTGATAAGCAACCTGTATTGAATACTGAATTATAAACTGCGGGGGTTTTGATTATCGTTGTGACATTTGTTTTAAATGCCGACTTTGACAGACAAACGATGCATCTGTACGAGTTCTCCTCTGTGATTAATATCATACAAATATGCTTCACACTGTCCTACATTATATATACATACATGTATTATATATATAATCATAAAACCATCAAGCCTAGTTATAAGATAAACTCATTAAATATTCAGAGAGATTCACACAGGAATTGAACTTTTGGCAGTAGACAGCAAAACTTAGCCCGTGTATAAAATATTTGATATACAGTTGTCGACTTCGATAGTTAACGTTCGGCCATCATGAAATGAATCCAAAATTAGAATTAAAGTCATCACTTAAAATGTTTCTACGTCATATTATTATATAGCAGGCGATTTTCATAATTTTATGTTAATAATTTTGACGTGTCCTTTACATTCTTGTCCTTTACGTTAGAGAAAGAACGCGGAAGTTTTCAAGGACGTCCATACACGATCATTGTAGGTCTACTCCGCCTTCGTCCAATTCATACACGAAATCTGACGTACTTGCAGACGCCTGGCTAATAAACCACCCTGGTACGTGCGTGCACCAAATTAACACTTATTGAACAGTCAAACGATTTCATACCCGGAGATGTGTTGTCAACGTGGGATTAAACACTTGTACTTATTCATACATACACTTCACCTAGTTGATTGTACATTTATGTAGGTATAAGCTCATTCTGTTATCACTATTCAGTTTTCATACATATCATATTCAGCTATATCAGTATCAAGTGCATTCTGTCCGGCTACTAGTTCATACGATGATGTCACTACCGCTACAGTTGATGATTGACAGATTGTATAAAATATGACTTAAAGGTTCGGACCTTATAGTAGGCTTTTATAATCAAACCTGAACATTCGTTGACTAAGTCCACATTAGTACAGAAGATATTAGTTAAGGTCTAACAGTTGTTTTTATTCTGATGATATTTGGACGTAAATGCATTGTTGAGCTATGAATAATCATGCGTCCTATAAACATGCATGTCGGGCGTAATTAAATAAACTTTGACCATAATCTTAACAATTCTAGGAAATGGATTACTAATGTGAATAAAATCGTGTTGCACTTTAACTGTGTACAATTGGGATCAAAGTTACATGACGTAGGCGTAGGCGACATAATTAATGAAACTCAGTAGTGTCGTCTGCAATAACTAGAGTTTTTATTTTACGCCTATTCGATGACAGATCATACCATTGGGTCCTTTTCTGACAGTCGTAGTCGATGTTTATTTCCGTCGTATCAAGGAAAATATTTTCTAAGAACTTAAGGAACCAAATGCAATGTTTAACAGTTTTATGCATTATTCTGTCAACTATGAACCGATGTCTTGAATTGGGAACAAATAATGCTGATGATAGCAAGTCACTTAGGCCTCCAGAATCGAACAGATTTTTTATTTCCTCAAATTTGTTTTTCCAATATACAGTCACTCATATCAATCACTAGTCCACTGTTCGATCTATTGTCTATAGGAATTTGAAGTTTTTACATTTCTTAAATGTTCCATTCAGTCGCTGTTCTATCGTATGCATCGATGTTATTTAAGAAAGAATTGAGCCAATTTTACAAAAAATAGCAAATTTCCCAGCGTTTAGAATTCAATAGCTACATAATGACATCGTTTGTTACCCTCGTTAATACCACGTGTGATGTATTTGATTACACTAAAGTTATCTAGACCACATTTTGCATATTGTTCCGGAGATAATTCCACATTTCGCACAAAACAGCCCAAAAAAGACAAAACAACACAAAAAATGAATAGGTCGCATGGGTAACGGTCGTTTTTACCTCGCCTACTAATAGGAATAAAAATGATTCATTAAATAGTTCGTTTCCCAACCAGACAATATTAGTATAATTGTCTCTAACAATTAAGATCATCTATAGTGTTAACATTCTGTATGTCACCGAGGTTCTCTATCTCCCTGTTAATCAGATCATCCGAACACTTGCTTTTGTTTCAACAGTCCACGCATGGCTTCAGTATTTTATGTTCTTACAGTTGTCTAACAAATACATCGGACGGAAGTTACCGTTAGAGTTGTCAGTCTTTCTATCAACGATGACACTTAAGATAGCTATATAACTGATGGTTATCGACTTGTAAACATATTGCCCGTTTACAGGTAGTACACATTTTGGAAACCGACCAAATCAATTTTTTGCTGCGTTCCATAGACAAGGTATTAATCACAGGCGTCTCTAATGAATTTCCTTGTGTAAAATAAGTTTGTATTATACCCGTCTAAACACTTGTAGTGAACATGTCTCTGTAGTTTGTTCAACTAGGATATATGTCGGTGTGCAACACGTGGAAATTCTTCAGTCGTTACTGTTGCATTGATTACATTGTCAGCAACAGAGAGAGGGAAGCATGTCTGTAAAAACCCATTGGTCTCCACTCACGGTGGGTTCATATGCTTTAGCTATAATACGCCACACTTTCGATGGATCACAATGAACCGTCTTTATTACACATTGCTACAACATTTAATGATGATTCGCAAATTGACCGTACCGAACAAAATTCGCATGAAATCCTAATGCCCATGATTCCAGCACGCGATCGAGGTCAAACATTCACCTTGTCCCAAAAACGGCTTCATTCTTTCAAATAGCTAAAGTCAAGGGTGTTTTGGTGTTACAACTGTCTTTATTGCCAAGCCTAACGTAAAATTGCTGCACGCAAACACACACGGACTTGTAACTTGTAAGATATGCTTTACTTGCTTTATTGTTGAATAATAAATATACAAACATGTATAGGTAGATATATAGTTGTTTAAAAAATATCTCTGCAAGATTACATTTATGAATATTATAGAATTAATATCGCTATAAGCTTCCGTCGATGTTAACACACTTTAACGACTTGTTCCTCGAGATGTCTGCACGGAGAGCACATCTGATGTTATCACAGTTCGTTTCTGAGATATCTTCAGTATTGTAAGATGAGCGCGCTCTACTCAGTCCTTGGATACGATTCTGGTGAATTTCGCAATAGGTTATAAGAAGCAGCTTATAGCATTAAGAGCGAGCGAGCGAGTGTCTGTACTGCGAGGCTATGACTCCCCACTGAACGCACTTCTATGCGGTATAACTTACCTACAACCATTAACATCTAAACCACCTGAAAACCATGAATCATAGTAATCACAGCAAAAATATTAGCTTTGCAATTTGCTGATAATTGGCGGTGGATTATAGTGAACGTTGAACGTATATCGCTATACTAGCTATACTATTAACGCTGTGGGTTAACTCGCAGATCAGTTGTCTCACTGCCAAATGGACGAATTGAAATGTGTTATAAATATTGAAGCAACGAGGGCAGAATACTTTGAATGTGTTCTCGTAAATTTGCAGTAGAAAATCTACAACAATATTCATGGCAATGAGAATTTTTATGTAGACTATTTTTGAGTCAGAAATCTCAAATGAATCGAACGAGACTCATGCAAACACAAACACATTTTTAAATTTGTCAATTTGTCATTGATGGTGTTGATTAAACGTGTTTTAAACTGATGCTTATTATTAGTCATTTGTTACCATTTCCAATCACACTATTGTCGTATGTAGTCTACTTGATTTAACAATGCATTTGTTGAATAGCAAACTCGGCGTAACATTGTTGGCGTTGCCAAATCTGTTTGGTGCTTATACAACTTTTAAGGGGTAACTGGATTTCACACGTGTAAGCTACACGATCGTACTGGGGCTGGTTTTCATAAAGTTTTATGCATGCTTCATAAAAAATCTGGGAGCTAATAAAATGTGCCCTTTCACATTATACCTCAGTAAGCGTGATGGAATATACTAGTACTCTTCAATGAAGGAGATTTGGGTTTAAATGAGGTCAAAGGTAAACCGAATAATCTGCGAGTGTATGATGAATATATCGCCGCCAACTATCCTACCTACGCGGTCAAAGAACATATGTTTCTTATAAAGCAGCACAGTACTTAGATATGTTTGTACGTTATATGGTAATTCGATATAATAAATAAGTCTGAGTGGGGGATGTATAGAAAGTATTATGTTGGTTAAACATGTAGAATAGTACTACATGTAGTATATATTGCATTGTGCTGATGTTGCATATATTCATGTATTGCTGACATAAGCTTTGAACGTTGGTGTGATTCAGTGCAATCTAGAAGTTTGGCTACCACCAACTGTCAATGGGCATTGTTCCATTCATATAATACAAATAACCGTACCTCATAAAATATCTTATCTGGATGAAAACATAAGACGCTGCACACTGTCCTATTTTCAATAACATAAATGCAATATTGATACGAGATGAGTTCACCCTGAGTACTATTTATTTTTGCATCAATGTCATAAGTCGTCCTAAATTATTTTCAAAATTGTGTTTCCAACATTGATGAATTTCAATATGCTAGAAGCTTAAATATTTGATTCTCAATCTCCACAAGCAATACTCTTCCAAGTTAATATAAATCCTATGCTATAATATACCTAGACTATTTTCAACCATAACAAATAATCACCACCATCCATACTGTGTTTTCTTCATCAAGTTGTAATTCCTTGCATACATATGTTTTATTCCCCCTGTAGAACACACGGCTCAAAGAACAGTTAAACGTCATTCATTCCATCACAGGCATGCGTAACAAAGTTTTTCATTGTCGTCAATTCGGTACAATCTTATTAATAGTCTATTATCGTACAGAAAATAGAACTCATATAAATATTTGATTACTTGTGGATATGTCTATAGCTTTGTATATACACGTTTGGAATCCAGTTGGCAAATATATCTGGAACCTAAATCAACGCAAACAAATACAACTGTACCTCGTAAGACAACTTCAATACAAACTGGTTTCTTCTTAAAACACTAATATACTAATGTAGTTATATGATGAGTAATACAATAGTTTAGTAATTTATATTTTTGTGAATCATAGCGAGGTGTATAATGGTTTTTAGTACCGGATATTTGACTGCTCGTATGTAAAACGCTGCTACTATTAAAAGTACAATGTACTAGTTCGTATTTTCACAGTTGCATGGTATCATTATCTCACCTGACTTCAGGGCGTTCTAAGAGTACTCGCATAAGTCGCATAACCGATCGATGCATTTCTTTAGTGTTTATCTCACAACACATCCCTTTTATTACATTTCAAACCGATTCAAACTTTTATGAACTTGCCCTGACTTGTCGTATCCTCACACAAAAGCTCAATGTTAGGTTTTAATTTCTCGTTTTTTCTCTCCGTTTTTTGTTGTTGATGTTGTTGAACTTGCCTGTCTTTCATTAGCGCTCAGTTAGTATCAAAAATCACTTTGAATACGTTGCTATACAACTCAATATTGTAAAAAGAACAATGCACGCTACGATACGTGTTTACCAATGAGTGTGGGCTATCATACATTAACCAGCTCCTTGCTTGATCTTCCATATTTTATTACAAAGTATTACAATAGCCACAGGTACTGTTAACAGGTTTTGAATAAACTTGTTACTATGATAAGAATGCTTCGTCTAACGTACACAGTTTATATTGAGAAACCCGATGCTATGTTCAAAACTGTTTTAATTGCACTAGAATGAAAAGTGAACGAAATAGCATTATTTTTTGTCAAAGATATTTTTGTCGATTTAAGTGAGAAATCGAATTTTTCGGTTCCCTCCCATTTTGATATAAAAAGCATTTAACAACTTTGTTACACTATGACCAGAATTTCTGAAACATATAATTAGCCACGCCAAACCTACAACGGCTCTCCGCTTTCATGACAAAGAGCAATTGTAACATACGGGTACTTAGACTAGAAAATAATAACCTACAATTTTGTATACATGAGCTAAATATACCGACTGGCTTTTAACATCAACGGGGGTATAAAAAACACTATCTGACGCCGTACCATTACTCGCCTTTGATCGTGTATTGTCTGACGTTGTAGAAACAATAACTGTTATTCTACATTGTCAGTACAGTAACAAACATAGTCCTAATGGTAGAGGGTAGATAAGCACCTGGCGGGGTACTACCCTATTCACTATGCATATTATCATTGTAAAAATACACATATCATACAAATCATAATGCTCTATTTCAATCAGTACCCACTTCAACACTAACAACAGCATTGTCCTTACTCGTTTGTAGGTTGTTCGACGGACTAAGTGAGTTGTGTTACACATTGTGTCTTGGTTTCAATCCAAGTTATTTTGTATTTCTGTCCTTCGTAGGTTGACCGAGGTCTTCGAATCAAGCAGTGTGTTCGATTTTTCCAGTTATGTCGAAACAAAGTAATTAAGATGTTCGGTCCGTTTCGCTGATGATGCGAAAATGATTCTTATATTGCAAATTGCAATACACCATTTGTAGGCTTTGTCTTGCAATTGGCACAGTAAACAACATACGAAAATTTCAGATTACTTTTCTCGTGTTTCGGAATTCGAAATTTAATTCATTACTCAGACATAGGAGTAACACTGTAATATAAAAGTCCATTCAAGTTCGATTTGAAATTTAAAAGCCAACGACACAAGATCGAAGCATTTAATAATCACGTTTTTTTTGTAAACACGCCAAAGTTTTATTGCATATCATAACATGTTTAATCAATTTCAATTTAAGACTATTATTCGACGTTCCAGCGGTATAAGAAACGCGAGTGCGAACCATTTGATTAACGTCGGCATTTCAAAGGCAACAATAAAGAAATATCAAGTTGCAACTGTCAAATACTCTAACCATAGTATAAAGATGAATTTTAATGTTTTTCTTTTTTGTTATAACGGGAGTTGTTTAGTGACTATACGGAGCATGTTTTAGCGCGTACATTTGTACCATTATACGGTTATACGATACCCACATTCTTCTAACTAACAGTATTAATGCGATATTGAAGATCCCATACATTTCTGAAGTTCTTTGTTAATATACACAACAAAATCCCTAGATTTTTCATAAGATGAAATTCAAGTAAACGTTAAAATAATCGATCCGCAGTGCAGCATTATTGATGAAGGTTATAGGGTTTCGATTTTGGGTTAAATTTACACGAATTTTGCATTTTGATTAGTACATTGTTTTAGCATGCATTTATTTGTTACAAGAATGCACATGCATTGAACATAATGCTACCACTTAGAAATGCATATGCTTGCAAATTAGTTTAAAATCGTATAAACAATTAATAAGTATTTAATATATTGGCCACACGCACGAACCTATAACTTCTAAACTTTCAATATAGAGGCAAATATAAAATAAAGTCGTAAACTTTACCACTGTTGATTTTTTTGCACTTAGCTACAGCTCAAAACTGAATGATATTTCGACGTGAACTTACCCAAAGTCATATAAGTTATAGTAAACATGAATTGACTGTTTTATCTTTAATATCGTTATTTGATCCAGCAGCCCGTCTTAATTACCATACCAATCTAAGGTATTACTATTCAAAGTTCACTCGCGGTTATAATATATTTCAATAAGTATAAAGCGCATTCAAGTGCATAAAATGATAAAACACATAAAAGCATTAGTCGATATACAGTAAACACTAACGAAGTATTAATTTAGTCAATGATCTATGCATTCCGAAGATTTCTATCGTTTGCCTTTTTTTGCTTTTACTTGGTATTTGAATACCGCTTACTTTTTATATTTGTATGTATATTATATCAATGAAATATGTACGAAGAGCGCTTAAGGGTATACTATTTTACAAATGGAATAATTAACCTATACTTAAAACATTTATGTCGAACTTTGTCTATACGTATGTAACAGTGTTTGTCTGTACTAGGTGAGCGACTTTAGTCAACAATTTTGTACCACTTTTATCAGTACGTATAGACGTTTCATATACCCCGGACCGTTTGTCAGTACTTCTATACTTGACCAGGCAACCATCCTTGCTCCTATTCATGGTGGCATACAATGCAGTTCATGTCTTTAACATAAGTGGTGTTGTCATTAAACATTTGATTGCGTATAAGACGGCGCTAAACACCAAAGAGCCTCGCCACCGAGAGCCCCGCGCTTTGTTTCATGTCTGGCAGTGTTTTTGTAATTAGATAATAAATATTATCAAATCGTTCTAACAGATAAACATTTCTCTCTATTTTCAGGTGTATTAAGTATATTTTTCCTGAATCTGACCACCAATGGCAGTCAAGGGAATAATTTGGCCGGATGGTCTTCTGACAGGAATAAGAAACCCACGACTTGGAAATCAAATACCACACCCCTCCATATTATTCAATCAAATTATACGGGTCGTTATTTATGTATGGATGATGATAGTGTCGTGTACCAAGCGGTAAGTACCCCTACTGTTTCATGTTTTGTAAATCCTTTGCCAAAGTTTAAGATGCTAAGCAATAAGACAAAAGTAAACATGCTTGGCATACTAGTATATTTTATTTTGTATTGTATGGTATATTGTACCCACCTCCTTTCAAAAGGGGTAGCTTATACCTGACTAAACGGTTTTACAAAGCTCCATGTGGCTGTACATGTTTACGAAATATTGTGTTCGAATGCCATAGGCGACTAGGTTAGATGATGCTGAATATGTTGTTAAAGTGAATGCAATATACTCTCCGACATTCTTGTAATGATCAAGCAGGTCCTCTGTCGAGTTCTCTATCGAATAGTCTGACATGTTTTGAGTTTTGCTCTAAAGTATAACATACAACATGCAATTTGAAAGTATAAGTTAAAGCATGCTAAGATCACTAAATACTAACAACCATTGGGATTATACACGTTAATATACATTGGTAGTAATTTCTTATTACTATTTACGTATATTTATTCAGTGTTATCTGTTTTAAAGTTGAACACTTATTGGATCTTGAGCATTAATTACAATATACCATATTTTAAAAGGTGTTTTCTTTTCTCATTTTTCAGGATAAAAGGAATTTCTCGTATCACCATTGTGCGTTTCGACACGAATATCAGTCGAAATTTACAGATAGATATTATAGACTTGTGAATAACTCTGTCAAGTGGTATTTAGGAATGAACCGTGATGGTTCCATGTTATGTGGCAATAGGACAAACGTTACCAAACACAAAAAACGTATCGACTTTACAAAAGGAATATTTAAGCACGGGGAGCCAGCAATGACAGAACCCGCGCCTGTTGACCATCGGGACGCAAAAGTTACGTGCTGTAAGAAAAAACAATGCAGAAAAACTAAAAGAAGACGATCAAAGTGTCGGAAGAAAGGCTGGTGTAGATCGTATAGACGAAAGTTCTTCAAATTATCACTTAAACAATTAAGAAAGTATTTCAAACATTGTGTACAAAAAATAAGACACTGTAAACAGAAGAAGTCAGTTGACAGATGATAGTATCGTCGATTGTATAAATTCTTGTGTTAATTTGTCTTTGAGATTGCATCTAAAAGTGCTTACAAAAGCCAAAGTGTGATCTTAAAAAGTAAGGTGTTGTACAAAGTCTACCTTATTAGAGCATATAAGGAGGCCCACAGATGGGGCGAAAGTATCCGCTAGATAAACGTCGCGCGAATGGAACAATATGGCGCAGAATCTGTATTCGTAAATAGAACTTGGAACAAGCGTGTATAAATATTGTATTTATTTTGTTTACCGTGAGTATTTATTTTTGACAGTTATTGTCTCGTCGTTTTGTGTGTCTAGAAAAAGGACTAGAGTATTGAATACGTATGGCCGGCCGCCAGTGGTGCTTTGACGGAGGATGACGATTGATATGGAGCCAAGGTGAACAGTGAAATAGTGTTGTAGGCTACACTTCTGAAAATTATTATGTGTTTTCTACGCATATTATGCATTCCTTGTTACTTGTGAACATATTGCAGATCTTCAGTCGTTGATTTTGTTTGTTTAATTACAATTCTTCGTTCGTATTTTGCATTTATTATTGAACACATTGAAACGTTCAACTACGTGAGTTTTGGCCTCGTCCAATCTCAGTGAGGGTTGTTTCAAACATTCTCTGATTGACCTATATTGACATTGTACCAAGGCTATATCACTAAACGCTTTCAGCATTTTCTTGAATACTCATATATCGTTCATTTTATTTTGTGAATCGTTTTGTTATGAATACATTTTTCTTGATATCAAAGAACGTGGGTGCTCATAGTTTTCGACATTCCTTTAAGCAAACTGCTTAATATTGACAAGAGCACTTGTATATGTTCATATAGATCTACTGATTTTATCTTAAACACGTAAATAGTGCCACCACATCTCGTTTTTCTTGTAACATGAATGCGCATGCGTGGTCATGTGATTGAAATTAGCTTTCTTATTGGTATGTGGCAAATTGTTGAAAATGTCAAGTCATGGTGACGTCATGTCCGGGTGTAGCTAACTAGAAATAGGGTAAAATAACTGTGATGAATGGTTTTGGGGAGAGAGCCATTTTTGTTGTAGATATAATTTATTCACTTCTCTTCTCCCAGATATTAATATTTTGTGTAATTTGATTAATGAGGAATGATGAATAGCCCGCTTCAAGTAATTGGGTTAGTCCACTGATCGTCTTAACCTTTGTTTCCATGCGGACAAATATCAAACATCAACCCGTTAGCGCTGGTCACCATTAGATACCTCATTCTATGTATATAAATCTATTTATATATCCGTAAACACTTCATATGATGTCATCATTTGTGTCTGTGACGTAATCTGTGACGTAATCCCCACTCGTCCTGTACTAACAGAATGCCCTCCATGTTCAAATGCCCGTCACGTAATGTAGAAACGCTAGGTACCCAAACATCCTCTTCATTCATTGGATTAAAATATCTTTTAATGTGCAATATTATTGTTTGATGTCTATAATTTGATGACGTCACGAATCATTCGATGTCTTATGTATGTATATATACATATAATTCATTAAATAGCTGGGCTCTATTTAAAGAACCAAACGATATCACCGTATGAGGTGATATTGTTTCAATAAGACTATGTTCTGACATTTTACTCGAACCAACTCGATCTATATCAACCATTGTTTCAGCTTGTTCTATGTTATTAATGATTTGGTGATGTAAGTTGAGGTCAGATTCAAAGGTCAACGAAATTATTTGATTATGTAAACGGCATAGTATGATTGCGGGTAAACAGTTTTTTATCTAGATCGAAATTGGTTCGTTTGAATGGATGGAATCGTTAACTATTGTTCACTGTGAAACATAATGCCAAAGAACTTGCAATTGGTGAAAACCAAAGCATTTTCATACTGAAAGATGGAATACATGAGTGAGATATTTGGACTGCGACGAGAGGTCGTGAGAGTTCGCGAGAAATGACGAGTTCTGGGCCAAAGCCGTATGGTCGGTATCCAATATTCATGAAGCCAAGCTTAAACCAAAGTATTCTTATTTATGATGAGTTGTTAATGGTAATATTTTGTATATTTTGTTATATAATACCATCAGACGTATAAGCATGTAAACAGACGGATGCAACCAGTGTATACACTGGGTCATAATGTTGACAATATTATTGAACGTTTGTTTGCATGCTGATAGGTCTGTGGTCTGTAAATGGATGATAATTTCTGTTGTATAAAATATTAAATGTACAGTTTGAGGTCAGAGACAATATTCATTTGTTAAAGTCTGGCAACAGGCTTAACAACACAAAAATAAAATATGAAAATTTGAAACACATTATTT
The DNA here is from genome assembly GCA_963678985.1 of Spisula subtruncata. Taxonomy (NCBI): domain Eukaryota; kingdom Metazoa; phylum Mollusca; class Bivalvia; order Venerida; family Mactridae; genus Spisula; species Spisula subtruncata. Next base: position 28,806,686 of record OY787665.1, read on the forward strand.
TGTTATCATTTCTGATACATGTACATGCATTGGGACAGTGTCACTTGGTATGTTGACCTGGGTTGGTATTCACCACGCACCTTAGTGGAAAAACTTGTTTAAGTTGAGAGAATTGTGTTGCGCGGCATATTGTCCATAAATGACAGATCCATAACCAATGATTGCATTGCCTCAACGCAATACAAGATGCACTATTGAATCGTAAATAACTAATAGTTTCCAATGACACCAATTATTATAACTTATAAGGATAAACTTTTTATGTTATATTTGTAAAAAAACTTCTAAGTTTCTGCTAAGACGCTTTGTGAATACCACCCATAAATACAAGTAAAAAATAGATTGTGATTGGTAATTTGTTCGAGAGCCGACAAGACGTAGTGGAAGCCACCGAACTGAATCGTTACGATCAGATCTGTGTTCTATATGACTTACAAATAAGACAAGTCAACGTGTAGCCATTTTGAACTTCTCCTGGAGTTGCCACAGCCTGGTCAGGTGAAGAAAAAGAACGAATGGACACGCACTTACAACTGCATCATCGAACACGAACAAACCAATTTGACACACTGATTTTGGGTATTTTATTATACAAGACGTACACTTTAGTAGTAATGTCCTTCAACCATGATCAAATCCGAAGAGTGTCCATCAAGAAGCGGTGCTACCAACATGACTGTATCTCTACCACTACATCACACTACAAACATTTTACAACAGTATATACGTAAGCCAGGCTATTGTGACTGACTACATTTTATAACTAAACCGATTCAGCATTTTATAACGAAACGGAAAGGCATCTTGGCTTTAACATTATGTACGCATATCCATTTGATCCAAAAAGATGTGGGGAAATAGGACAGGGGAGAAAGCACTCATCTTGCCGTGCACGAAAAACATAAACAAAACCACAGGACACAAAGCCACAAAATGCCCACAAATAACCCAAGTTTTACCATGATAAAACTATAACATGACTTTGGATTTGTAATGGGTGCATGTGTTTACTACATTTGTATGACATTATACACAGCTTATTATAGCTTGTATATCAAAGAAACAAGTATATGCAGCCCAATTCCATTTAAAAACACCGGTACATGTAATACAGATGGAGGGTGTGTACCGGAGTTTTTCAATGGTATTGTGTTGCAATATACAAACAAAAATATAAATGTACCATTAAAGAACTGTTTTAAACACATTTGATAACAAATACATGTGTTTTCCTGATTTATTAACAGTGTGTCACTTATAAAAAGAACAAACACTATATTTGATTAAATCAGTTTTGCAACTTTCCCTGTCAGCTAGAAGTCATTGGTCATTTTGACAAGGATAAAACCAAATGACCACGTACTTTAACAAGCAAATTATTTTGGACCAAGTCGACCATATTGCCATTAAACGTGTGTCTCAAATTGCGAACTATAGTATAATATTATAACAATATCTCTCTAATACCAATTGGCTGTGACCAATGGGAGTTTTTGAACGATTCATTAAATACCATAGGAGATTTAATGAACGGCGACTATTTTGTTATTTCGATTTACATAAATCTTAGGCCGCCAGTCGGCGCTTAACATTAATTGATATCAAACAGCTTTTTGATTCTTTAATCGTAATAAAACTAATTAAATTGATTTAACAATCTAAGTTTCTTTTGAAGTCAGCGACCCGTCTGGAACCTGTGATTGATCCGTATTGCAGAGGTCAGCAAGCCTAATGTGTACTACTCCTGTACGGATTAAATCGCCCATATTATCGTATACTGATTGAAATAAAGGTCATAACTGCTACCTATCTAGTTATTGTTTCTCGACTATATTGGGTAATTAGACACAATACAACCAGTCATTATGTGTCTTATTCAGACAATGCCTTACAGATAATCCATTGTGCTTATACAGTACAAAGATAATTGGACAGATAAATAAGACAGGGAAGGCAGAAATAGCAGAATATGATACGCACTTACAGGAACACAAACATGAAAGAAAAATCACTGACCACAAGTGCACATCACACAATGACATAAAGCAACAACAAGAACCAATGAAACTAACAGCTTACAAAGAGATGAGTGCAATTCGGACAGGGACGGCAACACAGCTAACAAAGAGATAAGTGCAATTCCGACAGGGACGGCAACACTCAACTTGACAAGCCGAGTACAGAAAACATAAACAACCATCACATAACACACATACACGGCACAATGAACCACGCATAACCGAACGAGAAAAATGAAAAGTCCATAAAGAAATGCCAAAATGGTGACCTCAAGTGACCTAACATGGTATTACACTAAAATTCCGCTAATAAGACCACTTTGATTATTTTGAAATCATGCAGATTTTTGCCAGTTTAAGGTCCCAAAGTATTAAATTTAGAACAAAAAAGTTCCGCTAATAAGACCGATTCGCTATTAAGACCACCTTTTTTACTGGTCATATGAGCGGAACTTCACTGTACTATTTGACATAGTTTTACCTTCATATGTCAATTTCTCTGATAAAAATGGAACTAGGTAGCCACCATGTGATCGGAATATTGTCGATAGGAGTTTAAGAGTCATGATATTTAAAGTGCATGCGTTTTGGTGATTCAGCAACAAAACAGAGGTCTTTGAAGTGATTCCGCAAATCGTTTAAATGTAATAGGTCAATTTGACCGGCGCCAGTAGGGATAGAGGTCTTCTACGATCTAGCTTTATGTCCTCGATTTCATTCAACGGACCAATACGTGTTTTATTAAATCATACTTAGTAATTTAATATGCACTTGGTCACATAGTCGGACACATTGTATAAGACACAATATTTAAACCGTTGACCCATATACACATTTATAAGTCATGGTTGTTCTCCAATCTGTTTTATTTCTTTACTTCTCGTACTATTTTATTATTGTAAGCATGGTGAAGAAGAAAGCCGAACCAGTAACATTAGCTTGGTATAATGTCCCATTTGGTCAGATAGATAAATATTTCTATTCAGTCCGTGAAATCCATGTTTATATATTTTATTTGGGATTATTAAAATGTATAGTAATGTCATTAAATAGCCATTATATGTCAGCCTGGGTGTAAGATACGCGTGAACCATTGTAACAACATAAACGCCGGATTGCATTGCACTAGTATCAAAATTGTCATAATATTTTCAAAACTTAACGCGTCGCGTACGTCCACCGCGCCGCCGCGTGACTAAATGTGCGAATGTTATTTGTCGAATTATCATATAGAAAATAGATCTTTTACAAAACAACAAAGGGGTATTGGTGAAAATCTCCCAGGGAGGGTGACCCGATTATCAGAAAATCAACACCCATTAAATAAAGCTGATGACAAAATATTTCATCTTTCTGTGAAAATTACAAGTCCATGTTTAAATAATTTGAATTATGCATTAAAAACGCGACCTTCGTGTCCACACTTATTGTCAACACGACTGCAATTATCGCATAATTAGCATTAACGCATATTTTAATTTTTACGCAATGCAAATGGGAACAATGCGTTATGTATGTATCAGATAACGGGTTAACGCATATTTCAAATAGTTGGATGTTTTTGTTGAAGACATAAGTAATATGTAACTTAAAACCGACTCATCTAACGCTGAAAGACGACTTTATAACCAGTTATAGATGGTTATAGAAAATAATCACTTAACATAGTATGTACAGATTGAGGTTTTATTTCGACTGTCACATTGTATTAACCAGCACTCGCCAGTCTCTTCTAATTAATCAATGTGACAAGAAAGGCACAGGTGCGCTGGTTTTGTGAAACATTTTTTTTCTCAAAATTCCAAAATAAAAATATTAAATGCATTTTATTAGAGTCACTATTAAGACTTTAAAACTATGACGAAAATGACTTTAGGACAATTCAATAGTTCGTTTCCAATAAAAACATCTATAAAAGATCTATAAATTATTTGTTAGCTGCATTGAGAAAATAAAACAAATTAAACATTTTTAAGGGAGGGGTCTTATTGGAGTGGGTAAAGTATTTTACTTCGGATTAAGAGGACCCTTGTTGAATCTCTACCGAGCACCATGATCATTTTTGAAGCGATTTCAGTATACACATCGATATCAGTGCTATACACCGGCAACGTTTAAAATAACCCAGGATAATATTTATTCGGAGTCAGCTTAGAGCACCTGGATTCCTTGCATCTACCCTGGTTATTGTTCAATCAGATAGAGGTAATATCGCAGGACAAAACATTTACGCCTGACTTAAGGTTGTAGAGGACCTTTCTCCGACGTCATCGGCCAAAAATCAACTTTTCGCTGAAACTAATGAAAATCTACGGAAATAAACATGTTGTCCGTATGAAATAACTGTTACAGTGGCCTATCTTTACTGACAAACGCTCCGTAATGTTGTTACACGATGACAAAAATGGAAAACCACAAACGTTTAGCAAACAGCCGTTCCTTTATGATAGATAAATTAAACACATTTTGTCGTATAGAGCGATTTTGTCCTGACACTGAATCAATCAGATAAGGGTAATCGGTGATAAAGTATCGATTGCGAGCAAACACTTTGTGACCGTAAATTGATGACGTCATTACTTGTTGTGATGACTCTTTAGTATTGTTGATAGTCTATTTTCTAAAAGTTTTCCACGATTGTTTATTGCAACATTGTTTATTTTATTAATGGAAACATCAGAGGCATTCTGGCATTTTCGGAGATATGTTTTTAGGTGATTCCGAAAAACAATTCCGTATTTTTCCCGGAACTTCCATCAGTGATTGCTGCTTCCCACGAAGTTTTGTCATACTTTAAAGACCATACCATCCGTTCCAATCCCGAATTACTCATTCTAGTAGGCCGGAATCAATTTGTCTAGAACGTGATACCAAAATGTCAAACGATTGGCGATCCGATTGCCACAAAAATGAAATTAATTCATTACTTTTCCTATCAGACATATTCCTACGCAGCGTTCATTGAAAAAAATAGTCCCAACGGAATTGTCACAACCGCTAATTTCAGTACAATACAGGCCAATTTGCTTGTTATTTGTCAGAACTTGTCTGATAAGACGTTACAAGAAATCCTAGCCGGGACGTTATATCACTGGGAATGTCGGCTGAATTATATACCGGATAATAGGATAATAAGATCTGTGTCGGAATACAATATGGTTGTCGCAGACATTACAAGGATGGTTAGAATATGACTCACTGACACAGAGCGTGGTAATAGTACATATACCATTATACTTGTATATCTTTATGTCTACGTGTTGTTGCTTCTTTGAACCACGCACTGAACACATTAGCTTTCAAAGACATACGGCCTGTTATCTTCGACTACTAGTACATGTATGATGCATTCAGGAATACGGTACATGTTGTGGGTAACCAAAGAAATTCAACATTATACCCTGATTACAGTAAATTCTGAGAAAACCGAACACCGTCTAGACCGCGTGAATCGTTCAGTTTCGACACCTCCCCGGTCTCCGTAGCTCCGTGTTGGCTCAAAGTTGGCATTCGTATTCTGTGTAGAGCGATTTTACGCCATATCGTAACAATAACGTAACAATAAATATATTTAACGCTCTCGCAATCGGCATAATACGACAAGCAAGCTATACGTTTACCTTGAATTAAACAACCATAGACATTTACACGTTGAAAATCAATCAGGCATGGATGCTAAGATAATTATTCTTGATTTTTGACACAAAATGTTACGTACTGACGTCACTGAATTTTTTTCTGACATCATTTGACGCATAACTGTGATAACTAAATCATTTTAAAACTGTTTTTCATACACGATGAGCCATTGGACATAACGTGATGGTATTTGAAACACACTCTTGGGATATATAAACGCGTGGCGTCAAAAAAGCATGAACTCCACGTCAATCTTGTGACGAACGAACCCGTCACTTACGACCAATTCGTTACGTGGATTATTATGAATTCGTTAGAACATAAGAAGTTTTGCCACTTCGCTGTATATAATGAGAAAGTTATAGATAAATGAAAATGAGGAATTAGAAAAGTTGTTAAGTATATAACGAGTTCTAGAAATTTATGGCGGGCTTCATTATACAGTGCAGCTACTGAACGAGTTCAAGATGTGCTACGTACTTTTGTTTAATGTTACTATTAATAATATGTGAGTCTAAATTTTCACCTTTCAAAAAGGTAAGAATTCATAAGTATTAATACTATTGTCATCTTAATAATTTTAGACTATTAAAGGCTCTCCTATAAGTCTAGTTATGCGTCTCTGGTGAGCGTTCGTTATGTGCTTTCTATGCTCCTCTTTTGCGACTGCCTCCCTGACATACCGGGTATCTGTTATTATCTTAAGAAGAAATGAAGTATCTATGTTTAACAACAAAACTGAATATCCTAACGTGAAGCATACAGGCGGTGCGTATAATGCACTTTATTTATTATTCAAAGGCTTATTTCCAGCAGACGAGAGGCAATAATTTGCAAATTTACTTCGTTTCCATCGAGACAAGTTGTGCGCGTGCCAATTTTCCAGTATTTGTGGAGTAATGTGAGTTTTTCTATCAATGAAATCACCGTCGAAAAAAATACTTAAAAAATAATTCATTCTTAAATTCTAATCCGTAGATTAAATCAATAAAAGGCCTCCCTATAGCGACCGAACCCATTGATATTAACAAAATGTAGGTTTGAATGTTTACTGCAGACGATAAAGTGTCGATATCTTTAGATAAAGTTCTTACAATATTTCAGTATTCGCGTCTGTGGCCTCGATTTCCGAGAAATCAGCACGAATCTTACAAGTGTTTCTTCCCAACTACTTGAATGATTTGATATGAAATACATCAGGTATTGAAATCATTGGCAAGTTGATGAGTGTGTGGACGGCTTGTGAATGAGGCTATATACCAATCTTTATTTATTTATTTAATTATGAGTTAGGACTCATTTCGATAGTTTCCCTGGTGATACTGGTATATGTGGACGACTTACACCAGCGCCCTTTTTGAATAGGGGTCTTGTGCACCAACATTGTAAGTCTGCTATTCAGATTTAGACTTTAAATTTACAACATTTATAATCACTTCCAGTTCTTTGCCATTAGATCGAACAATGTGAAATTTGTCGGAGTAATTGTTGTTACCCACTGAACATGTATACCCATTTACATACTACAATTGGTACATTCATAACAGCATGAGAGTAAATAGAACACTTGGCAATGTGAAGTCACTAAGTCCGTGTTTAAGTTTTACAATGTTGCTGAATAAGGTCCCTGGATGTTGCAATTTGACTGAATCAATTTACCCAAAAGCTCATGACTCTCGCTTTGTTTATGTTGCCAGTTCCATACTAAGTATGTCTACTCACGGTTGGTCACACAGTCACAGTGATTAAACCAACATATAGGCAATCGTAACAGAACTGGTGATTTTTAAGAAGCGCTGCGATCAAGCATGGTAAAATAAACTAGCCGCCGTACTGATACGTGTTAAAACACTGTCTCCAACCATCTATCTTAAATGTTGAATTTGTACAAACTAGGCCACATTTAAGGTAGAAGTCTTTTCATGTATGAATCGACTTCATTGATTGATACTAATCAACATTAGTGTTGTAGTAAAATTTGAAACAATGCAGATAATACAAAAATGTATTTTTTGCCATTCTCCTATACGTTGATCATCTGATAGTCGTTTCCACTAGACATTGTATCATATAATTTGTGATATGATCTTGCCGCAGGTGTATGTGGGTATGGTAAAACCGACATAAGTTCGATATCAAGTATATTGGCATGTATGCGTGCGAGCCTTCGCTAAGGAACGAATACGTCTCGCCGAGTAATTGGTGTTTGTTACCAAGAAGTCTTAGTCTTTCGACAATGTAACAGTCCTTTACGGAGATTAGTTCACCACTGAAATGTTTTATCAACCAGCTCTGACTAACAAAATTCTCCAATTTTCATGGGCTGCTTTCAGCAGTAACTGGTCATTAGGTCAACAGTGAATGTTCAACAGTGACACTGGATTACTTATAAAGCCTAGATCCCACTTGACATACTAGTATTTACTAAATACAATAACAAATGGGATAGGAAATACACTCGGACGAAACAACAGAGTACGAATTGAAACGTAAAGAACAGACAAAAAAATCACAGACCAGAAAACAAGTAAACTACAAACAAAATAAAAAGAAACTTTTCTACTTTAAAAACATATATAGATAGATAGATTTTATTCAGTATTGAAGCACATGCATGAATAAATAAAAAATGTATACATAATAAAATAAATTATACCTACATGAATTCATAAGTACCCATGACAAGCACACCAACACTTAACAAAAAGACAAAAAGAGATATCTCTTATTTCCATTATGGTCCTTTACACGGTACCCTACTGCGACAAACCTTTAAACACCTTACTGGATAACGAGTGAGCAGAGTCAACAATTCTAATGACAAGGACGACATGCGGGTAACCTTAAAGCAGCTCCAACAGAACTAGAAACTGTCTGTATGTTGTATAATTGTAAAGAGATCGTTATTGTTTTGCAATACATCGCATTTTGTTACATGCTCACGTCGCATCTAGCACGGGTTTACGCCTAATTATCTAAGGATAAGTGTAAGACTTAGTTATAGACCACAATGGATTAACAGGAATAACTATACAACGAGTAAGACAATTCTGTCTCGTCAATTCACTGATCACAACATTTGGAATGTCATGGCTACCAGTGCGAATGTGGCTTCGATTGTACGAGAGAGGTGCTCAACTTATCTGTTAACAGAACAATTACATCAATATTTTGTTATTTTCACAATGAAATCGAATAAAAAATAATATACGGTGTAACGTAGTGTAACAGGAAGTATACATATACATTCATTGTAAAATGCTAATACCGGTAGGCTGTGGTTAAGTCATAATCAACATTTGAGCATAGACCGTTGTTATTTGCGATTTTAAGGTCCAAAACTAGAAATAGTGATATTTACATTTTCTTTCTTTAATCGATGTTTTAATATCAACCAGATTATGCATTCCTTTGCTAAATCACGAGAAGACTTCGTCATCCACTATTTCGGTTATTACATTTATCAAAGTGATGTTTATTAGACGCTGTTTATGGTGACTTGAATGCAAGTCTGGATGAAACACTATGTTCTTGGCACCGAGTCACCAGGTACATTACATGACACTTACTTTTCGAAAATAAACCGGGTCTGAAACCGTATGTTAATAGACCTCGTCAATTTGACATGGATTTTTGATCATTTATAACAAAAACAATGACTTACAAAGAAAACTGTCACGAACAAACAAAGCTGAACAGTCATCGACTGATCTCTTTACTTATGACCTTTTCTAAATCAGCAGACCACGTCATATTAAAACTGCATTCAAGATGCAACATTGCCTCTACTCGTCAAAGACAAAGCAAATTGCCAGTTAATGTTTCATATGTCGCGTTCACAGACTAAAAACCTTTGGTAGCGAAGCATGTTCATGGGTTTCAGCGGAGGAACACCACATTTTCCCTGAATTATGTATGTATGTTTTTCCAAATATTTTGACGGATAGATAAGTACTATGGATACACCCACCTTTGTTACTATGCCACTTGTGGCAAATGGTTTCTTCACAGATAACACTGAATCAAAGGACCTGAATATGATTGGTTTTCGACCATAATAAATTTATAATACATGGTAGAAAAGAGATGTATAGCGATTGTTGTAAGCTAGCATGACAAAATCCGGCGTTCTTTCCTGTTCATATATAAGTTGAACACCTCTCGTATGTTAATTACGTATTTACTAACCCGGAAGTGAGTTATATTCCGGACCCACTTGTGTACTTGGTCAATGATTTCCGGATTTATTTTATATCCAGTCAGCAAACAAACACAATGCTGTATTTATATCTGACGTCTTAAGTGGCGTACGGTTACAATTGCACCAAGTCCGGGTATAAAAAGAAATGCCTTGGTTTTTTTAAATGATTTTTAATAATTCGATTCCGGTATTTGCTAATTGGGTGGATGATGACAAATGGAATTATATACATTTTATATTTATAAATATAGTTTAAGGACCACGCATATTGACAGAATATTTCTCTGGTCGACTGCTAGTGACCTAAAAATAAAAAAATGAATACATTTACAACAAGTCTGATGTTTGGGACTTTATCCATTTGAGCCGGTGTGCAACTGCGAAGTTCATGTCTTTAATATTTGCGCACTGAAATCAATAAAAAAATAATAATAAGTATCTTCATTTTTTTTTGTTACAAACACATTGAGAAATTAATTACCACTGTAAAACCAATCTGTACTCTACGAAAGATGAAACAGTTAAGATGAATGAACTCGTTTGTGTAGTGCACGTAATTTAAAAATAATGATAACAGTTTTCGGGACAAACATATAGAAATTAATTAAATGTGCTATAGTTAGTTTATGTTTCGTAATTCAAATAAAGATTTTGAAATAAAATAAAATAAACACCGGCATCTGGGGGAAATCTTCGTGTAAACAACTGCAGAATCACAATAATAGATACAACATCATGTCGGTTATTTATATGCGTGAGTGGGCGGGTGCCAGTAAACGGGACCGCCAGTCATTCCAGCAATAGATCGAGCGATAGTGGACCTCCGTATCCGACTCGGGTTCAAATCCGCGTGGAAGCACTCATATGCCTGCAATAGTATAACAGACAGTTGACTGACAAATAAAGGCTATGCTCATAGTAAGAATGGGACTGGGCGGCTGGTATAGCAAACGAGCGAGCGGATGTTCAGGTATGGTTTGAGTGAGTTTATGGACGGCGGATACCAGGGTTATTAATTGAGTCAGTATTGACTTCGAGTCACTAAGTTTCACATGTCCACTGTTTGATTCAGTATACAGGTTACACATACCCGGTATTGCAATAGAATTAAATGGAAACCTAAACAAATCAGTACATGAGTGTAGGCGGCGTTCTTTATCTAGGTGGATAATCGCTATAAGCGTTACTTTAAACGTCTTAACCAAACATGCCCTCTCCAAGAACACCATGATAGTGCAACACGAACATAGAAGTATTGACTCGGGTTTCAGTGTCTGTATTTATCCATTTTCTTCCAGTAATTAGAACACTTTGCGGTAATAAGGCCGTATCCATATAGACTTCAAAGATTTTGGTGAAACCTCTTCAGTCAGAGAATAGTGTGTGTATATTGTAGAACTAAACAGATTCTGATTCCCCAGACACCTTGATATATTCCACCTGTTTACGGCTAGACTTACGGCAATCAACTTACGTGGCTCACTTACTATACACCGCACATCAATTCTCTACAATTTATTACTAGTATACCAATGCGAAACAAAAACGTGGTATTAAGACAAAAAACCCGGATTTCTATTGTAAATGATAATAATCGTGTGTGTTTTGTTGTTGTTTTTTCAAATCTTTTTTCTGTAATAGATCTCATATATATTTTCATGCAATTAGCCCGCACACCAAGTGACAACGTCAACTAATCACGAACGAAAGGTTAAAAGCGAACAAATAACTAGCTCTGCATAAAATAGGGACAGATGATACGATTAAATAACTTTTGATTGATAATTTATTATTAAATAAAAGAACCCTGCTAGAATTTCGTACTTGGGATAGATAGCTGTTCACTATGTTCAGACTAAAACAATCCACTGTCACAGAATCTATAGAATCAGAGATTGTTTCCACATTCTAACCAACCTGTTTGATTGTACGAATGATGCTCACATAAACAATGGCAAGTTCCTACCGATAATGGATTTATCAGAAACACAATCCGTGTAATGCAACGGAATGCGCCGCACTGTAAATGGATTAACGTTGTTCGAGACGGTGAGACAAAATAATATACACCGCCCTACTTTTTTACACGCAAGTTCAAACAGTCAATTGTTCTTAACTTTAAAAAACGTTTTTGTTTCTCTTTGCCTTTTCTTCATTTAAACGATACATCCCCGAAAATTGCAAATTACTTGTGCAGAATAATGCTTTGATAGACGAGCTTATGCAAACACTGATAATTTAGAACAATTACTACCGTTTACACTTGATGTCAGCTGATAACTGAAACATACAGTGATTTGTCTCAAATGTTTCTCAATCAATTAAGTAAACACGCGGTGATGGACACGTGGTTGTGAACACGTGGTGTTCAGCACGTGGTATGGGTGTTGGTTGGATACAACCCCAATAATTTGATACAGCAGGTGAGTTAACAAGGAGTTATTACTTGAAGTGACTCTGTAACAATTTTCTATTTCTTTTCAATCTCGTTTGTTAAACTATGATGTCAATCACTGGGGCTTGTTGTATGTCCACTTGTCCTTGGAAGTTAATTTCCTCTGCCCTCCTTTTAAAGTCCACCCCTTTTTCAGTTGTATCTTGCGGAGATGATGGATGAGATACATTTTAATTAGGTCACCGTGCTGTTTGGTCACTATGATAAACGTTTTGGGCGTATATATTTTCGCCCTCTTTTTGCCCTTTATTATGAACTATGTCAAGTCGCAAAAATGTCTCTTTAAGATTTATTAACGTAAGGTCACTATCCTTGTTGTTTTAAACTAGTTCAGGAGGTGGTTGTGCCTCATTTGGTCGCCGTTTTGGCATGGGTTTGTGTGGACATTGCTCAGGGTAGTTGTGTTGTGGTGTTTCTGATTTCTGTGCTCGGCTGGTTAGGTTGAGAGCTAACGGCTTCCCTGTCTGATCTTTACATACCTCTTTTGTATTGTAACCTGTCCTGTTCCGTATTCTAACCCAGATGCTTGGGTAACTCTTGTACGACGATGCCCCAGTAAATTATATTGTACTGTATTGACAGTAGGAGAAGAAGAAGAAAAAGGCGAAGAGGTAGGGGGGAAAGTAGAACAAGTAGAAGAAGAACGAAGACGGACGAAGGTAAATAAGATGAAGGGGTAGACAAATAATAAGAAAAAGAGCCAAAGAGGAAGGGAAATAAAAAAAGGAAGAAGAAGATTAATAAGAAGAGATAAAGAAGAAGAAAGAAGAATAAAGAAAAACGAAGAAGACGAAGAACATGTGACTATTCCAAATATTGCACTAACTAAGTAACTGTCAGTATTTGTAGGAGTGAATAATCCAACATACATTTTAAGTGTTTACTAGACAAGAATATAAAACGTCTCCATCTGATAGAAGTATTTCTATTGAAAAGACATTGACCTAAAATTCCACAGACAATCTTGATCTATTGTATGATACGATGTTGAAATAAACATTTTTTCTCAAAATCCCATTTATTATATTACCTATGGCTGTCAATTAGTTGGTGTTCTGACAGTAAAATGAAAAATTAGAAATATTGATGTAAGATAGAATAAAGTTTTGACTGCTTGAACCCCGCACCCCGTATTCTGTAATATATCAGCAACGTACATTTGTTGTACATTGTATATCTATAGCCTGAAGCTAGATAAGTTAAATATTTTCGTCGAACGAAAGTGACGAACATTTGTTTTACAAAATACAAGTGTATATTATATAAAATTACTAGTATTCATATACATTAAACTTGTATATTTAATGGGTTTGTTTCGTATCTTTTTCGTAAATAGCATCATTTGACATCCTAAACCAGTCAAATGCAATATTCAATGGACTTTATCAATTTCCTTGAAACAATTTACCAATGCCACTGTAAGGCGTTATATATGAATCAAAATATCGTCACTTTCTTTATTGTTTTTCGTGTCCATTTGTTTTTACTTTGGAATATTGTCAGTGTCAATCCTGCCAGCAGATGACACTGCCTTCACCGCCTATAGAGAGGACCGACACATCCAGCGAATCGCAAAATAATTTTTCCAGAACTCGCTTCACATAAATGTATGCCAATTGACAACTCGTGATAGATCCTCTATACTGGATAATCCCCGTTTCTGAAAAAAAACAAAGACCAAAATAAAATACACTGTAAAGGCAAACACGTTATGTTAATACATGTACAAGGCTGGAAGACCAAGTTAATCTGTTCGCACTATTATATTCTTTACAGATTATTACAAAGTGCAGCTAACAAGATGTTCTCTGGTATAACAGCTGCCTCAAGACGTATGCATCGTTTATAAAAATCAAAGCATCACTGTTATAATTATTACATTACGCCACGCTTTACCGGTAGACAAGTTTTTGGAGCTAACACCATCACTTACCTAAAGATTACGATCATCGTAAATATTGTATAGCTGATTCATTGAACGCCGCAACATTTGTAAATCTAAATCATCAAACATATTTTTCTAGCTTTCAATGTCAAGGTAAAACACAGTCTGGGAATATATTCTGCAGCGGAATTATATCGTTTCAAGTGTATAAATAAATATAATGGCTAAAGCAGGAACGAATCACTAATGAATATGTTACGGAAAACCATGGTCCTGGAAAATAATAAGAGCAAAACGACTATCATGTGGGTAATTAGAACGATTTATCGAACCAAGCGAACTACATACACCAATCTCTCCCATACACCTTGCACTTGAAGAGAATTGTTGATAGAAGTATTTCAGCACTTAAGTCTAGTCTTGAACACTTTTTAAACAAATCCAATGTGTGGCATGAAAATGAAAGCCGGGCGGGGTGAATAGTTAAACGATTAATTTAGAATCGCTGCAGCCAAAATAGGATTTGGCATTATATCCCAATGCCTGCTGTAGTTTATAGCACTGTAATAAAACTGATACAATACACATTTTCATTGATTGAGGAATTAACAAATATTCTAAAATAGATTTTCTGAATCTACCTAGACAGTAAACTATTTTTAAAAAAGCTCTATCACATTGAATTTGTTTGTTAAGTGGTAACAATTAAGTTCCAAAGATGATATATGACTCTTAGATTCAATTAATCCAAAATTCCAAATATAATGTTATTTTCGGTTCAAGGAATACAAAAAAAAATGTATACGATATACTGAACATGTCCTGGATATTAGACATCACAGATCTCTCCGCAATGTCAACTAATGGTTAGCTAGCTTTATATGTTTATAGTCTGCTCTTATTTGGGCATCTGACGTCAAATGTATGTGATTGCTGACCCGTTCTATTCATACTATCGTCCGTTCTTAAGATCATCCAGTGCGGCTGTATCTCTGGTTTCATGACCGTAACGTCTCGATAATAATGTGCTGTGGGCTGCTTCCATTTCTAACAACCTTGTTAAGCATTCTGTATACATTATAATAGGTTCAAATTGTCCACATTAATACTTTTCTTATTTTCAAAAGTAAAATTGTCCACATTAATACTTTTCTTATTTTCAAAAGTACTAAAATCTCATTATTTGTCATTTTTTAAAAGGCTGTTTTCATACATACGATTTAGCAATTTGTACAATATCTTTCGGTACCTGTAACCTTTCGTACTGAGTGCTGCTTCCATATCTGAATTGTTATTTTCTATTTGAACTAAAACTACACACTCCGGCTTTTAAATGATTTAAAACCCCATAAGGCATTACAAATATGCCCTACTCATTGAGCAAAACTGTCTATAAACAACTTCACTTAAATACATGTATAAAACCGGTTATCAAGACCTGTTTGTTATTTTATTTGACTAAATTGTACAAAGTATACAAATAGAGAAGCAGGGTTAGCAGTGTTAACAACCTCATTTGTATTCAATATGGCGAAAGGTCAAGGTCACTTAACCGACACGCTATCTAGCTTCTCTTCTTATTTCCTCGTAGCGGATGGATAACATCAACAATGAGGTATCGAGAGTGGTTAATATATTAAGATGGAATGACTTGTTTCACTATCGACCTAAAACAAATTAGTATGAATTATTAGAACTTGTTAAGACGATGCACACATGTGTTGCACACAGTGCTCTATCATGAGCTGTCATTAACATTGTGAAATAAAACTGTTCTTATTTTTTATTTTGGTATCTAAATATATGTACATCTTTGGTGAGAATTCAGTGCATTGTGTAATTGTAACAAATGCATCCAGTATCTAGTTGTAATCACCCTGGTATTAATTTAAACTAGGTTACTATGTCAAATCACATTGACCAGAACGACCCCGTCCATGAGGATGTTCGGTTGAATGATTCGCATATGACATGATTTCATATTTTTATACACGAAAAATGTGGGCGTCAACTATTTGGATAATGAAATATTTCTCCAACATTATAAGAATTGTTGTATCATAATCAGTAACACGTGGTTATCTTGTTCACAAACATTGCAGCCAAACTGAGGAGGCAAGCCTAGACAGATGAGCTTGGTACGAAGTTGGGGCGCAATCAGAATACGGATAAGAGTGCATATTGGAGAATGATTGCGCCGGTAGCATTTAACGTATCAGAAACTGTTCTCATGTTGCAATGTGTATATTTAAGGCTTGCTATTCTATTGTGAACATAAGATATGTCACTTCAAATATGTTTTTGATCGATATCGTAATTGGAAACAGCAGTATTTTTTTACTTTAGCCAATGGCAACGTCTTTGCCAAGTGAGAGTGACAGTGGTGCATCACTGACTTGTGTTATTCGCTCTAATTGACCCTTTGCTAAAACGTACAGCAGCGTTTGGTTTCTTGTTTTGGCCATGTCACTTATTTGACATGTCCATTCTTCAAATGTATTGCCAAACCTTAAATGCACTGCCTCAGAGATGAAGTTATTTTTTGTATGACGTAATTTCCAAACCCGACTTGGTATTTATGTAATAGAACGTGCGTCTTGGTATCGCCTTTAGTCCTTTAAAGAATAAATTATATCGGCAATGATAGCATTGGTTCGTCCATAAAAACTGCCCGTCGGGACACGATCCAGGCCCGACAATATGCAAGCAAACTGTATAATTTCGATACTTTTGCTATCTTGCTACGTCCCAGTCAGTGAAAAATTGTTAAACATTTAGAGAGCACACCAGTACCCCGACATCCGATAATTTCAACAACTTACACCTGCCCTAAGTTTGGCGCACTTAACACTGATTAGATAATTCCATACCGTTCTGCTATCATCATACTCGTCTCAAGTTTGATGCAATTTGCACTTTGATTCAAGATAATAGCGCGCAACTACATGCAAGATGTATTGGCGCCATTAAGCTGTGAAATTATTTCCTTCATTTTTGAAGAGTTCTGCTAATAATATCAATAGCGCACGCCTATAATAATGGTTTATTGGTCGATTACTTAACAATTGTATATATTTACGACCATCAATCGAGTTTAATACAAGTTTAAGTCGGTAATAACGACACGTAGATGAAGACTATTGTAATTTGATTGAAAAAGCCACGAAAAATGAGACATACGTTGTTGCGCCAATATGGCGGGAAAACATGGTAAATTGCTTATTTAATACCGAAGTGTGCGTAACGCATTGATTTAAACGTTGGTCAGTTATACCACACTGTATTGGAGAATAAATGAACCAAATGGAAATTCGACGAAAGGAGACATATGTCTATGAATTAATAATGTGCCAAACCACATACTTTGTTGGTGTTTGCACCAAGGCCTTTCACAACTCGTGTTTATGTTTCTTTCCGTCCCCACAAAGTCTTCATATCAAGTTTTTATGACAAAATTAACACTTTAATAAGTTTCATTTCCAATAAAGGAGGAATATTAATTGACGTAATGGTTAAGGAATTATTCAGCGAAATTTGATGTAAACTAATTATGTTTTACCGATATTGCATTGTAATACCGCACAGTCATACCGTCATACAAGCGTATCAAAATTTACGACCAGTGTGAAAATAAAAATCGTTAATCAATGTCATCAAGATGGATGCATTATTACATGTGTAAGTTTACTATAAAATCATATTTCTTTAAAACATTCGTCGTGTTTACTTGTTTGTTTCTGTGTTCGAATGAGATAGTCGAAAGTGAGTGGTTTTCCGTTATAAAAAACCCCACTTAAAGTTCCGCTAATAAGACCACTTTGATTACATTGTATTTTGAAATCATGCACATTTTTGCCAGTTTAAGATCCCAAAGTATTAAATTTAGAACAAAAAATGTCCGCTTATAAGACCGATTCGCTATTAAGACCACCCCTTTGACTGGTCTTATCAGCGGAACTTCACTGTAATAGAATTGCTTTTGGCAATGTGTTATTGTTTATGTATATTGTATGCCTGTCGTATACAGATGAGAGGCAAATCAATAATTAATAAATAATAATAAAAAATACTTTTCTCTGCCTTACAGATTGACCAATGACCGGGCTAAGAGACATGATACAAACAATTCGGATACGCTATGTTTGCTGTTTCCGAATATACATCTTGGTTCGGTAACGTAAACATTTGAGGGTTTTAACTGAATTAAAGAATAAACAGTCGAAACATGGAAGAACGCTATTTATCCAAATGTGCATCAAAATGCAGTGAGTGCATACTGTTTAAATGTGACTGTTTATAACATAGACTTATTGATGCTTGAGAATAAAAAAACACCAATGTTCATTTTGCACTGAAGTAATTTATTTCGACTTAAGATTCGAGATATGAATACAATGCATCTGATTCTGTTAATCACAGGAATGGATCGATATCTGGGTTATTGTTGAAAGTGTTGAATTTCGCACCACTCTGATGAAATCGGTAATTGCAAAACATTAGCAGAGGTTGGACCATATTAATAGTCTGGTGGCGACAATCTGGCGACATACCGACCACAAGAATTCTCAATAGTCTACAAGTTGGGTCTTTATTTATTTATAACAAGTAAACAAAAAGTGGGTAATGTGTTACAGACGTGTGTGCGTCCTTATCCACGAGATACTCCGTATGTTTTACAAATATTGCTTTTGTTGACGGTTGAATTTGGAATTAAGAAAATTAACCATGATTTAATAGCACGCCAAATACTTACATACAATTACTCTTCCAAGTACCTCTAGATGACTTATCATAGTTCCGTGAAAATTCCATTTACATTCGTCATTATTGATACAAGTATGAAGTGGGCACTTTAGTGATCATTTTGTCTGACTTTAGAGCACATCAGCAAGTACACTCAAACAATGGCGAGCATAACATTTGTTTGCTTGTCAGCTTTCTGCTGAAATATAGCTTGACAGGCAGTGAGTGCCTCCGCCCGGATTTGAACCCTGGTCGCAAAAATAGACGACAAACACACTAAGCACTGTTAATATACAGTCTCATTAGATAGTATGAAAATACAATGTGGATGACAAATGTCAATCTCCAAAACTGCTTTACGCTGGACACAAAAGGATAAAGAAAACGTAGCCACAAACACATGGATAGTAACTGTTACACCAGAACAGAAAAGAATATAACTGAAGGACATTGTATATCCCCTTGCAAAGGCCCAAAACATAGCCAAGGACCACAGTAAATGGAAACAACTCAAGTTAGTCTTATATCCCATCTGGGGACGAAGCGAATAAGTTAAATGACCCCCCCCTTACTGTGTGTGAGCTTTAAATACACATTTTCATACTAGTATATCGAGTGGTGACCGCAAGACTGTAGCAACTACATACAATTATAGACGGACTTACTACAGTCGTGCAGGCAACCTTCGATATTGGTTCGCAGTTACTGTCTACAAATGATACCGTATATCGACTAAACATTGTGCCTTTCCTAAATGTGATAAACTAATCAGACCAGTGTCGTATCGCCCTGACTCGAGGTCAAGCTTATAGAACGGACACCAACATGTGATAATTACATACATCATACATGGCCATCTATCAGTTATTGACAACATAATTATACAAGTCCCGGACAATGGATCTCTAAATACTCTAAATAGCCGTATAGGAAACGTATTTAGCGGATAGCCATTTGCTGGTGAAGTCTAAACAAATAAGAAGATGGAGAAAAAGAGAAAACAGGCTATTTACGCAAACTGTATTTGAGAGGTGGTTTTGAGGATGTTGTGCAATCATTTGATGCAAATGACAAGTAATTGTCTATTTAGTCTGAAATAAATTGATATACTGAACATAAATAGCTTAGAAAGGAGGCGAAAATAGAAAATGAATTGTCTGAACGATCGCTGCTATGTCTGGTACAGTGCTAGTCTGGAAGCTTTCTGTCGAAATCTGTGAGACGCAATATAATGTAACTTGATTAGTCTACAACAGTGAACATTTAATCGATCACATTTAGTTCGATAAACAATGCAAGAAATGTTCCCAAACATTTACGTGAATGTCAAGTTGTGTGCAATGCACCAAAACTACGTGCAGATATTGTCTTGCTAGTACAAAAACACACCAAGCAGTCAAAGAGAGAATTTCTTTACCATGTCTTGAAATCTAACACATATGGAATATACTGTAACCTATATAACTTGGTCGTTTCTGATGAGAATATGAAAACTAGTTATATTGTTCCATAGCAAAATGGAATCAATGTGTACATTTTAACATGTTAAAGGGACTGTCTCACGTTTAGGCGTATTGCAAAAATGAAATACAATTTTACAATATTCACTTAATCTAAGTATAGATCTCTGAATATCACATACACAAACACTCTGATATTATATGAAACTTGTGAAACATCAGGATTTTGTAATTAATTCGTATAATTACATCCAAATTATATTCCGTATTAATACGTTAAATTTTCGGTCCATCTTTGAGGCAGTCCTTTTAATTTATTACCCAAACGTTACATAGCAATATATTATTTGCGGGTGTATTTTTTGTCATTTGCAAGTAACTGTTGCTTATGCCCAATGAATAAATGTCGATAAACAAATAAAAAAAACATTATTTGAATGTTTAAAACAAAACATAATTATTATATTTGTAATTAAGAATAAGAAAATAATAGACGTAATGTTTGTAGAATTTTCTACTTGTCGGCATTGACCTTAATTAAAACTTTGGTACATGTAGCACTCCCGGGATCCTTAGTTAACACCAGTAACAGAATCATACTGAAATCTCCAATGTTTATACTAGCTATGGTCCTAGCATATGATATTGCCCCTGAATTTGTAAACATAGCCAAATATAGTAAGTCATAGATAGACAAATTAATACCTCATGGATACGTTACACTGACTACACTATCAGAGATCGCCAAATATTTGTTTATGAATGATTTCACACCGTATGTTGCTATGGTAACACGTAAACTTAAGGCTGCACCACTTGTCAACATAATCAAAGCACTTGAGTACTACGTCACTGATTGTTGTATATTAAGCTAACTACCGTGATAGACCGGTCTTGTCGCAGATATACACACCTAATAACATCTTATAATAAAACTTATTGGCTATTTATCTAGGTAACAATACGTAATTTATGGGTGAACAGCAGAGCATTAATCAACACTGGTCGCAATGTCCAAACATTAGTCGCACTAAGTCAATAAGAAGTGGTGATCCGACGATAACATGATTGCTCGGATAACAGATTGTGTCCAATTGTATGTTTACCGCTTTAATAAATATGGTGTTATATTATATGATAAATGTTCCATTACTAACTGAACTGGTCGGTGCAATCGATTGCTCAGAATATTTTATTTCCGAAATGTCACGTTTTCAAAATTTAGTAAAAATGTAATTGTAGCAAATATGCGTTGATACCCCTTGTATATAACAGGTAAGGACAAGACAAAGAACACTCATAGACCAATCCAATCATTGCAACCGTTTGATCTGAAACCTAACTTGATTGTCGTCATTTCTTTTACTCCCTTTTCATCCAATTCTAGTGAACGTACGCTGGAATGCAGTGCAGTGAAGTAGATTTTATACATGGATATATCAAGGATCATAAGTGTATATCTAGTTATTGCCATTACTGCACTCCGTGTATTTCACTATTTGACTGCACTCCGTGTATTTCACTATTTGACCATTGACCGTGTATAGTAATAATATCCCATATCAGGGCATTGTAACCTCGGAAATGCCAAGAAATGAGAAAGATTATATAATTTCTAATCACAATATTCCACTTATAGCAAGCGACCCTGGTACTTATCTGCCCCTGTCAGCATCAGGTGTTGTACTAAACGATGGTTGTGACAGATTGTCTACAAATATTTGATAAAACACATGTTATAGAAGTGAGTATCGGACAGATTATTATAATACTGTCTGTCATTGTCTCTGGCTATATACACACTCCATATCCTGCTGAGCTGTCATCGTTACCCATGCTCATAGTACTGGTGTTGAAAATAAACATGACCAGATAAAAATTTATCCGAAATGTCACCTCCTTGTACGAGTATTGTATAACATATATACGTACATCGGTGAGTGTAAGTACATAGTGCATATTCGTGCACTCTCTACATTGCAATACCATATCACTGACTTAGAATGAGAAGGTCGTAAGTACGTATAAGTATGATGCATATTTGAAATCTGCATCTTAAGGCCCTTCTTCTGAGCATCTTTCCATGAAAATCGAAACTTGTCATATTGACCAAACAGAAGTTGCAACGGCTTGTTTTACCATATTAAAGTAAGTGTTTGTACTTACGACCTTCTCATTCTAAGCCAGCGACATACTGTATACTAGCTGTATTTCAGACACAGAACATGCAAATGAATGCTGAACATAGCTTTCATTTTCCAATCAGCTCTCTGCTGAAACATGGCATACTAGTACTTATGAATTCCTCCATTCGGAACGTCATGTTAGACGACAACCGAATTAACCATTGAGCTGTTGGGGCACATAGAGGCTTACAAATTCTGTGCTTTAAAGAAATTTGCATTTTTACAATGCTTTGTTATTGTATAAAAGGCAATTACTAAATTTTGACCCAGATTACTGAAATTCTGGTCGTAATCGGAGACCTTTTGTTTTCATTGAGAAAACATTTTAACATTCAGCAGAATAATGATTCCATTCTGAAGTAAACGTTTCTGTTCACAAACAAACAACTCAAAATGCGTCAATGGAACAATTAAAATCAATCAGTCCGAATATGTAATCAAATTATCTCGTAATAAGGCGTAAATTCTCTCGTTCTGCACGAGATCTCGTCCATTCAAAGTTTGACAATATCTCAACTCTCGCTATATCACGTTTCCACGCGAGCTTTCTTTTCCTTCCTCTATATTAGAGAATAACCTTTAACAGATCGGGTGTGAAATCTGTCAAATTAAAGACAATAGGTTAAGATTTAAGGTTAAAGTTTGGGAGATATGTAGCCCTTTGTCCACAAAACATTACGGGTATCTTAATATGCTATTAGTGAAATAATGTGGCTTTGTTAACCTATACGTTACAAGGGCAGAAAGGAATTTTGTCTTTGTAATTATAACATGTTGGACATTTCTCTCACAAGGGCGTGTTCTACTCTTTGTGTAATAGAATGTAATTATACAAAAACAATAAGTAAAACTTAATTACATGGTTTGACCTAAGTAGCAACGAAACGTAAATTCTAGAACCTGTTTTTCATACATAATAATGTAAATGAAATCCGACTTAAAATAAAGATTGTATTGCTAGCCTGGGTATTCTTACTTGTTTTAAAAAAAAATATTTTGATGTCGAGTAAAGCTTTTATACACCAGTCAGCTTTCTGCTGAGTATGACAGGTATATGTGTGCCACCACATAGATTTGAACCCGGGTAGTTGGTTTAGGCGACAAGCGCGCTAACCACTGGCACTGAACTAAGGAGGTCACTATATTATAAGTAAGTATGTACAGGTAAGTATATTGTTTATTAAAGTGAAATGTTTAAATATGTACAACAAAAAATAAAACATGATGGATACACCCGGCCCAATGGACCTATAAGTCACTATTAAACTTAAATTTTAACATGCTATCGCATGAACAAAACATCATGGCTAATAAATATAAATACATTATAATAAATAAAGAAAATAAATACTTATACATAGGTAGAGCTTTTTCTCTGTACATGGGCACTTACTAAATATTTGGCAACCTTTCTAGGGTAATGATTAAGCAAGTGTCTTAATTTGTTTGCCATATTATGTTTGATATTACCCTTAATTAACAACAGAATGCAGTTATTTGTGTGCGAATCCAGAGTACGATAGGAGGCCAGACCCGGGGAATTTTGTCAAAAATGGGTTTAAACTCTGTTTGAAGAATTGCTTGTCCAACCTCTTCTTGGCAAAAATAGCTAGTCGAACCCTAACATTAGTACTTGAAGCAAAATGCATGTCATTCGTTACTCATGCAAAGGCACGTGGTATTGTACCAGCAGTTTCACTTCATTCCCGACCACAATGTTAATTGTTTAAAACTCTCTGTAATTCGGCGTAAACATATAACCGTACGCATGCACCTACCCGAGATATGCTATGACTTTCAAGAACGTTCATTTTCGTATTTAATCAGTAAGTTTATAAAGTTAATGTAGACATACTGAACCAAAAACTGACTGATTATTTATAGCAAAATGTCCTCAAATAACAATACCCATTGACTCGGCGATTGTCACGTACTATGCGTTGACCAACTATTGAAATACTGTCGTGATTTAGCTAAACCGGTGTTAAACAGTTAGACCTTAGATGTTCCACCCTGATAACTTAAATTGTTACTGTATAGGTTTCATTACATACAAAACCTCTGAGAAATGAAATCCAAGACGTTAATCGGGCCATATAAGCCGTCGGGCTGGATTTCAAACGAAGGCGAGTACATAATGATACGAAACAGTGAGCGTACGATCTATCTCAAGGACGAGACACATAAAGCCGCGAGGGATGTTAGCCGAGTAACTGTACACTATACAACGTGGACGATCTAGACCGCACATCAGCATTGATATTACAACTATCTTTCACTTTTCTTGAGATGTAAGTCTGATAACCTGTGTGTTTTCTAGCAGTTTTCATGTAACAGTCGATGATGCGGTGAACGACCTAGGTAAACACACATTCCTGACAGACTTCAAAGAAAATATTGATGGCGCTGATACAACACGTTTGTATATATTTTATATAATTTATATAATTATGATTATCGTATTGAAAGCAAACATAAAGCTGTGCACCTTAACCACCAAGAGTTCGAATCCCTGAACGTGATGACGAATGTATATGCCTTAAATAAAGGCCAATGCTCAGAAACTAAGGTTTTTTCAACAAGAAGCAACATGTGATGCATGAGTTTATAAGGTGAGAAGTAACGACCTTTTCATTCTAAGCCAGCGATATTATTGTGACTTGAAGTCAGAATAAAACACTATCTGACTGCAAGTAACTTTAGACAATGAATAGTATCTACATTACATTGGTCATCAACAAAATCAGCTGACGCTTAGTCCAACTTGACACATGTATGAATGGCGAACATCTTGTCTTCATCTTCCTCAAGCACTTCTCTAGTGAGAGTTCATCGACTAGACAACATACTTTCGTTAAGTCCCCACAGTTATGGTTGTTATCGTCCTTACTGCTGCCGCCGTGTCGGTTGCGGTTGTTGTTGTTGTTGGGCTGCTGTTGTTTATGTTGCTGTTGCTGTAGCTACAGACGAAGGCAATATTAAAGGATCTTCAGTTGTTTTTCTCATCACTGTCAATGACCAAGTTGAAGGGGTACATCCCATCACACAACTCTTCCTTAAAGTCGTTAGTTTGTCTTTTCGAATGAGATGTCGCTGTTATTTACACAACAAGTATCGAAGCTTCTGGAATTTCTGCAATGCACTTAGGGAGCTCTTGTAACGATTTTCGACTGACACTGTCTAAGTATGCCATCGAGCTTGGCAAGTTCACAATGTTGATATATTTTTGTCACATAATAACATTTGGAGTCGCTTGCAAAATCTACACATAAGAAACACATAGAGGTTTTAGAAACTACTTGGTCCACTTTGTCCAAGATAGACGAAAATGGAGGTGTGATAACACTATTATGTTCACTACCAGGTATGTATATGGACAAGGAAAAATGTAAATGTATATAGATTTTCTAAAGAATGGCATACCAAAGATATTACATTTCCTGAAATTATCATTTAACTTCTGTGGTTCTTAAAGGCATTCTCTTAATGAATTAAATGTAATTAAGGGATAATGGATAAGCAATTAGTGATACAATACAACCATGTCTTGTTGTTGAAACAAAAAAGCTAGGCAACCAATGACTGTTTACCGGTTGAATGAGCGGCGTCTTTGAAGTTGCAAACAATTGATTATTATTCGGTTAATTACTCGTTTATGCGGGTCTTTAGTTTTGATGCAGTTGTTAACGGTATAAAGATTGTGATCTTTACGTGCAGAGCTGCATGTTTCCTGTACAATGGACATAAATTCGTACAGTAACACTGATGTTAGACGATAACGATATTTGGTGTGCAGGAATTTATTTTACACCATGCCTATTGGCACCGATTATACGGTGCATGTCATGAATATGTTTGCTCCAAGCGCAACTATTCGATTTTCAAAAATGATTCGCGATTGTATTAATTACCGTTTTAAAAGTGAATGACATAATGTCCACATTGTTCAAAACACTATACAAATGTAAAAACGAGTTCAAAAAGAAGGATAAAAGTGCTAATAACTAGGCAGCTAGTAGAAACATGCAACTATCATTCTAGGACCAAAGTGCACTAGTCAGGCAAATATTGACCAACGTTAACGTGGTTTATTTTCGACATGCGTTTGGAAAATGACAATGTCTTATGTTACTACATTTGTATATGCACGATTGTATGCGTGTGCATTTAATTGTCAAATGTAAGTCATGTATTGTACAAGTTATGCCTTTTTGTGTATATATGAACAACTGGTCTAATCATGCTGGTAAACGATCCTGTCCATTGCACACGCCCTAAACCAGTAAAATATAGTCCTGGCTATATTTCATCTCGCTTTTGTGGGATTGAAAAGATATCCTGAACTCAACCGGCAATGTGGGGACATAGGAAAAGGTAAAATCCCGGGAATATTCCTTGTTATTACTCGCCGTTCCCGGGGGTTAGGGGTGGGGTTTTTATTGACTGGTGCGTTATAGTGTCGACAGTGATTATATAGCTACTCTTGGTAGCTATGATAGGGGTAATGTTGTGACAGTATACTGTCTACCCGGTATTACAAAGAAAGTCATCTAGTTCATTTTAAGCATACATATAAAATATATAAACCATTATATCCATTGACAGAATTATCATTAATCATATCTTTGTCAACATAATCATTAATTTATAAACACA
Source organism: Spisula subtruncata (assembly GCA_963678985.1). Taxonomy (NCBI): domain Eukaryota; kingdom Metazoa; phylum Mollusca; class Bivalvia; order Venerida; family Mactridae; genus Spisula; species Spisula subtruncata. The sequence goes on from OY787665.1 coordinate 28,833,929, forward strand.
ATAGAGATATACATCTATGTGAAAGAGAGCATATCAGTGTCGAATGTCATTCAATACAATATTATATATGAGATAATTATGTTCGTTTAGCAGTGACTGTGTTTAATACGAGCTACGTGTGAAGGTCATCGTTTATGCTTAGTGTTTGTAGAAATCCATCGAGTGTTACCATTTATAACATTTCCAAGCTTCCAAGCACGACTATGTTGCATCTTCCGTAATAGTTCGGCACTTGCAGCAAAAGTAAGCAGGCTTACTTGTCTTGCAATTTCAATCGTAATATTTCGGTAATTTTCGCCAAAGTTAAAAAGATTGCCCTGCTACTTCAATCGTTTTAATTTTGGTACTTTCCGCCGAAATTGGCAAAGAAACTGATGTTTGAAAATACTTCAAATTTGAATGAAAGCACATTTCGCTGGCTTAGAATAAGAAGGTCGTTACTACTACTGCACCATAAGGCGCTTCTTATGACCCTATTTTCATGAAAATCGGAACTTGTCATGTCGACCAAACTGACGTGTAAAAAGTTTGTTTTACCATAGGTAATGAGTAATGATAAGACAGTTCTTTCCGTGTTTTCTCAAAATATCGATTTTGTAGTTACGACCTTCTCATTCGAAGCCATCGATTTTCGAGTGGTTGTTATACACATACAATGCAACCTCTCAAGAGCGTCCCTCTGTTTGAGCAACACTATCTTTAGTTCACAACAGGATCGTTTTTGTCCAAGTGTAACCATTAACCATTACCTCTCCATAGCAGCATCTTCTATATAACAAACACCCTTTATGGTTTCAAAATGGCATTTCGGTACCGGTATGTGCATACACAAAACAGCTTTACACTTCATGGACACCTACTGAAAAAGAAAAAAGAGGTATAACTCTAACGCGATATTCTGCAATGTCATTATAAACAAAAATCACTGACCATTACATCGATTTAGGGAGAGCCGAAGTTTATTTTACCTGCTCACTTCTATTCACCAAGTAAATTAAAATTACGGTACACATTGAAAAAATCCCTTTTCCAATGTCCTTATGTTGTTATACCTGATTTATCTGTTTACGTTAGGTGGCACAGGTCCCAATACTGCGTTAGAGTTATATACCTAGAACAGCACAGAAAAGAACAGTCGCATCAGAACTGACGGACATGTGATATTCATGGGAACAAACCCAATATATTTATAAACAAAGGACGAGGCTTTAATGTAGCCTTATGTCCCATTGTGGAAGAAGGTGAGATTTATTACTGATATTCACGACGTGCAAATTGTACGATCACCGATACATCGTCTATTCAAACTAAAGTAATAAAATTATCAAAATGAACTAAAGTTCTCAAATTTCCGAAATAAGTCATAAACTCATTTTTGAGATAAGCAATTAATTAACTTTAGTATTCAACACTCGCATTGAATACCGCGGCACATCAAAGTGTTTATTGATAGATACATGCTTTACTGACCTGTTTTAAATGTATTTTCGATGTTGACAGATTTACTGAATAGCAATAGATAACATAATATATGCAATAATATTCAGTTATTTTATTTGACCATTTTGCACTATGGCATAAAAATCTCGAAAATATTTGCAAGCTATTTAACGATCATTTTTTTTAACGATTACAATAGAGTCATCAGAACGATACGTACGCAGCGTCGTCATTTTTCATAAACAAAATAAATGTAATAAAGGACGTCAAATTATTACAAGTAATTGAATTTTATACCAATATTCAGAATTAGGCAGGGGGAAGGTATCGGTATATGTGAAAAAAAAACGATCTATCTCTAGGCCACTGCTCCCCGCATTATATCGTCGACTTTGACTTTGCAAGGTGGGGGATCTGTCTAGAGTACATACTCGGTTACCTTACATGTCCGAGTGCCGATAACTTGATTGACCAAAGCCAACATTGCAACATAATGCAGGCCATATGTCACAATGGGTCGAAGAGGAATAACGACTAACTCCATAACTTGATAGACCCGAGCCAGCATTTTGCAGGCCATATGTCCCAACAGTCCCACTAGGTCGAAGAGGAATAAGTAAGAACTCTATAGCTCTCCGATAAATTGCTGACTAATATATTCCATGCTATTAATATACGTACATGGCCATTTGAAAATAGGATTGAACTGACCAAGTTTTTTTGCTAATTTCTTCAATGAAATTATTGCATACATTTATTTCTGTCACACATTCTTGCCAGGATCAAACTTTAGATCCTTGTCTCTGGTGTAATTAAGACTTACACGTAATTGTTAAATAATATATTATTATTCAACATTAAAACCTGTTGAATCGATTTAAGAATTGCTTTGATTAAGGTCGGTAATATTATTACAATGTCGCCAACTGAAGTTCGGACTGACTTGTGTTGGGATAATCTGTATGTACATCTGAGGTTACAGCGGTTCTGTTAGTGTTTATGTTAAATCAAGTGACGGACTTCGAGACATGAATATAACCACAATATGCTTAATGTTCAAAAATATGTAGAGCTATATAATATGTATTGGTTAACAATGGGTCTTTAAACAACGGTTTTAATTTTAAAATTAAATGGGCTAGCCAATGTCACATTTTTTGGACCGGTTAGTGCTAAGTTCATGGTCGACTTTTCTAAAGGCTTTTAAACTGGCACACAAAAATAGATGATCCTAAATCGCCGAAAGTTTAATTTGGTTTTATTTCATTTTTATCTGAATACAACATGATCCAGTTTTGACCAATTTTAATTTCAACCATTCATAATTTTCTACAATTCAAAATCAATTGGTAAGCCGCCAGCTAGTTGAATAAACGATGCACTGTATGCTCATCTCAGCGAAGAGATTCGGTAGGTACTGTACGCATGAAAGATAAATGTCCCATAATTCAAATTTAACTGGCCCTTCTATAGGGGTGACCAAAAGTAAACAAACTTTACCCTTTTTTTATAAATGTAATACCAACTAAGCATTATAACGAAGACCGTACGTAAAATGCGGTACTGTTTTATCAAAGGACTTACGAACATTTTAAACTTACGCTCAAATTTTAATTCCTTATAATGCGTTTACATCAGCAAATGAGGGGAATATATTGTTTAAAATCATTGACTGAATAAATTAACTGATGATTTTACCTATCGCTTTACCAGAATTTGAAGCAGTTACATAATTATAAAGGATTCAAATTTGAACGTAAGTTTACGATTACCGTAAATGCTTTGATAAAACATTGCCCAGCAGCTTCTTTATTCTGATGCATTATAAACACAAGACGTTACATTTGTCTTTGAATTCTTCGATAATAGCTTACATGTATTGATGCTCTATCTATATAATGCCACGCTTAATTAATAGTTGACTAATATGCTGACTGCAGGATAATAAAACGCGTGGACCAGCGCAACAGTTAATGACTCAAAGTACTGAAAATGAGCGAGAACCTTGTTTAATCTTAATCATAGCAAGCCCACACTACTACACGTGGCAGAAATACCCGGGAATGCAACTTGTAAAATCAGACGATTTCGCGGGGAATTAATTTTCGCTATTATCACGAAATCGGTAATTTCGCGAAAAAATTGCCGCGAACTTCATATCAATGGCAGTAAAACAACATAAAAAAAGATCCTATGTGAATCTAAAAAGTCCCCATCATTTAACCTCACGAACCTAGCATCTACTTAAAAATAAAAAAATCGCGAAATATTAACTTGGCCAAAAGTTCTGCTTTTCCGGTACAGTGATCTAACATTAGGAATTCGAGTATAAATATTTGAATAACTACCTTCTAGTATACACCAGAGATTGTAATGAACAACAGCCTTAATCATATTGGTACACTCAAGTGTTGTTTATTTTGGATAAAAAATATGCTTAGCTTCTCGAGAGAGTTTATCCAGTTTTACCGGACAAAGGAATCGGGAATAATGAATAGCGGTAAGAAGGCTTAATGCAACTTTAGCTCCATTAGACATAGAGCGACATCGTATAATTAAACATATTTCGGCCGGATCTTTAATGCCAAAGTCAACAATCAAATATTTGCACGAATCTAGACAATGTATACCCATAGAGAAACATTACGAGACAAGAAGCAAATGCAAATGGATCAAAATCCCATAACCCTAATCCTAAGATATTAAAATAGCGGCAAATCGCCGAATAAGAGTAAATTATGATGTATTTGTTTATTTAAATGATAACCGTTAATGCACTTTGATTGAGGTTCTGACACGTAAGGGTCTCAAAGTCACGCCAGGCTCGATACATCAAGATAGACAAAATCATTTATCCGATTTTGTGGACACATAAGTACATATATCTTTAATAACAAAGAAGCGACGTATATCCAGAGATGATAAAAGTGTATACATTCTAAGATAGCCTTGTGTCCAATGTTGATCAGGAATGGTGAAACTATGTGTGACTAATTCCTGAACAATTTCACTGGTTTAAAGGATCTAACATTACCACTGATATAGGTAAAGTTAGTCATATAGATTGTACTGGACGAGAGTGGGATACCTATAATACAGCGTTGACTGGTTTATTGACGGGTGTCATTTTAAAACTTCCAGCTTAAATCCGCACCGACATTCTCAGATTGATTCTGTACCAACCAAGCACACATCCACCTTGCTCACTACATGTCACTCGAATCACTTCTCCTCCGTACAGTCTACGAGTCGAATTCCACACTGCCTTGTCCGTTCAAAACCATTCTATCGGGCACCCAAAGCGAGTCATTGAATACGACTTTCTACAAAAATATACCATTGCAACAATTAAAATTAAACAATCAATGAACCAAAGGTTCAATACAAAATACAATGGTACGATAACAAAATATACAACCATACTTGTTCTGATTTGTTTCAAGCCATGCTCGAATTGCTGAAAATTGATGAGAACCAAACGGAAAATTATCCGGGAGCGTGAACAAGCGGTAAATACAGCACCTCATAATGCAAAAACTTGATCAAACCATTTGATTACTTCACAATACATCCAGTGTATCGTTTTCCAATCTTTTATATAGAACTATACACCTAGCATGAGAAAGGTTACATAGCAGTTAGCGAAACAAATCAGGCAATGTTTGTAGTGTGTCGGACGATCAAGTTTGACAAATAGACGGTGAAACAAAAGCTGATAACCATCTTTGAGGCGAAAAAACGCAACAAGTCGGATAATAGTATCGAATATTGTGTGAACATTGTGATACTACAAGGGTTACAGCTCGATAGATCGTGAATATACTCGTAGGTGACTTGAAACCATTTTAATATATAACCAAGTACAATGTAATTTAGCTCGTAATTACGGGCGGGGACACGATAAAAAGTGCACCAGTTGTACACATGCATGCTGCACAATTTGTCGTTGTTGCTGCAGCTATTGTTTGACGTGCAAATTACCAAAATGAAATGTGAGTTGGTGTACTTTGACTACGTTGCCGTTTTCCCATGCACAGACAAGTTGTTGCTAAGAAAATATTTAACAAAGCACCCAAAGACAGGATATTTGCTTTGAGTGTTTTATTTTTTATTCGGGGTTATACGATATACGGCTGCAGATTTAGTCTAACCCTTCTATAGATCACCCGGTTATGCTACGGTCACAATGGTCGTACGATGTCCGTACGAGTCTGAAATATTTTAATCCTAACGGTATTTGTACGTTCTTAGCATCTGGTCACAGCTCGTACGGATCTCGTACGAGTTGTACATAATGTACAGTTTTCACCAGATCACTGAGTCCTCTACGAGTTGTGAAAATCCGTGCGATGCTCGTACGAGCCTCGATATCCGTACGGGCTCCGTGTGTGCTCCGTACGGACGTCGTACGAGCTCAGAAAATCAACTCGTACGGAGCTCGTACGGAGATCGTAGGGCAATTTGTGACTAGGGTATTAGTGTTATACATCTAGTGCACTAACAGAGAGAGAGAGAGGCTCTAATACAAAAGCTGCAAGTTACAACTGGTTGCTTCAGCCGAACATGTTTTATACAGGTGCTATGTATTATGTAGGAATATTTATAAACTTTCGATTCCTTCATATCTCATAAAAATACATAGGCTACAATTCTCCTATTTTACAACTGGATCATCAAAATTCACAAAACCGTTTGTGGATCATACGCTATAATATAACGTTCTTGTCCAGACGTATATATTGCTACCCAAACCATTTTATATTCGTAAACTGCGATATTCGTCTGTGACCTATCAACTTGAGACGATGTGCGAAAGTTTTCACATACCCCGTATAATAGTCGCTTAGTCATAAGTGCATTTATTTTATTTCATGTTACAATTAAGTCACGCCCCCTCTGAGTTCATTTAAAGTTGTACGCTATCAAAAATATGTGGCTAATTATAGGTTATGTATTACACGAATAGTTTCTTTTCCATTTCGCATTGTAACAAGCTAAGTACGGTCTCAGGTTTTAGTGCAAGGAGCAGTGCTTTATGACCCCTCACATTAACTACATTACAAAATTGCAGAAAAATATTATATTCAAATTCCTGTTCGACTGTTTAATGCGATGTATCACGATATGGTAGACCTACAAGAGATTTTAGTAGATCTACTAAAAATCAGAAATTTTCACGCGCACAAATTTCGTCAATTGTTTATTGTTTAAAGATGTTCGCGATGTTAATTGTTCGATGTTTTTCAAATTCATAAAAAGATTAATTCTGCTGTTTCAATGTCGTTTTTTAATTCACGAATATAAATTTCGCGATTTTACCGATTCGTCAAAAATAACGGAAATCAAGCCTCATGAAAAAAGATAATTTTGCTGTATTTTAGTTTTTCAGCCAATTATGGAATAAATAGTCCGCATCAATTATGTAAGCTAAACGTCGTGTGCACTTGGTGCCCATTTTTCACAAACCGTCAACTATTTGAACAATTAAAAAGATGGATGGATTTTTAAACATTTTTTAGTCTCGGACTGAAATAAAAGGGTGCAGCTGTGATATGAGTACATAATGTCTGAGAATTAATGGGTTTTCAATTAAACTAAAAATCATGTTTTACTTACACTTTTTTGAACTTGCAACATGTCTTCTTTGTGGTTGTATTTGTGGTCTGAGAATTTTCGTTTTTGTATGTTTGTTCTGGTACATTACGCACTCTCCGCTATTTCTGGTGTTCAATTGACCTCCCACACCAAAGCCTCATGTAGACGATTTTTCTATGAAAATGTATCATTACCGCCAGGTAAAGTAATAATGAGGTATGCTTGAGTGCCATTGCTGTGAATTTGATGCACGTTTTTAATATCAGTATATTTACTTTTAAAATCTCGTATATTTATTTATGTTGGTCTATTTAACCACGGTGTTACGATGTTAATCTTTTAATATCCCTAAAATACCTTTGCTTATCTAGAATGCGATTGGATGAACAGGGTGTGAAAAAAGTTTGTTCTCGAACATTTTATTTAGCTATGTATGCGGTAGACAATTCAAATTTCTCGCACTAGTGGCGTTTTAATGCAAGAGAGAGTAGAGCATTGAGTAGAAAGAGTAGATTTTCCCCTGGACATTTTTCACTCTAAGGGTGCTAAAAATAAACTACAAAATATATTTTTTAAAAATTTGAACTTTCAGAAGGAACTTTTTGAACAGCCTGTATACAGCACTATGGAGTCCTGTAGTGAAGATAGTAAAACACCTACAGTGGTAGAGTCCTCCTAGGATGATAAACATATGCTGTAAGAACTCGCTTCGTGCAATATGTGTAAAATAAACATTTATATTAACGGAAAAGTGAGAATATTTTATAACTCTACCTAGATAAGGTTGTTTTATAGTTTTTTTTCACATGATATAGGTAGGTGTAACCTACTGGCATACATTCTAAACGGATCCTTACCTTGGCCAAAATCTAGTTCAACTTCGTTTTTTTTTGTTATACATGTATACCGAAGAAAAGATGCAGCAAATTCTTGAGAATGGTTTTAAATTTCAAATATTTTATTTGTAGTTTTCTGTGAAATATGAATGATGACAAGTGCTGGTTACGACTTATGTTTTTAATATAAAAAACCCTCTTTGTCAAATGCATTAAACGGCAAAATGGGTAAACTATTTGCTTCAAACCTTTTGTTGATTTAGACTGCTTCTATCAACGAAATATAGAAAAGCATAGGGGTATGGCAGGAACTTTTGCGCAATATATAATGTAATTGTTCGAAAAAGAACTATGTAATTCCTTCACGATTATCAATTTTACTAAGCATACGTACATCGGCAAAATTAAACTTTATTTCTAGGTTTCCCACTAGCGTCGTTCTAGGTTACACACCAACACAAGTTACTAGTATAACACAACCTGGGAAACCAACCACGACATGCTTAAATGGCCACCAGATAAAGCATAGGTACCAACAAACACATGCCAACCGAAACCAGCATTGTCTACGTTTTATTCCACACTTCTACAAATGCCCTATCTTCTATATCACTAGACTAGTAGTTTGAATGGATCTATCATGTACATATGTACATTTATGTGCATAGACTATAACTAACTTTAACAAATGCCATGTTTTCAAACATTAGTCATTATGCCTTATTTCTGATCGGTACATCGGAATGGTGCAGATGACGAGTGTTAAGCACTTGCAACACGAACCACCCGGATATATACCCACATCCGTATACCCTTCCACCTGATTTGTCCGAAAAGTAGTTAGTGTCACATTGTGAGGTCGTCACCTTTAACTGCACATATTAAGTAAGTCAGTATGTCAATATGCATTTTGAAAATGCTAGTTTATTTAAATCTAACAAAGCGTTAAGATCGATTGGTCGTCAGTTTCAACTTTACAAGACACCTAATAAATCATTATTGATTGGTAAGCCGGCCAGACGACAACGATGCTGCGTAAGTATTTTTACCAGACCTCCGTGATTGTTCTTGTTGTCTAGACATTGTGGCCTACTGAAAAATATAACAACTTTACTTTCCTATTTGTCTAGATTGCAGATTTTTGTCTGTCAAATCCAGCTAGGTGATCCTTGCAGATGTACTTCACTAGAATATAAATATTGTATAATCTCGCGAGAACGTGATTTTTTCACGTGATTAATTTGAGATTGATTTCTCTGTTTATTTCAAGATGTCTCATCATTATAGACGCGTGTTCTGTGATCAGTACAGTTGTAATCAGGTGGTCTAAAGCAATTTTTATGAACGCAAAAGTATGAACAATGTTGATTCTTACTGGAGTAAGCCTTGTGGTTATCATTTTGCAATTACCTCCCTTTACGGTACTCTTTGCTAATTTAAGAAACCATGTAGTTGCTCATTCATTATGAGAGGCAGTCGTATGGTATGTTTTACTCTTAATATTCTTTTATGTGGATAAAGTGGACGGTACGTTATGTGGCTGTCCATTTGCAATCGTTTCTGTGTGGCTTTGAATGATATGTGCGCCACAATATTGAGAAACACTCGTGTTATATCATCTGCTACCTTGTAACTATCAAACTGGTTCAATCAAAGATAAACATCGTATACCCAAGTACTTCCGACACGTCTCAACAAAAATGAATGAAAACTCCAATCCATATTTTAAAGCACATTTTAGTAATCATTGGTATATGACTTGTCTACTGCTTTCTAGTTATACACCATCGAAAAGCAAAAAAATAGAATTGGAGATTCATTCACTACATGAGCGAGGCGTTGTTAAAGTCCCGCTGGCTTAGAATGAGAAAGTCGTAAGTACGAAAGCGATATTTTGAGAAAACAAGAAAAACTGTCTGCAATCTACGTTTTACTTATGGAAAACAAGCTTTTACAACTTCATTTGGCCAACATGACACGTTCCAATTTTCACGAGGCTCATAATTATGATCACATGATGACGCAGCTTTCAAATCTGTATAAGGTCGCAAGTAGTATTAACGACCATCTCATTCTAAGCTAGCGATATGTACAACATAAGTAACACCACAGCAAATTAAAAATGCGTTGTTTTTTATTTCAGAAACACGATATAAAATGCAAGCTAGTATATAACAATATGGCCTCACAAACTATACAGTGGAAACTAAATAATAAGGGGCTTCTGTTCTGTTTCTTCTAAGTATTGGTGTGTACCATCTGGATTGAACTTGAAGTGTCGATAGTGACCAAAAGACGTGTTTCTTTATCCTTGACGTACGTGTATATTTTTTAATATTTGACCTCGTGACCTAATTTTTACCCCAAATGTCTCAGTTTCGAACCTAAATATCATAGAGACAATTATTCTGATCATGTTTTATGACGAGTGGGCCATAAATGTGACCTATAATGTGTTCCCAAGCTTTATTCTTAGATTTGACCTATTAACCCAGTTTTCTATCCAACATGGCCTAGTTTAGAACTTAGACATACATTCTGACAAAGTTCCAAGTAGTTTGGACAAACCCGAGGCCTCTCGTATGTTCACAAAAACAACGACGGGTGAAGCGTGATCCCAATTTCACAATGTTTAAGTTCACCTTATCAGAACTAAAGATGAGTTTAAATTACTGCCAAAACAAATAAAAACAACAGCGTATACAGCTTTAAAATCCACACTACATAATACATGTGTAGTAGAATATATTTAGATACAAATTTCACAAAAATGCATATCAGCATATCAATTATACAGGCATGATAAAAAAATAATGAGACAAATGCTCTCACTTTTAAAGTTAACGCATCTGAGCCATGAAAATGTCATATTAAATTTGCTGCATTTAATGCCGATGTTTACGAAAATAAATAACAATGCTCTGCAACAAGTAGTTCTTTATTAATAGGTGTCGCGCTATGTCGCCGCACAACAAAACGTCGCCCTTTTGTCATATGGTATGAAAAAGCATTCGACTTATATTTCATTAAATATTTGTCGAATATGCAATTCTGCAGACGGAGAGAGGATTCATTTTTTAAAAATAAAAACTAATTTAATTGATATCACTAAGAAATATCATTTTAGAGTGTTAGTCTCATTACCTTATGGTCATCCCACGTATAAACACGAACCATCTGGTCTGCATGCCCTGGCCAACTCGTCATAATAATGACGAGTTCGTGATATTTAACTCAACAAATGATCAGTATGAAATACAAATAAGTAATAGGCAGTTAGAGTACTCCATTGACTGGAAAAACGAAAGCATTATTACACTAAAAATTGGTGTTGACAACACAGAAATCATATTTGAACTTTTAACAGTACTGTTTCCAGAATTCAAGCTTCATACTTGTCTGTAACCCAGACCCTGCTTAAACCAAAATCTCAATTTGAGATGAGTTTTCTACTCCAGATGCTTTGGCACTGATGGGCCTAAACGATTATCTATGGATTACTTCCTCGAACGTAAGGTACAAATTGAACATTTAACCGATCCTGGAAGATCGCCCATACAACACATTATCACTGAATCAGCAATCTATAGTACGACATATCATAGAACAATACATTCAATTATAACACAATGGAACTGATGAAGTAGTAAAATATATGATAAAATATAAACAATGTAATATACGCGTACGTAGTACACATTCATAGAGTTGGTGCACCTACTATAAACATGTTTGTAATAGATATATCGTATATTTTATTCTTCCTCCAAATGTTAGCATAAAAAATGGGCATTATTTCTACAATTGGCCAATAACAAGAACCAATATTAAAACGTACAATAAGTGCAAAAGAGTGTAACATTTCCTATCATACAAAATAATAGTAAATACTTAATTTATCGAGACTACAAATTTGGTTTCCCAATCTTCCTTAAACATAAGCCTAAAATATAATAAAGACATAACCATTACGTATACTCCACTCCTCTTTAAACATCAGTAACTGTCTGCAACTTGTTATATGTAACGAGATTTTTGTATGAATTAAATATTTCCGCATTGTATGCAAACTATATAATGTTAATATATGTCCTCTCATACTTCTTATGATAAATTACTATGAACAGACGCCACTTCATTTTCATTCATATATAGACGGTTTGCAGCAGTCAGTAGAAACTATTCCTCATTTATCAAAAGTGCGATTGACTTGAAACTCTTCGAAAAATTCAGCTTTTCCAACTTCGAGAATTGTACATGCAGTCAGATCACCTTTTTGTTTTATTGTGTACACTGTAATTATTGTATTGTCTACATCATTTTTGTATCCACAATATTCATATTCGTGTGTTTTATCGGTTGAGCGAAAGCGTGATCGAAAGTACACATTGGTAACATGGTACACTAGTACTTCACTGTGTTTGTATGATTTACTGCGAATTTCGTATGTCTGAACGTCCTGGTTTATACTAATCTAATATAATCTAACATATTACTTCCGTCTTTACAAAGATCCGATGTCCATCTATCTTTGTCGTCAGCAGTTAGTATACTCATAATATGACATTCTCAAGAATTCATCGCAGCTATACAAATGGCAAGCCAAGAGATTCAAGGCTTTAAATTTTAATCTTAAGTTGGAATGTCACACGAAAGTCCTTTCGCCTTTCGACGTCATTCGGGTGTCACTTAAAACGTTTAAGCAGACATGGTCAGCTATATTTTCATCTAAAGTTTGAATGGCATATGGAAGTCATTTCACATTTCGACGTCAATCGATTGTCACTTAGTACATACGTACGAAAAACTCGCACATATTCTCAGATTATTCAAAGTTCCTTATGAAGTTGCAAGTTCAAAGTTCTTTATAACAATCCAAGTATAAATGAACCCACATCACCATAGCATCGCTCACTCTGCATCCATTCTGTTTAAGCATATTAATGTAAAATCATTAATTCTCGCGGCGACAGTGTGTCATGACATCTTTTATGTCACATGGTCTATATATAACATAGTTGCAATTTCATTAACAATCTAATTTCCTGTTGACATAGTTACAGACGAGGAAGATGAATCTAGCGCCGATGTTGAAGTTTCTCCATTTATCATCGGAAGGTGGATGTGACGTGCAGGCTTAATTAAACAAACTCATTGCGTAAATCACAAAGGCAAATCCTGTAATATTTTCACACACACTCAGCTCAGTCCATTCATAAAAAACATAATTTCAAATTTTTACTTGACGACAATAAATGTCCACAACTGTCAGGAAATCACAGCCGAATGTTTACGAACTTCATAGCTAATAAACACACATATTTTAACATTCACAAACAATGAATAACTCACTCGTCACAATGTTACACGAATAATGTCCGTGTTTCGAAAGATACGAAAATGGAAGACTTCTGTCTGTCTTAACCTTTAAAATCTTGTACACGGATGCATTTGTTCTAGTCTTCAAAGGTACGAAACTTGAAATGTTAAATCTTCAACGCGAAGGGAATTTTGTTTCCGGTGTTAGCTTTTATAGTTTTGCCTCATTAATAATCTTTTGAATCGTTTCATGTCCCAAAAACATGCAGGCTTTATCGATTACTGAGGTTGGAATAGAACCTATAGTTATAGTGCCATCTCTAGGTGGTATGTCTCCACTATCAGCTCTTCCACCTCCTTTGGAAGAGCCTCGATTTGGAGAATGCTCTATTTTCTCTTTGACGATAGGCGATGGTTTTTCACGGTCGTTTGTTGGACTTCCGATTTTTCCGCGAGACGGACTTCTAGAACTTCTTTCCTTTTCCTTTGAAGAGTCTCTAGATCGTGGTGCTTTAGATTTGGTAGGTAATGGTGGTTTCCTGTGCAAACCTCGCGACTGTCGATCAGCTTTGAATTCATGCTTTTCTATGACGACAGGAGACATTCTATGCGCGTGCGCTCTACTCGTGCTCACAGATTCAACAAAACCTTCATCTTTTGCAGTTTTGTTCACTAACATCTCTACTTCTTTATCAGTATCGAAGGTAATTCTAGACTTTGGCAGTGAGTAGCGTGAGGATGTCGTACTTGTACTGTCATAACATCTTCGAACGGGTTCATATTTCGGGGACCTTGACCTTGATCGGGATCTTTCGATTCTTGCGTTCGATATGTCATTTAAAGCATTTATGTACTCTCTAGTTGTTGGCGTAGATGAGAGCTGTTCTATGTAACCGGAACTCGTATAGTTCTTAGATGCATTATGTTTGCTCGTTAGGCTTGAGTGGGAACCACTGTATGTATACCGATCGTAATCCTCATTCGATTTATATGAAGTTCCGTATCTTTGAGAGTAAGACCCAGATGTTGAGGAGCTGGATCTGTTACTGGACGAATATTTACTGGAACCATAATCATATGAAGATTTACGTTTAGGATCTAATAGGGAGCTCATGGCTGATTTTCTTACGGCTGTGTTACGCATTTCCCTCAGAGAACTGGACAGTGGATGTCCCCTAGTTCGTGAGCTCGGGGCTGAGGAAGGTCGACTTCCAACGCGAAGCCTTGAGCTGGAAGATGTAGTCAATGGATATGAATAACCATTGTCCCTGCTTCGTGAAGGTGTGAAACAATACGATCGTGCTGAAGCTTGCGAGGATACTGTAGGTTGCATGTACCTTTTTGGAGAAAGTGACCGTGACGTCGAATGATTGATGGAACCATAATCTGTAATTATGTTTCGATCCCGATCCGATCTGCTGTAGTGGTTATCATATCTCGAAACATCTGATTTTGTTGACACTATTGGACCTAGATTGACCCCCTGAACGTAGGAATTCTTTGTGACGCTTTCCTTGACCCCTATTCCCATAGATGCGTCGTTGTTCGGACTTTTATCTCTCGAAGTCGATCCGTTAGCTTGCAAGGAATGTACACCGGCGTTGGTAGTGGTTTTGGTTAATGTTTCAGGATTAAAACTGTAGGTTTCTATAGGAGTAAATGTCAATAAATCCTTACTGGATCGACGTTGGGAACTACTCTCACTCGGTACGGACAACTCATTTCCGGTTTCTGTCTCATGGTCACGGTAAACGTATGTCTGAATACTGGAAGTAGGTCGGCTTATTTCACTGCTTTTTACATAAGATCGTTGTATCTGGGGTTCAATAACTGGCTGAGGAGTGACCGGTTTCTTCGTTGCTGAGTGATGGGTTTTAGCACTTTTTGTAGACTCAACCTTTGGTTTCGTCGTCCCACTTCGGGCTTGTGTGTAACTTGACCTCAGTTTCTGAAGCAGCTCATCTTCTTTTAAAACAGATTCGTACTGCTGTCTAGTAAATTCCTCACTTTCTAAAAGCTTCTTGGCACCTTGACTTTCCCGATGCTGTACTGTATTTGAACTCCTTGCATCCCGGCGTTTCTGCTCAGGGTCAACTTTGACAGAAGCGGGCTGTTCACGACTATCATAAACAATAACGGGTTCGCTCTTCAGACATGCAGGGAATTCGTCATCTGTTTCGGAATCCGATGAGCAGCTCGGACTAGGGTTGAACATTTCAAGATGTTTAACAAACTCATTCCAGTTGTGGTCATTTAAAGATGAATGCTGCAGTTTAACACTTTTCGTAACCTCTTCTACTTTTGGTTTAGCTAAAACCTTTGGACTCTTATTAGGAATATCCATATTTTTGGTGATACTTGCTCCGTCAGGAATGTCTGGAACCTTATCCTGCGTTTGGATCGCAATAGAACGTGATGTAGCATCGTCTTGAGATTCCGTTGACGAATCGGAAAGGTCTAAATTTGTTTGCATAGCTTTTGAACGATATCTTTCATTCTCCGGGGCTGATAGCGCGTCACAAGGTGTCTCGTCACCGGCCGTTTGAATTCCAACTGTTTTACTTTTAGGTTCGGGTTCAAATGGTTCCATATTAACGGTTTGAATAGATTCTGATACCATTCTAATACTGGTATCAGGTGTGGTTAGGTCCAGGTTTCGTATTATTCTGTTACCGTCAGGATAACCAGGGCCATGGCACGGTGTCTCTGGAGATGCTGATCTTGGACTTGAAGCTTCTGACATTGTCTGAGTTCCAGTTGTATTGAAATTCAGATTGTGCAGATCCATATTTTGTGTTATCTTATTAGCATCGGGAGCGTAGGTTGTCTCAGGTGGTTTCATGAATTCGCCAAAATTCATATTTTGGATAATTTTATGTCCGTCTGATTTAACACACTTAATTTCTTTAGGCGGCTCATTTCTGCCTTCTTCTGTTGACTTTTTAACACTTCTCTTAGGGGATATGTCTATGTCAATTACTATTTTCTCTCTATGCTGCTTTTGTTCTGACGCCTTTGGAGAGGTTGACAACATCTTTGTTTGCTTTTCATCAAATCTACGTGGTAATAGAGTTTCTAGCGAATATGTATCGCCAGCCTTGCCAGACCTTGGTGTTGATGTTCGTATGTGATGTGAATCCGATAAGTCGAGCTCCTCTTCATGCATTTTATTTTTCCCGCATATTATAGGTTTACTCCTGTGCTGTGTTTTGTGTATGTGACCGTGGTCGGTTTGTGTAGTTTCATTTAAATGAAGTTTGGCGAAAACAGTTTCATTTTCACGCTCTCTGTCTGAGAATCTAACGCTGCGTATACTGGATGTCGGTGAACCGTATTTAGGACTAACTGGTGACCCTCTTAATATGGACTTCTTTGGCGGTGTCAAATAACCACAAGAATACATAGCTGATACTTTATTATCGTCTTCAAGCTCACGGTGGATTATTCTAGTGCTTGTAGTCCAGTCGTCGGAATTTAAAGAGGTTTCTTCAGGATGCAGTCCGACACGGCTTAATGTTCTGTTAGTTCTGGTTGAATGTTCAATTCTTGATTGCGACTTTCTGCTTCTTCCGACACAAAGTAATTCATTTATATCCATAACAAGTTAAATCCGAAATAAAATATTTAGTATATCCAACATCGAGATGTGTGTTAATTGTCCAAAGTACACTACTAAACTGCCTAATATCAGAAAAAGGTCTACCAGTGTCACTTTGTCCTTTGCCAAATTATTTCAAATATCACGAGCTATCAATAACATCGGATTATGGCTTGTATTCGAACAATTAAATTTTCTTTAAAGAATTTAAACATAAAATGTACGATAACAATATTTTAAACATTTTTTATTTGACTATAAACGTGATTGCAATATTGTAGTTCTACATTTTGGCGAAGGTCCGAGAATCAATTTATTGCCAATGAGTGTGGGCTTTGTTAGTTAAACAATGGCATTGTTTGTTGAACAGATGATTATAAGGGAATGGATCGTAGAGATCCAACAGGTGATAGAACAAGGTAGGGACGTAACACGTGTAATTACTTCTTGCAAGTTAAAGAATAACCTCATTCTTATTTTAATTATTGTTTACGAGTTTAAGGATTTTAGATACTAGTATAGGGGTGAAGAGTAAAATATGTGTTTTCATTTTGAGATTTGAAATAAGTCGATAATGAAAAGAGGCTTTACTATCTAGTCCAATTGTAAAACATAATGAAGTACTATAGGGTAGATAAAATATAATCTGTACTTTTATCGATCAATGATTTAAGATGGCGATGTTGTTGAAGATGCGTTTGGTATTACTATAGCTGATGATGAAAATATAAACAGTCATAATTTATACAAGACGGTAAAAGCAATGGTGAAATGGTCATTGTAGCATTATAGGTACTAACGTTTGGAATGATGGAGACCGATCGCGGATTCGAACCATTATCAATATCAGTCGATTACTGTAGTGCTGTGGTGCAGTCACATTGACACTGGTTATGTGTGCATACATTTTGGTGTTGTTACGATAACTGAGTGGTCTAATGTATTCATGCTTTGCCAGACAAACGAATCAATACTGAATCAATTTGATACGTTGAAGATTATAAACTAGTTCAGTATATAAATCTATCAGGTCAATACATCCCAATCCAAGCGGTGTATCACCGTTGGACTAAGATTGCTGTATACGGTATGTAATATAGCGGGTGTACAATATGTAGGTACATAATAAATTATATATTTGGTCCGGTGTTTGAACTGGATGAAATCAGCTAAGCCGATCTGTAATGTTTTCCACATCATTACAATAGCAGTTTAAACCACGTAATTAATATTAGATTTTAATTCAGATATTTACCAAATGATACGCAAACTCTTTATACGCTCTTGCTTTTACTTCAGTAGAATCTAATACCTTACCTTTAATTCTAGTTCTTTAATTAGTTGAATAATAAACTTTTAAAAAGTCATTTCTATTTCATCTTGAAAATCCATCAGTAATATAAAACTTTCACCACCTGCGGCCTAGTTCAAAGCGTCATAATTATATGCAATGACGAACATTTGGAGGTTAATATAAAGTAATAATGTCATACCGCCCCGATAGCTTAGATGGGTTAATAAATATTCATTCAAAGAGACAACGTAACTTTTACGTCTTCGTACATTTTTTTGCGCTGCAACTACAGTAAGGTAATAATGTGTTAAAGACCAATAACTGCGCTCTAGGTGGTGCACTTTCTTCATGGTGTTCCTAATAGATAATATTTTTGTGCAGTCAATGACACATGTTATTGTATACTTCAATGTATTCCAAATGATTATATAGAGGATATTTGTTGATTTTGGTGTAAGATCGAATTTTATTTCACCGAGTGATCACAGAAATCAATATTTTCACGAGTGGCGTAGCCACGAGTGAAAATATAGATTTATGTGATCACGAGTGAAATAAAATTCAATCTTACACCAAAAATCAACAAATTTTCTGTTTATTATATGCGTAATTAATCATATTATTAATATTTATCAGTTCCCTCTTGGAACCTCACCCCATGGGGCGCCCCAAATTCATTTCAACCTATTCACCTTTTTTAACAGACGTTCCACTGAAAGTAGTGCGACTATTTGCAGAAGTATTTTTCTGCAAAACATAAAACAAGATATGTGTAAAGTTTATAAATAAAACAAATATAATATTTGACGAACACAAAATTATTTTAATGTTTTATTGAAAGCGAAATAAATGGCATTTATTAAATTTGATCGCGGAGTAATTTAATTGTCAACAAACAGTTTTGTCATCCACCATTGTGAATTCAAGTCACGATGCCGGGAATTTTTAATCATTATCACGACACAGACTTATTTTTTCTATGTCGCCAGTTTGATTAGTAAGGGGAAATACTCGTACTGACAGTTAAAAACGGGAATCGACGTACAGAGTGACTTTATCATGTATTTTGACGTCATCACAACATCGAACTACGAGGACGACATGTTGATTTTTTGACGAGATGCGATTTTGAATCTCAAAATGCATTAAGTATGATCATTTACAGGCAGTGGATTCTATATGCTTCGATAAATTGTAGGTTTGTGTTTATTGCTTTTATTTGAATTGTTCAAAGCTTGTTCAGATTTTCAGATTCGCCTTTTAAATACGGAACAATAGTTTTCATTCTGAGACCTTGGCATGTCAGAACAGAAGAAGCCTTCCAACTCTCCAATAAATTGAAGTTTATAAGAAGGATCTATTCTCTTTCTAAAGGCCCTTCTAGGAAAGCACTTATAAAGTAGTGGTTCTTTCACCTGACTGTCACTTGTTGAGGTTCTCAATTTGCAGTAGATCGATCTAGGTTCATTTTATTCCTCACAATAATGAGGCCATGAGGTCACACAGGTGCAGTATGCCAACAGAAAAAAAACGAATTTTCGGGGAAATATTTTTTTTTGAAATTTTATATTTTTCTTTTTCTTTAGGTACTGTATACAGTACAAAAATATAAATTAAAAAAAAATTTTTTTTTTCGTTTTCAATGATAGGCCTACAGTTACCTGTGAATGAGGCTCGAATAAATGCCAAAAAAGGCTTCAAATTCAAAGCCATTGGTATCAAATTCAGCAAAATACTCCATTTTTGACAGCTGTCAAATAGCAGACATAATCAAGGAGGTAAATATGTAATTAAACAAACAATACAGGGAGGTAATTTATTTTTTCATTGAAGAAAGTAGTTCCGTCAAAAACAGTGAAATTATCAAAATGTTATTTTCACTGTTATTTGTCATTGTTATTTTCACTGAAAATCGTCATAATCCATCGAAAGCATATAATAAATCGGTGTTAAATGGTGTCGAAATGTCAGAATATACTAGTAGATGTACTTTACAACTTTGATGTAGCGATGAATTTAAATTGAAAAATGAGATACCACCACAACTGCACCTATAGATGTTGGGCGGCGTTAGTGCTTGGACCATGAACGATATAGAGATTAAGGTTCTTTCTTTTCTGTATTGCGATTTAAGGTAACACGAAGTAGGGTGTCGTATTGTTGTAGTTGGAGTTGTAGTTTTATTTTGTTCCTGTTCTTTGATGTAATTGTCATTATGGCTTGTACTAATGGTACGGTCTTTTGGTAAATTTTCTTGTTTGTTTATTTGTATTTGTGCCATTGGTGTACTGATGTTTCTGTTGAGGTCTGTGCATTACCTGTCCTATGTTATAACTTGTACAAAATGTATACCATGCGCCATACCGGCATGTGGACTTACCTACTCTTAGTACAGAATGGTCTTCAACGTTTTGTCGATCTCCAGCAGCACATTCCTTAACTCACTAAGGTGCTTCATGAAAATACAATGTAACTTCTATATTTAAATGAAACCCGTGTATAAAGTTGCACGTTGGTCATTGTTTACCTTTATGTTTACAGTCCAGTCGGAATATGATATTGTCCTGCATGATATGTTCATGAAGGCAACGGCGAGCAATGCAATGGTGAACTTGACAATGTGCTCGTTCTGAGAGTCACGGCATATATTTTTTTGGATGATCTATATACGTATAAACGTATAATGAACACATACATTTTGTATGTTAATAATTTCACTGATGTTGACTTACACATGCATAATGTGTATACAAAGTTCAAATTCTCATTGTAACAATATGTATACTTCTAAACATAAGAATGAGCTCAAAATTTGATTACAGCTTCAAGAAATAATAGGATCACATCACCTTTGTATTCGCAAAAGTTTTAGTTTATATGCACATATCCATTATGAATTATTGCAAAGAAAGGAAAGCAAATGTTCGCATTCCAAGCTACGGTTAATTCATTGCTTGCAAAAGGATAGTTAAAAATCAGACATCAAACGCTGCATCTAACATAAACAGAAGAGTAAGAAATGCACACATACATGCAGGAGCCCATATATAAGTAAGAACAAATAACATTTAGTATGCAGGAATCTACAGTAATAAAGTGTATTGTAGCCATTGTACATCAGACAAATGACTTATAAATATGAAAAGCATTGCATTGAAATTAAGCATTACTATTTGATATTAGTGATGCATAACATGCAATATATTACCATAAAGATATAAGATTGTTCAGTCAAAAGATTGTATTCTTAATGGTTAAAAGCAATTAGCAATCACTCTTTTATTTTTGATAATATATATATTATGCATCTAATTTTATATTATGAGCACCCTTTGGACATTTGTTTGATGGCTTAAAACAGGGTCTGAAACAAAGTAGAATTTCTAATTCAACTTATGTTAATAACATTTTGAAACACAACAATAAATTAAACAACTCATTTGTTCGCCAGTTTTATGATTTAATGTAGAATAGTATTGGAATGATGCAATAAATATAAAGAAATGAACGTAATACGACACGGAGACAGATAAACTGTAGTATTAATATGATTTCTTTCAACTTTCACCTTGCCTCAAACTTCAAAACATAGTTTATGGAGTGAACGAAATTAATGGCCACATAAACCCTACCCATGTAATCCGTGCTGTTTCTGAATCGTATTTTCTTTATACTGCGTGCAATATACCTGGTAAGACATTATATACGTAAACGTGATCTTGTTCCCCATCATCTGACGTCATAGACGTGACCTAGAAAGAACATCAATCTTGGCATAAGGGGCGGTTAATATAAATTAGAAATCGACATACTAGTACTAGTAACACATTTAAGGACGAAACTAGGCGAGTTCAAAAGTTCAACGAAACTAGTAACACGTTGTATCAGGTCGATACTAGGTGAGCTTAAAAGTTCGACGAAACTAAATTTCATAACGACATCCAGATATGGTAGAAACTTATCAAACAGCCGAGCACAGTAAACAGTAACAGCACAACTACGTGGAGCAATGTCCACACACAACCAAATGAAATTATTAAAAGCCCAAGTCCCTGTCACACACAATGCAGTATGACCCAATTTCATGAAGTCTTAACAAAAATGGTGATCAAAATGACCGAATGAAGCACGGTTAAGACCCTACCTAGTTCCCCAAGTTCCCACTGCTTGGTGACCCAGTTTCACGTTTGCGTTTTCAAGGACAAACAGTATTTTTCTGTGTCTAATATGATATACTGAGCGTTTAGAAAGCTTACCAATCCTGGTAATGTAACTACTTTCCCCGTATCGCACAAGAAACTAACGAAACGTCCCATAAATGCCAACGTGTCAGGCATTGTAAGGTGGATATGTCCGCTAGCGTCTACACTGCAGTTGTTCGGTGCAATTTGTGGCATTTTCTGTTAAGTTATAATAGAAGGTAGTGAAACGTAAAATTCATGTAAATAATATTTAATAACCACATAAAACCGGTTAATCAACATTATGCATTGCAAGTCATAATACGGAACTAATCAACATAAATAACTGTGGTTACCGATTAGCATCGAGTGTTCTGTTGTTTGTTCGAACCTAAGTACCGTACTAAATCTAAGACCTGCTCGTTAAGTCACATATGCTGAGTCTGAAAACTTTAGAAAAAAATTAATGTACGTTGTTAAGCGTGTTTGAAGCAAAGATGATGCATCATGCTCAACCGGTCCTTTATAGCTCTTACAGCGATTTCATTTCAGCACGCTCACGCACTCATCATTCGTCGTTGGAAACAAAGACTTACAAGTACGAATGTTGTGGCCGTTGGATAGGAGAGCACCAATCCGTATGGACACTGACATTTCGTGATATTTTCGGTAATCGTTTATTCGGCTTGGAATGGTTTCTCTGGTATATTCGGCAAGAGTCTCGATGTCCTAAGTCAGTTCAAATCGGTTTCGTTTCTCTGGAGACTCTATGTTGATCGTGAATTCTCCAAGTCGGACTCAAGTCGCGATTCGGAATACCTAGACCAATGGTCTTTCCGTGATCAATTGTCTGAGGTGACCCCATTGTACCTAGATCGAATGTATTCTTTCTCTCCTCAATCACAGAAGAGCAGACAAAAAATCGACCACAGACTAAAGCAAGTTCGGACAAAAAACAGTTACCAAAGTATTTAAAGTTAACCTTCATCATAACATACTTAATTCCAATTTTACCATACAAGTATTGTGTATGTACATAAAGCTGGCGAGTTGTTAAACAAAATCATCTAATACAAAAGTCCCCCAAATATTCTATGAATACATTAAAAACGTTGTAGCTATCAAATAAGAATATTCTTATACCCATGATAAGCAAAATATCTGTACACCTTAATAGAGTAGTGTTTGGTATCTATTTAACCAATATAGTTGATAATGCATATTAACAGTCTTTTCAAAAGATTGGCGCTAATCAAATATGTTGATTTAGATGATCTAGATTCTATAGAACGAATTAATTACCTCTGTTGATACCTGTTACTTATTGTGTGAATACGCTAACTGACACTCAAGTGATAAATAACGATGTACTTATACAATAAGTAAAAACGCCTCTTTCTTTAAACGATTGTCTAAATTTTTTACCTATCGAAGTTAAAAGGATCACATAAAATATAACGATGAACGGAATAAACATTAAGAACACATTAATCACTCAGCGATTTGATATTCATTAAATTGCACAAATATGGCACCATTTAGATCGATACGTTAATAGTCTATAGTAGTAGATTGAAATCCTTTGTACCCGGGATATTGATACGGTATTTTTGGACTTTAATTAAACGTGTGGACCTATATTCATTGTGAGACATTTGCATACTTTTAAGTAAATGCTCTGAAACGAATATAGTTGTAGCAGATAGTTTGAAGAAAACATTTCTGTAGTTATTGACGAACGTATATTTTGCATATTACGCGGAAAATGTTTTGATATTTTTTGCGGTACATTTAATTGAGTACACATTTTAATACTCCTTTAATAGGGAATTAATAAATGTTGTATTTATTCCAAGTTTATTAGTATATAAATGCCTTTTGTAATAAATAACTATATATATAGTGAATCGCTTCCGTTTAATCATCTTCAACTTCAAACATTGTTTTACATTTGTACTTTGTTGAAACTTTAATTGAGAGATTATGACATTTTCATTTTCATTTTATTATGTTTACTGTCGGAAGGGTTTTTAATATATACTTGGCATACGAAAACCTATAAAACAAGCAATTTATACACCATGATGTTACATATTTTGGTGATGATTGTTTAATCTTTCGTTTTGTCATCATACAAGGAAAAGGAAATATGTCGCGTTAAAGTTCATAGAGTTTGTAAAAGTGACACAATATTCGGATGTGTCAATATTCGTCGTTATAAAACAAAGCTGTGTGAGCTATACACGTGACAAGTTACTTTTGGCTTTCTTCTTTCCCTCTTGAGGAGGGCCGATATTTAATGTTGAAATAACTTGTGGCCCGGCCCTTTTGTAATGAATATAACATTGTTAAAGTTTCTATGTTTACATTTATGATATACTTCTATTTGTTGTTATTAATTGTATATATGCAAACGCTTTGTAAATGATGTAAAAACTCATGCAATAAAATATGATTTAACTAAAAATTAAACTAGGCTTTCTTTCTTTGTTGACCTATGTCACCTTTCTATTTCAAGACATACATATACACCATTATTTTTATAGGTACATATTTCAAATATACATGAGACTACTGCTCTCGTTTCATAGAGCGCGCATATTGTACCATTGCAATTGGCGGTCTGGCATTTTCAATTCTCCACAATCAGCGAAGTTCTTACACGTACACTGCCCGTTTGATCTAGCAAAGTTCTTGATTGATTAATTAAAATTTGGCTTGATATATTCACTTTATCTAGGGAGGGGCAAAACACATTTGTATATCGCTATCGTCTATATTGTTAAAGTACATTCATTATCTCCAAAAACGTGGGTTGTATTGTGGAAAGTTTGATGTTTTAACATACGTTACATCGTTCCAACCATCAATAGTTCAGTAAGATTAATTGTTGACTTTACCTACACGTATGTATCAATACAAATAATTGACTAAGCCGATATTTCTAATTAATACCCACCCACTGTACTGTTGACTTGTAAACGTGATAAACAAAGGGCAGCCCGCATGGTAGTTTAAAAAGTCTTGTAAGAAGGTCACGAAAGTTTGCAAGTTTATGTGATTTATGACGCGCTTTTATTCAAATGAATGAGGCAGCACTTCTTTGTTTACAAATATACTACAAAGCGGAAGTTGCGTTTATACACTACCCAGAATGTACGACTCCATCAAGTGACTTATCACCGCCGTCGCAATCTCGAACAATGGATGGTATATAAAAGTTTGCTTAATCAAATTTGATTAGGATAATTCTTTATACTTAAGATAAATAAAAACACAATTCAAAATTCTGAAAATTTAATGAAGGTAAATAGAGCGTGTACATTTCAATATATCTAACAGTCAGTACTGATTATGTCGCGATACACTGTGGCGGTCTAAATATTTACTATGTCGGGGTAAGGAGATGGGAGTGGGGGTACTAAGTTTAAACCACTAAAAGAAGTAAATTGAAGGTTATGAATATAATATAGATCGGCAAAATATACAAAGGGTACATTGTTTGTTATAGTTTAAGAGAGTATATAGCTTTTATACTGACTTTTTCGAATGATTCATATGAATATGTGTTTGTTAATTTATGTTTGAACATTAACATACGAGACATCTTAAAGACGAAAGGAATTTTACAATGTATAAAAATTCGTACCTATTTCAACATTGGGAATTATACAACGATTGTACCAAATATTTACCATCTAAACGGTGTCAATGTGACGTCATAGATAAATGAACCGGAAGTGAACACATATACGCGTCATGCAAGCCTTTCACCGGACAATAAGCCCGGACACCGGACAATACACCCGATGTCCTTGTCCACCACACAACTTACACAACAGATGAAAAGGCATAACGCACTAAAAGATAAATACCAAAAATTACAAGGACATCCACATGTAATTCCTTCACAAAAAATGACAGGGTACACCATGTATGCAAAATCATTAAATACCATTGTAATACGTCATATAATGTACCATATCAACAAGTCCGGCGCGGCATGGGACAGAACCTGACAAGTTGCAGGATTGCGTTCTCGATGTGGACACTTTTACAATGATTTCTCACATAAAATGCTATTGCAGCAATACTTATGTTGATATAAACATATAGTCCCGTATGCCGTAACGTTTTATCTTAAATATTTTTTTCAAGCTCAAGACTTATATATTTGGATAGAAGAGAGTCTGGGGATTTCATAAAACCATTTCTTGATTGTTGGCAACTTCGCGTTTTTTTAATATTTACTGTTGTTTCTGGTGTTTTTGTCAAAAATCGCGACCCAACGTTATTGATAAGTCGTCATTTTTGGAATGGATAATCTTTAGAAATCAAACATATACTTATGCACTTTTATAATCAGTTACTTAAACTGCACGAAAAAGTTAAAGAGGTATCTGTGATTTTTTTCTATTATTCAATACAGGCCTGTATTTTACGTTACCAGCCATTTTCTACGCATTTGACCATCAATCAGTTAGTGCTAACAAAACATGCATTATGAATTCCGATCAATTTTTATATATTTTGATAAATTATTAAATTTTAAACATATAAAACGTTTTATGGGTGGATATATTCATGTAAATGGTATTGATAGGGTACTTTAATATTGCATACATAATGCTAAAATTGGTTATAATCGGACAAAACACACACATCAACTATACATGTATACTGTCTGAAAAGATTTGCAAGACACCTGTACTCTTTTATTTAGTTGCTATTTGTTTTGTTTAAAAACTTTTGTCTTTTGCAGTAAAATTCATTCAGTATGTCTTCAATATGTTGTAATTTACGTTACACAGGCGTATCCATACGTGACAACTGTATTGTGTTGCATGATCATTTGATTGTACACACTTTTATTTAAAAAGAGATATGTGTGTGATAGTTCAACAAACTACAATCGATATGTACTCACTTTTCTTAATTTAATTCTTGTAGATTGTCTCATAGCCGCCACCCATAATAAGAGAATGTCACACATTCTCAAAATTTGAGTCAATATGGAAGAATTGAAAAAAGTTGACATTTAACTTCTTTATAAACGTCGATACTTTCGTAGGGCATGAAAGTCGATCCCCTATGTGAACATGTTTCAATTATTGGCACATCATAAATCCTACGCATTTTCTATGCCGTTTTTAATCACTGTTTTACCAGAGTAATTTACGTTACAATAGTATATGTACCATATTTATTAATTAACATCAAGGACATAAGGAAGAAGTTCAAAACTTCTTTTTATTAAAAATACTACATATTTTCTTACAACAACTCTGTGAAAACATTAAGTTGCCAATATACTTACGAAACCGGTATGTATATCATTAAATGCACGTTTTTTAAAACTCTATTTTACATACATATATCTTACATCATATTTGAATCAGTGGTGCAAAAGCGTGCGGATATTCAATGTTTTATTCACCAATCAAAGTCAGCACAAATGGCACTACTTGATGATATGGCAAATTTTTAAAAGAAAACCAGCTAAATATAAAATGCCGGTACCGAAGTTTTCTTCACGTAATATACAAAATAAACTTATCTATCGATAATGAATACAATAAAACAAGTTGTGCTTAAGAGACAATTCCGGCCTCATAATAAAAGTAAAATAAAATGGTAAAAGTGTGCCAAACATCAAATTAATGCATACATTGCTGTTGCGGTATGTTTTCGGGTATTATGAAATGGGGTCAGGAATACAATGCAATACTACAATAGCAACAAGCTAGAATAATACACAGAACTAAAACAAAACAAAACAAATTAAATGTATATGGAATGTCTAACTACGATTTCCCTATAAGACGTCTTTGAGAGCGGCGGTCTAGATGTAGGGTGCGCGCTTTGGGGTCCAGGGGTCCCGCATGCTCTAATTTGCCAATGTAAAAATTGATACTGGCTAGGTAAGTCTACGTATTTTTGGGCGCCGTAGATCGATATTCACTGCCTCATCCTTAGGAGAGATATAAATGTCACCAGGGAGACTCGAACGCATGTTTCCTTAGGTAGTCTAATGTCCAGAGGTTATTATTATTATTATACCATATTTATATAGCCCTTTTTTCATGTATACACACGTTCAAAAGTGCTGTACAGTCCCGACTAATACATGTTTAAAACAATATACAATGTACATAAAATATACAAAAACATTTTTATCAACGCTATTTAGTCTCCCATCATATCGTATCATATTGCCGAAACGAAATGCAATATTAAACTTAGGAGACATGGTATATAGAAATACTTTGCTACAATAAGATAGTGGTGTACAACGATTTGATTATCTGTAGGGGTATTAACTGAATGTAAACATCAACTAGGACAAGGATAACGTCAAGTACCATTACCACATGTCCTTAACCCTTAAAAGGAATAGTGATACTTCCTTTAAAAGGGGGATGACTCACAGATGACATACAGTTACAATCATCATATGAGTTACAAAGGTCGAAGAAATAACATACTTTCTTCAAGACCTTACCATAAAGGTCGAAGAAATAACATACTTTCTTCTAGACCTTACCATAAAGGTCGAAGAAATAACATACTTTCTTCTAGACCTTACCACACTTTGAAACGGGGCTCTACTTAACCCAGTAGACGGGCGTCTACTTAACCATGAACTTCAGCGTGAATAAGCTATAGTAAAATAATGCGTTTTCAGGGCTTTCTTGAAGGACGGGAGTGTTTTACTGTCTCTGAGCGCTGTTGGCAGTGCATTCCAGAGTTTCGGTGCAGCAGCTGTGAAACATCGGTCACCGTAGGTCACAGACCTCGTCCTTGGCACAACTAGAAGAACAGAATCATTTTGAGACCTTAGCTGTCTTTGTGGAGTATATACTTCCAACATACTTCTGATGTAGCCAGGCGATTTTCCATGTAGTGCTTTGAAAACATGAGTCAAAACCTTGTACTCTACTCTGTACTGTACAGGCAGCCAGTGTAGATCCTTTAGTACAGGAGTGATGTGATTGTAACGCGGTGTCCGTGTGATGAGGCGGGCAGCTGTATTTTGAATAATTTGTAGTTTATTCAGAATGATTTTCGGGGTGCCACATAATAATGAATTGCAGTAATCTAGTCTCGATGTTACTAAAGAATTAATCAGGGATTTTGTTGCATCAACAGTCAAATATTGTCTGATTTGACCTATTTGTCGGATCTGCATGAAACACGACCTTAAAACAGAGTTTATATGTTTATCCATGTCCAAATGTGAATCCAACATTGCACAAAGGTTTCTCACCACACCATCGATGATGGTTTGATTACAGCGTCGCCAACTGTCACTGTGAGATTCTCAGCTGTGCTGGCATTCCGTTTTGGTACAAACAGGATTACCTCTGTTTTGTCAGCATTTAGTTTCAGCAAATTATCTTTCATCCAGTGCAAGATATCCTTCAGACAAGCTTCAATTCTTTGCAGAGTTTCATCCCGCGAGACACAATCTTTTGGTTTGAACGCCATATATAATTGTGAGTCATCAGCATAGAAATGATGTTGCAATTGATGTTTTCTACAGATTGCACCGACTGGTTTTGTGTACATGATGTAGTTCTTTGGACCAAGCACAGATCCCTGTGGTACGCTGTAGTTCATAAGTACAGGTTTTGAAAGCTCTCCATCTATACAGACAGTCTGGTAGCGGTCACACAAATAGGATTTCATCCACTCTAATGGCTTGCCTGTTATACCGAAATGTTTTTTAAGTCTGCCTAGTAGAGTGTTGTGATCAATGGTGTCAAATGCTGCAGACAAATCCAGCATTACAAGGACCGTAACTTTATTCTGATCTAGAGAGCAAAGGATGTCATTTTGCACACGAAGAAGAGCCGTTTCAGTAGAGTGAAATTTTCTGTATGCTGACTGACGTTCTTCGTGGAGACCATGTAGTGTTAAATGCTCTTCCAGTCGAGCATCGACAACCTTCTCAAGAACTTTGGAAATGAAGGGTAAGTTTGACACAATCAGGTTATTAAAATGTCAAAGGCAACAGTTGAACTGCTGAAAATAACCCTCGTATTACTGCATAAAATGGTAAGCATTGTCTAGAGCTTTAAAATAGAATATGTTTTTACGGTAACGTAAAATACAAGTCCTTAAACGTTTTAACAACGATTAACAAACGTTAAACCTTTATCCAACAAACAAAACTCCTGTGCTTAGTCATATCATAATATTATATTATTTCTGCAATATCTCCAGTAACATGTCATGTTTTTTTTTCTTTACTGCTTCGATGTGAGTCCTGTTCAGTCATATGGAAGTTTTGAAAGCACGCATCTGTTTCAAAATACCTATTGGGTCTTTAAACGTGTGAAGTTTTTGTTTCTTCTTATATCAAATGAAAGGAAATATTGTATAATAACAATTAAATGAGCATGTACGACAATAACCATTGCACACATGACAATAAATAATTGTTATATTGCTGCATACAACTCTGGTATGATTTTGTATTCTACGTTACGAAAATTATACGGTCATTATGCACGGAATTGCTGTCATGATATACACTAATTTTCCAAGTAATGAAAGGTCATCAAGTAGTTTATATAAAAAATGATACAGATAGCATTACCTCTCACCAAAATCACTATTTGCTGTAATTTGTTACAGTTTGTGTAACTGCACGGACCGATAAGTTTATACTTTTTTACTCTCACAACAACAAATGTTTTAATATTGCTAGTTGAACATGTCAACTATACACATACTAGTTATTGAAACGTATTATATTCTAAAATTGTGATGTAAATCCCCAATAAAAAAAAGCAAAAATAGGTCAATAAAGAAATCCATATACAATTAAGTATTTCACTTAAAATTTACGTGACAATAAATTGTATTTTACGTGACGAACGAGACCGTACTGACAAAGCCTTAGACATCCATTATCTGCTTAAAAATCGAATAATAATTGATTAAAACCAATGTCTTTCAGGAATAAATATAAAGTATGCCACATAATAATTATCTCAATGATTGACAATTTACCAATTTCTGTCAAGAATAAAAATAAAGTATGCTCCATATGTCAACGATTGATCATGCCTGTTGACGAGCAAATAATAAAATATGCATGGTATAATTATGCACCATAAAATTTCAACCTCATGCCTATTATGCAGTATTTTCGTGTACATATCAATTGTAGAATCCAAATCCGTCAAAATGGCACAGCATAAGATGTATTTCTTTTTTTATATCGTTGCCAACACTATTTTAACAAAAATTAAAAAGTCACGTAAAACGTTTTGTAGTCTTTGTAGCATGTTTTTTTTATCTATTGTCGCTATCAGACGATGTAATTTTTCATACAGTATAATTCAGATGATGGTATTAATGAAATCAGGAATAAACAATAATCATTCCGTAATAGATAAGCGATTTGTGGGCGCCACATAAGAATACAACATGAATTACTCGGTATAGTTCAGACATGAAATAGACGAAATTATTAATGACTTGAGCAGGTTTTGTTGTACAATATGTTCAATTATCATTAGGAAATATTTGTAAACGTCCTAGTTTAGTTAATTGAAGTAATGTGTGGACCCAGCTATCACATCCACAAAACAGTGTCACGTTAAATAGACCTTACATGTTACAGAACGGCTGCACTCGCGTCTCCCTGTGGAGACTTTTGTCTCCTATGTGTGATGAAGCCAACTCCGATCTGCGACGGCCAGGAACATACACTGTCGTAGCAGGTACCAATATACACTTTGGTGGAGTATAACATGTGAAACATCTTGATACCGAAGCATGTATCCAACTATCCACCGCTCTCAAAGATGTATTAAAGAGAAATCGTGTTTAGACATTTCATAGATATTTAATGTGTACCTGTTTGGTACCAGTTTAGTGTTTATGCAAGTTTTTCCATATGGTAAATTAGTATTCTACATAACCACATTTCATACTACTCCTAAATATGTCGCTAGAAACAATATATACGTTGATTGTATTAATTTAGTTCGTTTTTACCCAAAAGTTGGTTCAGATAAGCATTGCTCATTAACACAACTTGTAGCATTGTACTATTGTATCGATACATATATATTAGTTTATTTTGTAGTTTACGTGACGAAAACTTCAGTACAAATCATGTACTGACATATTTATTGTTAGCCGGTTATGTTTACATACTTTCTACATGATCAAGTAGTGCATTTGGTTCCAGGTCAGATTAGTGAATATAACATTGAATAGTCACATTTGTACTTTTGTACTTCAAATTCACATATAATATGAGATATATGTATGTAAAATAGAGGGTAAACAAAGTTTAACGTACATGTAGTAATATACATACTGGTATCAGAGTACTAGCATATTGAAAAGTTCATCTTTTTGCAGAGTTATTATGAGAAGATATGTAGTTTTTAAGTAAAAAAAAAACTATTATTGAACTTCTTTCTTGTGTTCTTTATGTTAAGAAGTATGATACACATACTATCGTAACGTAAATTACACTGGTGAAAACAGAGGTTAAAACGGCATGAAAATGGTAGGCTTTATGATGTGCCAATAATTGAAACATATTCACATGTGGGATCGACTTTCGTGCCCTATGGACGCTTATGATGAATCTGAATGTCAGCTTTTTTATTATACCATTTCGACTCAAATTGTGAGAATGTGTGACGTTTTCTTATTATGAATGGTGTTTCTTATACGCTCTTTAGGAATGTTACTTTAGAAAATTGAATAAATATTAATTGAAGTTTGTTGAAATATCAAACACATATCCCTTTTTAAATAAATGTGTGTATATTAAAATGAGCATGCAACACAATAAAGTTGTCATCTATGGACACGCTTATGTAACGTAAATTACAACATAATGAAGACATACGGGATGAATTTTACTGCTAAAGACAAAGGTTTTTTCACAAAACCAATAGCAACTAAATAAAAGAGTACAGGTGTCTTGAAAATCTTTTCAGACAGTATACATGTATAGTTGATGTGTGTGTTTTGTCCGTTTATACCAATTTAAGCATTGTGAATGCAGTATTAAAGTACCCTTTCAATACCATTTACATGAATATATCCACCCATAAAACGTTTTATATGTTTTAAAGATAATAATTTATCAAAATATATGAAAATTGATCGGAATTCATAATGCATGTTTTGTTAGCACTAACTGATTGATGGTCAAATGCGTTGAAAATGGCTGGTAACGTAAAATACAGGCCTGTATTGAATAAATGAAAAAAATCACAGATACCTCTTTAACTTTTTCGTGAAGTTTAAGTAACTGATTATAAAAGTACATAGGTATATGTTTGATTTCTAATGATTATCCATTCCAAAAATGACGATATATCAATAACGTTGGGTCGCGTTTTTTGACAAAAACACCAGAAACAACAGTAAATATTAAAAAAACGCGAAGTTGCCAACAATCAAGAAATGGTTTTATGAAATCCCCAGACTCTCTTCTATCCAAATATATAAGTCTTAAGCTTGAAAAAAATATTTAAGATAAAACGTTACGGCATCTCGGTCCAATAAGCAAGGTAAGGTATAATAATTGCCATTATGATTATTTGTTTTTAAGTTAATGTTATTTTGCTAGAGATATGATCAATATGTATCATTATGGAATAGCGACATACTCGTACATAAAATGCTTATATCTGACTATAAAGTAACACACTACACTCAGATTTAAATGTTTATCGCTCAATTAACGAACTAAAGTCTGCCATATTTATGAATGAACCAAACTACAAAAAGCTCGTTTATTTACAATATTAAAATAATTGTAGCCTGAGCAGAAATATGCAAACTCATTCATGTTATACATTGAACATTATGTAATAGGGCAATGCGATTGGTACATTTGTATCAACATGCCCCTGACTTTTTGACTTTAAGGAATGTACTTGGATTAAAATATGCAATTTGAAGATCTCATTTATAATTAAACTCAAAACGTAGTTTTTATATTGAAATGTTTAGGTTCCGTTCAACGCGGAGATACAATCAAATATTGCGGTTAAGAAATATGATTATTAAACGTTTTTAGTTATTACTTACCCCCGGTATGCTAAGAAAGCTATGAAAAGAAGCCGATATTAAAAAGTGTCGCACTTGTTAAACTAGGTTTTAAATCAACCGTTAGCTAGCGTTAATAGCCGACAACAACTTTGATTAACATATATTAGCAAATGTATAAGAGCCACGTGCGCGCTTTGTAACATATTCATAGTACATCGTTTGATCATTTTACTTAATCCTTACCAAACAATAATTCAAGTCAAATTTGTATGGTTGGAACTTTATCATGATTAAATCACCTTGTATTTATGTTGGATATGAAGCGAATACCATATTCTAGGTTCGCTCGTGCGCGGAATGGCAATAGTGAAAGGGGGTGTTCACGACGAGCAGTAATCCCAAGTTTGGCAATGTTTGGGTGTAGGTATTTACATATCTACATTTAAAGCTATTTCATATCCCATTCATAAACTATGTATGTACGGCAAAACCGCATACCTCTACAGGTGTAGACAAATCAAGCGAGATACTGGCATATAAATATAACTGTTATTAAATAAACGATGATAACGGGTTTTTTGTATACAGATCTTATGAACGTCAGCATATTTCGTATCAGAGTAATCACAAATCACCTTAAGGTGTTTAACCATAAAATTATAAAAATCGTGAAAATATTCAGCTAATGAAATATCTGACCCAAAGCGAGATTTCCAAAATGTCTCTCAAAACCAAATCGAAGTCATCAGTATGGTGATAGCAACGTCCATCTGCTTCTTTTAACCTAGATACATTGGTACAAATTGTAGATACATATAATAAACTTCGTGCACTGAAAGATCTAGATCTACTGCAACGCATCAAATTAAAAGTGCAATAACAATTTGGTGGAGAGATCATATGTTTCTAATAACTGACAACAGACAAGGATGATAACAGATTGTTGTGGACGGCAGAATTCGGAAGAAACAACTAACAGAGCATTAAGGACACAAAACACACATACAGTATAGCAAGTAACAAGTTCAAACATATTGATGAACAAGAAAACCAAAAATATACAGCTACAAAACTCCAATGTCATATACCAATCTGGCCCAACAAAATTACAAGCAAGTGAAACAAGTCAACACCAAATAAGACATGTAATCGGTTATTTCTTTACAACGAACGTAAATGGATTCCAGCTGATTTTCCAAATGAATACTTGAGTGAGAAAAGTAAACACTATCCACAGTCAGAGCAATACTAGAATCCATAAGTGAAATAAATATATTATAAATAACGTCACAAAGGGAATTTTCGATACTATAAAGCATTCAGCTTACATTTCAGACTCGCACCGAATATAGAAACATTAGCATTCATTGCACCGTATATGGAAGTAACATAACAAACCTTGTAATAATATTATCAAGGCGTTAACAAATATTGTATTTCCAATATATTGGTATATTTCTCTTTGAAACTCACGGAGCTAGGCTGGGTGTACATGGGTAGAACAAAAAAGGGTCATTGTTAAGCCTAGATCAACGGCTGGCCAGTTATTGCATCAGTCACTGCTTGGACTACAACCCTGGTCATCCTTCTGGTCACGGAGCTTTTTTCTAGGAAGGTTGGATCTGACAAAAAATGATTCCTTTAATTTTCATACCAATACCACGACAGTTAACTTTAGTTTGTTGAAGATGACACGATCGTATACGATAGCGAGAATTGATGAGTGAAGATGTTCATATGTCACAGCCTGGAAGAGGATGACTAAGCTGTTGAAGATGGCCAGTATCTGGAAGACGACGAGGAAGCCATACATAACGCTGAATGTAGTTATCAATAGACCAAATGTAGATGAGTAGTCGCTATAACAATCATACTGATTATATGTCCAGATATAAATCCACACAATGGCAATTGTCAGAGATATTTAATATACAAACCAGGGAATAAAATCATTCAATTTTCGTCCACTGACTTATTCTCATATTTGCACATGTAAAGGTGGTGATAGAAATGTTGGCAAGTTCTTGTACTGTGTCATGTAAAAGATGACGAATAGACGGTCGCATTCAGGCCATAAAGTGCACCTTACATTCAGTCCAGTATCTCCCTTCAACCCAGTCCCTTGTTGTGCCTCTTATTATATAGTGCTGTAGTACATGTACATAACTATGATTCATACTGACGGATAATTTGCTGGATTTCCTTTGATGAAATCCTCCGGGGAATTTCCGACAACTACTGTAGATATGTAAGACAGAATTCATCCTTACAGATGCTCCTATAGCTGTATGAACAAAATAAGCTTTATTCATTATATTATTACTTTATTAGTATGTATCGAGGGTTGCCTGCCAGACTGTAGGATGTCCTACTTTAATTATATGTAGTTACTGCAGTCTTAACAAGCGGGCAATCGTTGATATGGACTCTATTTATTACCAGTCGCTTAATACACATTCTACGCATTCTGCAACGACTGTTGTTGTTACATTGATCTGACAGTGTTTGTTTTATTCTCATTATTTGATATATTTGATCACTTAGTGGACTAAATGGTTTTCCAGAAATTAACTATGAACTCGTTCAAAATTGTGCTTTGTCAGATTGTTTACTTGCCTGTTTTACTCCATCTATTACATGTACATGCTGTTCATGAATTCAAACACTAACACAGCTACTCGTGGCCAAGCCCAACACTTGAATAGAGTGGCAAACGAGAGCTATGATTATCCAGTGTACCAGTACCAAGCAATTGGCCAATACATGTTTGTATAAACTGAACTGACACCAGGGTTCGTATTAACAGGACGATTTCACAATATTTAGTCGCTTCGTAAGACTTTATCATCGAAGATTGTGAAACCGACATTTTGAGTAATATATTTGAATACCTACATAATAACACTGAATATGGAGTTTTCAGGTGTGCTTAAAATGAAAACAATACAGTAAAATATTTTTGTTGAAATTGAAAACAAAGAGAAACGTATTGCATTGTCATGCTTAGGTCACCAAGCACACACGATATATACGTGTTGCCATTACCTGCTGAGTTTTTGGTGTCATGGTTATATACTAATATACATACGTACATCAATTCATTCGATCAACCGGTTCATGCTTATTGAACAAAGTATAAGAAAAACAATACGAGATAAAAATGGCACTATTTGCTTCCGTGTTGCTTTGGACACGTATAGCACACATGTACATTCCATATTTTTAACTGGTCATGGACGAAATTTGCCACAGCAAGGCTTTTTAAAGGGATTTTGATGAAAATAAGGGAGGTATTTGAACATTTTTTAAAGTCTTTCATTGATATAAATCGATCACTAGAAATACAGTAAATAGTGCCACAAAATCTTCATTAGGAATAATGTTATGCTTGGCGTAGAAAACATGGTCACTGGTTCAATGCATTAGAACCACAATTTCACCTATACCTAAACTGTACGGTCTAATGCATGTATTTGTTTGCATAAAATATTTGACCGTAGTTAATCATGTTTATTTGTATTACCACCTTTCTGTCATACCAGTATATTTGTAAGGTTGCATAACCAGGCTGAACGTATTCACATTGTAGTTCATTCCAATGTGGATAGTACTAGATATAGTTTTTAATTTCCCAGGCTGACCCTAGATATGCCCTATGTACTCTATATAAGCGCCAAACAAGAAGCACATTAACACGTTTGGTATGTCCAGACCACTAAACCAACTATATCGACTTACTTGTTCTACAATGTTCATGAATCCTTGGGTCAGCACAGAACTTTGGCAACAAACTAACACATAAAACACCAATATATTTCTGGACAGGGATGAACAAATAAGCAAAGTGCATGTACCATGATACACGTATGATGTATCATTTGAACCATATTGACCTGATTTAGAAGGCACACAAAGGTAACGTGGAACTAAATATCAAACCAAAACCAAATAGGTCAGTCATGTTTACATTCTACTGACCTGATGGAAACAGCTGAATCACGAGCTATCCTGAGGCCATCTTATTGCAATACAAAGCGAGACACATATCAAACTGTCTGCCAAAGAAGTGTTCGTCTATGTTAAACAAACACACAGTTCGTATTATTATAAATCATACTAAATTACTTGTGTGATTACATTCTGCTTCTTTCCAAGAACCAGTAGTCGACCTAATACTCAGGCCAAAACCATAGCCAATAATTATGAGAAGTTTTTCTTTGAAGTTACTATAATCTGCATAATTGTCTAATTATTTCCTTGAGCATACGTTCAGTTTATAATAATATATATTGGAGATATTCGTGGTAAGAGAAATTAAGCACTTGTCCCTAGCTAAAGTTCATTGCCAACGCAATGAAATATTCTAAGCAAATATTAGCTTAATATCTTACACTATCACCAGCCAGAAAATGAACGAATGATAAATTGGAACCATTCCATTTCACAGGTTGTAGAAATAATGTCTGGCAGGCACATAATACGAGCATACAGTTTACCAGGACACACCATATACACATGTTGCGCTTTTAACTAGAGAACGTTTGCATCGAGTTTCTTCATGCAAACGTTGTAAAGTTTGATTTTACTTTTAATGCAATATCACCCGCATAGTGCAACATAAAAATCATACACATTTTGAAAGAGCAATACTCTGACTTTATGTGGAGAACTGTTAATTGTTGGTTCATTTCTTTGTTTAATGTATCTAACACTGACCATTAACGCATATTGGTAGCCGGTTTCCTTTAATTATCATACAAATAAGGTCATTGATTGTTTGGGCATGTTTTGAGTTTTCTAATAAAGGAAGAAAAAATGCTATTACAATATAACAACCATTATTTACTTTTGCAATGACATGTCAATACCTGAATTAAAAACAGTATTTCGTTTTTATACATACCAAACAGCAACAGTACTTGAGTGATGTAGACTATCGTACATTATCCTGACTAATACTAGTCCTCTATCCAGTTCTGAAACTAGCAGAATTGACTTCAATTTGAGTGCTTTCTATTTTTGGCTTTGACTTGCTAAGTGTCATTTTTCTTGACCCGGTTATGGTGCTCTGTGCTGCTTATAATGTAGTCTGTATTATTTTGGTTTCGTCCTCATTGTGATTTTCGTACTCTTTTTGTGTTCATCGTGCTTTTCGACTGTCCATTTTCATATTATCCTTTTTGTTATATGCAGTGCATCTGTATTTTCAGAATGGAAAGTTGAAGATAATGTAGTGACAAAAGGCTTTTGCGATACCAGATATATGCTTAGAGCATCAACGGAACCTAATGCGTCCACGCACTGTATTGAATCCTTCTTTTACAGTCTTCATATCTCACAATGTCAACATCTACATGCTCAGTGACTGGAGGGGGAAACCAACAAGCTACACCTTGGACTAGTTAAAAAAAGCTTCAAAGTCTTGGCTGATGTTTGCAGCTGCAATGTTCTTATCTGATCTCCTCCGATGATATAACATATTGCATAATCGGCAACAAATCTAACGTTGGTTTACATTTGTCTTTAATATAGGTAATACATAAAAGAGGACAAATGGTAGACGATTGTGATGCATGCTATACGTTAGTATACATAGATTAATTGTAATAACATTTCTTTGTCAGTGACTTTACGCATATCACTATAAATTACTAAAACCTAGTATTTTGCCACGTTTACGTCTGCATGAAGTTGTTTAAAATTACGCCATTACGACATTGTAAATATAATTTCACAGCCAAATCAGACAGACAATGAAATTCCAAAATAGTCTGCTAGGCTGAGAATCGTGAAGCAGACAATTGTTATTCCAAGACAACTAAGTTATCTGCATCGTGTTTTCTTATGAAAGCTGAAGTACAGCTGAATGGTTGCTGCCAATACTGTCGTAACTGCTTTTACTAAAGAAGGACATACTACAGTCTTACAGGCAACAATTATTATATAAATATGCACATACAATAAGTTGTGTATGTCTGAGTATTGGCTAGACACCATGATGATCTTGTATCACAATCTTGTGATAATTCTCCCGATATATAGACCATAAACAACACAACAAGGCGCCTTACGGTACAGCGAGTGTTTCAATACTGGAATGCAATGGTAGGTGGTCTGGAGGAAACGGTGAGGGTTTTTTCGAATCAAATAGATAATTTTATATATTTATGATTACATAAAACTTATTTTAACGCAATATCTAATATCAGAGATCAGATTAAGTATGATTGTACATAAAACAACAAGTAAAATCTACGTAATAGTTTCATAATCGCGTAACCTCGTTTTAGTTTTTACGGTAAGCAAGGCTGGCAGCTGATTCGTTGTGGATTTGTTTTTTAAAATCTATTTACCAAACCATTTGGATGCTCTTTGCAATGATGTTGTTAATAGAACGATTGTTTTTATAGCCAACATTGCTAAGATCATTTGCTAGAAATGCGGTGTTTATCAACAAAATAAAGTACATAGAATGACATTTCGCAGCATGATACAGGTACTGATGATTGGCAGAAGGTGCAAAAGGGATTATTAGGCAATGAATAAGTACTTTGCATTTTTGGTCTGTATGAGGTATCAAAACAACAAAATACATAATAACTAAATAAGCCAAATTTTTAGTTATTTAGTTAATATTAAATCATATTACCCACATAACGATAAAATTGTTCAAAAAATAGATGTTAACTTGTAGCGCAGTATTGTGCCACCTGTGAGCACTTGATCGCTCCTTAATGTTGTATGTTTAATAAAAGTAACACGGAGGCCACGTGTTTGAGGTAATTAATGACACCTCTTATGAAGTAAACGCACCAACGCTGCAAAACACGAACAGACGTTTATTGACAAACGCTTGTTTCATGATCACGAGGTCAGTTAACGCATGCGCAGTAACTGTCATTCTGTATTAAGTCTAGAAATGGAATGAATCAGGTGCAAGTAGAGTCAGACTTGGCATGAAGTTCAAAGAAAAGTCTGGAACAGATGGCATTTTTGGATACTCACTAACAGGCGACGAGCCAATTAGAAATGTATACGTTCACAAGGAACAATCAATGAGTAAGTTATATCCTATTAATATTTTGTTTTGTGATTATTTGTGTTGGGCAAGCTAATGGGTATGATCCTTCTCACACGAGTATTCAACTGTCGACAATCCATGCAATATACTTTCCTCGGTAATAGATACGTGAGGTCTTTCACGGACATCTGAGACACAACGACGAATAAGGGAAACATAACTGGACAGGGCAATGGCTCATTTATCTGTCCTGGCTTTGTTTGACAAGGGAGATGTTGTATGGCTCATTTTTTTTTACTGTGGTCTGAATACAAAAAAACATTACTTAATACATGTGATAATTATTATTAGCTTATCAATATTCAAATGATAATTTGGCAAGTTTACACAATGTAGTTCTAAAATTATTATCAAATATAAAACATATGATTGACTGAAAGAGTAGAAACATATATTTGTCATATACACCCTTTGTCATTTCTTGAAATCAATTGATTGGCCATATACATTCGGAACGAACGAAGGTAACTTAAAGGTCAAATAGTAGCAAAAGTGTCTAAGTAGTAGTAGGTACAACTGAAAATAATTGAAACCAATGCAAGTAGGTTAAGCAAAGACAGCAACAACAAAAGCAACAACAACAGCGACAGTTTGATTCATAAAACGTTTTCAGTATATAATCTGTAAATGTTCAAAACAGCAATGCAATGCCTCGGGAACAGCACGAGTACAAAATATTGTTGATATCTAATAGGAGTTCATACACTATGATTTACCTGTACTTGTGTTCAGTTTATCAATCGCTACTAGGATATAGCTTTTGATGTTATTGAATGTTTTGCAGTATCGCCAAATCATGCATCACATCCATCATATATGATCAAATTTTCATTTTTCCACAATACTAAATCTGTATTTATAATTAGCAACAATAATTACATGTTTCCTTGGTATTGAGGCTCATCTAATACTACCTGC
Organism: Spisula subtruncata; assembly: GCA_963678985.1. NCBI lineage: Eukaryota > Metazoa > Mollusca > Bivalvia > Venerida > Mactridae > Spisula > Spisula subtruncata. The sequence continues at coordinate 28,876,227 of OY787665.1, forward strand.
AAACGCAACACAATATTTGACCTATTTGCTGATTCTAAGATTCCCTGATCGGATTCTGACTATTATTGTTCAATACAATCATTGACATTGCAGAATGTGATGTAATATGATTAAGGAAGTAAAGGTATACTTTGATTTTTCATTTTTATTGAAACAAAAATATTCAATATATTTTGATCGCATAGACTGAAACATACGCAATTACTTTTTGACAATTGTGATAAAATAAGGCTTCACCTTGGGCTAGTTAAGTATAGAATTTTATATTCTTAGTCTTGACTGAGTTTTGCAGTGGCAATTTTCTAATATGATCTTCTACGATGATATACCATCTTGCATAATCGTCAAACAATCTAACATTAGAATACATTTGGCAGATTATGTCTTTAATATACGTGGGGTGTTCCACAATTAATAGGACGTTTTTCATAGCAGCACGGCAAATCAGAAATAAAGAAAACTATTTGTATATAATTAAATTTTGATCTTTCACTGACAAATATGCCAAATATCAAAGTTATTGGATGAACAATAAGAAATTTATTAAATATTAAATATGCTATGTATCAAGGAGGCGGGTCGCACCGTGACGTTATTATGACGTCGCATTTCAAGCACAGTATTTAAATATAAAGAAACATTAAATATTTTTGTTTACAGCCATCCTGACTTTCTAAACAGATCTAATAACACTGTTCCGAGTGTGTAGATGTGTTTCCATAGCCCTGTTCACAAAGATGTCTTGCAATGATGTTAGACATTGCTCAAACCTTGGAGCGTCTATCAGTGTATAAACGTTGTTTATTAACGTCAACTTAATTTTCTATTACCTCACCTGTGTTCATTTGTAAGTTTATAAGTCCGCAATCTGTAAATAGTTTGAGCCAACAGAATACAGGTGACTGATTAATGCCACTACATTTTATGAATTTCATCATTTCATTTGTTAGCACTGTTGTTTTTCCCAATGTATACCATTATTTGACAATCGTGCGATTTCTGTTTATTTGCGTTGACGTCATTTTCACCCACTACGCGCTTGCATACATACCCTTGACTACTGACTTGTGATAGCAAACACGAACCGATTTCTTCGCAAGTTTGCATGCACATGTCAAAGTCATCCACGTAATGCCATACAATTAGGCGTTAATATTTATCAAGAGGTTATTGATATATCCAAATTTTAAATAAGGATGGTAATGAAAAATAATTGTGTGACCCGCCTTGGTGTTACATGGTTTCTATGACAACGCTTTGTATGAGCATCATCAGCAACAACGAAATTATGTTGCTACCAGTATGTAGAGCGTACATTGCTAAGCATATGAGACAAATTTCAATAAAATGTAAATGTTGAGTAAGAAGTTATGAGAAAAGTCCTATTATTTCTGGAACACCCCTCGTAGGTAAGCCATATGAGAGGACCAATGACAGACGCTTGTGATGCATGCTATACTAGATTTGTTGTAATCGCATTTCTTTGACAGTTACTTTACACATCTTAATATAAATTACTAAAACCAAGTATTTTGCCACGCGTACGTCTGCGTGGAGCTGTTTAATACAACACCATTACGGCATTGTAAACATCATTTCACAGCCAAATCAGACAGACAATGAAATACTAAAATAGTCTACTAGGCTGAGAATCTTGAAGCAGACTATTTCTTTTCCAACAAAACAAAGTTATCTGCATTGTGTTTTCTCCTGAAAGCTGAAAGTACATGTAATACAGATGATCATTGCTCGCAAGACTATTGTAACTGATTTTAATTAGAAAAATCACTTACCACAGTCTTACAGGCAACATTTATTATATAAATGTGCGCGTATTGTAAGTTGTGTATGTCTGAGTATTAGTCAGTATGCCAAATATCAAAAAGTGGCCTAACCCAAAAAAATAGTACGCACAAAATGTTTTTGCATAAAATGGTTATTTAACATGTCCTTTCATAGAAACCAAATGATGCAACCTTGTCATCATTGAGCATTTTGATATATTCAAGATGGCCGCCAAGATGGCTGCCAAAAATCTAAAATGTTCATATTCATACAATTGTCTATGTTTTCAATAGCATAAAACACATATGTTTAGTAATTTATTGTTAAATAAGGAGTTAACATATATTTGGACAAAATATTGATTTGAAATATTCAAAATGGCCGACAAAATGGCCGCCAAATCAGAGAAAAGTGATATTTTTATTGTTTTTATCACTCTTATATCTTATAACGCAATTATTCAACAATTATAGTAATAGTTACTTAACATATCATCCAAAAAGCTGTAAGTCATTATTAAGGTGGATGTTATCATACTTATCCCCCACCTTTGATGAGGGAGTATAATATTATCGTTATGTACTTAGTGAATATTGGTGATCTTCGTCGAATCATCAGTCGGTAGGCTTAAATTTTTAAAGTTTTTGTTCAATAAAGCTTGACACAAGTATCTTTAATATGCAAGCAAAGATTAGTCAGCAGATGACCCCAATTGATGTTGGGGTAAGTTTGTCAAAGGTCAGGGTAGCAGTGACCTTTAAAATACATGAATAGACCAAATGACGATCAATAAGCACAGTTGAAACCCAAGATCTGAAAATCCACAGGAACCATACTTGTGTGTATTTTGTGTTCAGTACATTTTGTAGATCAACCTTCACTGTTGAATACCTGGCTGAAAATTAGGCATGCAAGTTTCACCAAAATATTATATTGTACTCTTTAAGAATAATCAATTTGTTCTTCAGAGTTTATTTTGTATGTGAGATTGGATTTTTTCATCATTTCCTGAACCACTACAAGGATCATTGTTATATTTCAATGATGTTCTTCGTCTATTTAGACCCATTATCAAGAATATTGCATAGTCGAAACGTTGGTTATGCTCGATAAAAGATATAAATTGACCTGTCTTGTCCACGTATTCCGCTTTTCTACTTTGACTTGTCGATCTATTTTGGTAGTTACCAGTTAAAACATGTTTGACAAACTGCAGTTAGTCAGGTAGCAGTCACAATGAATTGTTGTCAAAATTGTCTTCTTATGGGTTAATTGCTGGCATCTTGAATGGTGTACCTGTGATCTAATCTTCCTAACATGCTTACTTCTGATTGAGGAATATTTGCAGTACTAGTATATGGAATGATGACTTAGAACTACTCTTTCCCGATTGACATACAGCTGACTTTTCATTTATAGGCCAAAATATGTTGTACGCCATACGGAATGTGATAGTTTGATTGTGCTTGGTGAGTGGATTAGCATTAACTTGTTCAAGCCTATGTTTATGATATGATGTAAGAGGTTGGGTTATGTTTCGTCGTTTTCATACAGTTCTGAAGTCAATTCGAGTTGATGCTAGTCACATAACCCTTGCATCTACTAACTTATAATTGTTCCCGATTGCGTGACCGCCTTGTTAGATAAAGGTTCCTAATAATATGTATGAATATATATTACAAATATTAACTGAATGATGTCTTATTGTTCTGGTTATAGCTATCTATAATTATAAACATGTCTGTTCATATTGTGGAACGCTTCGCCGTCTTAGAGGTCGCATCACATGTTTACACTTTCTGAATATGTCATGTTTCTATGACAGGGTGTGCGCTTTGGCATAAGAGAGGCACCTGGTTCGCAGGCTATGCTACTGTTGAATTCCACTGAGCAATACTAACACACAATGCTCCACTCCACCGAGGTCTGAATTGGTACCTTTTCATAGGCGTTGTTTGTACATATTCTATATTCCTTAGGACCTTAATAGGATATAAATAGCTCCATCAGGGATATTCTTGACCTTGGTGATTGCTTATGTTACAGTTCCATCAGTCCTGTACATGATGATTACTCCAGGGTCTTCCTGATGGAAAGCGTCAGTCAACATGGCAGAGAACATGAGACTGAACAGTGTTGACACACCTTGGCTAACACAGTTAGTGACTTGGGACTTGGTAGACGTCTCTGTCGCTCAGGACTCAGGTCATCATTTCGTCATAAACTGGCGAAACATGATGACAAAATGGACTGGACATCCAAACTTGACCATTATCTTCAAAGTCCCTCCTGGCTGACGGTGCCTAAGGCCTTGGGCAGGCAAATGAATGGTGGGTATAGGTAATGATGACATTTTACCTGTAGCTGACAGGTTGTAATGACTATTGTTAAGCTCTGAGTTTCTGACAGCAATCCATTTTCTAGATGGCGTACTACAATGTAGTATCAGACTGTTGAGCATTTATATTCTGACAAGAAGCTTACCTGCAATGCTGAGGAGTGATAGCCCCTGTGGTTGTCACAACTCTGTCTGCTGTCCTTCCGCTTGTAAAAATGTACTATGGGTGCCTCGATTCAAGCACAGTGTGAACAGTTCCTGTGGCTTCTGTGCCATAGGCAGTCCACCGGCCTCTTATATTTCAGCTGGAATGGCATCTGAGTCTGGTGTCTTTCCACAGGTTAGTTGTTTAGTGGCTTTCACCACTTCCTGGATTATTGGTGGTCTGCCAATGGTAAAGTTCATTTACACTTGTGGTTGTTGGACAATGGCCTCATCGTTACTGGAGGAGAGTCAGTTCAGTATGGCATTTAAGTGTTCAGCCCATCTATCGAAGATCTTTGACAGATCAGTGAAAAATGTTGACAAGTCCGAGCACAGGAGGGATAAGATGCCTGAGGATGTGGGTCCATAGACTGTTTTTAGTGAGTCAAAAAATCTTTTGCGTCATGGGTGTCAGCAAACATCAGTATTTATGAGGACTTGTCACTAACTAAGCCATTGGTCTTGCATGTCTCTTAGCTTTGATTGACATGGTTGTTTGGTTGGTTCTCGGCTTTCTGTGGCTGTTATGTCATCACAGGTACTTGGAGCAGTTTTTTTACTCTGAATTATGGTCCTGCTGATAGGCCAAATAGATGCGATGCTTTTCTTGCAGTAACCCAGATATTTCAGTCTCGCCTTTCTTGATTGTGCGGTCTCCCGTCAAGATAAGTGGACTTATCGCTTTGGCTGAAGTGAACGTCAGAGAATCTGCTGCCGAGAGCTGTACGCTAAGGATTCGTTTTTCCCTGTGGCTAAGCTTGGATTTGAGATGAATAAATATGTTGGAGATGACAAGCATAATCATGGTATGTCAGGCACACAGCACCACACATGGTCTTGGTGAGGTTAACATGTGCCTCCGTAGCTCAGTGGTTAGTGCGCTTGCGATCTAATCTGGGGATCCGGGTTCAAATCAGGGTGGAGTTACATATATATGCCTGCCATGTTTCAGTAGAAATAAAGCAAATAAAGACTATGCTCGGCATAATAATTTTAAAAAACATATTGCCCATCTACCTTCCTGGTGCAGATAAGGTCAATCAGGTGCCAATGTTTGGCTTTCAGTGTTTATGAAATCATCGGCGTATTGCCTTAATTTCGAAATAAATTACCTGTCATTTTTCCAATTTATTGGACGCTTTGTCAGCCATATTTTGTTATTTGTGTTCAAAATACATTTAAAACACTTGTCCAGAACTTATACCAATAAAATACTACATATATTTAGGCATTATTTGGCTAATATACAATATAGAAGCGATATGTACATTTTTTTTAATTTTTGGCGGCCATCTTGGCAGCCATTTTGAATTTTTCATATGCTCAGTAATGCCGAAGTTGCCCATTGCCCTGGTAGGAATATGCGTTAGAACCAATATATACATATTTTTTAACATAATGTGGTTTATATTGATAAAAAAACAATATATCACATTGCCCCTTTTCGGTAGCCATTTTGTCGGCCATTTTGAATATTTTCAACCCTCTTTTTTATTTTGAATACTTGTCTAGAATGTCTTACAATAATTGTCTATGTATATGTTAAAACATTTCCATTTTACTTTCAAAATAGAAGATAATATACAATTTTTAATATTTTGGCGGCCATCTTGGTGGCCATCTTGAATATTTCAAAATGCTCAATGATGACAAAGTTGCATCATTCAGTTTCTATGTAAGTACATGTCAAAGGACCATTTTATGCAAAAACATTTTGTGCGTACTATTTTTTTGGGTTTTGCCAATGGCATACCGACTATATTGGCTAGTCACCATGATGATCTTGTATCACAATCTTGTGATAATTCTCCCGATATATTGACCATAAGCAACACAATAAGGCGCCTTAAGGTAAAGTGAGTGTTTCAATACTGGAATGCAATGATAGGTGGTCTAGAGGAAACGGTGATTTTTTTTCGAATCAAATTGATAATTTTTTTTTATTTATGATTACATAAAACTTATTTTAACGCAATATCTAATATCAGATATCAGTTTATGTATGAATGCACATAAAACCACCAGCATTATGTACGTAACAGTTTTATAATCGCGTAACCTCATTTTAGTTTTTAGGGTAAGGAAGGCTGGCAGCTGATTTATTTTTTAAATCAATTTACCAAACCATATGGATGCTCTTTGCAATGATGTTGTTAATAGAACGATTGTTTTATAGCCAACATCGGTAACACCATTTGCCAGTAATGCGATGTTTATTAACAAAATAAAGTATATAGAATGACATTTCGCAGCATGATACAGGTACTGATTTGGCTGAAGGTGCAAACGGGATTATTAGGCTATGAGTACTTTGCATTTTTCGTCTGTACAAGGTATCAGAACAACAAAATACATAATAACTAAATAAGCCAATTTTTTAGTTCTTTAGTTAATATTAAATGATATTACCTACATAACGATAAAACTGTTCAAAAAATAGTTGTTAACTTGTAGCGCAGTATTGTGCCACCTGTGAGCACTTGGTCGCTCCTTAATGTTGTATGTTTAATAGAAGTAACACAGAGGCCACGTGTTTGAGGTAATTAATGACACCTCTTATGAAGTAAACGCACCAACGCTGCAAAACACGAACAGACGTTTATTGACAAACGCTTGTTTCATGATCACGGGGTCAGTTAACGCACGCGCAATAACTGACATTCTGTATTAAGTCTAGAAATGGAATGAATCGTGTGCAAGGAGAGTCAGACTTGGCAGAAAGTTCTAGGAAAAGCCTGAATCGGATGGCATTTCTGGATACTCACTAACAGGCGACGAGCCAATTCGAAAAATATACGTTCGCAATGAGCAACAAATGAGTAAGGTTTTCTCCTATTTATACTCTGCTGTGTGGTTGTTTGTGTTGGTTGAGTGCTGGCAAGCTATTGTGTATGTTTCTTTCTCTCACCAGTATCAAACTGCCGACAGTCCATGCACTGCACGTTCCTCGGCAACATGAGACACAACAACACAATAGGGGAACTTAACTGGGTAATTACAATGGTTAATTTGTCTGGCCTGGTTTTGTTTGACAAGGGATATAATGTATGACTAAATTTCTTCTACTGTGGTAGGGAAAAAAAATTATTACTATCTACTAGTAATAATATTAGCTTACCCATATTGAAATGATAAAATTGTAAGTTTACAATATGTAGTTTTAAAGTTATAAGAATATGCATGACTGAAAAGTAGAAACAATATTGGTGTCTAGTCTTTGTCCTTTCTTGGAATCAAGTAATTGGCCATATTCATTCAGAAAGTATGAAGGCCATGTAAAGGTCAAATAGTAGCAAGAGTATCTAAGTAAAGCTGAAAATAATTGCGCTAAATGCAAGTAGATTAAGCAAAGACAACAACAACAAAAACAACAGAGAGAGAGAGTATGATTCATACAACGTTTCCAGTACATGTATATAATCTGTAAATGTTTAAAACATCAATATAGTGCCTCGGGAACAACACAAGTACAAATTTTATTGTTGATATGTAACAAGGAGTTCATACACTATGATATACCTGTACTTTTGTTCAGTTTATCAATCGCTACTGGGATATAACGTTTGATGTTAATTAGTGTTTTGCAGTATCGCCAAACCATGCATCGAATCCATCATATGTTATCAAATTGACATTTTACTACAATACTAACTCTGTAATTATAATTATCAACAATAATTACTGATGTGTGTTTCCGTGGTATTGGTGCTCACCTCACACCGCCTACAAACGCAACATAATTTGATCTATTTGCTGATTTTAAGATTCCCTGATTGGAGTCTGACTATTAGTGTTTAATATAAGCAATGCCATTAAAGAATGTCATGTAACATGAATTACAAGTTAAAGGTATACTTTGACTTTAGATTTATTAATGCAACAAAAATATTAAATCTCATTTATTTTTGCTCTTATTGGCCGTTCATACATCCGTTATTCCTTTATAACTATCAATTGTGGTAAAATTGCAAAATATAATTGTTGTAGTAAACTTCCTGATAAAACTTAACAATGGAAATGGAAAAAAACTTGGAAAAATGTTGTAATGGAAAAACTTGGAAAACGTTGTTATGGAAAACCTTGCAAAATAGTGCGATGGAAAAAAGACTTGCAAAATGTTGTATAGGAAAAACTTGCAAAATGTTGTAGTGGAAAAATTTGCAAAATATTGAATTAGAAAAACGTTAAAAATATTCAATGGAACAACTTGCAAACTATTATTTGTTTCAGTTTTTAATATATTGTTGTTGTAAACTATCTTTCAATGGTCGGTATCAAGTACAATAGTTCGTTTTGTGGAAACAACTAACCGTCCTAACCGTCACATATACCGGTAGTCTTGTTGCAATGTTGAGATGTTTCACAGCAAGTGTATGAAGTATAGGGGCTGTATTCACAACAGTCCTGTCCGGATGGACACGGGTAACTATTACACGTGAGTGATTGTGGAGGGGGATAGCTAGGGTCAAAGTCGCAGTATTTCCCAGTGCAATTCGTACCAGGTTTTATGGCGGCTATAAATAGAGACATGACTGATGCTTGCTGCATAGGTGCACCATATGAGAAAGGTCCTCGCCAATCTGGGGAAAATACCGGTCCCGTTTTCTTGAAATAAGGAGGTCCGTCTTGGTATGAGATGTTACATTTCGTGATTGGGTCAAGGTCACATAGATTATGTTTTAAGTTTGAGTCAATTTGTAACTCGAGCCAACTTTGGAGGTACTGGCGTCTGATTGGATTGTCCAAGACATCCATAAGATAGCGAATATACCTCGCGAATAAACCTTTGTACATCAGCGCATCATTGTCACAGTTTGGCGTACAAGGTTCCACAAATATACCGTTCGCATCGATGGTATGGTCTATTTTACCCACAGCGAGTTTGAATGCAAGGTCGATGTGAAGTGTATTATGGGTAACTCGGTACATTTCAACCAAAGCACCAATCATTACTCCACTGTTGTAAGTAGGTCCGTATATATCCTGGGGCGTACAGTTATAGTTGAGCCCATCAGATACAAGGTAGGTCGTCTCATTAATTAAAGAATTATTCATAATAAACGTGTATATCATATTCATATTCTTCAGGTAAGACTTTTCTTTTGTGTGTCGGTACATTTTAGCAGACAACATCAACATTTGCGCGTTTTCTATAGTCTGCTTTGACACGACAGTGAAATCAAACCATAAGCCTCCGCCACAGTTGCCTTTTTTGTCCCAACCATTATCCCAAATCCATTTATAAATGTCTTTGGCATCAGCGAGAAAGTTAGCAACATTGCCGAGTGTTTCATAAACTCTGATATACGTTAAACCATACCATGCCATGTCGTCGTACGAGGGTGATGGACCATACGCCTCTAGTAGACTGTACAAATCACGGTCACATGCTTTGATTGGAGTCAGGTATCTTTTGTGTGTATTATTGGTGTAGAAGATGAAGTTTGTCAGAGTTTCCACACCTGTACCGTCCTGCCAGAATCCGTCAAAACCATTCCATACCTGAATAATAAAAATTAAATTAAATACAAAAATGGATTATTATGTAAATCAACCATTCTGTTACAAATGTTCAAAATATTCGAGAAGACTTTATCAAAATTGGAACACTTATAGTAGCTACGAACACACGAACATGACCAGTGTACAAGATCACTGTGCAAGAACTTCAGTATCAAAAAATAAATCTCAAGCAAGCATCGCCTATAATACTAAATACTATACCGGATAAGGAAGGTGACGCACAACAGAAACAGCAGATCACGAAATACACAACCATATGATAGAGTTCAAATTTAAAGCGCTGCATGGAAGTTGCCATTGGTGAAAATACACTCTCTACATAAAATACCTAAACCATCTACACTTGTTTATCACAGGACAAAGTTTTGTGGTAGGACATTTTTTTCGAGTGATAAGACAAACAATCAGAAATATTGTAGAGCAAGGTACCAACCTCGTAACTAAAGAGTCCAGCTATAGGAGATGGGAAGAAGTTAGCTTGATGTGCAAACTGTATCTTACACGCCCAGTAGGCGGCGCTATCGTTACCGTACATCTCCATAGTACATGCTTCATTTACGTCAACATCATCCTGTACCCCGGATGTACATATTGTCACTATGGCAACCGATATAAACACATGCCAACCTAACACGTGTAACTTATTCATAATTTATCAAATCCAATCAAGGCACAGTTCATTAATAAAAATATCAGAAATGAAAGTCTTCAACATACTACATGTATAACAAATATCCCCACACCAAGTGACCAAATTTTGTGAACTGAAATATCACTGTTGATAAAACCTTTAATCATTATAGTTATCACCAAAACAAACAATGGGTGAAATTTGAACATAGTGTTCGTCCGTCTGTCTGTAATATAGGTTATCTATTGAGACAGTTAAACGTAATATGTCAAGTAAGGGTTTCTATTGTTAATGATGTTGCTGTAGGTTTACTTAAGTGGTTGTCCGATACTGTAAAGTCATTAATTTTCGTGGGGGATTTAATTTCGTGGATTTCGTGGTTCACTTCAACCATGAAATCAAATCCAACCGAACTGTAATTTTGACCATTATCATTAACCAAAACCACTAAATTTCATCCCAGCGAAATAAGATTATTTTACAGTACAGTATTTCCTACAAAAAGTTTGAGAACAACTTCAAGAATAGTTTTGCCAAATACTATTTCAAATGAAACTTTACCAAGTGGATATGCCAACATATTATTTAGAAGAAGGTAGGAATGACAATGACACGTCGTCAGAAAATAAACCAACACCACCCCAGAGTAGCGTTGCATTGGACGCAATAGACAAAACACGGACGACCAAAGATCACATGGAGGCGCATTCGAAGTAGAACTAAAATATGGGACAGTCCTGAGTAGAGTGAAGTAGTTGGCTAAAGACGGACTCCGTTGGAGGTCCTTAAACCGTCCTTTGTTGCTGACCTACATTCCAAAGCAAAGGATATAACGGACAGTTAGTAAGTAAATATTTTACATATCGAACGCAACATTTCGAAATGCGCAAGCTGTCAAGTCTTATAATTATGTTTTCAGGGGCAATTTAATTTCATTTTTTTGTTGAAATTTCATCATACAAACAGTGTAATTTAAACATATTGAATGATTCATTATGTGTGGATGCTATCTTGCAAAGTTGTTGGGAAACGAGTCTGTACTTTTTGACAAAATTGCATGTTCGGTATTGTGCTTCATATAATTAGTGCAGCTCAGTAAAGCTGCATCACGATGTAGACGTCCCAGGAAGCCGAAAATAAAATAATAACTCGACTAGGGAAGGGAGCATTGAACAGAAACAGTAGAGTACAAAATCACAAAAAATTTGTAAACGCCCTCAGTTATTTAAGTGTATGTTAACTGCATCTAATCGGTGTCTTTCAATTGAGCAGGGACATAAGTCAATAAATCACTAATCTAATCAACTAGCCGGTCTTGTCTATAGTGCTGTTTTGATGAGTCCAGTGAACCTGGCCATAACAGCTAAAAGTACGTGTAGTAAATCGTTCTGCAAACCAACTGGATATAATGTGTCTGACTTTTGATTGTGCCCATCATCACACTCCTATAACCTCCACTGGCAACTTCTACATTACTCCGTCACTTAGCAACGGATCTAAAAGGCAAAATTACATCTTTATATAATAAATTCAGGACACCAGTTTCTGGACAATGTCCATCCAGGGGCGATTGTAGATCCTTGTGACATTAGTTTTATGCAATCGTTAATTGCTGGCTGTCTAGTGTGGCACATATTTGCATATATAACGACCCCCATTACTGCTACAGATTGTCCAGACGCGAGATTCCTATTAACTAGTTTCGCTTTCAGACGATTAGTCAACTAGACTTGTTGTCCGCGGAATTAAATGCGGAGATAATGGACATTTTGTTCCTGTGAGATATAGAATGGTCAGTATGAGTATATCGACCTTTATATTACTCACTGATTTTAGCGCTCTACAATATGATCGTCCCGGACAGAAACGTCCTGTAGACAAATGATGCCCGTCATACCATATATATGGACTAGATTGCATATACCGCTGGCTCGTAACTACTGCTTACGACCTTATAATACTGATGCATGTTTAAAATCTACATTACAATGAGCTTCTTATGATCCTCTTTTCATGAAAATCGGAACATGGTTTGTTGACTAAACTGAAGTTGAAAGAGCTTGGTTTACCATACGTAAAGAGTAATTTTCGGACAGTTTTTCCTTGTTTTCACCAAATATTGATTTTGTACTTACGACCTTTTCATTCTTATCCAGCGATATATTTACACCACGAGGTCTTTGGGTCGTGTTTACTATAGGCCCTACATGCAATTATACAATTATATAATATAAGCTAAACCAGTAACTTAGATATTAAAATATTCAATATTTTGAACACCAAAGAACTAGCTATGCATAAGTGGTATCTAGAACACAAGAGCGTCTGTGATACGAATTTCGCTACTTGGCTGTCCCAAACGACTGTACCCAATAGTATCATTTGCCTAGCACTAAGATTGATTAAAATAGGGCAATTGGCTGCTTTTCCCACCAGGGACGACGTGTCTAGTCTTGATTATTATAAGTTATGGAACATATAACGCTCGGTTGTGCAACAAACATTTTCGAGGAATCGCTGCAATAGCCGATTGGTCTTATGTATGCGTACATCCTTCTCATTGGACATCATTAACATAAGTATGTGTTCGAATGCTTCAATAGATACTTATTCTTAAATACCATTCGCATAAAGCAATATAGATGGCTTAGAATGAGAAGGTCATAACTACTACTTTCGACCTTATAAGACTCTTACATATTTGAAATCTCCAGTACCAGGCGCTTCTAATGAGTCTATTTTTATGAAAATCGGAACTTGTCATGTTGACCAAAATGAGCTATAAAAGCTTGTTTTATCATAAGTAAAGAGCAAATTGCAGACAGTTTTTTCTTGTTTTCTCAATTTAAACAATTTTGTACTTACGACCTTCTCATTCTAAGCCAGCGATATATCGAATCAGAGTTCAGTTACTAGTATAATAGTATGATCGTTATTCCGGGTCGTAGTATTGTTATGACTGGTCTTGTGATAGTCTGTATGAACGTTCCGTGCACAAACATATTACAGAGTTGAGTCAGGATACATCAAAGACAGCGCATCTATCATTATTTTCAATTTCAAATTGAATTATAATTACAGAAGACGAGAAAGTATGGAATATTTCGTTGGTGGGCTTAAAGGCATTTGTCATTTCGCCACTGTAATGACTCTGTACTGCCTACTAGGGCCATTGATGGTCAGTTTAGGGGACACGTTGTCGATGCATCAGCGGGATATCTCACTTCAGACTTCTCACAAGCAGGCGAGTAAAATATTCATTAAATTAAATTACGCGGACTGGGGATTAGTTTAACTATTGTTAAGCGCAGTCATCCATTGTGTTCATGATCAAAACTAAGCAATTGTATGCGAGTTTAAAGTCATATATTACATAACACACCCTGTACTTAACTCTAATGATGTGGCGGTCAATAAATTTCTCTGCGGTGGCCTAGACAACGAATACTTCCTATTAATACATCAACCCTCTTTGAGGATGACTGTGATGATTTATTCAATCGTTTTTTAAATATTTCGTGAATATTTTTACCATACCTTACAGGCTGTGGTCAACTTAACATTTTTGAAGATGTGAAAATCACACCGGACTGTAACGATGGACAGCGGGTTGTTTGACCACACAGCAACTCTCCAAGGACACTGATGACCATCCGACGTTTGGATATAAATGACAGATTCTGCCCCTTCAGACTTGATGTCTAGCATTTTTCAGACACCATGTCATCTATATACTAACAGAGGATTGTTCTATAGCAGTTGGTATTCCTTCAATCATTTGAATTTCAGTTTCCATCAAACTTTAATTTGCCAGTCAGTAAAGTAACAGACGGAGACAATGTGCTTGCGATCGTACATGGTGTTATTCTGAAAGCCCTCTGTGCTCTACTGTTTCTGTTGAGAAGCGCATCCAATTCTAGTCCCATAGTTTCGCATGTCAACATAAATTACTTATCAATGGTGCAAGATCAATTAAACCAAAAATACCGCGAACAATGTTACTTCTCTAATTCCAATAATCAAACAAAAGCAATCAAGTCTCAATATAAGTTATTTGCAATGGTACCAATTCCACTAGTAACAGTTTTTGTTGAGTGCTGCCTTGGTGTCAGATATGATAAATATGACTAAACTACGCCCTTGTTGTTGTTTTCTTGAAACGCGGAGTGGGTAGGGGCTACACCTGTTGTATGGGTTAGCACATTTTCAAAACAGAAATCCAAATAACGTTTAATTCAAAATTGTTCCAACAAGAAATGTCAACTGGGAGTAACTGTCAACTCAAATCATTGCTCGGATTATTGTGTGTCTCTTTTTTGGAGCAGTGAACTTTAATTTGGTTAAAACGTAATAGCAGCATGTGTACCACGTGACGATTCACTAATCACGTGATTAAATGTCGTGCAGACATGCGTACTTCACAACCTTTGTCAAAATATACTTTTATTGTTATGTGATTATGAAAACTATGTTATATCATTATAAAACTCATGTTTGACACGGTATTTGGATAATTTCATACCACCAAAAACCTGTGTTTCTCTTTACGTTGCCTTTCCGTGATTCGCACCGAGTCGCGTACGGTGCATATTTTATTACCGAGTTTATATTTAAATATCGCTGAAGTTGCAGTTGTTAATATGTCACGAAGAACTAAAACAGTAGAGACCACAGACCTGTTGGCACGTGTTCGCACGTGTAGGCACGTGCCCTTCCTGTTATGATACTCACAATTCATAATATCGCGTGTGTTGAAGTTTTGTTTAAGTAAGCTCATGAAAATGTTGTGACATGAATACACACGTCTGGATAATGAAGTCAAAACACGAGTATTATACGCGCACTCTGAGTGCTATAATGACCCCGGGGTGAGTATGATATTTAATACAGGCACCTGTTGTAGACCGGTAAGTCAATCATTCAACAAAAAAGGTTTTCTTTTGTTTTTAATGTTGAATGTCAGATGGGACACAGTTTCCGATGCTACAATCGCTGAAAAATCTGCGCGCGCAGTACCAGTATAAATGCACGCAGGGTGACCAAAAAGAAACAAAACAAGGTCAAGGCTAAAATAAGGTACACCAAATGTAATTTTAGAAAAGAGACATTTTTCTTTAAAACATTTGTTATTAGCTATAATTTAAAACTGTTTCCAGAAAAAAAACGTACATATGTCGTCTATGCATGTGCAAGTTTTCTTTGTGATAGCAGAACGTCAATATTTGATAAATAGACACTGAAACTGTATACAATATATACTAGCTTTTTGGACACCATGCACTAGTATGTGTTTGACATATGGGAAGCTCCGAACATGTCTTAAATTAAACGAAATGCATGTTCGAACAATAAATTATACGAGTAAGTCCCGATTTAATTCAAAGCAAATCAGACCCAAACAATACTTTCCTATGTTTTTAGGTAAAATACCTATTGTAAAATTATGTATAGTTCATTCACCTGATGGAGAAAGGAACATCATTGGTGGCGGCATGTAATGTGTTTTTACTAAGAAATGATTGGATTGCTAATAACGTAATAGGATACCACATTATCGAGGTAACGTAATGAGAATAATACTAAATTAAAATGGACAATTCTGTTCAGTCTTAATGGAATTAGTAGGATGGCATGCCAGGCAAGAGCCTGTGATAAAATTATCAGCGCTTAACCTTACGCCATTTCATCTGACGAAAATGTTTGCAAGAATATGTTTTACCGGTTAATGTTGGTCACAAAAATCTAGGCGTCATTAACACGTTCAATTAATGACAAAAATCCTGTTCTTTAACAGGCAGTGCTCAGACGAACTATATACAAAAAAACTACGATAAAAATTACGACAAGTTGTAAAAGAAATTCAAGGCAGACGGATAACATGGTTTGATCCAACGTAGTATGTGGATGATTTTCATATCACGAAACGCTATTGCATGCCTCTCTCCAATGCAGAATACGAAATACCTACCATTTTTGTTTTTAAAAGTCGCATTGAAATTACAACTGTAAAGGTTATTTTTGTATCATGTACGAATTAAGCAAGATGTTGTCGTTTGTTTCAACTCGCGATAAACTCCCGTAAGTCGGTTGTTAACACGACATCAGCATGTTCAATACCATAAAAATACTGTTCTCTTCAACATTCCAGACATTCCCTTAAATGGATGAACGATTTTCTACCTCAAGCGTTATACAGTTTGTCAAAAGCATCGGCACCGAAGGTAACATCCAATTTGCGACTTTAATAATTATCGGACTTGGAATGCAGTAATCATCAGAAACAACAGAGAACGCAATAATAGTGAATAGCTACAAGAAGACAACATCCCTTCCGACAGTTTGTTGCCTCAGTCTTCCAAGCAAAGCCAGAAGATAACATACCAAAAGGACAAATAAAAAACCCACACAGAATCGGTGTACGAGAAAATAAAGAAGAATCCAAACTTCGAGGCTTTCTCGGAAAACCTGCTTTTTTTTAAAGAAATGAAGCAGCCTTGGGCTTGACAAAGACTTTGCTTTTAATGACACATGCAGAATTAACACATTTACTCAATAAGGCACCGTGTGCAGAGAAAATAATTTTGCAATTGTCTTCTTTTTACTATAAAGACACTATAAAGAAATGACAAAATCGTCCAATATCATGCGTCATCATAACAATATACACTAACGTGTATATGGGTACTGGCAAACGAGGACGAGTGGTTTTCGTAAACTAGAAGCCGAACTAGTCTATGTACAGTGTGCAATACTCACCGCGTAGTGTTCAATGTATTTATGATGTTCTGGTGCCAAATCAAACAGGTGACGTTTGTTAAATCAACTGTTCGATTGGCGGATGAAATATATCTTGTCTGGTCTGTTCGTTCGAAATATTTATAAAGAAAACCAGACTGACACTATGGACAGAAATATAGCGGTAAAACAAATCTGACAAATGTAAAGAAAACTTCCAGAATTCAGACGAGACAGCGGCGAAGATATGCGCGGTAAATACGGCACTGCATTGCAGCCTGGAACGTCAAGAAAGGCAAACCAGAAGGTATGTAGTCTTTTCATAAACGTTCGGAAATCTCCGGGCATTATCCAGTTCTCGTTTTAATCACCGTATTCGTTTTATAACTTGTGTTCACTCCACAGGAAATCGAAATATATGTGTCATTTATTTCGGAGTTGTATGTCTATTGTACCGATAGTGTTGGCATATTTACTACATCTTCTGCAGATCTAGTGCTTCTGATATTTAAGTGCTGGAATCAAATACCAGACGAAATATTTGCTCAACTTCGGGGGTCGTCTATCTTAAATATACGTTCATTTGATATCAGTTTGGTTTTAAATTTGGTCATGTTATATACACGTGTAATGCATCAAGAATTTAAGCAAATGTCTCAACCAAAAACTGGTCTATTAAACATTAGAGTTAGTCTCAATAATGAAGTCTACTGTAATGAATAAGAACTGGCATTAAAAGAGTGGTCTTACTTTTGAGAAGGTCTATTGAGATGTCTTAGGAATGGTTTAACTGTAGATATAAAGCTTTCTTTCCACATTCGAAATATCGGTAGACATGTTTGCATCATTTTATCTTGCATCATTTTCATTTTTTAAGAAATCGGTCGGTTATTTTAGAGCTATTGTTTCTCTGATAATTTATATAGAATCGTGTGTTGTATGTACAACATGTTTTACATGACGTGTTATATATAAACATTTATACAGAATTATAAACTGTATGTGAGAATATTGGACAATATTGCTCATAACCTGTGAAAGATATATAACATTATGACCATGCTAATGCCTTGATACCACTGAACTTTTTATTTTGCCTCGGCGATGTACTCCTCATTTCAATAAATAAGCTTCGGGGTCATCGTGAACAGGGATACCACAACTTTTCTTATGATTTCCTCGAAGCTTCCCTAGACCACGAGGACCCTTTCGCCGATGCCGTCCGATGCCCATTAATTAAATCGGATGAACATCGCCGATACAAAAACGTCTCAGTTCGACCAAGGCATTACTTCTCACATGTGTTTCGTCCGCTTTGGATAACCAAAATGTAACATCCTTGCATCGTAGTGTAATGTATGCATTCATATGTATCCATAGCTATATATGATCAAGCAAAATTAATATTTCCATTGAAAACAATTTTTTTTAATCGAGTTTTTGGTAAAATAATTGATAACACGCATCATTTTCATGATTGAATATTTTGTCCGATTAGACCGTCTGGTTAGTTCTTATCAAGAGGTTCCTGTCTAAAATCGTCTTTGGACAGCGTATTTTGGAGGATGTGACGTAGTCAGATTTTCATAAAAAACTTTTCTATTATTGTGTGTTACCACGTCTCTGAGCTATATAAAAGGATCACATTTTGAAAAGTGAGTAGTTAGTAGTTACCGACAGAGGTACCACCCTTTTCTACAACATATGTGTGTTCTAAAACCTCGACGATACCGACAGAGTTACCCACCTTTCCTACACAATATGCGTGTTCTGAAACCTCGACTATACCGTCAGAGTTACCTACCATTTCCTACACCATATGCGTGTTCTAATACCTCGATCATACCGTCAGAGTTACCTACCTTTCCTTCACCGTATCCGTGTTCTTATACATCGACCATACCGTCCGATAGAGTTACATACCTTTCCTACACCATGTGCGTGTTCTAAAACATCGACCATACCGTCAGAGTTTCCTACCTTTCCTGCACCACATCACCATATGTGAGTTCTAAAACCTCGATCATACCGACAGAGTTACCTACCTTTCCTATACCATATGCGTGTTCTAAAACCTCGACCATACTAATACATGTAAACAAGTGTTGAGGTGAACGTGAGGATATATAGTACAGATTCGGGGTAACATATTACTCCTAGTATCACGTTCAGAAATATAAACACGTCTGGTCAATCCGACTCTGACCCAAACATCACCTCTCGTTTGATTACTGTTGATAATTTCCACCAGTTTTGCTTATTACTTTCCAAGAAGTTCACCTCAACTAGATCTAGTGTACATAATAATATCTCAGGCGACTCGTTAGACTGGAGGTTGCACTAACAGCACTTGTTAGACTTTCGGAACTGCACGAGTGCAAATCGGTGTTTAAAAATAGTATTCTTAAAACCTTTTGAAAGTTAATATGACTACGGTTAGAGAATTAAATCTAAGCTAACTAACTGTATAGAAAAAGAAGTGCCACTAACAGCACTCGTAAGATATTCCGCAAAATGACGGAATTGCCCGATTGCAAATCGGTGTTTTAAAATAGACCTCTTAAACATTGAAATGTTCGAGATGAGTTGTTTGTAAATTAACTTAAGATATTTGTTAAAAATCAAGATTTAATCAGGAACGATGAGAGAAAGAACTGATAAGCCAATGGCTTCTGAAATTAACTCTTAGCTTCGCTGTAAAGTGATACATGCCGACTCAGTGAAAATGTTTTGATGCAAATTGGAATATTTTTGAAAAGCTTACAGATCGGTGTAATGATAACTTCATAAACAACTTAATTTTGCAATCTTGGTGGCCTAGTGCTGGTACTCGTGCCATGTGAGTTTCGGTCCTATTCAGGGACTCGTCCTTTTAATGACTTTACTGAAAGCTAACAGTCAGACGTCATTGATGGTGTTAATAAATCATACTGGTTCGCTATTATACTTTTCATATATTTTTTATACATTTTCCGATATTCACATACTATAATATGAACCTAAAACACCGGACAATTGCAAATGTAGGGGTTCTTTCTGTCGCTAACACATAAACGAAGTCCGGTAAAAGTCTGACAGCGCAATTGTACTTGACAAAGTGGTTTGTAAAGAAATAAAAGCCAATGAAAACATACTACTAGTATTCAAAAGCCTTTCAAAAGCAGTAAGGATTTTTTCATAGGGACACCCTCATAGATGTAGTCGTATTCTCGATGTTCGAACCGCAAATATGTCCATGAGGTCCTAGATTCATTGTATGCGTGTTTACATGTCAATTACAATAAAGGTTCGCTAATATGACCACTTCGATTATTTTGGAATCATGCAGATTTTTGCCAGTTTAGGTCCCAAAGTATTAAATTTAGAACAAAAAAGGTCCGCTAAAAAGACCGATTCTCTATATATTAATTTAGACCACCTTTCTGACTGGTCTTATTAGCGGAACTTCACTGTATATTATGTATTAAGTATCTATGTCTTTGCCCTTTGTGACGTTTGTCTTAATGGCTTTCTGGCATTGTGGTGCTGGTACCGGTTGTTGATCTGGTGTCTTTTGGTGGTCATCTACCTGTCATCATCTCAATAGGATCATAATGATTGTTCGAAAATCAAATATCATATTTATTCTGCCGCCAAAAGACCTTATATGACACATATTTCTTTTTTTTTGAAATCCCAGTGTATCTTGAACGAAACGATAACTAAAACTCCAACCAAGAGTCGGTTAATTATTTTCACGAACAATTCGTTTATAAATACATCTATTGAAATCAGAATTATTTACGGGTCTGAAAAATAATTAAACTTGAAATCTCTCTCAAATGCCAAATCATGCACTATTAAAACACACTCTGTATATTTATCATTCAAGTAAACAAATCACAAAGATAAGTAAAAGTGCATTTCGCAATATGTGTGTGCATCATTGCCAGGGGACAGATGAGTGAAAATAGTTCATCATCTATCCGATACAAACCGGGCATCAACTAAGTTACCAACACAAAATGGGTACCAGTCAACTTGTATACACGGGGACCTATCGCTTATCAGACACATACCGAGCACCAATTAACCCACAGGCACAGAGCGAGTATCAACCGACACGAACCGGGCACCAATAGACCGGGTACCAATAATCAACACACACACAGACGGGGTACCAATATAATATATCTATCTGCACATCCGGATTGAAAAAACACCGTTTTTATTGAAATCATCCGGAAAACAAAATAAATGTTGATATTCAGACTCAATAACGTGTTCCTTACAAAGTACACACAATCAAATTATCAGTCTTTAATGTTTTATTATTGCAATAGATGACTGACAGTGTTGGGTGGTTGTGTTATATTTTATTCCTGTTTTATGACAATAACTTCCCGATTACTGTAATCTAGTTCGGTTCATATACGGTTGTTTTACCGCAAACATTGATCAATTACATATGTTTTCTTTCAGTTTACTTTTTTCTCCCCGAGCAATCATAAACATGACATTGTTTATCAGTATACCTACATGACTGTTTACAGGGTGAATCAAAGAAGAAACGCTAGATTCTAAATAGCTCTACAGACGGTGTGAACAGATAGCATCCAGATTCAGATTCTGTAAAATATCCCATGTTCTTTCATTGTCCGCCTACTGAGAAGTGCATCGGTTCTTTCAATGTTTCTTTCTACCTTAATTGTATTCGCGATCTAGAAATTTGTTTTTTTGGTACGCGTGCGCCATTTTTGCGTAAATGTGCACACATGGATGTGCAACTGCTCGTACGCTGGTGTGTTATATACGGTGTACAAATACAGTAAAAGCATAGGCATTTGATTTCTACTGTGCGTACATTAATTATATGTTCTTGTCACAAGAGAAGAAAAGGTCGAGAGATCGCCATCTTCATCCACAACGGAACCGGATATAGTTGGTATAATTTCCCGTAGCCGTACCGTTCCGGTACCCGCACACCACGTTAACCACTGGATACTATCATGAACTTCTGTAAACAGGCTACTAAGTAACTGTTAAATGAACATTGTATTTAGAATAACGCCAAAACACCATAAGCTTAGGACTAGCCCATTTGAGCAGTCATCCCATATGCATTGCCAATGTGTTACCTAGCTAAAGCAAAACATAACCATTCAAAGGGCACTGATGTAGTGCGAGCATTGTTTTTGTATATCGTAATTTGCTTATTGCAGAAATAAATCTAAGACAAACATCTCATATCAGTAGACACAACAGATGGTCGCTCTCAAATTATTTGTGAACTCACCTAACACTGAAACCTTGGAATATAACACCACATTGTGTATTACATTCTATACAAAATGTACGGTAAACAAATTCCGAATCATAGCGGTTCTTTAAATGTTGATTTACTGAGGTGCACACGGTACCAAACTAGTGTATAGTGTACCAGACGGTTATCACAGTAAGGCATATATGAGCGTATGTTGAAATATATAGTATACCAATAATCCATACAGTGATCTGAAGGTACGTGTGCTTTGAATCGCAATAAGTCATACACGTTGGATTTCATAGTATCACAATAGGTCATGCAAATTTGGTTTAAACGCCGTGGTCTTTAAGCGCACGGGGTACAGCAACAACATGTAGTTCGGTATATCGGGGTGCTTCAAAGAGACTTACACTATACGTTCTACATGGACATTGTGACAGAAACTGATAAAGATTCCTCATCAGAAAACAATCAACATATACCACTCTTGGACTCATGGTGGGGCGTTATCAGTCACCATTGGAAGAAATAAGTTATAACTGGTTGGAATCACAATGTAGGGAAATATGTTTATACAATATTATAACGTTTACCGACTGTTTAATCACCGAGCCATGTGGTCTGGTTACAATAGCTCCTGATTCCATGATGGGTGGTCGCCGGTTCGATCATAGGCCGCAATAATGTACTATCCTACAACAACCCTTATACCACACAAACCCAGCACCACACGAGTACCAACACAATTAATGCCTCGGCCCTAAGCAAACAAAAGTATCATAATTATAATCATTATCCGAATATACCATTAACGATACTCTTACATGGACATGTTCATTTTATACCATAGCATTGACCAAAACAGTTCAAATCTTATATTGTGCGTCAATGGGAGGTGCGTAAGAAACCATGTTAAGTGTTAGTATAAAAAGTCAGACCGGAAATCTTTTTTTTAAATTTCAAACCGGAAGTCCCATTTCCAATGTATAAATACCAGTTCCCCTGAACCATATTCAGAGGGAGTAGATATAATTGTAATCAAATGCATTTAATGGCACCCAAGTACAGCACGTAGCAGTGATAAAACAAACGGCTTACCAAACATACAGATAAAACACGGACCACCCTGCAAGAACTTCTCCACTTCCGCCTCTCTTTGGACTAGGTAAATGCGCGTAACTCCGTACAAAACATTGCCGGGTTTGTACCGTATTGTGCATTATTTATGTAACGTTAGCCAAGTTTATCAACAACGACTGTAACAGCGGTGTGTATCAATAAAAAAACAGATGCTCACTTCTTTCAATAATCGGTAATAAAATTGATATAAAGACAAACTCTAGACGATATATAGCCCCCATCTTGGTACTTCTGTAGGTCTAGGCTGTACTACGTGCGAAATATAACACGCGGAAATCGTTCTACTCTGCACCACATTAACAGAATACGTGACCCCGGGTGGATAATATTCTGATACTTATCACGCATGGCTGCTCGATAAAGACATAATTACGTTAATCCATAAGATATTGTTTCCAGGAACATTCAAGAACATTCTAGTAGAATCAGACATTATTTATAGTACCTAGTTTTGACTGTTTTAATAGTATTCGTAATATTACTGAGCTGTTACAAATGTATAAGTTATATTACAACATATTGACGTCAGTAAGAGGGTATGTGAGTAGATCGCTTAGTCCAATTATGATAATGTGTTAATGGGACTTCCCGGTGATCAGGTGTAAGAGTTCTCGTAAAACGACAACATCGTACTCATGATAATGTCCCTGGTATTCACAAGTATTTTCACATCCTTTGATCTCCATAACAACATCTTGGATACTTACGGAACTGATGGTATAAGAAATTGAAGTGGAAGTGACAAGTGTCCGAACTTTCTGTTTTCGTTTGATTTGGCTTTCCACATACGGTGCATTAGTTAATGGTACATACTATTGGGTGGCGTGTATCCAAATATCGCACTGTATATGTAGGTATGAGAGACATTCTGTCTATATATACCCTATGTTTGTAAGGACAACTCCTGAATCAACTCTTTTCTCATGGAATTCTTATTTCTATTTGCACCTTCTGCACATAGGGTCTGTTTAACTGCGTCACTGGGTTGCCCATTTGATAACCAAGCTCATAATAAAACATAGCTATTGAAAAATAAAGGTATGATAATTGTTTGGGTGTATGAGGATGTGACCAATGTAACAAGCACCCACTGAAGTTGTGGAGTGCCTACAATTGCCTGCAAGTGTGATCACTAAATATATATTAATGCAGAAACGCACACGTACAATCTCTATCTCTGACACTCGCACTAGTGAGTTTTGTTTTATGAGGAAATCACTAATATATGTTCCGGGCAACTTTAACACATAATGAGTATCTTGACACTTGAAAAGACATTGTGATTTATGCACGCGCAATAAAAACACACACTTGGCATACCGATGATAATCAGTACAAAACACACAAGTATAACAATTACAAGCAACCATCAGAATAGCTTAATAAACAGCTGATCGGTAAACAATACAATAGACTACAATGAAACTTTCTCTATTCTATATATAAAAAACGCCCGAACTTTATATTTGTTCCATCGCTTCTAGTTCTTGTTCTCTCAGATCTTTACTTTGGGTCAAGGACCAATAAAACAGTTATGTCTCGTTTATCTCTGCTCTGACAATGAATCTATTCTGTCAGATATTCAAGTAGTTTGCTGGATGTAAAACGTGTGTATGTTCCTAGTGTGTTGTAATTAAAACTGAACTACGTGCTCCTCTTGGTACAAGCATACAATAATAGCACGTCAGTCGTGAATAAACAAAGCTAGTGGAACAAATAAGCATAAACAGACCTCTTGGTGGTGCAAGCATGTACTAGCTACACACCGGTCGGCAAACAAATAGGTATAAATCGACATCTTGGTGGTGAAAGCATATACTAGCTTCACACCAGTCGTGGAACAAATAAGCATAAACGGACCTCTTGGTAGTGAAAGCATATACTAGCTTCACACCAGTCGTGGAACAAATAGGTATAAATCGACATCTTGGTGGTGCAAGCATATACTACCTTCGCACCAGTCGTGGAACAAATAAGCATAAACGGACCACTTGGTGGTGCAAGCATGTACTAGCTTCACACCAGTCGTGGAACAAATAGGCATGAACGGACCTCTTGGTGGTGCAAGCATGTACTAGCTTCACACCAGTCGTGGAACAAAAAGGCATAAACGGACCTCTTGGTGGTGCAAGCATGTACTAGCTTCACACCAGTCGTGGAACAAATAAACATAAATCGACATCTTGGTGGTGCAAGCATATCCTAGCTTCACACCATTCGTGGAACAAAAAAGCATAAATCGACATCTTGGTCGTGCAAGCATATACTAGCTTCACACCAGTCGTGGAACAAATAAACATAAATCGACATCTTGGTGGTGAAAGCATATACTAGCTTCACACCAACCGTGGAACAAAAAGGCATAAACGGACCTCTTGGTGGTGCAAGTATATACTAGCTTCGCACCAGTCGTGGAACAATTAAGCATAAATGGACCTCTTGGTAGTGACAGCATATACTAGCTTCACACCAGTCGTGGAACAAATAGGTATAAATCGACATCTTGGTGGTGCAGCATATACTAGCTTCACACCAGTCGTGGAACAAAAAGGCATAAACGGACCTCTTGGTGGTGCAAGTATATACTAGCTTTGCACCAGTCGTGGAACAATTAAGCATAAATGGACCTCTTGGTAGTGACAGCATATACTAGCTTCACACCAGTCGTGGAACAAATAGGTATAAATCGACATCTTGGTGGTGCAGCATATACTAGCTTCACACCAGTCGTGGAACAAATAAACATAAAGGGACCTCTTGGTGGTGCAAGTATATACTAGCTTCACACCAGTCATGGAACAAATAGGCATAAACGGACCTCTTGGTGGTGCAAGCATATACTAGCTTCACACCAGTCATGGAACAAATAGGCATTAACGGACCTCTTGGTGGTGCAAGCATATACTAGCTTCACACCAGTCGTGGAACAAATAAGCATAAACGGACCTCTTGGTAGTGAAAGCATATACTAGCTTCACACCAGTCGTGGAACAAATAAGCATAAACGGACCTCTTGGTAGTGAAAGCATATACTAGTTTCACACCAGTCGTGAAACAAATAAGCATAAACGGACCTCTTGGTGGTGCAAGCATGTACTAGCTTCACACCAGTCGTGGAACAAATAAGCCTAAAAAGCACAACGTAAACATACTCTAACTGCACATCAACTGTAAAGAAACCTGTCCAGAAGAACAAATTTGTTAAGCATTAAAGCACAACTTGACGTATAAAGCATCTACAATACATGTTACTTTGATAAACCTTTGTGGTACGTATGTGACGTTCGCATAATCATAATGACTATGAGACAGTCCTATCAAATCCAGGTCAGCTCCTTTTTGAGCTTACATATATATAATTAATAAATGCATGTCAGTTGTGAATAAAACAATGCAGTGCAATAGATAGATAAATGGCGTAGTACATGTTCACAAAAACGCATCTTAAAAACTCCACGCCAGAAATAATAGGACAGTGGAACAAATAAGCATATGCCGATCTTGGTGTAATTATGTAATAACCGAACCTCGTTCGAGGATAAACTGGGTCAGTAGTACCAATAAGGATACCAATTCATGGAACTTAAGGTGTCTACATTTCATGACAATGAGATTATAATATGAAAACTATGAATATAATATAGTATAATACATTTGACTGTTTCCCACAGGGGCGTCACTTAAATGCATTTAAAAATGTCATATATAACACATGCATTTTGACATAATACATTTAGCATTACGTATCTTGAAACACATTATTACTAAATTGTCTCGACACCAGAACGATGAAGATGGCAATAATCAGGACAAGATCTTGTAATTTTGTCAACCACACAGGGTTGACATTAGTCTATGTGCCTACTCTCATTAGCGTGATACCATTTATATTTTCTTACAATATAAACCTAACCACACCCCTTCATTTGTCCAGCAAATATCGTTATCTGACATGCGTACATGCATATGTTTAAACCAAGAAGCGCTCCAAGCCGCTCTTGTTTACGAACAAACGTAGTTGGTTCTGAGGTCTCACCGGAAGAAGTTAAGTCGAGTGGGCATTACCCGGCCTTAAACTATCATTAAAAACTGCTTAATCAAACAAGAACACTTTACCAGTACATGTACGATTTTAATCACAACTCATTTATGAGTAGACGGACCTACACCGTCCCGTCCCCAAGGAGGCACTTTACCCTCTAAACAACTTAAGTTAGAGCCCACACTACATATTGTCAGATACATGTATAGGGCGTTTAATAACCTGCTGATTGAATAAATGCCACATGTGGAACGTACAATCAACAAGCCAGTAAACCATTTGAACGATTCCCCGAAGATGTGTTAGTCATCCAGAATTTAATTAGAACTGTAATTCAGATGTTTTGTAACAGAGATCTCATTCAGTATAAACATCTTTAAGTACACATGTACAGAGAATATGGAGTTCTCTTATCGCAATATGAGGGCATGCATCATACAGTCGGTATGCTATAAGAACATACTGTCACAAGACACAATGCTATCATTGAAGATCATCATATGGCTAATTGGTCGTGTTAACGAACCTGGGTGACTGTACATCGTGGGATGATCTATCAGGTATTAGCACATGTCTGTAATACCCCTATACAATACGTCATAAATGATGCATGCCGAGATGGTATCTGATAAACGTTTAAAATTAGGTCAGGGACCAAGGGACTGGTCCCTAAATCACCATAGGAAGACATGACAAGTTCTCTCAATGAAATAACGATCTAGTCAACACATATTTGTTATGAGAAGTTATGTACTAATCAAGGACCGTATGTGTTTTATTGAATGACGAATTCATCCAAACATTGGTCTCATTTACACACAATGGTCGCCTTATGGTCGTCATCCTGAATTGCACAAAACAGTAAACAGGATATTGTTCAGCATACCTGTAGGAAGACGAACTAAACAAAGAGAAACAAATATTCCTTGAAAACACGTATCTGTGATTCTTTGAAATGACATTTTACGAGTGTACATATCATTAACCATTGCAACTATTTCTTACCCAATACCACTGAACGTAAGTGTTCGATCTGGCTAAAGTTTGAAACGGAAGGCATATGCCAGATAAGAGAGGAAAGCTCTAGTATCTGCACTATGTTCCACCGGGCATAAAAAGGTCTAGTTAGGGATGCGCTCAGTTTATCCGCACCAAAGGCATTTGCATGCCGATCCTATTGTGTAAGTAATCCAATTTGGTAAGCTTATGTTATTGCCTCAGTGCTTATTGCGATTACATGGAGTTCTATTTAGTCTTTCTGTATTAACTCAGGAATCGCCACATGAACATAACAGTGCCCCTCCCAACACGGATTGTGAGGACCATATCAGGAACTAGGATACTCATTTATCACATGAAACAGTACTTCCCTTAATTAATTCAGAACAGAACAAACTAAAGTGTCAACAGACAAAGTAAAGAATTGTAAATATCAAGTGACATAAGCACATGGGCAACTTGTTATTGATAAAAATAGAGATTCTACCAATTAGATCATGTGGGTAGAAAGTGTGGGAGCCAGAAAACAAATTTGCCTTCCAAATGATTTTAAGTGCATGTAAAGCATACATATGTACAAATGCATCGAGTGCGTCGTGTCAAACATGGACAATGTTGACAAATTCCGAATCCTAAACAAATAAGTTATCATATATTTCATGCTTTATCTATCAGCTGTGTATGTTTATCTGTCAACTGTACTAGAAACAACCCTGGTGGCATGGCGAGGTGGATGACAACTGTTGTCATGACATCAACACAGAGCCACGTGGGACGAGTTCATGAAATGTCAAAAATGTATACGGGAGTTTTGACTGCAACTTACATGTACAGTGTACTGTGTTGTAGGCATAACAGCAGAACATATTACAAGTAGTTATGTCGGTAAAACTTTCAATTATCAATGTGGAGTCGTGGGTCAAGAGAATAATTATGTACTTGAATATTCAATCTGTCAGATACATTTCTACACTAGATAATGAAGAGTACCAATTGACATTACGCCAGAGAAGAGATCGCTCCGCCAGGTTGTTTGTCGAAGGCTGCTTAGCGAAGGTTTTCAAGTTAATCCATCGGACCATGTGATTATAATTTACCGTTATAATCGAGTTAAAGGGTATATATTGACAACTGGCGTAATGTCAATTCAAATGAAGCAGTTGCTATAGATGTATACTGTAATGAACGTTATATAAGAGCCCAATTACAAGACAGTGTTCAGAAAGACCGATTTTGAGCATTCAGGAAACGCCAGAGTAAAAACAACAGTATGTCATTAAGACAGGAGAGGAAACATCGTAACGACAATGCAGTATGACAGTCTACTTAAGTGTGATTAATATAACTCCATGCCACACCCATCTAGCTTACTAATACTACTGTAGTAACCGTATTGCATTGTTAAATCGTCCCATTGATGTTTTAGAGTGATCTGATCTAGCCGGTATCTGAAGTGAACATCAATTCATTCAGGACAAAGTTCAATCAGCGACCTTTATCAAGCTCCTATCTTCATTGTCTTAATGTAATCAGTGCATATAAAATCCCGGATTTCTAATATTACATATCGATCCCGAAACCAGATTAAGATCAATGGGTCTTAATATCATCCGAAGACAACAGTCGCCGACAGCTATAGTTTGTACACCCGCTCATTACTGATTACTAACTATCCTATTATAATGATACATGTACTTATTGAATGACTCAATTGATTCAAATTGTTTACACCCGATAAAATGCGAATTCTATATCTTTAGATTGTGTCTGATCTATTATTTGTTAAGAAATGGCTGAAACATTAATTGGTAAACATGAAGGATATAAATTAGTGTTAAATGGTGTTGACTTGAATTGGGTTGGAAGGTATTAACAATGGGAGAAGGCAGTGTGTAACTGTTTATAAGGGCGTGTACATTACTTATATTACATGTACATTGTACTATACTAAGTATATGAATGTTCCGTTATGCGCTACAGTGCTACTGTGTAGCCTTTACTAGTTGGAGGCACAAAACAGTTACATTACATCGACAAATGAAACAAAATATAATGACATTATCTCGACAAATCACTGAGGTAATAAGACCTGAAAATGTGCTAAAAGTAGCCAGGCTTCCCCTTTAGGAGAGAATAAAGTCAGTGAGTAATACTGTTTACAATTGACAGCGCGTATGAATACATAAAATAGTGATTAGCCGCCTCATTTGCATAATTATTGAATAGTGTAATATCGTTTTTATTAATGACCTTTATTACACTCCAGCACCGTAGTTTGTGTGATAAATATTATTTAAGACATAGTTACTTTATCAGTGCAGAAATAAGCAACGTTATGGTAGTGCTCCTGTTAATATGAAGTTGGCGTAATTATCAATGTGTAATGGTACAATCAAAAATACAGACCAGTTTGCTGTTCTGGTCAGAATACGAGATCCCATGAATAATTATTTAATATAGATGTTGTATGATTCACAATACATTCATTTAATAACTGGTTTAAATATCACCAATATAGAAATATGACACTACACAACTCATACAAGAAGGGTTAATGTCGCTGGTAATTTCCCAGTTGTAACATTCTGATACTAATTTATACAATTTGACCTAATGCTTGATCGCTGATATCACGTTGACCTTTACAGAGCATGTCACTTAAGGCAGTCAATACGGTCTTCGTGAAACAGTATCAAATCACCCCCACCCACTCAAACACGGGTATGTTGTTTTACCTTGATTTCCCTTATTGCAATATGTGGGTGGTGGGTATTGTATCTTATCAAATTAGTTCTAATATTATTGTATTTTTCATTCCCTGGATAACCATTGATATTTCCGAATTGTAACCCCGTGAATTTCTGAAAACCAAGAAATCACTTCAATTACGTAGAGTTCAGAGTGACAGTATTTCGCGAAATTAAGAAATCAAGTGTTCAAACCATTAGTATGGAGATTGCAGGAAACATTAAAAACGCTTAAACCTTTAGTCGCAAATATGCCAACGACGGCCAAAACTCGAAAGATCGTATTCGCGAAAGTAAATTGAAAGTACAGTGTGCGGTGTCAGAATATTTGTAGATCATCTGACTGGGCTGCTGATGGGGAAACGTATCCTTACATGAATAAATCGAGAGTTGATGTTGATGGAACTATAAGCGGATATTTGCGGCAGTCTGACAATTTTCGTGAATTGACAAGTTTGACATGTCACCATTAGAATGCATGTTCCAAATTCATATCTGAGAGTTTCAAATTATCTACAGTTCTTTAACTTACGAACTATAAAATTGTGGTGAAGGGTTTTCCAATATCAACAATGATTAAGCTAAATAACGCATACACGCAATACACATGAAAAAGAAAGCACTGTAAGGAATTTTAATTTTGGGCATAAGCTATACACCCTTTCAATTAAGACCGTAATTAAATTGTCTCCCTTTGATGACGTCAAACGAGGGCTCAAAGCGAATACACGAGCCGATTACCGTTAGCGTGTAAAGGAAATAAAAAATGTGTCAACTTTAAACCGCTGTAAATCACGTTTTACTCTGTCGATTTTTAAAAGATGAACACTTACGAAAACAAGATCGTATAGACTTTTTAATAATGTAACTTTTGTTAATGTATTTTCAATAATAAAACATAAAAAGCCATGTTTTCGGAACAAAAATTTCAAGGGCAAGAAAATGTAAAAATAAAGAACTGAATTCAATACTCAACAATTGGCATTTAACTTGCTCAAAATAAATGTTTATTATTTGCAGTTTTAAGAACTGTGTAGACTAAGCTTTCCAACAATTATATTATTAAAAGATATTATTAAAGTTTTAAAAGGAGAGCCATGCTTTTCGAACCTAAATAACATGCATCACGCGCGCACAATCCACTCATTGAAACCTGACTTACATTTTATACTAGCATAAAGAAATTGGGTATTTTAATAATTCATCACACATAATAAAAGTATAGAATATTAGCTATATCATTTCAAAAGTACGACTATCCAGCCAGAAATTACACAGGAGGAAATTTCTTTCTAGATATAGTTTGTACTTAAATCCGGGCGGCATGATTTTACATGTCCGCATGTGCTTACTTGTTTAGTGTTAACACGAGTACATTGATGTGTTGTTTACCACAATCAAAGAAAGTAAGGAATCACCGGAAAAGTTCACACGACGAATAACTTAAAATCAGAATCAATTCTATGTAAAATTTTGTTGTATGTAGGTAAAACTAAATTGTTTGGCAATACAATGTAGTCTGTTTCAAATCTTACTCTTCCATCATGAAACCTTTGTTCATTTGAAATTCATATACAAGTAAATGAGAAAAGAGCTTTATTTATTTTAAATGGTGTCTACGTGTAAAAATATTGCAATAATATTTGAAACATCAAAATGAGCATTGTAGCACAAGTCATACAGGTGCATGTCCATTAATTTACACTTTTTGTTCGGACACGGAATTAGAGAGACCTCCGTGGTTTGGATAAACATAATTTATACTTTTTTATAAAAGTAACCCAAACGTTGATTTAAAAGTGTCAATCAATGTCAATCATTTAAGGTAAAACACTGATCAATATACTGTAAATGTATATTAAGATGACAGATGGTGACAACATAGTACTGATTGGTTGTATATTAGTACCCTGCTGTGAAACTAATTTAGTGTATGGTCTTGGTGGCTTATCTTGATATTAGGGGATCTATGCTGTTTATTGTAAATCATTATATAATTATACAGCACCTAGAATTTATTTATGCGTTAGGGTTTTAGCACCTCATCATCTGACAAGATTTTATTTATGCATTAGGGTTTTAGCACCTTAACTTCTTAAGTATCTGTCTCACATTAATTTGTTATGTTTTTCCCATCACTCGGATTGCAGTTCAGGTCACTTTTTGTGAATTAAGATTTACAATTCTTATATTAAAAACAAAATATTGTTAATTGTGATGTTAGTTTGAAGAGCAGTTGTATATAAATAATGTATTTTTTAAATTAATTTATAACAATCAACTGCTATCATAATCGTCATTTATACAGCTTTTTAAGCCGAATTTGCCCGAAATGGCACGTATGTAACCAGATAGGACATTCCAATAAATCGTTGTGGCTCTAATATACGTGTATTCAAAGGCCTAAATAATTATGTCTTTGTTTCACTACAATCCATAATAAACAACACATAACTTGTGAATTGTATGGGTAAAAAGAAATGAGACATTGCAATGATCCATAGTTAACTAGGTCTAATGGCGGTAATGATGTAGTATTGAAAGAACCATGTGTAAATACTTGCGCTTTATATTCCCGGCAAAATATACATTTATCAAAGTACAAATATACACTAACGCTCAATTTAATGTACGAAATGTGCATGACAATCAACCGAATTACAAAACAAAATTAATACAACTACAGATCTTTTTGGAAATTAACGCCCGATAATTGACCATTGTTGATAGAAAAAAATCCGAGAAATCACACGTTTCCTCCACATCCATAACATGTAACATATTATACATACATTGTTAGTACATTATAAACATCTTTATTGAAAAAACAACAGCTACAAAACATGCAATTAACGAAAAAAGCGATTAAATAATCTCTTCGCTACTGCGTTTATAGTGTCATTAATTTGTAGAGCCCTCGTTTGACGTCACATCCGGTTTACGGGAGGTAACTCTGTACTTACGATTATCGCTTAATTGAAAGGGTCTATTCCTAAGTGCTTTTATATATAAAAATGCATTAATATGATATATCCCATCGGGAGAAAAGAGGGTAAGTCAGTAAGTAATACAATGTTTCCATTAATGGAACCATCCTCGTTCTAACCCTTCCTATGTCGTCAATACCAGACCTTTATACGAGAAACCACAACGTATTTAAACTACATACCGCTTTTCTTTAATTTGACAAAATGATTGAACTCGCGTGCCGCCGATTCATAAATGTCGTAATAGGCAAATCATTTCTGTATCCCTTCAAATTTCACTAATGTTAAATGGTGAAATGATTCACCATAATCAGGTAATTATATTTAATTCGTATTTATACCCACATCCAAAGTGGCTGTTCTAGTGGCACGCTCTGCTTCGTTGACATACGTCGTTTTTCAATTTGTTGTAAACATATTTTACCATATTTCTGAACCCGACACCCACCAATTATCATATTATTAAAACTTCAAATAGTACCATTTATTGTACAAAGGAATTTGAATAAGTGCTATTAACAATAGGGTTTAAATTAAAAATTATTCTGGTGCTCAAAAAATGATCCGAAGATAACCCTGGGGTTTTAAATGTCAAATAAATGTTCTTTGCCAATTGAAGACACACATAACTTACGGAATGTTCAATATAAATAACGGTTTACATATCATTTTTCACAAGTTACATTCAATTAAGAAATAAAATGTAAAAAATACCGTCCTTGAATTTAACAAGTTGAACTGATCGTCGATCGAGATATATGCAGATAAGATAAAGCTATCTTTCTCAATTATTGTTGAAGAGTTATTTTGTGATATTCAACAAAAATCATAAGCAGATGGGTGGTCCGATGTAGAATAAAAGTGAGCTATATTATATGTAAAGATATATTCAGTACATTATGCCAAGTACAAGGCACAAATGGAGAATTAATATAATATACCTATAGAGTACGCCATAACAGTAACAGTAACAATAAAATAGATACTTGAAGCAATGGCACCTCTTAATAAAATGTATAAAACAATAATTATAACAAAGTTTCATACAATATACAAGGTGTTCCAATGACCTGTAAATGTGCAATGTACTAAATAAACCAATATGTTAAAAGCCTCAATAAGTGTTATTATTTTCCTCATAAATACACGGAACAGCAACAATTACAACAACAACAACATTAACAACATTAACAACATTAACAACATTAACAACAGACTAACCACCTGTGCGGGTAACTGAAGTTCGCTGGATAAAAACTAAAAAGTGAATTAGAACTCAAATAGTAAGTACATCAATAAAGACGAACATTTTCTTACTTGTAGGCATAGAGGCATACCATTAAATTACCGATTAAAGAGAAAAGGCTCTGATGCCAAGGGCGGTAACTCTGGTGTATGGAGTTCAAAATAATAAAACATTTGATTAAATGCAATCATTTCGGATAGATACACGTGGTACATCTTCCACTTTCCGCAATTCAGTCAGCTTTGAATTTAGATGATTCATGAAATCATACCGAAAAAACAGTACAATCTCGCAAACAGCTGTGGAAAAAAGGTTCAGTTTTTGAATTGTACGAACAAAAGTTTACTACAGACTGCTTCCCGGTACTTAAATTACAGTATAGGTCAGGAACAATGACCTTTAAATGGCTGCCTCTACGGGTAAAACAATATCTTAACTTGTCTATATAAACTAACGCATACCCGCCATTGTGATTTGACCAATGGGATTATCAGCACATTTAGACAGACTATGAATGGCAACATATTTAGGATCGATGTTTCATTTGATTGTCTGAATAATTGCTTACACAGTCACGAACAAACAGTGGTGCTAATGCGGCACTTGATTACGTGGTATTGATATTGCAGACATTATGATTTGTGCTGAAGTCATTTAAAGCATGTACGTTAATGTACCTGGTTTTAAAGCATGGTTCACAAAAATGCGTCTGCTGCACTAAGGAACGAGACAGTACAGTCTATATAATTTTATTTGGCTAATTCATTAATTTTCTATTGAATCCCAAATATGGGCCTTTAAATGCACGCGGTAATTAGTCAACACTCGTGTTTAATTGGTAATGACAAAATAATATGGCAGCAAGATTCAGTTAAGTGCCAATTATTGCATGATGACACGATGATTCATTATGCACATGGACTCAATGCACATCATATAGACTTCCCGACGACTTCATACCAATTCGGTGGAGGTACATAAGACACCATGTATTGAAGTTACCCGTGCAGACATCAGTTCTGATTATAAATCAATAGTGTCAACTAGACAGTTCATATCACTTTCAATACAGCGGATATATAAAACATAAATGGTTTCAATTAATATCTTATTGAATTTTGGAACGAATACCTAATTACTGTTAAGGAATACTCGTACAACATATTTATCTAACTCATCAAAAAGCCTACTAGTATCTCGTGTTTCTGACATACCAAATTTTCGCGGTTACAATGGAGCAGCAGGTAGTTATTGTTGCATGATATATAACTTTTCCAATATATAATATGGTAATACTGCAAGCTTTCCATGGACAGTGCACAAACGTACACATACGTACGATTTTATCGTATTGCATTTCAAATCTAACCAGAGATGTATGTAAAGCACGTATGTCCCCATGGCATCCCAATGGTAGAAAATGGTAAAGGTCACAGCATCCTTGACCTTTGATCTATCGGCATCAAAATCAATAGGCAGGGGCGTAGATAGGACCTTAACAATGTGTAGGCCCGTAGGTAAAGATGAAAGAAGTAGGGGGTCCGGGGGCATGCTCCCCCTGAATTTTTGTTTCCTTGAAAGGTACTGATGCATTTTGACGCATATTTTGGAGATCAAATTTCAAGTTAAACTTAAATACAAATATATTATTTTTCTCGAAATGATGTGTAGGTCCGGGCCTAATGGCCTAGCGGCAGCTACGCTACTGATAGGGGTCATATATTGTTGCTGACCGACCTTCATGTAAAGTTAGAAGAGCCAAGGGCAAAGCGATATTGAGTTATTGAACAGAATTCATTTGGTCTACCGACAAACAGACATGAGCAAAGCAATATATACCACTCAACAAACATGGGAGTAACAAAAAGATATGAGGAAATCGGACAGGGAAGGTAACATTTAACTTCACCAACCGAGAACAGAATACTTTAGCAACATAACGTATAACACGGAGCAATTCCCATACATAACATAACGAAATAGCCCAATGTCCAAAATATGCATGAGAACGAACTCCCCACAGGCTCCTTTGCAGTATCGTTAATCTGTAATGGAGGTTATTACATGGAGTTTGGCGTGGGTTATTTTCGAACGTTTGCGTATTTCCATCGAGCCTTTTGTGCAATATACTAAGATCCTTTTCGGGTAAAATGAGCGGCTGCTCCGATCATCACCAACAGTACTTTGATTATGAACCATTATTGTGTCTAGTTGTAAAGCAAAATGCTTATGGGTGAAGTATGCAAATAATAACCACAAAGTGTTTCAGAATTAAATTTATTCATTTTAATATCTAATAAGTCAGCAGTTTATAAAATGCTCAAAACAACGTAAAACTAGAATATAAAAGAAACAAAGTACAATTTTATTCAAATACAATTTGTAACATCACCAAACATCGTACGTCAATGTTGCCAAGATCACATGAGACAAGAAGTAGAGCATGACCTCGTTAAGAATACATGTGCAAAGTGAGGCAAGAAGAGGACATGAACAGCTTAATGCTCGAATATAAGGATTGCTTCTACTTCAACATGCCCATCCGACTGGCACAATGGGTGAAAAATCCATCACTTATGTAACCATGGCTTTTTATTTCATTATTTGTAAAGTTGTAGAAAAAAGGAAGCCCCACTATGAAGTAGCAGACAGTCTGGTGTCAAAAGCATTCAATCCTGTCTGGAAACTACGTATTCCTTTGCTGTTAACCCAGCGACAAAATCGTCCCTCGTGTAAAACATGCATTAAATTCTTTGAAGGTCATTTTTTCAGTTCACAATTGATCAAATTCCACACATACGTTACCTCACAACATGTCAAACACGTAACATCTAGACAAACCAAACATCCTATACACTTGTATAACATCAGCTTATAAAACATATTTGCACGTGAAGTCTGTTCCGTAACATCATCAGATTTTAACGTTAAACTCGTGACAGTATGTACCACACCATGTACCAACATACTCAGCATAGAAGTCTACACGGCTACAGGGTGTTAAAAAAGGTTATTCCCAAAATGGAAGGTACGTGTGCTTTGAATCGCAATAAGTCATACACGTTGGAGTTCATAATTATTAAAATTAGTCATACAGCATCGACATGTTGTACGGTATATCGGGGTGCTTCAAAGAGACTTATACTATAAGTTCTACATGGACATTGTGACAGAAACTGATAAAGATTCCTCATCAGAAAACAATCACCATATACCATTCATGGACTCCTGTCGGGCCGTTATCAGTCACCATTGGAAGAAATAAGTTATAACTGATTGGAATCACACGGAAATGTAGGGAAATATGTTTATACAATATTATGACGTTTTACCGACTGTTTAATCACCGACCTATGAGGTCTGGTTGCCATAGCTTCTGATTCCAGGATGAGTGGTCGCCGGTTCGAT
This sequence comes from Spisula subtruncata, assembly GCA_963678985.1. NCBI lineage: Eukaryota > Metazoa > Mollusca > Bivalvia > Venerida > Mactridae > Spisula > Spisula subtruncata. The sequence continues at coordinate 28,915,257 of OY787665.1, forward strand.
CATAGGCCGCAATAATGTACTATCCTATAATAACCCTTATACTACACAAACCTAGCACCACACGAGCGGTTGGGGGATATGAGTACCACTTAACGTATACTGCACACAATTAATGTATCGGCCCTAAGAAACCAAAGTATCATACTGATAATCATTATCCGAATATACAATTAACGATACCCTTACATGGACATGTTCATCTTATGTCATAGCATTGGCAAATTTAAATATAAGTTCAAATGCTATATTGTGCATCAAAGGAAGGTGCCATGTTAAGAAACCATGTTAAGTATTAGTATAAAAAGTCAGACCGGGAATTCTTTTTTTAATTTCAAACCTGAAGTCACAATTCTAGTACCAGACCGGAAGTCACATTTCCATTCAATACCGTATGAATACCAGTTCCCCTGAACCGTAGTCAGGGGGAGTAGATATAATTGTAATCAAATGCATTTTATGGCACCCAAGTACAGCACGTAGCCTTGATAAAAACAAACGGCTTACCAAACATACAGATAAAATACGGACCACCCTGCAAGAACTTCTTCACTTCCGCCTATCTTTGGACTAGTTAAATTCACGTAACTCCGTACAAAACATTGCCGAGTTTGTACCGTATTGTGCTTTATTTATGTAACGTTAGCCAAGTTTATCAACAACGACTGTAACAGCGTTGTGTATCAATAAAAAAACAGATAATAAAATTGATATAAAGACAAACTCTAGACGATATATAGCCCCCATCTTGGTACTTCTGTAGGTCTAGGCTGTACTACGTGCGAAATATAACACGCGGGAATCGTTATTCTCTGCACCACATTAACAGAATACGTGACCCCGGGTGGATAATATTCTGATACTTATCACGCATGGCTGCCAGATTAAGACATAATTACGTTAATCCATATGATATTGTTTTCAGGAATATTCAAGAACATTCTAGTAGAATCAGACATTATTTATAGTACCTACTTTTGACTGTTTTAATAGTCTTCGTAATATTACTGAGCTGTTACAAATGTATAAGTTGTATTACAACATATTGACGTCAGTAAGAGGGTATGTGAGTAGATCGCTTAGTCCAATTATGATAATGTGTTAATGGGGCTTCCCGGTGATCAGGTGTAAGAATTCTCGTAAAACGACAGCATCGTACTCATGCTAATGTCCTTGGTATTCCCAAGTATTTTTATATCCTTTGATCTCCTCAACAACATCTAGGACACTTACGGAACTGACGGTATAAGAAATTGAAGTGGAAGTGACAAGAGTTCGAACTTTCTGTTTTCGTTTTATTTGGCTTTCCACATACGGTGTAGTAGTTAATGGTGCATACTATTGGGTGGATTATATTCAAATATCTCACTGTATCTGTTAAACGAGGGGCAGTTTTTCTATACATACCCTATGCGTCTCTTGGTTGCCCATTTCATAACCAAGCACATAAAATTGAAAAATAAAGTGATGACACTTGATCGATGGATTATATTATCTAGTCGATACTAATAGAGGGGGGTATGGTGGTGTAATCAATATAACACATATCCAATGAAGTTGTGGAGCCCTTACAAGTGCCTGCAAGTGTGATCACTAAATCGCTGGCTTAGAATGAGAAGGTCGTAAGTACAAAATCGGTATTTTGAGAAAACAACAGTCAGAAAATAACTATTTTCTTATAGTAAACCATCAGTTTCAACTCCCAGTTTGGTCAACATGACAAGTTCCGATTTTTATGAATAAAGGCTCATAAGAAGCGTCTTGTGATATTATGTATTAGTCTTATAAGATCGTACGTAACACGTTAGTAGTTACGAACTTCTCATTCTAAGCCAGCGAAATATTACGTTGATGTAGAAACACACATGAACAAGCTATATCACTGACACTCATACTAGTGACTTTTGTTTTATGAGGAAATCACTAATATATGTTCCGGGTACATACAACACATAATGAGTATCTTGACACATGAAAAGACATTGTGATTTATGCACGCGCAATAAAAACACACACTTGGCATACCAATGATAATCAGTACAAAACACACAAGTAAAACAATTACAAGCAACCATCAGAATAGCTTCATAAACAGCTGATCAGTAAACAATATAATAGACTACAATGAAACTTTCTCTTTTCTATATATAAAAAACGCCCGAACTTTATATTTGTTCCGTCGCTTCTAGTTCTTGTTCTCTCAGATCTTTACTTTGGGTCAGGGACCAATAAAACAGTTACGTCTCGTTTATCTCTGCTCTGACAATGAATCTATTCTGTCAGACATTCAAGTAGTTTGCTGGATGTAAAACGTGTGAATGTTCCTAGTGTGTTGTCATTAAAACTGAACTGCATGCTCCTCTTGGTACAAGCATACAACAATAGTATGTTAGTCGTTGATAAATCAAGCTTGTGGAACAAATAATCACACGCGTGCCTCTTGGTACAAGCATGAAATAACTGGACGCCAGTCGTTGATAAACCAGGCAGTGGACCAAATAAGCATAAATGGACCTCTTGGTGGTGCAATCATATACTAGCGTCACGTCAGTCGTGGAACAAATAAGCATAAAATACACAACATAAGCATACACTAACTGCATATAAACTGTTAAGAAACCTGTACAGTAGAACATATTTGTTTGGTATGAAAGCACAACTTGACGTATAAAGCATACAATACATGTTTCTTTGATAAACCTGAGTGGAACATATGTGACGTTCATATAATCATACTGACTAGATGACAGTCGTAGTAAAACCAGGTCAGCTCCTGTTTGAGTTAACATATAATTAATACCTGGTGGCATGCCAGTTGTGGATAAAACAATGCCGTGAAATAGATAGATAAATGTCATGGTACATGTTAAAAAACGCACATCTTAAAACTGCACGTCAGATTTGAAATAATAGGGCAGTGGAATAAATAAACATATGCCCATATTGGTGCAATTATGTAATAACCGCACCTCATTCTAGGATATATCTGGTCAGTAATACAAATAAGGATACCAATTAATTGAATTGAAGGCAATGAGATAATAACATCAAAGCTATGAATATAGTATAATACATTTGACTAGTTCTCATATGGGCGTCACTTAAATGCTTTTAAAAATGTCATATATAACACATGCATTTTGACATAATACATTTAGCATTACGTATCTTGAAACACATCATTACTAAATTGTCTCGACAACAAGACAAAGAAGACGGCAATAATCAGAAAAAGATCTATGAGATTCCGTCAACCATACACGGTTGAAATTAGTCTGTGCGCCTACTCTCATTGGCGTGACACCATTTATATTTCCTTACATTATAAACATAACCACACCTCTTCATTTGTCCTGCAAATATCGTTATTTGTCTTGAGTACATGTGTTTAACCAAGAAGTGCACAAAACCGCCATTGATTACGAACTAACGTAGTTGGTTCTGAGGTCTCACCGGGAGAAGTTCAGTCGTGTGGACATTATCCCGCCCTTAAACTATCATTTAAAACTGCTTATCAAACAAGATCACTTTACCAGTACTCACAACTCATTTACGAGGAGATGAACCTACAACGTTCCGTCACAAAGGCGGCACTTTACCCACTAAACAACATAGGTCAGATCCCACAATACATAGTGTCAGATATAGGGCGTATAATAATCTGCTGATTGAACAAATGCCGCAAGTGGAACGTTCAATCAACAAGCCAGTAAACAATTTGAACGATTCCCTGAAGATGTGTTAGTCATCCAGAATTTAATTAGAACTGTAGTTAAGATGTTTTGTAACAGAGATCTCATTCAGTATAAACATCTTTAAGTACACATGTACAGAGAATATGGAGTTCTCTTATCGCAATATGAGGGTATGCATCATACAGTCGGTATGCAATACGAACATACTGTCACAAGACACAATGCTATCATCGTTGATCATCATATGGCTAATTGGTCGTGTTAACAAACCTGGGTGATTGTACATCTTGGGATGATCTATCAGGCATTAGCACATGTCTGTAATACCCCTATACAATACGTCATAAATGATGCATGCCGAGATGGTATCTGTTAAACGTTTAAAACTAGGTCAGGGACCAAGGGACTGGTCCCTAAATCACCAGAAGAAGACATGACAAGTTCTCTCAATGAAATAACGATCTAGTAAACACATGTTTGTTATGAGAAGTTATGTACTAATCAAGGACGGTATGTGTTTTATTGAATGACGAATTCATTCAAACATTGGTCTCATTTACACACAATGGTCGCCTTATGGTCACCATTCTGAATTGCACAAAACCGTAAACATGATATTGTTCAGCATACCAGTAGGAAGACGAACTTAACAAAGAGAAACAAATATTCCTTGAAAACACGTATCTGTGATTCTTTGAAATGACATTTTACGAGTGTACATACCATTAACCATTGCAACTATTTCTTACCCAATACCCATTACGTAATTGTTCGATCTGGCTAGAGTTGGAAAGGAAGGCATATGCCTGATAAGAGAGGAAAGCTCTAGTCCCTGCACTATGTTCCACCGGGCATAAAAAGGTCTAGTTAGGGATGCGCTCAGTTTATCCGCACCAAAAGGCATTTGCATGCCGATCCTATTGTGTATGTAATCCAATTTGGTAAGCTCATGTAATTGCCTCAGTGCTTATAGTGATTACATGGAGTTCTATTTAGTATTTCTGTATTAACTTAGGAATCGCCACATGAACATAACAGTGCCCCTCCCAATACGGATTGTGAGGAACATATCAGGAACTAGGATACTCATTTATCACATGAAACAGTACTTCCCTTAATTAATTCAGAATAGGACAAACTAAAGTGTCAACAGACAAAGTTAAGAATTGTAAATATCAAGTGACATAAGCACATGGGCAACTTATTATTAATAAAAATAAAGATTCTACCAATTAGATCACGTTGGTAGAAAGTGTGGGTGCCAGAAAATAAATTTGCATTCCAAATGATTTTAAGTGCTTGAAAAGCATAAATATGTACAAAGGCATCGAGTGCGTCGTGTCAAACATCGACAATGTTGACAAATTCCGAAACCTAAACAAATAAGTTATCATATGTTTCATGCTTTATCTATCAGCTGTGCATGTGTATCTGTCAACTATGTACTGTTCTGGAAACAACCCTGGTGGCATGGCGAGGTGGATGACAACTGTTGTCATGACATGAACATAGGGCCACGTAGGACGAGTTCATGAAATGTCAAAATGTGTACGGGAGTTTCGACTTCAACGTTCATGTACAGTGTAAAAGTGTTGTAGGCATAAAAGCAGAATCAATTTCTGTCGGTAGAATTTTCAGACTACCAAGGTAGTCGTGAGACAAACACGTGACGAGAAATATGTCAGATACATTTCTTAACCAGAGTACCAATTAAAACTAACAAGTTGCCACGGATGTATATTGTAATTAAAGTCATATAACATACAGCTCAATTACAAGACGCTGTACATAAAGCCCGAGTTTAAGCATTGAGGAAACGCCAGAGTAGTTACAACAGCATGTCATCAAGACAGGAGAAGAAACATCGCACCGACAATACAGTATGACAGTCTGTTTAAGTGTGATTAACAGACATAATTATGATAGATCTCACACTACTAGTACTATAATATAACTCCATGCCACACCCATCTAGCTTACTAATACTACTGTTGTAACCGTATTGCATTGTTTAATCGTCCCATTGATGTTTTAGAGTGATCTGATCTAGCCGGTATCTGAAGTGAACATCGAGTCATTCAGGACAAAGTTCAATCAGCGACCTTTATCAAGCTCCTATCTTCATTGTCTTAATGTAATCAGTGCATATAAAATCCCGGATTTCTAATATTACATATCGATCCCGAAACCAGATTAAGATCAATGGGCTTTGATATCATCCAAAGACAACAGTCGCCGACAGCTATAGTTTGTACACCCGCTCATTACTGATTACTAACTATCCTATTATAATGATACATGTACTTATTGAATGACTCAATTGATTCAAAATGTTTACACCCGATAAAATGCGAATTCTATATCTTTAGATTGTGTCTGATCTATTATAAGTTAAGAAATGGCTGAAACATTAATTGGTAAACATGAAGGATATAAATTAGTGTTAAATGGTGTTGACTTGAATTGGGTTGGAAGGTATTAACAATGGGAGAAGGCAGTGTGTAACTGTTTATAAGGGCGTGTACATTACTTATATTACATGTACATTGTACTATACTAAGTATATGAATGTTCCGTTATGCGCTACAGTGCTACTGTGTAGCCTTTACTAGTTGGAGGCACAAAACGGTTACATTACATCGACAAATGAAACAAAATATAATGACATTATCTCGACGAATCACTGAGGTAATAAGACCTGAAAATGTGCTAAAAGTAGCCAGGCTTCCCCTTTAGGAGAGAATAAAGTCAGTGAGTAATGGTGTCACACCGGTGAATTTTCTGCCATTGAAATTAATGCAAAATGACCCAAATTCGCATCTCTCCCTCCGTTTCACTGACATTCCGGGTGATTTTCTGTGACCGTTTCCATAAAAAGCAATCCCTGTTATCCAAAATAAGCTGGAGAAAATGGCATGTTGATAGTTTCGTTTTCGAGCTACTGCAGGGATTCTGGAAGGACAACGCTATTTTCCATGCCTCAAAAGCTGACTTGACCGAAGCACACATACATTGTCAGTCTTCAGCCAGGGAAAGATAATTCAACAAAATATCAATTAAACACTCTTAAAAGTTAGCATGCAGGTCATATTTGATCTACATTCATGTAATTTGGTCATCAATCAGCATTTTCCACATTAAAACAGTGCTTCCACAGACATATATCAAATTTCTGAAAGGGACTATTTTAGCATACTACGACCCGGAAGTACTTTCCACCGGTGTGACACCAATATACCTCAAATGTTTGAAATTTGCTAACCCGAATACTTTTATTCTGGTTATTTTAAGTATAGCGGCATATGTTGTTCAACCGGTTTTCACATTGAGCCCCTTACAAGTTGGTGTGACCGGTTAAAACATGCCCCCCCCCTCCGAGAACTTGGCGCGGACTTGAAAAATTCCTCGAAAGGTTATTTTGTTCTATTATTGCATTATTTTGGCAATTATGGAATGGATCTCAATAAACTAGATATTTTATTCAGTCCAGACACAGCAAAATAAGACCATAATAAGATGAATCAACAATAAATATTTTCAATCATGGACCGGAATCATGAGACGCGGCGAAATCATACTAATCATAAAAAGAGTGTTTCGAAAGCAATAAATCAATTCCGCGACACCAAAAAAAAATCCACCTCAATAATAAGACCACCTCAATAAAATGACCACCTCAACATAAAGACCACCTCCATTACAATTCTACCCCACAATTGTGACCACTTCACTACTTAAGCGACTTCAAAGTTTAGACCGGTCACAATTTCAAGGTCCAATTTCCGCGGTTTTGTGCGATATCGAACCTCTATATAAAGACCAACTTAGCAATAAGACCAGTTTTCAGGGTCCAATTAGTGGTGTTAGCATGGAGGTTCAATTTATATTATTAAAAAAACACACACCAACAAACAAGAAATTAAGAGTTTGTCCACCAAATTGACCTGACAAAAGTCCAAGGCCAAGGGCAACAACTCAGATATACCATTTGAAGAGGAATTGGACATATTTTTCATTTTTTTGAATAACATCCAAATTTCACAAACCTGAACAATTTCCTCTTGGCTACCAGGTTTTATGGTCCAGGGGTGCATGCCAAATCTCATTGGTTTATATCAAATAGTTGAAAAAATATTGAACTTCAAAAATCCTGATATAGGTGTCACACCGGTGAATTTTCTGCCATTGAAATTAATGCAAAATGACCCAAATTCGCATCTCTCCCTCCGTTTCACTGACATTCCGGGTGATTTTCTGTGACCGTTTCCATAAAAAGCAATCCCTGTTATCCAAAATAAGCTGGAGAAAATGGCATGTTGATAGTTTCGTTTTCGAGCTACTGCAGGGATTCTGGAAGGACAACGCTATTTTCCATGCCTCAAAAGCTGACTTGACCGAAGCACACATACATTGTCAGTCTTCAGCCAGGGAAAGATAATTCAACAAAATATCAATTAAACACTCTTAAAAGTTAGCATGCAGGTCATATTTGATCTACATTCATGTAATTTGGTCATCAATCAGCATTTTCCACATTAAAACAGTGCTTCCACAGACATATATCAAATTTCTGAAAGGGACTATTTTAGCATACAACGACCCGGAAGTACTTTCCACCGGTGTGACACCAAATACTGTTTACAATTGACAGCGCGTATGAATACATAAAATAGTGATTAGCCGCCTCATTTGCATAATTATTGAATAGTGTAATATCGTTTTTATTAATGACCTTTATTACACTCCAGCACCGTAGTTTGTGTGATAAATATTATTTAAGACATAGTTACTTTATCAGTGCAGAAATAAGCAACGTTATGGTAGTGCTCCTGTTAATATGAAGTTGGCGTAATTATCAATGTGTAATGGTACAATCAAAAATACAGACCAGTTTGCTGTTCTGGTCAGAATACGAGATCCCATGAATAATTATTTAATATAGATGTTGTATGATTCACAATACATTCATTTAATAACTGGTTTAAATATCACCAATATAGAAATATGACACTACACAACTCATACAGGAAGGGTTAATGTCGCTGGTAATTTCCCAGTTGTAACATTCTGATACTAATTTATACAATTTGACCTAATGCTTGATCGCTGATATCACGTTGACCTTTACAGAGCATGTCACTTAAGGCAGTCAATACGCTCTTCGTGAAACAGTATCAAATCACCCCGACCCACTCAAACACGGGTATGTTGTTTTACCTTGATTTCCCTTATTGCAATATGTGGGTGGTGGGTATTGTATCTTATCAAATTAGTTCTAATATTATTGTATTTTTCATTCCCTGGATAACCATTGATATTTCCGAATTGTAACCCCGTGAATTTCTGAAAACCAAGAAATCACTTCAATTACGTAGAGTTCAGAGTGACAGTATTTCGCGAAATTAAGAAATCAAGTGTTCAAACCATTAGTATGGAGATTGCAGGAAACATTAAAAACGCTAAAACCTTTAGTCGCAAATATGCCAACGACGGCCAAAACTCGAAAGATCGTATTCGCGAAAGTAAATTGAAAGTACAGTGTGCGGTGTCAGAATATTTGTAGATCATCTGACTGGGCTGCTGATGGGGAAACGTATCCTTACATGAATAAATCGAGAGTTGATGTTGATGGAACTATAAGCGGATATTTGCGGCAGTCTGACAATTTTCGTGAATTGACAAGTTTGACATGTCACCATTAGAATGCATGTTCCAAATTCATATCTGAGAGTTTCAAATTATCTACAGTTCTTTAACTTACGAACTATAAAATTGTGGTGAAGGGTTTTCCAATATCAACAATGATTAAGCTAAATAACGCATACACGCAATACACATGAAAAAGAAAGCACTGTAAGGAATTTTAATTTTGGGCATAAGCTATTCCTAAGTGCTTTTATATATAAAAAATGCATTAATATGATATATCCCATCGGGAGAAAAGAGGGTAAGTCAGTAAGTAATACAATGTTTCCATTAATGGAACCATCCTCGTTCTAACCCTTCCTATGTCGTCAATACCAGACCTTTATACGAGAAACCACAACGTATTTAAACTACATACCGCTTTTCTTTAATTTGACAAAATGATTGAACTCGCGTGCCACCGATTCATAAATGTCATAATAGGCAAATCATTTCTGTATCCCTTCAAATTTCACTAATGTTAAATGGTGAAATGATTCACCATAATCAGGTAATTATATTTAATTCGTATTTATACCCACATCCAAAGTGGCTGTTTTCTAGTGGCACGCTCTGCTTCGTTGGCATACGTCGTTTTTCAATTTGTTGTAGACATATTTTACCATATTTCTGAACCCGACACCCACCAATTATCATATTATTAAAACTTCAAATAGTACCATTTATTGTACAAAGGAATTTGAATAAGTGCTATTAACAATAGGGTTTAAATTAAAAATTATTCTGGTGCTCAAAAAATGATCCGAAGATAACCCTGGGGTTTTAAATGTCAAATAAATGTTCTTTGCCAATTGAAGACACACATAACTTACGGAATGTTCAATATAAATAACGGTTTACATATCATTTCGCACAAGTTACATTCAATTAAGAAATAAAATGTAAAAAATATTGTCCTTGAATTTAACAAGTTGAACTGATCGTCGATCGAGATATATGCAGATAAGATAAAGCTATCTTTCTCAATTATTGTTGAAGAGTTATTTCGTGATATTAAACAAAAATCATAAGCAGATGGGTGGTCCGATGTAGAATAATAGTGACCTATATTATATATAAAGATATATTCAGTACATTATGCCAAGTACAAGGCACAAATGGAGAATTAATATAATATACATATAGAGTACGCCATAACAGTAACAGTAACAATAAAATAGATACTTGAAGCAATGGCACCTCTTAATAAAATGTATAAAACAATAATTATTACAAAGTTTCATACAATATACAAGGTGTTCCAATGACCTGTAAATGTGCAATGTACTAAATAAACCAATATGTTAAAAGCCTCAATAAGTGTTATTATTTTCCTCATAAATACACGGAACAGCAACAATTACAACAACAACAACATTAACAACATTAACAACAGACTAACCACCTGTGCGGGTAACTGAAGTTCGCTGGATAAAAACTAAAAAGTGAATTAGAACTCAAATAGTAAGTACATCAATAAAGACGAACATTTTCTTACTTGTAGGCATAGAGGCATACCATTAAATTACCGATTAAAGAGAAAAGGCTCTGATGCCAAGGGCGGTAACTCTGGTGTATGGAGTTCAAAATAATAAAACATTTGATTAAAATGCAATCATTTCGGATAGATACACGTGGTACATCTTCCACTTTCCGCAATTCGGTCAGCTTTGAATTTAGATGATTCATGAAATCATACCGAAAAAACAGTACAATCTCGCAAACAGCTGTGGAAAAAAGGTTCAGTTTTTGAATTGTACGAACAAAAGTTTACTACAGACTGCTTCCCGGTACTTAAATTACAGTATAGGTCAGGAACAATGACCTTTAAATGGCTGCCTCTACGGGTAAAACAATATCTTAACTTGTCTTTATAAACTAACGCATACCCGCCATTGTGATTTGACCGATGGAGTTATGGATTAATCCAAACTACTGTAATATTTGGGACTGGGAACAAGACTAAAGTGTACTGCTGATAGTTATCATCATTTACATTGATATAAAAGATTATCAGCACATTTAGACAGACTATGAATGGCAACATATTTAGGATCGATGTTTCATTTGATTGTCTGAATAATTGCTTACACAGTCACGAACAAACAGTGGTGCTAATGCGGCACTTGATTACGTGGTATTGATATTGCAGACATTATGATTTGTGCTGAAGTCATTTAAAGCATGTACGTTAATGTACCTGGTTTTAAAGCATGGTTCACAAAAATGCATCTGCTGCACTAAGGAACGAGACAGTACAGTCTATATAATTTTATTTGGCTAATTCATTAATTTTCTATTGAATCCCAAATATGGGCCTTTAAATGCACGCGGTAATTAGTCAACACTCGTGTTTAATTGGTAATGACAAAATAATATGGCAGCAAGATTCAGTTAAGTGCCAATTATTGCATGAAGACACGATGATTCATTATGCACATGGAATCAATGCACATCATATAGACTTCCCGACGACTTCATACCAATTCGGTGGAGGTACATAAGACACCATGTATTGAAGTTACCCGTGCAGACATCAGTTCTGATTATAAATCAATAGTGTCAACTAGACAGTTCATATCACTTTCAATACAGGGGATATATAAAACATAAATGGTTTCAATTAATATATTATTGAATTTTGGAACGAATACCTAATTACTGTTAAGGAATACTCGTACAACATATTTATCTAACTCATCAAAAAGCCTACTAGTATCTCGTGTTTCTGACATACCAAATTTTCGCGGTTACAATGGAGCAGCAGGTAGTTATTGTTGCATGATATATAACTTTTCAAATATATAATATGGTAATACTGCAAGCTATCCATGGACAGTGCACAAACGTACACATACGTACGATTTTATCGTATTGCATTTCAAATCTAACCAAAGATGTATGTAAAGCACGTATGTCCCCATGGCATCCCAATGGTAGAAAATGGTAAAGGTCACAGCATCCTTGACCTTTGATCTATCGGCATCAAAATCAATAGGCAGGGGCGTAGATAGGACCTTAGCAATGTGTAGGCCCGTAGGTAAAGATGAAAGAAGTAGGGGGTCCGGGGGCATGCTCCCCCTGAATTTTTGTTTCCTTGAAAGGTACTGATGCATTTTGAGGCATATTTTGGAGATCAAATTTCAAGTTAAACTTAAATACAAATATATTATTTTTCTCGAAATGATGTGTAGGTCCGGGCCTAATGGCCTAGCGGCAGCTACGCTACTGATAGGGGTCATCTATTGTTGCTGACCGACCTTCATGTAAAGTTAGAAGAGCCAAGGGCAAAGCGATATTGAGTTATTGAACAGAATTCATTTGGTCTACCGACCAACAGACATGAGCAAAGCAATATATACCACTCAACAAACATGGGAGTAACAAAAAGATATGAGGAAATCGGACAGGGAAGGTAACATTTAACTTCACCAACCGAGAACAGAATACTTTAGCAACATAACGTATAACACGGAGCAATTCCCATACATAACATAACGAAATAAATAAAAGCCCAATGTCCAAACTATGCATGAGAACGAACTCCCCACAGGCTCCTTTGCAGTATCGTTAATCTGTAATGGAGGTTATTACATGGAGTTTGGTGTGGGTTATTTTCGAACGTTTGCGTATTTCCATCGAGCCTTTTGTGCAATATATACTTAACAACTTTCCTAAGTCCTCATTTTCATTGATTAGTGACTTTTTTGTTATAAATAGTAAAGTGACAAAATTTCTCAAGTGAAGTTTATACATGACAGTCAAACTAATCCGTGTCAAAAACTAGTCGTATGTCACATGGTTTGCTCGATCCGAGATGCACGTGCATTTTCCGTTTTTCTGCCACTCAGCATTTACACATGCATGAAATTTGTTCCAAACACTTCGGATTAATGTCCAAGGACCCATCACTTTTGAAAAACATTCCAAAATCAATCATGCTATCCAAATTATGCGTCAGCTGATGTCAGAACGAAGACGTCACGTGACGTTTGTACGATGCAAAGTGTTATTTTCTGCCGACGTGTAAGAAAATGTACCCAGTACTTTTATTTAATTTACTGGTTGATTGATTTTTATCGTAAACGTGTTTATGAGTATATAATGAAAGATTTACTTATTGTTTGTCAGATTTATAATGGGGGTTGTGAGAGAGTTTGGTATTGAAGTGATGTTATTACGTAAAATCGCGCTATTCGGAGACGTGACTGTAATTAGCGTTAAGACGTTAAAATCACTGAGTCGATACATTCAACAATGTTCACGACTCGTGTCATTGAACGCAAGTGGAAAAATAAGATTACATGATGGTCATCAAATATATCAAAATATGTATTTGTGACTTTTACCTCCCTTAGTCCATATGTTAAAATTGTTGTAATTTTATAAATGCATATCAAAGTCAATTTTTGTTATACTATTTTGCAAACTGATAATTGACGCGTAGTATAGCCAAATTTCATGGAGACATAAACATGGCTGACAAAGTTATCTACGAAAATATAAGTGAGGACTTAGAAAAGTTGCTAAGTATACTAAGATCCTTTTCGGGTAAAATGAGCGGCTGCTCCGATCATCACCAACAGTACTTTGATTATGAACCATTATTGTGTCTAGTTGTAAAGCAAAATGCTTATGGGTGAAGTATGCAAATAATAACCACAAAGTGTTTCAGAATTAAATTTATTCATTTTAATATCTAATAAGTCAGCAGTGTATAAAATGCTCAAAACAACGTAAAACTAGAATATAAAAGAAACAAGTACAATTTTATTCAAATACAATTTGTAACATCACCAAACATCGTATGTCAATGTTGCCAAGATCACGTGAGACAAGAAGTAGAGCATGACCTCGTTAAGAATACATGTGCAAAGTGAGGCAAGAAGAGGACATGAACAGCTTAATGCTCGAATATAAGGATTGCTTCTACTTCAACATGCCCATCCGACTGGCACAATGGGTGAAAAATCCATCACTTATGTAACCATGGCTTTTTATTTCATTATTTGTAAAGTTGTAGAAAAAAGGAAGCCCCACTATGAAGTAGCAGACAGTCTGGTGTCAAAAGCATTCAGTCCTGTCTGGAAACTACGTATTCCTTTGCTGTTAACCCAGCGACAAAATCGTCCCTCGTGTAAAACATGCATTAAATTCTTTGAAGGTCATTTTTTCAGTTCACAATTGATCAAATTCCACACATACGTTACCTCACAACATGTCAAACACGTAACATCTAGACATATCAAACATCCTATACACTTGTATAACATCAGCTTATGAAACATTTTTGCACGTGAAGTCTGTTCCGTAACATCATCAGATTTCAACGTTAAACACGTGACAATATGTACCACACCATGTACCAACATACTCAGCATAGAAGTCTACACGGCTACAGGGTGTTAAAAAAGGTTATTCCCAAAATGGAAGGTACGTGTGCTTTGAATCGCAATAAGTCATACACGTTGGAGTTCATAAATTATTAAAATTAGTCATACAGCATCGACATGTTGTACGGTATATCGGGGTGCTTCAAAGAGACTTATACTATAAGTTCTACATGGACATTGTGACAGAAACTGATAAAGATTCCTCATCAGAAAACAATCACCATATACCATTCATGGACTCCTGTCGGGCCGTTATCAGTCACCATTGGAAGAAATAAGTTATAACTGATTGGAATCACACGGAAATGTAGGGAAATATGTTTATACAATATTATGACGTTTTACCGACTGTTTAATCACCGACCTATGAGGCCTGGTTGCCATAGCTTCTGATTCCAGGATGAGTGGTCGCCGGTTCGATCATAGGCCGCAATAATGTACTATCCTATAATAACCCTTATACTACACAAACCTAGCACCACACGAGCAGTTGGGGGATATGAGTACCACTTAACGTATACTGCACACAATTAATGTATCGGCCCTAAGAAACCAAAGTATCATACTGATAATCATTATCCGAATATACAATTAACGATACCCTTACATGGACATGTTCATCTTATGTCATAGCATTGGCAAATTTAAATATAAGTTCAAATGCTATATTGTGCATCAAAGGAAGGTGCCATGTTAAGAAACCATGTTAAGTATTAGTATAAAAAAGTCAGACCGGGAATTCTATTTTTAATTTCAAACCTGAAGTCACAATTCTAGTACCAGACCGGAAGTCACATTTCCATTCAATACCATATGAATACCAGTTCCCCTGAACCGTAGTCAGGGGGAGTAGATATAATTGTAATCAAATGCATTTTATGGCACCCAAGTACAGCACGTAGCCTTGATAAAAACAAACGGCTTACCAAACATACAGATAAAATACGGACCACCCTGCAAGAACTTCTTCACTTCCGCCTCTCTTTGGACTAGTTAAATTCACGTAACTCCGTACAAAACATTGCCGAGTTTGTACCGTATTGTGCTTTATTTATGTAACGTTAGCCAAGTGTATCAATAAAAAACAGATGCTCGCTTCTTTCAAAAATCGGTAATAAAACTGATATAAAGACAAACTCTAGACGATATATAGCCCCCATCTTGGTACTTCTGTAGGTCTAGGCTGTACTACGTGCGAAATATAACACGCGGGAATCGTTATTCTCTGCACCACATTAACAGAATACGTGACCCCGGGTGGATAATATTCTGATACTTATCACGCATGGCTGCCAGATAAAGACATAATTACGTTAATCCATATGATATTGTTTTCAGGAATATTCAAGAACATTCTAGTAGAATCAGACATTATTTATAGTACCTACTTTTGACTGTTTTAATAGTCTTCGTAATATTACTGAGCTGTTACAAATGTATAAGTTGTATTACATAAAAAAAAAAAAAAAAAAAAAAACTATAATAATAATAATTCTACAGAATACGTGTTGTTGTTGATAAAATTCCCAATTAAGTTGTATTACAACATATTGACGTCAGTAAGAGGGTATGTGAGTAGATCGATTAGTCCAATTATGATAATGTGTTAATGGGGCTTCCCGGTGATCAGGTGTAAGAATTCTCGTAAAACGACAGCATCGTACTCATGCTAATGTCCCTGGTATTCCCAAGTATTTTTATATCCTTTGATCTCCTCAACAACATCTAGGACACTTACGGAACTGACGGTATAAGAAATTGAAGTGGAAGTGACAAGAGTCCGAACTTTCTGTTTTCGTTTTATTTGGCTTTCCACATACGGTGTAGTAGTTAATGGTGCATACTATTGGGTGGATTATATTCAAATATCTCACTGTATCTGTTAAACGAGGGGCAGTTTTTCTATACATACCCTATGCGTTTCTTGGTTGCCCATTTCATAACCAAGCACATAAAATTGAAAAATAAAGTGATGACACTTGATCGATGGATTATATTATCTAGTCGATACTAATAGAGGGGGGTATGGTGGTGTAACCAATATAACACACATCCAATGAAGTTGTGGAGCCCTTACAAGTGCCTGCAAGTGTGATCACTAAATCGCTGGCTTAGAATGAGAAGGTCGTAAGTACAAAATCGGTATTTTGAGAAAACAAGAGTCAGAAAATAACTATTTTCTTATAGTAAACCATCAGTTTCAACTCCCAGTTTGGTCAACATGACAAGTTCCGATTTTTATGAATAAAGGCTCATAAGAAGCGTCTTGTGATATTATGTATTAGTCTTATAAGATCGTACGTAACACGTTAGTAGTTACGAACTTCTCATTCTAAGCCAGCGAAATATTACGTTGATGTAGAAACACACATGAACAAGCTATATCACTGAAACTCATACTAGTGACTTTTGTTTTATGAGGAAATCACTAATATATGTTCCGGGTACATACAACACATAATGAGTATCTTGACACATGAAAAGACATTGTGATTTATGCACGCGCAATAAAAACACACACTTGGCATACCAATGATAATCAGTACAAAACACACAAGTAAAACAATTACAAGCAACCATCAGAATAGCTTCATAAACAGCTGATCAGTAAACAATATAATAGACTACAATGAAACTTTCTCTTTTCTATATATAAAAAACGCCCGAACTTTATATTTGTTCCGTCGCTTCTAGTTCTTGTTCTCTCAGATCTTTACTTTGTGTCAGGGACCAATAAAACAGTTATGTCTCGTTTATCTCTGCTCTGACAATGAATCTATTCTGTCAGACATTCAAGTAGTTTGCTGGATGTAAAACGTGTGAATGTTCCTAGTGTGTTGTCATTAAAACTGAACTGCATGCTCCTCTTGGTACAAGCATACAACAATAGTATGTTAGTCGTTGATAAATCAAGCTTGTGGAACAAATAATCACACGCGTGCCTCTTGGTACAAGCATGAAATAACTGGACGCCAGTCGTTGATAAACCAGGCAGTGGACCAAATAAGCATAAATGGACCTCTTGGTGGTGCAAGCATATACTAGCGTCACGTCAGTCGTGGAACAAATAAGCATAAAATACACAACATAAGCATACACTAACTGCATATAAACTGTTAAGAAACATGTACAGTAGAACATATTTGTTTGGTATGAAAGCACAACTTGACGTATAAAGCATACAATACATGTTTCTTTGATAAACTTGAGTGGAACATATGTGACGTGCATATAATCATACTGACTAGATGACAGTCGTAGTAAAACCAGGTCAGCTCCTGTTTGAGTTAACATATAATTAATACCTGGTGGCATGCCAGTTGTGGATAAAACAATGCCGTGAAATAGATAGATAAATGTCATGGTACATGTTAAGAAACGCACATCTTAAAACTGCACGTCAGATTTGAAATAATAGGGCAGTGGAATAAATAAACATATGCCCATATTGGTGCAATTATGTAATAACCGCACCTCATTCTAGGATATATCTGGTCAGTAATACAAATAAGGATACCAATTAATTGAATTGAAGGCAATGAGATTATAACATCAAAGCTATGAATATAGTATAATACATTTGACTAGTTCTCATATGGGCGTCACTTAAATGCTTTTAAAAATGTCATATATAACACATGCATTTTGACATAATACATTTAGCATTACGTATCTTGAAACACATTATTACTAAATTGTCTCGACAACAAGACAAAGAAGACGGCAATAATCAGAACAAGATCTATGAGATTCCGTCAACCATACACGGTTGAAATTAGTCTGTGCGCCTACTCTCATTGGCGTGACACCATTTATATTTCCTTACATTATAAACATAACCACACCTCTTCATTTGTCCTGCAAATATCGTTATTTGTCTTGAGTACATGTGTTTAACCAAGAAGTGCACAAAACCGCCATTGATTACGAACTAACGTAGTTGGTTCTGAGGTCTCACCGGGAGAAGTTCAGTCGTGTGGACATTATCCCGCCCTTAAACTATCATTTAAAACTGCTTATCAAACAAGATCACTTTACCAGTACATGTACGATTTTACTCACAACTCATTTACGAGGAGATGAACCTACAACGTTCCGTCACAAAGGCGGCACTTTACCCACTAAACAACATAGGTCAGATCCCACAATACATAGTGTCAGATATAGGGCGTATAATAATCTGCTGATTGAACAAATGCCGCATGTGGAACGTACAATCAACAAGCCAGTAAACAATTTGAACGATTCCCTGAAGATGTGTTAGTCATCCAGAATTTAATTAGAACTGTAGTTAAGATGTTTTGTAACAGAGATCTCATTCAGTATAAACATCTTTAAGTACACATGTACAGAGAATATGGAGTTCTCTTATCGCAATATGAGGGTATGCATCATACAGTCGGTATGCAATACGAACATACTGTCACAAGACACAATGCTATCATCGTTGATCATCATATGGCTAATTGGTCGTGTTAACAAACCTGGGTGACTGTACATCATGGGATGATCTATCAGGCATTAGCACATGTCTGCAATACCCTTATACAATACGTCATAAATGATGCATGCCGAGATGGTATCTGTTAAACGTTTAAAACTAGGTCAGGGACCAAGGGACTGGTCCCTAAATCACCATAGGAAGACATGACAAGTTCTCTCAATGAAATAACGATCTAGTAAACACATGTTTGTTATGAGAAGTTATGTACTAATCAAGGACGGTATTTGTTTTATTGAATGACGAATTCATTCAAACATTGGTCTCATTTACACACAATGGTCGCCTTATGGTCACCATTCTGAATTGCACAAAACCGTAAACATGATATTGTTCAGCATACCTGTAGGAAGACGAACTAAACAAAGAGAAACAAATATTCCTTGAAAACACGTATCTGTGATTCTTTGAAATGACATTTTACGAGTGTACATACCATTAACCATTGCAACTATTTCTTACCCAATACCCATTACGTAATTGTTCGATCTGGCTAGAGTTGGAAAGGAAGGCATATGCCAGATAAGAGAGGAAAGCTCTAGTCCCTGCACTATGTTCCACCGGGCATAAAAAGGTCTAGTTAGGGATGCGCTCAGTTTATCCGCACCAAAAGGCATTTGCATGCCGATCCTATTGTGTATGTAATCCAATTTGGTAAGCTCATGTAATTGCCTCAGTGCTTATAGTGATTACATGGAGTTCTATTTAGTATTTCTGTATTAACTCAGGAATCGCCACATGAACATAACAGTGCCCCTCCCAATACAGATTGTGAGGAACATATCAGGAACTAGGATACTCATTTATCACATGAAACAGTACTTCCCTTAATTAATTCAGAATAGGACAAACTAAAGTGTCAACAGACAAAGTAAAGAATTGTAAATATCAAGTGAGATAAGCACATGGGCAACTTATTATTAATAAAAATAAAGATTCTACCAATTAAATCACGTTGGTAGAAAGTGTGGGTGCCAGAAAATAAATTTGCATTCCAAATGATTTTAAGTGCATGAAAAGCATAAATATGTACAAAGGCATCGAGTGCGTCGTGTCAAACATCGACAATGTTGACAAATTCCGAAACCTAAACAAATAAGTTATCATATGTTTCATGCTTTATCTATCAGCTGTGCATGTAAATCTGTCAACTATTTACTGTTCTGGAAACAACCCTGGTGGTATGGCGAGGTGGATGACAACTGTTGTCATGACATCAACACAGAGCCACGTAGGACGAGTTCATGAAATGTCAAAATGTGTACGGGAGTTTCGACTTCAACGTTCATGTACAGTGTAAAAGTGTTGTAGGCATAAAAGCAGAATCAATTTCTGTCGGTAGAATTTTCAGACTACCAAGGTAGTCGTGAGACAAACACGTGATGAGAAATATGTCAGATACATTTCTTAACCAGAGTACCAATTAAAACTAACAAGTTGCCACGGATGTATATTGTAATTAAAGTCATATAACATACAGCTCAATTACAAGACGCTGTACATAAAGCCCGAGTTTAAGCATTGAGGAAACGCCAGAGTAGTTACAACAGCATGTCATTAAGACAGGAGAAGAAACATCACACCGACAATACAGTATGACAGTCTGTTTAAGTGTGATTAACATACATAATTATGATAGATCGCACACTTCTAGTACTATAATATAACTCCATGCCACACCCATCTAGTTTACTAATACTACTGTAGTAACCGTATTGCATTGTTAAATCGTCCCATTGATGTTTTAGAGTGATCTGATCTAGCCGGTATCTGAAGTGAACATCGAGTCATTCAGGGCAAAGTTCAATCAGCGACCTTTATCAAGCTCCTATCTTCATTGTCTTAATGTAATCAGTGCATATAAAATCCCGGATTTCTAATATTACATATCGATCCCGAAACCAGATTAAGATCAATGGGCTTTGATATCATCCGAAGACAACAGTCGCCGACAGCTATAGTTTGTACACCCGCTCATTACTGATTACTAACTATCCTATTATAATGATACATGTACTTATTGAATGACTCAATTGATTCAAATTGTTTACACCCGATAAAATGCGAATTCTATATCTTTAGATTGTGTCTGATCTATTATAAGTTAAGAAATGGCTGAAACATTAATTGGTAAACATGAAGGATATAAATAAGTGTTAAATGGTGTTGACTTGAATTGGGTTGGAAGGTATTAACAATGGGAGAAGGCAGTGTGTAACTGTTTATAAGGGCGTGTACATTACTTATATTACATGTACATTGTACTATACTAAGTATATGAATGTTCCGTTATGCGCTACAGTGCTACTGTGTAGCCTTTACTAGTTGGAGGCACAAAACGGTTACATTACATCGACAAATGAAACAAAATATAATGACATTATCTCGACAAATCACTGAGGTAATAAGACCTGAAAATGTGCTAAAAGTAGCCAGGCTTCCCCTTTAGGAGAGAATAAAGTCAGTGAGTAATACTGTTTACAATTGACAGCGCGTATGAATAAATAAAATAGTGATTAGCCGCCTCATTTGCATAATTATTGAATAGTGTAATATCGTTTTTATTAATGACCTTTATTACACTCCAGCACCGTAGTTTGTGTGATAAATATTATTTAAGACATAGTTACTTTATCAGTGCAGAAATAAGCAACGTTATGGTAGTGCTCCTGTTAATATGAAGTTGGCGTAATTATCAATGTGTAATGGTACAATCAAAAATACAGACCAGTTTGCTGTTCTGGTCAGAATACGAGATCCCATGAATAATTATTTAATATAGATGTTGTATGATTCACAATACATTCATTTAATAACTGGTTTAAATATCACCAATATAGAAATATGACACTACACAACTCATACAGGAAGGGTTAATGTCGCTGGTAATTTCCCAGTTGTAACATTCTGATACTAATTTATACAATTTGACCTAATGCTTGATCGCTGATATCACGTTGACCTTTACAGAGCATGTCACTTAAGGCAGTCAATACGCTCTTCGTGAAACAGTATCAAATCACCCCACCCACTCAAACACGGGTATGTTGTTTTACCTTGATTTCCCTTATTGCAATATGTGGGTGGTGGGTATTGTATCTTATCAAATTAGTTCTAATATTATTGTATTTTTCATTCCCTGGATAACCATTGATATTTCCGAATTGTAACCCCGTGAATTTCTGAAAACCAAGAAATCACTTCAATTACGTAGAGTTCAGAGTGACAGTATTTCGCGAAATTAAGAAATCAAGTGTTCAAACCATTAGTATGGAGATTGCAGGAAACATTAAAAACGCTAAAACCTTTAGTCGCAAATATGCCAACGACGGCCAAAACTCGACATGTCACCATTAGAATGCATGTTCCAAATTCATATCTGAGAGTTTCAAATTATCTACAGTTCTTTAACTTACGAACTATAAAATTGTGGTGAAGGGTTTTCCAATATCAACAATGATTAAGCTAAATAACGCATACACGCAATACACATGAAAAAGAAAGCACTGTAAGGAATTTTAATTTTGGGCATAAGCTATTCCTAAGTGCTTTTATATATAAAAAAATGCATTAATATGATATATCCCATCGGGAGAAAAGAGGGTAAGTCAGTAAGTAATACAATGTTTCCATTAATGGAACCCTCCTCGTTCTAACCCTTCCTATGTCGTCAATACCAGACCTCAATACGAGAAACCACAACGTATTTAAACTACATACCACTTTTCTTTAATTTGACAAAATGATTGAACTCGCGTGCCGCCGATTCATAAATGTCGTAATAGGCAAATCATATATGTATCCCTTCAAATTTCACTAATGTTAAATGGTGAAATGATTCACCATAATCAGGTAATTATATTTAATTAGTATTTATACCCACATCCAAAGTGGCTGTTTTCTAGTGGCACGCTCTGCTTCGTTGACATACGTCGTTTTTCAATTTGTTGTAGACATATTTTACCATATTTCTGAACCCGACACCCACCAATTATCATATTATTAAAACTACAAATAGTACCATTTATTGTATAAAGGAATTTGAATAAGTGCTATTAACAATAGGGTTTAAATTAAAAATTATTCTGGTGCTCAAAAAATGATCCGAAGATAACCCCGGGGTTTTAAATGTCAAATAAATGTTCTTTGCCAATTGAAGACACACATAACTTACGGAATGTTCAATATAAATAACGGTTTACATATCATTTTGCACAAGTTACATTCAATTAAGAAATAAAATGTAAAAAATACTGTCCTTGAATTTAACAAGTTGAACTGATCGTCGATAGAGATATATGCAGATAAGATAAAACTATCTTTCTCAATTATTGTTGAAGAGTTATTTCGTGATATTCAACAAAAATCATAAGCAGATGGGTGGTCCGATGTAGAATAATAGTGACCTATATTATATATAAAGATATATTCAGTACATTATGCCAAGTACAAGGCACAAACGGAGAATTATAACATAGTATACCTATAGAGTACGTCATAACAGTTACAATAAAATAGATACTTGAAGCAATGGTACTACTTAATAAAAGTTATAAAACAACAATTATTACAAAGTTTCATACAATATACAAGGTGTTCCAATGACCTGTAAATGTGCAATGTACTAAATAAACCAATATGTTAAAGCCTCATTAAGTGTTATTATTTTCCTCATAAATACACGGAACATAAACAATTACAACAACAACAACAACATTAACAACAGACTAACCACCTGTGCGGGTAACTGAAGTTCGCTGAATATAAAACTAAAAAGTGAATTAGAACTCAGATAGTTAGTACATCAATAAAGACGAACTTTTTCTTACTTGTAGACATAGAGGCAAACCATTAATTTATCGATTAAAGAGAAATAGCTCTGATGCCAAGGGCGGTAACTCAGGTCTATGGAGTTCAAAATAATAAAACAGTTGATAAAAATGCAATCATTTCGGATAGATACACGTGGTACATCTTCCACTTTCCGAAATTCGGTCAGCTTTGAATCCAGTTGAAACAGTACAATCTCACAAACACCTGTGGAAAACAGGTTCAGTATTTAGAATTGCACGAACAAAAGTTTACTCTTACTTAACGCACAAAACTCCGTAAAGATCGAGTGTTGCCGTTAATATAGTCTGGTTCCCGGTACTAAAATCTTATCTAACAGCATAGATCAGGCATAACGCACTTTAAATGGATGCCTAGATACGGGTAAAACAAGATGTCTCATCAAAACGACACAAACAGAGCACGCTGTTTAGTGAGATTTCTACAATTGCCTATATAAACTAACGTACATCCGCCATTTTGATTTGACCAATGGGGTTATGGATTATTCAGTTACTACCAGACCCAAACTACTGTAAGATTTGGGACAGGGAACCAGACTAAAGTTTACTATTAATACTAATCATCATTTACATTTATATAAAATAGTGATCAATGGCAACATATTTAGGATCGAAGTTTCATTTGATTGTCTGTATAATTTCTTCCACTGCCACGAACAAACAGTGGCGCGGCAAGGTGGCACATTTGATACGTGGTAGTGATATTGCAGACATTATGATTTGTGCTGAAGTCATTTAAAACATGTACTTTAATATACCCAGTTTTAAAACATGGTTCACAAAAATGTATCTGCTGCACTAATGGACGAGACAGTACAGTTTATATAGTTTGATTTGGCTAATTCATTAACTTATAATTGAATCCCAAATACGGGCCTTTATACGCACAATGTAATTAGTCAACACTCGTGTTTAATTGGTAATGACAAAATAATATGGCAGCAAGATTCAGTTAAGTGCCAATTATTGCATGATGACACGATGATTCATTATGCACATGGACTCAATGCACATCATATAGACTTCCCGACGACTTCATACCAATTCGGTGGAGGTACATAAGACACCATGTATTGAAGTTACCCGTGCAGACATCTGTTCTGTTTAATAATCAATAGTGTCAACT
Organism: Spisula subtruncata; assembly: GCA_963678985.1. Taxonomy (NCBI): domain Eukaryota; kingdom Metazoa; phylum Mollusca; class Bivalvia; order Venerida; family Mactridae; genus Spisula; species Spisula subtruncata. Next base: position 28,940,507 of record OY787665.1, read on the forward strand.
AGACAGTTCATATCACTTTCAATACAGAGTATATATAAAACATAAATGGTTTCAATTAATATATTATTGAATTTTGGAACGAATACCTAATTACTGGTAAGGAATACTCGTACAACATATTTATCTAACTCATCAAAAAGCCTACTAGTATCTCGTGTTTCTGACATACCAAATATTCGCGGTTACAATGGAGCAGCAGGTAGTTATTGTTGCATGATATATAACATTTCAAATATATAATATGATAATACTGCAAGCTATCCATGGACAGTGCATACACGTACACATACGTACGATTATATCGTATTGCATTTCAAATCTAACCAGAGATATATGTAAAACACATATGCCCACATATGCATTTCAATAGTCGAAAATTGGAAAGGTCACAGCGCCCTTGAACTCTGATCTACTGACCTCAAAATCAATAGTGGTCATCTACGGTTGCTGACCGACCTCCATGTAAATTTTGAAGAGCCAAGAGCAAAGCGATATTGAGTTATTGAACAGAAATCATTTGGTCTATCGACCAACAGACACGAGCAAAGCAATATACCCCTCATCAAAGATGTGGGATATCAAAAAGATATGAGGAAATCGGACAGAGAAGGCAACACTCATTTTCACAAATCGAGCACAGAAAATATTACCTACATAACGTATAGCACAATTACACGGAGCATTTCTCATATATAACCTAAAGAAATAAATAAAAGTCCAAGGCCCAAAACATGCATTGGAACAAACTCCCCACATTCTCCTTTGCAGTTACATTAATCTGTAATGGAGGTATTTACTGTGTGAACGTCACTGAAGTATGGCATAGGATATTTTCGAACGGTTGCGTTTTTTCCACTGTTCCTTTTCGGGTAATAACCGCGGCTGCTCCAAGCGTCACCAACAGTGCTTTGATTATGTAACCCTCTTTTGGCTAGAGTTGTAATACAAAATGCTAGAAACAATTATGAATAAAGTATACAAACACAAGAGTTTTAGAATTAAATTGTATTCATTCTAACATGTAATAAGTCAGCAGTGTATAAAATGATCCAAAACAACGTTAAACTAGAGTATAAAAGAAACAAAGTACAATTTTATTTAAATACTATCTCAACGTAACATCACCGGAGATACAACTAACGCCAGTGTTGACAAGATCACAAGAGCAAGGAGTAGAACATGACCTAGTTAGGAATACACGTGAGGCAAGAAGAGGACATGAACAGCTTAATGCTCGAATATAAGGCTTGCCACTACTTCAACATGCCCATCCGACTAGCACAATGGGTGAAAAATCCATCACTTCTGCCACCATTGCTTTTTATTTGTAAAGTTGTAGGAAAAAGGAAGCCCCACTATTAAGTAGCAGACAGTCTGGTGTCAAAAGCATCCAATCCTGTCTGGAAACTACGTATTCCTTTGCTGTTAACCCAGCGACAAAATCGTTCCTCGTGTAAAACATGCATTAAATTCTTTGAAGGTCATTTTCACTGTGGTATAACGTACACCGGATATTGCTTGTAAAGTGATTAATATTATCAATTTTAAGGACATGAAATGGAGACCAGGGTGAGTTTAGACGCGATCTTTTCCTAATTACTGACTTCTTATGCATTTCCCAATTGAGGTTTAACTTCTTCGGGCATTTTGGTAACTTTATAGAACACTATCGTATATCAAATGGTCATAGAAAGGTTAAAATGATCAAGTATTATGCCGTTACTCACTCGCAAATATTGACAGCAGTACTGTGCATGCTTCTGGAAAGGCTGTATTACCTAATTATAGATTTTTGAACTGGCCATTTTGTTTATATTGAACTCCAAAATGTTGTGACCAAATTTCATAAATATTGTTCGAAAAACAACTAAGATACACCCCAAAACGGATACACGGGTGTGTACAGAGTATTGCTGTTTAGTGTACAGAGTATTGCTTAATAAAATGAGTAAATAAAGTATGTTAATGGACGGTTTTATCGTATTATTACGTCTGCAAACCAATAAGGCCATGACTTATGGGTTATATGATATACTTAGAATATTCTTACATGGTTATGTTAAAATAGTTCAATCCGCCAGGCAGATGAATGCGATTAACAATATAGAATGCTGAATTTTATGCATAAAGTGTTCTTGTGAGTAGTACAAATGTGATATTTAGCTTGGAAATATGCAATTCTTTGAGAGTCATGCTTACGGTCAAATGGCAAATAAGAGCTTTCACATCCATATTTACACACCAAGGTTTATTTTTAGTCACTCAACTATTTCTGATGCTGCATAAGGTTCCTTCGCTATGACTTACATTCAATGTTGCTAATTCAAACTATTGGACATTGTAGTTTTTTTGTGTTTGTCTAATGCGATTGCCCAGTTATGACCATTTACTGTATGTAAAACAAAGTAACTATTAGAAGTTTCCCATAAAATTCGCGGGGGGGGGCTTGGAGCTAGGATTAGCTTGTTGCATGAATTGCTTCATGTAGTCCATGTAATCCAGTCTAAATAGGTACATATCTATTCAGTATTACTTATTTTTACAAAATAACACTGATTATACCTTGTATTTATTCAATTTGAGTGACAAATAGTCGCTGCACTTATAAGCAATACTCCGTACACGATACAGCAATACTCCGTACACCAGGGAGCAACCATATAGCAATACTCTGTACACCAACACTCGTATTGATTCTCGCAATGCACCCTCATTTTCGATTAGTTTCGGATACTACATTTGCAATATAATCTTTGTAACAAGAATGACAATTCGCTCGATTCAAGTTGAGTATTTTAACGAAAAATATAAACAAAAACATCTAATTTCGACAGATCGAGCTTACTTTCTGCGTGAGTAACGATGCGAGTTTGGTCTTTTAATCACCCTTTTAAGAAATTCCAGGCAATTTACCGGTTGCACATGCTAGGAAAATTTATGGAGGAGATAGTTTTATATAAAATGTACATTAAACACACTCAGAGAAACTAAAAAGTGTCTCTCAACTTACCCTTGTCAACACTAGAATGTCGCGAAAATTGATAATATTACTCATATTGCTAGCAATATCCGGTGAACGTTATACCGCAGTGATTTTTTCAGTTCACAATTGATCAAATTCCACACATACTTTACCTCACAACATGTCAAACACGTAACATCTAGACATATCAAACATCCTATACACTTGTATAACATCAGCTTATAAAACATATTTGCACGTGAAGTCTGTTCCGTAACATCATCAGATTTTAACGTTAAACTCGTGACAATATGTACCACACCATGTACCAACATACTCAGCATAGAAGTCTACACGGCTACAGGGTGTTAAAAAAGATTATTCCCAAAATTTAAATTCATACTTTCAAAATGTTATTTGAGCTATGTGCGTATATGCGAACGGGCTATTTTCTTACTCTAATACATGTAGTTGCATTTAATGCAAGACGGATTAGAGCAGTGATAGAACCATCTTGGTTTTATCCTGAAAGGTTTACTTTATTTTCTGGTGATAGAATAATCTATTGATTTTAACTATTGAGAACGAACTTTTTAACACCCTGTATATACTTTACGTTTGTGTTACATTCTTGTGAAATATCGTAAAATCCAACCCTTTATACACTGACCGCATCTGTTCCGATGTAAAGTCTATAGAATCGAAACCATTTTCTAATCCATGTGAAATTAGATTACATATTCGATGTGTTATAGAAGTTGTATTTAAATGTTCCCGAAGTTCTGTCACATGCATCCATCGGCATTTTGAAATTTCATGGTCACATGGTACAATGTCAAAGGTTAAAGGCCGCAGTCGGCATACTACATACAGGTCAGATCGTCCAAACGCACTGGAATGATCATGTTGTTGTCTGAATGCAATAACTGAAGCGAATTCTGAAATAGAGAAGAATAGAATATATTGTTAACAAGCATAGGCTACAAGAAGGAGGTGGAGGAACCAGTCGTCAGTGTCTTAACGCCCATTTGTTTGTCGGAGGGTAATGTCGGAGGGTAATGTCGAAGGTAATTAAGCAAGGCCAATATGAGTGATGTTGCCAATGTTTTACAACCATAACTGAGTACTTACATCGTTCATCTGAATTTCTGCATTAAGTTTATACTAATAGCCACTTAGTGTCTGGTCAATATCACATTGCTATGTCTCTAACAATGAATATCATTTTGAATTCTTGCAAGAATTAATCACACAGACCGTCTGATATAATGCTGTATGTACAGCCGGTACGCACCAAGACCAGACTAACCCAAATATCGCTTGCTTAGAATGAAAAGGCGGTAAGTACTAATTACGATCTTTGAGGCTGGTACGTATTTGAAATCAGCATCACAATGCACTTCTAATGACTTCATTTTCAGAAAAAGCAGAAATTGAATGCTGACCAAATTAAAATTGAAACAGCTTGTTTTACCACAAGTAAAGAGTAATTTTCTGACAGTTGGTTCTTACCGATTTTGTACTTACGACCTTCTCATTCTAAGTCAGAAATGTAATGTCTCCAAAACAGCCGACAAAACCCCAGGTCACGTGACAAGATACATCACGTGGTTAGTTACATCACGTGGTTAGATAGAGGAAGAGTTAGGTGACAAATTACTGTAGGAAGACAGAAGTGCATATCTATTTATCACACTGTGAGTGAATTAGTATTAATGGACCTTCATAATGGATAGTGCTAGGTGGGAATAGTAAGCACATATATCTATCAACCACATCCCGTAGTTATGACGTCACCACAAACAGTATTTTACAAGTCAATCATACATCATGTAGTCTGACAGAAACAAAACGCCAGTGAAGTAGCTTATAGTGAAACCGGGCAAACTATGGTAAGGAAACATACGGTCATACGCGTGTTAGAGTAACAGATTGCTCTGCTTTTAAGACTACATATTGCTGGCTTAGAAAAAGAAGGCCGTAGGCACAAAATCGATATTTTTAGAAAACAATCAAAAACCGTCCGAAAATTACTCTTTACTTTTGGTAAAACAAGATTTTAGAATTCTGTTTGGTTAACATGACAATTTCCGATTTTTATGAAAAAAGGCTTATAAGAAGCGCCTTGTGATGCTGATTATCAATATGTATCAGTCTTAATACTAGGTCGTAAATACTTCGCAAGTAGTACTTACGACCTTCTCATTCTAAGTCAGCGATATGTGTGTGTTTGTTATGTTCCTTTGCTTATAGAATCTGCTGTATTAATTGTTCACACTGATGCCCATATTAGGTCTATATTGGTCTAGTTTTAAAACATAACTTGAAACGTGTGTATTTAATATAATGGTTCGAAGAACCCATCAACGGCATTTGCATGTGTCTAGAAAATATTCAAACACACTCTCGCATTAACAGCTCATAAATGCATGTAGATATTTTTGAGCTACCCTGGGGTTTTACAACGAACGCCACGCCAAGGGCCTAGAAGTGTACCTATTACCTTTCAAGTGTTGTAATTTGGTATGGACATCCAAACGTTTCGTTCAATGCATGATTTAGCTTCAATATTTCATACTATATACAAATATCTATAAGAATACTTGTCTACAAGTTAACCATAACCATTACCAATACCAACAGTAGTAATATCTTAGCTCATCATAGTGTTGCTTCTTTAATTGCAGAGTAAATCATAGTCGTGTTTTTTACCATTCCGACAATAATTAAGTGAATACGGATGCAACTAAATGATAAATGCTTATTTCTTATATACTGCTAGTATCATCTTTTCCGGTAATCCACAATACACCTTACGTTCACATCATGTGAGACAAGTATTCGCCAGCAAAAACCAGCGCTAATTTACAAGCCTTACACATCAAGGCGGCACATATAAATATTATCATATAATAAAATTCTTCCAAATTTAGCCACCAAGCGGACCATGAGCTAAAAATGGAGACACAAAAATACAAATGTAGACCAACGAATAATTAAAGAGCACTCATATATTTCCTGTCTTGGCGTTAAATTTGAAATTAGGTCAAGGCCATTGGGGATACGAAAACTGACCAAGAAATAAATATAAGACTACACCATGAGCTTCTAATGTATAACATGCATTATTGCATTATGAAAAGTTAATTTACCTATTTGAAGGTTGTTTTCAACAGTTTAGCCGTCAACCACCCTTTGGCATTTTAACTTCCCCTGATCATTGGGCTATCTAATGAAACCTACGAGTCTCCTGGTGTAGTTGCGACAGCCGAAATCGATCTATGGTGCGCAGAAAAATCCATCAAGTGGAACAACCCTAAAAGGTACCTAGTAAAGCATTGGTCGAATGGGTCCTGTGGATAATTCTTGCTCAGGGACTTTAAGCAGTGGTCAAGACTAAGGTTGACCCCAGGACCTCTCGACTCTGAAGCGCGCGCTCTACCACTAGCCGCTTTCACTGAGTTTCCTATTCTGTATGGATTATAGATGTCTGTGCAGTGCAGCATTGAATTGTTGCATAAGCGACTGTATCTTAATAATTTAATAATCTGTAAATGATTATGTTTTAAGTTTCCAAACGTCAAATCGATTATATAGGTCTACAAACGGCATCACAAACGTACCATAGTGCAAATGCAAAGTTATTACATTGTACAATATGTGTGAAGCAACTAACACGGTATATTACCTATCACGAACCCTATTCATCGCGTATATTAAAACTGTCATAATTTTACGGATTTCAAACCTATAATGATGATGATAAAATTAAATTTTACACTCACTTACGAACAATAATGATGCTCGTATAATTCAGAATTGTAATGTGTTAAACATGACAGCATCATCATAAAACGACTATAGAGATAATTTATGTAAATTTGAAGGTTAAATATCCATGGAAACGCACGCGAAACAACAATGATCGAACATCAAAACCATACATCATGATTAAGAACACATATAACGATATATATACACCCAATAGTAAAGCAACAAGATTACGACCAGAACCAATCAGGTCAATTCAGAAACACAAAGCACGCACTCAAAACTTCTGGACACCAATCTATGACCATGGTCGCACGCATTCTACATGTCCAACAAGAGTGTTACATGCACAACAAGAATGTAGCAGAGACATCGGTATTTACAGCGTAGGAATGTCACACACGGAAGCTACAACATTGACATTTCCTATGCCTCTTCGTCGAGTAGAATCACGATATAGCTAGCCTACGCAGTCTCTGTCTTGAAGGAAGTCCTACGTTTTAAGTTGCATTAGCGCGTCATTTTATTTAATGGTGACAATGACAGAGACTTGAAAATGGAACATATAAACGATATAAAGTATACCTTATTTATCATATGAGTAAGGAAATATATCATTTACAAAACATCCGCCTGGTTAAAATGACATTTTAGAAAATATTGAAAGTTTTAGTATGACAATTAATTAGAATATTATCATGACGTGTGTACGCGTGAATAAATGACTTCCGGAATGACATACGTTTAACATTTGTCCAATTTATGCATCAGAATCCATTACTCAGGCAGCAAGCGATTGTGAATAGTTAGGATGTTCTGAACAGTGCTTTGACTTTACCAGCTACCAATCACTAGTATAGTACAGGAACGTTAAACGGCATTATGTCGAACATGTCGGTGAGTGTATCAGGGGTATTGCTATAGGACTGGTTCGTCCACCACATGCAGGAAATATTTCCAGTGCAGCCTTAAGCAGTTTAATATTTCTTACAAAAAGCAAAGAACTAGAGTGTTTTGAAGTTCCCCACATAAGCACATCTAACACGCGATCTACGCGGGATGTTTCGTGCGATCGGGCATACTACGCGGGAAATCTCGTGCGATCGGGCATACTACGCGAGATATCTCGTGTGATCGGGCATACTACGCGGGATTTCTCGTGCGATTGGGAATGCTACACGTGTTATCACGTGCGATCGGGCTTTCACGTGCGATCGAGTCGACAATACTACAAAGGGTACCGCGTGTACTTGATCGTACTACGAATGGTGTCACGTGTGCATCCGCAATTAAACATCAAGTTGAGCTTTCACTTTTTAAAGTTGTGAATGAAATACGATGAGGTTGCATTTATCCTAGATTATATAAAACCAGTGTATAATAATCTCATCTATTTATCTCATGTCATAAATGTTATATGTAGGGTTAACTAAGTACATGGCCGATTTTAAAACAATGGTTTGGGTCCATATTTCCGTTTGTGTACATGTACGAAAACATTACGACACGTAAATTCTGTAGCTTACATGTTCTAAACATAGATTATTTAACATGAAACTATATAATTAACAATGACTTTGGTCAGAAGACGTGTTAAAAAACGAACATATTTACTAAAGCCTAGGTCCCACTGAACATTTCTTTGCATCGGCGATGTGCTACCGATTTAATTAATGAGCATCGGGAGTCATCGTGAAAATGGTCATTGTGATCTAGGGGAAGCTTCGGTGTAGTCAATAAAATGTTGTGAAACCCCTGTTCCCTGTGTCTCCCGAAGATCGTTTATTTCCATCGGAAACACATCGCCGAGGCAAAGACTGCTCAGTGGGACCTAGGCTTTATACATGGACTTACTTACTTTTCATGTACATTGTGTATTAAAATAGAAAATATGACAGGAAGCAACAAGATTTTGTTTTATAAATGATCACGTTGAAATATTACATTAGTTATACTCGTATCATGAATAACATGAATATAAACAACACACATTCGTCCCGTGGTTATCCTCAAAATATCGTCAACAATAAAAACACATATTATTTAGAGGAACCAATGCAGTGTATGGTATAAAACTCCTAACAGGAAACACGGTTTTGAAGTTTATGCAACAGTCATGTTATTAATATCGAGAAACAACATTAAAGTTATGCCACCAAATTTATTAAAATCACCTGGATTCAAACACAGGCTTTCATTGTGATTCTAGGGTCCGGCAAAATATCTTAATCTAAACACTAGTGTTTAGAGTATAATTTTTCGTACCATTAAAGCACACAAAGAGTCTGTGGAATACAACAGATACATGCACTCCAATGATATGCTAATTGTTGGGGGCAGGTTCTTTTTACCTTATTTGATTTTGGATACTTTGTACGGAAATGTTTCAGACAAAACAAGGATTCCAATAAATTAAACAGACCAAAGAACTGCTGCAAACTTAATTGTACTTTTATAACCAGAAATACAAGTTATCATGGTTGCACCAAAAGGTATGCATACCAAGACAGAAAATATTACTCAATACGATCACTTGACACTATATTAAAAAACATTAAACTTTTATTCGAATGTATTCAAAATGTTACCAAACTTGACGAGATGATGCGGTTAACCACAGACTCGTTAAACGTGCTAATTGAAATATCACATGACAAGTTCACGTCAGGATACGTAATTGTGGTCATAAAATGAACATCAAATTGGACAGAACTCTGTGGCTTCTGCATCAATACATTCCAGAACACAGTACAATAACCTGGTCTCGTAGCAGGACACCAGAATAGGCCCCGATCTCATAAAGCATCTCAAGAAATAATCTCATCTCAAATTAAGATTTTGCCCAATTTAGAGTCTATATTTCAGATACACCTGAAGTTGCAGCCATTTAAAGTTACTGTTATACACTAAGATTGTTGTTATTATGCTAATTTTGCGCCATCAACCCATACAAAATTAATAAAACGACATATGGCAAAATTTGAGATGAGATTAAGCTCAAAATGAGATGTTTCTGGAGATCGGGACCAGTTTAAGCAAACCAGCAGATTATTGGGCGGCAAACGTTTCATCAACAAACGGACTATGACAAAATATATGTATGGCACATGACAGCATAGCACACTCATTGTGTTCTTGGAATTATTTACAAAGGTGTTCATGTGTATCAAGCTCTCGTAACGTTGCTGCGCAGAGACACAGAAACGTCTTAAAATAACCATGGCGAAGTTGCTAAAGTTTTCGACGAGCTGCCTCTTAATAATGAGCTACTTTTTGGTGACTCCAAATATGTTGTAACAGAAGCGGACTTTGAATTACTTACGCGCAACACAATGCAGATTACTCGTAGTATCATACGAAAGGTCAGACCATCCAGCTATCTGATGTTGACAAATACTTTACTAGTGAGACTTGAAACATATCAATGAGACGAAAATATCTAGAGGATATTTGTTGATTTTGGTGTAAGATCGAATTTTATTTCACCGAGTGATCACAGAAATCAATATTTTCACGAGTGGCGTAGCCACGAGTGAAAATATAGATTTATGTGATCACGAGTGAAATAAAATTCAATCTTACACCAAAAATCAACAAATTTTCTGTTTATTATATGCGTAATTAATCATATTATTAATATTTTACAATTCCCTCTTGGAACCTCACCCCGTGGGGTGCCCCAAATTCAGTTCAACCTATTCACTTTTTTTAACAGAAGTTCCACTGAAAGTAGTGCAACTATTTGCTGTAGTATTTTTCTGCAAAACATAAAACAAGATATGTGTAAAGTTTATAAATAAAACAAATATAATATTTGACGAACACAAAATTATTTTAATGTTTTATTGAAAGCGAAATAACAGGCATTTATTAAATTTGATCGCGGAGTAATTTCATTGTCAACAAACAGTTTTGTCATCCACCATTGTGAATTCAAGTCACGATGCCGGGAATTTTTAATCATTATCACGTCATAGACTTACGCCAGTCTGATTAGTAGGGGGAAATACTCGTACTGACAGTTAAAAACGGGAATCGACGTACATAGTGACTTTATCATGTGTTTTGACGTCATCACAACATCGAAAAACGAGGACGACATGTTGATTTTTTTGACGAGATGCGATTTTGAATCTCAAAATGCATTTAGTATGATCATTTACAGGCAATAGATTCTATATGCTTCGATCAATTGTAGGTTTGTGTGTATTGCTTTTATTTGAATTGTTCAAAGCTTGTTCAGATTTTCAGATTCGCCTTTTAAATACGGAACAATAGATTTCATTCTGAGACCTTGGCATGTCAGAACAGAAGAAGCCTTCCAACTCTCCAATAAATTGAAGTTTATAAGAAGGATCTATTCTCTTTCTAAAGGCCCTTCTAGGAAAGCACTTATAAAATAGTGGTTCTTTCACCTGACCGTCACTTGTTGAGGTTCTCGATTTGCAGTAGATCGATCTAGGTTCATTTTATTCCTCACAATAAACAGGTGCTGTACTGTATGCCAACAGAAAAAAAACGAATTTTCGGGGAAATATTTTTTTTTTGAAATTTTATATTTTACTTTTTCTTTAGGTACATACAGTACAAAAATATAAATTAAAAAAATATTTTTTTTTTCGTTTTCAATGATACAGTTACCTGTGAATGAGGCTCGAATAAATGCCAAAAAAGGCTTCAAATTCAAAGCCATTGGTATCAAATTCAGCAAAATACTCCATTTTTGACAGCTGTCAAGTAGCCGACATTATCAAGGAGGTAAATATGTAATTAAACAAACAATACAGGGAGGTAATTTATTTTTTCATTGAAGAAAGTAGTTCCGTCAAAAACAGTGAAATTATCAAAATGTTATTTTCACTGTTATTTGTCATTGTTATTTTCACTGAAAATCGTCATAATCCATCGAAAGCATATAATAAAAAATACTAATCAGATACACATAGTAAAATTACAAATGTTCTGATGATCACTAGAAGCATCAGGTGTGGTAAGTGTTCCCACAATGTAGATTACCCGCAGTATCATACGAAAGGTCAGACCATCCAACTATCTGATGTTGACAAATACGTTGCAAGTGAGACTGTAGAGATAACAATGAGACGAAAGTTATAGTAATCAGATTTACACGGGACAATTACAAATGTTGATCACTAAAACCATCGGGTGTGGTAAGTGTTCCCACACGTCTGGTATACTGCATACATTGTATATAATGACACTGACACATTGTACACCGATGAACTGGTCCCTAATGTCAATACAGACAGAACAAAGAGAGCTATATATTAACACTGCAACAATTCATGCAGAGGAATGCAAACCTGATGCACCACAGTATACATCAAATGATACATTACCATAAAACCAATAAAGTTTCATAAAGTCAATTGAACAATTACGATTACTAGTAACTAAGCATTATAAAGGTACGCTTATACTGATCCCTGACCCTTTCAATACTAAGTCACAGCATGGTTTCTCCCTAAAGTTTTATACAATCGTTAGATATGTTTACAAGAAAATACAAAAACTATCCCAAATAACTATTAACTGCGTCTAGGCAAATACTCACAAGAAAGGATTCAAGCGTAGTAAGTTGGTCTATTCGTATTTCTTTAAATGGTGTGTTTGTATTGCTGTGGTTGTTACAAGATGTGTACACGACTAACCGTAGTTGATAATAGATGTACCGCCCTGATAGTCTAGGCAATAATGTCGCTTTGATTCAAAACGAAAATTCCCACCGTGGGTTATTCAGAAATCAGCAGTAGTAATTGAACAAGTGTAACCCGATTCATAAATGACCGTACAATACCTACCCTTGTTACTGTTCATTAACGGTTAAGAAGGACTATAAACAAATAGAAAAAGGTATCTGAAGGCCGTTTGGATACACTCAATAAGGAAGGTCAAACAGCTAGTAAACTATGGAGAGGTTGAATTGTATTGGTCCGGGTTTTTTTGTACTGAAAAAAAAATAAAAAATTCAAAGCTACCCGGTTGTGTGGTAAAACGCATAATTGTTTCATTGAGAATTCAGCGACATATTGTCATATATCTGAACAATTACATGGTGACGGAGTCCTAGAACGGGTACGAATCGTACCAGCTTACCAACGCAGACGGCATTGTATATTTAACAAGTATTAACATTATATTAATGGTACCAATTAATATGAAAAATAAGTAACAAACACTCGTTTCAATTTTTTTTCATCGAGACGATAGGGATTTCAGACAGCAGAGCAGTGTGTGTGGTTTGTAATAAGTCATCGTGGGTAAGGCATAGGCAAACGGTTATTTGTGTGTGTTTTATGCCAGTGACATGTTAGCGAATTGTCCAAACTGGTGACAGAACGTGGTCCTGGTGGATAGGAAAACACGTATCTATAAACGGATCATCATCGTCTGATCCCAAGTCCGATCAATTACAAAGTACTTTGCTATCGACCGTGGGGTTATTGGCTGGAAATATCGTAAACGCTATAAATAAATTGATTCAATTATATCGGTTTCCGTAGGAATGAAATTGCATGTTACATTCGGCCTTCGCTTGACTTTTTAAAATCCCAGTCATGTATACGTAAAGTAATAAAACATGGATTGTTCACGAACACAGATATATCGCTGGCTTAGAACAAGAAGGTCGTAACTACCAAATCGATATATTGAGAAAACAAGAGAAAACTGTCTGTAATTTACTCTTTTCCGATGGGAAAACACGTTTTTAAAACTAAATTTTGGTCAACATGACAATTTCAGATTTTCATGAAAATATGCTCATAAGAAGCGCCTTGTGAAGCAGATTTCAAATATGTATGAGTCTTATAAGTTCGTAAGAGGTAGTTACGACCTTCTGGTTCTCAGCCATCGATATAAGTTCGGAAACGTAGAGGCACCCGTTGAAACTATTCCTCCGGAATGGTAAATATTGGGTATATAGATATCAATGAACAATGTCGCATTTTGCTGAATATACATTTTATACCTTAAATCAACTTACGTATTTTCATACAATATCAAAATAAAATGATATATTGAAAGTCAAATATAATGATTATACTATAATATTATATACTGAGTGATTTTCTTTAAATGAATGTCAAAAAAACTGTTGGTGTTTGCACTTTTTACTGAGATTGCAATATGTGACAAACCTTGACATGGGTGACTTTGGACCACTCACAATTACACAATATCAAAGTTGTAACACTATTGAACATAGGTCTGAAAACTTGTTGATTATACCTAGGTTCACAAGGTCACACGTGGTAGCAATTTCTCAATTTCTCAAAAATCATCATTATGTTGACATTTGAAATGTAAATTGGTAAACTGTAATCAATATGACATTTTTGTTCATTTAAGATCAGTTTTCCAATCGAAACATGAATGGCAGTTACGTTGATGGCCTGATTCACTCGTGTTGAACATTAACATAAAAATATCGTGATGTAGAATTCTCGATAACAAGTTCTTTTATTCAATGAAGAACATTTTCTCGTGAACAAAATATTCAATTACAAATAATTCAATTTCATTTAGAAATCAATGACATAACTTATCATATTATTGACGAGTAAAAACGAATTTATTGAATTCGATAATTGGAGAAAGCCGTACGACTGATTTATAACTAACGTCGAAAATATTTTTACAATTTATCAAGGTATATAATCTAAACAATGCTTCAACAAATGGATATACATTTTTTGTATTTTTCGCTGAATACAGGCATCTAGAGTTACCAGATGGGTTAAACGTGATTAACAATACGACTATAAAGCAATAAGGTGTTTTGTTCGCAAGTTAGGGGTAACACCGTGTAATAATAGACGCCTCACACGGCCTTCCCAGACTCTGATCACGAGGTGGGAAATAATAGATCTATTGACTAGAGGTCGAAACTATATTGATGTATCGCTTTTCAAATACGCAAACCTACAATTTAATTAATCATACCTAGCTAGACACTTACACCGACAATATAATCAGAAGTCTGGACTCGTCAGGACACTCGTGCAACAAGTTTAGTTAAATAGATTTAAGTTAAAAAGTTACTAATTTTCTAGGGCTCTTTTCAGCTGTTAAGCCACTCAAGCACCCATTGACATGTTAACTTATTAATAATAATACTATGTACTTTGAACCTTTAAGGTAAATGTAAGATGAGTGTTTCCATCCAATTTCTTCAATCAAATGACCCACCACAGGAGTGCATGCACTAACTAATTGGCTAAACGACTTCATCGCGTACTAGTACATTGTACAATTATTTTAACGCTTGCATGTATTTGGTTGACTATTTCATAGTTGATGTGGTCAGTGACCATATATTAAAATACCATCGAAGCTTTGTATGGATGTTCACGCATATTTAAGTCAGAGGTCAACTAACTAGTAAAACAAATCGGGACATCGGCCTACTTTATATATACTGCGCTCTACTGATCCGCATTTCAAACGCTATTTTATAATCACTGCAGCATACGGCGATACAAAACATGTTAATATAAAAACACCATCTGAATGTCCCCACATGAGCTGTCTGGCAACAAAAATGCACCTATATTGGCATTCAAACCTGTAATGCACGGTGACATCGTACCTAAACATAATGTATCTCATAATTTCATACGGAGATCGTTTAACATTTACGATGCATGTACTGTATCAAACGATGACAATGCGATTTTTCATGATCAGCTTATTGTTACAGATTTCGGACCCAGGCTAGCTTGTGACCCACTAAGACATATACAGTCTATATTTCGAACCCAGGCTAGCGTGTGACCCACTAAGACATATACAGTCTATATTTCGGACCCAGGCTAGCGTGTGACCCACTAAGACATATACAGTCTATATTTCGGACCCAGGCTAGCTTGTGACCCACTAACATTAATATAGTCTAGAGTTCGGACCCAGGCTAGCACGTGACCCACTAACATTAATACAGTCTAGAGTTCGGACCCAGGCTAGCACGTGACCCACTAACATTAATACAGTCTAGAGTTCGGACCCAGGCTAGCTTGTGACCCACTAACACATATACAGTCTAGATGTCGGACCCAGGCTAGCACGTGACCCACAAATATTAATACAGTCTAGAGTTCGGACTCATGCTAGCTTGTGACCCACTAACACATATACAGCCTTCTTAACGTACAATCAATCGGCGTGCGTATAAAGCAGGTATTTATAACATGTTTTCATGCGTAAATCGTTACTAATTAACTTAATGAAGCTGAAATGGCGATCAAAGGGACCGACATGAAACGTTTTAATTATGACACATAAACAAAACATGTTATACATTGGGAACAAGGCGATAAAAAGTAACACTAAGCAATCTATGCACTCTAAACATGTTCCTATCGTATAACTGACTTCTGAATGACAGACTCAAATAATGAGTGCACCAGGACATTTTGCATCAGGTATTGTCTTTTTAACTAGTGAAACTCATGGAAAAAAACGAACTTTGATAGAAACAGTTTGTATTTTCTAAATACATGTTAGCCGTATAGTATATAGCATTTCCACAACATTTCCAAAACGGAGACAAGTCGACTGTACTTCTGTTATACATGTATTTGGACTTATGAACATAATATTGTGCACGAAAATTCAGTACTTGTCTGGTCTGTTCAATAAACAGAAACTTACGGACCAGATAAACAGTGTTACATTGCATTCTCAGTTCTAAAAAGATCGCTGCTGATTACAGAATTCCGCAGAAAATAATCAGCACAAAGTTGGGTAATTTATTGACACATAAATAGTATAATCATGTGATAACACATATTTCTGCTGCCACTGATATGTATTCTTGCTGAATAAAAAATCATAAATAAAAACCAATCAGATTATTTTTTCAACCGTAAATTTAAATGTATAGTATTTATCAAGGGGGCATGACGCAAACCCCGCCACCCATAATCTAGAATAAACATATAACTCTCAGTTTTATTTCTTTTCTGCATGCTAAGTGCAATCAAATACTAAGATAAGGTATGCATTTAAGTACATATACATCCATCTAGCTGGCAAGCTATACCTGCATCAGTGCATACAGTAGTTTTAAATGCAAAAATTGCGGTAAAAACAACAAAATAATTTCTTTCTTTTCAAACAGTCCGGATCGATCAACATTGAGAGTAAAAGTTAAATCGTATTGTGCAAGTTGGTAAAACAAACTGCACCCCTTGTTAATTCTCAATTAGATGATAATCTACAACCTGAACTAATTGAAGTATAAATATTACCTACAGACCACCAGACGGTTAGTTGAAAGAACACCGAACTATTACTTTACTTTCTTTTAATTTAAAACATATTATAGTACGACCGTAAAATCCTACCCTGCAGCCTATGTACTTTGTGGTGAAATATATACGCCCACGTTCGTATACATGTACATGTACTATATAAATACACAATACCTGGAACCATTTACCAAGTCAAAACGCTACCAAATAGCGCTTACGCGCACTTTGCTACGGCAATGCAACGGCTGGCAAAAAAGTATGAGAAAATCAGACAAGGGAGGTAACACTCAACTTAAAAAGCCGGGCACAGAAATCAGAAACATCACAACACAACTACCCTGCGCAATGAGCAACCAGCGAGCAGTGGTCACTGTTCTAAAGGCGAATACTACCAAGTGCTTTCTTTTGCAATGGGCCATGTACTCCCGTACTGATTTGCAATGCAGTTGCCACGTGTAGCACATACAGGGTTTGCTTCGTCCACTTCGTAGCAAGCCGTTTCCTAGCAAAGCGCCATCGGTCACATGGTAGCGTCTTAATTAGGCAACGAGTTCCTCTTTCACGTGCATACAGTGCATGTCAATAGTAACACGGATGGTTACATGGCAACTGTGGCAGCTGCAAACTATAGTTTAGTAGGTGCACAATCACGTGGTCTATGACGTCACATTTGGCTATTGCGCCCAGTAAATTACATTAACAAAACATCGATACAACGAAGAAAAACGCCGCATTAAGTATGTATGTTGTTATGCGTATTTGTGAAATATAGTTTGTATGTTGCAAGTCCTTATATCAATACAAAGGTATCCCCGACAACCAAGAATACGACATTGACTGCTTTAGTTTGATTGGAATACTGGCCGAACTGACCAGAACGCTGACTAACGAGCCATTGCGTAAGGCTTATATCATTTCTACAATAGTCAAATAACTTCAGAATACGTGTAGGTCTGTGATACAGGTGGAAGTAAAGTTGATCAAAATATTTACAATGTTAGTTTTGTGTTAACTGTCATCCCAGATGTCCATACCAAAACGTTAACAAACAGTTACAAATTACTTCAATGCGGTTGTTATGCCTACACTTTTTTTATTTTGAAACAAAAGATCCATCGAAAAAAGAGAGCAAAAAAGTCTCTCTATCAAGCATTTTCTAAACATAGACATTTATCTTGTAGCAGCTTGAGCAATAAAATATATCTTACCCGTCTGTACACCTGTTTCTTCCCGCGTCTCCCTGATAGCCGCATCGCCTGACAATAGAAAATGTTAAACAAGACAATTATCGTGTCGACTAGACAGTTGTTTGATATCAGAAGCAGCCCATTATATAACTGTACATCTGTAGAATTCCAGTAAGACTGGAGTCAGGGTGTCTTGTAATCAGTACAATTGTAATACTGTCAGACAATTATAAACCGTTACATCCCAATGGAGGTTCACCAGTTCCATAACGCTAACAGTAACAACGATTACAAAGAAAAGAAAGTCGCTCTCCCTGGCGGTCCGTGCACTGCATACAGCAATGGAAAGCTGCAAACATTATTTCTAACATTTCGTCAGCTTAGAATAATAAGGTCATAACGTGCTAAAGTAATCCACTATTGGAACACCAAACATTCAACCAAACTGTCGACATATTCGGTCAAGATCAAATGCACTTGGTACATGGACTTTTATGACATGGTCAAACGACATTCATATAACTTGTTATGGATACATACATATAACAAGAGTACTGCTGGTTTCTATGCAATGTTATGTCAGCATTATAATAAACCGGTATCGTACCAAAGGTAAACACATACCACTTTGTCATACATATTGATCAGGAATTAACAGGGCGATAATGCCTCCCTTCCAGAGTCAATACGCAGATGGCTGTTGCAAATAGCAACCTATGACCTCATTCGGAACTACTAGGTAACGTAGTTGTGCATAGACTGGAACCACAGCTCTCTGTTGAGCTCTGTCTCAGAACCATGTTCTGACAACGTCTCTGACGTCTTACAATATGAAAGTATGACCATGTAACCAGTTAAAGCCATGTTGCGCAAGTTGTTTAAAATGCTCCTAACCAGTTAAAAGTAGAGTATGTTGTGTAATGAATGACAGATCCGTGCCAAGTACCGAACTACGGCAACTACGTACAATTGGGAAATGGATAGTAGTTGACAGCGAAGAGCCATTCATAACGCCGTTCCAACAGTATCACCTTTATAATTGGCATAGAACTTATCTTCACAAAGGTGTATAAAATAACATTCGTGAATTACATTTTAACTGTACATCAACGACCGAGAACATAAATATTTTACATACGCCGCGCTGTACCTAGACATTATTCGTCAATTAGCAGCCAAAAAGAGCCATCAACATTCTTATATTATATGCTGGTAGGTCCTTTTCGCTGTCAATGGATGGCTATAAGACAAACGAAACGAAACAGATTATGGACAAGCGAAGTGGAGACAGCAGATTCTCCATTGTGAAGTTTGCTGTACGGTAATCATACAGTCTGCTGCATGACGGAGCATTATTTAACCTAACCTGAACTTCATTGACCTACTCACACCTATAATTTGTTGAAATGATGCATGTCATTATATCTACGTTATGTCTGCAAACAGATAGAGGTCAGTATGGCTTTAATTCCGTCATTTACACATCAAACGAAAGTTTTCTATACGAGTATAGAGTCAGTAAGCATGGGTTAAAGGTGGGGATTACAGTCTGATCTATATAAGGTCGGGAGACAATTGAGTCGGGGTCAAAAGCCCTATTATTTGACAATTTATCAGAGTAGGCAGAGATAAGCACCTCAGATGTTAGACACAAGGCAGGGACATAAATCAGCGTAAACACGTAATAAACTTTCATGTGTCAATAAAGGGGAGAAATTACACTATTTGATATCACCTTTCGTCTAGCGGTCGGACAATAAGGTATATTTACGTTGAAAGCTTTAAGATAAAAAGTGAAGACCCTACATTAGGTCATCAGTGTTTGTATATTAGTACATGTATTGTCATGTAAATAAATAACACTTGTGTATAATGGTATTAAAATCATTTAATGAGGTAAATCAGGAACGTGCCAATTCAACTGTGTAAATACTACTACACTGATGTGAAAAACAAATGATCGGTGATTTGACGCACAGGAGAACACGGTGGCATCGTCATATTTACCATGGTCAGAGAATTGTTCCATTTTTGTACGGGTCTGGCGGAACTGAATACCGGTTTAACGCTTTGACGGAATTCAGGATACATGTCTTTTGAGTTTCAACCTAGCGTTACATCAGTTTCCAATTCCACCGGAGCCATATGATCCCCATATTAGCTATTCTGTGAAAATTTCGTCAAAATCCGTTAAAAAATGTAGGAGTTGCACATAGAAGGCCAGACGACCGGGTAGACGGACTTAGTAACGGACGGGCAGACGGAAATTAAGATGCAAATCATCACCATATCCTCGGAATAATAACATGAAAACAACATCATTAGTTGGGTGTTTTGAAAAGCAAAAGATTCAAAATCAAAACGAAAAACTCAACAAAAATAGAATTCTATACATGTACTCAACCCCACAGATAAATAGAGCATTTGAATTGTGGATAAATTCAATCGAAGAACAAAGAGCATTTACCCAACTGACAAAAGAAATGAAATACTAGTATGGACTAAAATGTGCCAATATGAGGGTATAATTATTAGTACCATAAACTATAATAATAAAATTTCAAGCCTTTTCTTGTGAAAATTTTAGGAATCTAGACAAGGGACTCAAATACCCACTTGTTATAATTGACAATAAATCACATATATAGATAGTACAATGCTTATATTGCCAGATAACCATCGTCTCAGCACTTGCCTTAAATCACTTTTGGACTATTTAATTTTGAAGGAAGACCAGCCTTATATTGACATTACTTGTATACGTTCACCCATTGGGCGGGTCACTTAGATGTATGTATTTCTCACGTACTCGCGGTTCTCCGTCCAGGGAACAGTGTCACGTGACGAGCATTCTTCAGTATCCCAGCCACCCGACACACTTACCTACTTCTACATCAACACCGTTGTTACAATAAAAGCTCATTATACTTACGTCAATTACGCCTGCCTGGTGTATGACTAGAGTCCGTACAAAGCGCTAACGGTAATGTTTCTCCTGTTACCCCAGACACCGCTTTGATCTTTACACGTTCAATGTAATATAGATAGGAGACTACGGACATTAATCTTCAATATTGCCTTCGTCCAGGTCGAGACCTTTATATCTGTTCAGTACTGACAACCAGACATCAAGTGTTATCAATAGGGGATTAAAGAGGCGGTACATTTCTATACAATACTGTCTGTGTGGCCATACATCACCCACCACGACACATAGATACATATATAGGGTCTATATAGGATCACATTGCACATGATCACAAAACTCACCATATTTCCCGAAGCTAATAGTTCACATTTAGTACTCTAGATGCTCATTGACATTTAGTAACGTTGATGATCAAATTATGTCCGTCTCACCAAACAAATTACAAATCATGGGGAAAATCTAACAAAGGGAAACAACTGCTAAAACCCACGAATTCAATATAATACACGAGTTGTCTTTCTTGTTTTGCAAAAAAACTCTTTGTTGACCACCCGAGTTGTGTTTCAGAAGCAGAAAAGAACAGTGAACGTGGTTTATTGCGGGTAAATGATGTCTCAGTTTGATCTATACACAGTTATCCTAGTTTGGACTATATGCAATTGTCCAAGTTTGGACTTAATGCAGTTGTCCTAGTTTGGACTATATATGCAATTGTCCAAGTTTGGACTGTATGCAATTGTCCTAGTTTGAACTATATATGTAGTTGTCCAAGTTTGAACTATATGCAGTTGTCTAAGTTTGAACTATATGCAGTAGTCCAAGTTTGAACTATATGCAGTTGTCTAAGTTTGGACTATATGCAATTGTCCAAGGTTGAACTATATGCAGTAGTCTAAGTTTGGACTATATGCAGTTGTCTAAGTTTGAACTATATGCAGTAGTCCAAGTTTGAACTATATGCAGTTGTCTAAGTTTGGACTATATGCAATTGTCCAAGGTTGAACTATATGCAGTAGTCTAAGTTTGGACTATATGCAGTTGTCCAAGTTTGGACTATATGCAGTTGTCCAAGTTTGGACTATATATGCAGTTGTCCAAGTTGGGACTATATAAGCAGTTGTCCAAATTTGGACTATATATGCAATTGTCCTAGTTTGAACTATATGGAATTTTATGCGTTTTATGAAGGTCTTACATCTAGATTCTTGATTGTCAAGAGGAATGTTGGTTACCATGACGCTGTGTTCTTGAGTACATATGACCAGTTATATCACAGTCATAGCTTTGTAATTAAGCATTTGTGGTTGTGCAAGCATAATTTAGGGTGACCAGTTACATTGGAGTTATTGCACTTGGTTAATTTACGAAATAAAGAAGCTTGAAACTTGTTTATAAAACTAGTTATTTTTCAACTTAGGACAAACGTTATTCACCTACAAATCTAAAACACTTTCAACTTCAATGCAGATACAGAGTTTTTCTAATAGATTCTACTGTGAAACACTCAATCATCAATTTCTGACCATAACATGGAAGTGTTTATAAAGGTAACTAAGGTATAATCTTACCAATATTTTCACCAAGATCTGCCAAACCACCAGGGAACTTCCAGGTAGAGGTAAACTGAAAACAGAACAACACAAGTTGTCAACAACTATAAATTATATAGATCCCATACTTACATTTTATAATGCTCTTATACAAGACTCTAACCTTAGGACTGAAACTTAACACCCATCCTGATGTTAAACAATGCTATGGAAGATAACAGAGACCAAAAGGCAAAAAAAAATTGTTAAAAACTTAAAAGCCACAGACATAACCAATATAAGTATGCTAGTAAAAAGCATCATGCGACTAAAACACATTAGTACATGCCACGGGTAAAGAGGTATCACAGAACATTTATCAGGGTGTATGGATCAATCTGTTTTCTTTCTATAACCAAGATGAGTATGTTCGGGCTACATGTAATAGATCACTTACCAGACTCTTTCTCTCTTGTATCACTAGTAATTCCTGAGTATGTTCCCTGAGAACAACACCTGAAACCCAATCATGATCAAAGTTAAACAAGAAAATATAAACAATATAGTACATGTATGAAAATATTATAAGACAGAGTTATGCAGTTTACACACAGCCCTCTTTTTCTATGATTGTATGCAGTTTTAATTTTTTTAACACAGTCTAAACATTCTAGGTTTAGATTCTTAAAAGTTCTTATAAGGACCACATTGGAAATAAGGGTTCTTTTGAACACTTTGTATTGTTATTTTTGGTATTTCATGTTGATTTGACACTGCTGTTTTATTACTTTATGCTCCACATTTAGTGTACTTGATTTTTTTAATAATATTATGGTTGCCAAGTAATCTTCTCCATGAAACAGCCAAATCAAACGACCAGGTGAAAATGAAGCATTATAGGGCTACTGGACTAAGTTGTTTCGTGAAGAACATTATTATCTGGTTCCCACCCTCAAGTATTAAAAACCACTTCTTAAACATTGGGGCAAGAAATAGAACACAAGTATGTCAATGCCCCAGAGTGTACCCTGTACTTTAATTGGAAGAACAGGAAGGAACCAGACTGTAACCTGCTCAATGAAATAGCTAGCTCAGTAGATATTACCTATATTTCTTTTAAATGACTGCAAAGTATTAATTGCTAGTTAATTAACATACCACAAACTCCCAGTTGATGTGAAGCAAACCTGGGTGTAGCATCATCTCTATCTAGGAGCCACAATTTGAGCAAACATTCACTATTCTCAGCATTGTGAAACTCAAAGCCTTCTTCAGCTGCCACATCAATATATCGGCTGTATTTTATGGGTAGTCTCAACCATATAGCATTCCTACCTTCTTCTCTCCAACTCTTCAAGGATTCTAAAGTAACAGTAAAGTTGACATATAATGGAAAAAAGACTAATATGAATACTTTCATTCATTAGAACTAGTCAAATATGAATGCAATCTAGAGGTTAAAAAGCAATCATCGTAAGCTGTTTTACATGGCTATCATAAGTCAGCCTTATAAATTCTTTTTTATAATAAAATTGAAAAATAACCTGCCTAGATTGTGTTGCTGCATTTACACTTTGGTGTCAGAGTTGAAATTCTTTTTTAGTAAGTTAGCGTGAAAACTCGGGTCAAGTATGCAAAACATTTTCAAGAATTTCGTAGTTGAACCTCAGAAGAAAGTTATCCCTTCAATGTTTCCCACCCGAATAGTGATGATCTGGTCAATTACCTAGAGATAGCCTGTAGTACACATGGCTGTGCCTGGCATGTTACAGAATCAAGGAGTCAATTCAGAATGAGCTGCAGAATCGCGCCTAGGTTCTTTATACAATTTTTCTTTCCTCAAAGAAACTTTCAAGTCTGAAGTCAATGGCCAAACTCACATGGAAAATAACAGGTTCACTTGCACTTGGGTCTCAGCCTGACAGTCAAATACAAACAAATAGATAGATCATTACAGAGCTTTGTAATAACCATGAGGAAATATTGAAACCTCATTGCGTAAAATGTTGATTGTTACTACACAATGTACCACACTTTTCTCTAAATGTAAATATATGTATGTTATGTATGGGCCTGTGGCCTCAATTCTCAAACATGTTTCTAAATAAACTGTAAAACTGTAAACTGTTAAAACTTGTAAAAAGATTTTACCTTTCAAGATATGATGAAAGTCTGAGGTAGCAGTAGAGGGAGGTATTTGTGTTTGTAAATCAACAGTTATTCCATTAAATCTATCCACATCACCAGATAACATGTGTAACTTTCTGTGAAAACACTGAACTTTGTGTCTCAAAGTTGTATGTCTGAATATACCACTCCATAGTCTGGTCAGAGCCACCATGATTCCTGTTAAAGCAAATAAACATAATAATTAACACAGTTTAGCTTGGAGAATACAGAGGGAATTAGACAGAGGAACCTTCCCAGCAAGCGGGAATTTGACAACCTTACAGATTCCCGGTGGAATACACTTTGGTCCGGTTCTTAGACCCAGGAATTACTATGTGATTACATGTCCTAACTCTTTGGATTAAGACTGTAAGCATTCTCTCTAGGATGAGGATTTAGATATTAAAGTACATGTATCACAAATGTCTAATTCCTCTAGTTGCTATGCGATAACTATAAACAAAATGCATGGTATAAAAAGTGATATTACAAAGTAGCAATATTTGAGAGCATGGCGATATTGAGCGCTATGCAACAACACGCTACCAGTGAGCTGTTTATTTTTCTTTTGGGGAGAACACACTGACAGCATACTACTTATCAGCCTTTCACTAGACAAACACTTCCATGAACAAATTAATGACTGTTAATTGTGCACCACTCAATTAGTCAGTCAATAGTTCACATATAAAGGTATGATATCAAGTGTTCATGGGTAGCCATTAAACGAATCTGTTATGGTACCTTACTGTTCTAGCAATGCGCTTCATGTAGCAATTTACTTAAAATAATAACATGCAACAGGGTGTTTTGTCCGAATAGCGTTATATCCGAAATTTGCAATTCTGAAAAAAGTTACGTAAGTCGATGTGGACATATTACTGAATACTAAACATCGTACAATCCGAATTATTAGTTTATCAACAAACAATTTTAAGTGATAAAAGCGAATGACAATGATTTTATTTGTCAAAAACACGAAAAATATAAGGTGAACTCACTTTTGACCTCGGATGTGAATGTTTATCTACCGACACCAAATCTTTTTACTGCGGGCCTTATAATCTGTAGCATTGACCAGTTGACAGGTACGTAAATTTGACAGGTGACAGGTTTTGTATTGACGTTAGATTTATCTTTACTCACGGACTGTGTAGATGACAGCATTGTCTTACAGTCGTCTTTATGATTATAACATAGTGGATGTGTGTACAAATATGTATTTTTGATGCGTGTATACAATATTGCAGCTAATTGAAATTTAATTGGTACTGTATACTAGCTGTACTGTGTATGTCACATTGTCTTGATTCCTATCGATACTTGGTATTGTTAATTCATAAACAGGTAAATACACCAGTATTTATATTTTTGCTATCAAATTAATTTAAGATCGTTCAGATTAATGATTGTAAAATTAGTAATTAAGTAAAAATACAAAGTGAAAGTGAAAGTAAAATACAAAGGTATAAATGAAATCGGATATAACTTTCAAGAAATAATTAATAGATGAGCACACATCTAGACATTCTTTATTTTGGACTACTGAAATGTCAATGGATATATTTATAAATTTGCTGTATTGTGTCTATTAGAGCTTTTTCTCATTGGGTATTGATGAGAAATCATCTAATGTACATGTATTGCTATGTTTTATAATCTACACATACAGTAATTGTAAAAAAAATTTTTTTTAGTTAAACCCTTTCATAGTTCTGGCACATGAACACTATCCATGACTATGTAAGGCCATTACTAAGCAACACTTAGAGAAAATAAAAGGGCTGTTTATAGTGTTTTGGCATAAGTATTACTATAGATGAAGTTCTGAAAACAATAATTGATATTGGTCCTCAAGTTTTCTAACGTCAATCTTTTATGTGTACATATTTGTAATTTTTCATCTTGTCTTGAAGTACATGTTTATATCTAATTTCAGGAACATGTCAAGTAAAGTTTTAGCGTGTCGTTTCCTCCGACCCGATGCCAGTGTAAGGTTATACTGTTTCCCATGGGCAGGAGGTGGAGCCAACTTCTATAACAACTGGGGCAAACATTTACCTGATAATATAGAAGGTATACCTGCATGTAAATTGTGAATATTTATGTAAACAGTAGAAACTCTTAATTCAGAGCAGCCCTCGGTAGAGCAACAACCTCTCTATAACAATACCTTCAAAATGTCCCTATTAGCTGATGATATTTACTATTAATTTAACCTGTTGATCAGCAACCTCTGTAAAATGTCCCATATTTGCAACTCCCAAAGGGTGTTGCTTAACAGAGGTTGTACTTAATTTCAAAATGATTCATACATGCACATTGTACATATAATTTCCCATAATACTTAGAATTGTCATCTAGGTAGTCACTTTATTTTATTGTTATGCAGTACATGGTGTTTGTCTTCCTGGTCGAGAGGTTCGGTATAAAGATCCGATGTATGAAAACCTTCCACAACTGTTAGATGATGTCTCATTGGCCATATTCAAATCTTGTCAGGGAAAACCATTCGCATTATGGGGACATAGGTTTGTTAGAAATTTATTGCTGTAAATAAAATTTTGTGTTTTTGTTGAAAAAGACCCTTTCGTAAGGACATAATTACACGGATATCTTATCCACTAATGTAAGTCATATACTACAGTTCGATGGAAATTATGAATAGTCTAGGGGATTTAATTTCATGGTTGGGATCATCGAGGAAATCCATGAAATTAAATCCCCCTCGAATATTTATGATTTAAATAGTCTTTTTAACAGACATAAAAATTTACATTTTAATAAGTAAGCCGATCCTGAAACTTACCTAGAACATCAGCCTACCATTGAGGCATTTTCAATCAAATATACATGAATATATACATAAAGCTTTGGTTGGAAAAATCTCATGAAAGTATTTCTACTATATTTATGTTGTAGTTATTTGTGATTCCTAGTATATTATGTACTTCAGTATGGGAGCCTTATTGACGTATGAGGTTGCCGGGTTGTTGAAATCTCGTCACAACATAGAACCAGTTCATATATTTCTCTCTGGAGTCTCAGCACCACATGTAAGTTACCTACTGTTATATATAACTTTGTCAAATTGAGATTCATTTATAAAGTATTATATCAACCAATATAAAAATTGACTTTTAATATATGCTAGATATATTGAAAAAGAACTTAAATTTTTTTTGAAAAAAATGGAATTGTTCTTTCTCGAAATTTAGGTTTTATATAGAACCAAAATTAATTTGTTTTTCAATGATACTGTTGCCTGTGTGTTTAGTTGCTTTTACAGTAAATAAATAAAATCATACCTTTAAATCTATTTTATCTGTAAAAAAACATGGTCCAATTGATAAATTGAAAACCTTATTGCGTACAATATTTCGATAAACTATAAAACTTTACGATCTTTGCTCTGGTGTATTGTACATAGCATTAAAATGTCAATACGCTGTTGGAAAATTAATTACACAAAGGAAATACACTCTGTATAATTAATTATTATGTTTTTTACAAGTGTTGTTTGGATTATTTCTTGTTTTAAATATGTGATCAGAATCAATTCTAAGCTTTTTGTATGTGTTTTAGTCTGAAAAAAGAAAACAGACGTCTCTTGATGTAAAAAACTACACAAAGGAAGAATTCATTGATCTACTAGGGCGTTTTGGTAAGTCAAATAATGTTCAGTTTAATATAGTTCTATGTTCACTTATACACTGTATTTGAAAAATTGATGTGCCTATTTTTAAGGAGCACAACCATGGTCGAAAGAAACTTTGACATGGTTTGAAATTAACTTTTTAAAGGGAGACAACTGTTTGAAATAAACTTTTTAAAGGGAGACGACTGTGACTGACATAAACTTTAAAGGGAGACAACTGTTGTGATCGAAATTACTTATTTAAAGTGAGACAACTGTGGTAAAAATACTATTAAAGGGAGACAAATTTGTAGAAAGAACTTTTAGAGGGTGGCAGGGTGACAATTAATTGTAAGCTTTTAAAAGGGAGACTACTGTGCTAACAGTAAACTTTGACGGAAGGCAACTGTGGTTGAAATAAACTTTAAAGTGAGGCAATTGCGGTAAAATAAATATTAAGAAAGGATAGCAGCTGTGAATGAAAATACAAACTATCATTGGTACTCAGCTTGTATCACATTTTATAAAATTAATTTTTGTTGTATGATTTAATGTTCACTATGATAACAGGTTCTGTAATTCTAGGTTCTGCCTGTTTATGTACTTTTTGAATTTATCAATATAGTTTGTATAGTACAAAAAAGGTAAATTTAGTATAGCTCAAAAAAGGTAAATTTAGTATAGTACAAAAAAGGTAAATTTAGTATAGTACAAAAAAGGTAAATTTAGTATAGTACAAAAAAGGTAAATTTAGTATAGTACAAAAAAGGTAAATTTAGTATAGCTACCTGAATAAATATTCACATATATACAGTTGTCTTCAAGTTAATTAAACTATTATGCAGTTTGTCAAATAATTTTGAAGGTGACTAAACATTGATGTTGTTTATTTTATGAATCAGGTGGAACCCCAAAGGAGGTTCTGGATAACAAGGAAATGATGGATATATTTTTACCGCCGCTACGTGCAGATTATGAGCTTATACCACAGTTCAGGTAGAGAAATGTTTTCATTGGTATACCTTCATACCTTCATATATCTATCAATAACCGTCTAGACTCATGGAAGAAATAGGGCCTTGTTCACAAACATTATAAATCTAAAACTCTAGACTTAGACTTAACATTGTCAAATGTTCTATTCGCCCTCATGTTGTTATAAATGTACCGATTTTTATGTAAATAGGTATGCATGTTCAGTTGGTAACAACAAATACTCAGATAAAATTTTACATGATTAAATCGTATTGCAAAGAAATGGCAACGATTATAAATGTTGCAATTTTAAGTCTACGTCTGAGTTTCAGTCTGACAATGTTGGTGAATAAGGCCCTAGGTTTGCAAAATACTGTAATGGCTAGGCAATGCTGCCGTAACTGTGGTGCTTTGGATTCAGATTGTCTGTACACTACAGTATTTCATATTAATTTTGTGCATAGCCAGAACTTCAGAAGCTGTAAAATTATTGCCCTTGACATAAACAACTGCCTCAAAATTGCTCACCAGGGTGTACACATTGGCAATAAGGCATGAGCAAAGTCAAACACTTCACTAACTTGTTGGAATCGCTAAACAATGCTGAATTGCTCAAATTCTGTTTGGCTGACTTTTTTAAAGGTGTATATTGGCTAGGGCTGTAACGGTACGCTCACCTCACGATATGATACGTACCGTCAATTTTTCTAGCGGTTCGGTTTATTTCGGTATGATACAATATTCTCTAACCACAGCTTAAATACTACAACTTTTAAGTGACAGTGAATGTTTTTATTCTATAATCGCAATTATTATGTGGCTATCAACTACTTTGAATGATTTTCGACAATATGACGCATATCTTAATACAATGAAAACGAATGATTAAACTTAATCAGAGGGGTTTCAGACATTTTCGTTCTCTGAACATTATTTTGCTCATAAAAAAGGTTATACCGAACCGTACCGAAATTTGCAACTCTTGTACCGTGAACCGTGTGGGACTGAAGTCCGCGGTCTTTCGTGTACCGCGGTATACCGTTACAGCCCTAATATTGGCTCGTAGACCAAATTATAAACTTAAGATTTTTGCTTATTAACTTGTACGAACGTTTGAATGAATTTTGTTATTTAATAAAAGTTAAGTGTATTATGTTTCCAGTTATGAGTCACCAGCAGACAGAGCATACATATTTACATGTCCAGTTGATATATTTGAAGGAAAGGAAGATATTGAACATGACTTGCAAGGTATGAGTATACAATTAACATTACGCCAGAGCATAGATCACTCCGTCTGCCTGTGTGTCGAATGTTGCTTGGCGAAGGTATTCAAATTAATCCATTGGGCCATGTCATTACAATTTATCATGAAAATTGATATAAAGGGTATTGATTGACAATTTGCGGAATGTCAATTATCATGCAATGTAGAATATATTATTAAGTAAGTCAAAATTGTCACCCATATCATTTAAATGTCCAGCTAACTTGGTTTAAGGAGACACCAATACTACATCTTCTGAGCTTATAATACTCACACAAAAACATAGGTAGGAGGGATATGAAGGAGTAACTTTGTTTTTAAAAACTTGGTCCATTTGTTCACCACCATGAGATGGTCTGTCATACACAAAAGCAGTGTGCAGTGTCAGGGGATAGAACGCATACAAGTTCTGCACTCAAGATTTTGCTTACCACAATTTTATGAATGTATTTAAAGGAATATTTTAGTTCTTAGAATGTTCTGTGGGGAGTGGTGGCCTAGAGGTAGGGCACACGCTTCAGGATCGAGAGGTCCAAAGTTGAACCCTGATCTGGACCTCTGGTTAATTTCTCTTAGCAAGTGTAACCCACATGATCCACTCCACCAAGTTGTAAATTGGAATCTGTTAGGGCAATGTCTGTTTCTGGGCACCGCAGATCTATGTTGGCTGCCACACCCACAGGAGAAAAATAGTTCCCATGGAGACTCGAATATCAGTTTCATTAGGTAGCCCAATGACCAGCGAAAGTTAAAATGTAAAAGGGTGGTTGAATGGCTGAACAGCAGAAAACAGCCCACAAAAATTGGTAACTGAAAATGTTTATAACAATATGCTATAAGAAAGTTTATGATAACCATTATGATTGACTATTTCAGGTTGGAAGGACATCACTACAGGACCTTTTTCTATAACATTTCTGGATGGTGGACATTTTTATTTAAAGGAACCATCCAATACATTGAAGTTGTGTAACTACATACAGCTAGCATTAAATGGCTGTGCTCTGTGATGTATACTTTATAGAAACTTTATCAGTATTCTTGTCTGCCAACTTATCATACTATCATAGAAAGCCAAGTGCGATGTCTGTGTGCGAGGCAAATAAGTAGTTGAAATTATCGGAGATAATACAAGATTTCTTATCTAATACCTTACTGACTGTAGTGACAACGACCATGTTAGTGTCATTTGAGCAATTTTTTAAAAGTTGTTTCAGTGGCGCAGTCGGTATGGTCACAGTCACTTCAGTTCTAAACTTACATAACAAACATTATGAACCTATTCACCGTTGTGATTGATCCTCCATCAATCCAAGATGGAAGTTAGGTACCAATGTGTTTCAAATATTGGTTGACTATTTAAGTTATTTTATTGTCTTGTTTATAAAATCTGCAATAATTTGTTGTATTTGTTGTATTTGTTTACAATATGTGTCAGACCAATCTTTTCTCTTGTTAATAAACAAGAAAATCTTGCTACGTCTTAATTGTATAGAAACATACAGTAGAACCACACTATATTGACATACAGGTCAATCTCATCTAAATCAGACCCATCACAAACATACATATTATGTTCCTCTACTTTACACTGATATATAGGATCTGATGACATTCACCATTTCGGTCATGTTGATGTAAACTTTACATCATCTAATCAAAATCGCTTCTTTCACAAATCTGAAAGTGCAGAGAATCTCTGCTGTAGTTTACAGTGAGAGTTCTTTAAACTTCAAACATAGCAGGCTAAGCGTAAGACTGACTTTAGTACACTCTTTACATAGATGAATAGCCACAATACAACATGTACTATAGAGGTCATTTGAATGTGACCTTTTATGTAGTGTAGTCAGATCAAACGAACAGCATAAAGAAATGGAACAAATGTTAGGATCTGATTTTGATGAGATTTCATACAAGTTCTCTCTCTATGGTGCGCTTAAACTGATGCCGTCCTTACCATGCCTGTAGACTCAGCCCAAGGCTTTGGAGCAATCTGTTAAACATGAGGAAACTATCATGAATTTCATTATGAAATAGTATTCACATGGTACACAGACTGGCATGAATATTCCAAGCCAGGTTCTGATGGGTAGTGCACTGGATGTGTTGTCCTGGTTGCAGCAGGTTAGATTCCATCATGAAAATCACACTGGTTTCCATTTTCCACAAGTTGCTGGTTCCTTGTGGAAAGGTAAATTAGAACGAGTTATATTAGGACATGGTGCAGGAAAACTGCACCTTATCCTCTTCCTACATCAGTGGTTAGTCATGCTCCAATGATTCTGACAAAGAATACAGTTACTGTAGTGGATGAGAATACCCTTTTTATATCGCCCATCTTTGATGACGGGGTATATTGCTTTGCTCATGTCAGTCTGTCTGTAAACATAATGGTATGCACAAGGATCTTCAAACTGTATGTGGATGTTGTCCAGCAACAGTAGATGACCCTATCGATTTTGATGTCAGCAGGTCAAAAGTCACTGACCATTACCATTTATTTCAGACCAGTTGATTTCCGTTCAATAACTCGAGAACACTTTGCCCTATGATCTTTAAGTTTTCAATTAGTTTACATTAGATGACCACTATTGATTTTGAGGTCAGAATGTCAAGGTCACTATGTGGTTAATACATTTTTCCAATATTTGGCTGCCATGGGGGGCATATATTTTTTACAAACATCTCTTGTTATGTTGTCGATGAAACATGGACACACTGGTTCCATTGTTATTTTGTCCTTGGTATGGTCATACCTCCTGAACATAAAACAGTCAGAAACATTCTACCACTAGACCATCAAGGCAGTTACTTGACTACCAGAAAGACTAGTTATTTGGAGTCAGAAAGAAGAAGCAACACATGATTTACTGCATTAGAAGTAGTGAAGAGTTAGTTTTCATTTATTTACAAGTTTATAGAATTTTAAAACATAGAACCCACATTGACTTAGAACAGTTAAGTGTGTGGTATACAGTGAGTGACCGGCCATGTGTGTACGTACACATCACACGCAGTCCTCCCTACAATGTATAAAATTGTGTTAGCAACTATGTGAAAGAAGCCGTTGGAAACAGAACATAGACAGTACATTGTTAAAAATACAATTTTACATTTCATCTTATCATTTTTACAATAGATATTCATTGATCCAAACAAGTATACATTGACCATAACCAATGATAAAACCTACTTCTTCTGGCATATTGTGAAATGTATGCATTAACAATAGTAGATTTGATAGAATTATGTTAGCTTTAATAACATTTAAATATAGGCTTAATCAGTTAATTATTAATGTATGACCATGCTGGGGTAATGAATCATTGATGCATTGGGAAAACTTCTTTTTAGGGTATATATGTCTTCTAAGAGAATAAAATTCTTAACTACAACATTTGACTTACAGTTTGAGATTAATTTTTTTCTAATCCCTTTTAAAATGATAATTGTAGATGATTACAGAATGATATGATTAAAATGAAGACAAAACCTTGCAGCAGTTCAAACCATGACAAACCTTCGACTGAATCAATCTATTCGATTATTTAATATGCTGTGACCATCTCAAAGGTGTTAAAATTAAGAGTGGAAAAATGTACTTATAAGCTAAGCTAGAAAAAATAGTCGAATAAAATCCACCCTGCTTCTCAGAAGATTAACAAGCCAGCAAATACTTCTGATTAATTACCAATTAAGAGCCAATACTAGCAATCATAATTAATTTGATAGCATTTAAGCAAGTCTAGCAACAATAATAAACATTGTCAAAATTATGCTCAAGTTGAAGTTTTTACTAACAGTAACAAAATACAGGAATGTTTTGGAACTACAAAATAAAGATACACAAGTCATACATTTTTTGTGCAAGTTAAGTTTATACAAACATTTTTTTCATACAAATCTCCCGAAGCATCTCAAATAGAAATCTCATCTCAATTTGAGATTTTTCTCAACTCAAAGAGTCTAGAATTTGAGATAAACCTGAAATTTAAGCTCTGTAAATTTTACTGTAATAAACTAGGAATAGTGCTTTCTGTTCTCATGACCATTCTAATTTTCTAAATGGCATATGGAAATAATTGAAATGCGATTTAGCTCAGATTGAGATGTTAGCGAAATCCGGGATATATCTCCAGAAGTATCTCAAACACAAATCTCATAAAAAATTGAGATTTTTCTCAAATTTGAGCCTATTTTGAAGTTGAAGCTCTTAGTCTTGCAGGCTTATTTGGAAATTAACTAAAAGATATATAACAATATTTTACCTGAAATTTAGCTTAAATTAAGATACTTTGTGAGATAATAGCCTGATACATCGTAGTGAATGGCCGACAACCAGAGATGCTTGGTGGACTAGAAAACTAAGAATGTCTTGAACGCTAAAACTTAGTAAAAGGATGTTTACATAAATTGCCCATGACTCTATTAGATAAAGTTGATAAATGATGAAATGATATATTGTTACATGTACTTCTATATCGTGAGATCAAAGGCTTCGAGCATAAAATCAACAAGAACGGTTAAAATTTAGTTTAAGTGAAAGTAGATATTGAACACCATAGGATAAAATATGCTTCTTATAGGCATATACACTAGATTCATCTTTAACTCCTGTTATGTATTATTAATCAAAACATCATTATGATCATAAAATATGCCAAAATATACACTTATATGACTACTATATTTTGTTGATGAGGGCATTATTTTTTTTTTCAATATTATCGTAACTTTGTCATTCAAATACCCATGGAGCATTTTTTGCAGTATATTTCATCTAAGATAGCGATATAAAAACAATCTTTTCAATTTACGAAATCCAATTTTCTCAAATACAACATAAATTCTAGGATGTACGGTAAATTGAATTACAATTTTAATTAAAAGAATATGGCTACAATTGAGTATGTTCTTCTGTATGAACTGCTTAAAAGAATAGCTTACAGTTAAGATAAATATTTTAACTATTCTGAATGTGTATTAATAAGAACCAAAGTTGACATACAATTTAGATGAAAATTATAAAGCTATAGATACCTACCTTGAACAGTCAAATACATGTATCTTTTTATATTTCAAGTTCATACACACTAACCTACCAACTGCAATCTAAATAAAACCTTGTTAAAACCATAAATATTTTCTGGTACCAGAATATCTACTTTCACTTTCGCTTTCATTTTCAACTGTCAGATGGTACCATCATTTCCTATTCAATTAATTGTAATGATTTACAATAAGCACACAATCAGAACAATTAGCGAATAGAGAAATAAGCGCACCATGTCAAACAAAATAACACTGCATCCTTTATGCCTACGTACAGAATTCTATAAACATATTATACGAAACCTCCCATAAAGGAGTTAGCACACAAGAAAACACAAATACTGCACAAGTAATGATAATATTTCCACCCTTCAGGTTGTATTGACAGGTCGAGGTCACTAGTATTCTAATATAACACTTGATTCAGTAAATAAAATGCTTGGAAATAATATATAGAGCAATAATTTTAAAAGTAAACTTGCTAATTTACAGGAGAAAACTAGACAATACTGTAAAATCATTAAATTTCGTATGGGATTAAATTTCGTGGATTTCGTGGTTCACTTCAACCACGAACTTTAATCCCAACGAACATTGATTTTGACCCTTGTTTTGTTACCTGAAATTCTAAATCCACGAATTCAAGTGCCAACGAAATTGTCTTTTTTTATCAAACCACGAAATTTCGTCCCAACGAAATTATATGATTTTACAGTATGTGAAAACCTTTAGCATGTATGACTGCCTTTTCATTTGCAACAACACTGGATCAGCTTGGATGCATGTGGATATCGGATCAAGAGCAAAGAATAGGAGGCCAAATGGTACATCAATTTGTCAATTTATAAGCAGCCTTTTCTCCAAGGTTGTAAACAAGCATAGTTAAACTAGTGACCAAGCAAACCTGCATAATTTCTGATGAAGACAAATAAAACATTGGTACAAGCACAAGACTGTCATAATTTGTTTAGCACATGATGTAGTAAAACATAGAACAAGACATTTTGATAAAGTAAAATAATTGTCTTCACAGATTTTCAGAAACGTGAGCAACAACTTCAGGGTGGAAATTACAAATAAACAAACATAGGACACTCACATCCATCTATGTTGAAACATCATCAGTTATCTAATATAGGATAAAAATATTGTGATTTAAAAGATACAAAAAAAGACATGTTGCATTTCAAATGTAAAATACATATGTATTGCACATATTACAATCAATGTATGAAAACTAAACAAAAGTATCATCGCATACATAATTATCACTTTTACAACTTAATAATTTCACAAGTACGAACATTACCAGTCTTGAAAATCTTCGGAAAGAAAAATCTTCGGAAAGACTATTAATTACCGTTATCAAGCAATCTGTTCAATTAGAACTTATCCAGTAGCTCGGAAAATTAGAATGTTTCCAGTTGTTCGGAAGTAATAATTGATTCGGTCAAGTAATTTCGACAAGAAATATGTATAAAGGAAAACTATTCCAATTGCTGAATCAAACAAGTAATTTCAAGTCCTGAATCTGGCTTGAATCAACAATAAGAAAGTTAACTGAAGTTGCACACTTTGTGACAAAGAGACAAATCACAGACGTATACAAAAACTGCCTCATATGCAGCTAAAGGTCAAATCATAAAAACAAAAATTGAATTGTTCATTTTTTAAATTTTTATTTTACATTTTTATCATATGATTTATATCTAAAAATGCTGTCCCTAAATTGGGACTCAAATTAAAACCACATATTATAAATGTGCATATAAAGTGTAATAACATTAGAAAGGGCAGATAACTCTTTATTATCATAACTAACATTCAATTCCAAATAAATCTAAAGTCATTTTATAATTGCCAAAAACAAATAATTAAAGAGGCTTTAAGGTCAGCAAGTTAGTTAATTGCGCCAACTGTGGTGATTCGTTTTTTGAGGTTGTTAAATTAAATCAACATAATATTTAAGTGACTGGTCATTTGAAAAATAATTTTTCATTATTCTGAAGAAATCTGCTCTACCTAACGTTTTCATCAATATGAAGTGAAATGTGTCGTATGCATAGTACAGAGAATTTTGCCTTATCCTCGTCCTTCTATCGGCATAACGCAATATCAGATACTGTAAAATCATTTAATTTCCATGAGACAAAATTTCGTGGTTTGGATCAAAAGAACCATTTCGAAGTGACCTTAAATTTTGGATTTTGCACTTCAGGTAATAAATACAAGAGCCAAAACTTGTGTTCCATGGGATTTGATTTCATGGTTAAAGGTGAACCACGAAATCCACAAAATTTATTCCCCCAAGAAAATTTATAATTTTACAGTATACTGTCTACATTTATAATCCCAGGTTAATATTTACATAAGTGGGAAAGAGTTATGAAGGTGCCTTACAAATTTTTTAGGACCACAGCTGCAAGGTTTGCACGCAGAAATTTATTCAATGCAAGTACCTTGTAACATATTCATGCATAAAGGACTTAACATTAGGATCAGGTGAATATCTCTGTACGATATAGGATGCAATAACTTGTAGTAAAATGTAAAATATAACCTGAAAAACTTTAAATGCAAATTTCCAGATGTTTACAAACACTCCAGTGACAATAAAGCAACACAAAATGTAGTTCTCAAATGTTTTCAATTTTAAAAACAATAATGAAACAAAACCTTGCATCATATTTATCACATATCATACCACAGGCATTTATACATTTGGCTTTTCATATTGAAGTACACCTTGGGTTTGGAGCAAAATCATAATGACAACTTCAAAACAGATCTTACAACAGATGTGTATGAATGCAAATCCAGAATTATGTTGACCCAATGAAAGGATCTTATTTTGCTTTTAATAAAAACATTGAATGCACATGTTTGCAAATCCAATTAATTCACTAATGAATGTCCTGGCAGATAATAACATGTGGCTATCTCTGCTCTTAAAGGTTCTTATTTTGGTTAAAAAAATCACATATTGCACATGTTTACATGATATAATCCAATTAATTCCCTTGAAGAAAATGCCGGCAAAAAGATGTGACTTTCTCTGCTCTATCGTCAGTTCAATTGAGTCACAAGTTTGGCACCAAAAACCAACAAGGTATATTCAAACATATCACATAACTTTCATAAAAGACAAGCATGGCTTTTTTGTTAGTTAAAATAATGATGTTTCAGTTTTGTTCAAAGCTAACATACACACTTTGATATAGTCAAATTTTATATGCACAAAATATCATGATAAAATACTGATATTTATCAACAAGACACTAGATTAATAGTTAAAAGATCTACACTAACACAAATCAGAAAATCTAAGCTGCCAATTTAGGGACAGCACTTTATATCACATGGAATAAATACTTTAAAATCTGAGAAAATTTGAGATAATTATTAGATAGAATAAAACCAATTAAAACGATTGTTCACACAAGAAAATGAAGATTTGACAATGCAAAGAAGTAAAAGAAATTGGCACAAATAAAGCAAGTGAATTGCGCACAAAAGCTGAAAAAGAAAATGACACAAAAATCATTTATAAAACATTGAAGAAAGATTTACTGAAACAAAAATAATCAATTACACATCTAAGGAAGATATGCAGTCAGTATACATGTATAAGCTAATTAAAGGAAAGTTATCACAGTGCCAGTTGGGTTACAATCAATGTAGATAGGAGATAAAATTCAATCTAGATTGATTAGCGTTGCCCTAGTTACATTCTAATTCAGGAATGTTTTTTTCTAACTTTAAAATGAAGAGTTCCTGATGTGATTAATAACAAAATGTCAATGCAGATATGACAAGATAAACATCACAGAACAAACTCATCTTGATGCATTTACAAAGGTAAAAACAAAGAACTCTGGAATTAAAATTAATGCACTAGCATTTACGTATGGAAAGAGAAAAAAGACATTTTGGCACAGCTTACAAAATCGGTGGTATCATTTTGATAGGATTTTGTTTGCAATAAAATCCACCACCTAGTGAAATCCCCAATTATAGGATAAATCATGATATACTCAAAAGCTTTTTTATGGAATCTTGCACTAGTAGTTAAAAAAAAGTTTTTACATGACATTCAACACTTTCAACAAAATTTTAAAATCACAACATGCAGATAGAAATCTTCATAGTGTGCTGCATCTGAAACTTTCAACAACATTCTCCATGAGTTGTGGTCCAGGGAATAAACACTATGCTGGATATAATGACGTCAATGACTTCCTGAGCTTAGAATCTAAATTCCT
The DNA here is from genome assembly GCA_963678985.1 of Spisula subtruncata. Taxonomy (NCBI): domain Eukaryota; kingdom Metazoa; phylum Mollusca; class Bivalvia; order Venerida; family Mactridae; genus Spisula; species Spisula subtruncata. The sequence continues at coordinate 28,980,524 of OY787665.1, forward strand.
GATGATTTCAACCTGACCTTCATCCTGGCTTTTGTTCTCTGCATCGCATCGACTCATTGAGGAACATAAACGACTTGATCCCGTCATTGATGATTCATTCATTACAACAGAACTTCAATGCACACATTGGCTATCACAGATCTCTGTAATGTTGTCATTTCCATTCAATTTCAAGCATTTCTGATTCAAGAATCGTACACCAAACATAACAAGCCACCGATGCATTCCACTCGAAGATCCACAACCAATTTCCTTGCATCTTTTATATCACATTTTTTCACACTCTGGTACCCGGTTTACTAGTACAATGAGATCCCTACGATACCATGAACCAGGTGCCAATCACACGGTCCTTTCAGATGATGTTTCAACATAGATGACTAAAGACGATGACAAATTTCGTGATAAAAATGCTACACTATCCTCATGATGCCGAGACTTGGACCCCTGATGATGTGTCATTTGAAGTGTTCGTAACATTAGAGTTTCCTGTAGACATGGCTGTAGGTGTTGATGAATGTGAATTTGTTATATAATTGTTACCAGTCTCATAACCACTACCATTCTGTACATATGATGTTCCTAGTCCGTATAAATGGCCACTATACTTAGCGTCATCTATATTATCTTCAAAAAACATCTGAAAAATAATAGTTTAGTTTAAAGTTAAACATATTTTATTTCACATTAATTTGTAATATACAATTAACAAACAATATATACAGAAATGAGATTTGAAGGAAAGTTGGAAACTTACTGAGATCATTTCTTGGCAATTAGTTTTTACATTTTAAATAACAAGATACTACGTAAACGTCAAGGAAACAGACAGGATAATTTAGTCTGCCTCATATTAAATGCAGAATTCCACTTTTAGTTTTAAAGCGAACAAAAGTCATTCCGTATCAGAATATAAGATTAAGAAGATCATTAGATGACTAGACAATAATACCCATTGTGGCATTGTCATTTCTTGACATCATACTCCTACATTTACACAGACAGGCTCTGGCTAAACACTTTCTCACAGGCTTTGGCTAAAACATTTCTCAGGTATTTTATGCCAAAGTCCTAGATGAAATATATTTTAAATAGTGTAGGACTAGAGACCAAACATACTTCTCTCATTTTAAAGAATGCTGCTCCTGTTAACAAACTATCACTTCCTGCTTGATGTTGTGGACCAATTCTTTCAATCTGAAACACACACACCAACATTGTTACAAATATAGTATACATAGCTACAATACTATAACTGAGCAGCACAAGTCAAACGATGTCGCTTCTTTTACTTAAATAACCAAGTTTACAACAATACCATACTTATTGGATGATGACCCAAGACAGAAGTCAAATAACATCAAACTTTGAATAGAGTTCACTGTCTTCAGAAAGTTTACATCATGTTCCATTAAAAATTGCAGTCAGTTTACCTGAAACTCTATTGACTGGGCCAGCTGTAAATGCTACACTATAGCAACTGTGCTAACTTTTAGTAAGGGGAATTTCCACAGAAACTTTCTTACCTCTAGCTGTTCTGCTACTTCTTGAAGACCACCTTTCAAGTTTTTACAACTTTTCATTAGATATTTAACATCATATATATTGTGGAAATACAATTTGATCATGGCGAAGAATTCTTCTTCTTCTTCTGGTAGGGCACAATCTGTGAGAACTTTCAACAAGTAGCCGAAATCATAGCCACTGAAAGATAGACATATAACACCACTATTACATCATCAAGTAGGTAAGACCAACAAGAGCCGTCACAGACAGGTTATGCTCCCCAGGCCCAGGGGGTGCTTTTTGCTTCATAGAACAACTAAAAATGTGCAAAAGACATTATGATTCTTGAGCACTGCCAAATAATCATCCGTGTAATGAGATCTATTCAACAATGAAGTTTCAAATGAAGTCTCCAATTTTGTATGAGTTATGTCATTGACAAGAATAAATGGTTGAATATACAAAGGGAAATAACTTTAAAATATTCATTACAGAGTAATGGTTCCTTGTCACTACACTTCATATCAATAAGATCTATTTACCTATATAGTACAGATTAAAATTGACACCTCCATTACAGTATGAGTTACGGCGCAGATAAGAATTAAGTAAGAAAAAATAGAAAGGGGAGTAACTCGCTAGAAACACCAATAACTTATGATTACTTCAATGTGAATGACATACCTGTGGAAGGACAGCCAATAGACTTGATCAGACAGTACAATACCAGATGTCATCAATAGTTCAGCAAATGTGAATATATCAATGCCTTCCTCTTCATGTTTCTTGAACTGGATGCCAGAGTGGGTGAGGAGATCTATAGACTCTTGAGCATACATATCTTCTCTGTAATATGTACCAACCTTCATGTTACACTATGTACAACCAAGTCAGCATGGGCAAGTATATAAACAACAAATGTACAACCAAGTCAACATGGACAAGTATAAACAATTTACATTCGAGGACAAGAAGATTAGCATTACAATTTCATTAAATACCAATTACTATTTTTGGATACGGGTCCTTCAGATAAGAAGCGTTAAATTTGTAAAGAAAACAGCTACTGGTCCTTCATGATTTTCACTGGTCCTTCAATATTTTCACTGGCCTTGGGCCAGTGTCGAGCCCTGAATTAAATTTCTCATTGTGTAACACTCCCAAGGTTATTGCTGTATCTATGGAAGTTACACTGCATTATAACAGAATTTCATCCAACCAACTTTCGAGTCCAAGGGTTAACATTACCCCCCCCCCCACTTCCCCAACACAAACATGTCTTTTAACACTATTCCAACATCTTTGTTTCAGCATGTTGACCCTTGTTAAGACTTATATTAAGTTATTATTCAAAGTCAAATATGTTCAAGTTATTTAAGCGTTTCACAATAACATACAATATGATAAAGTTCAATATGAAATATCCAAATAAATCACTCACAACAGATTAAATTTGAAGTTGAACTGCCATGTAGAAATAGGCAATGGCGTGTGTCCTTTCTCATCCATAAACGTGAAGCCTATCTGTATAATCTTTAGAAGATCAACGTTACATCTCAAAAGCTGGTACTGATAATCAGCGGTACTACGGAACTCTCCAATCGGCCGGGCAACAACCCCAGGAAACTCTGTATCCTGTCAAAGAGAAATGGTTGATGACAACAATGAAAATTAGATGTAGAAAGATATAAACTCCAATGTAACAAGTCAAAGACTGTGTTCAGTAAATACTTATGCCCTGGTCCATAACAAACGTAAGTCATTCAGGGGCCATAATTATGTTGAAATGTTTGAACGAACCAATGGACAGACAATCACAGTCACTATATGCGGCTTTTTTATCCCTCCTGCACTAGTAGATGATGGGGCATAAAAATTATGAAATGAAGTAAATGAGATCAATCAATTATTTTACAATTAATTCAAATCATATGTAGAACTACAAAGATCGTCAAGCTAAAGCACACTAATTAAGGGCTTTCACTAGGCTCCAAAAGTGAAGAGTCAAAATGACTCCTGACTCTTAATTTTCAAGAGTCATCAAGATATTGCAAGAAAATTTGTATAATAAGTATAGTAAATTTGACTCTTCACCTTAAATTTTCAAGAGTCAAAATAGGCACTTTTGTCAAATTCAAGAGTAAAAAGAAAGCCCTGTAATTCAGAGACTATTTTAATAGTTATCAAATTTTAAGGGATAAAGCAGCCAGTTTAGTTCTTGTTTCGTTAAATTCATTCCTAGAAGAATTCCTATACGGATAATGATGGACTACTGAACAAAATGGAAGTAATTTACCATGGCAACATATTTGTAGTGTTGAATCACTTGTCTGATTTTACGAAACTCTTCTTCCATATTACTGGCCCACACATCTTTGATGCCATATTCTGCCTGTGCTACAGAAGGCATTGTTCTCGCATTTCCCGAATGTTAACCTTAGTATGACAAAGCTTCTTGAAAAATAAAACTGTGGCAGTGACTGAAAGTAAAACAAGAAACATCACTGAATGTAATTAATCCAAGAAACTGCTTGACACTGTTGGCAGTATACAAATTTATATTGTTTCTGGTAGGCAGCCCTAGGACTCATAGATATTTTCAGTTTGGGGAGAAAGGACTCACAGTTTAACCAACTACAATAAATCACTGGACTTCAATTTTTAATGACCTATAGATCACATCTTCTGCCAAGATTATTGAAGATACATAATGGAAGGTTTGAACATCAAAATCCAACATTTTATTTCTATAAATTTGACAAGTCTTGACAATGCAACTTGCAAAATCATTTAACCTAAGTTCATCATCACCACCATCTTCAGTTATAGCATCACTCTATTTGAGTATATTCGCAATTTGTTTTAACCATAATGCTACATATTGTTACAATGGGAAATGCGTTTTAAATTATATCTATAATATAGATCCAGTAATTACTAATCTTATTTATAAAAGAGCTCAAATTCATACACACAAACTACAACTTTGTCCACCATATTTTGTGCTAATTCATTTGTTGTGTAAAAACTAGTACTGTACTTAGACAATGGATAAAGTGCGAATTTTTTTTTTTTTGACAGTTTGAAAATATTTTTATAGTGCTTTATTTGATAAAACAAGTATCTAAAGCGCTTAAAATGCGAAAGTCAGCTAGAACAATTTGACAGTTCATTAAAAACTTTTCTAAAAAATTCCTTTATTAAAAGAAAACAATTAAATCAGTTATGGTGAACATTTGTTGAGCCATCCAATTAGATCACAGCGTTAAATAGTAACAGTCATTGATCAAGCAGTGACTATATATTTTGATATGACTGAAAATTAAAATTTATATACATGTGCCTTATTAGTTAAGGTTTATGCTCATGACTTTTGACTTCAATTTTGCAATCTTATTCTCAGCAGAAGGTAAGACAGGTGACTGAGCTGTTTAGGTTAGACATTTAGTTACTTCCAATCAATAATTGACTCAGTATCCATTATGTCAACTTCACGGTCAAGAATTGAACTTCAATTCTTGACCGTGAAGTTGACATAATGGATACTGAGTCAATTTGAAGAAATAAATTGAATAATTTTGAAATAGAATATTTACATATTTTTCAACATTCAAATCAAATATTTTTGCAACATTTATGATAATAAACCTTATCTTGTGTACATTAGAAAAACCTTCATATACGAATAACACATTAGAAGTGTCTTCGTGTAGAAACGATTCTAAAAGGCTAAAATATGTCGCGAAATTATGTGACAATTAAAATGGGTCATTGTTTCCCTCTCAATTTTCAGCGTTTGTTGCATTGTGAAAGCATTTTCAAATGTTCAGCGCACGTATACTGAAGTCTTTGACACTTACACGGCAACTATAATTAAGTGATTTCTTCAAGTCGCCACAAAAATCAAACTTTACATCCCTTTGTGTTCGAACTGCTGCAAAATTTGGGAATTACGTGCATCACCGGAAGTTAACACCGTTTACACGGACACGGTAAAGGTCGAACCAGAAATGCCGGACCTGTCCTAAATCGGACTCCTCCTTAACTAATGTGCACGCAAAATGCCAGTACTGCTCCAATCACATTGTCTTCTACAATAACTAGTAAGACAATAAAATAACAATGCAATCTGATCATGTATAAAACTTTTGATAAGGATTTTGATTGTTCTAATAAATTTACAATCAGTTTTCACATCATTATTACCTATATCGTATACATGATATTGCAAAATCATATTAACTCTTTACTATTTTTTTTTAAATATTTATCAGAATTACAATAAAAAATATCAAAAGACAATAAAAAATTGACATTGTAAACTTGGGTCGATATTACTTGGGGACGTTTTGGTACACACTTATTGATGACGTATTATGGTTTCCGGTGTACAAAAACCAGGAAGAAATATTACTCATAGGCACATTTTTGTTGATTTTGTATCCAGTTTCCCATAATAATGCCTTGGTTTGGTCAAGGTGGAAAGAAGGGGAAACTTCCAGCTACAACAGATCTACAGATACAGAGAACAAAACAAATAGAAGCTTTAAGAAGAGGAAGTTTGAAGTAATTTGCTATTAAAACCTTATATCATTATTGAACATTGTTTAGTAAATATTATTAAAAATGTCAAAATATTGATTAAAATACTAGACTATTAACCTTATTCGAAAAAAAGAAACATCATTATCAAAACCACCTGCTTCACTGTACTGTGCAACTTTCTTCAAAAACCATTTATAATCAGGCTGGTAGTTAATTTGTTAAATTTATACATGTGTGACACCTGCTGAATGACCTGCATGGGCTTAATTACCCACATGTATGCACCTGCAAATATCCAATGTTAGATTTTTTTGCAAATTGAAATAAAGAGGGATTTATTTCAAGACCAAAATATTTGGTTCGTTTACACAGAATTCTGGCTGTCTCAATGTTCATTTTTCTCAAATTACACTAATTTATCTTTTGGAGATGACAATGATTTATAAGGGACAATAAAATTAGGTCACATAAATGAAAAGAAAAAACAATAACATTATTTTTGAGGATGTTGATTGATTATTGTATGTACCGAATGCTATACAGATAAAAAATGACAGGCTCTACAGATACACTGACTGACTTGTAAACTAACATACTATGATTGTGGCGATGAATGGGTTTACATTATATTCAGGGGTTAACTATGAATTACTGGTTGAAGTGTTTAATGTTAAAGACAAATTAGACATACATGATACATTACAGCCTCTGTAGAGCAACCCACTTTTGAAGCTGCAAATATTGGCCCTTGTGTAGAGGCTGTTGCTCTACAGATGATAAATTCAGAGTAATTATCATCTGTGGAAAAGTTTGATGGTTTTGTTATAGAGAGGTTGTTGCTGTACAGAAGACACTGTGAAAAGGTTATACTATAAAGTTAATTATTGTCAATTTGATTCAAATAAAAAAAAAGAAGAAAAATAAACTGCAAGTGCTCAGCAACATCAGGATTCACTCAATGATCAATTCAATTTTTAGTAAGTTAATAGTTCATAATGTTTTCTTTCTATTTTAGCGTTGTTGAAACACTCAGAGATGTTGAATACAGACTTCAAATTCAGTCAGTTGGTAATTCACTGACTTTGATTATGTAAGTGCAGGGTACAAGTTATCATATGGTTGTTAATTTGATCTATCCCTTTTTATGCTGATCATCTCCAATCATTCAAAGAATGAGTCTAAAAGACATTAATTAAGGAAAGAAATAATGATATTAAATTGTATTTTAAAATTGCTTCTGATATCTCTACATGTGAATCTACGAGGGCCATTCAAAAAATACGTAGACAACATCGATTGTTTAACTATCTATCATCCGAATTTCATCAAATTTGGTATAAATGAGGTTCTACCGGTTATGAATTCAGTGCATATATTTATCATGAAAAATACATGTTACGTTCGAAAATATGGTAGTTATAGCAACGCAAAATTGAACACACGGGGCAACACATCGATTTATCCCGTAGAAAATTGGTGTTGATTTCTTCACCCCGTCATTATCTTTAAAGGTTGCGAAACCTTTATAGAATTGACGTGTGTATCGTTTGAGTCTATGTAGTTCTGTGTTTCAAATTATGAAGTCATAATTAACAGGGTTGCAGAGATATTGGTTATCATACAAAGTCACTCTTAAAAGCGGAAAGAAAACCTGACGTCGCGTTAAACCACGGGGAATGCGTAATCCTGCAATTATGTGTTGCGCTTGGTATAAACAGTTTTTAAACACACGTACTTACTTACTTGATTCGTGGCCGAAAATTGGAGATTTCACCTAGAGGAAATACCGGAACATCATGTAAAACATACAGTGTCGGGGTTGTATATATTTCTTGATTTAATCAGCTTAAACATGTCACATAGAGTCCAAATTTCGCTTTTCTGGACGTCAAGACTTTGATATTGGCGCGATTTGGGTACGTGAGTGTAAAACTCGAAACAACAAATGAAATAATGAATGCTATTTGTTATTTTTTGTAAGCTTAATCCGCCATTGTAAATTGGTCATTATACAGAATGGTGGGAGTTGTACAATAAGTATTATTGTGAGAATTTAGAAGATGTTGTGAGGTTACCGAAACACATGACATCAACAACGACGTCTGGACTTGCCCCGTGGTCACAATAGGTGCAATGCATAAAACATGATCCTCAATTAACCGTCGGTCCGATTTCTATGAAACTTTTGGATTTTGGCAAATGAAGGGGGTGCAGCAACATAATATAACATAATATATAATTATTGATTTATCAGAAAAAATAAGCTAGCAAATTGATTTGTCTACGTATTTTTTGAATGCCCCTCCTAGTTCAATTTATTAATTCTGTGAGACATGACTGTTTTTAGCTCGACTATTCAACAAATGGTCCAAGCTACTCATGTTGGCGTCAGCCTAATGCAAATTGTGTATATCTCAACAACCACTGAAGATATTTACTCCACACTTCACACATGTCTCTCAGTTCATAATTGTAGGTCACAGACCATGTGATTGTCCCATAGCTTGGGCAGGTATTTTTGACTGAATTATCCCCCTTTTGGACTTAGAAATCCAGGTTAAGGTTTTGCCTGCAAATTTTGTGTTTAATGTCCATCTCCACAACCACTGAAGATAATCAATTGAAACGCATGTCTTTTAGTTAATTATTGTAGGTCACTGACCACGACCCATAACTCGGGTAGGTATTTTTGACTGAATTATTCCCCATTTGTACTTAGGATATTTAAGATTTTGCGTGTAAGCTGGTATCTCTGTAACCAATGAAGGGAATGGTTAGAAACTTCACACACTTGTTCACTGTGAATAAATCTAAGATCATAGAGACAGATCCCATAACTGTGATTTGTGTTTTTGCAAAGTTATGCCCCTTTTTGTACTTAGAATATTAATGTAAAGGTTTTGCATGTACATTTTTAAGCTGATATCTCTGTAACAAATGAAGGGAATGGGGTTTGAAATTTCACACACTGGTTCACTGTGAATATCTAAGCTCTAAGTCCCATAACTGTGATTTGTGTTTTTGCAGAACTGCGCCCCTTTTTGGACTTTTTTTGAACTGCTCAATGCACATAATTCTAGCATGGATTTTGTCATAACTTTAGCCAAGTTTGAATGACCTTGACATAGATTTTGATTGCTTGTTTCACTATCAATAACTCATAAGTCTAGCGCACTGTCCCTCCGACAGATCTTGTTAATGTATTGGAATGGAAAGTTCACTAATTTGTCTGTGATTTATATGATATCTCAATTATCTTCTGTTATAAAGGATGATTAATATATTACAATGTTTATTCAGAATATATGAGTTTATAACTTAATCAGTTAATGGAATAAATCAAATTATCTGATCTATAAAAAAGTATAATATCAGTGACCTATTAATGTTCCTTTTATTTCAGCAACTTGCCTCCACAGTTCCCACAAGATAAACCTGCTGTTACAATACAGCCTGCTGTCAGACATCCATGGGTAGATATCAACTCTAAAGTCTGTGGCTGTCCAAGTATAAACAATGTAAGTAAAATGATGGTTCAGATGAAGCACTTCTTCCACACTTTCAGTTATTGGTTTGAAGTGATGACTTCTATCTATAATTTTTCAAGTGTAACCATTGATTGCAATAAGAAAGTTAAATAAACACTCCCTGTTAATGCAAAAACAAGTTTCATTTTGTCTGCCTCACTAGCCTTGTGGTAGAGAGTTGCTTAGAGTTTGAGAGGTCTTGGGTTCTAGCTCAGACCTTGCCTGTTAGAAATTGTAAGTCATTACGACTACATAAAGAGTATTTTTCTTGCCTGCCTGTTTTTAACTTGGAGGGACTATTTTTTTAACATCCATCTGTCCATCAGTAAATAGTATGTATCATACCATACCTCAAACTTACAGTTTTCAAGCTAGGTTTATGAAACTTATTATGAAAATGTATGTAGTAGTCAATAAGGAGATTATCAAGGGTTGCCTGCAAGACTGTAGTAAATCCTTCTTTGATTATTTGTAGTTACTATAGTCTTGCAGGCAACCCTCGTTATGCAGATCTAAATATGACATTGTTTTGATTCTGGCAAAGATTGTCTTGACAAATAGCAACAGATACATTGAAAATGATTTGAAGAGTCATGGCTTCAAAACCGTGGTGGAATTTTATATTGCTTGCAGTTCTTCAGTGTTTAATTAAAAAATATCTGATTTAAGGGAAAAGAATTTATCGTTTGTATCAATTTTAGAAAAAGTTTACTTGAACTAGTATTAACTATTAATGTTTCCACTCTTCTTAATAATTGGATTAATATCATATTTCAGTTTTCCGTGCATTCTAGTCTACAGTCAGCTATACAGGCAGTTGTTGATGAATTCAAATCCAATCCACCAGCATTAGTTGCTCATGTTCCATAGTAAGTAACATACTATTAAATACTCAGGAGAACATCCCTACAACAACAACCTGACCTGTTGGAAGTTTGGTTGTTATACAGAGGTTGTCGCTATGGAGCCTGGAGAGATAAAATTAATAGTTTATGATTACTTCAGGAATCAAATGATAATACCACTAAATAAAGATTGTTGCTCAACAAAGGGCTACCGGTACTCAGGAGACATTGTATATGGTTAAGGTTTGCTTTATTCAACATTATAATGAAAACAACTTATTTACTTATTTTGTCAAGTCTAGTATTTTTGTGTATCTCGCTCGACGGTTAGTGCACTTGCCCTCTTATCTGGGGACCCAGGTTCAAATCTGGTTGGAGGCACACATATATATGTACCTGCTATAATTCAGCAGTATGTTGGCTGGTAAATAAAGGCTATGCTTGGCATTTAAAATAAGTCTAGCATTTTCATCAGACTGATCCAAATTGCTGGTTCTTTACAGTAAAATTCACATCAAAATAAGTAAACATTTCCCATACTGTTTTCTTGCTTTATGTTCAGAATTTGCTTTGTAATGTAATGATTATCACAATTTATCATAAACTATAACATACTTTTGGGTTATCTCTGATTTCATTTTGGACAAGATATTGCATTGTATAGATACAGAACAACTTGGGCAATCCTAGAAAATCTGCCACGGGTTCTTCAGACCCAGCATACTGATGACCATCAATGTACTGGTATACTGAAGTATGTTCCTCTGTGTTAATTTCTTCAGATCATACAAAGCTTACCTGTCCTTTTATATTCCCTACAGTCAAGCTGTCACACCAAATCGAGGCTATCCAAGTATGTTTCCAGTGAAGACCAACATTTTCAGTATATACCCATCTATGCCAAACTATACATCACCCACCAGCAGTACAGAACCTTCAACATCTCCTAGTCAGGTAACATAACACTCATTAAATAACTTTTTTTGTAATATTAAATACGGTTTTTGGAAGGCGATTCATTCAATCGTCTTCTATAGTCAGCACTTCCCCGGAAGTGGTTTGGACCTAAACACACATATACACATCCTTACACCTATCGAAAATAGTTCGACGATATTCGCGCAACTCGGAACATGAAATGTCCAAAATATTATATATTTTTAGTAATTTAAATATTTGATAAAATACATAAATATATTTACAAGCGTACTCTTTACGAAAAACAGCTTTAAAACACTTCGAGTCTGCGGTACATTTTGAGCGGTCACAATTCAGGACGAAACGTATGAACCACAAGGGAAGTAACTCCGTTTTGTTTGAGAAGAGTTACTGAGTAAAATTGACTTTAGTATACAGCTTTTTAAAGGTAATTTTGATTGTACGAATCATTCCAACGGACTCGTTGTGCAACGCATTTGAGTAGCATAGTTTGTTTGTTTACGTTTTCATGCACACGCTAATTTACATTAGAATCACTGAATCACAATGTTTGCAGTCCGTGTATTATCAATCCTGTTAATAATTAAGCTCCGCCCCCAAATACTATTGTTCAGTTCAGGTAAATTCCGCCGCTAGGTATCAGCGGACTATTTACCACGTATTTACCACGGCATTTAGTCTCCGTACGAAGAAATAAACCAACTTAAACTGCGTTTAAAATGTACGTTCGTGTCAGTATGTTGAATCTGGTTTCATAAATCTAACTTAGTATTGAATATATGGTTAATGTATTGATGCTTTATATGTAATTTTAATGAATTGACGTGTTTGTTATGATGATTAAAGGACATTGTAACGAGTGTAAAAATGTTTAAATTATCAGCAGACTTTAAAAAGGGAAACAACTCATTTGGCATATACCGATAGTCTCCCTTTGTTAGATCCATGATGCATTTATTTCTACTAAATAACACGAGTATATACGATTTTCGGACTTGAAAAAAATAATTACTTATTATAATTTATCATTATGCATAACACCTCCACACCTTAATGTTCCCATTTGAATGTTAGATTCATGAAACCAGATTAGATTCATGTTAGATTCATTTGTCATTTATCAACTAATCAAACAAGTGAATACTGATTTCTGTGCCAAAACTCGATTATACGGACTGGTTTGGGGTGATATCCATGAACAAGGCTGATTGGGCTGGTTTCAAAAGTGATACGAAGGTGTTTGGTGACAATTATGCCAACTCGACCAAAACTGACCCAAATGCACCATGGAACAGCTAAAAGGCAGGAATTGACAGGCTGTCACCCCTACACATCACCACCAGGTCATGCACTGGAGTATCGCCTTCCATCAGTACTTTCAGTACTTTGATATCATTTAATTTCGATGGAAAAAAGACCTTTTCGATGGAATCTTTATACATGAATTTCATGTAATAAATACAAGGGTCAAAATTAATGTTCGATAGGATTTGATTTAATGGTTGAAGGCAAACCATAAAATCCACGAAATTGAATCCCCCACAAAAATTAATGATTTTATAGTCACATTTTTTGTAAATATTAAATAACCACCAAGAAAGCTTAGTGGTAGAGTGTGCACTTCAAATGTTGGAGGTCACTAGGTTCAAGGCTTATTTATCTAATGGGTAAAATAATATAAATAAAGATAAAACATATTAAGTTATGAACAAACATACACTTGTTTTTAGCTCACTTGTCACAGTGGGTGTGTTCGTAAGAACTGTGCAGAACACTGTCCAAACTGTGTTCCACTCCAAATGACTTACGAACAAAACGGAACAGGAACAGAACAGGGAGTAACAATAATAAAAATAATGTTAAAGAAATAATATTTTAAGAAATAAAACTTTTAAGGTGGCTGATATTGTTAGTTTCAGCCGTTATATTGGTGGAAGAAAAATGCCACTAGAAAATTTCCCATTGTAAAAGTTCGGTCATTTCCGTTTTATCCCGTTGACATACTATTGCCAAGGTGATCAGAATAACACATTTCGTGAAGTTTCCAGTTGTCTTGTTGTTGTTGTAATCACGTGACCTGTTCTGCCTGCACCACCTCGTTCACGGGAACAGACGGAACATGTCCTGCACACTGTTCTGGAGTGTTCGTAACACTGTTCTGTGTTCTGGAACACAGAGAACAGCGTTACGAACACACCCAGTGACAAGGTGAACTTTTGTGATCACTCTTCGTCTGTCGTCCATCTGTCAACAATTAGTTTGTGTACACTCTAGAGGCAACAGTTTTGATCCAATCTTCATGAAACTTGGTCAGAATGCTGTTCACCATGAACTCTAGGCCAAATTCAAAACTAGGTCAAGTGAGGTCAAAAACTGTGTGTTCACTTCAGAGGTCACCATTTTGAATGAAATCTTCATGCAACTTGGTCAGGATGTTGTTATCCATGAAATATAGGTCAAGTTCAAAATTGGGTCATGTGAGTTCAAAAACTAGGTCACAAGTTCAAATCTTAGAAAAGCATTGTGTTCACTCCATATGTCACTGTTTTGATCCAATCTTCATGAAACTTCGTGAAATGTAAGTCTTTAAGTTATTGGCCAATATTTCAGGGAAATAATTGAATGACAACACTCATACAGCTGTCTCAGCCCATCACAAACAACAACCATGGACCTGATAACAGGGCGCCTGATAAACATTACTTTACCACATGATCTGACTGGTCTGCCTAGAGCTTACCTGATAAATTCCACCAGATTAACTTACTCATCTATGTCACTGACTTATTATTCTCAGTATAGAAAGCGATGTATGTTATTGTTTATTATTCATTCTATTACAGACTACAACAGATACCATGACAACTAACTGTGATTCTAACATTCCAAACGTTAATCAAATTAATGTTACAACATCTTTCCCAGAGCTCAAAAACAAATCGTAAGTAGTGTCAATACTTGGTTAATAATTACAAAAAAATAAAATCTACAAATTTGGCAATATTGTAATCATGCTAATGGTTGGTTGGTCAGTTGATCGATTGATCAGTGTGTTTACAAATTTGTTCAGAGCGTGTTCACCACATCAAGACGGTGTGTCATGCGCAAGACCCAGGTCCCTATCTCAAAGGTCAAGGTCACACTTAGAGGTCAAAGGTTATATATTCATGCAAATCGTGTCCGCTCTGTAACTTTGTCATTTCTTACTGGATTTTAAAATTGCTTGGTACAAATGTTCACCACATCAAGACGGTGTGTCATGCACAAGACCCAGGTCCCTATGTCAAAGGTCAAGGTCACACTTAGAGGTCAAAGGTTATATAGTCATGCAAATCGTGTCTGCTCTGTAACTTCGTCATTTCTTACTGGATTTTAAAATTGCTTGGTACAAATGTTCACCACATCAAGACGGTGTGTCATGCGCAAGACCCAGGTCCCTATCTCAAAGGTCAAGGTCACACTTAGAGGTCAAAGGTTATATAGTCATGCAAATCGTGTCCGCTCTGTAACTTTGTCATTTCTTACTGGATTTTAAAATTGCTTGGTACAAAGTTTAGACTATAATTTTAAATAATATTCCTGTGTCAAGGCGGTGCTGCGGGGGTATGATTCATCACTCCTGTTATAGCTCTAGTATAATTTGCATCATAAAAATATTATGAAATTTGGGTTCTATCACACAAAGCATGGTGGATGTATTTGTGCTGCATTCTGCATGACCAGTCATTACTTTGGCGTTACAAGGTTGTATCATACTATATATACTATATAGAGAGATGCACCCTTGCCCAGTGATTATAAATATTGGAGTGCCTACTCCATGCTCCAACTCGTTCTCTGTACTCCAATTGGAACATTTCTTAGTTACAAATATTGCTGTAACTTCTTTATTATTGGAGGGAAACATATATGAAATTGGGGTTCATTTTCTTAATTAGATCATTTGCTACAAGCTGGTGTTATTTTTTATGCAAACTTCTACAAAAAGCTGTTTTTTAAGTTGGAGCATGGAGCATGGAATTTGAGTATTAGAATGAGAAACATTTATAATCACTGGGCCTTGTTGCACCAAAGGAACGGTTGATGTAGAGTTACTTGTTCAGTTACCCTCCCACCCAATACAGAATGATGTTTGATTATTTCAGGAGGACAGAAATGCTCGAAATTCTCAATGAAGAAGAAAAAATCATCGATTTAATCCAACAGATGCCAGAAGTTCAACAGATGGTGGAAAATCTGGAGAAATTATCTCATAATTGTACTGATTTAGCCAGTAAGCTTTTACTCATATTATAGCTTGGTTTCCATGGTAACAGATCAGTGTGGTTTTGTGATTTTGAACAGGCCAGTGTTTGTCGTAGTTGGGTTTTACATAAATAAATAAATATGACACAATTGATATTCATGATGTCCTTTGTTTTTCCATATGTCCAGAGGAAATTTCAGACAGTTAATAATAGTTTTCTAAAAATATTGATTTTGTTCTAACAACCTTCTAAGCCATTGAAGAATGCACTATTAAAATGTGAATGACATTTTCCAAAATGCTTACATTCAGCCAACCAATAAAAAAAATGTTAGACATTTTTTTAAATCTCTGGGCATCTACTGTTTTCATGGCATAAATATGGTATGTTTAGGTTTATTATGTACTTCATCTTTCCAATTCTTCTTGAATTTACAGAAGAAAATTTTACCTACAAGCCTGTGATAGAAGATCTGAAAAACCAAGTAAAAGAAAAGGTAGGATGTGTTCTCAAGCAGTATTAATAATTATATAACACTAAAACTTATGGAGGAAAAGAATTAGTTATGGTCATCAGCTTTAGTGTCAAAACAGGCCTTTACTATATAAGTGTAAAATAATGTGTAAAAATAAAATTAAAAAATCAGACTGGGAATGTAGCACTCAACTGAAACAACTGAGCACAGAAAACCGAGATAACATTTACCCAGGGTTTGCACCTTGAATTTGATGTATAGTCCTTGAAAAGACCTGAAATTTCTCACTGAAAATAAGTCCTTGAAAAGTCCTGGAATTTTGAAACAAAAATATTTTTTTAAATAGTCCTTGAATTTCCTTTCTTTAAGTAGAAAATAAGAAAATATTCTAGAAAACATGATTAAATCCCGAAAAATCTTTGCCATAGCTTTATGACAAGTGCATATGTCCCAAAATTCAGAACCTGGTTACTTGGGGACAAAATGATGATTTTTTTACGGTGTTTTTGCCCTGTTTGATATCATGAGTACTGATAGTAAAAATAAATGCTTGAAAATAAATGAAAAGTCCTTGAATTTTGTTTTGAAAGATCTGTAAGAACCATGTTACCACAATCTCACAGTATAATGCCCAACACACAACTGAATGAGAAAATAAAACTAAATCTAAGTCTCAGCTGTAAAAAGTAAACAAATATGAGTTCCAATTGTCTGAAAGTCAATTATTAAAGTTTTAGCTGTCAAAATTTCATACACATCATGCATGCTGATGACGCTTAGACCAAAGAGCATGAAACAAAACCCAAATGTGAGTGATGCTTAGCTGGACACTTTGATAGAAACATTGTTAAAATCTTCTTTTCTTGCTGATTTAAACTTTATGAGTTAAATGGGTTTTTTAAAGTAACCTCATTAATGACTACTGTAGGCCTACTGCTTGAGTGTAGCAACTACACATGGTTTGAATCAATACTAACCTAGTCGTTGTATCATTATAATTAGATTTGTCTTTATTCAGTCACTGAGTGTATACCATTATTTACAAGTTATTTTAGACTTAATTTAATACATGAATAACAGGGTTTTCAGTAGGATTTCATGTAGGAGGCTTTTTGTACATTTGAGGAGGCCAATGTGCCTGAGCACTGATGATGGAAATCAGCTGAGGGTAAATTTGAGGCAGCCCAAATATCATTTGAGACTGTCAAATTGGCCTCCTGTCGCCTCCTAATGACATGAAGTATTTGATTACTTGTGTTGATATTTGTAGCATAAAGAGTTTGAGGCATTACGTACAGAGTTTGAGAGGAATCAGGAGAAACAACTACAGTTAATGGACCAATTTCATCCTTCTATTATTCAAAGTAACATGAAAGTTGCCATACTTGAAGCTGAGGAAGAATCAGATAAAGTCATGGAAGATTTGTTAGATAGTAAGTCATCATAACATACATTAAGTCACACTTGTTGTACTTATAGGTTTAGAGAATTGTTTTTTTAAATGCTGTTTGGAGGAGGGTATAGATGTATAAAAAGATGACCAAAATGATCCCATGTTGTTCACCTGCTGTTGTGTTAGTAGCTTAGGGCCCCTAATGGGCCTCTTGTTTTTTCTATTCGCTCCCAAACATACTGTAAAATCATTAATTTTGTTGAGGATTAATTTTTTCAAGAATTTTGTGTTTATTAAAAATTCCAAAAATTATTTTTTACTTATGGATAAACAAGCCTACTCAGCTTCCGTTCGGTCAACATGACAAATTCCGATTTTCTTGAAGATTGGCTAATTTACCATCATGTACTTCTCATTCTAAGCCAGTGATGCGTTGTCTCTATATAGAGCTGTATGAATTGTTACATGTGCATTGTTTTCCGTGTAAGTTAAATTGTATGGGCATTTAACTGCAGATTAAGAAATTCTTTAAATATCAGCATGTACAACATACCAATGCATTTATTTTGCAGAAAAACTTGATATAGATCAGTTCACTTCACAATTCCTAGAGAAGCGGGCAGTAAGTATTGGTTTCTGTTTGCTTAAACTAAAATCTTAAAGTATCAACTTTATTTCTGTCATGTGCCTTTTTTGTGGTGATCAATTAAAGTTTTGATACTGTTAAGCTTGATAAAAAAATTACAGTCAAGAAAAGTTGTTTAAACAAGAAAAATGTTAAGAAAATTAGCAATTACTATTGTACAAATGTTTTCCTTAGGGTATGCAAGACAATATCGTACAAAAATTATTGGAAATTTAACATAAAATTAGTTTATGACCTGGTGGGTCAAAAAAGATTTTATTGTTTTGCAACTATGTTCAATAGGAATAAAACTGTTATTTACTACTGTTTTATTTAGTTTTAACTGGAAGAATACAACTTTTTCAATGATTAGAAATCATTGGTTATACTGTAAACCTTGAAACTTTCGCGGCTACAAACTTTCGCGTTTTGTCGATTGTCGGCATATTCGCGGCTACAAACTTTCTCGTTTTTAAGTCTCCCACGAACTCCGCGAACACTAAGTCGCATAGTGACAAAATTATTGATATTATAACCTGTCACATACATTGCTCGGTTTGTATATAATTGCTTCTTGATTATAGTTCTCACCTTCGTTAAACCCTCTCAAACTCTTTTTTGATGTATATAGTTACCTATTGTATTGTTTACACAAATTGCAAACTACGCTGGTAATGTTTTCACAGTTTTATTGGCACTATCAGTCATTTTGTATTGTGACATACCCGGTAATATACAGCGCTATTTACAAGCATGTTCATATATTGAGTGTATTGTTAAACACGTTTTCAAGATTTTTAAAAAAAGTGTTTTCATTATTGTACCGTGATCATAAAAGGCTTTATTCAGAAAAAGCACATACACTTAACATTCCATATTTTGACAAAATAGCACTTATAAAACGGTCTTATAAACGTCGTACCAAAATGATGAATTTCCTTCAAAAACGAGAAACTTTCGCGTTTTTCTTGTCCTGGACATGTTCGCGGCTATTTACTTTCGCAGATTTTTACTAACCGCGAACACTGCGAACTTAAATCGCGTGAAATAATTTCTAGGTTTACAGTAGTGTTTTCAAAACATTGATGGTCACTTTGAACAGTAATATCACTTTAATATTATACTGCCACTGGATTAATCAGTCTTAGAGCTCCACTCTTACACTGAGCACAGAGTCAAGGAGCTATATTGTTACCTTTATAATGGCTGGAATATTGTGGCCTGGGATTGAACCCGGGTAACTTACCATAACCAAGCTTTTCTGCTCTTTACACTAAGGCCATCAGATACTGGAAAACTGTAAGGCAAACTATGAAATGGAACAAATTCATGATTCGCACTTGCCACAAAGCAGTCGTACAGTCAACATGTGACTTCCACTGATAGCTTTCACTCAGCCACTATGATTCCAAATTCATGATTAGCTTGAAATACTTGGGGTAATAATGATGTTGATTATATTGTACTTAATTGAAATATAATGTAAATTGATGTACTTATAAAGAAATAAATTGAAAGGGAAAAAAGAATTACTTGGGGTAAAATGAGCTTATGGTTGAATAAGTCTGCTACCATTTGACACTTCAGCAATTTGGAAATTGCTACATTAGGACTATTTGTTTGTAAATGTATAAGATCGTTGATGTAGTCATTCTGTGATCTGTTACAGTTATATCACACTCGGAGAGCCAAAGAAGAGAAAATGAACGGTATGAACGGCATGAACGGTGGATATTGATGTGGTTCCTCTCTGTCGGACATCTACGTACATTCTAGTATTCTCAACAGAACGTCTTTCACCACATAATGCTGTTTTGTTATGTCTCTCACACATAGGGTAAGGAGGAGTGCTGATTTGTGCTGGACGTCTGGATTTAATGCTATCTCAAAGCTTGCCCAAGCTTTTTTTTGGGCTTTTAATTTTTTCGTTAGGTTATGTATGGGCATTGCTCCGTGTTAATTTTGTGTTATGTTATGTATGGGCATTGCTCCGTGTTAATTTTGTGTTATGTTATGTTGTTAATGATTTCTGTGCTCGACTGGTTTAGTTGAGTGATGCCTTCCCTGTCCAATTTCCTCAGATCTTTTTGTTCTCTTTAACCATTAGTTGGATTTCAATGGAGGTTCACGTGAATACTTGATATACTGTGATAAATTTTGGGCTGGATGAATTTTGCCCTTTGATCTATTGCTCTTTGTGGGAGACATAACATTTATGTCAAAATGACTTCTTGATAAGATTGATCTCTACTTTCCGAGAAGGGAGTATATCACGAGATCCCTCATTGTGCTCAGTTTGAGATCCATACATGTACATTTTCTTACATTTTGTGAACTTGAGGTCATTGTGCTAGTTGTTTACAGTATAGATTGTACTTCAATCCAGATATGTTGAGGTTGATTTCCATGTTTGATTCCATCAGCATAAATATATCCCTAAAAGGGATCACAAAAATGTTTGTTGCAGAATCACTCTAAAAATGTAGATACAGTATAACTTCGTTAAGACGAGCATCAATATTACGAGCATCCGGCTTATTTCGAGCATACTTCAAATTCCAGGCCAATTAGCTAAATATATGTAATATCCTTACATCACACCATTATGTCGAGCTCCCGGTTTATTTCGATCCTTTGGCTTGTCCCGATTAGTTGTCGAAATAACGAGGTTTTACTGTATATTGAAAGTGTGTCATAGCTCCAGTCGAAGACCGTCAGGTCGTAATGTTGAGTTTTAGAGTGATTCTGCAACAAACATCTCATCAGTGTTCGCATAATCAATGAATGAATGAATGAAAGTATTGTTATTTCTATCAGACAATCTAACTGTTGTTTCAAATCATTATTATTAAATCTTTTTATAGATGTTGAAATAACATTTTTGTGAACATTCAAACTGGTACCAATATTGTTAATTGAATTATAGTTACATATAGACTTAGTATGATGTTTGTTCAAACTTTTTTTTGTAATCTTAAGCTTAGGTCCCACTGAGCATTTTTGTCTCAGTGATGTACTCCCAATTTAAATAAATTAGCTTCGGGAGCAATCGGGAACAGGGATTTTACAAAAAGAGAACCCTTTTCCTGATGCCTTCCAATGCTCATTTAATAAATAGGGTGAACATCGACGACACAAAAATGTCCAGTCAGACCTGGGCTTTATACACTCCTCTTGATTAATGGTATGTATCTTAAAAAGCTTCAATAATATGGTTAATTTAAAGGATAAAAACCCAACTTGTTTGACTCATTACTAATGGATATATGTTTTATATTCTATTAGCAGTAATACATCAGGATTTGTTTGT
The DNA here is from genome assembly GCA_963678985.1 of Spisula subtruncata. NCBI lineage: Eukaryota > Metazoa > Mollusca > Bivalvia > Venerida > Mactridae > Spisula > Spisula subtruncata. The sequence goes on from OY787665.1 coordinate 29,001,936, forward strand.
ATGGTTATTCTCTAGGGTCTGTCTTTGTCATACTTGTATTAGATGTTTGTTTAGTGTTTATGAAATTCACTGGAAGAATTGGATGGCTGTTGAGTCAACTGGTTCACCAAGAGCCCAATTCTTCAATTGACTCCCATAGGACACTTGCTTGTAAGGCATCCATTCTCCATGTGAATTCTAAAGACTCTCACAGGCATCCACATGTATGTCATATTTTCCTGAAGCCTATGCAGGAGATGTGTGATGGAAATGCAGGAGATTTCAATGAAATGCAGGAGATTTTTTTGCTCAAACTTTAAACTTAATCAAATGAACTTACTATGCAGTTTTCACCTATTTTACTTGTAGGACATTACCATACATGCTTCATAAATCTATCTTAATTAATATTTGTTATCATTTTCATCATGCAAACAAAAAATGTCAAGGTTCCAGTATTCCAAGAAATGCAGGAAATTTGATCAATTTGCCTAAAATCAGACGGGAGTAGAGTCTCAAATTCAGGAGACTCCTATCTGGCATGTATGCATCAAATTATCATGTGTTAGAGATGAAACCCTGTGAAACTATAAAATCATTTACATGTAATTTGAATAGGACAAAATTTTGTGGTTTTTGTGAAATACCATTTCTTGGGGACGTAATTCCAAGGAAACATTATCCACTAAGTCAGATACTATAGAATTATTGGTATTTGTGGGGAAATTAATTTCATGGTTAGTGTCACCCACAAAATCCAGGAAATCCCCATGACTATTAATGATTTTACAGTAATTGATTTGACAGAACACTCGTTATAGACCACACTGATGCAAGTTGTTGCATATTGTTTATATCTTACACATATTTCCTCTTATTTGGAGAAAACATCATTTCACGATATAATCACTTTCTCAAATATATATATATATATATATATATATTACAGTTCAAACTTCTAAGACATTAGCAGAAAACTCAGGAAATGTTTAACCAGATATATGGAATGTGAGGTACTACTGTAACTGTATGTTGTAGAATTCTTTGTTTTATGCATTAAATTACACGTTGATGTCACCTCTCCAGAGCGGCTATCTGTAGAACAACAATCTCTGCACAATTGCCGATATCTTCAGCCCTCTATGTGTGCTACTCTGCAGAGATCATACAGTTATTGTTTTCATGCCCCAGCATCTACTGACGCATAGGCATATAGCAATGCACCTGTCTGTTTGTCCGTTTGTTCGTCCGTTTCAAAATGTTGAAACTTAAAAAAAATTAAATCCACCAATGCGTTCCATTCTAACTTGACATACTGAATTACCATCATAAACACATTATATCAAAGCCATGTACCAGTATCAAACATTTCAACAGAATTATGGCCCCTTAATGACTAAGCTATTTATTATGGAAAAGGCTAAGAAGGTTTTCACCAGGGCATAAGCATTTACTGAATGCAGTCTTGTTTGATAAAGTTTCACTTTATTAATGATGAAATTTGAGTTTCATTACATTTCTTGTTTATCATTGTAGGGTATAATATTTTGTTGTACATGCTGATTATGCTGTAAAACTCTGATGAGAACCACTCACATGTAATCTGTTACTGGTCAGCAGAACCATTCCTTGACTGCTGATCACTGATAACTCAAATTGTAGTTGCCTGCTACCCAACTGTACCGGGAACATTACTGATACTACCGGTGGCATATTGACTATTATATTGACTGCTTATTTATCTACAATGCTATGAACTATTGTGGGAAATCATTAAATTTATCTATCAATAACATCACTTAAATTTGTTATCAAAATTTAATGTACATGTTTTGAATAACGTTGTTGTGACTTTGATTATGTTATTATTAGTCCCATACTGGTTTTCAATCGGAGGGGTCTCAAAGTTTGCCCTCTGTCAGTCCGTCTATCGAGAAATATGGATCCTGCCATAACTCAAGAGTTTTCAAGCTAGGTTAATGAAACTTAATATGGGAAAAGTGACTTCTAATGAAAAGATGCACATCTAATTGTTTCAGATTCAGACAAAATTGTGGTTGTGATTGATTTGGAAATGGTGAAAATACTTCAAAATCTGAATTCTGTCATAACTCTCACAGTTTCCAAGCCAGCAAAGCTTTCTGAAACTTTTTTATGTGGATAGAAGGCAATGAGGGGATTATGTACATATATTTTTATGTAAACAACAATTGTGGTTGCCATGGCCACAGACACATTATTGAAAATAATTATAAACAGGTAGGGGACTTCTGTATCGCTTGCAATTCCTAATTACTTGTTGATTTTGTTCTATACTGTGCTTATATTGTGATAATACTTCTGTAGCTTGCCAGTTGTTTTTATTTATTCTTTATTATATACTTCTTTTAGAGAATGTGTTCTTATTTTAATGTCTTTGATTTGATTTGTTATTCTTTTTTGTATTTGTGTTGATTTGGATCTTGGAATTTTTTCGTTTTATTACATAGCTATAAGTGTGTATATATCATTGACTACGTCCGTCTCAGGATATCATAAGTATATAGTAGGTCTAGCATAAAGACATAATTTATATTACAGTAGAGCTCAAATAATTAATCCAGTAAACCTTCTATAAGAAAGGAATCACTAGTTGATTTCTTGTCTGTAACTTTAATTCAGTCTTTGTTTTTATAAGTGAAGAGTAATACTAAAATGTACAAGATACGCTAAATTAACATTTATCTAATTCTCTGGTAAGCTTGAGTCTGTTTTACACTGGTATCAATTTTCCTGTTTTATCCAGAAGTACGGATTTACCATTCCTGAAAGAGCAATGACTTCTGACCATACTAAATTACTTAAAAGTTATTTGAAGAAAATATCTCAAGAAATAGCAAAGTTATGTTCAATTATATCTTCTCCTAAGGATTTTCTTTCATACAAACTGAGTTAACTATGGAAGCAGTGTGATTAAATGCCTTTTGGGTGGCAAAATTATTTGGTTCCATTAAGTTTTTTCCTGCTGTTTTATTTCGCCCTGTTGACACCCCTGGTTTTAGAAATTGATATATATTACACACTGTCAGAAATAAACTGACAGGTAAAAGGTATAAATATTGTAATAAAGTCATGTGTAAAGGTGGGGGACCAAGTTATTTTGTTTCGACAAAAAATAATTCCTGTATTACTTTTAGATTTTGTTTGTTTGGTTTCATTATTTGCAATAGGTTATATTAGTTTATGACACAAACATTTTACTAGCAGTTTTGTTGCTATTTTGCTGTACTTGAATTAGTATTTTCTGCGAAAAAGCTATTTTCTGATTTTTTTTTTGTTGAAGAGTATTCTACGCACCCCTTGAATAATGAACATCTTTCTTTCAATTCCTATTATTATTTAGAAATCCAAGAATTTACAACTTTTTCAAAACTTGCTTTTCTACCAACACCCTTAAATTTCAATTAACCGCAAGTACGACTAGAAAATAAGACAAGCCGTTTATACCAGAAACCATTGATTATATTCCTTAACTCATTTGTCGGATTTCAATGAAACTTCACATGAATGCTTCAATATGTAACTTGGTACCAAGCCAAAATGTGAATATTGTCAGGAATTTTATGTCAAACAGTTTTCCTCAAAATTTCCTGGGAGTAATCACCAAATTTTGTGTGAGATATATCTATGTTTTCGTGTAAAAAACTAATTTTCTGTTTATATTTGTGTTTTTAAAATGATACAGCTACTAACTCCAAGTGTATACAGTGTATTTTTGTTCACAACGTTTCGACACATCTTACCATTGTCTTCTTCTCGTGAATTGTAATAAAACAATGTATGCAGGAAGTGACATCATCAATGTCATGTGACCTCGTTTGACGTAGAAAAATGTAAGCCTTGTTAGTTTAATTAATTATTTGTGTTTAATTATTTAATTTCTGTCTAGTCTGTGTATTTTGCATTTAGATATATACATGTATAAGTTTCTAGTCATCAGTTGTAGTCTAAGAGTTCATATTTGGAAGAAAAGCTGATTGGTAGGATAAATATATTCTTGACAGCAGTTTTTCTCTTAAGGCATATACACAGTGACCAGGGTTCATATTAATTGAGCATCTTGGTGAAAAACTATTTTAACTTTAGTGAGAGAATTCTGCTGCTTATATTCCCCACTACTTTTGTATTTATTTTAAAGAATAATCTCTCTTTTTACATTTATGCCCCGAATCAATAGATCAGGAGGCACAATTCACATGTCCATCCGTTATTTAGTACGAGTTTAACCCATTTTAACTCCTGTTTCTTCTAGCGTCAATATGGCTTGCTTCAAAATTTTATACTAGCAGGCATGTTGTATTGGAACAATTTCCACACACCTATATCACCTGACCTCATTTTGATCTTCACTTTGACTTACTTTTGGACTTAGACTTATTGAAGGGCCATATTCTTGGTTAACCCAAACTCCCTGTTTCTTCTAACTTCCATATGGCTTTCTGCAAAGGTTGATACTCAGATGGTTGTTGCATTAGAACAATGTCAATACACCTATATCATTTGACCTCATTTAACTTTGTAAAATTCCAATTCCATTGATAATGCTTATAGACAGACTGTTTCATATAATGTTGATAAAACTTTATGAAGGACCAGGCTTCTACGGAGGCATAAGCGTTAATTGAACACAGTCTTGTCTTAGTGATTATTGTAACGTTAAAAATTACGCAACATATTTATCAGCTGGTAGCCACCTATGGGCTGAACCATTGGATTATGTAACTTTAACTAACTTGACAGGGCAGTGCACATAATTTATACAATGTGAAGAGATAAATGATACCACAGACACATACCACATACAAGCCGTATTCAAATAGTTATAGTGAGCATGTGATAATGAGAAAGGGGGGAATACTTGGTATCTTCCACCAGAGGTGTATTAATCAAATGTGCACCATTTATAAATCAGTGAAGGTTTAGGACCAAACTGACCATACATGTGGTTTTTTTGTGATTTGTAAAACCATTTTTCCAACAGTTGAGCAAACTGATTGACGTTATACATTATTAACTTAGTCATATAGCTCTCTTCATCTAATGCACCCAGGATAATGTGATATTTACAAACATTGACTGGAGTTGCCTACTGTTGAAATATTGTTTTCTTAGGTAAACAGTGTTACTAAGCACACATGGTCAATTATATACTAAAATGACATTGATAAGTTGTGCACACTTGGTCAAACCACCTATGTGGGCTATACCAAATTTTCCCATCTTTCACTTTTTCCGGGGCACACTACATTGTATAGTGACATTGAATTGTATTATATGATGGTGTATATAAGTTAGCCACACAACCACTGAAGCCTGGCTGCTGCTAATGCAAGATGATCAAGATCAATCATTGCAAGGTTGTGCATGCATTACTATAGTGTTCTCACTGTTTTTACATTTGTACATGTATGTATAAAATTGAATCTACACCATTATAAATGGTGGCTATAACATGTACACATGGTCTATGTACTATAGAATATCAGTAAGTTGTCTTGTGGTATACAACTGTATTCTAGTTTGTTACTGTTTGTTTTCTCAATAAAAACATGTATTTCTCATTTAACCTGTGGCTTGTTATCATGTTACCTTAAGCCTACAAAAAATGTAAGTCCCACTGAGCATTTGGCCTCAGTTTTATAAACAAGCATTGGAAGACCTCTTGGTCTTCAGGAAAGTCCTACTGAGCATTTGGTCTGGGTTTCATAAATGAGCATTGGAAGACATCTTGGTTTTCAGGAAAGTCCCACTGAGCATTTGGTCTTGGTTTCATAAATGAGCATTGGAAGCCATCTTGGTCTTCAGGAAAGTCCCACTGAGCATTTGGTCTTGGTTTCATAAACGAGCATTGGAAGACATCTTGGTCTTCAGGAAAGTCATTAGTTTGTGAGAGCTCTGTTCCCGGTGCCTCCTGAAGCAGATTTGTTTCAATCGGGAGTACATCGCCGAGGCAAAGATTGCTCAGTAGGACCAAGGCTACCTAAGCTTTAATTGCTTCATTGGTTATGAATCTATAATATGTCATATGTTGTATACAACTATATTTATTTAGTTTTTAAGCCACAATTTGGCTTCTAGCCTACAACTAGTGGTGCAGCCATATGCTATCATCTGCGGTAAAAATTAAAAACCCTACGTAAATAGATAAAAGTCTGATACTTTCGTGAATGTATATGCTGTGTTAAAATTGGTCTTTGACTATTATGTTTGTTTGAAATCGTGTACAGAGATTGGTGAACCTTGTAACCTGATTGGGAGTGCCTCGATACCAAGGGGAAATATACAAGAATTGAACTGAACTGTGGCCTTTAAACACAAAAGGAAGCAAACATATACGACAAAATCATGAAACAGATTCCCAAACAATGGCCAAAATCATAATTGACATTACACCAGCGCAGACATGACTGCCTTTATTGTCGGTCAAGCTGATCTGTTGAACCATGTACATTGTATTATAATTTACAGTTAATATTGATTGAAAGGTCATAGACTGACATATTAATGTCACATTTGTTTAGATAGAACAGAAGCAATGTAGCTCAGGATTTAATCACGTGTGTAACCATTCTAAGGTTGAACACAGAAAAATTCTCCCCAATTTTGTCTGTGTACTCTACACTATGAGTCTTAGCGATAAAAGAGGCAGTCTTCTTGGCACCATGGCGCCTGCTTAGGCCTGTGGTCAAGCAGACATTGGAATGTTGCAGGATAACATGTGCACAGAAGTAGGGGGTACGTGAGACACAACTTCTTTGTCTGGTATCTTGTTATGCCGCCTTATGTTGAGGAGTCTGCGAATACAGGTCGTATGGAAATGGCTGCGCGTCCTTGAGTGCCTAGAGTTACTTTGATAAGTATGCTATATGACATGAGGCATGGCAGGTACTAAAGTTGGCTTGCTCCCCTACAAAATATGTGTACATGAAACCCGGGTAACGCTCTGATGGAACTCCCAAAGTCATGTATCAGGATTCATACCGTGTGATATAGAATCTATACCTTACCTTATGTTACCTTATGTAGCTTCTGCACGCAGCACTGATGGGTGCTCTGTATGCAGCTCTTCGTTATTCTGATAGTACACAATACGTTTAACTTCCGGTGATAGTTTATAATCCGCCTTAAAATAAAAACGTAGAGGATGGGATTTCCAGTAATTGTCCAGCCTATTTTCGAACTGATGAATGTCCTTTGAAATAATGATGTGTTCTGGAAGACTGTTCCATAAATCTACAACTCTAACTGTAAAGCTATTAAGTCTCAAGTCCTTATTGCATCTTACTTTTTCTAGCTTCAGGCTATTCCCTCTAGTAATTGAGATGTCACTAAGTTTGAAAATATCTCCAGTAACTTTATCATCATAAATTCCTTTCAATATTTTGAATGTTTCAATCATATCCCCTCTCATCCTACGGTATTTCAATGTTGGAAGTTTCAGTTTACGCAATCTCTCTTCATATGTTAAATCTTTCATAGTTGGTAGCATTTTAGACGCTCTTCTTTGAACATTTTCAATAGCTTCAATGTCTTTTTTCTTATATGGAGACCATACACTACTTGCATATTCTAAATTTGGTCTGACCAGAGATTTGAACAAAAGTTTAAACATGCTATTATCCATGTAAGTAAATGACCTTCTCATAAGTCCAGCTATCTGGTTAGCTTTATTTATTTGTAGTTGAATATGTTTAACAAAATTCAGATGGTTGTCTATAGTTACACCTAGGTCCTTTTCAAAATCAACTGATTCCAGGGATTTAATTTCCCCATTATAAGTATTCATATGATATTTATTGTCAGTTGGACAACTGTTCTTGTTGTGAATGGATAACACCTTGCACTTTTCAGGATGAAATTTAAGCAGCCATTTTGAACTCCAATCAAATAAGCTATTCAAATCATTTTGTATAATAGATACATCCCTTTCAGAGGTTATCTGTCTATATAATTTGGTATCATCTGCGAACAAGTAGACATTTGAGTCAACACATTCCGGAAGGTCATTTATAAATATGACAAATAATACTGGTCCGAGGACTGATCCCTGTGGAATACCACTAGTAACGTTATGTAGGCTAGAAACAGATCCATTTACTTGAACACATTGTTTCCTCTCATATAAGAAGTTCTTAACCCACTCACAAATGAAGGAGTTCAAACCATATGATTTCAGTTTCAGTAAAAGTCTAGTATGTGGCACCTTATCGAATGCTTTCATAAAATCCATGTATACTGAATTTACAACACCACCCTTATCAAGAATTTGCGTCCATTCATCCATTACTTTCAGAAGTTGCAATGAAGTTGATCTACCACGGAGGAATCCAAATTGCGTGTCACTAAACAGTTTATTATTGTCCATATGCGAAACAATCCTTTCACGCATAAATTTTTCCATTGTTTTACATAATATACTGGTTAAGCTGCACTGCGGTATAACGTACACCGGATATCGCTAGTAAAGTGAGTAATATTATCAATTTGAAGGACATGAAATGGAGACCAGGGTGTTTTGGCGCGATCTTTTCCTAATTACTGACTTCTTATGCATATCCCAATTGAGGTTTAACTTCTTCAGGAATTTTGGTAACTTCATAGAACACTTTCGTATATCAAATGGTCATAGAAGGGTTAAAATGATCAAGTATCATGCCGTTACTCACTCGAAAATATTGACAGCAGTACTGTACAAGCTTCTGGAAAGGCTGTATTACCGAATTGTAGATTTTTTGAACTGGCCATTTTGTTTATATTGAACTCCAAAATGTTGTGACCAAATTTCATAAATATTGTTCGAAAAACAACTAAGATACACACCGAAACAGATGCACGGGTGTGTACAGAGTATTGCTGTTTAGTGTACAGAGTATTGCTTAATAAAATGAGTAAATAAAGTATGTAAATGGACAGTTTTATCGTATTATTACGTCTGCAAACCAATAAGGTCATGTCTTATGGGTTATATGATATACTAAGAATATTCTTAAATGGTTATGTTAAAAAAGTTCAATCCGTCAGGCAGATGAATGCGATTAACAATATGGAATGCTGAATTTTATACATAAAGTTTTCTTTTGAGTAGTACAAATGTGATATTTAGCTTGGATGTATGCAGTTCTTTGAGAGTCATGCTTATGGTCAAATGGCAAATAAGGGCTTTCACATCCATATAATTTTATACACACCAAGGTTTATTTTTAATCTCTCAACTATTTCTGATGCTGCATCAGGTTCCTTGCTATGACTTACATTCAACGTTGCTAATTCAAACTATTGGACATTGTAGTTGTTTTGTGTTTGTCTAATGCGATTGCCCAGTTATGACCCTTTACTGTATGTAAAACAAAGTTACTAATAGAAGTTTCCCATACAATTCGCGGGGGAGGGATTGGAGCTAGGATAAGCTTGTTGCATTAATTGCTTCATGTAGTCCATGTTATTCAGTCTAAATAGGTATATATACGTGGGTATATCCAAAAGTAATGTCACTGATGCTGTAAAATCGTGTATAATGCAAGTAAAACCACGACTTTCTTCACACCGTACCTTCAGTCTAATTTGAATATGATGACTAAATTTCACAACAATGCACAGAATAGTTCTTGAGATATGAATATTTATATGAGACATACTTTCGAACATCGCCGCAAGTCCGACGTCAACGACGTCACAATGACGTTACTTGTTGGCACCTACTCATCCAGCAAGAGTTCATCCCTAGTAATTTCTAACGACTCATAAAACATGCAGTCATTTTCACGACCTTAAAAAATGTGCAACCCACCCGACACTTACTCTCTGCGCAATCAAATAATTTTTAAGTGTCCCCTAGATAGTCCCACAGCCAAAAAATTAACTCACCACATAATGATCGCAGTTTTGAACGTCGAATTGAATTGACGGCGTTAAAATACTCTTGGTGTTCTTTTCGGATCTACTACAAACCGTTCATATGACTCTCTATCGATAATGGTTTGTTGATCCATGCCCCCTTAAAAGCTTATACTACAGGTACACGAGACTATGTTGCCGCCGTGTGTAACTAAAGTTTCAGTAGGTGACTTTCATAACTTTTAGGATAAGATCATTATTACGCTCAGCGTCATTTTGTCACAAATATGCCGTGCTTTCGTTAAGTAATCAGTGCGTTGAAAATATATTGCGAAATTCAAAATAGAATGGCGTCAATGAATTTTTAGCAACAGGCGCAACACATTGGTTTCATCACGTCACGAAAGTATCGTCTGCTTTCGAGAATTATTTTTTATAAAAATGCATAAAAGAAAATCGTTATGATAATGAAAAAATATCGTAATTTTCGTGTGCGGCGATCTGACGTCATAGGTATATTTCAAATGTACATATAATCCAATTGTGAAAATGGAATAATGGGGCACGTTGTTTATTAATCAGAATTGAATTGCTGAACATTTTGATATCATATTTATGCATATCGGCCAGTAAACAAATAAACCACGGGAGGAGTGACATTACTTTTGGATATACCCTCGTATATTCAGTATAAATTATTTTTACAAAATAACACTGATTATACCTAGTATTTATTAAATTTGAGTGACAAATAGTCACTGCACTTATAAGCAATACTCCGTACACGATACAGCAATACTCCGTACACCAGGAAGCTACCATATAGCAATACTCTGTACACTAACACTTGTATTTATTCTTGCAATGCACCCTCATTTTCGATTAGTTTCGAATACTACATTTGCAATATAATCTTTGTAACAGGAATGACAATTCGCTCGATTCAAGTTGAGTATTTTAACGAAAATATAAACGAAAACATCTAATTTCGACAGATCGAGCTTACTTTCTGCGTGAGTAACGATGCGAGTTTGGTCTTTTAAACACCCTTTTAAGAAATTCCAGGCGATTTACCGGTTGCACATGCTAGGAAAATTTATGGAGGAGATAGTTTTGTATAAAATGTACATTAAACACACTTAGAAAAACTAAAAATCGTCTCTCAACTTTCCCTTGTCAACAATAGAATGTCGCGAAAATTGATAATATTACTCATCTTGCTAGCAATATCCGGTGTACGTTATACCGCAGTGAGCTGACAGGCCTGTAATTTGATGCAAGTTTTTTATCGCCCTTTTTGAATAACGCAGTAATTTTTTGCTAATTTCCAAGAATCTGGAACAATTCCTGTCTCGTATGATTTTCTGAATATCATGCTTAAAGGTTCATCAATGATTTCACACAATTCCTTCAATACTTTAGGATGCATTTTATCAGGTCCCGGGGATTTAGAAATGTCCAAGCCTTTCATTATTTTCCTAACTTCATGTCTGGTTATTTCAGTGTCCCCACTATCATTAACGATATCTGGTTTGTCTGGTAAGTCCGGCACAGACAGAATATCCTCATTAGTAAATACACTAGTGAAAAGGTCAGCTAAAACTTCAGCCTTTTCCTGGTCACTACTCGCTATTTTAGTCCCCACTCCACTTTTCACATGTAGTTCAGATATCCCACTTCGATTCTTTTTTTCGAGTTAACAAACTTCCAGAAATTTTTGCAATTCACTTTTGCTGACTCGGCCACTAAAGCGTTCTTTACGCTTTTTTTTCGTTTCTAACGCAACGCTTCACTTTATTTCTCGCCTTGCAGTATTCCCTATGAGCTTCTACAGTTTGTTTCTCCATATAACGTTCCCACAATCTATGTTTACGCTTGATATTTTTCACCGAGTCTTTATTTAATGGAGTATTCCCTTTGGTATTACGTGGCTTTTTAACCGGTATGTGCCTTCCTATTGATTCACTCATTTTGTTCATGAATTTTTCTAGCATAGTAACTGGATCACTATCGCCAAGTTCCTGCAACCAATCAATATCTAATTCAGCACGCATCGCAGAATAATCTCCCTTGTAATAATTTGGGGTTTCACAGTAATTTTTCTCCAACGAGAATGCACAGTTATACTTAAATTCAACAACACAGTGATCGCTCGAGCCAACTGTAAATAAGATCTAGTTCTATTTGGCTGTTTATTGTTTATTACCAATGAACGCAGTCTGAAACATACAAATGACAAACGATTACTTATATGAATAAGCACCACATGGTATGGTATTCCTCTATCTCCCCCAAGTCTTTGCTATATACATGTACTAGCACATTGTCTATGTGAGTGTCAATGGTAAAGATTTAAGTATAAAATCACTTCGAAAACATGATGGTTATGTTAACATAACAGTTAATTATGACTTAAAATGTCTCTTGTTCACTGTCGTATCTCTTCATGTGGAAGTGTCATAATCCTTGTGCCATTCAGGCTTCCGAATGTTGCGAGTAGACCGGCGTGTCTCTACAGGCACATCAACCTGCACGGGTGGTGCTGGTGTGTTCAAAACCAGATCTGTGTTGGGGCTCGTGTGGTTATCTAATACCAGATGGCGACGACTAGATGTGTTACGTAGTGGAGCTGTTGGAGTACCTGGCGGACTTGGTGTGCCAGGCGGACTTGCTGTGTTTGAACCAACCTTAGGAGTTCCAGGTGTAGGGTTCGATACTCTAGCTGGTGTCTCTGGTTTAGCCTGTGTGACAGTTGTGTCACTGGATGGTTGAGCATACTTCCGTAACATAATGTCATTGTCAATCGTCAAACGTGCTGGCAGCTTGTTAACAGGAACATATTGTCTTAGGAACTTTCTGTTGCGCAAAGTGACACGTCCTGATCCGTCGACCTTAATCACGTATTGGTCAAATTGTCTGACTTCTATGACAATGCCTGTTTTGTCCCATTTGAGTGGGTGGGGACCAACTTGGTTTTGTATACGTACATGGTCCCCGATGACAAGTGGTAGGAGACGTTTTGTATGTTCTGACCAACGTTCAGCATCTCTCATGTGACGATTCCGCAGGGCATCCTCTCTAGTTGCCAATGTTTCTCGCCAAGTGCTATGCGGCAGATAACGACCTGGTGGAATGGGTATGAAGTCGCGTATAGGCCTTCCAAAGATGCACATGGCAGGTGAGATTCTTGTGTCTCGGTCGGGAGTGTTCCTGTACTGGAGCATCGCGCGTTGGAATGCGTCCGTGTTTAGATCACCGTTAGGACTGGTGTTGTCTGTGAGCAGACGTTTGACTGTTTTGACACCCACTTCAGCTCGGCAATTACTATGTGGAAATGCGACAGATGACAGCCTATGATGTACGCCCCACTCTTGCAGGAATCTACGTGTAGCTACGGCTGTGAACTCAGGGCCACCGTCAGATGCTAGTTCATCCGGTATTCCAAAAGTGACAAACACTCGGCGTAGGCAGGCGATCAGGCCAGAGGCTCCCTCAGAAGACTTCTCAACAATCGGCCAGTTCGAATAACGGTCAACCACCACTAGATAGTTACAGCCGCGATAGTGGAAAAAGTCTGCACATACACATTGGAATGGGTAGTCTGGATTCGTCATAGGAGTGGGTGGAGCACATGGGTTAGATGGCGCATTACGATTACACTGGTTACAAGTACTCCGTAAGGCAGTGATGGCTGGGGTAATACCAGGCCAAAAGATGGAGGCCTCAGCCCTTGCTGTCATCGATGTGACGCCCTGATGTGCAGCATGAAGAGCAGCAAGGACTTCCTCTCGTAGCAAAGGTGGAATTACGATCCTATCTTTATATAAGATGACGCCATCAATAGTGTGCAAATTGTCCCTGAATGGGTGGTATTCACGAAGCCGTTCTGGTAGTTCATGTCTGAATTCAGGCATACCAGACTCCACCAACTGGCTAAGGGTGTGCATGGTGTTGTCGCTTGCAGTAGCAGTGCGAACTCTGTCCCAAGTGACGGATTTCATGCTGAGGGTATCCAGCGTAGAGATAGCAGATGTGGAATAGGCATCTTCTATGGTGGGTGTGTCTGGGGCAGGTGTGCGTAGACCCGTCATAATGGTGGTGGAGTGAATAACAGCGACATCGTCCGACAGGAAGTATTTATGTGGTTCACCTATAGGATGACGTGAGACGCAATCGGCGGCTTGGTGGCGGACACCTGGTACATGCACCATGCGAAAACGGTATCGGAGAGTCTTCTCCTTGAGATTTCTGAGACGAGAGTTACTGATATCCTCCAGCGATCGGTCGTTGAAGATTCGCAGTAAAGGTTTGTGATCCACAGCGATGATGAGGTCCTTGCAACCAAGTACGAAATATCTTGCCTTATCAAGGGAGTCTGCCAGTGCCAGTGCTTCACCTTCCACAGGTGCATACCGAGATTCAGCTGGGTGTGTAAACCTACTTCCTACCAGTGTGATTTTCCATCCTGAGTGACAGCAGAACGGTTGAGCACCAGAGCATGAGCAGTGTTTCTGTAACAACCAGAATCCAATGCCATTTTTAGACCAGTCAGTGGCCAGGCATGTCGGTCTGCTTGGATCGAATATTCTGACGCCTTCTTCTATTTCACTAGCGATGACAGCCTTGGATTCATCAAACAGACTCTGAAGCTGTTCATTCCATTCAAAGGGGACATCTGATTTCAGTAGTTGTCGAAATGGTAACATTTTCTGTGTCATACTGAAGGCATATGAAACCTGGTTTACGAGACCAAACCAGGATCTGACATCAGTGATATCTTTAGGTGTTGGGAATTCCATAATTGCACGCAGGTACTTCTGGCATGGTCGTACGCTATCGGGCGTTATCTTAAATCCAGCAAACTCTACGTTGTCTTCAGCAAATACGAACTTGTCGGGGTTTAGGGTAATACCGTTGCGACCACAGGTGTCGAGCCATTGTACTACTTGAAAGAAACTGTCCTCTATTGTATCGGCCCATAGGAGCACATCATCAACGCACTTGGTTTTGTTGGGGATATCTGACACAATTTCATCGTAGCGCCTTGTATATCCGTCACCTGATGCTATATATCCTTGTGGAGCAGTCTTGTACCTATATCTGCCCCATGGTGTGATGAAGGTGGTAAGGTGACGATCCTCCATACGAATTGGCACACTGTGATATCCATTCCATGCATCAAGGACTGTTTTCTTTTTGTTGCACGGGACTAGACGAGCCTGGTGGAACGGTGATGGTGTATGGTGCGTTTCCCTGGTGGCATGAGCATTAAGGGCCTGGAAGTCAACAGTGCGTCTTGGAGAACCATTTTTCTTCGCACACACTACCATTCTGTGGCACCATGTCACTGGTTCACCCACAGGTACAGGTTCAATTACACCAAGCTGAACATCCTGGTCAATTCCTGCTTTCACCGCATCTCGCCAATGAAGAGGCACAGGCACTGGTGTATGATGAGCAACTGGTTCAGCCTGGGGATCAACCATCAGCTTCATAGGTGGCCCATCCATAAGCGGGAGTGTCTGGTGTTCACATATGTTGAATGTGCTCGCCTTGTAGAGGTCAAGTAGGTAGCTTTGTATCTTTGACCTGTTACTCTCAGTAGCGGGAAACGGTAAGGTGGTCGGAGGTGGTGGCGGGTTCTGACGTCTTGGGCAGTCACAAGGTGAAGTTAGATTAGTAGTATCCTGTAGCACCGCTGTACTGTCTGGGTGATAGGACATGGTTCTAATTTCAGGGAATGTGGCTGGTATGATCCCTAGGGCAATACAAGCTTCTTTGCTCAAGAACAGTCTGTCCGATGAGTCTGTAATGTATGTTATTTGCCGTGTTTCAATAACATTGTCTCCGTCATCCCAAGCTGACAGACGAAGTATGGTAGCACCAAGGATGCGAATACCCTCATTGTTAGCTGTGTGCATCCGCATTGTGACAGGGATCAAGTCCGACTCGCGTAATCCAAGTTTGTGAATCACCTTTAAACCGGCCAGACAACTCTGGCAACCAGTATCAGCCATAGCAGGGATGGTAGCAGTTCGAGTCTGTCGTGATAGTTGGAAACCAAGTGCACCGTAATCATCCGCAGACACCTTGGCCGTTACATTGACAGTTGGTTGTGGTTTAGAACGCTGCCTTATCCATGTGTTAGAGAGCTTGTCATAGATGTGATGATCAAGTGAGATAATTCTTTCTGATAGTCCTTTGTCGGATAATGTGCATGAATTATCGAACAATGTATTGTCACACTTATTGGTTTGTGTAGGGGTATTGTTTATGGTACATAATGCATCAAATACAGCACTTTCATTGAATACTCGACTGTCTTTAGACATTGGCTTATCCTTACTACGACAGACGGTTTCAAAATGGTGGTCACGGTTGCAAATGTCACATCGATGTCCGTATGCAGGACATTCTGTTTTGCGAACACGAGCCGGGGAGCGTTTTCCATGTCCTTTTTTGTCACAGTATGAGCACAAATCATGTTTGTCTTTAATAGCAACACTTTTAGACTTTTTGTAAGTACTGCTAACTGCCTCTGCAGGATGGGAGTCAAGTAGTCTAGATGCTGACCTCTTGCCAGCCTCCTTAGCTTCAACAAACTTAAACACATCTTCAAGGGACATGTCCTGATTTTTGTCCCCCAGTAGGTCTAATTGTATCTCTGAGTCTGCAATACCCCTAGTTAACACATCCCGAATAATAGCTTCTGTGTAATTCACACTGCCGTCACAACCAGGACACTTAATGTCGAACTTGCAGATGCCGGCTTGTCCTCTTAAACGTGCGCCGAAGCTGCGAACAGTTTCGTCCCTGTCTTGCCGCATATTATGCAGTGTGACACGTGCCACCATTGTATTTTCCTCACGTACTGCAAGTTTTTTAATCAATGTTATAATATCATTTTCTGACTTGTCTGTGAGGCTTCCACCATTTGATCGTGTTAAGTCTTTTCGTAATGGTTCATCGCAACACTCTAATAGTTGTACGACTCTATCATGTCCTGTTATCTTAGTAGCACTAACATAGTCCTTCCATCGAGATTCAAAATAGGCCCATTCCTCGCTGGTGCCAGCGGCGGTGATTGTTGGCCTCTTAACTTTTTCCACTTTAGCAGCAATACCAGTGTTCTGAGTGTGGGTGACAGTATGCGCTGTGATTAGCGCTGCCACTATAGCCGCGTCGAGATCTGGCGTTGTGTACTCACAGTCATCGATTGGGCAGGAAACAGCAGGCATGATTAGATGATGTCTTTACACTGCGTTCATAAATAAGATCTAGTTCTATTTGGCTGTTTATTGTTTATTACCAATGAACGCAGTCTGAAACATACAAATGACAAACGATTACTTATATGAATAAGCACCACATGGTATGGTATTCCTCTAAACTGGCTCCAGGTAAGACAATTCGGATATGTTATTTTGATCATTCACTAGTATTAAGTCCAGCAATGAAGACCGTTGACCATGTCTATGTCTAGTATTAGAATCAACAACCTGGTGTAAATAGTTATCGCGTACACACTCAAGAAATTCACCACTGAAACCATCTGTATAAGTCCACTATGACCAGTTAATGTCTGGAAAGTTAAAATCACCAGTTATTATTACATGCTCCTCTCTCATCTCACAAGCTTTAGATAATAAGTCTAAAACAGCTCAAGAATCATTTGATGAGGGACTTCTATAAACACACCCACATAGGATAGATTCAGTTTTGTTAATTGAGA
The DNA here is from genome assembly GCA_963678985.1 of Spisula subtruncata. Classification (NCBI taxonomy): domain Eukaryota; kingdom Metazoa; phylum Mollusca; class Bivalvia; order Venerida; family Mactridae; genus Spisula; species Spisula subtruncata. Next base: position 29,019,520 of record OY787665.1, read on the forward strand.
TTTTCACCCATACGCTTTCATCAAATTCAGTATCTATGTTCACCTCAACTGGTGAAAATGAGTTTTTAACATATATGAGTGTCCCTCTTTTCGCGTTTGTTGGAAAGTTGCTTGGAAACAATTCATAACCGTTCAGATTAAACTCGGCCTTGTTGATGTCATAACGCACATTTTTTGGTAATACTTCAGTTACAGAAATGATATCTGGACACTGACTTTCATCACATAAAAATCTGTCTTTAAACTCATGACGTTTGTTTATAAAACTATCTGCATTTGTATAAATACAGTTCAAACTCTGCAAATTAACCTTTTTAACATTTTTAACAGTTTTAACTGATTGAAAAGAACTAGAACAGTTTATATATAAATAGTTTCGATTTCAGGAAATGCAAAATTTAAAATGTATGCGAATATTTTTCATGTGTTTAAAAGTACATATTTGTAAACATTACAACTATGTATAAAAAAAGTATACTTAAAACTACGTCAAAGATTTATTATCAGCAGATGGTTGAAACAAGATTAAGATAGATAGACTACCCCTACCCGTATATAACGTGCCAACCACTGTCAGCTACTTACCGTGATATACTGGGACGATTTACATAGAAATCTAGATATGAACTGTATTGAGGGCTTTCTATTTTCGGAAAATACATGTGCATTATCAATGATATCATATATCAGAGCTTGATATTTACACTTCAATATGGCCACTGGGGGAGAAACTACTAGTATATATTCTTGTTGTTCACCGTGTTCGGATGATGAAAGGAATACGGTTGCTAGACATTATTGTGTTGACTGTGAGATGTATTTCTGTACAAAGTGTTTAAAGTGTCACAATAAAATACCGGCTTCGAAGGCACACCAAGTGAACGATGTTAGTTCTGACCTGACCGACGCGGATGATGATTTATTTACTTCAGGGCGAGGAAGTGATTCTTTCCAGAGGTCGACATGTACGTTACATCGCGGCAAGCTGATAGATACATTCTGCATGGACCATAACGAGGTTTGCTGTGGAGCATGTGCCCTGGTTAAACACAGGTAATTGCTGATTTAGCTGATAGTAACAACTTAATAAAATTAACATGTGCGAATTTGTTATAGATCAATGTTTTCAATACTATAATAATATATAATACATGCACCATGAAAGCTTAAAGATCACATGATCAAGTAACACTACTCAATGGTGAGCTTTTAGGCTATCAAGGGATGATAACCCCTAAAGGACAATTACGCAAGCAACTAAAGTTAAAATTATGCGATTTCAACTACAGGATTACGATCAATTTTCTTGAACATGGCACAAAATAGGGTTCCGGCAATTTTCCTGGGGTACGCTAACAAATATCCTTGGCATACATTCACTGTGTAGTTACTCGTATACCCCACAATAACTAAATAAGTGAGATATTATACACATAAAACTTTTATTAAAAGATGAGATATCAATATAAAAAAGTAATACTGGACATAAATGTATAATCATACCAGATATATGTATGTAAATGGCTAATCGTATACATATATTTTCCCGTCGATATAGGGGTTGAATGTATCTGGAGATACTCGCTTCATCTAGGACCTTCTCTATAATAGGACCGTGCAGTATTTAAAATACCTGCTTCATCTAATGTATATTTCATATATTTTAGGTCATGTACAACTGTATCGATCGACATAGCTGCTAAAGATTTTAATGCAAGTCATGAACGGGATGCATGCAGAGAAGCACTCGAAGAAACCATTGCTAAGTTCAATGAAGAGAAAGATAAACGAGTAGAAAACCTTGAATGTATTGGTAAAGAGAAACTAGAACTAATTGAAGATGTTGATAAATATGAGGAGAAGATTATTGCCAAAGTTAAGGAACTCGCTAATATTTCGAGAAATGAAATACGTTCTAAATACGAAGAACACAAGACAGCCCTTGACAATGACATTGAAACGTTCGATGTAGTTTTAACAACTACCAACAGACATGTCGATCAACTAGAACAATCACACAATGAACAGTTGTTCATCACCATCAAAAGCAATAACACAATGCTAAAAGATTGGGAAATATTACTGCAAGACATGACACCTGAATGGAGAAAGAGAGAAATCAGATTCTGCTTTGACATGAGCCTAGATAACCACGTACTTAACATGAAATCATTTGGTGGTTTAGAAGAGGATTTTACAGTTGAAGAATACACAGCAACGTTTCGTACAAACGTCGATATAAAACAGGGAGGCGGTCATCGTAATCACTCGTATGTATATGACATGTGTCTGATGGAATCTGGGGATCTACTCGTGACAGATGATAAACATATGAAACTGAAACGATTCAATTCAGACTTATTAAATTTGAAAGATGCTATCATATTATCGGGTCAACCAGTTGCAGTTTGTAAGATAGACGATAATGAAGTAGCTGTGAGAATCCGGAGCGACAAACTCGTACAGTTTGTATCTGTCGGTCAATCAATGCAACTAACGTCTTCTTTCGAACTTGATGAGGATGGATGGGGACTGGCGTATGATGCTGATACTCGGGAACTATTGGCGTGTGAAGAAAAGAAAGTCAGCGTATACAGTAAAACTGGAAATAAACTGAGAACGTATGATCATGATACAAATGGGGAGCAGATATTCTCAGCATGCAGACAAATTGCACTGAGTGAAAATAAACAAGATATATACGTCACCGACCGGAACAAAGGCTTGGTTGTTTTAGACAGAAATGGAACATTAAAAACGAAAGTCGCTCTATCAGGTGCATGGCCACTATGTCTATTACCAGGTGATATCTGTCTGGTAGGACAACAGGAATCAGGGGTGATTGTTCAGTTCGATAAAGATGGGAAACAAGTTGGAAACCTCATTGGCACTAAAGAGGGGCGTAATTTTACGTATTGTGCTATGTATGACCGTAAACATTCCAGACTTATTGTTGGAGGATCTAAAAGTCTGATGTCTGTATACACGTTGTCTGCCAATTAATCAGGACAGTACTTTGTTATAATCCGTCTCGAATATTTCGCCAGTTTATTCGTTGGTGTTATTGTAGTTGACTAAGCAAAGTATACCAACGTTGGGGTATCCTATTAATGTATTGACATGCCAATGGCAGGTTACGAATACCACGGCATGATGGTGGAAATTTTGCAACGATAATGAAGTAGCTGTGAGAATCCGGAGCGACAAACTCGTACAGTTTGTATCTGTCGGTCATTCAATGCAACTAACGTCTTCATTCAAACTTGCTGATGATGGATACGGGATGACGTATGATGCCTGTACCGGGGAAATATTTTCAGTTCGATAACGATGGGAAACAAGTTGGAAACCTCATTGTCACTAAAGAGGGGCGTGACTTTACTGCATTTACGTATTGTGCTATGTATGACCGTAACCATTCCAGATTAATTGTTGGAGGTTCTAAAAGTTTGATGCCTGTATACACGTTATCTGCCAATTAATCAGGACAGTACTTTGTTATAATCCGTCTCGAATATTTCACTAGTTTATTCGCTGGTGTTATTGTATTTGACCAAGCTAAGTATACCAACGTTGGGGTATCCTATTAATGTATTGACATGCCAAGGTCATGTTACGAATACTACGGTATGGTGGTGGAAATTTTGCAACTTAAGATGTGTAAAAATGATGCAACATATTTAAAACAAACATTACATACATGTATTTCCGGTCCAAATTCTATCTAGCATGACTATTTTATACACGCAATAACATAAACTTAACAGTTTATCTCTTTTATAATGATGTCATTATGTCAATTGGACGTGATATATTAGTGATTGAATAAAACAATAGTTATAATGATTGTGCCTTTTATGTGTGTGTTTTATTCGTAGCACCGTCAGTGGACCTAATCAGTTTTCTTAGAAATAATCGACATAAGGTATGAGAAAATCTGACAGGGAAGGTAGCACTCAACTTACCTGCCGAGCACAGAAATCAGAAACACCACAACACAACTACCCTGAGCAATGCCCACACAAATCCATGCCAAACGGCGATCAAACGACGCACAGTAACCACGGGCGTGACCTAGTTTAAAACACTAAGGACAGTGACCTAATGTTATGCCAGATAAAGAGGCACAATCACGACTTGACCTAGTTTAAATAATGGGCTAGGCAGGAATGGGTGGGAAATAATATTACCTATTCCTAATAACTACACAGAGCAATGCCCACAAATAAGCGGAAGAAAAAAATCCAAATCCCCGCCGAAAAAAATGCAGGATGACCCAGTTTGACAAAGAAATTATATTATAGCGGTTATTGCATGAGACCGAATGAAACGCAGCCAATACTCGACCAAGTTCCCCAATGCCCCGCTGCACGGCGACCCAACCGCACAAACCCGTGCCAAAACGGCGATCAAATGAGGCACAATCCCCCCTGACCTAGTATAAAACACCAAGGACAGTGACCTAACGTTGATACGTCTACAAAAGAGGCACTTTTGAGGGTGAAAATATATATGCCAAAAACCTTTATCATAGTGACCAAACAGCACAGTGACCTAATTAAAAAGTATCTCATCCAGCATCACCAGTACTATAACTTGTTCGTCCACAAGAGACATGACATATACCACAATATATACATTACGATAGTGAGGACTACAGTGAGAACTTGATGTACTTAATGTTGGAGCTTGGTTGTTTGTATCTTTATTCAAGTATAACACCGTTTCTCAACAATGTGTATGTTACCAGAACTTACTTTTACCAGGAATCAGCACCTTCCTCATGTGGAAGAAATTCAACAGGTTTTCTGATTTTTCAGGGTATGACCAGTCGCGATCAGGTCCCGATTTCCTGAAGAATTTCAATTTGAAAAAAAAAAGTGTGGTCATTTGTCCGAGGCACTTTCAATGAGCAACTGGACCCGACATTGGCATTTAAAACAGCAGCATTATTCTTAAGCGTATTAGTAAAATATTTAGAGATTATACTTTTGATTTATTTAAATTTCGCCAATGATTTGCGCAAAAACTCAATTTGAGTTGTGATTACTACTTGAGATACTTCGAGATCTCGGGGCCTGGACTCGAAACTGGATCTATTGGTTTCAACTTCAGCCAAGTATATCAGAAATAATCCTTGCACAGTGGAAGTGACTGTCGACTTATATGAAAAAATGTTCCATTCATGATCCAAACCTTTAAATCAGGTTATATCTATTATTGTGATTTCTACAAAATCCCAGTCGTAAAACTGGACTCAATTCCCACAAAATGGCTTTAACAACAAACCTGGATAGAAAACAAACATTTGTAACAGTATCAATATGGTCACTGTCAGGAATGAATACTAAAACCTAGCAATTCAATATTATATCAATATGCAACAGCCCAATATTTGTCAAAATGTACTGCATGACCAATTTGCATTTGATGCTTGAAAACTGTGGTCTGTTTCCATGATCTATATTACAGTGTATAAACGAGTCGATTTCCGGTAATTGCAATAAGGCGTTGAATTATACAGTTTGCCAATAAGTCGAACAGAAATCAGATGTTACAAGTGCTTTTAATTGCAATAAGTCATACACTTTGAATTTTATAGTAGATATATCACAATAAGCCATGCAGTGATTTGGTTTATACATTGTGCAATGAGCAAAATATTCGTTGCGGTTTATCGGTAGATAGGTAAGTGGTGCACATGTATACCTTTTTCGAAAATACAAATATGAACCTAATCAAATCAAAAATAGACCTAGTTTCAATTTCAGAAAATGCAAAATATAAAATATATGCAGAAAGTGTGCATACGTTTACTGCCTTGATTTTGATAAACATATTATTGCTAATACTAGTAAATGGAACAAACTGAATATATCTACTCTTATAGTCACATTGAAATATAACCAGTGTCTTACAACGGGTTGTACACAGATATGAATTGTATTTAGGACATTCTATTTTCGGAAAACACACCTACGTGTACTTGATCAATTATTTACAGTCATATGATCAGCTTTACAGTTGATATCCACACTTCAATATGGCGACAGGAGGAGTAACTAACTATTCTTGTTGTTCACCGTGTTTGGATGATGGAAGGAATACGGTTGCTAGGCATTATTGTGTTGACTGTGAGATGTATTTTTGTACAAAGTGTGTAAAGTGTCACAATAAAATACCGGCTTCAAAGGCACACCAAGTGAACGATGTTGATTCCCCCGACTCGACAGTCGCGGAAGACGATATTACGAATTTACAGAGTGATTTACAAAGCGAGTCTGTTCCAGGTTTGAAATGCACATTACATCGCGGCAAGCGGACTGACACATACTGTAAATATCATCACGAGGTTTGCTGTGGAGCATGCGCCCTAGTTAAACACAGGTAAATGTTACATTTATGTATATTTATTTGTTTTATTTATTTTATTTGTTATTCAATATTTCTGTTAAATTTATATCTCGGATATATTAGTAAAATATACACATGTACTTGTTTATTGTCTCTAACCGAAGTGGGTATGATAGCTTGCAACTCAGACGTACACACACAAGTGCATATAAACTATATGATGTTATTTCTTTCAACATATCATTAAATTCACTATCCTGATTCACATGTGAAGCAGATAAATATTTACTTTCCTGTCAATTTCCGTTGATACCGGTATAACACATCTAATTATACATAAATTGTGTTGAATGATTATAAACTAAAGTTAGTACAATCAATGCTATTGACAGGTCAACATATGATGAATGATTTTATTTAACATTTTAGAGCATGTACAACTGTTGCAATAGCAATCGCGGCTAAAGAGTTTAAAACAAATCCAGAGTTGAATACGTGCAAAGAAGCGCTTACTGAATGCATTGCCAAATACACAGACCAGAAAAACAATCGGGCAGAAAATCGGAATAATATTGATACTCGTAAATTAGAATTGATTGAGACAGTAGACAAATATGAGGAAAAGCTTATTGAGAACATTAAGGAGCTTGCCAATATTTCCAGAACAGAAATACGTGATAAATGTGAGGAACATAAGGCCGATCTTGACAAGGACATTGCTGCTTTAGACGTTGTAATTACTTCTGCTACTAGACATGTCGACCAACTAGAACAAACGGATGATGAACTATTATTTATCCTTGCGAAGACTACCAAGACTTTGATAATGGATGGAGAAAAGTTGCTTACAGCCATGACGGTAAATTACGGGAAGAGAGTAATTAAACTAAACTTGGACGAAGTATTGGATAACCGTGTCCGTGAAATGGAATCTATTTGTTCATTAGATATTGACTTACAAGCTACAATGTACAATGCCACCTTACTTAGGAATATCAATATAAAGCAAAGTAACGATTTAAATGACACGAGTGTACGCGATATGTGTTTTGTGGATTCTGGCGAACTGCTGATCACAGATGATGATAATAATAAACTGAAACGATTCAATTCAGATCTGCAATTTAAAGACGAGATCCAGTTACCGGGTGACCCTATAGCAGTTTGTAAAATTGATAAACATGAAGTAGCTGTGAGAATCTGGGGCACCAGGGCCGTTTACATTGTATTTGTCGGTTCATCAATGCAAATAACGTCTTCATTTACTTTCGAATGCAATGGGAATGTAATGGCTTATGATGCTGATGGTGATGCAATAGTGGCATGTGAAAGCAATAGAGTAAGCATGTACAGCAAAACTGGTCGTAAACTGAGAACATATGATATGGAATCAGAAGGTGCACAGATTTTCTCGCTTTGTAGGCAGATTGCACTGAAAATGGACGAACGAGATATATACGTCGCTGACGAGAAGGAGGGCTTAATTGTGTTGGACAAGAGCGGAACATTAAAAATGAAGGTCCCATTATCAGGGATGAGTGACACGAGACTCTTGTGTCTATTACCTGGCGATGTTTGTCTTGTAGGAAGCTCTACATCAGGTGTAATTGTTCAGATAGACAAAGAAGGAAAAGAAGTTGGAACTTTGATTGATGCAAATGATGTACACACAAATACATACTGTGCTGTGTATGACCGTGAGCATTCCATGTTAATTGTTGGGGGATTTCCAAATGTGATATCAGTTTATAAGTTGTCAGGTACAGACTGTCTAATTGAGAACACAAGCTTTACGTAAACACGACACGTGGACGAGGGATATTCAAAATAAGCAGGATTATTGTCATAGTTTGACAGCCTCTACATAACACTAGCACCTGCAGTATACAAGGGTTAGCTATCAAGAATGCTAGAAAGTGACTTTTTGTTTGTTTTCTTTTGACTCGGGGAGGAGTATAAAATTAAAAACCGAAGTATAATCTGGGCTATACAATATCTGCTCTGTGTACTGGTACATGCTCTCACGGCATGCAGTTATAACACTCGTTTATACTTTTGTTGGGCCAGGATGGCGTACGAAGTTGGTGTTTTGTGGTTGATATTATGTATGTTTGTCCTTGTTTCTTGTCGACGGGCTGTTCTGAAAATACTAAACAAATCTTAGAATAACCATGAACATTGTGAATATATTATTTAAAATTTAACAAAAGGGAAGATTATGTGCATGGGTAGTAGATTTTTATGAGTGTAGCTTGAAAACCTATACATGTACCTGCTTTTACATATAAGCTTATTTCATATTCACCATGTACGTTTTTTTTATCATTTGCGCGCAATATTTCGTTAATGACCTAGTCGCCTGTGACTTTTATCATACCATATTATTTAGTTGTCACGGGTGTCAGTCCCAAACGGCACTTGTCAAGGGTAGCAAATAGCGAATCGCCAGTGTGTTTCGCCTCAATATATGACGGCATTGCTAATTCTTTGTCAAATGCATACTTATAATCAAATAAATAATGGAACTAGGCCCATAAACAATCAATAAACCATTAAAATCGGCATCAATTGGAAATATTAAAGACAAGTTGTCTTCTTCCGTCTTCATATGTTACCCCCATTGCATTCGAAGTGGAGTGACTTTGCCAAAATTTTATTTAAGGAGGTTCGTGTTACCTTGTGCGCATGCACGAAAATTCAAAACGGTTTTAGATAAGAATAACTGTCATTTTAAGGCGTTTCGAAAAAAATCGATCGTTATATTAAAGGCGCGCATACCACCTTAAAGAAACCGACAATTATTTGAAATATCTGAATAAATGATTTGAGTACTTGCTTAGTCAAGGAAAGTGTCTTTATTTTAATGTACATAATTAATGTAGTTATGCAACGAAAACTACTTACAATGCCTGAAATTCAACGTAACTTCGTTAGTACAGGGTGTCCTATAATATCCGTTGTAGTCTATCATTTTAACTTTTAACCTCAAACTAATTACGAAACAAACATTTTTGTGTGTATATGGTGCGTAAAGCTATTATTTTTAGTGTACAAAATGTCCTAAGTGAATATTCGTGGCACTGTTTGAGATATGCTCAAATATATTAAATTGTCACATGTTTTGATGATATTTGTCACTTTCTATGTGAATATATTTACTTGTATCAGTAATTGATTTTTAAATCGGTCGCAATTTTGGCCTGATTTTTATGAAACTTGGTAGCAATGATCATGACACCCTAATTAAAGTCAAGAAAGATTTTTGGTTAATCGGGGCAAAAATCTATGTCACTGGGTCAAATCATAGAAAAAACAAGATGGAGTCACTAGGGTCGCAATTTCGACATTACACTTGTGAAATTTAGTCTCAATGGTCATCTTAACAAAATCTAGGCCATGTGTGAAATTTGGTGAACCTGAGTTAAAAATTGGGTAACTAGGTCAAATAATAGAAAATCTTAAGAAGTCACTAGAAGGTGCACTTTTTTGCCTAAACTTTATGAAACCACGTCAATAGGATTATGAAAACAAAATATAGGTCAAATCCAATATTTAATCACCATTGATCAAAACTAGGTCACTAGGTCAAATGTTAAAAATACCTTTTTGAGCCAAAAATCGCAACAATGTGTTCTGTTCAATCATCTCAACATTTTACTATACTTTTTGACCCGGGACGACCCAATTTATAAAGTTGACCTTGATTTTGTGGAGATAATCATAGTGAACAAGTTTCATAAGTATTAGGCCAACATTATTACCTCTAGTGACTACACAAGGTTTTGCTACAATTTGACTTAGTGACCTAGTTTTTTACCCTTGATCATCCATTTACAACCTTTGTCTAAATTTTGTTCAGATGATCACTGTGACCAAGTTTCATAATCATAAAGTCGAAATTGTGAATAAAGATGCAATTGTGAACGGACAGTCAGAGAGAAACATCACTAGTTCCCCGCATCAATAGATTCATGTATATTATAATTGATGCATACTGTCCAAACACAAATAACCCATTTCCATTAGACACACATGTATATAACACATGACATGTGTATTTTTTTAAACAAATTGGATTAATATTAAATGAATAAAACGTATGTTTCCCCTTCCAAGTGCTTTTTTAGTCATTTTGTCGACATTTGAATAGGTAATATTCCTACACGAAGAATGGCATATCAGATATCAAAAATAAATTGTCTGATGATGGTACCATTATTTGCATTCGATAGAGGACGGTTGTATCTTTAAGAAAAAATACACTTTTATGCACAATAAGTGAATATTTAACGACTTACAGGGGAATTATTATAACTTAAATTTCCCCAAGTAGTATGAAATAAGGAAAATGCTAAAATTGCTACCAAAAGTGACAAACACATGTCGATGTTTTGTATTTTCCCCACTGAGCTTGAATATTTGACGTTTTGTCTGTAGTTGGCAATAGTCTGTAGATGATGAAAATGCAACATAACTCTGTTTTGCAACTTGTTTGAGGTTGACCATGTTGTTTTTTTAGCTTTAATTACTGGATTATTACTATTACAACCAAATGCAATGAGATTCTGTATCTCATATGCAATTGCAATACATCAATGTAAAGCTAACAGTTTAAAGTTTTATTTGGTATACATGTATAACATGACCATATTGCTATCTGTGCAGAATAGGAATCGAGATTCTTGCAAAAAGGCGTTTTTCGATAAATTGTCGAGCAAGCAATAGCTTTTTGGAAAAAAAGTTATTTGATCAATGAATAAAAAAACCTATATAAATATAAATTAAATAATTGACAAATGCATGAGATTAGTCTTCATCATGATGAAATTATTGCACCATGATGAAGCATGTGGTATATTGGCTTCAGCAGACATTTCAAAGCAAATTTACTTCTTTTCAGTCTCTTGATGAATGGGTGCTACTCTTTCTAATGTTAAGTTCCCAAAGCATTTTATGGTCTATTTGAAGAATACGAGAGGTGAGTCACTTATTTGAACAGTGTTGAACATACGATATTTTCAATCTGACACTATATAATCTAACAGTCTTTATTCAGTCGTATAGATAATTGTGTCAAATACCATATACACGTACATCGGCTGTTTTTGTATTTGCAAATAAGTTAGAGCCTAAAGTAAATATTTTTGTAGGAGCATCATGTTTAGATTAATTTATGAACGAATAAATACTACTAAAAGTGTAAACATTTACCGAGTGTAATCAGAAATGTTATATCTCATTTATATAAATGACTTACCATATCATATTAATTCTTCAACAACAGACATATTTGCTGATGACACAACACTTTCAGCACCAGGTGTAACAATTCAAGACATCTATCAGATCCTTCAATCTGATCTTGACTCTTGATCTGACAGATTCATGGTGCGCACAAAACTCCATGATAATCAATGTGCAAAAAACAAAACATATGTATATAACAAGACAAACAAACAAACCGAGCATCCAAGACACCAAATTGAAATTACAGGACCATGATATTGAACTTTCAGAAAGCGAAAGACTTCTTGGATTCAATATAGATAATACACTAAAATGGAAAACTCATGTTGACAAAATCATAAAAATATGTAATACACAACTCTATTTACTCATGCGAATCAAACAATACTTAGATATTCCAACAAGAAAATTATTTTTTAATGATTACATCCTTCCGCACCTAGATAATTTTTTATTATTGCTGTTCAATTTGGGGTAATAAAAAAAGATAATGAACAAAATCATTAAATTCCAAAAACGGGCAGCACGTGTTATTCTTGATGAACAAGACTTTGACACTCCCTCTGGTGTTTTGTTCAATAAACTTCAGTGGAAGAAATTATGTATATGTACCATCACCAAATTTTGAATTCTCCAGAAAATCACTTGCCTACTCAGGACCAAAACTATGGAATGGAATACCAAAAGCAGTACGAGATCAGACTCAAGAAATAAATTCCAAAATGCATACATCAAATAGCAATACCCATAAACAAACATTGACATAAAACAGACTCATCCTGTTAGTACATCTTACCTTTGTAGCTATAACTTTGTTAAAATGTATTTGTATACATGTACTTATTTTCATGTAATGTATAGCTAGTTAGCGATAGAAAAAAATCGTGTTTTTTAAACATTTCTGAAAATCTATTCATCAGATTTTGGTAAAAAATTACACAGAACTTCAAAAACTTCCATATTTACAGTTTAACGCAGGGAGGTAATCTGGTATTCCATTGATGATTTATTATCAATTATTTAACCGTTACAATCCGTGATCGACGGGATTAACGTTCCTGTTATGAAGGCGAGACTTAGGAGGCCCGTATGATTCGGGTTATCTAGGTGTGTCGCTTGTAAACAATGTACAGCTATAGCATGTACTTCGTCAAATTCACAGACGGGCCTCACATGCGTTATAATAAGATTACATTATTGTAAATATGTAAGCCACGTAAAATAAAGACTTTACTTATATTTCTTACTTACTTACTTACTTACCTACCTACAATCCCAGAATTGTCCGTGTTGTTGTTTGTATGAGAATAAGAATAGGTCATATATTAAGAGAGCACTACAATGTTTTAATGACAATTATTTCATTTGACAATCCCAGAATTGTCCGTGTTGTTGTTTGTACGAGTACATAGGTCATAAAATAGAGCATTGCAATGTTAAACGGACAAGTATGTACCATTTGTAGTATAGTGAAGACTTTACTGTGCTATATAAACCATGCCTTTAGAAGAACACGGTTGTAATAATACCTTGTTTTAAGAAAATCAGAGGCGATAGTGATGACCACACTGACTTTCCACAACGTTTTTCTTCCTCTTCAAAAAGCCCAGTCTTGTAAGGCGACAAAAATTGTGTCTGTTCAAAGTATTGAGGAAAACAACGCCCTCCTATATCACCACTCAAGTCAAAACAAGAAGGTCTACGACACTTATATGATATTCACGGACAATTTTACGAGTTGTTAGGATGGTAATGCCTGTGATCATGGAATATAATCAACATTAAAAGGGTATATTGTAATAATGTATAAGTATAAACAATAACGTGGCAAATGTTGTAGCTTGATTGGCGTTTTTTTGTCTGACTAAAAGGTGTATTGATTGAAATAGTGTAGTCGTCACATGGCGTTTTAATGGGTTCTGATTGGCGTAGATCTACAAGATATAGCCCATAATACACACCAGACTTCATACATTCGGGAAAAATGAAGACAACTTTTGGAAATTTTGTAGCTACGAGGTTTGAGAACGACAGCGACGATATGCTACCTACACAGCAAGTTTCATCATGATACCTCATTGCAAACTCCAGTTATCAATCCGGATTGGGAACCAAATTGTGGACGCCAGCCTGCCCAGTCACCGAATCACCGATGTAAAAACCATTGAACAATCGGGTAAATAAATCACTGACCTGAGGAGATACAACAAAAAAACAGCATGTTTAAAAATATTTTTTACTTTTATGCAAAATAGAAATGTATACATTATATATTAATAATTACAACACGACCCCAATACTGGGTTATACAGTGAGTACCACACAGCATACAGGCATACAGTGAGTACCACACAGCATACATGCATACAGTGAGTACCACACAGCATACAGGCATACAGTGAGTACCATACAGCATACAGTGAGTACCACACAGCATACAGGCATACAGTGAGTACCACACAGCATACAGTGAGTACCACACAGCATACAGGCATACAGTGAGTACCACACAGCATACAGTGAGTACCACACAGCATACAGTGAGTACCACACAGCATACAGGCATACAGTGAGTACCACACAGCATACATGCATACAGTGAGTACCACACAGCATACAGGCATACAGTGAGTACCACACAGCATACAGTGAGTACCACACAGCATACAGTGAGTACCACACAGCATACATGCATACAGTGAGTACCACACAGCATACAGGCATACAGTGAGTACCACACAGCATACAGTGAGTACCACACAGCATACAGTGAGTACCACACAGCATACAGTGAGTACCACACAGCATACAGTGAGTACCACACAGCATACAGTGAGTACCACACAGCATACAGTGAGTACCACACAGCATACAGTGAGTACCACACAGCATACAGGCATACAGTGAGTACCACACAGCATACAGGCATACAGTGAGTACCACACAGCATACAGGGATACAGTGAGTACCACACAGCATACAGGGAAACAGTGAGTACCACACAGCATACAGGCATACAGTGAGTACCACATGATACTACAGACAGAAACATACACACCAACACCTCTATAACATACCACAGGTTACCAAGTGGAATTGTTCAATAACAAAGGTAAGGTTTATTTGTATTAGATTTGTGTAATGGTTTAACACAATGTTTTATATTTCTTTGTACAAGACTGTTATATCACAGGGATAAGAAACAAACGTATCTCTTACAATCACTTACATGCGTCACAGGTCTAGTGTAAATTGGCTAGATCTCATATTTTGCAAACTATTAAACCAATATAGTATTACAATGACATTGACAGCAATTTTAACCTGGTTAGTGTTGTGTTTTGTATGACTTCCAGTTATTTATAATGATCATAAGAATAAAATGCAAATATACCTGTACTATGCTCTTAGTTGGTAATCACATAGCATTGAACATATCGAGATATTGTTGCAAACTGGGTACCGTCATTATACATATCAATTGATTCTCAATAATGTCAAGTGTTTTGACAATGAAATAAACCTGACTGATATCGAAGTTAAGACAAACAAACATACTGTACTTTACCCTACCACTCAAAGACTGGCCATAAAACAATGCTACAGAGGTGTTGGGTCATGTATAAAGACATAAAAATAACACCACAGTAGATTTATATAAAGGCCACTTTTTTAAATAAATGGAACAAACAAACAAGCTGAGTTGACAACAGACCCATTATTTGGTTAGTCAGACCGTACTATACAAAATATTACAGAACTTGTACAGATTTCAACAAATAAACCATTCCCTAAATAACAAATGACATTTATGAAGAATACATAACAAACAAGGATTGAAATAGTTACTTACTATGCCATATACAATTTGTAACAAGTACATCTATGCAGTGAAAAATAGTACTATGTTACAAAGGAAATCTACAAACTAAGATTTAACAAATCCACCATAAATTAATTATTGGCCAATAAAACTCTTCACAAGTAAAACATTTTTAAAGAGTTCAAAAATATTTCTTTGCCCCGTTGTATCTTCTAATAAACCCTGATACATTTTATCTGATTTTGCTAAAAAGTTATCCAATACTATTATTTTGAAATTCTCAGGTTAGGAAATTGACACGCGGCATAGTGAGACACATCAAAAGCCTACAAAATGAGCTACACTGTAGGCTTGCATCACACTTTGCTCGTTGATAGTTCCACCAAACATCACAGCCATACAAACAAGCAAATAAATAAGTACGTATTCACTACTGAATAGGCATAACGTCTGTCTATTTGTGACAGTCCCGGAAGTTACATGTGACAGCCCCGGAAGTTACATAATTATGTAAGATGGTAAAAAGTACCTTTGTTTTTCAAGTAACATGAGTAAGACTAAGTCAATTTTGATCATGATGTTCAAATGCGATTACCACCGTTAACAATGCAGCAATGTTTATAAGCCAAGGATGTATGTAGATGCACTTGTAGTTAACTTTTATGAGCCGCAATAATGCTTGCATAGTACTGGCACTGTGTTAGGCTGCTTCTGATTTATACAGTTATATACAATGTAGAATTTTGAACCGAATGTGACAGAACGATGAATTGAACGAATTCTGAGAAGCTTCTGAAACGTGTCATCAAATTCAAAATGACAGTTTCTGAAAGGCTGAAAATCTATCAGACCAAAAATCATTTCATAGCACATAAACCAGTGTATTAACTGAGGCTAGTATATTTCTGACTGCTTAATTTCAATTCAAACGATGGAAAACCGAATCAGACAGACACGTTTTATAAAGTCGAACGTTACGAAGTCAAATATGTTTCTGTATGCCTAATATGTAAATTCCCCTTTATTAACCCCCATATTTACAGCTATCAAACTGTACGATGGGGTTTATTTGTAGATTATAGATAAGTGGGTTATACTATTTTCGGAAAATATAAATCTAAACGACGGCCTTGATATGTAATCAATTTTAGAAATGAAAAAAAGCTTTAAGATATTTTAACTAGTTGTATTGGTATTTGCAAACCGAATATTACTATTCAGCATATCATTGAAACAAACTTTATTGATTTACTCATACGTTCACGTCGAAATATTATAGCTTGGCGAATTCGACACGAACCTGACCTTAAAGAATGAATATATTACGAGGTTCTTACTTTGAATATATCATTTATCGCAAGCAAATCGTGCAATATCGCTATTTCAAATGTGTGTTTGTATCTCGAGCGTCTTCGTGATTATCACCAACTATGAAAACACAAAACCAAGGTTATACATACAGGCAAGATATAGACTGTCAAATTATGCTAATCAAAAAGTCCGGTTCGTGTCAAATTCGCCAAGCTATACTAGTGTCAGATTACCGCGGTGCATTGTAACGTTGTTCATAGATAAGGTATTTAGGGCATTCAATTTTTTGAAAATACAACTACAAAATCAATTATTTAATGTGTGATATTCACACTACAATATGGCGACGGGAGGAGTAACTAACTATTCTTGTTGTTTACCGTGTTTGGATGATGGAAGGAATACGGTTGCTAGGCATTATTGTGTTGACTGTGAGATGTATTTCTGTACAAAGTGTGTAAAATGTCACAACAAAATACCGGCTTCAAAGGCACACCAAGTGAACGATGTTGATTCTGGATCGACCGAAGTGGATGATGATTTATTTACTTCAGGGCGAGGAAGTGATTCTGTCCAGAGGTCGACATGTACGTTACATCGCGGCAAGCTGATAGATACATTCTGCAAGGACCATAACGAGGTTTGCTGTGGAGCATGTGCCGTGGTTAAACATAGGTAATTGCTGATTTAGCTGATAGTAACAACTTAATAAAATTAACATGTGCAAATTTGTTATAGATCAATGTTTTAAATACTATAATAATATATAATACATGTACCATGAAAGCTTTAAGATCACATGATCAAGTAACACTACTCAATGGTGAGCTTTTATGCTATCAAGGGAGGATAACCCCTAAAGGACAATTATGCAAGCAATTAAAGTTAAAATTATGCGATTTTAACTACAGGATTACGATTAATAATCTTGCACATTGAACAAAATATGGTTCCGGCAATTGCACTGGGGTACGCTGACAAATATCCTTGGCATACATTCACTGAGTAGTAACTCGTATACTCCACAATAACTAAATAAGTGAGATATTATACACATAAAAGATGCGATATTAATATAAAGAAGTAATACTGGACATATTGTATAATCATACCAGATATATGTATGTAAATGGCTAATCGTATACATATATTTTCCCGTCGATATAGGGGTTGAATGAATCTGTATCATCTAGGACCTTCTCTATAATAGGACCGTGCAGTATTTAAAATATCTGCTTCATCTAATGTATACTTCATATATTTTAGGTCATGTACAACTGTATCGATCGACATAGCTGCTAAAGATTTTAATGCCAGTCATGAACGGGATGCATGCAAAGAAGCACTCAAAGAAACCATTGCTAAGTTCAATGAAGAGAAAGATAAACGAGTAGAAAACCTTGAATGTATTGGTAAAGAGAAACTAGAACTAATTGAAGATGTTGATAAATATGAGGAGAAGATTATTGCCAAAATTAAGGAACTTGCTAATATTTCACGAAATGAAATACGTTCTAAATACGAAGAACACAAGACAGCCCTTGATAATGACATTGAAACGTTCGATGTAGTTTTAACAACTACCAATAGACATGTCGATCAACTAGAACAATCACACAATGAACAGTTGTTCATCACCATCAAAAGCAATAACACAATGATAAATGATTGGGAAATATTACTGCAAGACATGACCCCTGAATGGAGAAAGAGAGAAATCAGATTCTGCTTTGACATGCGACTAAATAACCACGTACTTAACATGAAATCATTTGGTGGTTTAGAAGAGGATTTTACAGTTGAAGAATACACAGCAACGTTTCGTACAAACGTCAATATAAAACCGGGAGGCGGTCATCTTAATCACTTGTATGTATATGATATGTGTCTGATGGAATCTGGGGATTTGCTCGTGACAGATGATAAACATATGAAACTGAAACGATTCAATTCAGACTTATTAAATTTGAAAGATGCTATCATATTATCGGGTCAACCAGTTGCAGTTTGTAAGATAGACGATAATGAAGTAGCTGTGAGAATCCGGAGCGACAAACTCGTACAGTTTGTATCTGTCGGTCAATCAATGCAACGAACGTCTTCTTTCGAACTTGATGAGGATGGATGGGGGGGACTGGCGTATGATGCTGATACTCGGGAACTATTGGCGTGTGAAGAAAAGAAAGTCAGCGTATACAGTAAAACTGGAAATAAACTGAGAACGTATGATCATGATACAAATGGGGAGCAGATATTCTCAGCATGCAGACAAATTGCACTGAGTGAAAATAAACAAGATATATACGTCAACGACCGGAACAAAGGCTTGGTTGTTTTAGACAGAAATGGAACATTAAAAACGAAAGTCGCTCTATCAGATGCATGGCCACTATGTCTATTACCAGGTGATATCTGTCTGGTAGGACAACAGGAATCAGGGGTGATTGTTCAGTTCGATAAAGATGGGAAACAAGTTGGAAACCTCATTGGCACTAAAGAGGGGCGAGTCAAAATATTTTGCGCCGTTTATGACCGTAACCATTCAAGACTTATTGTTGGAGGATCTAAAAGTCTGATGTCTGTTTACACGTTGTCTGCCAATTAATCAGGACAGTACTTTGTTATAATCCGTCTCGAATATTTCGCCAGTTTATTCGTTGGTGTTATTGTAGTTGACTAAGCTAAGTATACCAACGTTGGGGTATCATATTAATGTATTGACATGCCAAGGGCAGGTTACGAATACTACGGCATGATGGTGGAAATTTTGCAACTTAAGATGTGTAAAAATGACGCAATCTATTTAAAACAAATATAACATACATGTATTTCCGGTCCAAATGCTATCTAGCATGAATATATACACGCAATATCATATACTTTACAGTTTATCTCTTTTATAATGATGTTATTATGTCAATTTGTAGTGATATATTTGTGACTGAATAAAACAATAGTTTTAATGATTGTGTTATGTTTATGTTTGTGTTGTAGCAACATCAGTTGACATAATCAGTTTTCCTGGAAATAATCGTCCACCAGTACTATAACGTGTTCGTCCACAAGCGAAAGGATATATACATAGGCAATTTCGCCACATATGATTCTCATATGAAAGGATCTGCATATGATACTCATATGATTCTCATATGATTTCCATATGAAAATGAGATCATATGATTCTCATATGAAAGGTTTCAAAGATTCTCATATGAAAGGTTTCATATGATTCTCATATGAAAGGTTTCATATGATTCTCATATGAAAATGAGATCATATGATTCTCATATGAGAATCATATGTGGCGAAATTGCCTGTGTACCACAGTATATCCGTCACGATAGTGAGGACTACAGTGAGAACTTGATGTACTTAATGTTGGAGCTTGGTTGTTTGTATCTTTATTCAAGTATAAAACCGTATCTCAACAATGTGTCTGTTACCAGAGCGTACTTTTACTAGTAATCAACAACTTTCGCGTGTGAAAGAAATTCAACTTGTTTTCTGATTTTTCATAGAATGGTATGGCCAGTCGCGATCAGGTCCCGATTTCCTTTGAACTAAAATAAAAAAGTTGGGTCATTTGTCCGAGGCACTTTCAATAAGCAACTAGACTCAACATTGGCATTTAAAACAGCAGCATTATTCTTTAGCGTATTAGTAAAATACTTACAGATTATACTTTTGATTTATCTAAATTTCGTCAATGATTTGCGCAAAAACTTAATTTTAGTTGAGTTGAGATGCTTCGAGAACTCGGGACATGGACTCGAAACCGGATCGATTAGTTTCAACTTCAGCCAAGTATATCAGAAATAACCCTTGCACAGTGGAAGTGACTGTCGACTCATATGAAAAAATGTTCCATTGATGGTCCAAACCTTTAAATCAGGTTATATCTATTATTGTGATTTCAACACAACCCCAGTCGTGAAACTGATCACAATTCTCACAAAATGGCTTTAACTACAAACCTGGATAGAAAACAAACATTTGTAATAGTAAGAGTATGGTCACTGTCAGGAATGAATACCAAAACCTAGCAATGCAATATTATACAAATATGCAACAGCCCAATATTTTGTCAAAATGTACTCTATTATAAATTTTCTCCATGAACAATTCGCATAAGATGCTTGCAAACTGTGGTCTGGTTCCATGATCTATATATAACACAGTGTACAAACGAGTCGATTTCCGGTAATTGCAATAAGGCGTTGAATTATACAGTCATCAGTATGCCAGTAAGTCGAACAGAAATCAGATGTTACAAGTGCTTTTAATTGCAATAAGTCATACAATTTGAATTGTATAGTAGATATATCACAATAAGACATACAGTGATTTGGTTTATACGCTGTGGGTTTATAGTTTGCAACTATCAAAATATATTTGTTGCGGTTTATCGGTAGATAGATAAGTGGAGCACATGTATACCGTTTTCGGAAAATACAAATCTGAACGTAATCAATGTACCAGTATCAAAAATAGACCTAGTTCCAATTTCAGAAAATGCAAAATTTAAATATAAGCAGAAATTGCGCATACTTTTACTGCGCCGTGACATTGATAAACAGAGTATTGCTAATCAATGGAACAAACTTAATATATCTGCTCTTATAGTCACATTGAAATATAACCAGTGTCAAATTACAACGGGTTGTACACAGATATGAAAAGTATTTAGGACATTCTATTTTCGGCAAACTCACCTACGTGTACTTTATCAATTATTTTCAGTCATACGATCACCGCTTTACAGTTGATATCCACACTTCAATATGGCGACAGGAGGAGTAACTAACTATTCTTGTTGTTCACCGTGTTTGGATGATGGAAGGAATACGGTTGCTAGGCATTATTGTGTGGACTGTGAGATGTATTTTTGTACAAAGTGTGTAAAGTGTCACAATAAAATACCGGCTTTAAAGACACACCAAGTGAACGATGTTGATTCTGGATCGACCGACGTGGATGATGATTTATTTACTTCAGGGCAAGGAAGTGATTCTTTCCAGAGGTCGACATGTACGTTACATCAAGGCAAGCTGATAGATACATTCTGCATGGACCATAACGAGGTTTGCTGTGGAGCATGTGCCGTAGTTAAACACAGGTAATTGCTGATTTAGCTGATAGTAACAACTTAATAAAATTAACATGTGCGAATTTGTTATAGATCAATGTTTTAAATACTATAATAATATATAATACATATACCAGTACAAGCTTTAAGATCACATGATCAAGTAACACTACTCAATGGTGAGCTTTTATGCTATCAAGGGAGGATAACCCCTAAAGGACAATTATGCAAGCAATTAAATTATGCGATTTCAACTACAGGGTTACGATTAATAATCTTGCACATTGAACAAAATATGGTTCCGGCAATTTCACTGGGGTACGCTGACAAATATCCTTGGCATACATTCACTGAGTAGTAACTCGAATACTCCACAATAACTGAATTAGTGAGATATTATACACATAAAAGATGAGATATTAATATAAAGAAGTAATACTGGACATATTGTATAATCATACCAGATATCTGTATGTAAATGGCTAATCGTATACATATATTTTCCCGACGATATAGGGGTTGAATGAATCTGTATCATCTAGGACCTTCTCTATAATAGGACCGTGCAGTATTTAAAATATCTGCTTCATCTAATGTATACTTCATAATTATTATATTTTAGGTCATGTACAACTGTATCGATCGACATAGCTGCTAAAGATTTTAATGCCAGTCATGAACGGGATGCATGCAAAGAAGCACTCAAAGAAACCATTGCTAAGTTCAATGAAGAGAAAGATAAACGAGTAGAAAACCTTGAATGTATTGGTAAAGAGAAACTAGAACTAATTGAAAATGTTGATAAATATGAGGAGAAGATTATTGCCAAAATTAAGGAACTTGCTTATATTTCGAGAACTGAAATACGTTCTAAATACGAAGAACACAAGACAGCCCTTGACAATGACATTGAAACGTTCGATGTAGTTTTAACAACTACCAATAGACAGGTCGATCAACTAGATCAATCACAAAATGAACAGTTGTTCATCACCATCATGACCAATAACACAATGATAAAAGATTGGGAATTATTACTACAAGACATGACACCTGAATGGAGAAAGAGAGAAATCAGATTCTGCTTTGACATGAGCCTAGATAACCACGTACTTAACATGAAATCATTTGGTGTTTTAGAAGAGGATTTTACAGTTAAAGAGTACAACGCAACATTTGACAAAAATGTCAATATAAAACAGAATGACAGGTATAAAAATGCGCATGTTCTTGGTATGTGTTTGATGTATTCTGGCGAAGTGCTTGTGACTGATGACGATAATCAAAAACTGAAACGATTTAATTCAGAATTACAATTTAAAGATGCTATCAAATTATCGGGTCAACCAGTTGCAGTTTGTAAGATAGACGATAATGAAGTAGCTGTGAGAATCCGGAGCGACAAACTCGTACAGTTTGTATCTGTCGGTCAATCAATGCAACTAACGTCTTCTTTCGAACTTGATGAGGATGGATGGGGACTGGCGTATGATGCTGATACTCGGGAAATATTGGCGTGTGAAGAAAAGAAAGTCAGCGTATACAGTAAAACTGGAA
Source organism: Spisula subtruncata (assembly GCA_963678985.1). Lineage (NCBI taxonomy): Eukaryota > Metazoa > Mollusca > Bivalvia > Venerida > Mactridae > Spisula > Spisula subtruncata. The sequence goes on from OY787665.1 coordinate 29,042,898, forward strand.
ATAAACTGAGAACGTATGATCATGATACAAATGGGGAGCAGATATTCTCAGCATGCAGACAAATTGCACTGAGTGAAAATAAGCAAGATATATACGTCACCGACCGGAACAAAGGCTTGGTTGTTTTAGACAGAAATGGAACATTAAAAACGAAAGTCGCTCTATCAGATGCATGTCCACTATGTCTATTACCAGGTGATATCTGTCTGGTAGGACAACAGGAATCAGGGGTGATTGTTCAGTTCGATAAAGATGGGAAACAAGTTGGAAACCTCATTGGCACTAAAGACGGGCGAGTCAAAATATTTTGCGCCGTTTATGACCGTAACCATTCAAGACTTATTGTTGGAGGATCTAAAAGTTTGATGTCTGTGTACACGTTGTCTGCCAATTAATCAGGACAGTACTTTGTTATAATCCGTCTCGAATATTTCGCCAGTTTATTCGTTGGTGTTATTGTAGTTGACTAAGCTAAGTATACCAACGTTGGGGTATCCTATTAATGTATTGACATGCCAAGGGCAGGTTACGAATACTACGGCATGATGGTGGAAATTTTGCAACTTAAGATGTGTAAAAATGACGCAATCTATTTAAAACAAATATAACATACATGTATTTCCGGTCCAAATGCTATGTAGCATGAATATATACACGCAATAACATATACTTTACAGTTTATCTCTTTTATAATGATGTTATTATGTCAATTTGGTGTGATATATTTGTGACTGAATAAAACAATAGTTTTAATGATTGTGTTATGTTTATGTTTGTGTTTTAGCAACATCAGTTGACATAATCAGTTTTCCTGGAAATAATCGTCCACCAGTACTATAACGTGTTCGTCCACAAGCGAAAGGATATATACATAGGCAATTTCGCCACATATGATTCTCATATGAAAGGATCTGCATATGATACTCATATGATTCTCATATGATTTCCATATGAAAATGAGATCATATGATTCTCATATGAAAGGTTTCATATGATTGTCATATGAAAATGAGATCATATGATTCTCATATGAGAATCATATGTGGCGAAATTGCCTGTGTACCACAATATATACATCACGATAGTGAGGACTACAGTGAGAACTTGATGTACTTAATGTTGGAGCTTGGTTGTTTGTATCTTTATTCAAGTATAACACCGTTTCTCAACAATGTGTCTGTTACCAGAACTTACTTTTACCAGGAATCAGCACCTTCCGCATGTGGAAACAATTGAACATGTTTCTGATTTTTCATGGAATGGTATAGCCAATCACGATCAGTTCCCGATTTCCTGAAGAATTTCAATTTGAGCTAAAATAAAAAAGTTGGTCATTTGTCCGAGGTACTTTCAATGAGCAACTGGACTCAACATTGGCATTTAAAACAGCAGCATTATTCTAAAGCGTATTAGTAAAATATTTGGAGATTATACTTTTGATTTATCTAAATTTCGCCAATGATTTGCGCAAAAACTTAATTTTAGTTGAGAATACTACTTGAGATGCTTCGAGAGCTCGGGGCCGGATCGATTGGTTTCAACTTCAGCCAAGTATATCAGAAATAACCCTTGCACAGTGGAAGTGACTGTCAACTCATATGAAAAAATGTTCCATTCATGATCCAAACCTTTAAATCAGGTTATATCTATTATTGTGATTTCAACAAAATCCCAGTCGTGAAACTGGTCATAATACTCACAAAATGGCTTTAAATAACAACAAACCTGGATATAAAACAAACATGTGTAACAGTAACAGTATGGTCCCTGTCAGGAATGAATACCAAAACCCAGCAATGCAATATTATACAAATATGCAACAGCCCAATATTTTGTCAAAATGTACTCTATTATAAATTTTCTCCATGACCAATTCGCATTTGATGCTTGAAAACTGTGGTCTGTTTCCATGATCTATATTACAGTGTATAAACGAGTCGATTTCCGGTAATTGCAATAAGGCGTTGAATTATACAGTCATCAGTATGCCAGTAAGTCGAACAGAAATCAGATGTTACAAGTGCTTTTAATTGCAATAAGTCATACAATTTGAATTGTATAGTAGATATATCACAATAAGACATACAGTGATTTGGTTTGTACGCTGTTGATTTATAGTTTGCAACTATCAAACTATCAAACTATTGCGGTTTATCGGTAGATAGATAAGTGGAGCATATGTATACCGTTTTCGGAAAATACAAATCTAAACGTAATCAATGTACCAGTATCAAAAAAGACCTAGTTTCAATTTCAGAAAATGTAAATTTTAAATATACTAGTATGCAGAAATTGTGCATACGTTTACTTCGCCGTGATATTGATAAACCGAGTATTGCTAATCAATGGAACAAACTGAATATATCTACTCTTATAGTCACATTGAAATCTCACCAGTGTCACATTACAACGGGTTGTACAGAGATATGAATTGTATTTAGGACATTCTATTTTCGGAAAATACACCTACATGTACATTATCATATCATATGATCAGAGTTTGATATCCACACTTCAATATGGCGACAGGAGGAGTAACTAACTATTCTTGTTGTTCACCGTGTTTGGATGATGGAAGGAATACGGTTGCTAGACATTATTGTGTGGACTGTGAGATGTATTTTTGTACAAAGTGTGTCAAGTGTCACATTAAAATACCGGCTTTAAAGGCACACCAAGTGAACGATGTTGATTCTGGATCGACCGACTTGGAGTCGATGAGTTTACAGAGCGATGTTCCAAGCGTCTCTGAATACAGACTGAGATGTGCGTTACACCGAGACAAACTGATTGATACATTCTGCAATGACCATAACGAGGTTTGCTGTGGATCATGTGCCGTGGTTAAACACAGGTACACAACTTATGTTATTTTGTTATAAAGAGGTTTTTGGAATACCGTTTTACTAGACGACTTTAAAATTACTATATGACAAAAAAAACACGTCCTAACAATAGTTTTTTTTAATTAAATTATACATTCTCCTGTATGTTTGTTAAATAGGTCTATTGACTGTCATTATGTTCACGTGTTATTTATATTACTATATACCATGATTACATTGTGTTTATATACAGCTGAAACCACACCGATATACATAGAATACATGACGTATATTTGCCAGTCTTCAAGAAAACCTACAATTTCGAAAAAAAATATTTTGGGATTTTCTTAATTTTGAATAACACTGGTAGTGAAGCAGAAATTATGTAAATGTATTACTAATTATATCGAGTTTTAAGGAAACTATTATTCTTGTAGAGCCAATATTCAGAGCTTTTTGTGCACTACGTCGAAAACATTACAATAACAAATATTTGATAATAATTATTACACCCTTCAATCAATGCCTGACATCAACTGTTGAGAAAAGGCAGCACGTTTTAAATTAAATTTAAATGTTTAAATTTGGTATCAAAAATATTTGTTTGCATTCAGAGGCTATTCCCGTTTTAAATTACTTTAATGCTGCTCGTTTTTGTCACTCGGTTTAATTTTCATTAATTGGTCACCTTAGCAACGATCGAAGTATGTGCTTTCAACATATTAAATTGGGAAATCTGGAGCTATGATATAGTGCTATATTGGTAAATTACTCTAAATAGTATAAATAGATACGCATGTTTCTTATTTTGGAACGTTTTAAAACCTTGTTTCATATTGTTATAACATAATGTCACATAATGGAGAACGGCGCATATATGTGTATGAGGGTCGATGTTTGTCCAACGTATATTGGTATGATATAAATGTCACATTTATTTCAGATTTGTAATTATATTGTTTGGTAAAACATACAATATGTTATTGTTATTGCATGGGTAGACCTCTACTCTGTAATATGATGGGGCTCACTCACTTGATACAATAGCATAGACAATTTTGCCAGGATGGCAGCACTCAACTTAAAAAAGCCGAGCACATAACACATAAAAACATCACAAAAACAACACACGACGGCACAATGTTCAACACTTAACTAAACGAGAAAATGAAAGAAGGTTTCAGCTGATTATATGATGCTTTGTTTACTTCATAACAGATCACTTTTTCAGGTTGTGTACAACTGTGTCAATTGCCGTTGCAGCAAAGGATTTTAATACCAGTCCCGAAATAAATACGTGCAAACACGTGTTGGCTGACGCTATTGTCATGTTCACTGGAGAGAAAGAGAAACGAATAGAAAACCTTGATAAAATCGGTAAACAGAAACAGGAGCTGATTAAGACTGTTGACAAGTATGAGGAGGATATTATTGCCAAAATTAAAGAGTTGGCAAATATCTCGAGGAACGAAATACGGTCTAGATATGAGGAACACAAGCTAGCTCTTGATACGGACATTGGAGCTTTGGATGTCATGATAACCACCAACACAGACTACAGAAAACAGCTCGACCAACTAGATAATGAACGATTGTTTATCCACATAAAGACGAATAAGATATTAATCAAAGACACAGAGGTGACGTTGCAAGCACTGGTGGCAGTATGTTGTGAGTTAGAAATCAAGTTCTACTTTGACGAGTTGTTGGATAACCAAATACTTCAAATGAAAGCATTTGGTGTATTAGAAAAGCACTGCTATGCTCAAGAATATAGGGCAATATTTCATGAAAGTTCCAATATAATACAGAGCGGCGACCAGGCTACTGGCTCGTATGTATATGATGTGTGTCTGACGGATTCTGGTGATCTGCTCGTGACAGACGACGATAACATGAAACTGAAACGATTCGATTCAGAATTGCAATTCAAAGATGCAATCAAGTTACTAGGTAAACCATATGCAGTTTGTAAGATAGATGATAAAGAAGTAGCTGTGAGAATCCGGAGCACCAAAGTGGTACAGTTTGTATCCGTCGGCCAATCAATGCAGTTAGCGTCTTCTTTCAAACTTGATGACGATGGATACGGGATGACGTATGATGCAAGTACTGGGGAAATATTTGCTTGTGAAGAAAAGAAAGTCAACGTCTACAGTAAAACTGGAAATAAACTGAGAACATATGATAAGGATACAAGTGGTGAGCAGATATTCTCGGCATGCAAGCAGATTGCACTGAGTGAAAACAAACAAGATTTATACGTCACCGACAAGAACAAAGGCTTGATTATCTTAGACAAGAGTGGAACATTAAAAATAAAAGTCTCTCTATCAGATACATGGCCACTGTGTCTATTACCAGGTGACATCTGCCTGACTGGATACCGCGTATCAGGTGTGATTGTTCATATAGATAAAGATGGAAAACAAATTGGAAACCTGATTGACACAAAAGATGGTAGGGGGTCTACATATTGTGTTGTATACGACCGTAAGCATTCCAGACTAATTGTGGGAGGATCTGGATGCCAGATATCGGTGTATACGTTGTGTGCCAAATAAACAGAAAATATGAGCTCACCTGGTCCAAATTCGTTCAATGGATGTTTCGTTGACTTAAGTTATTTTTGTGATAATTTCAGTGCTCATTCTGAAACATGGGCGTATGCAACATTTGGCAACTTGGGGAAAAAGGATTTTGCTCGCTTCGCTCCTAAACTTACTTCATTTTAACCAACTTATGCTATCACCCTTTCTTTGCAAAACATACACTAGTGACATAAATTGTACTTCACGACCTCAACCATCCTATGTATATATAACAACTGTGAGTTTATGGCTCTGTGGTTGGAAGTTAATCAATGTAATTATATGGGGGGATTCCGGGGGCTTTCTAAACAATGGATTCTGGGCGTTCTGAGATACGTTATTGGGCATTAAAAGGGCCTGTTTTATTACTAAATACATGCAATTTTATATCATAAATTAAACCCAATTAAGTGCTTGCACAAAATTTAAATTATCCAATTTTGATATTGAAGCTTAATGTGAAAACGCTGTAAATATAATTGACAACCTCCCAAATTCATATAGGAGGGTTGGTTACAATTCATGTAACGAGTGTATGTTTTTGCAAACAAACGGTGTTGACATATTTTGTTATAATGAAGTTAATATGCCAGCGAAGCGAGCCAAAAGTTTTATACACGTTTTCACCAAGAACTGAATGCAAATTGCCTATAACGAGATATATCAGGCCGTAAATTATCTTTTTTGTCTGAATTATTGGGGGGGGGGGGGCAAAAGATGTTGGTCTGGCCCCCCGGCTCCTACGCCCATGTGAAATCCCGTTATGACATTATAAATCGTGAACGCGTACACACAAAACTACCATCCGACTACGAAAAGCAATTAAAGTGATTGGTCGTACCAGGACAAACCTAAACAATTGCCACTTACCCGAGCATCGTCGAGTTTCCTCTGAAATACTATTTCATTTATAGCATAGATCTATTGTTGAATACTAGTAAGACGCATTACTTGATTTCTAGTGTTTAGTCTCAAATGAATGGTACATTGTTACCCCGGTTATTGCAAAAAAGTTCTGTCGTGTTTAGATGCCCTGTAAATGTATTAATAACTAATGCAAACAATAGTTTTGAGTTCTGTTTTATTTTATTGTTGTCGCTTATAGCGAAGCTCGTGGACCTTGTCAGTTTTCCTGGAAATAATTATCAACGTGTACTGACTTGCTCGTCCGCAAGCGACATGACAGCTACCATAATCATGACATTGAGCACTACTGTCAGAATATGTTGTACATAAAATTGGAGCTGTGTTGTTTGTTTCTCTATTTGAATTTTACATCCTTTCTCAACAATAGGTATGTTACCTGAACTTCTTTTCATCAGGAACCAGCACGTTCTCCACATGTGGAAGAATATCAACATTGTATAATGTTCATAGAACAGTATAACCTGTCTCGACCAGGACCCGCACCAGAGTCGATGGGTTACACATCCAGCAAACTAACCATTGGCCACACATAAGGAATATGCATTCAAATGGCTAAGTGTTGTTTTCGAAATACGTAGATTGTGTGTTTATTGGTTCAATATGTGAAAATTCGTGTGAGCGAACAAGGTCTTGTTTGACAATGGAAACGAGCATATCCTTCAGCAGATATTTTCAGTTGAGTTGCTAGCAGATGAACAAGTTGACATTTTCTGCAAATTGTATGTATACCTCTGTCTCATAATTTCGTGCCATCTCATGAAATCCGTGCTTAGTTGAATTCAGCTCTTTTATATGTGTTCTACATAGTCATTTTGGTAAAATTACCCACATAAATCATCCCACAAATATCCTGCATCAATTGAGGCCATTTCTTTGGACGACACATCAGAGCTGTCACCTTGACAACCAGGAATGATACATCTAGTAATTATTCTATCTTATATTTTTCAACTGGTGTTAATTGTTTTTGGATCCCGTTTTCATTACGCATTATTTTTTTACCACCAAAGTCGTTAATACTTAAACCGAATATGCACTTTGATAAGGACTACTCCAAATCCATTTAATCTAACTGCAACTTTGAAATTTCATCAATTTGGGCCCCAATACAGACCCGTTTTTACGGAGGCACGGATTTCAAGGAAAACAGTTATCAAGATTCAAAGCATCGACCTAGACATCAACAACTTATGATTTTACGAATGTTCGTGAACATTTTAAAATTCTCTTGTACTTATTTATTAAGTTAACATGTTTTCTTCCGAAAATGGTGCCTACAGTTTTAAAACTTATATGCCTGAGTGCGCATGAATCGCTGAAACTGAGCACGGAAATACGAGACAACTGCATATAATTATAGGCCCTCAATACAAGTACGTTTGACTATCACATTTGATACGCTGGCTAAATCCGATGGATATCTAAAACACTACTTACCGTCTGAAGATAACATAGGTATATAATTATCTAAACCTAAATAAAATAATAAATTATAAATGCTAAATTCATTACATAACAAGAGGGCCATGATGGCCCTATATCGCTCATCTGATTATAAATGCAGCCCTGCACAGTTTTCACCCAAGGGAATAATTTGAACAATCTTGGTAGAAAATCACTAGTTGATGTGACATACCAATGATCAAAGCTAAAGGCATTGTAGTTTTAGACTAGAAGATTTTGCATGTTTTCCCTATACAAGATCATGTTAAACTGTTGACAGGCAGGGCCAATTTTGACCCCATGGGTATAATTTGAACAATCTTATTAGCTTTCCGAAATTGGTCACCATAGCAATGAAGTATGTGATTTCTACATAATTCACGGGAAATTTTAAAGCTTAGATAATGCACTATATGAGTAAATTACTTAAAATATAATCAGTTGATGTGTTTCATAAAGTATTTACATAATGCCAAATAGCAGGTTTGTCTGGAGAACGGCTCATATGTTTTATTTAACTAGTGTTGTGATAAACAGGTAACTGCGTACCGTATGATACGATACAAACGACGTTTGAATACAGTCCAAACATTTGAGCGAGGTTGGCTCATCAGCACTAAGACATCTTGTTTTAAACTAATCTTTATTTGGTTACAATATTGCAGATGTTAAATACTAGTATAGCTATTTTGCGACAGAAAAAAATCGTGTTTTTAAAAGATTCCTGAAAATCTATTCATCAGATTTTGGTAAACAATTACACAGAACTACAATAACTTCCTACCTACTCCCATTTTGAATTTCATAATTTTTAGTCACCAATTAAAAGACATTTATTCTTTATTACATATTGAAATTACATGGGTATTTACAGTTTAACGCAGGGAGGTGATCTGGTTTTCCATTGATTAGATATACTATCGATTATTTAACCGTTGCAATCCATTATCGGCGGGATTGAAATTGCTGTTATAAAGACAAGACTTAAGAGGCCCTTGTGAGTCGGTTTATTTAGGTGTGTCGCTTTTAAACAATGTACAGCAATAACATGTATTTCGTCATATTCACAGACGGGCCTCGCATGTGTTAAAGTAAGTAGGTTGCAAATACGTTAACATACCGTTATGCGTATCACATGACCGTAAAATTGGCTGTTGCAAGTATCAAGTCTTCTAACTTGATATTTCATACAAAACTACAAATTTGTTACATAGAACTTATGAACAAAACTTTTTTAACTCATTTCTGATGTTGCTGAATTTTCAGTGTGTATTAGGTAGATATATATCATTTATGGAAGCAGGCTCATTCAACCCCGAGCTTATTCAACCCCAAGCGATTTTCAGTATTATTCAACCCCGAGCTTATTCAACCCCAACCCTTGGCTCATTCAACCCCAGATATGTAAGGCTCATTCAACCCCAATGAAAAAAAATTGTTTGGTAGGGGTATTCTGTATGTTAAAATATGTATTCAAATTCAATGTAAAACATACTTTTTCTAAGTATTTCTTTAATCATTTATTTTATTAATAACTATCTATATCTAATTGTATATAATTATCTATAATTATTATAAATAAAACCCAACTTATGTATTCAAATTCAATGTAAAACATACTTTTTCTAAGTATTTCTATAATCATTGATTTTATTACTAACTATATATAAATAAAAACACATTTATCTTTTAACATACAGAATACCCCTACCAAACAATTTTTTTCATTGGGGTTGATACAGCATTTATCAGTGTGGGGAATCACGTGACTAAAATGGTACTCAGCACTATGAAATAGATCGCGAAAATCTGGATATTTGGATAGTTTTTCGATTCTTGGTAAGTACTCCTTGATTATGTTTACTAGTTATATAGTGCAGGCTATGCGAAATTTAATGCGCTTTCTAATGGTACACGTGTCATTCCTGTACTCTCTCTGGTTTCTGAGATACCTTCGAGGTTTTAATGCGAACCAGTGGAAGATTTTGTCAACAAGTCTACATTACTGTGTATAAACTACACAAAAAACTGTATTTTAAGGCAATTTATTATGCCACGGTCAGGTGCATGTGCTTTATTGTATTCGGAAAAGGCTTCTCGTTGAAATACAGTGCCTGATAACGTCCTTTATTGGTGATTTTAAGGGATTTCGTGTAAAAATGTCAAATTATTGAAATGATACTCTCCACGGAATAATATATTTGTGATACTAACCACGGATCAGTTTTAAACCAGTCCTGTACATTCTAGAACAAAATTTGGTCCGCATTTTGGAACCTTGGTTCAGAATACTGATTGATTACAATTGTTTTCAGTTGTTTAATTAGGTTTCCTTTATTCTTATACAGAAGTTACAGCAAGACGTTGTCGAGAAGCTAAGCTCAGACGAATGAAGGGAACACGTCACGGGCCAACTAAAATAAAAGAAAATTTAGACACACTATCACCAGAACGAATGCGGAATGAATCTTAAAACAGTGCAATGTACTATCTAATCAAGCAGAGACATAGCTTTTATTCGTGTAGTTTGAAGATTGTATAGTTGGACGGGAATGGAATCCAAATATAACGTTATAGTAGAGCAGCAAAATGACAAAACTGAAAAAAGTTTGCAAAAAATAGTAACAGGCTGTGTCATATACCAAAATGTTTCAGAGACATTGAGTGTTACTGTACTATGGGTAAAAGTTGCCGGCCCTTGGTGGAAAGTTTGAAAATTTCAAGGTCAAGGTCAAATGGTCTTTACAATAAGGAAGCATGCCTAAGTTAACTTAAACTTTACTAATACTCTACACTTACATATAATAGTAAAATGGTTACTTGAATTTGATACATTATGACTGAATGCCAAATTTCAATTCCAATTTTAAGTCCAAAAATGTCAAGGTCATTGTCATTTCAAGGTCAATTTGTCAAAAAAGGACCCAAAAATGGGTGTGTACTAGGTATCAAATGTCATTAAATGTTCAAATGATGCTAAAACACATGAATGTGTGTATGAGAGTTAACACTAGATTAAGTTCAATAGAAATATACCGATTCAGAAGAATATTTTTGAACTTGAAGACGTTTCTATAGCGTAATAGAAATTACCCCACCCACTTTTAAAACATTTATTGCATTTATCGTATTCCTAATCCCCTGTAGTACTTGAAATATAAGTATTAAAGTGCAAAACTGTTTGATTGAATATAAAGTTATAATACTGCCAATACTAAGTGGCATTTATCCAGGTCATCATGATTGAAGGTCAATGTCATTTCAAGGTCAAATTGGTAAAAAAGTACAAAAATGGGTGTTTACTTGGTGTAGGATGTCATAAATTGTACAATTGTTGACTAAACACATGTATTTGTACATGATAGTCAACACTAGATAAAGTACATTAGAAATATATTAGTTTAGAAGAATATTAAGAGTTTGAATTAATGTTTTAGGGTAATAAAAATTACCCCACCCACTTTAAAAATATTAATTGCAGTCGTTTTATTTTTAATTCCATGTAGTACTTTAATTATAAGTATTAAAGTAGCAAAACTGTTTTATTGAATATACAATTCAAATACTGTCAATGCTAGGGTCATTTCTTCAGGTCACCATGATTGAAGGTTTAGGTCATGTCAAGGTCAAATTGTCAAAAAAAGTTCAAAAATGGGTGTTTACTAGGTATTGTATGTCATAAATGGTACAATTGTTGACTAAACGCATGTATTTGTACTTGAGAGTCAACAATAGATAAAGTTCATTAGAATTATTTTAGTTTAGAAGAATATTCAGAGTTTGAATTAATGTTTTAGTGTAATAAAAAATACCCCACCAACTTTTAAAATATTAATTGCAGTCATTTTATTTCTTTATCCATGTAGTACTTTAAATTTAAGAACTTAAGTTGCGAAACTGTTTTATTGGATATACAATTCAAATACTGCCACTGGTAGGGTCAATTATTCAGGTCACCTTGATTGAAGGTCAAGGTCATGTCATGTCAAGGTCATATTTGGCATAATTGAGATATAAAATGTTATTATCCTAAATCCACTGAATATCTTTTATTATCGGTATTCAAAGTTTAAAACTTCATGCTGATGCAGTCCAATAGGAAGTTCAAACTTTGAATACTGATAATAATTATTATTATCACTTTCAGCTGGGGGCAAAGATAAAGGTCATTTCAATGTCAGAATAGTCAAATTGTTTAAAATCATAGTAACAATTAACATATCACGGTGTATACCGGTATCGGATGGCTCTCTGTGCAAAAGGCTGTATCGGCACCCTCTCTGCGCTGGCACTTGACTTCCTCAGTTGCAAAACAATGTTTTTTGAGGACACAAGTCGACAGGAGAGGTAAGAAAATCATTGTTTTTGCCAAAAATACAAAGGTGTGCTTAAAACACATTAGCAGACGGAACAACGCAACGATTCACCACTGTCCCCATGTCAGTACAAGTTCATACTAAGATGGAATATTGACCGGGGATACTGAGTTCTGTTTTTGACACTTAAATGCATTTTTTTCGTCAACATAGGTAATATCTCGCCCCTCAGATGGAAAGGCATTGAATCAACCTGGCATCTAAATGCTTTTTATATGGTTACTTTCATCAAATTACCCTCTCTGTTCTAGCACCCTCTCCGTGCTTTGATTATAGTGATCACAGACAGGGTTCCCGTGCCATTCATCTTCAATGCACAGAGAGGGTGCCGGTGTCACAACGAAACTGAAAGTACTCTGTTTTAAACGTAATTGGGTGAAAGTAACCATATAAACAGCATTTAGAGGTCAGATTGGTTTAATGCCTTTTCATCTGAGGTGCCAGATATTACCTATATTTTTGCGCAGAGAAAATCCAGTGCAAGCACATAAAAGGGGCCGATATATTGCAATATTCGTGGCCTGTAACACGCGATCTCACGTCGTTTCACCACATTCCTTCTAGGCTAGCAAATGAACTACGCATTATGAAACTAATGACTGTAAGGTTCAAAGTTGCTAATGTTGATTGGCCGAACGCTTATATCAATGTAACTTATCGCTTAACTTAACTTAACCCAGATGATCGTAATAACTATGCTTCTACATGGTACGATCCGACTGGTGATTTCTCGAGTGAATGAAATAACGCACAAATTAAGGAAACGATTGAAAGATATTTGGTTTTCGCAAAGTTATTGTTTGTTGGAATGCATTATCCATTGTATATAAGTTCTTCTTCCAGTATTATTCGAGCTAATGATCCTATTTACTTTGAGATTAATGAGGGATAATCATATCACTGTTACATACGACATGGAATAGCTGAAATTAAGGGCGTGGTCTAATTCATTTAAATTTACACGTTTTAGTAAATCGCCATTTACAAAAAAATGGCATGAAACCATTGCCGCAATAAATTATTTGACTTGCATATTAATGGTTACTGCGATTTTACGCAATTTGACTATTATGACATTGAAATGACCATCTTTGCCCCAGCTGAAAGCAATACTAATTATTATTATCGGAATTTCAAAGTTTGAACTACCTATTGGACTGCACCAGCATCAAGTTTTAAACTTTGAATACCGAAAATTAAAGATATTCAATGGATTTAGGATAATAATCTGAGATAATTTGTGGAAAGTGGGTGGAACCACGATGAATTGCAGCAAATTTAAGATGGTATAAACATTATTCAAATCACATTAACGTGGTTATGACTCTTATGAGTAAATGCATGTATTTAAGCATTATTTCTACAATTCAACGTTTTTTTTATCTCGATTATGCCCAATATTTGCATTTTTTGACAATTTGACCTTCACATGACCTTGAGGTTTAATCATGATGACCGGAATAAATGACCATACCATTGGCCATATTAGAATTGTATATTCAATAAAACAGTTCTGCACCTTTAGTTTTTCAAATTAAAGGACTACATGGAATTAGAAATAAAATGACTGCAATTAATATTTTTTAAAGTGGGTGGGGTAATTTTTATTACACTAAAACATAAATTTAAACTCTAAATATTCTTTAAAACTGATATATTTCTAATGAGCTTCATCTAGTGTTGACTCATGTACAAATACATGTTTTAAGTCAACATTTGTACAATTAATGACATCCAATACCTAGTAAACACCCATTTTTGAACTTATTTGACCTTGACATGACCCTGACCTTCAACCATGGTGACCTGAATAAATGACCCTAGCATTGAGACAGCATTTAAATTTAATATTCAATAAAACAGTTTTGCCACTTTAATACTTAATTAAAGTACTACATTGAATTAGAAATAAAATGACTGCAATTAATATTTTTGAAGTGGGTGGGGTAATTTTTATTACACTAAAACATTAATACAAACTCTAAATATTATTTTAAACAGATATATTTCTAATATACTTTATCTAGTGTTGAATATTATGTACAAATACATGTGTTTAGTCAAGAATTGTACAATTTATGACATCCAATACCAAGTAAACACCCATTTTTGTACTTTTTTTATCATTTTGACCTTGAAATGACCCTGACCTTCAATGATGATGACCTGGATAAATTCCTCTTAGTATTGGCAGTATTATAACTTTATATTCAATTAAACAGTTTTGCAGTTAAATACTAATGTTACAAGTTCTATAGGGGATTAGGAATAAAATAAATGCAATAAATGTTTTAAAACTGGGTGGGGTAATTTCTATTATGCTAAAGAAACGTCTTCAAATTCAAAAATATTCTTCTGAATTGGTATATTTCTATTGAGCTTGATCTAGTGTTAACTCCCATACACAAATTCATGTGTTTTAGCATCATTTGTACATTTTATGACATTTGATACCTAGTACACACCCATTTTTGGGTCCTTTTTTGACAAATTGACCTTGAAATGACCTTGACCTTGACATTTTTGGACTTAAAATTGGAATTGAAATTTGGCATTCAGTCATAATGTATCAAATTCAAGTAACCATTTTACTATTATATGTAAGTGTAGAGTATTAGTAAAGTTTAAGTTAACTTAGGCATGCTTCCTAATTGTAAAGACCATTTGACCTTGACCTTGAAATTTTCAAACTTTCCACCGAGGGGCTGCAACTTTTACCCATAGTACAGTAACACTCAATGTCTCTGAAACATTTTGGTATATGACACAGCCTGTTACTATTTTTTGCAAACTTTTTTCAGTTTTGCCATTTTGCTGCTCTACTATTACATTAATCCATGCAGGACGGTAATTTACATGTGATTTTAGTGTTATTTCATTGCAATCGTGTATTTTAATTAATTTTTCCACAATCACTGTGCTGTTTTGATTTTTATTATTAAATTCAACAACCATCTATAATAGTTTGTTGTCCATTTACTTTATTGACATTTTGTACTTATATAATCGACCATCGCTCTTCCTTATTAGATAGTTGATTTGATGCACTATCTAATTCGATAAGAAAAAAGAAAAAATGGCGATGTAATGTATTTTTTTCTTTTCATTTGTGATTATGAGCGTACATAAAGGTATACAATGCCCATCTGAACAAGTATCAACGAACTAATAGTTAATGTATCTGCTGTGTAATCACATTAAAATGGCAGCCGAAAATATAGTTCAATGTCGAAATACTCACAAAGATATTAACCAGAAAACAAACATTTATATTGACAAAATCAAAATGATTCTTCGATTGCATTTATTATATTAGTATACATGTAAAACAGTTGATAATGTAACATCACAAATAAATCTAGTAAAACTCTTCAATGTATGATAGAGCAAATGGTGTCAGAAGCAATGTACAACTCACGGGTCTCTGGCCTAACGATTTAAAAACTCGATAGTGGGAGTGGAGTTTATTTTTTAAAAGGAAGCCAAAATTAGTTTTTAAATTCATATGACACAGATAAAAATGAATTAATTGTTTTGGTAGCAAAAATGCCGAGCATTTGTCCGTTACCTTTCTGCTAAAATATGACAGACATGCGATTGCCTCCACTCGGATTTGAGCCAGTGTCACCGGTTAACGCATCCATTGAGCTACTGGAGAGGGTAAGTAATAAAAGTCGACAAATACGTGTTTAAAAAAATACTGTGCAACAAAGACATAACTCCAGAAAATGAAAGTCACACATTTATTAGCATGAAACAGCATTATTCGAAATTCGAAGAAGTCGCACCGCCTTGTTTTGTTGCAGTTGTGTTGCAGACTTTTGATATGCTACCTATTTTACATAATTTAGAATTGAAAGTCCATTATATGTTTTAATTTACCGATACACCCTGTGGCATTCATTTAAAGAATTAATGACTTGGTATCGATATAAGTTCAATAATGCTTGCCCGATCTTAGACATTTTTACCCAAAATGTCGACATTATGTTGATATTCAAGACCATATACATTGTATACAAATGAAATATTATCCTGGTTAAGGACAACTTATATCAGTGTCGCATTTAAAAAAAAGATTAAAAACTCAAATAAGGTTTATCTGTTCTGATCGAAATGACAACGTTTACATTTTTGGAAAAATCCTTTAATTTGATGTAATGGTCAATACAGAATACAAAATCGTAACATTTTTTATATTTTGTACTATAACACGACTCGTTCTAGTTCCTTCAATTGATTCAGATCAGTTACGATTCCAATTCTCTCTGCACCATGTTTCTTTGATCCTGTTATTTCTGTAAAAAGAATAGATGAAAACTATTATTAGGCAACTAAAAATAAGCATAATAAAAATATACTAAACAAAAAACGATGATGGAGAAAAAAAGTTACTTGCTCTAAAATACAAGTTTAAATGATCCGTGGTTTGTATCACAACATTGGTGTTCCGTGGAGTGTACCATTTCAATAAATTGTCATTTTTAGCAAAATAACGCATTAAAATACCAATAAATTATGAAAGAGTAACTGGTTTTCAACAAAAACCCTTTTCCGAATACAATAAAGTACTGACACCTGAACATGGTCTAATATATTCCCATTAAACACGGTTTTTGTGTAATTTTTCTAAAAATATTGGCAAAATATGTCACTGGTTCGCCTTAAAACCTCGAAGGTATCTCAGAAACCAGAGAGAGTACATGAATGACACGTGTTCCATTAGAAAGCGCGTTAAATTTCGCATAGCCTGCACTATATAACTAGTAAACATAATCAAGGAGTACTTACCAAGAATCGAAAAACTATCCAAATATCCAGATTTTCGCGATCTATTTCATAGTGCTGCGTACCATTTTAGTCACGTGATTCCCCACACTGTTTATCAAATCTACCTAACATAAACCATGAGTGGTCTGTGTTGTTGTTTGTACGACTACATTGGTCATATAAGAGAGCACTTCAATGTTTTAATGACAATTATTTCATTTGACAATCCCAGAATTGTCTGTGTTGTCGTTTGTACGAGTACATAGGTCATATAAGAGAGCACTGCAATGTTTTAATGACAATTATTTCATTTGACAATACCAGAATTGTCCGTGTTGTAGTTTGTACGAGTACATAGGTCATATAATAGAGCATTGCAATGTTAAACTGATAATTATGTACCATCTGTAGTATTTTAAGGTCTTTACTGTGCTATATAAAGCATTCCCTTACAAGAACACAGTTGAAATAATACCTTGTTTTAAGACAATCAGAGGCGATACCAGTAGTGATGATCACACTGACTTTCCTCAACCTTTTTTTCTCTTCAAAAAGCCCAGTCTTGTAAGGCGACAAATATGCCCGAAGTATTGAGGAAAACAATGCCCTCCTATATCACCACTCAAGTCAAAACAAGAAGTTCTACGACACTAAAATGATATGTACGGACAATTTTACGAGTTGTTAGGATGGTAATGCTTGTGATCATGGAATATAATCAACATTAAACGGGTATATTGTAATAATGTATAAGTATAAACAATAACGTGACAAAATGTTGCAGCTTGTTTGGTGGTTTTTTTGGCCAGACTAAAAGTCGTATTGATTGAAATAGTGTAGTCGTCACATGGCTTTTTAATTGGGTTTGATTGACGTAGATCTACAAGATATAGCCCATAATACACACCAGACTTCATACATTCGGGAAAAATGAAGACTTGTTGGAAATTTTGGAGCTACCAGGTTTGAGAACGACAGCGACCATATGGTACCAACACAGCAAGTTCCATCACCATGATATCTCATTGCAAATTAAGTTATCAAACCGGAACCGGAACCAAATTGTGGAAGCCAGCCCGTCCAGTCACCGAATCACCAATGTAATAACCGTTGAGAAATCTGGTTAATAAATCACAGACCCGAGGAGATACAACAAAAAACACCATGTTTAAAAATATTTTTTACTTTTATGCAAAATAGAAATGTATACATTATATATTAATAATTACAACACGACCCCAATACTGGGTTATACAGTGAGTACCACACAGCATACAGGCATACAGTGAGTACCACACAGCATACAGGGAAACAGTGAGTACCAGATGATACTACAGACACAAACATACACACCAACACCTCTATAACATACCACACGTTACCAAGTGGAATTGTTCAATAACAAAGGTAAGGTATATTTGTATTAGATTTGTGTAATGGTTTAACACAATGTTTTATATTTCTTTGATCAAGACTGTTATATCACAGGGATAAGAAACAAACGTATCTCTTACATGCGTCACAGGTCTTGTGTAAATTGGCTAGATCTCATATTTTGCAAACTATTAAACCAATATAGTATTACAATGACATTGATAGCAATTTTTACCTGGTTAGTTTTGTGTTTTGTATGACCTCCAGTTATTAATAATGATCATAAGAATAAAATGCAAATAAACTGTACATGTACTATGCTCTTAGTTGCTATTCACATAGCATTGAACTCATCGAGATATTGTTGCAAACTGGGTACCATTATTATACATATCAATTGATTCTCAATAATGTCTACAGAAAGTTTTTTGACACGGAAATAAACCTGACTGTCATCAAAATTAAGACCAATAAACATTCTGTACTTAACCCTACCACTCAAAGACTGGCCATAAAACAATGCTACAGAGGTGTCGGGTCATGTTTAAAGACATAAAAATAACATCACAGTTGATTTATATAAAGGCCACTTTTTTAAATAAATGGAACAAAAAAAACCAAGCTGAGTTGACAACAGACCCATTATTTGGTTAGTCAGACCGTACTATACAAAATATTACAGAACTTGTACATATTTCAACAAATAAACCATTCCCTAAATAACAAATGACATTTATGAAGAATACATAACAAACAAGGATTGAAATAGTTACTTACTATGTCATATACTAGTACATATATGTAAACTTTATATGTTCAGTGAAAAAGATTAGATAGGAAATCAACAAATATTGATTTGTCAAATCCATCATTAATTAATTATTGGACAATAAAACTCCTCTACAAGTAAAACAATTTTTAAAGAGTTCAAAAACATTTCTTTGCCCCTTGGTATCTTCTTATAAAACCACGGATACTCTGATTTTACTCACAAGTTATCAAATAATATTATTTTGAAATTCTCAGGTTAAGAAATTGACACAATACCTCCTATAGAGACCTATCAAAAACCTACAAAACGAGCTCTACAGTAGACTTGCTTCACACTTTGCTCTTTGATAGTTCCACCAAATATCACAACCATACAAACATCTTAATATCTAACATTTATAAGTATGTTAACATCAACACTGCTAAATGTTTTAATATATTATTGGATACACATGAAAGCCATTAATGAACATGAGAAAACAAAGTAAAGGGCATCACGTTTGCGACATCCTCAGAAGTTAAGAATGTAGAATGCTACAAAAATCAGTAAACATGAGTGAATAACTGAGCTTCATATTCAATTAGTGACCGAAGGACTGAGCTACACAGTCAATTAGTGACCGAATGACAGAGCTACACAGTCAATTAGTGACCGAATGACAGAGCTACACAGTCAATTAGTGACCGAATGACAGAGCTAAATAGTCAATTTGTGACTGAATGACTGGATTATAATCAATTCACTGAGAGTACCTTTGTTTTTCAAGCAAGACTAAGTCAATCTTGTTCATGATTTTAAAATTCGATTTCACTCCCATCGATTAGCAATGCAGCAATGTTTAAAGTAGCTACAATTTATCAGCCAAGAATCCATGTACTTTTAGTAAAGTAATTCATGAAGTTAAAGTAAAGTATTAGAAGCTTCAATAATCTCATGTATAGTACTGGCACTGTGTTACGCTGCTTCTAATGTATATATACAATGTAGAATATAGAAGTGAATGTGACAGAAAGATGATTTGAGACTTCCAAGAAGTTTTGAGAAAATGTCATCAAATAAAATAGGCTTACCCTTATAAGTAATATTTGAAGAAAATGAAACTGTTGGAAGTTGTGACAATTTTATGTTATAATTGTTCATTAACTTTATTCATCACAATTATTCGAGTACTGACTAAGCTATGAAAACAATGAGGAATTAGAACTACAATAATAACACTGTGAGCCGACTAGTCACATGGAGTTCATAATCAAATGTACCATACCCATCAAGTTTTCGTTTGTATTTGTAGAAATAAAATAATTCAAAGCTATCCGATGTTTTTAAATGTTTTAAATGATTCAAACAAAAACAGAATAGTTTGGTAGCACTTAAGATTTCATGTGTTAGAAATGTTTTTCAAATGTGTCTGTGAAAATTGTAGAAACACAATCCAAATTTGCAGTTTTAAATAAATTAACAGACTGAATCAATGTGATGGGGGAGAAAATGAATGAGAACAAATTTATGGGTAAATTTTCATAGATTGAATTCTTCCAGCAATGTTGATTATATCATCTATAATACTAAACCATTACTGATATATGATTTACTGTTATCTGAACCAAAGTCACCAATATGAGCACATCTACTAGAATTGTTCTCGGGCCAGACTCAGAGGTCTTACACTGGCATAATGCCGGACCCTGAATACAAAATACATGTCCGTTTTAAGTGCTAATATCAGACATCCCTTCAACTCTATGTTGAGCATTGTTCCTTCATTTAAATTCAGCTTGAAAAATTTCGAATGACCACAACTTAGTCAAAACTTTGTATATTTTCGTCAAATAACTAAACTTTCCATTGCTGCTGCAAACCTAATTCTTTTTCAGTACAGAAGATTTCCAGTAGGGCCTCAGTTTCTATCTATCAGGAAAACAAAGTGTCAAATACAGAACAAGATAATTATTTGTAAACAATAACTTCATAGGGACGTGCATTATCTAGGCCATTGCATCAGTATATATGACAAATATACAGTACAGTCCAGTTAGGTTAAAAATACAGTGACACAGTGGAACAATCCACTAGTAAGGTGTAAAAACAAGTATTATGGCAACAGTTCAATACCAAACTAAACTCTACCTATTTAAGCAATGATTTTAATCTTTTGGGTACACATAGAGGATGATGTCACTGTCAATATATCCTAACTGGACAATACCATAATACAGTACACAAATGACAATATTTTCTATAAATTTATACACAAGTAGTCTCTAATCCAGTATCCATTATTTGATAGTTTGTTTTTTATGTATTCAATGGAATTTTGAAAAATACTGACAAAGTTAACACAGTAAATGAATGAATATAAATAAATATTAGCACAATACTTATCTAAGAGTGAAAACAATACAGGTCTAACTTCAAGCATTTCTTACTGTAGATAGACTAGTATTGCTTTCACGAACCAATATATACAAGGATATACATTAACATTCATATTGTTAAGATATCTATTAACAATCTAGTTTTAATGGGTGTTGTAAAGATTTTCTATGAACATATTTTTTCTTTACAACAGTAGAGACAAATGACTTGGTTCACAAAATACAATGATTTTTTATTAAAGTGTATAGAGCTATATTCTAACAGTAATTTAATGTCAAAATAATTACTTGCATCATTTTTAGTATGATACTTAGACTACCTTAAGTGCAAATAAAAACTTTGGATGGGTTCCGTGTACTTTGCTTCAATCGTCGAAAAAAAGACGATTCTTGTAATTTCAAAGGGTATTCTAGAACACTTTCATATGAAAATGGACAGTTTGCATGTCCAATAAATCACAGAGAGAGTTTCTGTTAAAACTGGGGCAAAAAATGATCAAATGAATATGAAAGCATAATTATTTTTCTGTTTTCGAAACTTTTTTAAAAAATATTGTCTGATATAGCTCTATACACTTTAAAATGATATTAATGTATATAAAGTTATAAACCATATAATCTTGGCTGTTGATAAAATATTGAAATATAATTTCAAAAGTATCTTTTTATGTTAAGAGATAATATTTTATCAAATAAGGTTATAGCCTATATTTGCCCATATTTGTACAAAGACAGCTTCTCCACAATAACTTACAGTGGATCAACTCGGGATATAAAAGCAACAACTAACAATGTAACCTACTACAGTACAACCTCTCCAGAGTGTGTCCCTCTGTAGAACACTATCCTCTCTCTAACGAAACCGTTAAAATTTCTCTAAGCTGATAAAGTAAAACTTCGTTATGACGAGCATCTATATCAGGAGCACCCGGTCTGTCTTGAGTAAATTTTAAAATAGTATCTGCTTGTATTATCGATACATGCTCTTTGGTTATTTCGAGCACCCTGATTACCTCGAGCATTTCACCTGTCCCGATAACTCCTCGAGATAACGACGTTTTACTGTATTTACTTTAAATTTCATCCCAGTCGAGCAGCAGTCTCTAATATTTCTAGCTTCCACAGAGTGTTGGCAAAACGGGCTTCAGACGTTGTACTGTAGTTCAATTACAGACTGAGACTGTGGAATGAGTCAAACTTCTACAGAGAAATCAGTTATTGATATAAAGTAACACACTCATACAAATCAAATTCACCCCCTGACAGGGCCTCAAACTTCTGTGATAAAAACATGGTGGCCAGATCAACTGGCAATAACGTTTATAATGAATATCACAATGCTTAACATTTATAATCAGTAAAATATACATAAAATATTAGAAACACTCCTCAGTAACAATATAGGAATTATACAAAATTATTTGGTCTAGATTCATGTAGAAACAATACGCACAACTAGGAAGCTACCACACAGTATAAAGTTATACAAAAAGCCAATATCACTGAATACTTAACAGCTTTTATGTGACGGTCATAAAAATAATGAAAAATTCTGTCCAGCAGTTAGAGCTTTAACAAAAACTATGCTATAAATCATAAAAGCTGAACATGAGCTATTAACATTATCTACCCAAGTATAAGAACTATGTTCATAACTGACTATCAAAGTTCAATTAACAACAAATATCTAGTTCAATGACAATGGTGGAAAGGCCAATCTAATATGGACAATATTATTACAAATCTGATGAAATGTTCCTTGACAAAGGTGAAAAGGCCAATCAAATAAGAAAACATTTATTCCAATTTTAATAAATATCAAGAAATATCATGTAAAGTTCCTAGACAATGGTGAAAAGGCCAATCAAATAAGAACAATTTTATTCCAAATTTATTAATAAATATCAACGAATCTAATGAAATGTTCCTTGACAATGGTGAAAAGGCCAATCAAATAAGAACAATTTTTTTCCAATTTTATTAATAAATATCAACAAATCTGATGAAATGTTCCTTGACAAATGGTGGACAGGCCAATCAAAGAATTACTAATGAATAACTTTAATTATTTCTGGTTAAAGCAGTAAGTTCTTCATTCAGAGAAATGCTTATAAGTTTTATCTATCAATAGTAAACAGATCTATGCACGGCAAGGTATCCTCAGCTTATAGTCATAGTATCATTAACCCTTTACTGAATGCTGTCCTTGATGACTGACCTTCACTACTCTGGCATGTAATGTCTTAGATTCTGTGAACAACTATATACAGTTCTACAGTTTTATTGGTATAATCAGCATGTGAAATGCCTTTGACCATATACAAGTGGGGAACAATAACTGGAGATGGACATGTTCTAATAGGGTATGAAGTGATTCCTATAATATGGAGCAAAGGGCTACGATCTTCACAAACATCTTGATTCTAATTACTGGAAAAGTAATAGATACCAATAATCTTTGAATAAAATGATTATACCGGTAAGTTACCAGAACTTGGTGGGGTTTTTGTCCCTAAAATTTTAATTCCAGAACTTTGTGTTCCTATCATCATACAGGACCTAACATAATGTATGTAACTATTCTTATATTATACTGATTTACATATAATAAACTGTTTTGTGGCCTGTTTTCTTTACAGGTAAGCCTGTGTTATACCAGTATATAATCTGGGCTCATTGACTTGAACTATCTTACTACTTGATGGAAGGTAGCAAGCAGTTTTCACCACTGTTTGACCATCTAGCTGGCAGATCTTAATCAATAGACATGATGGCACTAAGGGAAGAAACTCTAGCACTAACCAGTCTCCCGGATGTCATGTGACGAAGTTAACACAGTAGTCTCCCTTTGAACCAAGTCTACATGCACTGCCTTGCACTCCATCATCTCATTAAATATAAATGAGGAACTTCTTGACAATGACAGAGGATGGAAGAATAACTGATGCAGGATGATCAATCCTTGTAACATAAACCAGTTGTCTCCCTTGGTTTGTTTCACACTTCATGGCCAACACGTCCATCTTTAAGCAGTTCTTGTACCTTGGTATCTTCAGATTGGGCGCCATCCAAGGGTATAACCGGTACCTGCATGTTCACAGTTGTTATGTATGCCATCTTCTCTCTGTAACAAGAAACAATGTCACATGATGATTTACATCCAGTACTAACATACCACAATCATCTCACATAAGTTGACAACATGTCAATGGCTTAGAATGAGAAGGTCGTAACTACTATTAACGACCTTATAAGACTCATACATATTTGAAATCTGCTTCACAAGGCGCTTCTTATGAGCCTATTTTTATGACAATCTGAAATTGTCATGTTGACCAAAATGAAGTTTTAAAAATTGGTTTGTCATAGGTAAAGAGTAAATTACAGACAGTTTTCTCTTGTTTTATCAATTTATCGATTTTGTAGTTACGACCTTCTCATTCTAAGCCATCAATGTGTACATTACATATAACAACTGCTACCTCAAATTGGTAAATCAAAGAATACCAAAATTATTCTGACACTAATTTTGCAGACTTTTCCCCGATCAAAGTGATATTTTCAATGACATTTTAGGTTTTTAAAGATCAGGACATGAAGGCATTGTTTTATTTTCACAACATCATAATAATGGCAAAAAATTTAGAAACTTTAAAAGGAAGCTACAATCTCTGATGGAATGAAACAATTTGTAAGGCAACAGTTTGAAAAGTCTCAAGACAACTGATACAAGATATTATAATTTTGAATTGTACTGATTAAGCATAGCAAGCAGCAACTTTCTATTCTCTTTGGTATTTACTTCCCAGAAATTGTCACTTATTGGAAGCTAATATAAATACTTCCCCAACTTGTCCTGATTTTTGCTCAATTTCCAGATATATCTGACAAATTTTAACTTTCCCCAACCTCAAAAATATGTTTTCCCCAGCCTTTTCACTGACCACGGGAACCCTGTTGGGTACATACAATACATCAATTGCTACCTCAGGTAAGCTTATCATTGATGTACTGAATATAACAACTGCTACGAACATAAGACAAGCTTTGAAATGAAACAATGTATTCATGACAAGTTGCTGTGACTACATAACGTATAAGCCTTGAAATCGATCTTAATATCTTAAAATAAACATTCAATAACTGTACTCTGAGGGGAACATGTTATTATTTATAAGCACAAATTGAGAAGTGGAAGTCATAATAAGTTCTTGTACATTAACTGGTTTGAGCCTTATGCCAATCTCCTCCTAACATGTGCCTAAAAGAATTTAATAGAAGTTGAGTGTAAGTAAACATGGTTTATGATATTACTTCTATTCATCCTAATGACATTTCAAACCCTTGCGGAAAAAACAACAGATTGGTGACTTTTATGCCAAAATAAAGAAACAGCAAACATTTTACTAACATTCCAAAAATAAGTTGTCAATAATGACTGTTACACCAACATGGATTTTATTTTTCTTGCTAAGAACTAACATCGTTTACAGAGAATAACAGATTCAAAGACTGAACGAAGAGACATTTTAAGAGTACATATATGACTGACAGAGATATTCAATCAACCAAAACTTACTGGAAAAACTAATAATATCACCAAATTTAATTTGATTATCACAAATTAATGTCCCATATGAAATTGTTTCTAAATGGTTCATTGTGCAACGTAAGGTATTTAATTGTTTGTTTGCGTTTAACATCGCTTCTCAATGATTTTTCCTGTCTATATGGCAGCCGATTTACCAAACCAATTTTCCTGGACTGTATCTTAACAAGTACTAACTTGCCACTTCAATCAGGGACATTTCAACAGGTGGAGAAAAATGAATAAGATTAATATTTCGAAAGCTAAAACTTGGGAGAAAATATACACACAGTACATGCTTCTTAACACAAGATTCAAAGTAAAAAATAACTCACAAATCTAAGTTCACTTGATCAAACAAAAAAAACTGACCAACAATACTGGTCATGCACCATAACAAGTGATAAGGTGGATGTTTTGCATGAGTAATAAAAATACTTCATATAGCACAATACAAGTTTGAGAGACAAACTTCAACCTGCCAGTATCTCAATTAAGAACAAAAGCTGGATTCAAAACAGTGAGGTTTTCTTTCAGAGAGTTCAACCAAACAATTTCAAAGGGTCACAGCATCAAAAGTTTCAAGGTCGCGTTGGTGAGTATATTGAGAGACGAAACTTTCTCTTGAAATAATCAACCCATGCACTTTTAAAAGTCATACATGCTGTAGCATCGTAAATACATTTAGGACGTTTCAAGCTAATACATTTACGTATACAGGTTGTTCACTCCAAGATAATTCATAAAGCCACACATATAACTACACAAATTTAAGGTTTATTCTATAATCATTTTTACCACAGGATGATGACCAAATCTGCAAAATCAATACAGTATAGGAAAATGAAAGTATTGCCGTTAACTGTGCAACTTGTCTTTATTTGGAACACAAAGTGCAACTACAGTGCAGAGTGTAACAGGTAATATTTTAAATACAACCTACTACTACCACAGGTATACAGATTGTGATGTAGCCTGTAGGACCTTTAGGCTTTAGCATAATTTGAAGATAATGACCTGATCCTAACCTCCATTCATGAATACATTACAAGATTCTTACGTTGAATATTGTTAATTTTTCACAGGTAAATTTTGCAATATTATTTTTTATTTCTTTTGAGTGTTTTTGTGATTCACTCTGCTTACAAAAAATAGGCATTTGGGGCTATAAATCTAGACAAAATAATTAGATATCGGCTGTAAAATTCTGCTAATACAAGGTCCAGGATCGCATCGAATTCTACATACCAGTACTATATTATTATAAAGAGCCTTTATCATGACACAGACAACTGCGACTAGTGAATGTCAAAATTGTATTGTGATTCAATATCATCAGACAAGTATTGTACTAAGAAAATGAAACTTAAACCTGACCATCTGCTTACAATGTACAGCCATATAAATGGACTGGTTTAGATTTTCACCTCCATTTTAATAAATTACATTCAAATTTTGATTTAACATGCATTTATAAAACAAGCATATATCTATGAAATGTAACACAGGTGTTGACAGTAGCAGACCTTGGTGATGTTAATATAACACAACCTGTACAATCACCATACACCAGACACCAACAACACTCATCTCAATCTCAGCTCAAATATTGTCGTTTATACTTTAGTTAATTTTTATGCAATAGCAGAATCAAAATTTGTTTTACAAAACAGAAACATTGTTCCAAGTTTATAACAATAAAACTTTTTAAGAGATTCAACTTCAGATTTGTCTCAAATTCAGACTCTGATTTGACTAAAATCTCAATTTGAGTTGAGATTTAAATCTCAATTTGAGTTGAGATTTTATCTCGATTTGAGATTGAGATGTTTTGGGAGATTAGAACCAGGCCCCACTGACACTGTGCTCAAACAGTGAATGATCACCTAGTATACAATCATCTCATTGCTTACCTAAATGATGTCGTAAGTGCGTTGGGATGATTTCGTTTCAAACGATGAACATCACGTGTCACTCTCTTCATGAGCTGCTCAGCACGACGTTCTTGTTTCGTCATCTGTCCAAGTTCCTCTCGTTGACGCTAAAATTAAACATACACACATTTCAGAAAATCTCAGGTAATAAACAGTTTACAGTTTATTTTGAACATTTTGAGGTCACTGGCCCATACACTACAATAGACATGTAAGTGAATGATTAATTCAAAATACTTCATGATGAATACATATATGTAGCCAAGCTAAAATTAAAATACCTATCAGCTTAGCAGTTACATAAATATATCACAGTATATTTTATTAGTTAACCTTATATCCTTCTTGTCTATTTGCATCATTATCAAACTTAATGTGTTTCCAACATAATTATGTTTAGCTATAAATATGACTTTCAGTCCATGTTTAATTGCTACTACATTTCTACATAACCAGATTTTTTTTCAAGTGTTGCTTTCTCGACCTATCCTTTTAAACTCTTGCCCAAAAACATACACATCAAAATGTTCTTTAACAAATTGACATTACGCCAATTATCATTCAATACCCTTCAAATCAATTTTCAACGGTAAATTATAATCACATGGTCCAATGGATTAACTTGAAAACCTTCGCCAAGCAGCATTCGACAAACAACCAGGAGTGATCTTTGATCTGGCATTGTGAATTACAGAGAGAGAGCAAATAGCTTAAATATGAAATAGACATGACTAATGAATTCAAAATTTAATATAACATCCCAAATGACAACTAAATTCTCTAATCATTTAGATTTTCTGCTTACAAAGCAGTTAAGCATACTCATAGATAATTTATAAAACTGAAAATGCTAAATATGCCATGCTGTAATCAAACATTCTTTGAGTAAGACACATGCTTAACATATATACATAGAAACAAAACACATCAAAGCCCAGAAGGCAATATTAAAATGTCTGTTTCTTACAACCTGACCATTTATAATAGCCTTTCGAGCAGTGCTGAGTAAAGGCCTTATTTGCTTTATTTCAACTGAAACATGGCAGGCATATATGTATAATTATGTGCCTCCATTCAGATTTGAACAAGGGTCGCCCGACTAGATGGCAAGCACACTAACCACTGAGGTACACCGTACCCCACACCTGAGTACCTCCAATCCAAAATATGCCATAGTAAGAATCAAACCATATTTCATACATTTTTCAATTACCAGTATTCAGTAAGTTAACGAAACAGACATATAAAAATTAAAAGTTCTAAATAACAATGCTACAATCAAATAACATTCATTGAGTCACAAATATGGAGATGCACTAAGGCCAGATAAAATTTATTTGTAGATTATTGTTCATGCTTAATTTCTTTTTCCTCAATCACTTTTGTTGTTTAAAATACCTGTATTCTATGGTATACTTTAACCCATTAAATTTAAGTGAAGATTGTTTTTCTGTTTCAAACATAAGTTGTTTGAAATTAGTAAAAAATTATTAAAACAAAGGAATCTTTACTAAGTTGGAACTGAAAGATTTTTGAAAAATTGAATTGATTAAAAATTTATAATTGGACGATTATCTACAAATTTATTAATAATGGCCTGAAATCTAACGGTAAAATTTTGTAAGAAAAATATAAACAACTATCATCATTTCAACATGCATATTATCTATAGACGTTCATCCATGATTGTTTGTCTATAAAGATGAAAATAAACCATTCAAACTTGATACAACTTACATGTATTAGGCTACAAAAGGATCATGTATAGGTAGGTGAATTAGTATTCATAATTAGAAGGGGTTTTGATTTGTGACATCAAAGTCGGTCTCCAATAAAGGGTCTTACTCAGGCAAAAATTATCTGACCAAAAATTTCTGATATTATGCACAACTAGGCTTGGTTAAAGGTCATGCATGTGACTATTCTGTATTCATTGAAATTGGACAAACTTTGCGACATCCATCCAGACATACAGATGTCCAGCACCAAATCAAAATGTCCAAAATTATTTTGAATAAAAATTTAAATAAAATGCTCCAGGATGGTCTTATACAGAAGATTGAGAATTCCAAACTTTAATTTTCACTACATGCTTAAAATACTTGGTTTCCGACAATTTTTGCATTTTTGAATATTATTTATACCTTGAGTCAATAATATCAAGAGGAAATTTTCATTTACAAAATCTGCTGAACAGACTAAAATTCATTTATAAGCTGAAAAAGTTCGCTGCATTCAAATCAAACGAGACATGTGTTCTAATGCCAGACTATTGCATGACATGCTCCTCTTGTTTGGACAAAACGGCCATTCTATTTGTTAAAATGTTTCAAGATTTTATAATCGGTAAACCAAACACACAATATAAGCCATGAAGGGTTGGCAAGAACCTGAATTGCAAAACTCCCGAAAGAAATCAAATATTCACTTTGAGAAAAATCTATATAATATTCAGTGAAATAGATCAGAGAATAAGTTTGGGCTTAAAGATATCTAACAGTTTGAGGCTACAAATGATCAATTAGTGGATATTTTGTGTATACTTGATTAAATAAGCCATATAGTATACCACTTTCCACCGTAATATGTCTAATCAATGATTACAATTCTGGTAGTTAACAAATTCAAGCTGCCTTGTTATTATGGTTATTAAATGTGCATACAGGACATTTAAATGAAACATGAATATATAAGAATATATATTAACATGTATATATTTGTAAGAACATTTACACAACACAATGACGCAATTATCAGCAGAAGTTTCACTACCAGTTCATTCAAAGTTTAATGATAACGGTTGTAAACATCAGCTTGTATGTCAGGTAAACTATGTTAATCTAGGTTTAACTGGGTATACCTCAGTTAACGGCAGACCCCGCTATTCTTTCTAATGGGATAGTTCCCTCATTAGTATTACTTTTTGAATTGATAGTACCAGTCCTATATACTTATAACAACATTATAAAAGGACCATTGGTTTAAAATTAGAACTCAAAGAAAAGTAAGCCTATTGTTTTATGCTTATTTTGGTTTAGCTTTTCAGCAAAACTGACAAAAATATTGGATTTGATAATTCTAGGGTTCAATCTGCCCGAAATATGTAAATATTGTTTAACAAATGCATGAAATTATTTCAAGAGGTAACAAAACCATAAATCCTTATCAACAAGTCCAGTAACTGTGTTAGATTCGAGGTAGTGTAGAAATATGAAACAAACAATACAAGAACATCACAGGGAGTATAAATGATATACACAAATCCCAACAATCCATGCCATGTAATATCAATTAGCGTGCAATGCTATCTCAATGCAGGGTCAAGCTTACATCTTGAATATGCTCTTGAAAAAGTTTCCATTTCTGAGAAATAAATTAGCAACATTTTATCACCAATGTATATTGTATAAGTCTATTTACAAGTTTGAGTGAGTTGATCAAACAGTATCACAGTAACAGTTAAACTGCATGGAAAAAAAGTGCTCTTTCTTCAAAAATGCACAGAAAAGATCTGCTCTATCTGCAAACTGCACAGAAAAGATCTTCTCTATCTGCAATAGTACACAAACCCTGATCTTTTTTGCTTTTCATCTTGATGATCACATCATGACAATAACTGAACTTTTTTTCTTCGAAAAGTCGAGCTAATAAACTAAGCCCATATCTTACTTCTCTACTATTACATAGATTAATCTATGACTCAAGTATTTGTCCCCAGACGGAGACATCAATAAAAGATAGATAAATATGTTAGAAACAATTTCCACTTTAGCTTGAGACCTAGAATAATTTGAGGAAGATAAAACACTTTTCATTAATATCTACCGATCCAATATTTTACCTCAGCTGAAATTGATCAGATATATCAATAAGACAAACTTCTGCCATTAAAAATCCTCACTAATGCCTAGGTCCCACTGAGCATTTTTGCCTCTGTGATGACTCACGATTTAATACATCGGCATCAAAAGGCATCAGGAAAAGGCATCTTGTGGTCTAGGGGAAGTTTAGGGAAAGTCATTAGAACATCTGTGAACTCTCTATTCCTGATGCTTTCCAAAACTAATTGATTTAAATCGTCAGTACATCGCCGAGGCAAAAAAGGGTCAGTGTGACCTAGGTTTAAGATCCAGATTGTTTAGTATTGTATCAATCATACATACCACTCTATCTGCTTCACTCAGCAAACTTTGAAAATGTTCATCATCTGACAGCCAGGCTGGTAACTCTGTTTCTCCTGCAATAAACACAACTTGGTCATTAAAAGACGGAACATTCAGCCCCTTGGACCCCATGGTTATTTCAATTCAGAACTCTTTCATCTTTATTTCAATCACATTTTATATTTGTTTAGTAACTGTAGTTTCAGTAATGACTATAATTGTGACCATCTGATGAACAGATATTGAATAACTTAACCAATTATAATTCTACATCAAAAATTGTATACATATTTTTGGTTGGCTCTGTATTGCTGCCCCCAATTTTTGTTTGGGAGGCTAAACTATGAACTTTTAGCCTAACAATGCACAGAATTAGCAGCACATGACATAAATACATATGACAAGGTTTTTGCCAATGAGATGTGCTGTCAAATGTAATGTTACCTCTAGCTTTAGCCTCTTCTATTTTCTTGGTTAATTCTCGGAGTCGTGTATTCTCGTCCATCAAGTGAGATAAGCGTGTCTGTGATGCTTGGAGATCCAGCTCCATATCTAACGATGTCCGAGTCACCACCTTACCTCCACGTAAACCTACACTGCTTGGTGTCTGTAAAACAATACAATACATTAACAACATGATGCCGCATTACCAGTTCATAATTATCATCCGAGCTACAGATAAATTCAGAGGTTTCTAAAGGTGCTGAATTTCTAATAGTCATTTTGAGAATTTGATACAGGAAATTTTTTATTGCCACTCAAAAGTACAGACATTTTTAAGACGATTTTTTGGGCAATTGTAGCTTTGTACTTAAAATGTTAACTTCACTGTAATCCGTTATCTAAAGGCTTAACATATATGTTTGAGTATAAAGAACAAGGATGGAATCCAAACATTAATGTTTACAACTAAACATATACAAATAACGCAGTCATTTATGTTTGTTTTATGTAAGACTTACTCGCTTCCAACGAAGGCTCCTTCTTTGTAGAGAGTTTCTTTGAAAAGGTCCTCTCTTATATAATGGCATAGAACTATCACTGTCACTTCTGTTCAACTGTAAAAGTCATTCAATCATCTATGTTACCAAATATAATATTGTAAACAAGTTTTACGTGTAACAGAACTGAACACTCAGATAGTTTGTTAAGACTTGCTCATTGTACATTATCTTGGAACACATACAGTTATACAATTAAACATCAATGTGCAACTTTGAATGTTCATGTAACTTCTACAGTAATACAAAATGCCTGTTCTAGGGTTATGTGACATGTCAAAAATTAAAATTTGGAAATCTGTGAACAAAATTTGAACCTGTTAATACTATCAAATTATTATTAAATATAGCAACCAATATCCGGATAATCGAATCTTTGTATCAACTTTCGATTATCGGGATAGCAAATTGGAATCTGAATATCCTTTAGAAAAAATGATAAAAATCTTATCTCAAAACCTTAAAAGACAAAACATTGATTAACACAGGGGTCATCTAATAATAGAAAACCAAATTTGGTATCCCTTGCAATCCATACAAATTATTATTAAATTTGATTTAGTATTTATTCATTAGGGTCATTATCTATTGGGGTAATATAATGAAGATGAATGGTAATATTTTTAATCATTACCTTGCAAACATAGTGAGTACCAGGACCTCCTGTAGGTGAGAATGTTTGTGATCGTCGTATAGCACTGTTACGTCCCTCCGACCCCTGTGGTCTACGTCCAGATTGCATACCAACATTAACAGTATTAGTCTCCTTATCACAGGTTTCAGTTTTTAAAATATCATCTTGATCGGTAGAACCATCACTAGAACATAGACCATCTAATGTTCTCTCAAATCCTTGCATAACAGCTTCCACATAGTTCATTCCCTCATCATAGTAATCCTACAATACAAATATAAACATGTAATAGTAATAGACACATAACAACTTCCACATAGTTCATTCCCTCATCATAATAGTCCTACAATACAAATACAAACATGTAATAGTAATAGACACATAACAACTTCCACATAGTTCATTCCCTCATCATAATAGTCCTACAATACAAATATAAACATGTAATAGTAATATACACATAACAGCTTCCACATAGTTCATTCCCTCATCATAGTAATCCTACAATACAAATACAAACATGTAATAGTAATAGACACATAACAACTTCCACATAGTTCATTCCCTCATCATAATAGTCCTACAATACAAATACAAACATGTAATAGTAATAGACACATAACAGCGTCCACATAGTTCATTCCCTCATCATAATAGTCCTACAATACAAATACAAACATGTAATAGTAATAGACACATAACAGCTTCCACATAGTTCATTCCCTCATCATAAAAGTCCTACAATACAAATACAAACATGTAATAGTAATAGACACATAACAGCTTCCACATAGTTCATTCCCTCATCATAATAGTCCTACAATACAAATATAAACATGTAATAGTAATACACACATAACAACTTCCACATAGTTCATTCCCTCATCATAATAGTCCTACAATACAAATATAAACATGTAATAGTAATACACACATAACAACTTCCACATAGTTCATTCCCTCATCATAATAGTCCTACAAATACAAACATGTGATGTGACTTGAATACCATAAAATTTGCTGAACACAAATCCAGAAATCCTTATCAGCCGAGGAAAACCTCAATCATGGATACAATTACAATACCATTATACCAAAGATCTACTTGACTTTCTAGAAATGTTTAGTTTATATTGATTTATTCTAGACAAAATAAGAACAGGGATTTCCCCAGCCAAAATTAGTGTCCGGCACCCGTGCGCTTAGATTTCAAAATCGAGTTTCCCGTAGCGCTTAAAATATGAATTGCGCTTAAATATCGTACCCGTGCGTTTAACTTTCTGCTAAAAATCGTTGTTTTCTAATAGTCCTATTTATCACACTTAAGGCATCTAGTTATCAATATGCGACCGGCATTGTTTGTTCACACCTGCAGAAGTGTAAGGGGATATTGATAAAAGTTGATTATCGATGTGCGTCAAATGCATGTAAACAACGATACATCGTGCACAAAATTAGCCATTTCAGTTAGTGGTTTCGTATTTTGTGGTCGTAACGATTCTTATCACATATTTCAGTAATATTACACCGATATTCATTGATTCCGACTCGATGTAAGTCTTAAAAATAAGGATTTTTTTGTGTTTTATGATTGAAGATTCGTCCTCGGCCATTTTCGACCCCGATTAAAAAACGAATTTAAAAAATAACATTTCGGTTTTTTTTTCGAGTTAACTAAGATCGGAAATGATATTAATGCATTTTTTTCACGTTAAATTATATTAATAGTGAACGCAACACATATTTGACGTGTTGGTAGATTACAGGCGAAAATATGCCGACATATGCATCACGTGACGAGCCCGTGTTCTGCAAATATGCCGTGTAGTGTTATAACGAATGTAAGCAATACTGCCGATGACAGCGCTTGTATTCGATGAACTTTTAAGATGTTCTAAAGGTATTTAACGAATCTTTAATGGTTTTAACGCATTAATAACGACAAATGGTTGTATTTACGATGGCAGTTATACGTGAGTGGTGCAATTTCGCATATCACGTATTTTCGGATACGTTTGTTTAGAATGAATATTGGTTACTCTCTTGCAAATTAGCATAACACAAGAGGATGAGAGTATGCCACTCATTGTTTAAAATGATACGTAAGCTGTTAAATTCAAAATAAATCCTAATCATCAAGCTTTTTAATGCTTTATATCATAGATTTTTTTACTGGTTGAATCTCCCAGTAATTCAGTTACTTACCATATTTTACCAAGAAGAGAAATGCAAACAGAACTGTAGAGGTATGTTTTTGTTCCTGAGATTATTAAACAAAACCATTTCATTTGTTTTAAATGAGTAATAGCATATCTGAGTAGCCCCCCCCCCAATAAATTAGAAGCGCCAGTTTGCGCCATTTCATCCCGAGTTTAATTTTTTTTTCAACACGCGAAAGGCGACACCCCTCCCGCACGCACCCCTGTTGCGCTTAGAATTTTTTCTGGGGAAATCCCTGAAGAAGTTCTACAACTCATGTTTCAGACAACTCATTACTATTGGGTTACATCCCCACAGATATAAAACAGCAGTTTCCCTTTTCAAAATTTGCTTTTTTGACGAATATTAGAAATCTATTAGAAACTTAAGATAGAATAGCATAACATTTATATTGATATTTTCTTCTATAAAATTAATACAAGACTTTGACAAGTTTAAAACCAGTCTGTGAAATTAGAGAATTGTCCAGGACAAGTAATTATTGATTCAACATGTAACTTTTTTGACAAGAAATATATATAAACAGGGATTCTACTGAGGTGTAATGCCCAATCCTGAAACTGAGTCAAAAGTCTGTTTCGGGTTGCATAAGCACAAATCCTTACACCTTAACAAGGCTTCAAACATTGTTTCATTGTTAAAGTTTAGTTTATGGAATTTCAAATGACCATAACTTTGTCAAATCTTTGAATATTTTCACCAAATAACTTTTATTTGCGCGGAAAAGATCATTCTTTCTAATGCAGCAAATCTGTATTATTCCGGAAAACTTTGACAACTCTATTCCAAAATACAGGCCTTGTAATTAGTAATCATTCTCAAGCCTGGAAATCCTGATTTCAAAATTTCAAAGCCTGAAAATCCACTTTTCAATATAGACAAAGAAGAAAATTTCAGGATTCAAAAACTAAAATCAGGCACACAACTGAAAAAGATTGGGTCTAAAAAATATTGAATTCTGCTATACAATCGGTTTTAAATTCAGCATTTACTGAGTTAAACTAACCAGATCATCCTCAGCAATCTCATCTTCATCCATAGGATTATCTGCCGATAGTTTGAGAGTATCATCAGCGTGTTCTTCCATCTCGTCAGTACCTTGGTTACGTGTTAATGTTGATGTTTGTGACGATATTACCGTTGATTCATCACTACTTTCCTCCTTGGGACAAGATACAACATTTGTCTGCACTCTGAATGGACTGAAAATATCAACACAAATATTTCATCAATCAAAAACACATAACAGCAATATTTCAACTTTCCTGTTGTTGTCACGACTCAGACAAAATTGGCTGGGACTCCTTAAATGTTGGAAAGAGTTCATTTTTACAAAGTTGAACTAATTGATTTTTTAATTCAGTCGGAAACTTTCCCAGGGAAAGGGCTCAGTTTTCACAACCAAAATGAAGCACTTAATAACATGTGTTCCTTACCATATTAACATTAGGAAAAGTTCAAAATACCGAAAACTGCTGGTCAATATACTGAACTAGATGACTTTCTTATATTAAATTACATGATGCAATTTTTTCTAAAATACTGAAATCAGTATTGAGACTGAAACTTTTACCCATGTACGAGGGTATATCCAAAAGTAATGTCACTCCTCCCATGGTTTAATTGTTTATAGGCCGATATGCATAAATATGATATCAAAATGATCAGTAATTCAATTCTAATTAATATAAAACGTGCTGCATTATTCGATTTTCATAACTGGATTATATGAACATTTAAAATATGCCTATGACGTCATATCGTCGCACACAAAAATTACGATTGTTTTTTTTTTATCATAACAATTTTCTTTTATGCGTTTTTATAAAAAATACAATACTTTCATGCTGTGATGAAACAAATGGTTTGTGTCTGCTGCTAAAAATTCAATAATGTCACTCAACTTTGAGACTCGTAATATATCTTCAACGCATTGATTACTTATCGAAAACATGACAGATTTATGGCAAAAAGACGCTGCACGTAGTAATGCACTTTTCCTCAAAGTTTTGAAAGTCACCTTCTGAAACTTTAGTTACACAAGGCTGCAACATAGTCTCATGTGTATGTAGTATAATCTTTTAAGGGGGCATATATCACCAAATCATTATCGATAGAGAATCATATGAACGGTTTTACATGTAGTAGATCCGAAAAGAACACCAAGAGTATGTTTAACGACGTCAATTCAATTCGAAGTTCAAAACTGAAATCATTTCAAAACTGAAATCATTATGTGGTGAGTTAAATATTTTGCTGTGACACTTAAAAATAATTTGATTTCGCAGAGAGTAAGTGTCGGGTGGGTTACATGTTTTTAAAGGTCTTGGAAATGACTCCATGGTTTATGAGTCGTTAGAAATAGCCAGGAATGAACTTCTGATGGATGAGTAGGTGTGAGCAAGTAACGTCATTGTTACGTCGTTGACGTCAGACTTGCGGCGATGTTAGTAAGTATGTATCATGAAAATGTTCATATCTCCAGAACTATTTTGTGCATTGTTGTGAAATTTGGTCATCATATTCAAATTAGACTGAAGTTACGGTGTGAAAATTTTTGTGGTTTTACTAATATTATTTACAATTTTATAGCATCAGTGACATTACTTTTGGATATACCCACGTATATACACCAAAATCTGCAAAATAATGCATCTATGCTCACTTAAACACCTAAAGTCTAAAAGATATTTATGGAACATATATAATTTATAAATGTATTACATTCGGAATCAAGTGCCTTAAATTCCAAAATACAGTATTACTCATTTTCAAATAAAGAGTTAAGACCAAATATGTTGAAATGGTCAAATGCTTAAGAATGTGACTGTATATTTAGCATATTTAAAATCAAACAAACCCACCTCTCTTTCTCTTCACTAGAATGTGAGACTTTCCTTAATCTAGCAGATGAAGCTTCGAGCAGTTTGGTAACTTTGTCACTACCGTATGATTCTCTCTGAAAATATAAACGCAAGTCAATTTTAACTTTTGTTACGTCCCTCTAATAGTATTGACTATACTTATTATATTTAAT
This sequence comes from Spisula subtruncata, assembly GCA_963678985.1. Taxonomy (NCBI): domain Eukaryota; kingdom Metazoa; phylum Mollusca; class Bivalvia; order Venerida; family Mactridae; genus Spisula; species Spisula subtruncata. The sequence goes on from OY787665.1 coordinate 29,081,928, forward strand.
CAAATTTAGACAGCCCTGAGTCACAATATCTTGACCATTTGAATAACACTCATATGCAGAGCATCAAGCATAGGAATAAACCAATACCATTTGTAAAGTAATATTATAAGTAAAAACTTTTATAAACAGCATTGAGGATTACTTTTGGGCTGGTAATCAGGGGTAGACACTAAACATTGTGGTCACTGGTCAGACAGAAAAGAGTTAAACTTGTAAAGAAACCAGCTACTCAGCATTCTGGACCTTTCACTGATTCTTATCGTTTTTCACTGGCCTGGGATGTTACTGACGAGCCCTGACAATATTATCCTTACATTCCAAAATCAGGTCAAAATGTTTTAATGAAATAGTTTTTTTTGTAAAATTTTGTTTACCATGATGCCTACTTCTTGGTCTGCAAAAATTAAATATACGAAACATAAATCTCATTATGGTGTTATCATTGTATGACAATACAACTTCATCAATTTATGTATTATATTCACAGCTCTTACAAATTAACCTGGTCCTCGAAACTTCAATCAGTATAATTTGACAGTTGATTTCCTGTCTAATCACAGACAAGCCACAACTTTCTCTCACAGAAATTTTATATATTCTGCACAAGAAGCTTGTAATACATAAATATCAAAGAGCAGGTGCCTGTTGCCTAAGCCAAGCACTACATAGCACTTTCCATGGGAGGTAGTCCATGCCCTCTATTTTCAATTGAACTGGAGTTAACAGATCTAATGAAAGTGCTACGTAGCGCTCTGCTTAGGTAACATACACCAGGTTGATTTGTTTGCACTATACAAAAAGTGCATTAACAATAACAACTTACATATTGCGTGTTGACTGTTTCTTTCTTGTTGTAAGTGATAGTAACATTTTCTCTTGTACTATCCACACTGGTATATGATGATTTCTCACTGATGACACTCTCTGCTTGCATATAGTCTGTAGAACCAGGTGAAGGCTTTTTACTGACCACACTGGAGTCAGCTTGCATAAATTTAAAGCTAAGTACATTGTACCATCGTATAGATGGACCATCTTTTTGGTCGAAGTCTGCCAGACTTACTGATGCACAACCCTAAAATATACACAAATCTTATATCAATTATAATGTACAATTGTTATAAATTTACATCTTGCAAATTTCGATGGGACATAATTCATGGTTTTGGTAAAAAAGACCATTTTGATAGGACTCTTATTCGTGGATTTTGCATTTCAAGTAATAAATACAAGGGCAAAAATTAGATTAGTGTTTTATGGGATTTGATTTATGCCTTTTACTATCATAATGTCCATGTTATTCATACCTATGGTATTGTTTTTGTTTATGTTCAGTAATTTTAAACAGTTCAAACATTATTACATACAACTATCAACAAAGACATATTATTTATGTGAAATGTAGTCACACAATCAAATCAGGTTAAGTTTGTTTCGGCTTTTACCAAGCCTTCATCAGCCTTTCTACAATTAGTACAACAAGAGATGTTTGTAAAACTTAAATGCCACCATGGCAGCCCAACAGTCAGAAATGGTAAAGGTCACAGTGAAAATCAATAGGGGGTCATCTACTGCTGCTGATAGATCCAACTTTCGTACAAAATTTGAAGTTTCTAGGGCAACGTGTTCCTGAGTTATTGAATGGAAACCACTCGGTCTACGGACAGACAGACAGACAAACCTACAGACAGACATGAGTAAAGCAATATAACCCCATATCAAATATGGGGGGGCATAATTAATCAGAAGTTGAACACAAACTTACATAACATTCGTCTGCCCGACCTTCTTGTTGGCAGCAAATGTTAACTTGCAAAGTCTTGGTTAAGAGTGTACGTTGTGGAATGCAGATATGGAAGAGTTGACTAAACTTGGGATTCTTTACATCAGATGTCGGTTCTGTTACCCAAGATGTTTCTGGGCTAGGAAGTAATGCTGCCTTTATACACCTAACATAGGAAATAGAACAAAAAGTGTAATGCAAAAACTTGTAAATTATTACTTGTTTAATGAATCCAACTTGACATATATAATCAGAAAAATTCGACTCATAATGCATCAAAAGCAAATCTGGTTTGTTTTTAAACTTGCGATAGAGTTTTGTTTGCTTATTTGGGTTAAATTTCATTTCTGGACAAATTTTCAGCAATAAATGGAAGGTAGCAGATTAAGTAGCCAGCTTTCCAGGACTGTATCTAAACAAATACTTACTTCAAATATTGTACAAAATTATCAACAGTTGAGTTCTCAGACATAAAACTCCCCTCACTATAGTTTGGAAACATAAAGAATATCTAAATGTAACATTTTTAGATCAATTTCTAGAATGGATCAATGAATAGACTGCAATTAACTATTAAGTGTATCATAAACAACCTTTACAATCTGATTATCTCATTTATAAAGGAATATCAACATCTTTGGTGAGAAATTTGAACAAACTACAACTTACACTTTAGACGATTCGGGGAACTGTAATGCTGCCAGGTTCCTTGCTTGTTCAATACCGATTGTAAGTAGATTCTCCAACATCTCATATCTAACAGTCAATGAAAACAACACATTATATACAGTCACCATGATTCAATATCATACAATGACACACAATGATATAGATTTTTTTTCTCGTGTTTTTCTGATGGCTTTATCTCATTTAAAAAATGTGCCGTGTAGAATAAAGTAAATTTGAAATGTTGTCGACTTTGGATAAAGAAATTAGAGGTCCCTGGATTGAACCTTCACCAGGGCACTTGGTTATTTCTGGAATGCTAAACCTCTTCTCTTGAAGCCAGACGTCTTTGGACAAATAGACTGGACAAAACCAAATGGATATCAACTTGCAAAGCTACCCGTTTTTTTTTTTTCTGATTGACTACATGTACATTGCAAGTCAATATAATGTATCTAATACAAATTAATACAAAACCCGACTTACTTTAATTTGATTTGTATTTGAGCACTTTCCATTCCCATCTCTAAAACTTCATCCAACATGTCCCTGTAAATTATATATATTTGTTAATTCCATACTCAACAGCGGCGTGTTCACAAAATCATACAAGTGTTTAGTAAATTTTCTGATTTTACATATAGTAAAACATTAAACAATAATTCTTCTTTCAACTATTCAAGTTTTGATAAACCTTAATGTTGCAGAAGGCTTGCAAACTGTTTGCATTACATGTTTATGGAATGTAGTTTAATTTTATACTGTAACATTTACTGAGGGTTCAAGTTTTAATTGTTCTAAGAAATGACCAGAATTTCAGAAACAAAGAAACTACATGACGTTACACATCAGGACAATGGGGATAAAGTATGTACTCACCGTTTGACAACAGCTTCAAATACACCACTGTCGCCAGCAACAGATTCATCACTGACAGCAGCTGATACACTACGAGTATTTCCTCCCGATAAATTATTTCCTACGCCAGAACTACTTTCACTGATAGGACTGAGCGGTGGGTTAGACGTTACATCCAAAGTGTCAGGGTATTGAATTCTCCGACCCACGTTATTACTATTTAACACATTATCAGAGTTAACACAATTATCTAATCCATGAGAAGACACTACTTGTATACCTGTACTAGAGTTTACACTGATTTGGCCGCTGATGCTTGATGAGTCCGATTTTGAGTAAGTGGGCAAATAAGCTGCCTCTAATGCCAGTTTTGATTGGTTGCTACTATTCTGAGGTACAAAGGGGGTAATATTTGAGATATTTACACTGTTGAATGGTGGAGGAGGAGCGAAGCGTCCCTGGGGGACATAAGGGGGAGGGGGTTTAGCCATATTAGACATATTTGGCACATTAACGTTCATGTGCTGAGTGTATGTAGGTGGTGGGCCGACATCGTACGGTGATATGGGAGGTGATAACGACGTCAATGATGAATGAGGCGAGGCTGACACTAATGATGAGGGTATGTGCATGCTAGCTGTCGGTACATTCGTACTGTGACCACTAGGTACACTGGCACTGTAATTGGAAGAAAGATCTTGATTGCTGTTGCCTAGTACACTTTCTAAATATCCACTAGTGGCTGCTGCCATAACGTCTGGTGCCACTGATAGTGGATTCTCGTGTATAGGTGATATACTAGAACTATGTCCTTGTAAGAGTTTTTCTACTCTACGATGCAGATCTTGAAGATGAGCGCTACTTGAACTCGGAGTTCCATACAAGTCTGATTGACTTAAGGAAGACAAAGAGCCCCTACTGCTTTCTGACAATGACCCTAACGACCCCAAACTGCCCAAGCTGGAACCAGATGAAATCGACAGAGTGCTCATTGACATGCTGAAATTAAAGATAACGACAAAGTAAGACATAAAGTACATGTTGACAGTTACACATCTGGTACAAAAAGTTACAACAAGTTAAAATGCCAAGTTTTAACCTGTACTTAAAAATGTAGATATATTGAAAGAGTGCCATGGCTCCAGTCGAAGACCGTCAGGTCGAAATATTGAGTTTTATAGTGATTCTGCAACAAACATGATTGTGATCCCTTTTTAGGGATATGTTTATACTACAAAAAAATAATTGATAAATAAATACATACAAACACTATCTAGTGGAACTACCACTCAGCCTTAAACCAAAACTCAGTTCCAAACATTGGTCAGGGATTTCCCTGATACAGGTTTTCTGCGTCCCTGACACCACTTTGTGGCTTGGGACCCTCATTTCTGCATTACTGTGCATCCTTGGGACCCCCAATAGGATCCATCGAATAGACATTTTTATTTCAGCTAGAACATTTTTCTTTCTGCTATTTATTGCACTAAGTCTTGTGGTGCATTGAGCAATCTGCATTTGCTGTTTTATTTATTTATAAATTTGATACTCACTAACAATGAGCTTGAAATGCATTACTGTATAGTGAAGGGACCCCCAAAATTTCTCAGGGACTCCCTAAATATAAATTTTAAGGGTACTGCGACCCTCCTATGAAAAATCCTAGGGAAAACCCTGATTGGTCTACTGGTTAATCAGTTAATAGTCAGCTGATAGATTTCAAAACACCCTAACTTTGTCAATGCTTCTATTTTTCATCCAATTGTTTCTGTTTCTGTGAGAATTTATTCCTTCTTGTACAAGGCAGCAAATTCCTGGTTTGAGTGAGACATGAAGATGAATAAAATAAAGTAATGATTCTATGTGTAATACCTTTTAAGCTGAGATTCCAATGAAGTTGTTTTCTGTGTAGTTTCTGCCAAATCCTTCAAGATTTCTTGTTTCTTCTCCTGCCGTTTTAATCTGAAGTTTGACATAAGTGATGATTTATGTATTTCAAAGCCAAGGCTAGTATTGACTACTATGTTAACCAAAACATTACCTTACATAATAAAGAAGAAGTTTTGATAAAAATCTTGGTTCAAATCCTGGCCGTCCTGGCCTAGTAACAACAGAAATGTTAGTATTTCCCATCCAACAAGAGACCTTGTTAGTTACATAGGCATAGTCTAGCATATGTCGGTACTTAACACTAGACATATTCAAGAACCAACGAGTCTATTCAAAATAGTGATGCTATACTATCAAAATTACTTGTACCACACAACTGTCTCTTCTCTCAAGGTAGGAGGTCATTGGCAAAGAACCAAATAACCAATCACTTACGGCTGGCAAAGTTGATTAGAAACAAACAAATATCATGGCTCTCAAAATTGGGTTTAAGAGGGAATAAAACGCACTGCGTAGCTTTAATACTGAACTAAACTGTATTGCAAAATACTCCCAACACAAATTATTTTCCAAACCTCATACCTTTCAGCTATTTGCTTATTTGATATTTCTTTGGCATCATTTAAATCTTTTCTTAATTGGGCAATCTGTTTATCTATATTTTCAATCTCTTCCACAGACCGGCCTTTATGATCTATACCCCGTAACTCTCGAAGAAGTTGTTCCTTCTCTTGTACAAGAAGTAACCTGCAAACAAACATAACGCAGCATAAATTTAACACTCTTTATGATAATTTATGAGCCATAATAACTTACTCAATAACACACTGCATCAAACAATTGCCTTAGAATGTGAAGGTTGTACTAATGACCTTATACGACAGATACATATTTGAAATTTGCATCATAAGGCCCTTATGAGCCTGTTTTCGTGAAAATCAGAACATGTCATGATGACCAAACTGAAGTTTATAAATCTGGTTTTCTATATGTAAATCAATAAAGAGTAATTTTAAAACAGTTTTTTCTATTTTTCTCAAAATAGTTATTTTGTACTTACGACCTTCTAATTCAAGTCCAGCAAAATATGGTTATTTAAAAGAGAAAGGATTTAAGCAAACCCTGTTACAGAATACTTTCAGTATTTTCACATCTTCAAAAAGCTTTAACTAGAATTGTAAACAAGAGGGTCCAAAGGGCCCTGGGTCGCTCACCTGTTTGGCCTAGTGACCTAGATTTTGGCCCAAATGTCACAGTATCTAACTTGACCTAGATTTTATAGAGATAAACATTGTGACCAAGTTTCATAAAGATAGAGTCAAAATTGTGACCTCTAGTGTGTTCACAAGATTTTTCAATGATTTGGCCTCGTGACCTAGTTTTTGACCCCAGATGACCCAATATCGAACTTGACCTAAATTTTATAATGACGATCATTGTGATCAAGTTTCATAAAGATAAGGTCAAAATTGTGACCTCTAGTGTGTTCACAAGCTTTTTCAATGATTTGGCCTCGTGACCTAGTTTTTGACTCCGGATGACCCAATATCGAACTTGACCAAAATTTTATAGTGATGATCAGTGTGATCAAGTTTCATAAAGATTAGGCTCAAATTGTGACCTCTAGTGTGTTCACAAGCTTTTTCAATGATTTGGCCTTCAAAGGCTTGTGACCTAGTTTTTGACCCCGGATGACCCAATATCGAACTTGACGTAGATTTTATAAAGATGATCATTGTGATCAATTTTCATAAAGATTAGTCTCAAATTGTGACCTCTAGTGTGTTTACAAGCTTTTTCAATGATTTGGCCTTGTGACCTAGTTTTTGACCCCAGATGACCCAATATCGAACTTGACCTAGATTTTATAGAGATGATCATTGTGATCAATTTTCATAAAGATTAGTCACAAATTGTGACCTATAATGTGTTCACAAGGTTTTTCAATGATTTGGCCTAGTGACCTAGTTTTTGACCCCAGATGACCCAATATCGAACTTGACCTAGATTTTACAGAGATGATCATTGTGATCAAGTTTCATAAAGATTAGGCTCAAATTGTGACCTCTAATGTGTTCACAAGGTTTTCCTTTGATTTGACCTAGTGACCTAGTTTTTAACCCCAGATGACCCAATATCGAACTTGACCTAGATTTTACAGAGATGATCATTGTGATCAAGTTTCATAAAGATTAGGCTCAAATTGTGACCTCTAATGTGTTCTCAAGGTTTTCCTTTGATTTGACCTAGTGACCTAGTTTTTGACCCCAGATGACCCAATATCGAACTTGACCTAGATTTTACAGAAATGATCATTGTGATCAAGTTTCATAAAGATTAGGCTCAAACTGTGACCTCTAATGTGTTCACAAGGTTTTCCTTTGATTTGACCTAGTGACCTAGTTTTTGACCCCAGATGACCCAATATCGAACTTGACCTAGATTTTATGGAGATGATCATTGTGATCAAGTTTCATAATGATCAGGCTAAATTTGTGACCTCTAGTGTGTTCACAAGCAATTGTGAACGGACGGACGGACGACGGACGGACGACGGACGAAGAGCGATCACAAAAGCTCACCTTGTCACTTTGTGACAGGTGAGCTAATAAAGCAATTCAGTTAACAATTTGAAAGATTTACATAGGTTAGTACTTTGATATTAAAGGTTCATACCTGTCTTTGTCAGACTCATTTTGTCCAGGTATCATATCATCTTCCAGGTCAGCTAACATGTGTTTTAACTGGGAGAGTCGACGTTTAGATTCATCATACTGTAGTCGTAGACGAGTTATCTCAGCCAGATAACGATTACTTGTCATACCAAACTGGGAAATAATTGAACAATTGGCATTATTCAGTAGCTAGCCCAAGCAGAAGCTAGCAAATCTATTACTTAATTCAGGGGTGTCAACAGAGCCTAATTTAAAATCAGGAAAAGCAGATGCAGTCAACCGTTTTTGACCATAACTTTGCCATTTCTCAAGATATTTTCATCAAATAACTTTTATTTTGATCAGGAATCGTGGCTCTTTCTGTATATTATAATCCAGAATTCTGGATTTATCATGAAGATTGACTACCCTGTAAATTTGAAAGTTAAAGAAAACAAGTCTGTTTTGTATGCAATCAGAACACAGCCTTACAAATAACTCAAACTTCTGTTTCAAACATTGTTCTAATATTCAATTCAGAATTAAAATTTCAAATGACTTGTCTGAAGAAAGTTCACTCTCAATAGTGCAGTAAACCTATAGTATATTTGTAAGACTTCTGAACATGACTCAGACACTCTGATATACACAGACAGAAAATCTGTCAGAGACGTAGGGGCTTATGTCTGTAGGGGCTTTCATCCTACACTCAAAAGAAAACTTAAGACATATTGATAAAATACAGTAAAGTACATTGTATCACACTTCGACACTTCCAGACAAGTGTAGTTAGAAAATTTGTACATTAGATTATATTTTGCTCGAAATGACTATCAAACTGTTAGGTTTTCATATGATAAACCCAGACTTACCTCCCCTCGTAGATCAGTTTGAGAAGCTGTTGTAGATTTCTCCTGAGGTATACATAATGTAGATACATCAGGAGACGAACCACCAATCTTGGTACGTAAAAAATCTTCCTTCAACTTGGCCAACGACTGAAAAAATACATTTGTAAAATAACAAGGTAAAATCTAAATGTAACAGTAGACTTAATCAGAAGTACTGTAAGCATTATAAATAGTTGTTGAATACGAATTCAAGTTGACTCAACATAGAAAAACAAAATGTTCCAATTTCCCTTGATTGTCATCCTCTCCCTATATTTCTTGCCAAACTACATTTTACATTTAGTCCAGTTCAAACCAGAAAATCAAAACAATATCTCAAGATATGCAATGGTTTGTTTCTTGAAAATAAAATCTGTTTTCAAAAAACACATACCTGCATCAGTTCCATTCTTTCTTGTTCACCAGAATTGAGACTTTTCTGTATAGTTCTCATTTCATCCATGATTACTCTAGCTTCATCAACACTATAACCAACACCCTGTCCTGATAATTTCTGATCAACCCTGAAATAAGGAAGCACTTTGTTCAGATGTTTTGAGTGTGGCAAGTTGTCAAATAATGTTTTCAAAATAATTTAAAACATCCATTCAATGACATGATCACACAAATAACCAACTAGAATTCTGTAGCTTACATTTTACAAATAGCAGGCGGTATAAATTGTTTCTGTGAAATTCTGTCACCATAAGGTAAGCTAAGCAATATATCAATGATCTAAAAAAAACAATGTCAGTAGAACATTTAAAACCCCTCATTTTCAATCTCAACCCTAAATATGCAAATATTGACCACTATCATATAAAGTTTAAAGTTATTTTGACATATTACACATGAAATATACATTAATTAATATGTGACAACCCTAAAAACCAGAACAAGTGATAGTCAGACTCACTATAGCTACAGTATGGCTGAGATATAAACTTACATTGCCAGTGTGTCAAGACCTTTCTGTTTGTACTGCATCTCAGCTGTGATTTGAGCCAGCTCATGTTTTAATCTTTCCACACGTTTCTTGGCCAGGTTAACATCAGCTTTGAGTAGATCAGGATCATACTTAGTGCTACCAACACTAGAATTGGAGTTCACTACAAATACAAATATACAAATGATTCTATGAGTAAATAACACAATAAATTTGCAATTATTAGCATATAATATTGCAATTTTGACACACATTGATAAAGTGATAAAATTTCTTCACAACAAATTCATTCCCTTAAACATAAAGCATTCAAAGTATTTTAGATTCATGCCACACAAAGTAATTCCAATATTAACTGATACTAACTTACTTGCTAGAAAATAGTTAAAATTGAATTTGTTACATTTAATGATCAAGGAGGTTACATCTTAACAATGATATGCCTGTTGTATAGCTGGAATTGACCTGTAATTTTCATCCAATAAAACACTTGTAGACGTAAGGTAATACTGGTTGTGGAGAATACTGAATAATCAACTTACAGCTTGTGCGTGAAGACTTCCATCCAGTGAGAGTATCATATAAGTGCTGGTATTCATCTTGTGCTAGTTGAAGCCTCTGTTCTTTCACTGTACATATTTCCTTCTTAGCCTGTACAAAATGAGAAAATCTTGTTATAAAAACTGATATTTGTTTATTCAACTATAACATTATTTTGTTTACTTTTTTTGTTGCATAACTAAGTAAATCACTAAATGTATCACTATGGTTTTTTAACCTCTTACAATAAGTCACGAGGGACTCTCAGAAGTGCTTGCATGGAAGTATCCCCACATGAAACTTCTAAGATAACACATTGACTTGCTATCCTGTTGTATTACAAAGCACACAGAAAGTTTGTTATAAAATCTAACTCACCTCAAGATCATCTTTGGCAGTTACCAAGTAATCTTTCAGCATCAGCTCTTGTTCTTTTCTCCATTGTTGCCGAGGGTCCTCAAGCTGATTAGTTTCTGAATTGTCAAATAAAGTCTCAAAGATCATTAATAATTTCTGGTCATCGCCCAGAGTCACTACTCATTACATTAAAATGTTAGCTTCATCTATTCTTCATGCCAAAATAGCAGGTTGTTAGTTATTATGAACATGAATTATACATCAAATATACTGGTCAGCAACAATGACGTTTTCATTCTCTCTGAAATGCATTCATAACATGAACATATGAGGAACAAGTGATCAATACTATAAATTTTAGTGAAATGAACAAACCAAAATTTATGTGAATCAAACTTTTGAAGATTAAAGTAGCTTAGAATTAATTCATAGAAAGTTTAACCAGAGATTGTACGTTGGTACTAAATTGATATTAAAACACACAGTAAAAAATGAGTTTGTGAAATGTAAATACGTATATAATACCTGGCACAAATAAAAGTAATATTTGTCAAACTTACGATTTATATGGTCTACATAGTAGACACCTATTTGATGATCGTAGACTTCTTCCCAGCCATAAGGAAGTTCATCTCCAACGCAATCAGAAAATGTAGGAGGCTTGGTGTATCTACAAGAAAAGTACAGTACACATTCCAGTAAATTACTAATTCAGTATGATTCAAAAATAATATACAAACAATATGGTCAACTTCTCTCAAGGTATGTTAATAAACAGTATTCGTAGTCCTCTGATAGAGTGAGGCAATCACTGAAAATGATGGTGTTAATATTATGCACATGCAAAACTACTCCCATAGTACTCTAAAGTTGGCTAATCAAATCTGTCTGCATTCAGTGTTCACTAATTCTTAGTTCTACTAGTAAAACTCAGATATCCGCCGCGGTATTAATATGCTCCAGTACTGAGTTTTATCGCTCTAATAATAGCTCTCCATAGCAAAGTGTAATTTGCAAACTAAACCATCTATTCTGTATTTAACAGCTAACATGGTCATAGTAACATGTGCATCAGTGAGGTTAGTGTTCTTGCAAATATTGGTATTGAACGATAGGAAAGGTATTTATGAAGGCATGTGTGGTGTGCTTTAACTGTATATTGAATTTAAAAGCTCTAAATCGGTCATCAAACAGCGACAAAGAATCGTGTCGCAAAAAGCTATGCACATCTAAGAGCCGCCATTTAGCACCCTAGTTTGTGAAACATAGTGTAGCATACCGTGAAGCAAACGCGGGGTCTATCATTAGCACTAACTAATTCGGTGTTGACCATTCAAGTGATCAAATTCCAAACACAGATCAATTATCGGCAATTCAATGCTAATAAAAACAGAATAACAGACAATTACAACTTTGTGAGTCAGTATAAATTGTGCAGCAGCCTCAGAATGGATGCATGCAGCACAAAAACCAACTGTTGACTATTTGTGTCACTCAGAGTAACCTCCCTTACTCCGACTAACGACCGTGACGTTTTTCATTTACTGGCATTTTTTAAATTCTTCACACATTTGCAGCATTACAAGCATACCATAACAAAATTATCATTGCGGTGGGGCAGTTAGCACATTATTACAATTAAATATCCACAGAATTGGCAAAACAACCTCATAATGTCATTTTGAATCTTCAATTTGCTATCGCTCCGACACGGTTTCGTGTCTTGACCGAATTTTAAACACAATTTTTGCAACAAACCTGTCCCGTGGATCAATCCATGTGGTCTGTTGTGTATTATGATTTATGTAAAACACTTTCCCATCATAATCACGACCCTCTTCCCAGCCTTCTGGTAGGGGAATCTCCCCGTTTTTTCTCCTCGGCATATTTCATGAATATTTCTTGTTGTGCGACGCCATTTTGATTTCATTAATATGCATGACGTCATGGGAGATTCTGTTTCTTAGCCAATCAAAACACGCAATTTTCATTGGAATGCGAACAAAATAGACTGGTTCCAGCTCGAGAGAATGTGAAATTACAGGTGTAACAATGCACCGTGACTATCAATGACAGCTGTATAAAATAAGTTTTAACAGTTACGAAATGATAAAACTATATAAAATTGTTACTTTAAATGTCAGAATAATATGATTTGCGGTACACATATTTGACAATACCAGTGCAATGAGTACATGTATTGATAAGCCAGTTTTGCACTTTTAAATTATTTGATAGTATTGGTTTACAGTAGACTGGCTCAAGTCCAACAATTCCCAGTATAGTATAGATGCACCAATGATATAGGCTATCGTAAGCACTTGGACTACAGTCCGTTCAAAGTTAACTGAGAACGGTTAGAAACATAAGCTCGTCCGTCTGCGGTCAGGCAAACCAAAGACCTAAAAATGTAATTTAGGTCATGCTTATATAGGTTTAACTGGGTGGTAATGCCTCGGTCCGACTGAGATTTTTTGCATGGACGATGTACTCCCTGTTTAATAAAGGGCATCGAAAGGCATCGGGAAAAGGATCCTCGCGGTCAAGGGGAAGCCTCGGGGTAGTCATTAGAAAAAATGTGATATTCCTGTTCCAAACATTCGGGTACGTAGTCATTAGAAAAGTTGTGATATTCCTGTTCCCAGCATCCTCAAAACTCATATACAAATATATTTAAGATGAAAAATACTCTGGTTGAACGAGAATGGTTCACAATGACCCCGAAGCTTATTTATTCAAATCGGGAGTACATCGCCGAGGCAAAACTTGCTCTGTGGGACCAAGGGTTAACTCAAAGACCAGTATTATTAAAATCAGACCTATACTTAAACGGATTTAAAAACGCGACAGTGTGGTTATGTGGATTTTTTTTATCGAAAACATAATCATTTCTTATATTATTATGCATCATCGTAAAGGTAAACATAATGTCAACAGTTCGGTACCAAGATCAGAAGATTATGAAAACCGGATCAGTATTAGTTAAAATAATGCATAATAAAAACTTCGTCACACTTATTTTTGCAAATAGGTAATTGTTAGCGTAGAATAATTGACCAAAGTGTTGTTGACTTAGGCTTAATGCGAAGCAGCCCTGTTACTTTTTTTGGTACTGTGATATTGTAATCAAGGGATAAATTATATAAGCCATCTACTACAAAGTTTACCATTGAAAGTGTACATTAAGCGGCACTTCTAACGCTGTCACTTGAAATTTCGCGAGAACCGTTCAAGATAACTTTTAAATATCAAATTTTCACCAGTTTTAGTTTACACTGCGATATAACGTACACCTGATATTGTTAGCAAGATGGGTAATATTATCAATTTTCGCGACATTCTAGTGTTGACAAGGGTAACTTCAGAGATGATTTTTCGTTTTTCTGAGCGTGTTTAATGTACATTTTATACAAAACTATCTCCTACATTAATTTTCCTAGCGGGCCGCTAAGCCTGTGCAACCGGTAAATTGCCAGGAATCTCTTAAAAGGGTGATTAAAAGACCAAACTCGTATCGTTACTCACGCAGAATGTAAGCTCGATCTGTCGAAATTAGATGTTTTTGTTTATATTTTTCGTTAAAATGCTCAACTTGAATCGAGCGAATTGTCATTCTTGTTACAAAGATTATATTGCAAATGTAGTATCCGAAACTAATCGAAAATGACGGTGCATTGCGAGAATAAATGCAGGTGTTAGTGTACAGAGTATTGCTAATAAGTATATAGTTGCTCTCTGGTATACGGAGTATTGCTATATCGTGTACACCGAGTATTGCTTTTACTTGTAGTGACTATTTGTCACTCAAATTAAATAAATACAAGGAATAATCAGCGTTATATTGTAAAAATAACTTATATTATATAGATATGTACCTATTTAGATTGGATTGTATTGACTACATGAAGCAATTAATGTAACAAGCTAATCCTAGCTCCAAATCCTCCCTGAATTGTATGGAAAACTTCTATTAGTAACTGTGTATTTCACACACAGTAAAGGGTCATAGCTGAGCAATTGCATTAGACAAACACAGAACTACTACAATGTCCAATACTTTGAATTAGCAACGTTGAATGTAAGTTATAGCAAAGGAACCTCATTGCAGCATCTAAAATAGTTGAGAGATTATGAAATAAACCTTAGTGTGTATATAGGGATGTGAATGCCCTTATTTGCCATTGACCATAACCATGACTCTCAAATAATTGCATATATCCAAGCTTAATATCACATTTGTATACCCACAAGATTCTGCATACAATTCAGCAGTCTATATTGTTAATCGCATTCATCTGCCTGACGGTTGAAATATTTCAACATAATCATTTAAGAATATTCTTATTAGATCGTATAACCCATAAAACGTGACCTTATTGGTGAGCAGACGTAAAATTAATACGATAAAACTGTCCATTTACATACTTTATTTACTCATTTTATTAAGCCACACTCTCCGTACACTAACGTCGAGCTTATGTGCAATACTCTGTTCACTAAACAGCAATACTCTGTACACGCACGAGTATTTGTTTTGGGGTGTATCTTAGTTGTTTTTCGAACAATATTTATGAAATTTGGTCACAGCATTTTGGGGTTCAATATAAACAAAATGACCAGTTCAAAAAATCTACAATTTGGTAATACAGCCATTCCAGAAGCTTGTAAAGTACTGCTGTCAATATTTCGAGTGAGTAACGGCGTAATACTGGTTCATTTTAATCTTTCTGTGAATATCTGATATACGATAGTGTGCTATAAAGTTACCAAAATGCCCGAAGAATTCAATTCAATTCAATTCTTTATTTCCCTCTGTGAAGAGGATATTGAACACAATATGTACAAAGTAACAGAGTGATAAGTGATCCACGCATAAACATTTAATGAGGAAACGAAATGGTTAGAAGCGAAATATCGTCGTTTTCGGCACAATAAACGGACGTTTTCGCACACTACCTCGTTAAATGTTGGAAAGAAACGTATGTTTTATATTCAAATTTCATGCTAAAACTCTTAATAAAAGTGCATAAATACTCTTTTTCGGCGCCTCACAACATCACGCACCTTGTTGACACAGTTGACGAAAATGGTCGATATCCGATGAGCTGGTAGTCGAATACCCAGGGTGACAGGTGAGATTTGAAGGATTTGTATTAAGGAGCGCGAGTTACAAACTAACTGCGCATTTCTGCTGATCAAACAAGTTTTTGGTTCTTCCATCGGGATCGATGCTCCATGTTGTGTATTAATAAGAGTTCATCCTAGTGTACGAGGGGTGTTCCAGTAATAATAGGACTTTCCTCATGTCAGACTTCTTACTCAACGCTTACATTTTAGTGAAATTTGTTTAATATGCTTAGCAATATATGCCCTATATACTGATAGCAACAAAATTTCGTTGTTGTTGATGAATTGATGCTCATACAAAGCGTTGTCATAGAAACCATGTAACGCCATGGCGGGTCACACTATTATTTGTCATTACCATCCTTATTAAAAATGTCAATATCTCAATAACCACTTGATAAATATCAAAGCCTTTTTGTATGGCATTACGGGGATGACATGTGCATGCGAACTTTCGAAGAAAACGGTCCGCGTTTATTATCATAAGTCAGTAATCAAGGGTATGTATCTAAGCGTGTCATGGATGAAAATGACGTCAACGCCAATAAACAGAAACCGCATGATTGTCAAATAATTGTATACATTTGGAAACCAACAGTGCTTTCAGATGAAATACATGTAATGTAGTGGCATTAAGCAGCCACTTGTGTTCTGTTGGCTCAAATTGTTTACAGATCCCAGATTTATAAACATACAAGTAAGCACAGTTGGGGGTCTTAGAACATTAAGTTGACGTTAATAAACATTGTTCGTACCCTGATTCACGCTCCAATGTTTGAGCAATTTCTAACATCATCTCAACATATTTTTTGTGAACAGGGTTACGGAAACACATTTAAACAATTGGAACAGTGTTATTTGATCTGTTTAGAAAGTCAGTACGGCTATAAACAAAAATATTAAATGTTCCTTTATGTTAAAATACTATGCTTGAAATGTGACGTCATAATAACGTCACGGTGCGATCCACCTCCTTGATACATATATGAAGCTTATTTCATGTTTCATAAATTTCTTATTTGTCATCCAATTTCTTTGATATTTCGCGTGTTTGTCAATAAAATATTAAAATTTAATTATAAACAATTAGTTTTCTTAATTTCTTATTTCCGTGCTGCTATGAAAAGTCCTATTAATTGTGGAACATCCCACGTACATAAGCTTTGACACAGCATAATTCGGTTGTTTCGAACTCCTGTTCATTCCCTTGTTTTCAGTACCCAGTTTGGCATTGAAATCGCCAATTATGGACCATTCAGTTACATTCACGGCTCCACCCCGGGATGGGCGTGAATTTTTACTTTTGGGTTGTCCTGAGGAAGTCTTGATATTGATATAAATGGCCCAAAAACACTATTCAATACCCCGTTACTGACACATGTTTTGGGGCCATTTTTATAAATATCAGGTTCCTGTGGGTTGTCATAACCCCCGGGGGACGGTTGATGATAAAATCTCCGATATTTCCCCGGCCCCGGACAACTAAATATTGTTCAAGGGTGTTGGTTCGTAGAAAAAAATCCCAAATATTTCCCCGGAAGTGCGGGGTAAGCCAGAAAGTTACACGGTCGTTTACCAGGCTACCCACCGCTCATCCCCGGGCGTCGGGACCGTGGATGCAACTGGTTGGTACATTATAACATTGGACAATGCCACGGGTTGCTATTCTTCTTTGACACAGTACCTTCAGCTTCTAAACCTGTTCGGGATTCGTGAACATACTATGGTGGTTAATAGTCTCGCGAAGTTTGACTTCATGTCTTTAACTTACTGGCTTCTACTCTAAAGACTAGTAAACACACATTGCCCTGGTTGTGATTAAAGCAACACAACGGCTATGTGTGGTCATCAGTTCTAAAATTTCTGCCTTAATAAAGTATAATAATGCTGCAAGATGTCAAATTTCCCCGTTTTCAGTCCAGCAATCCTCACTCAGACGGGACAGGCCTATGATGTAATTTGTATAGTCTGCACTTGTCCATATCCTCGACATTGGCTCGTGTTTCCCAGTTTGCAAATAGTGTCCTTACATCCCACTCTTATGTTGTTTTTTATTAAATGATGTCCTTGATACACTACAACAGTTATACTATCTCTGTAGAGCAACACACTTCGGGGCTTCAACTACTAAATGTTTACTAGTTAAAATCTAGTATAAAACGATATTGTGACCCCCTGTTAGGGATATTATACTAGAATAGATACAATCCGGAATGTACAATATTGTGGGTTTTCCGTAAATTTGCATGCGGTACAAATAATGTTGACCTTAATCCTTTGCTAATGCTATTGTGATTTAAATAAGCATCGCTCATTTCAATGGTTCATACATGAATATTTATCGAACGAAAACATGGATAACTGTAAAAGTTGTTTGTACCGCGGGATTAGTGAGGGAAAACCAGATTGCATTGAATTCCGGAGTATATCTATTTACAAACGATGTTGTTCAGTTCTACAGGGGCTTATTCACCAGCGTTTTATATTTTATGTTCTATTCGCTCTCATGTTGTTATAAATGGGTATACATATTCAGTTGGTTACAACAAATTACCAACTAAAATTCCTCATTGTTAAATCTTTTTGTAAAGAAATAGCAGTGAAATGAATGTTGTCAATTTTAAGTCTAAGCACGCATGTATTGTAGATTTAAAGCGTTGGTGAATAGGGCCCTGCAGAAATTGAATTTATATTCAAACCAGCTTAAGGAAAGTTTAAAGGTGCTGTTTAGTTATACTAACAGAGGACTGTAGTGGTTGCACCGTAAATCATCTATCAATCAACAAGGTAAACTTCTTGAATGGTATCGTTGACAGCCTTCCTAGTTTTATTACATCTGGAGTAGTCTGATCTTTCTCGAGTTGTAATTTTGATTTTGTTTAATTTTTTGTTCAATTCAATTATAAGTGAAGTGTAGGTCATGTGTTCAAATCCAAGATGTTCCCTTGCAAGCATAATACCTAACAGGCATATTCATGAGCGGGGGGAGGTGGGCATCAAACCCTTTCGTCAAGTGGTTAAACAGTTACCTGAGCTAACATGTAAAATCTAAACATTAATATTCTATATCCAAAAGGGGACATAATTCTGCAAAACAAAAGGGCCATGATGGCCCTATATTGCTCACCTGATTATAGTGAAGCCCTGCAGTTTTCACCAAAGGGAAATAATTTGGGAACAATCTTGGTAGAAAACGTCTATGTAAAACTGGTGAACAATCTTGGTAAGGGACCACTAGATGATGCTACGTACCAAATACCAAAGCACTAGGCATTGCAGTTTTAGACAAGAAGATTTTTATATGTTTTCCCTATACAAGTCTATGTAAAAAGGTGACCACTAGATGATGCTACATACCAAATATAGAAGCTCTAGGCATTGTAGTTTTAAAGATTTTTATACGTTTTCCCTATGTAAAACTGGTGACCCCTGGGGCGGGTCAATTTTGACCCCAGGGGCATAATTTGGGCAATCTTGGAAGGGGACCACGAGATGATGCTACACGCCTAATATCAAAGGTCTAGGCATTGTAGTTTTAGACAAGAAGATTTTAAAATGTTTTCCCTATAAAAGTCTATGTAAAATGGTGTCCCCGGGGCGGGGCCAATTTGACCACAGGGCCTTAATTTAAGTAATTACTTAATCTCCCAAGCGACGTATAATCTGGCAAAATTTGGCCAAACAGTTCGAGTGTGCCGACGGACGGACGAGTGATCACAATAACTGATGTCACACAGAACATTTGAGGCATATTGTGGGGAATTTCAATTTAATTGGGGGCATTTAACTAAGTATATTGAAGCATGAAATAAATAGAATATTAGTCTTTTACTGTGTATGATCAGTTGGTAATTCACCTCGTGAGCTTGGCGAATTACCAGCTGATCATACACGGTAAAATACAAATATTCTCTATATAATGCTAATTTTTGCTATAAGTTAAAAATGTCAAGTTGTTGACATTTTTTCCATATCCCAGTCAGGTAAGATATATAATTATATGTCCAAGTGAGTAAGACTTAGTAAGAAAGTTCTTTAAGTTTTTTTTTCTTTATTTTAACCACTTACATAATATACAAACTTATGCAATAAATTCATAAGGAATTGGTGTCAGAATTTGTGGTTTGTTGTATCGTGTTCTGACAAAGTGAGCTTCTCTCCTTGGGGCAGGCTGAAAAAGAAAGATGCAAAAAATAGTAAAACAGTCTGCAAAATTGACATTACATTCAAGCAGAGATAGCTCCGCCTCGTTGTTTATTGAAGGTTGCTTGGCGAAGGTTTTCAAGTTAATCAATTAGACCATGTGATTATAATTTACCGTTAAAATTTATTCAAAGGTTGAAACAAGATGTCATTAATTTGACCACATATTTTTACATTAGGTAAACAGTGGTCAGAACGTTTACATTGTGAAACAAGAGCATGGCTGGGCGGCACATTATTCGCCTGAAGCAAAAACAATACCACAACAGCTGAACACGGAATAGCTGGGAAAACTTCAAAGCCCCCCCTCTAACCTTTGACATAGGAACCTGAATCATGTGCATGACACATTGTCTACCTCTGGTAACTATCTGTGTCAGATTATTTTAAAATCCTACTGCGAGTAAGGAAGATACACTTCAAAGTCTGCCAGTAACCTTAACCTTTGACCTACTGACCTGGATCATGTGTATAACACATCGTCGCCCTGTGGGCATCATCTATGCCAAGTAATTTACTTACATGTCTCTTAAGGTCTACACGGGTACCAGATGCCTTAGCAGCCTTCTGTTTCTCATCATTTGCCTTTACACGTCTCAAGAAATCAAGACGGCAGTTAGAGTGCTTAATGTGTTCAATTCTCACATTCAATCTCTTGGGCATGATTCGATTTCTGAAACAGTAAATATAATAGTATAGAAACAATAGAAAACTAGGATTTTTTACATAAAATGCATATCTCTAGTCCTCCAAAAAAGGGCTATAGCTATTATCTAAAATTTACAACAATACAGTTTATACTATTACGCAAAAGCTTGGCATAAAGTTTCATTGAAATCCCACCAATGGGTCAGTGGGGTAGAAATGTTTTCATGGAGTCAGTTAATCTTCAAAAGTACGCGGTTGATTTAAGCAACAAAGAAATTGACAAAAACCTAAGAAGTAGCTGGCAAGCATGTTAAAAAGTCAGTGATATTTCCGCCTTCCACCATATTTCTACCCCCCCCCCATAGTTATCTTAAGGAGAATTTCAGTATCTTTGGATAATTTGTTGTTGCTGTACTTCTTATATATAAGGCTATTGCCATTGTTATATGTGGTCTCAGTACAATGGCAATTTACCCAATGTGCTTCAGTGCTAATACTG
This sequence comes from Spisula subtruncata, assembly GCA_963678985.1. Classification (NCBI taxonomy): domain Eukaryota; kingdom Metazoa; phylum Mollusca; class Bivalvia; order Venerida; family Mactridae; genus Spisula; species Spisula subtruncata. Next base: position 29,102,989 of record OY787665.1, read on the forward strand.
CACTTATAATACAATAAGAAACTCTGAAGAAAAATATTATAGGACATAAATACCTACCCTACTTGTTTGTTGACGATGACACCAACAGCGTGCTGTGTGACGTTGAACACTCGGCCGGTCTTACCATGGTAAGCTTTGAAGGGCATACCCTTTTGTACAGCTCCATTTCCCTGTCAAGCAAAACAAATGTTTTATAAATTTTAATTAATCACCACTGGTCTGCGAAGTTGAACTTAACCAAGATAAATTTTTAGATGATGCTTCAAATTTTTATTTCAGGAAACCATAAGCATGTTAAGTTCAATCAACCCAACTTTCTTCTCTTTCCTTTCAGACCATTAAGCGTAATTTACAGATGATTTATTGTCTATATTCAACTTTGAAGTGGCCTTTGTTTTCACAAGACAAGCAAGCAGGAGAGTATTAAGACTTTATATAATGTATCAAGTCTACTATATACACTAATTTTAAATTATTATTACCTTAATGTCTACGATATCCCCACGTCTGTATACTTTCATGTAAGTGGATAGTGGGATGGGTCCGCTCTTCCTGAACTTACGAGAGAACATGTACCTCGTACCGCGGCGATAACCCTTTGTGTTGGTCATTTTGCTTTATTCTGAAAAGATCAATTTATTTTATTTGTAAGTAAACATTATCAAGTAATATTGATGGTTTTATGTAATAAACTTGAAGATGTATATAACCCAGAAAATTGCAGTGATCCGGTCTATACAGTATTCCGAGATTTTTCACCTAATATAAGAGGCCTGTATTAATTTAGTCCCCTTCCCAATTGGAAATTTCTTTTAAATCATGCAGTTTTCCAAAAAATTCCAGGTTATATCTACGTTTTTGTTTCCCGAAACAGGAAGTACACCAATATTCTCCCCAAAATTTAGAGCATGGTTCATACGGATCTTTCAAAACAAAATTCAAGGACTTCCATCTATTTTTCAAGCACTTATTTTTACTACTCATGATTTCAAACAGCGCTGAAACACCATGATAATTACTAATACCGTTCATTCCGTACCCTGTCTTTATGTCCCCAGGTTTTTACCAAATTACCGAGTCGTCACTTTTACGATGAAAACGCGTTTTTGATGGATTAAAATTTTTATTAATAACTGTGCCATTTAAGGATCAAGTGCAACCAGAGGAATTCTGGTGATGTCACTTAGCTGTTAGCAAATTCGTTATTAAGATCACTCTAAATTTTAATTACAACTAAAGGTGTTTTTCAATTTAATGCGCGTTTGGTAAGGCCTATACAAATTATGTTAGTTTCCTGTTTGGGTCCGTAGGTCGGGAATTTAAAAAATAATTTTTTTTTGAGTGTGGAGGCATTGAAAACTTAGGTTATATCTCGGACCCTTACTATAGTGAGGATGCGTATCGATGGCACCATTTAAAAATGCCGAACCTTCCATTTTTGCTATTTTGGGGTTTTCGTCCTATTATAAACATAATTCAGTTTGCCGCCTTTCCTGCTAATACCAGACTTACTAGCCAATAGGAAATTGCCAAAATAGTCACATGAAAAAATACCGAACATGCAATTGGTTAACTGTAAAAGCTTTTGCAGCTCCTGGCATTTTCATTTCGCTCTTGAGCAGTGTGATTTTTTACAGTTAACCAATGAATGTTCGGTATTTTTTCACGCGACTGTTTTGGCAATTTCCTTTTGGCTAGTAAGTCCGGTATTAGCAGGAAGGCGGCAAACTGAAAAATGTTTATTATAGGACGAAAACCCCGAAGTAGCAAAAATGGTAGGTTCGGCATTTTTTAACGTTGCCATCGATATGTTTTTTTTATTTCCTGAAAAAGTACAAAATTGTAGGTTCGGCATTTTTAAACGGTGCCATCGGTATGACAATTTCCCACAATGTTTGAAATTAACTATTTCGCCGAATGAGTGCTTGGGTTTCCCGAAATTGCTGTAACAAAGCTGTCAAATCGTTCGTATTTACCCGGATTTCCCAACCGGCGTTCACACATTTTAATAGATTCTCACTTATTTTCTGCAATCGACACCATTGTGTGCTTTTATACAAATGTCTCCTTCGCTGGCCATATCATCGAACGGCACAATATTCTTCGACAGATCATTAAAAGTGAAGTTTATCATCTCTGTCGACAGTAAACTCTTGGGACAACTACAACCGGAAGTGTGCGTTTCTAGGGACAGGGTAGAAACGCGGACTACTAAATATTATACCATTGTCGTCTGTAATACAAAGAACGTGACTATGTTGCATTCAATATTGTTGTTGTCTATAAATTTTCAATCTGGGTAAAACACGACGGTCGGGTTACAGGAAACAAACCTATTCTTATTTTAAGGCATATCGGACATACATGCATGATAATTTTGCATTTCACAACTGGACAAAAGCAAACATTTCTCCTCAACTGATTCAAGGAATTACATATAAGGATTGGTGACTCCCTATACAGTACACTGACGAGATAAGATTATCCTCGCCGTAGAAAATATCGTCTGCTTATAAACTGATAAGAGTATGCTCAACGGGGCGCAAGGAATTTAATGAGCGTAATCACTAATAAGCGGAAAGATAAAAAGAGCGAAAAGGATTTTCACGGCATTATACAGCTTTTTATGCGATCGCTAATTTAATGTGTAGATCTACGTGTTTTATAACGTGCGTTTATTTATTGCGCGGTGATTAATAATAGATTATTGAAATGATTCTTTTTCATATATTATCTTAACCCCGATAATTTTGTAAGGTCATTTTTTAATTATAAGTTATATTAAAAAGTGCATCAAGTGTCCGTGACAGGAAGTATCCTGTAGGCCTATATATATGAAACCTTTCCGAAATAAATCTAGTTACGTTTTTTCTTTTCCAACATATTTTTGCAGATAGATCTAAGATATTTGTTTTTTTGATTCTCCTGAAAAGTTGCGATTGTGCATTGTGTGGTTTGCCCGTGGGGCCGATGATATTCTCGTCATAAATAATGTTTAATTCTGCCTAGCCTCTGTCTGTTGTTTCATTTTTTTGTTTACTTCTAATCTAAGCAATTAAATTACCAGGGCTGTATCCGCGCTTAATGAATTCATTAATAGGCCCGCGGAGCCGAGGTATTTGAGAAATGTGTTAAGTACTGCCTTGTGTTTGGTACCTCTGGAACGTTAATCGTTAATTGATAGCCCTGTGTTGTATGATAATTAGCTATTGATCAGTACAAATTGTTAAGGCAATTAACAATTTAATTTCAATTTAATCGTCCATAATTTTAATTATGCGATAATAACTCCACGCGTTCTTTTTAAAAAATGCCGATCTTTTCACGAGTATTCACGTGGTACATTAGTAAAAAAAAACACAATAGGAACGAATTTAATATCATTTTCCAAAGTATCCGTCATACAGTTAGGTATTAAGATTTCAAATCCACTAAATAATAAATTATGGCTTACGGAAAAAGTGATTTTGTTGATTTTGAGAACCTTAATTTGGACGATCTACTTGGCGAGTACATGTGCAGTGAAATAGATTCCGACTACGAAATTACCAGTAAACCATCAGATGTAAAAGTGAAATCAAAAATATACCAATGTAATAAATGTGATAAATCTTATTCAACTATTTCGGGATTGCGGGGACATCTCCGAACAAAGCATGGTGTGTTCAATGTCAAAGGTATGTACGTCGTTATCAGGGCTCGACAAATCCACTCGTCCGCTCGTAATTACGAGTAGAAATTCACATCGGACGAGTCAACATCCAGCAACGCTCGTCCTGCAGGACGAGTGCAATTTCTGGCAGAAAACTATCAAGTTTCAATAATTAATCGCGAAGTAAACAACATAATTCGATAAAAAAACCATCTCGTATTCGATACAAATGCCAGATCATCTGTCAGTCAAAAACGAAAGTTGGAAGAATCAAAACATGAGTGCGCTGTGACGTCACGGGAATTCCCCGGTTATGCTCGATTAATGAATGACACTGTTCTTAGTTTAATCGATCGAAACATAATTTTTTAGCGTTAAAGCGACGTTTTCGGTTCGTCACAGTGCGCAAAATGAATATTATGTATGAATGTATGGATTAACAAACAAACTCCTTCCATCGGTTTGCGTAATTAAGGACAAAATTTGATGCCAACATAGTGGTCATCACGTGAAGAATAAAGTTCGTATAGACACAGTGTATTTGCCAATCAAGCTGATCAAAAGTTGTCTGCTTCAGAATGGAGAAAGGAGCGGAAATGCGGAACACATTTATATTTTCACAATTTTATTGACAGTTTGATACGAGAATCACATCGTTCAAAAACAGATTTCCAGATTTTTCTTTGACTGAAAAATACGGGCGAGTCGATTTTGCTGCTGGACGAGTGGTTTTTTGGCACCGCTCGTCCGGCAGGACGAGTGGCTTTTGAAAAATTTGTCGAGGCCTGGTTATGACATGATATGTATGATACTGTTTACCTTTTGATATATATCCTGACAAAGATTATTACCTGTGTTACGATCCCAATTCATGAAATTTGTAGCATTCTTATTCTCTTTTCAAAAGCATTTTAGAAAAACAATATAGTGTACATTATCAAAAGGTAATAAGATAAACACAATGATGATGTAGCAGAATTTCCATAAATCATTACCGTATTTATAAGTTTACGAAAAAGCGAAATTGTGTCAAAAAGTGTAATGTCCGTCCGCTGTCAGATTTTTAAGAGTTTATAGAAAACTATTCTCATAAAACACACTATGTAATGTAATAATAATAGTGACATCATGATATAAGTTCATATTTAGACTTAACTCCTAATTATTGGAAAATTATTGAGAAAATAGAAAGTTTATGTGTAATGTCCGTCCCCCTAATCGTATGATGTTGTTTCGATGTGAATAACAGTTGCATCTTATTTCTGAAAAAAAAAATGTTCCTATGATTAAATGAAATTTAATTGTTTGAAGAAATTAATAAACTTTTTTTAAATATGTATTCTTTTCCCCACAGGGACACATTTGGTAATACTTCATAAAAATTAAGAGTTTACATGTACTTAATTCTTGACATTGTACTTAAATTGAATTTGATAGGCGTTTAAACCAAAACAGTTTACACAGTGGGGTTCCAGTAAGGACCAATATACAACCAATCAGTATATGCTCTCACCATCTGTCACATTTATACAGTAGCTATGATTGTGATCAGTAGCTTATTGTAATAATTGTTTGATATTAATTAATAAACACATGCTGTGCCAATTAAACACTATGAAAACTGATTAGATCAGATATAGATCATGCATTTATGGTTGCTATGGTGAATGCACATGAGATGAAAAGATGCAATATTGTGAATTACAAACACAATAATGTTACATAACTAACTGGTTGTGTGCATGTGTATTATGTACAGTGTTTATGAAATAATATAATTAGCGAAAATAGGAAGGTGTGTATAATATCTGTATTTGAAACCCAGGGGGTCATGTGACTACTCAAATATATAATACTGCTATCCTCTGAAGTTCTTTCTCATGGTGATAGTGTGTGTAAGTTTTGTTTATGAATAAAAACCATTTTATTGCCAAGTGCTGGTTCATTCATTTTGGATTGTAAACCATCAATATGTAAAGTTACATTGCAACATTTCTAGAGCAATACCTGTTTTGCATGAGAAAACTTTCGTTTTTTTGTACACTCTCGTCTATATATGAGATAATATTGCTTGAAGCAGGTTGTTGCTCTATGGAGGTTGATCCCAGAGAAAGCTAGATTTCTATATCAAGGAATATTCGACACCAATTTGTCCTTATTGGATGTCATTATGCTCTTATTTGAGTCAATTTGGACACTGTTTATTTCACCTTTAAAAATGAACGATACCTTGAGAAAATGAACAGAAAACATATCCATTACAAATATATATCTATTAAGTACACATACAGCGGGTAATTAATCTAAATTATGCACATTCAACATCACTAGATGCGTTTAAATTTTATCACCTCTTCACTTTGAGGGTCTCGGCCGCCATTAACGATTTTCATCGACTCTATTTTTTACAATTAATTGTGAAAAGTAACAAGCGAAAATAAACAAATTAACACATCCCTGACCAAGATACATGTATTAGGAACAAATGTAGCAGGTAATTGATTTAAATACTGCACCCAGTACTTCACAGTTTGCAGTGCAACATTATGACAAATTCTAATTGCCGCCATTTAATTCTGTTCGCGGCGGGCCGATTTATCAAGAAATTTAAAATACACTTTATTTTGGTTTTGACGCGTTAACCATGACTAATTCGTGCGGGTTTAACTTTAATAATTACTCAAATATGTTCTGTTACGAACAAAACACACAATATAATTAGTAAATATGTGTTAACTTGTAAAAACGATGTTTCAGGCCGCTTCGTTACGAAATTACAAAATGGCTCTGATTCGATCTCGGACGCTCTCGCGTTATCTCGCCGAGGCGAGGATAATCGGAAAAGTTCATCAACATTCGCCTCCCCTTTCTTATATACCTCCCTGACTGATTACACAGGCAAATGCAAGTGATATTTTCGAATTCTGAAAACTAAACCAGCTCAGGTTTCCAGTTTTAAATGAAGTGATCAGAACATCGTCAAAAACCTTGGCCTAACCAAAGACCTAAATTTAGGTCTTTAGCCTAACTCACCCACCAAATCGTAATCTGATAATCTTGCACAGCCATTACATTTGTCAATTGAATAGCTGTAACTTTAGTTATGATAAATGCTAACATGTCAGAAATATCATTTTACGATTTAATATAGTTGAGATTAATCTATCATAGACGTTTTTTAGGGAATTCACAGAAGTATACATCGCGAAAACTGACGACAGACTAGCCAAGGGAAGCAACAAGCACACATGTGTCCATAGAAAACTGAATTTTTTTCACAATACATCGTATGTAGCCCAGGAAAATGATTGCAAATAGTAAGTATATATCCTTATAACCAAGTAGAAATCGTCGCTTAAAACAAACTATCGTCAGAAATGTGTATTTATTAGGACTAAACGAGGAGAAATATTCAACACACCGTGCTCAGGACCGACCGGAAAGAAAGGAAGACACATGCGCAACACAGTCGGGTTTGAGGTATTTTTAACTCAACGGAATATTAACTACACGAAAGTGCTTAATCGGCTTTTGTAATGTATTTGATCTTTGAGATTTAGTCAATGATAATATATAGAGGATCTATCACGAGTTGTCTATTGATATAAATTTATATTAAACGAGTTATGGAAATTTTATTATGCGAGCCTTTGGCGAGCTTAATAATATTTCCTGAACGAGTTTAATATAAATATATCAATTGACAACGAGTGATAGATTCTTTATATCATATGACGCTTAAAACGCAAAATACGCATCAAATTATTGCAAAAAAAGCCCGTGTAGTTTAAAAAGGTACGTATAAGATTACACGTACTCGCTATACTAACCCGGATACAAGGGAATTCATTAGGGCTGTAACGGTATACCGCGGTATACGAAATACCGCGGACTTCAGTCCCACATGGTTCACGATACAAGATGTCTAAATTTCGGTACGGTTCGGTATAAGCTTTTTTATGAGCAAAATACTATTCAGCCAACGAAAACAACTGACAGCCTTCTGAACATGTATAATTACCATGTATCACTCGTTTTAATTGTATTGAGATATGCTTCACATTGTCTTATTTAACTTAAGATAGTTGATAGCCACATAATAATTGCTGTTATATATAAGCAACAAATCCATTATTACTTAAACTTGAAGTATTTAAGCAGCTGTTAGAGAATATTGTATCATACCGAAATATACCGAACCGTTCGAAACAATGACGGTACGTATCATATCATGAGGTAATCGTACCGTTACACCCCTAGAATTCATGTGATTTATTATTAGTAATGTATTGTTATCATAACGTATTGTTGTCATAACTTAAAAGAGAATGAATAAAATTAATTAATGTGTGGTCAGCAATTTCTTTAAAAGTACATGAATTTCTGTAACAGACAATGTTGTAGTCGGATCTATCGAAATCCGGATTTTGATAGATCCTGGTTATAGACTTCGCATCTCCTTTTAACAAACAATGCCAATAGCTTTGTCGTCATTTCCCTTATATTTTCTTGACAAGCAATTATCATCAAAGTCACTTCCCCAAGGGTGCTCATTTTGATGAGCAATATTTAAGCGGGAAAACAAGATGTCAGTCGCATCCTCACAGTACGTTTTTGGCAGGTAAAGACTATCTTTCAAAAAACGCACAGAAAAACATTTAGACTTTATGATAGGGCACAGCGTCCTAAAGTTCTAGACGTTATGGACTAGGGCCAGCCCTCGCCCCTCAGTTAGGGAATTTCTGGCGCGCCGTTATGACGAAAAAGGGAGATTCTGTCTTTTTATAAATTTTAATATTATCATAATAGAAATACATTTTTACTACATGAAATCCAAATTCAAACAAAAATAACATCTGCAACAACTGCTGAACATTTTACAAATGCCTTTGACTGGATGGGATTTTTTTTCTCCAAAAATAGGGGGGGGGGAATGCATATTCATTTAGGAGGAAAATTGGGCCAAATTTCGGCACTCAAAACGGTCAAATGGGGTGAACACATTGAAGTTAATTTTGGTTTATCTCATATATCATAATTTGCATTTGTCAATATGGTACTTATTGGCAATAGGCAATAGGCAAACATCATGCCTTAATTTTAAGGGGGTGGTGCATTTTTATATGTTCTACTTCATAATCAGCCCAAACATCATTTTTGCACTGATGATTGAATAAATAATCATGTTTAAAATGAACTCCTCGACATTAAACAAAAAGTTTTTACACTCTGACATCGTTTACCCTCTAGAGCCCAATCCAAGAAGCATTTATGCAAAAATTCAAATTTTTGTCATAGTGGGTATTTACGAACAGGGGTGAAAAATGGTATAAGTTTTGTTTGCGTAAGTCACTCCTAGGTGTGATTTTCAGTATGTAGCATAAATCGGGCTTTACCTGAAATGTTGCAGATCTGCTATATGTTTATACTTATGCTTGTGCATTTGAGATTTTTTAAAATTATGTTTAAAACACATACCCATAATGGACTATAACTTGTTTGATAGTTTTAGTACAAAAGAGAAATAATTTGATTCAAGGTCAAGCTCATTTAAAGGTCAATGTTAAACTGAAGCCTAAATTGTCAGCACAACAATCATTTTTACCAAATAAAATGTAATGTTTTTTTTGCTAATGATGTTATTTACCATTTATTATATACTGACTTGCATAATTGTCTATTCTGGTCATTATTGTGAATATTTATAGATATTTTAACGCATGAGTGGCGATAAACATATAAAATACCATTGTTTTACTAGTACCACCAAAGGAACAAGATGTCTTCCAGAATCATTTATGACCCCCGGATGACCTTAACCTTTAACCTTATGACCCAAAACAGGTGATGGCTGTATGTCTCGACGAGTTGCATGCAAGAACAAAGTTTGAAGAACCAAGGCCAAAAACTTCATTAATGGGCAAGGTCAAATATTAAATAAGGCTTGGTCTTGGTGACCTTGACCTTATATCTATTGACCTCAAAATAAGTGGAGGTTAAAAGTCTCACTGAGATGCGTGGACAAATGAAGTATGAAAACATTAACCAAAGCGTTTTCATTTAATGGGCAAGGTCCAATTTTATATAAAACATTCTAGGTAACATAGACCTTTGACATAGATACCCCAAAACAAATGGGGACTGTATGTCTAGAAGAATTCCATCAACACACAAAGTTGGAATAACCTAGCGACAGCTAGGCCAAACCGTTTCGTGTTTTAAGCAAGGTTAACGTTTTTGACATTTTGAACAAAAACGCCATGGTGACCTCGAACTTTGACCTAGTGACCCCAATACATGTGAAGTTGTAGGTCTCAATAAGGTGCGTGTACAGATGAATATTTTCGAGCATCTTTCTCAAAAGCCCAATGTAGCAGATCAGAATATCACATGTGTATATCTGTTATTTGGATCTTATACATTGTTATGGTGTTTAAAAACAACGTTTTATACAGTATGAAATGCACATTCACATTATTAAATTCCGTACCTTACACAATTCATTCCTGTAAAGCCTACTGTAGCAGATATGCTGCATGAGTTTTAAAATAACTATGTAGCAGTCAAAAACCTATAGATTTTATATATAAAAGCTGTTATGAAAGCTCTAGCAAATCGTCTCGAAGATAAATGGTAATTTAACATGTGCTCAGCTTCAAAATGTATTTTTCTCCATAACCAAAGCGGTCAGTTTTTTCCATTGGAAAAAAATGCAAATGGCGTCTGATGGAAAAGGTGTGCATCTTTGACAAAACTCAGACTGTATAAAATCCATACATTTTCAGGCCAATCAATTATCGGGGGTTTTGAAAATGAAATTTTTGACTGGAAATATGCAAATATCTCATGTACACGTGCCCTGAAACAATTATGTAGCAGATCTGCTACGTTGGGCTCTAGATGGTATACTTTTAACTGCCATTCCCCAGCGTCATTTTGTGTGCTTGTCCGCTGGTTTTGAATATTGAATCTTATATCCTGCCTCAATATGCCTCTTCTGGTGGCCATTGCTCACAATCGTTTTGTTGGTGTAATCTGTAGGGGCCCTATGGGATAAAACAATATAAGAATGCCATTCATCTGGTACTTACATAGAACTGTCATTTCTCTAACAATTAAGCTCTTCGAATGTGTGAGAGAAATGACAATATACGTTAGGGGAATGACAGAGGTATACACGTCTACTTTAGACTATGTTGATACATGTATGCTCATTTTAGGCACATGATTGTGTATTTTAGAGCTGGGTTAAAAATTATTTTAAATTCTTCGCGGGTAAAATACAAAACAAAATTGCATTACAACAAACTAGGAAAGCGATTGCCTTGAGGCATGGCGCGCGCCATGCCCCATGTCGCGCGCTTCGAGATCGAGAGGTCCCGGTTCAAACCTCGTCTGGACCACTGGTTAATTTATCTGGAAAAGAATAACACATGAGCTCCACTGCACCAATGTTTTAAATGACACCTGTGAGGACAGTGTCCAATCATGGGATCCACAGATCTATGTAATATATGTTGACTGCCTCACCCACAAGAGAGAAATAGGAAAAATGGGACTCGACTGTAGGTTTCCCAATAACCAGGGAAGTTTTCTTGTATGCTGCCAAATGTATAGAATAATTCGAGTTGGTTGTAAAATTATGTTCGTATAAGTTGTATATACTTCATAATTATGATAGAATATGTTACAATGTATAATGAATATCATTTTATTTTATAGTTGTATTTATAATATTACCCAAGTTTCAATCCCCCGGATGTATTAGGATATCAATATACAGTCAGGCGAATTCCCATTTTCACAAATGCAATATTATGGGCAAACTTACACATTTAGAATTACACACCAGAGGTAAATGAATCTTTACCAGACTGAGTTACTATCATTAAGTAGAAACATTTTCTAATAAAACTACATGCATTACCTTTATTTGTATATAACAAATTTGTGATTGCTAATCAATGATAAAACCTCACTAAAATCAATGGATTGTTTACTTAATAATGTTGGCATGGTAACGTAAACTGGCTATGATTTAATACCCAGCACGAAACTACATAGAAGTAGCTATATAATCAAAATGAAGTTTATAAACGATATATTTTATCTTTGGATAAAGTTTATCTGAAAACCAAAAAATACATTGAAGTCAATTTGAGCCGTATTTTTCTTCAAAGATTTTGAGAGTAGGTATATACAGTACTTTTGCCATTTGAAAATATGACATCTAAAATAACAAATTAAATGATCTCAAATGAATGACAATCATTCTGTTATTTCTTTTTTTCATATTCCATATTGTAATTGGACTTTTGTTGCATATGACACGAATTTTGACTCTAATAGGATTCTAATAATCTCGTTTACAATACAATTTGAAGTAGAAAATCTACATCTCATTAAAACAGTAAAATTGTCGTCCAAGAATTATCATAACATAAATATATCTAACGTTAATAGTTTTTATATACAATGACATACTTTCTGGAGAAAAACATTATAATAATTACATGTGCCTATCGTCGATATATTAATTGCGTTCCAACAGGCACGTGCATTAAGAGCGAATTTGGCGTCGTTGTATCTTTCATGTAGTTCTGCTACTTTGGGTCAATTATGTATAGCACCAGTCTACTATGGCCGTCAGTGGATGAATAATTTGGCGAAGAGTTGGAAATTTTGCTACAAAATGGTAATATCTAATATTTTTCGAATGACACTGGTTAAATGCGCTACTTTGTGAAAATGATATTTTCATGAAATCGGTGTCACCGTGTTTGCATGCTGTTCAATCTCATTTTGCATCGGTTCGCATATTTTGTTGACATTTTGAAACCCAGCCCTTCTGTAAAAGTGCATCTTGCATGTCGTTAATAATTTTGTTGACATTTTTGTGCAACACTTTATTAGACATGTACAACCAAAGCGGAGAGTGGAAAACGGAGAGTGGAAAGTGGAGAAACGACCAGGGGTTTTCTCATTACAACCAATAGCTTGTATAAAATTATAATAATGTAAACTGCGTTCAATTTGCTGTGCACGTTCTAAAAATAAGATATTCTTCTAAACCGTTGAACATATATTTAGAACACGACGAGGCATTGTAGCTTTGATATTTTGCAAGGGACACCAGTATGTATCCCCTATCCGTATGTAGTCTTTGATATCGTAATCAAACAGTGTCAATACTGTAGTCTGTTGCGCATATCTAGTAGTTGGTTCGGTGGCCACTGTAACATAAGTTCATTTTAGATAAATGCATACTGTAGTCATGAAATTCTACAAAATCAGAGAGGCTGTGTAATTGTTATTGCTATCATAATATTTCTCCATCTTTCAGGGTCCATCTTTTAATTTCAATCGTAAGTATAAGTGTAACTCTATAGTACGCTTATGTTAAAGACATTCTCTCTTAAACTATAGGTTTTGTAGCACAGGAGATGTCAATAAGTGTACCATGCGTTGCACGAAATTCTCGAACCGCGTTCACGGATAACCGCGTTCACGGATAACCGCTTTTTGGCAAGCATTGGGCAGAATACAGGTATACTATTTTAAGGTGATTCGCTAGTGCTGGGGTTTTCTGTACAAGGTATATAAAACATCTCATATTTATGAAGAACACATTTACGACAATCATTTTGGAAAAAACCAACCGGGGAAGTAACGCAATGAATCAACGTTTTGCAGCCGTTGTATCTAACCTCAGATTTCGCGATATTTTTAAAGCGTGTATTAGCAAAGCTACTTTCAGTTTGAACTTGTTTATATTCTTCAGAAATATATACAAAAACCCATCCCCCAAGATGCTTGAAAATCAACTATAATCTTTTTTGCACTATTTGATCTCGGTTTGCAGAGGTTCTCAAGACGCTTGCCAAGTAACTGTGATTTTTAACTACTGTCCATTTCAAAAGTGATGAATCACCTTAAACGGATCTAATCTTGGTTTACGAGATATGTTTAGGCAATTCAATTTTAAATAAATGTTTATCATCGATTAGAAATACGCTCTTAAATAATGCATACACAACTGTATTAAAGTTTTTGCATTTAAATAAATGTTTACATGTAAAATAGTTGTACATGATTTTTTTTGTTTTAATCATATCTTTGAAAAGCACTTTAAACAATTGAATACATAGAAATGTGCTACATGAATATCATAATAATTTTATACCATATAATAATATGTTTTATGTCCCGGCATCTGCTGATGCTGGAGACATATAGCAATGCACCAGCCCGTCCGTAACAAAATTTTGAAACTCAATTTGGTTTTATATTTCAATTGCTGGTGCTATATATAACGTACTGCGAAAATGGAATTTTGTGAAGTTTCAGATATGGCAATCACTGTTTTTTACGGGCCTATACATAGCGAATTCTGGAAACTGGATTCTCGTCATCAATAACATGAGGGAGAGTAATATATATGATACAGCAACTTCTGAAAAAATGTAAAGGCAATCCATAGAGTTGGAGGTTCATTCTCATTGAGCGACACTGAGTGATTTATTATTTTGTTTGGCCTTATTTAGAATAAATAAACTTTTGACACCAACCCGACAGTTTTTCTCCAGTTTCCACTTTCTTTTTGCACTTTCCACTTTGGTTGTACATGTCTATTCATAGGATATTCAATAACAATACCCATGGAGTTGTTGTGATATGGCGGTCGAGATGATAACACTCTTGTTGTCTTGACCACTGATCAAGGTTCATGGTTCGATCCTCGGTTGCGGAACTTGATCATTTCACTCCGAGTCAATTACGAACCATACAAAAATAATTTCCTGCCACGAACGATCCGGGATTGGAATGCCCTACCACCAGACCTGGTGCAGACTACTTCTGTAGAGGAGTTTAACCTCGCTCTGCAGCGGCCTCTGCAGAAGCACACAGCCTAGACAGTGCACTGGGTTTTTATGTTTTTAATACATAGCATTACTGTACAACGGACATGTTAAAGTACTACCAAGTAATCTATTCCAAACAAGCTCAGGGGTACTGAAATATGGTGTCCGAGTGGGGCATTCACCTATCTGGACCAGTAGTTTTTAAAGGCTGGGTTGTCAGGGAACAAGTAAAAAATTCCTTTGTAAATGAAAAAATCCTGTGAATTTATGCTGATCTGTTAAAAAAATAGCGGATTAACTCACCGTGTGATAAAATACCACCGCAACGGTCAATACCCCAGCAATCATCAATTAGTGTGTAATGATTACAGCTGGTACCCAGGTGTATAGTATTTGCATATTTTAGCATGGGAAAACTATGACAATTTATGATCATGGTTAACTGTTTAGTTGGTTAAATTATAAACAAAACAAACACATTGAATACTCGCCTTATAACTAAACCAGGGCAAGTATCAGTAGCAAACAGGTTTTTATTAGGGATGTAACTATTCAGTCAAATTGCTAACCAGTTAACTGTTTAATCTTCCGAACGGTTAACCGAATAATGCGTTGTATATTGACGAGCAATATTTTCCCCTGACACTGGTAATATAGCGTAATTACGCAGACGTTGAATGTATTATTACGTTGAGATCGTATAAAATTGCATTATAAAATGATAAGAACTTAGTTTTCTCAAAGCTGTTGCGTAAAATGCACGGGAGTCCGAAGTAACATGCTCACAAATCTTGTTTTGACATATCGGAGATTGAAGAGTTATATAATCAAAGGGGAGACAACTCTCAACGGAAAGTGATTTACTGCAGTCCTTTTTTAGACTTAAAATGTGCAACCCGTTTAATGAAATTTCAACAATCCTTTTTGGTTCAATTGAAATATAAAGCTTATATTGCGTCTAGATAATGGTAATCTATTCATGATTATGTAACTGTGTAAATAAAATCGAAATGAAACATGTGAAAATATTGCGTGTCATCAATCTGCGGTCTAATACATGCTATAATAGCGTTTACCCAAGCCTTTTCGCATTAATACATCTGCAGAGTTCCTCTGGAGTGTTGGTGCCCTCGCCCTGACAGGGTTGGACACCATTCGTCCCTCGGGACTCTGCTGATGTAAAAGCACAAGAAAGCATGCGTTATGCCTACATTTGAAGGGTCTTGACCCCTACTCTGGAATCAAATGGAAGCCCTGTGTATTCCCAATGATTGTATGAGTAATTGAGTATGTATGTTATTATGCCACCCTTCTTTGATGAGGGGTATATCACTTTGCACAATTCGGTCTGTCTGTCTGTCAGTAGACCAAAATGGTTTCCGTTCAATAACTCAAGAACGCTTTGTCCTAGGATAAAGTAGAATTTTCAAACTTGCTGGCCAACAACAGTAGATTTTGAAGTCAGTATGTCAAAGGTCAAGGTTATTGTGACTTTAACATTTTTCAACAATTCGGCTGGCTTGGGGCATACAATGTCATGTTCTACAAACATATCTTTTTGTTTTCAGGGTAATAACCCAACCCAGTTAGAGAAGGAGATTGGATCTGTTCAACTTCCAGCCAATGAACATTATTTTGGACTTGTCAATGTGAGTGATTTTCTCTCATACTTCTTGTTTTATAATTTATGACTGGGAACGGTGACTTATAATGTAGCAATGACTAATTATGTCTCAACTACATGGACTGAGTTATAAGAGATTTGTCAGAATTAGTATTTTATTGAAGTATTTAGTGACAAGGGTGAGCTGAAAAAATGTGATTGCTCTTTGTCCAGCCTTGTGCTATGCACTAGGGATCACACTTTAGTCACAATGGTCTTCTCAACAAAATCTAGGTCAAGTTCAATATATTTGGTCATTCAAACTCTAGAGGCAACAGTTTTGGTCTATATTCTCTAATCTTTTTGACACTTTGTCAAAATCTAGATTCATATATTGGATTATATTGATTTAGGTAAAAAACTATATTACTGAAGGCAAATCAAAGATAAACATTATGTTGTCACAAGTCAAAATCCCATAACAATGTGCTACAGTGCCCTACTAATGCCTGGATTTTTATTTCTCACTATTCTCGTCTCTCACATCAGCTTTTCACAGTCTTGTCACAGTAGAGTAAAATGTGGATATTGGAACTGGCATACTGTCTGGTTCCAAATTTTCTCGATGTAACAGAAAAGGAAATCAATATCAGTCTACCTTCCTGGTTCCATGCCTACTGTATGTAATCCCTTGGTCATACTCAAACATTTAATTTTTTCGGCCTAACCCTACCCAGAAACAATAAGGTAGATTTGTATGTCATTAAGACCTAAAAAATAATGTTTGTTTCCTATAACCCTACTGACCCTCTTAATTTACCCCCTACCCAAACTTTTCTATTGACATCTCCAGTATCAATTTCATCTAATTTGTTTTTTGTAGGCAAGAAAAATGTTAGTTTATTCGAGTTTCATACTGTTATGTCATTGAAACCATTGATGTGACTTCCATGTACCAACAACTGATTTCAAAGCTGAATTAAAGTAGCACTATGATGGTCTATCACTGATAGCACTATCACTCAGTGTTATTTGAACTTTTTCTTCTACAACAATCCTAATATTGATATATTCTTTGATGTTACTTGTATTTTGAACATGTTTGTCCCTGAGCATTTTTACTTTGGGTTTGTATTTTATCATAATTTTGCTGTCAAATGAAACAAAATGTTACAAATTAGATCAAGATTGGGTTGTGCATACATCATTAAGTTTTTTTGATGATTAATTAATAGACTTGACATACATTGTTTATTTGTGACAGCTATAATACAATAATATTTACTAATTTACCATGTAATCTATTTCAGTTTGGGAATACTTGTTACTGCAATTCAGTTCTACAGGCGTTATATTTTTGTCGACCCTTCCGAGAGAAAGTGTTACAATATAAACATCAACAGAAGAATCAGAAGAAAGAGACGTTATTATCATGCCTCGCTGATCTCTTCTATAACATCGCTACACAAAAGAAGAAAGTCGGTACACTTGCACCTAAAAGGTTCATTACACGACTTAGAAAAGAATGTGGTAAGTCTCTTCATAGTGATTAACCATTTACTCCAAGGACTTTCAAACTATTAATGTCTTAGATCCCTAAATTATTTATTTGTAGTAAATACTGTAACACGAAGACTATCACAAGCAACATAGAACTGGTTCAACGACTATAGTAGCTTTATGCAACAGTCAGACATAGGACGAACCATTTATATAAAAAAAGAAGATATTTTAAGCATGCCTATATATACTTGCTCTTCAATGAATTGACATTTTATGGATGTTCAATTTTGTGTATAATTAGGCAACTAGGGGAAATAATTGTGAATTATTACTATTATGAAGTGTAATCTATAGATCTGCTTGTAGCCAGACTGAGGCACACAAAGGCATTTATCACTTGTCAGACGGTGCGAAAATCAAGAAATGTTCAAAATGAAATTCAGCATTTCTAAAATAAAGAAATGACTATGAGTGCCTGCTAAATAATTCTTTAGTAAATATTTGCCTCAGTGCTTTTTATCATAATCTAGATGTATATGGCCATGGTTCTAATTATTCTGGTGAACAACTATTTGTGTCTTAATACAGTTTTGATTGCTTTGATTTAGTTATTCAACGTGGTATTTTTCTGTTTCAGAATTATTTGATAACTTCATGCAACAGGATGCACATGAATTTTTAAACTACCTATTGAATAGAGTAGCTGAATTACTTCAAGGTAAAAGAAAGTCTTCCATACTGTAAAATCATTTATTTTCACCAGCATCAAATTTTCCAGATCTTGATTACTAGAAATTTGGCGATTTCTTCCAAATTTGAGGATTTAGAATCTTGAAAATTTAAAAAATCTCTTGCTAGGCATTTAAGTTAATTATTCGAGAGCATTTAATTTCGCAATCTTATTCATTCTCAAGGTTTCAAATTAGTGAATATTAATGATTTTACAGTATACTTCAAATGGTATAGCTTGGCCACATTGACATGAGCCTGACCTATTGATTAGCATAATTTAACAGTCGATATATTGTCTACGTTTACAACACCGAGTGTATGTTTTCATAATCGGGGAGTATCACAAAGACGCTCGAGATGTAATGCAAACACGAATCTGAAATACCGATATTGCACGATTTGCTTGCGGAAATTGATATATTCAAAGCAAGAACCTTGTAATATATTCTTGAATAAAGGTCAGGCTCAGGTCAAAATAGCCAAGCTATACTGTATAACAAGTCAATTGTTATTACAGACCTAGATAATTAAATAATAAAATATTGATTGTAACATTAGTGACTAACGAAGAGATATTTGTTTAGTCTGGTTGTTCAATGTAAACACTAGTATTGATCTGCTAGTGCATTGACATCTACATGTTTCATGGGCAAAGCCAGTCATTTTCTAAGGGGGGTCTATCTTGCTATATATTTCTTAGAGTGGTACACTTACTAGAATCTAACTTTAGAACCAGGGCATAAGCATTTACTGAACACATTTTTGACTATCAATGATCTCCCTCAAATATCATGTGCATGATCCTTTTGTCCCGAGTTAACAAAGGATCAACTGATCGGGATCAAATTTGCTCCCGAAAATAATTTCCCAATTTTTGGAAGTTTTTGGTAACTTTTGGCAATTACAACTTATAGCGATGTAGAGAATGCCTAATCTACTTCTAGCTAACATGTTGTAAGTGTTCAAATCATCAGTTTTCTGTTGCAAAAGTGAATTAGTTTACTTGAGACTGAAACTGATCCTGAAAAATGAGGATCAAGTTTTAAAACGATGATCTAGTTAGTATTTTATAATTAACTACATGATGTATAAAAACTTATTTTAATGTGTTTGAAAATGAAGGATATTTTTTTAGTACCAGCATGTATAAAAAACATCAAGCTTAACCGTAACATATCTACTGAATTTCGAAGGGTGTATAGTTGATCTTGATCCTGATCCTAAAAACTAATTCTTTGTGAACTTGGGGCCTGTTGATATCCTGCAAAAAATCGTCTTCCATAGGTTCTTTAAGAAAAATTTGGATGAAATAAAATGTTAGAATTGTGACCTAAAACCAGGAATAGATAATTAATGAAAACTATCATTGTGCGAATCATCATCTCGTGAATATCTACAAAATAACCGCGATAAAAATGATTAAAAAAGTTCTGTAAAGGCCCCCAAGGGGTTTGCTGCTATCTAGCATATGGAATATGTTAGAACATGTTGGCTTGTTTTTCACTGAGAAAACAAAAGACTGTATGATTCATTACAGATAAACGTGCTTCTGTTTTATATCAGTTTGTATGGTGGGTGTTATTTGTACTAAGATTACCTTATTTGGACAAACAATCTTGTCCCTGGAGTCTGGTAATATTTAATTCAGTAGGGAAATAATTTGCTAGACAGAAATATTATTGAATTATCATTGAGCTGACCTACGAGTTGGTCAACAGACTAGCATGTCATCTTCCTTATTGGTCAGTTTTAAGATGAAAGCTCCAATAAAAACAATCATCAGCATTGGATTTGTTTTGCATTTACTAAACTTGTATTTGTCCTGTTCTCCAATGTCAATTATTATTATACTTGGTCACATCATTAAGATTATAAAACATTTTTTCTCTTGCTCAACTCTGCTCAAACTTCAAATGATCCAAACAGTAAATTGTTTCTTGATTTCATGAAACCTTCATAATAAATTGGTTGTCTTAAAGAAGTCTGTGTAATATATCTTAATGATTTAATTGCTACAATTATCTGTGCATTTGTCTGCATCTCCAAGTTTCTGATTGATGCTACATCAGGGCCATCAGTTGGCCCTTTTTGTGACTGAAGTTCGGCCCTATTCCCCTCCTAAATGAATATACATTTTCCACTATTTTCTGGAAAAAAAATCTCCTCCTAAAATTGGCTATTAATGCAGTAAATTTTGATAATATTGATATTTCTAAAAGACAGAATTCTTCTTTTTATTCAAAACAAAACATAATTCCCCTACCTGAGGGCCCCTGTTATGAAAGTCTAGTTAGGCCTTAAGGCCCTGTACATATTGCAGCTTCATTGTTTTTACTCATACATAAGATCAAGGGCATTACAAAAGTTGATTTACTTACTTGAATATTCCAATAAAACTGTGAACCATATTGAATTTCTATATTTTAGCTGAGAAGCAAGGAGGTAAAACCAAGAATGGTGAAAATAATTCCCAGACTAAACCTGAGCCTACTTGGGTGGAAGAATTATTTCAGGGTACATTTACAAATGAAACTCGGTGCCTCAACTGTGAAACAGTAAGTATGAGTGGTATTTGTCAACCGATACTTATAATAGATAGATTTATTACATTACAAACAATAATACGGATAAATAAAAAATCAGCAATTTTTCTGCACGCTAAGTATGTCTTACTTTTCGACCTACTGAATTACTGGGAAATTATACATTTTCGTGGGGGATTAAATTTCGTGGATTTCAAATCCCATCGAGCAATAATTTTGACCATTGTATTTATTACCTGAAATGCAAAATCCATGCATTAATGTCCCATTGAAATGGTCTTTTTTACCCAAACCACAAAATTATGTCCCATTGAAATGAAATGACTTTACAGTATCCGCTTACATAGTTATGTTGTATTGATGACAGATGATTGCCAGGGTTATGGCCCCTTGAACTTGTCCGAAACAAACATTTTGTTTCACCAACCCATCTAGTTAATTGATTGAATTCAAATTGACAAGTACATGTATTGATTTATTCATTTTCAAGTCTTATGTTTTAAACCCTGATGAAGGTTTCTTTGTAACGTCGAAATGTTGGTTACAATAAATTGATTAACTCACCAACTTATATTCGTAAGATGCATATATTTATTTCTTGTACTCATGTACATGTATTTATATAGGTAAGCAGTAAAGACGAGGATTTCCTGGATTTGTCTGTGGACGTTGAACAGAACACGTCTATAACACACTGCCTTAGAGGTTTCAGTTGTACAGAAACATTATGTGCTGAACATAAATATTATTGTGAGGTATGCTGCAGTAAACAAGAAGCTCAAAAAAGGTGAGAATTTCAACTGCCAAGTACTCCGAATAATCTGAGTTTCTCTGATTTATGGTCTAAAATATTTGAATTTCCAATTCTACTTTTAAAGCTCTGCATTTGTTTAACATGGATGGTTGTATACAAATAAGTTGTACAGTCTGTGTCACTTGAATTATATAAGTACTGAGCATAGCTTTTATTTGCCAGTCAGCTTTCTGCTGAAACATGGCAGACATGTGAGCTAATTTGTTGTAATTAAAAAATGACCTTAGTCCTGTTTGTACATGTAGGTATTAACTGTTCTCGTAACCTATGTAGTGCAATTAAAATATTATAGAATTGTTAAGCTTCAAAATAAGGTTTGCCTTTTAAGAAAGCATTTAACAATTTACATAATATGTTTTATCATTATGCCCCTTCAATTATTTAATTGATTCAAAATTGTTTCTGTATTTATTTCAGAATGAGAGTAAAAAAACTACCACAGATTTTAGCTTTACATTTGAAGCGATTCAAATACACGGAACAGTTAAAACGTTTTACCAAATTATCCTACAGAGTTGTCTTTCCTCTAGAACTTCGCCTTTTTAACACAGTAAGTATGTCTTCCTGTAAATCTCGATCTTTTGATGAAGCTGTGGTCTGGATCCAGTGGTTATTGCGCTTGATTTGTCAATTGACAATTCTGGTTTGATTCCAGATCATGGCAGGCAATATGCTTTTACAACAATATAATTATTGTAAAATCACATATTTTCATGTGTATTGAGTTTGAACATTGGTGGATTTTGATAAAAATTAATTTTAGTTGGATCGCAATTTTGTGGATTACGAAACATGGAAGTGTCAACCCATATATTCTGTATTTGTGAGGTGGCTTAATTGTGCCCATTAAAATTTCGTGTTCGTGTTTAACAAAGAAATAAACGAAAATACAACTGTGTCATAAATAATAATTTTGCAGTCATAAATAATAATTTTGCAGTCATAAATAATAATTTTGCAGAATATCTTTTAAGAACAGTCCTTACACTATATAATAAATCAGGGGTTAAAAGTTTTCTGTCTAAATACTGATTTTTTATTTTTAGAAATAATTGCACTATGTAGTTTATATGAAAATCCTCTAGTTCCTTACATTGACAAGCAGTTTTCAGTATTTTGAAAATTTTGAACATCTTTCAAGAATTTTCCTATATATTTAATACAGTCAGATGATGCCTACAATCCCGACAGAATGTATGATCTTGTTGCTGTAGTTGTACATATTGGTAGCAGTTTGAACCGTGGACATTACATTAGTATCGTCAAAAGTGAAGACATCTGGATTCTATTTGATGATGATATTGTAGATGTAAGTATATAAACCTGGGGGGTGGGGCGGCAGGGATACAGAGGGAATTCAACAGCATTATTGACTCAAGAGTCCTGGGAAATAGATTTTGGTCCCGTTCCAAGGCCTGGGAATTACCGGGGTACTACGTATTTATGTGTCCCGACCCCGGAGATTTAGACAGTAAGCATTGGCTCTAGGGTGGGGATTTAGACATCAAAGTTTAAAAAATGTCTAATTCACCCTGGGACCCTTTAATGAAAGTTGGTTACACAACATTAGAGAACCTATTGATTTTGAGGTATAAGCAAAATAAATAATCATAATTAACATCTAAAATTATAATGCTGGACTTAACTTGATGTTAAATCAGTCAGCGAAATTAGCACTTGTCCGGTTGTCCGGGACACGTTATTGTTGATTCGGGCTAGCAGCTTTTGCAGTAACTATATATAATAGAGTATACATATAGGGAAACTAATAAATTGAACTGATTCGGGAAAGTAGTTTCAAATTCTAAATTCACTGACTGGTAATTATGTGTTTTATTATTTCTCTTCAGAAAATTGAAGCAAGTTCAATGGAAGATTTCTTTGGTTTATCGTCAGACATCCAGAAGAATTCCGAAACTGGTTACATTCTGTTCTATCAATCAAGAGAATAATTGTTATATTTATATACATATATATATATATATATATACCTTATACCTGTTGACAATATCGCTGGCTTAGAAAGAGAAGGTTGTAAGTACTACTTATGACTTTATTAGACTGATACATATATATTTCAAATCAGCATCACAAGGCGCTTCTTATGAGCCTATATTTATGAAAATCGGAACTTGTCATGTTAATCAAACTGAAGTTTGAACAGCTTGTTTTACCAAAAGTAAAAAAAATTGGGACGCCTTTTTCTTGTTTTCTCAAAATATCCATTTTGTACTTACAACCTTCTCATTATAAGCCAGCGGTATCTAGGCTTTATTATACCTACTTTGTTACCATGTGCAATTAGAATATATGCTTGTTTGTTACTAGTATCTCTGCAGCAAAAATAGACTAAGATTGGTTCTCCAATGCTCCGTAAAATTATTCGTAATCTTAGGGGATTAGTTATATCTCCCATCTTTGAATTGAAGAGGGGAGGAGTATATTGCTTTACACATGTCTGTCATTATATCGGTCTGACAAACCAAAACTTTCATGTTCATTAACTCTATATAGATTGCTTGACTCTAGGATCCTTACACTTAAAATGAACGTTTGTCAGCAACATTTTTTTGGTCTGTTGCTCATACCTTCATATGAATGAATAAAAGACCTGCTTTCTGATTAATTATTAAAGGATCTCCAAACTTTATAGGGAGGTTGGTTTCACCATAGCGGGGTATAATGTATATAGAAGAATGATTTAATACCATGATTTTATAACCAGGTACTTTAAGATATTGTTTTGAAACCACGATTTTATAACCAATAAAAAATTTCCATTTTATGAAAATCCAGGTACTTTAAGATATGTACACAATGAATGATGTTGTGTTGGTCTCTAGAGCACGGTCCCTGGTGTGTAATAATGTAGTTACACTGGATATGACACAAAAAGCATTAGAACACAATGCAGACTGAGACACCAAACGTTTGACTGTGCCATCTGTTCTGTATTCTATTCATATTGTCCCAGTCTGCATTGGAAATTCAGACTGGTACACAGGTAATTATTTTTGTTAACAATTTTTTTATGTATAATAGTACAGAGAATTTGGCCTGATCCTCAACATGCTATTAGAATAATTTACCAGCGGATAGCTTGTTTATAGTTATCAACCCAGTTGTATGCTTTCATAAGGTGAGAGTAACAGTAAGACGCTAGAGGTGTAATGCAAACACAAATCTTAGGATTTGTTTGCATGATTTTCTTTCGGAAATTGATATGTTCAACCAAGAACATTGTAATATATTCATGCATAAAGGTCAGGAGCAGGTAAATATCTCTATACTATACTATACATACTTTACTATTCTAGTTGTGGGTACATGATGCTAGTAAGACACATAACATAATTGTTGGACTTGTTATTGTTGATGATGTTATTTTATGTTTCCACTTCGTGACTATCACATGTAAGTTCATGCTTTAGTGAACTGTATACTTTTATTTGCTTTATTCTTAATAAATTTGGCATATCCTTGTTTCTCATACTTCCGGGCATTCTCATATTTCCGGCACACATAAAGCTGCGTTATTGAATTATTGTTTTGGAGTAATTTGATAGATTTAACGGATATTAGTTGATTTCCACCAAAAAATGCACCACATTTGGGCAAAAAACGAAAAAAAAAAAATGAAAAAAAAATCAACGTATTTTTAGAAAAGGGAAATAACTCCTCCTCTCCTAGCTCAAACTCTTATTTAGTTTGCAACCATTAATCAGCATTTCAACATGTGACGGAAGGATAAAACTACAAATTGGGCCACATGTGAAGTTTGTAAGAATACCAGTCAATGAAAAATACGAAAAAGACCGGAAATACGAGAAAGTGCTTGAAAATTCTGATCATGGAGGTCACATGATATGATGCTAAAAATAGACCATGGTCGTTAGATTTTTGTGTTTTTGTTGATTGCATGTTTTGCATAAATGGTTAAGTCATACTTTCCTCAAATTTAAATTATTCAAAAAGTTTACTTAAACATTTTTAAAATCAGGTTTATCCTTAGGTGCCCGGAAATAGGAGACAACAGGCTACTTTTTAACCATCTTAAACACATTACTTTGTCAAAGCCATGTAACTCTTTACAACATGTTTACAGAATTATGGCCCCTGCTTGACTTTGCTAGTTGACTCATAAGTTATGGACAAGGATTCCACCAGTGCATAAACATTTACTTAACAAAGTCTTGCTTTGATTAATTTATATGTGATAGTCACAATGTTCTGTTTCGTGTAATGTAAACTGTTTGATGATTGGATAATGTATAGAGAGGTGTTACACGATTGGCTGATTGTTTATGAGAGGTGTTACACGATTGGCTGATTGTGTATGAGAACTGTTACACGATTGGCTGATTGTGTATGAGAGGTGTTACACGTTTGGCTGATTGTGTATGAGAACTGTTACATGATTGGCTGATTGTGTGTGAGAACTGTTACACGATTGGCTGATTGTGTATGAGAACTGTTACACGATTGGCTGATTGTGTATGAGAACTGTTACACGATTGGCTGATTGTGTATGTGAACTGTTACACAATTGGCTGATTGTGTATGTGAACTGTTACACAATTGGCTGATTGTGTGTGTGAACTGTTACACGATTGGCTGATTGTGTGTGTGAACTGTTACACGATTGGCTGATTGTGTGTGAGAACTGTTACACGATTGGCTGATTGTGTATGAGAACTGTTACACGATTGGCTGATTTTGTATGTGAACTGTTACACGATTGGCTGATTGTGTATGTGAACTGTTACACAATTGGCTGATTGTGTATGAGAACTGTTACATGATTGGCTGATTGTGTGTGAGAACTGTTACACGATTGGCTGATTGTGTATGAGAACTGTTACATGATTGGCTGATTGTGTATGAGAACTGTGTATATACAGCACTAAGGAATCTTTGTACTTATAGAATTCTTTATAAATCTGTCAGTACCAATACTGGATGAATGATGTCTTATGTTTTTAGATTTTTTACCAGTAAAATTTTACCATTGACTATTATGCCAGTGTTTTTATTAATTTTTGATACATTGTTTCTAATTTTGTTTGGCAGACATCAATCAATTTATTCAAACATTGTTAAGTCTTGACCTATTGGATATTTGCTGATCTTAATTGAAGAATAAATCAAGCTTTGAAGTAGTATCTGATTGGTAATTGACATCGTTTTATACTTAATGTTATACTTAACAACCAGGACAATCATTTCTAAAAACAATAAATTAGGCATCATTCCTCAGAATCAAATTTTCAATTTTAATTTTAAAAACCCCAGCCAATATGATTAACCAAATTTAAGCCTTCATTGCAGAAATTGGTTATTGCATTATTTGTGGCAATATATGAAATATAATGTATGCACCTGGATACTCTTTAATCAAAGCACTTATGTTAAAATTTAATTTTTTAATTATATTTTAACAGCTGCAAATTTGAGGACTGATATGGCTTGAAAGAGTTCATTAAGTGAACTATTATTGATAATGCTGATCCATTTTCCACACTCTTTGCAGTTGTAAAATAATTAGGAACATTTAAATATGAATGTAAGTTTACAATTTCTGTACGTTCTTTGATAAAACAGTAACATGTAGATAAATTTCAGTTTGAGGTCTAGTAGACTGCTTTATAAGAATTCTGTATCGTACATGGAAGAAGTGCCTTTAGAACTGCCAATGTTTTATCTCATTCATTTATGCATTTGTTTGTACATAAAATGTAAATAGAATTGTTAATATTGTTATTTATACTGTCATGGAGATATGTTGTTTTATAAGTCAGATATATGAACTTTTTATTCCCTGTCACCTACTGATACAGAGGCATATAGTGATTTGCCCGTCCATCCGTTAGTTTGTTTGTCGGTCACAAAACTTTCAAATTGATTGCCTTAGCTCCTAATTATGGTCAAGGCTACCACCGGGGCATGAGCGTTTACTGAACGCAGTCTTGTTGTCCTTATGATGATGACCATATTGTTGTTTAACATGAACTTGATGAAATATAAACCTGTATATGTATCAAGGTCATAACCTTTTATTACTATAATGGTTCAATGTCAAAATTCTCTGGAGGCTTTTCCCTCTGTTTATTACATTTCTGTCACAAGAAATATGTTTGTTATCACAATTGACATTACACCAAGGAAGAGATTGCTCTTTGCGATTGTGTGTCCAAGGTTGCTTTGCGAAGGTTTTCAAGTAAATTCATTGGGCCATATGATTATGAATTACCATTAAAACTGATTTAAAGGACATTGATTGACAACTGGCGTAATCTCAATTGTATAAAGTCCAGCTTTATGATGCTGAGAAAACAGATTTATTTTCTTTTTAAAATCGATCAATGAGAGCAAACTTTTAAATCATGTTCACAGGTGACTGTGTGCTGATGTAGGTCCATTATATCTTTAGAAAGGGTCTACATCGTGATATAGGCACTATGATTTGGGTTTTACTTCTGATTTTGTTAACCGAAGAAATTGCTCCCAAGAAAAGAACTAAGAAATACAATGTCACAATTATGTTAATTTGCTTATAACCTCTGTATACTTGCTTTTGCTTTATTTGTCTGATTTTAGATGCAAAATAATAGGATTTTTGAGATAAAATCAAATATATCATTAGTGGAATGATTTCATACTCTAGTCCATTGTATCATTATGTTTCCTTTTTGTGTCTAAAGTGCTATATATTATTGTTTAGAATTAATTCTATTGAATTTTCATTGACCTTACTGCCCCCACTGTATCATCAGAGAAATTGTAAAAGTCATGCTTTCTTTCAATTTCAGACTGCTCTAGTTCTGTACAAAATTAATATAGTGTCATCTGAATTAATACATGATGGTTTTACATGTTACGCTGACCTGCGCAACAATAAATTGACTTGTGAAACCATCATACATTTATATACACAATGCAAGACATTAATTTTGTACACTCGACATATCTGCTTTTGATTGACTTGAAAAAACATCACACTAAATTTTATAAGTTTTGTGATTTTTATTTTTTATGTAATGTGAAATTGTTCCAACTTCAGTAAAATTTTACTCTCTAAATTTCCTCTAGGTAAAAAAATCTTGAAACAACAACATACCGGATAATTGTTTGTGTATAATATAGGTTTACTATATAAACTTATAAAGGAATGATTTTGGGGGATGGATTTTGATGTATTAATATATACAGAAAAACATGTTCATTTATGTAAATTTTCACTGCACTTTTTATTTATTGATTATATTATTTTGAATGAACTGGCATTATTAGTTTTACTTCCCTGTGTAGTAGTATATGGTTGCTAGCATAACACTATCTGTATATAACTATTATATTAATCAGATTACAAGCTTTTCTTTCCTACTTAACTTTATTTTAATTGTCATTAATTATTTTGATAAGTGTTTGCTGCAATTTTCTTAAACAATTTATGCAAAAACATATGATTTTTGAGTGTCTAGTTATAAAATGATGCACCCTAGGGACCAATGAAATCTTAGCATAACTATTACATTAAATCTTAGCATAGTTAATACATCAAATCTAAGCATAACAAGTACATCAAATTTTTGCCAGATACACCTTAAGGAGATACGTCTGACATGAACTTGTAGGCGGATATTGAATATAAATAAGTTGTGGCGCTAGTAGTCAACAAATAGATAATATTAATGGAGGATAAAGAATACTATCATTGTCGTAGATGCAGAATATACATACCATTTTAACCACACTCAGTCTACATACCGGTGCCCTATCACTATAGTTGTAACTGTATGTATCAAAACTTTTTTATGTAAGGATAAACATGAAATATGAACTAAATGCTCTGTACAAGTGTACATTATAACAGCTTAACCATTGTCTATTGACCTTTGTTATGACCAGTAGAATGAGTAGATTCTACATGTATGTATAGAGTGGCAGTATTTACTTAGTATTTATATATCTTAGGTAACTGTCAACATTAAGTAAATATGAATAAATTCTGATTCTCCTTGCAGAATTGTCATTTTTAGCTCACACCTCTGTGACGTCTAGGCTACATATGATACTGGTTCACATTAAGTCAACAACTTGAGCACACTAGTATCTACTACTGCGTCAAAATTACCATTTACTCTCATGGGTCAGTTGTCCATTAAGTCTCGTAGTTTGAATAAAGACGACATTCTAACAGCATATTTTCAAATATTTGCAAGTTGATCAATATCATACTACCACATTATATGTGTACATAAAATTTGCACAAATTGTAAACAGGAACAGTATATAGATTTATTTCATTTTTATGCCCCCGTATCGATAGATCGGGAGACGTATAGTGATTCACCTGTCCGTCCGTTCGTACGTCCGGCCTGGTTAACCCAAATAAACCGTTTCTTCTAGCATTAATATGGCTAGCTACAAAGCTTTCAAACTTGCATGGATGTTGTATATGACCACTCTCCGCACGCCTGTATCACCTGACTCCATTTTGACCTTCACCTTGACCTAATTTTGGACTTAGACTTAATGAAATGGCTTCCACAGGGGCATAAACGTTTATTGAACACAGTCTTGTTGTATTATGATATTCATGTTCATATCAGTGCGTTATTTACAAAGATGGACCACTGACTGTGTATTTGTTTCATTACCTCCTTAAAATAAGTTTTTGTGTCTTGTTTAATATGAGTCTGAGTGCTAAATTCCTACTATTATACCAGGGGACTTATTCACCAACATTTTAACTTCAAACTTAGACTTAAAATTGAAAACATTTATAATCCCTGCCATTTCTTTGCAATTTGCATTACGCCAGTTGTCAATCTATACCCTTTTAACCAATTATAATGGTATATTATAATCACATGGTCCAATGGATCAACTTAAAAACATTTACCAAGCTGCCTTCGACAAACAACCAGGGGGGGGCGTAATGTCAATTGCGATAACAAACATATATTTTCTTGGGACTAATATGTGAAATTTTATCTGATTATGTGCTGTTACATACTAAATATTTATATCAAAATCAATACATTTATATCAACATGAGAGTGAACAGAACATTTCATAATGTGAAGTCTAAGTCTGTGTTTTAGATTTTCACTGTTCGTGAATAAGGCCCCTGTTCATAAAACTGGTATGGACATTGTAAAGCTTTTGTCAGAGTATACTACTATGATTGGTGAAAAAGTTCCATGGAGTAAAAGTTTAAGTGTTTATACCAGTGTATGAAAAATCGCCCCAGGTGTACTATTGATATCAAAACATCCATTCCTCATTGTTACTGTTTTATCCCCGCCACCAAATATCGGAGCGTATAGTTTATATATATCATCTCCTGATTTAACGGTTAGCACACTTGGCAATTTAACAGACATTTCCCTTTCTATAATTTGCAATACAGATGTATTACACATATATAACATACAAGGTCTGCAAGTTGCCTTTTGGTCGCAAAGCCATAAAAAATATGTAAGAATTTGGTAGTACACTGTATGTTGAAGTTAAAGTGTCAAAGGGTGCTTGAGCAGCAATGAGCCCTAGAAAATTGGTAACTTTTTTTATGCCCCCGTATCGATAGATCGGGAGGCATATAGTAATTCACCTGTCCGTCCGTCCGTCCGTTCGTCCGTCCGGCCAGGTTAACCCAAATTGACCGTTTCTTCTAGCATTAAAATGGCTTGCTACAAAGTTTTCAAACTTGCATGGATGTTGTATATGACCACTCTCCACGCGCCTGTATCACCTGACTCCATTTTGACCTTCACCTTGACCTAATTTTGGACTTAGACTTATTGAAAGGTAAAATTCTTGGTTAACCCAAATTGACCGTTTCTTCTAGCATTAAAATGGCTTGCTACAAAGCTTTCATACTTGCATGGATGTTGTATATGACCACTCTCCACACGCCTGTATCACCTGACTCCATTTTGACATTCACCTTGACCTAATTTTGGACTTAGACTTATCTCCACTTTAGTATTTTTACAATAAAATTTTGTCTGGAGCGTATCTTCAAAACTATTTAACGTATTGACTTGAAACTTGAAATATAAATAGATGGCAACTTGGAGAAGTGCATTGACAAAGAACCATAACTCTGTCTGTCTTAAATTTTGAATTATCTCCCCTTTAGTGTTTTTTTATAGTCAAATTTTGCTCTGAGGTTATCTTCAAAACTATTTAACATATTGACTTGAAACTTGGAATATAAATAGATGGCAACTTGGAGAAGTGCAATGACCAAGAACCATAACTCTGTCTGTCTTAAATTTTGAATTATCTCCCCTTTAGTGTTTTTATAGTCAAATTTTGCTCTGAGTATATCTTCAAAACTATTTAACATATTGACTTGAAACTTGGAATATAAATAGATGGCGACTTGGAGAAGTGCAATGACCAAGAACCATAACTCTGTCTGTCTTAATTTTTGAATTATCTCCCCTTTAGTATTTTCAGAATCAAATTTTGACAGGAGTGTATCTTCAAAAGTGTTTAAGATATTGACTTGAAACTTGGTATATGAATAGATGGCAACTTGGAGAAGTGCAGTGACAAAGAACCATAACATCTGTATCACCAGATCACACATGAAGTCGATCAAGGCACTGCTTTCAAATGTGGCATTACTCGTTTACCATCATAAGCCCCTTATAGTTCAAAGCCATGTAACACTATCAAACATTTTAACTGAATAATGGCCCCTGATTGTCTTAGCTTTTTATGGACTTGGCTTCCACGGGGGCATAAGCGTTTATTGAACGCAGTCTTGTTTCTTTTTTTTATTGCTTATTGATGAATTTATGTTTATACATTTTTAATATTTTTCATTTTATATGTATAGGAGAAGTGGAAAATTTTGAGCCATGGACATAGAACTATTGTCAGTTAGCATTCCATGCTCTTGTGTCTACAAACTAATTTATGTGTAATTATAAAAATTTAAATTATTGATTTGATTGGCATGAGGGTATATTTACTATGTATTAAGATGTCATTGTATAGTAATTATTTGATACAATGTATCATCAACATTTTGTTGATAACTCGGTCAATCAGACTGGACATACCAGGGGCTATATTTATACCGCATCTTAGAAGAAATTTTAAAATATTATTTTAAGTGTATCAGCTGAATATGTTAGTCAGGTTTTAAATTATTCACTTTTACATAAAGATATGAAGAACTTGAATAATGTCAAGGATACTATGAGTTATTCTTCAATTTATGAAAAATGTGTGAGAAATGTGTGCTATTTGGTCAAGATACTTACTAAATAAGGTTTTCTAAGATGCTTTTTAAATATGACTCCCTAGTACTTTGTTTTATGGATGTATTAATTTTGTATATTCCATTGCATTTCTTGTTACCATCTTACATATGTGACTATGTCCAATATTTTGTTAATAAATTCTTTGTTATATTTGTTTTTGAAGTCTCCACTTAAAATAAACATAAATGTGAAAATAACAGTGTTCTTGTTTATATACTTCTTTCACTAGCTCATATTGTAATGCTCTTTAAGCTGCAATGAATATTAACAGGATAAACCACCAAAAAATGCATGACAAAGAGATTAACTCATCTTTATACCCGCTGCCACGCATGTATATTTACCTTTGTATGTAGCTCTATGCTGCTGCACAACGTATTCAATACTGTTTCAGCTTGTCTGTCCGTTCATCTGTCTGTCCGTAGACTGATTCTTGTGGAACACAACTCCTCCAGTAGTTTTTGCAGGATTTCCTTCAAACTTTTACTCATGAACAACCTCAACATGTAGATGTGCATAATGCAAAGAATTTGCGCTGCAATAATTTTTACCAGAATTATGAGAGATTGACACATAAAAAAAATTGGCACATTTTCAGAGATTGACACATTTTCAGAGATTGACCCATTTTCAGAGAAATTGACACATTTTCAGAGATTGACACATTTTCAGAGTTTGTCACATTTTCAGAGATTGTCACATTTTCAGAGATATTGAGACATTTTCAGAGATTGACATATTTTCAGAGATTGGCATATTTTCAGAGATTGACACTTTTTAAGAGAATCTGATTGATACATTTTCAGAGATTGACATGTATTCAGAGATTGACGCATTTTCAGAGAAGTTGTCACATTTTCAGAGATTGTCGCATTTTCAGAGATTGACACATTTTCAGAGAAATTGACACAGAGAAATTGACACATTTTCAGAGATTGACACATTTTCAGAGTTAGTCACATTTTCAGAGATTGTCACATTTTCAGAGAAATTGACACATTTTCAGAGATTGACATATTTTCAGAGATTGGCATATTTTCAGAGATTGACACTTTTTAAGAGAATCAGATTGACACATTTTCAGAGATTGACATGTATTCAGAAATTGACACATTTTCAGGGATTGGCACATTGCCAGAAATTGGCTCATTTTCAGAGTATCAAATTGACACATTTTCAGAGATTGACACATTTTCAGAGATTGGCACATTTTCAGAGATTGGCTCATTTCAGAGATTGACAATTAAAGTTGAGTTTGACACTTATTCAGAGATTGGCACATTTTTAGAGATTGGTACATGTTCAGAGATTGACGCATTTTCAGAGATTGACACATTTTCAGAGAATTGTACTACAAAATTTATAGGCAAGACTTTCCGGATGTACGGTTTGAGCTGGGAATTAGTACGGATAGCTAAACCGCAGTTACTTCCCTTTTCTTATTTACGCCATTTGCTTTCAATTAAAAAGTGTGTGTACTGCGTGACCATCAAGAAACTTTCCTAGCCGATTTGTTGATGTTGACGTGACTAACAGGGATTGTCGTTCGTGGTGAGATTATTATTAACCATCAGTCTTAGAGGAACAGAAACCTTAATACAGGAAGTAATGTCATCGACATTTCCTTCCATAATTTGTCAGTTTGTTATGACATTGAAAGTTTAGAATGATTGCATGCATGCATCATTGCATGTGGTTTGATTACACTTTTAGTGACTATGATTATTTTTAAGTGATTGAATCATTTAAATTGGTGTGAAGAACCATGTTGTGGCGAGTGGTACTGCCTGTTTAGCAAAAACACATAATATGTTTTGATTCACATGTCTAGTTAGCTCAGTTGGTAGACGAGTAGTCAAACAATCTCGACCTAGTGACTACTCATTAGAAGAAAACCACCAGAGACAGAAATTGTGTCTAGTAGACAAGGGGCTGTCTGCTTGGAGATTTTTTTTAATTTCTGACTTCTATCTCCTCAAGGGAAGATAGTCTGTGAGTCAAGATTGTTTGACTAGCTCAGTTGGTAGAGGCTACTAGAGCGCCTGGGTTACAAGCAGGAGATCATGGGTTTGAGTCCTGCATCGGGTAGATACTTTTTCTCCTAAAATACAATAGCCATGAAAAGGGAGACCTTTTGCATGAAACAGTATAAATATGCTGGGTACAGCCTTACTTTTGGTCTTATGAACTACTAATACTATTACCTAGTCTATAGGTCGCCTGGTTGGTTCGAATCCCACCTTGGATCATTAAGATTTCAAGTCATTTAAAGTTTCCTTTGTACATAACATTTCATGAATGTCTTACTAATTTCAGGATTGTGTTTGAATCGGAAGAAGATGACTCACTTATTTAGTTTTTATACTAAAGCAAGCTTTCCACCTTTGTCCCGTAGTTTTCATTCCCTGTTAAGACATTCAAAAGATGTGACTCAATCTGTTACAAAATCTTCCAAAATAGAAGATAACTTAATATGTAAAAGATGTCTCACTAGTTCAAATGGAAACATAGCCTTACCAAGAGGAAACAATGAAAAGAATTATAATGAACTATATGTTAATAATAATTACCCAAAAGATGTTTCATCCCGCCATCAAAGACTTCTTCCAAGAGCTGCATTATCTTTATTGACGGCTACTGAACATAAGAGAAGTTATAGTCAACAGACTCGTGGATTGAAGGGAATGCGGGATAAAGTCGGACAAACTGTCAATGATATCATTAATCCTATTGATAGGCTACAGAGATTTGTTGGTAATGTTTGAAATACCTTATCAATCGTTTTTTAGGCATTTTTATATTTCAATTAAATTGATGTGCCTCCGTAGCTCAGTGGTTAGTGTGCTTGCCATCTAATCAAGTGACCCGGGTTCAAAACCAGATGGAGGCACATATATGTATGCCTGCCATATTTCAGCAGAAAGCTGACGGGCAAATAAAGGTTATGCTCGATATATCTAAATATTGAACTCAATATTGTGTGCGTCTTCTGTGTTGCTGTTAACTCTAGAAGTTGTTTAGTTTCATTGTCATCATGAATGTAATACAATATGTGAATCTTGACTACATTTAACCATATTACTGGCAAAATACCCATGCTTTTTAGAGAAAATGATGTTTCAAACTAAAGTCTTGAGTTTCAAAATGTTACTTTTTTGGAAATTTTAAGTGTCAAAACACCCTACTCCCGATTCAAATGGAAACTCTGCATATGACCAATACTTCTTTTACCTGTCAATTAAATATGAAGTATCCTGTTTCAGTGAAACCAATTCTTCCAGAGGAGGAGTATGTGTTTAAACCTTCAATAAATGACATCAACAAAGCTCAAAAACTATTTCGGCCGACGCAAAATAATCAGATACAATTTCTGAAATCAGCTCTGATGGAAGAACACCTACCAGAGTATGAGCTTCCTGAGGTAAACTTAGACTGTTTTACTACAACGTACCTGATTTTGATTGGTTTGTAATTAATTATGTCTCCCAATTTGTGGGGGTGGATATTTTATTTTGTGTCGGATGTCATGAAGTTTATCTGAAATTGTTCATCTCAGTCATTTTCAATCAAACTTTATAAAAATAAGTATACTTAATACCATGTTTTCGCCTAATTGTTCATATGGTCAGAGTTATTGCCCTCTTGTAGAAAATAAACCTTTTTTGTAATAACAAGTTACACCTTATTCTAGTTTCATATTTGAAACAATAATTGGACTGATGTGTTGTAACATCAGGTGTTTCGGAGTTGAAGTGCTTTGTAGTCAGACACTGTTTTTGAAGAGTTTCAGCAGGCAGCTTTCTGGATTATAAAAGCTATGCTTGGCATTTATAAGAAACTAAATAAAAAAGAATAATATAAGCAGAAAGTCATGTCTAACATACTTTTGACTCCCCTATATGAATACTGACCTTGCAGATTTTATTTATATTATCTGTATGACATTCATGTCATCACTTATTAAATTACCACATTTTTTGTAAATTTAAAAAAAAAATACCTATTCGTTGCAATTCATTTTGAAATTAACTAGATCTTTTTTTAAAATTGTTTTCTAGTACATGGCTGTTATAATACTAGTGCATGTATTTCCCATAATTTTGATGGTGAAGTTGAAAGTGTAAAAAGGGAAAGTGATGATTTATTGATGAAAGTTTTATTTTTAGAATTACTTTTTTTGTAAACATGTGTTTCGTTTATGTGTTTAGGTTGCATTTATTGGTAAGAGTAATGTTGGGAAATCTTCATTGATCAAGATGTTGTTAAGCCAGACAGAAGTAGATGTACGAGTGTCAAGTAAACCAGTAAGTGTCATCGTTCCTTGTTTGTTGGTCACAATGTTAAAATATGTTACACTGTATTTATCAGCTTCAGTCAAAGACAGTGTCAAAACACTGAAAAAGTTAAAAAGGCGTTGAAACATTATATATAAATGCCTAGAATTGAATAGTAGGTCTTGCATACATGTGTGTGACAAAATTTACTGCTCTGTTGATATGACAATGTTTTTAATAGCAGACTGGTACTAATACACTGAAATTTCTTATAATGTTTTACACATATTTATTTCATGCTTATCGGTGGTTTATGGCGTGATAACGATGGACTATTCCCCGATAATTTCAATGTCCATAATTTCACGCAAACGAAAACAAATTTCCCCGGCACCAAAAATAAAATAGTAAGCCTTTTTACTTGTTCTCTTAATCTTTAACAAATAATAGAACAGAATATGTGCATAAATGTAGACGAAATTGAAGCCATTGCAGAAGAACTACTTGCTTGAAACTCGAGGCGTGCATGGCAGGAAAACAACGTCACGCAAAACATTTGAGGTATATAGTGGAGTATTTCCATCATTTAAGCTATTTGAAGCATGAAATAAATAGAATATTAGTATTTTACCGTGTATGATCGTTTCATGATTCACCTCGTGAGCAGCTGACTTATATTTTCACTCGTGGCTACGCTACTCGTGAAAATATTACATCAGCTGCTCACTCGGTGAATTATCAGGCGATCATACACGGAAAAATACAAATATCCTCTATATCATTATAATAATCTTTTGTTTCAGGGACATACAAGGTTGTTAAATTTTTTCCAAATTGGCAAACATTTTACTTTGGTGGATATGCCAGGTTATGGCTTCAACATGCCTAAACACTATTCGGCCTCAGTGGAACGCTTTCTGTTATCAAGAAAAAAGTAAGTTATGTAGAAATTTATTTTATGTAACAGAGACTTATAATGTCTCCTACATGGGATTAGTCTGTGGCTAATGTTACTGTAAACTCTCCTTTTACTTCTTTGTTTGTTACCTGCATTTATGTTACTGTACTGAAATTGATATATAGACGTCTGTGGAGGGATCAGGGCCCGAAATTACAACCAATACTTACACTCAGCACTCAAAACTCAAATATTGAATTTGTCATATTAATGAGCTTTTATTTGTTCTAGATTGCTAATCTAGGTGGTGAAATGTATAGAATTGTTATTTGAATGTTGCAAATAACATTTGAACCATATTTTTGCTATTTTATACTATTTATGAGGTAAAAACGTTAGTATTGTATCTGAGTTGGTAAATTATTTGTATAGCTTACAAATACACTAAATTTCAATTGGAAACAATCAAATGATAATATTTACCACCTATTTAACATAACCTCAACTTCTCGTTCTAAAAAAATGTCGCTTTGAACCTCAAAAGAAGGAATTTCAATATTTGAGTGCTGAGTGCAGAGTGTAAGTAAGTATTGATTGTAATTTCGGGCCCTGGTTGCAGCCTTATGTGCCAGAGGGCATGAAGAGGATAAGAAAGTATTGAAATTGATAGCCTTGATCAATGGTGTAATTTACAAATCAGTTAGCTACTGGTCAGTATAAGTAGCTCAGCAACTCATAATTGCACTTGCTGTCTTATCTGGTGACCCGGTTTCAAATCCTGATGGAGGCACTCATATGACCATCATGTTTCAGCAGAAAGCTGACTGGGAAATAAAGACTAAGCTGGACATTTTTAAACGAAAAAAAAGAACGGTTGAAAACCAAGCCAATCCTTGTGATTAGAAAGGTTTTGAGGACCTGGTCTGGAATAGGAATTTAAAGCTATTTGTAAGATATGATATGTATGTATTTTATATACATTCAGATTGTCTAGGACATTTTTACTGATTGACGGTACAGTGGGTATTACCGAGGGGGATGTGATAGGTCTCAATATGTTGGAAGAGTTTCAAATACCTTTTGTTGTGAGTTTATACATGTATTTTGCAATGTAGGAAACTATAATGTTTCTTAAAGTTATGGCTCTCCATGATTTTTGAATACAGTACAACTTTTCCAGAGCGTCCCTCTGTAGACCAACAACCACTGTAAAACTACACATTCAAAATTTCACTGACCTCATATAAAATGTAACTTTAACCTCTGTAGAGCAACAACCTCTAAATAAAGACCAATATTTGCAGCTCCCAAATAGTGTTGCTCTACAGAGTTTGTACTATATACAGTAATTTACCATAACATTTAACCCAGCCAATGACCTCTAGCATATTCCATCAAAGCATGACAAAACACCATTGCTTCACACTTCACTATTTGGTACGAAACCTAGTTGTGCGTAACTGCATATTGATATATTTTGTCGGATGAATATTGCTAGAGTTCTGGCTGTTTGTGTGACCCGTATGTTTTTGTGTCCCTTTTAGTTAAAAAATCAATGCTTAAGTACAAAAAGAGAGCCATACCTTTGAGGTTCATTACACCAAGGACCTTATTCATCAGCAGTATATGACTGAAAACTCAGTATTGACCTTGGTTTTAAAAGCTGCACTGGGTAGATCCCCTTTTGTCTGAAATAATCAATTTTCAGAAAACAGAAGTATGACTGATACAATGTGACAGCACAAAATGGTGTGCCTGCAATTCAACATGAAGGGAGATTTACCATTTTTCATACTAAGCTAGTAGAGGAAATACAAAGTCTTGTCTGATTTTCTGTAGAACACTGTTGATGAATATTGTCTGTGTTTTGTATGTAGTCCTTTCTCTGTCCCACGAGACTTTGATTCATGATGAGTTAATATGGGTATCACACAGAGAAATTGATGGCTAAACAGGCGTCCAATTTATGTGCCTTCCATAGATACTCATCAGGCAAACAGTTCTCGTGTGACAGAGATTGGATGTCATGGGTAAAATTTGTTATATTCTATCTGTAGTTTGAAGATGACATTCTTACTGATGGATGGAAAACTGGGGCCAACTAACACAGATGCTCTCAGATTTGATATCTTAAAGTCTCTGAATATAGATTTCTGTGTAGGTTATTCATGTATATGTTGTATTAATTAGACTTACCGAAGATCACTACTATTATCATGACCGGATAGTGTGCGTCAGCGTCAGCATCTGCATGTGCACTGGTTAACTTTTTGTCAGGGTCATTTTCTCAAAGACTAACACAGGTATCCACTTGAAACTCAACATTGTTATTCACCATCACAAGGGAATCCATTAACAAGGCTGATGACCATCATGGCATGTGACCTTTATTTATTGATTAATTTGCCATTGTTACTCTTAGAAAGTTCACTCACAGATGAGTAAGGTTACTATCAAGAATGAGAAAGTGGAACGTCCAGCACTCATAGGCGCCGCTCTTGTTATGCCCCCCCATGTTTGCACATGTCAGATGGTCTGTTGGTCAGTAGACCAAATGGTTTTCGTTCAATAACTCAGAGCGCCTTAGGATTTTCAACTTTAATGTTGGCCAGCAACTGGCAACAGTATAGGACTTCTATTGCTTATTAAGGTAAAGAACCACTAAATGCCTCCGCGGACCAAGTGGTGATACACTCAAGTAGTCCTTAAAAAAACTTTGGTTTGCCTGTAAATGGAGATATTTCTTGACAAATGTGGAGTTGAATGATGAAATTGAGTTTAAATGGTTGGTAAATATGCATGTGGTGTAGTAAAACTGTAATAATTGTATTATTCCGCTATTTTGTTCTTGATACCAAAGTGAAAGTAGACTAGGGTAAAACCCAGAACTTACAAATCCGGACATGCGTAAAAACGGATAGACCGTGTTTGAAGGACAAAAACTTTCTTAGAAGATACATGACCCCCCTTTTTTATTGCATTATTTTGAAGCTTAAATGCCCCTCTTTACAATGATATATGTGGTCCAGGTGGCCATAGACTAAAAAAAGTTGAAAATTGGGGCCTACTATGGCCAATTTACATTGAGCTATAGAGCAAATCTATTTGGTGGTTTCTAACCTTAAGTTTAATATTACCACATGTAAGACCATTGAACAGGGTGACCATTTATTACATCAAGCTAACATTTAAATTTCTTCATGTAATGTACAATACAACCTCTCTATAATTTCTTGATGATTTCAGATTGTTGTGACAAAGATTGACAAAGCCAAACCTGCCACACTATTGAAGAGTTTTATGTCAGTATTACAGTATCGCAATCAGACATCACATTGTTTTCCTCAGCCATTTCTTGTCAGGTAAGTCAATGAAGGTTGGATGCTGAGGTTAGAGTCTAGTATGATTTCTCCAATTATTTTAAATGAAACCAGTTTCGGGAAACTTGTTCTCCATTGGCATGTTAAGAGGCACAGGAGATCTTGCTTCCCTGATTCTTCATCATTCAAAGGTACACTTGAAAGGGAGGAACCCACCTCAATTAATGACCTAGTGTACACTGTACAAGCATATAACACTCTAGAAGGTCCGTTTTTGGGACATTAGAAATTTCATATGATGAACAATGGCTCTGTCACCATATTATTCTGTTCTGTGGATCACCCAACTACAGATGAACTGCCTTGATATCCTTGATTTTTGTTCTCATTAAATATTTTAAATTCAATAAATCAACGACCCACCAAATTACCATTTAATCATACTCTGCCTATTTAAATACATGTGAACATTGATTATTTTGAAAAAAAAGTATGTTGGATGTACATTACTTATGATGTTTTATATTTTCAGTTCTGTGAATGGTGAAGGAATTCCAGTATTACAGTCGTTTATAGCATACGTCACTGGCAATCTGTCTGTTCAAAATGTCTAATGAACAAGCTTGTGTTCAATGTCATAGTGGATTAAAAATAGATGGATTGTTATCATGCAACCAATTCATTTTGTTGAATTATCTCCCCTTGACCTACATGATAGGATATAATCATAAATGCAGACAAGTAAATTTTATTACATAAATAGCATCATCTTCCGTGTGAAACCAAATAACAGAAGGCTTTAACCCTACCTCCACTGTTCTACTGTAAATTTTGGATTTTTCGTTTATTGGATTAAAAATACAGGTAGATGGAGTTATTGTGCAACCATCATTTTGTTGAATTATGTCCCCTTGACCTAGGCCTATATGATAGGATATAATCATAAATGCAGACAAGTAAATTTTATTACATAAATAGCATCATCTTCCGTGTGAAAACAAATAACAGAAGGCTTTAACCCTACCTCCACTGTTCTACTGTAAATTTTGGATTTTTTGTTTATTGTTTAACAACAAGAATGTAAAACCTGTCCTTTGTACATGTTTATGTCCTCCTGACTTTCTTGATGGCGTATTGTTTTTCACATATACATAGGTTTGTCTGTCAGTGGGTCTGTAAATTAAATTATTTTGTTTAGTAACTCAAAAACACTTGGACCATAGGATCATCAAACTTTACATGGAGAGTAACAGTAGATGAGTCTTATCTATTGTGAGGACAGTTGGTCCAAGGTCAAAGTAGCTGTGGACTTTAACATGAATGACTAAACAAATTGATTGCTGATCTATAACTAGGAATGGTCAGGCCCAGAATTTTCAAACTCTATTGTTTTGTTGGTCACCATCAGAAGTTTACCTCTATTGATCACCTCCCAACCTTTAATATTTCTGACAATTGGGCTGCCATGGGGCATACATGTTTTTTCACCCATCACTCGTTATACTATGTATATTTTAAGTACATTTTGTAGTTTGGAAGTTGATATTGTGTATGTCATGATCTCAATCCATATTGTGCTTGTGATAACCATGTTGATTGTCTATTTACGTCAACACTATTATGGATTGTCCATTTCACTTGTGTTCAATTAGAATTTGTTCAAAGTCTGTTGACCCTATACTGCATTTGTTGCATATATGTTTGTACTAATTTTTAAATTGATAAAATCGATGTCATCCTAAATGTGTTGAATGAGCTCATAGAAAATACAAATTTTTTATTAACATGACTTTCTGTGTCATTCTTGCCCACTATCTTAATAGTAATTCTTCCTGGCTTAAACAAGAAAAAACTGTCTGAAAATTACCCTTTACTTATTGAAAAATAAGCTTTTTCAACTTCAGTTTGGTCAACATGACAAGTTTCGATTTTCATGAAATAGGCTCATAAGAAGCGCCTATGATGCAGATTTCAAATATGTATGATTACTTACGACCTTCTCATTCTAAGTCAGTGACATTTAGTATTTGTTATTGGATAAGAGTGGTGGAGGTGGAGGTCTAGTAATATTTGAAAATTATTTGTGTCCTGAATAAAAATTTCATGTATATGTTAATCAATTGTGTTTATCAACTAATATTATCTTAAAAACTGACAAAGTTATTAAAGTCATTTATGGTACCATATATTAATGATCACCCTGTACATACACATGCAGTGATGTGGCTTCAATTATTCAACAGTTTGAAGTAAATATTTGTTGTATAACCACAGTGTAAACGAGTCAACTTATGGTTATCACAATAAGTCATACACCTTGAATTGTATAGTATTCCAATAAGTTATACAGTCCCCGATATGACATGCACCTTTGCTTAAAAAAACACACACGGTGAATTGTATATAGTCTCCCAATAAGTCATAACATTACAGACGTAACGCAAAAAACGGAACCTCTACATGTCCGGACAAATGAAGTTGTTTTGTTGACTTAAATATATGAAACGCTTTTCTTGTGATAATCAAGCATTATGAGATATAAAATTCACTTAATTAAGTCCTACATATTGATCTGGTTTAAACGCTGTGATAACTCGAGTAATAAACAAAATTGAGTTACTATATCTGACATATATAATTATACAAAGCACTACATGTTCGATCATTCCAACGATGGTCAGCGTTGCGAAAGAGCCGTACACAGGAGGGACCACTTCCGTCGTTTGGTGCGTTGTCTTTCCAGAATGTATCTTTATCCATCGGTACTTGTGACCCATCAGTAAACCGCCAACCAGCATGATCTTCAGCTACTGGACTGTAGCCATCAGTCCAATAGTCAGAGCTGTCCAAAACTAAAATGTAATCTCCAATACATATACACATGTACAATTTCTCGACAAATATGTGCGTATGAAAAAAAGGATGACGTGAAGCGCAACTTTTTGCAAAAAAAGAAAACATAAAAAAGGCAAGACATCAATCAGCTGAAGCAGCAGAGCATGAACGGCAGAAAACACAAACAACGAGTACGTACATGTTACAAGATTAAGTAAAAAGAGGAACAAACCAATCGAAACTCAACATCTACCACACCTGTTCTCTTATGTCAAACTAGCCCTACAAAAGTACTCTATTGGGCAGAGATAAATACGAAGATCAAATAGTTGGTGTGTAAGTATTAAACTTGGATAACTGAAATCAACACCATCTTATCTTTTCAGTGTTACTAGAATTTACTACGTCATTATTAATGCATTATCATACACGTTACATTTTAAGATAAACGTGTCTAATTACCTGGGTCATCAGATATCAATTGTCGAAGTGCTGACATTTTTGTAACTGTATCCAACTTGATGAGTGTCCCACCAAGTATAACGCAATATTGTTTTGCAACCGGTTGCTTCACTTG
Organism: Spisula subtruncata; assembly: GCA_963678985.1. Taxonomy (NCBI): domain Eukaryota; kingdom Metazoa; phylum Mollusca; class Bivalvia; order Venerida; family Mactridae; genus Spisula; species Spisula subtruncata. The sequence goes on from OY787665.1 coordinate 29,147,887, forward strand.
TTTGTTACAAATTAGGATCTCTATACCTCCAGTTAATGTGTATACACTACCATGGGAAGGGCATATGTGTTCTACAATAGAAGAGTAACAATTGTTATAAAACATATACATTTACATTTGTACGAATATTCATGCCTATTTAATTCAATGTTTTTGCATGTGGATGTCAAATGACCTCTTTTCCTATTTTTATGCAAATATGTTCATTATTTTATTATAAGAAACGTTTTTATGCTGATTTAAAATATGCATACATGTGCATTATAAGGTGGTAAGTGGAAATTCTTCTTAGGCGACACATACAGGTACTATCATTTTGTTCTAGGTAACCTATTGATGATCAAATCGCCGATCGCGTATTCACCTGTTATTTACGAAACATTGCGAAACAAGCTACCGGTAATAATATCTATAAACTATTGATTTGCCTGAATTATATAATATAGTTGCCTGGAACAAGTACTATATGTCTATAAAAGAAGCACAAACAATAAGACACTTGATAAGTACTGCTACAATTGATGAATTCACTGGGCCCAGCCTTGCATACTGTTCCAGTAATACAGAGTTACCTGCCCCTGGTACAATGTATTGTATGGATGAAACCAAGTGTTGTCACTCACCACATGCTGTTCCTATCCAGTCTCCATAATTGTTACACGTCATTTCGGCCCATTCTTCTGTAGAAGTAAAACATTGTGCTGTTTTCTTTGCACCAACATTCGCTAAATTTCCATTCGGTTTCCCGTACGTTTCTCCGGACGGAAAAGGGCCACACTCTGCAAGAAAGATCACTAACAATCAGTTTTGAAGCTCATGTTTTACTTTTTTCTGTTTGCGCTGAATTTGAAAGTAACGTGTTATTCGTTATTATGCAATTTATTTTCTTTAGATGAAAAGTCAAGTTCCCAATTTTGGAGGGATGTTATCAGCAGATCAGCCGTTTAATCACACTTGATATTTTAACCTCCCCTGGTCATTGGACTACCTGTGAAAACGTGCATTCGAGTCTACCTGGGAAGACTTGTCCTGTCCTGTGGATTCAAGCCGTATAGCAGCCAACATCGATATATGGCGTCAAGAAATATCGATTCTATCGAACAGCCCACACAGTTACCAATTTACAAGGCTTGGTCGAGTGGAATATGTTGTTTATTATTGCTCAGAGAAATTAAAACTAGTGGTCTAGACGACCTCAATCCCAATCCAGAAGCGCGTGCTCTATCGCTAGGCCACCGCTCCCTACATCTAGATAACAGGAGGAAAACATGCGATTTCTTATAAAAAAGGGCCTTTAGAAGACTGAAATTGAGGTGATCACAAACTATCATAGACTCCGCTTTAAGTACACACTTTCGGTAGCTATACGTAGAGAGACCAAACGTTATGTTTGTGTCTTTACAATTTTTAAAATGAGACGTCAATAGTCGTTTATATGCGTTTAAGAAATTATCGTGGTGCTATTTGTCTGTTTTCTGTATTTCAAATCAATCAATTTTGAGCTTGATTCTGATCATAAAAACTTATTCTTTGGAACACGGGGGTCCAGTGTGTATAACATACACTTTAAAATGTAACTTCTGAATATTATTTTAGTACTTCCCAGAAAAACATTAAATAATTAAATATAAATCAACTGAAACTGTCAGCTTGGGTGCACTCAATTAAACTTCGTGCATGTGAACTATTCATTGACGTGAACACGTCATCGTAATGAGTCCATTTTCACAGAGACTTAATTACTAAAAAAAACCCACCAGAAACCACAGTGTATAAATGAGTCGATTTATGGTTATTGCTATAATTTATTGGCATGCACGTTGATTTATGTACGAGCAATATGCCAATAAGTCATACAGTAATCAGATTTTACTTGTGCTTTTGATGGTAATTAGTCATACAGTGATTTGGTTGATGCGCTGTTGTAACATTTGATAAATAAACTCATAATATTTGGCCTAACTAGCGGTAGGTTCACTATCGTTCAGTACTGTCCCTATCATATCGCCTTTCAAATTTTAATACCGTTGTTCAAATTAAACAAAATCTCCACCATATCCTATTGAATATTCACGCTTCATGTTAAAAATCCGGGTATTCAAAAACACGAGTTTGATGTTTTTATGCCACATCGGCCCTATAGTTCAAAACGTGCACCAAACGCATTCCATTACTCGTGACAAAGTAGGCCTACATAACGTTACTTATTTCGAGTGATTGCATCATGACATTTTAAAAAGTCGACTTTACAAACCAGAAATACCTGTATGAAATACAAATGTACTTAGAATTGAATGTTTTTAATAGTCTATGTATTGATACCGATTGATTTCTTCCATATGTACATCGAGTGTGACATATACAGTGTATTATGTTGAATTATTTATCAACCAGAACTAACTAGATCTCCGCCATCAGCAGGTGACACTTTATACCATCACAACATAATGTATTGTGTTCAACCAGAGGAATAACATCCGCATTTTCCTGGTAACATTCTAACCTCAGGGGTGACCAGCCCGCTTAGCTCAGTCCGTAGAGCGCGAGATTAGTAGTCACTACTGATCTCGGGGTAGATGGTTCGAATCCCGGGCTGGCCTACTAAAATTACTAATAGTCTTTTTGATGAGACTTAAAACCGAGGTCTCATGTATGGGTGCTATACACCTGGCATGTAAAAGAACCAGGGATGCTTCTGGAATTTTGGCATCTTCTGTATCATGCACTTTCCCCCCAAAACTAAAAAGTACTAAAACTCTTCTGGGTGCCTCGTCCATATGGATTGTCCGGTGGCGAGGATAAATAAATGTAACTCGGTGTCAATTCTTGGGCGGAACTCGCTGGAGGCAGTCACTATATGTAGTTATAACAGTAAATCGCCATCTTACTATATTAAAAACATGGAGTGGTTTCGGGGACGCCATTAGTACTGATTACTGTGTCACATGTAGATTTTGTACATTTGTACCACATAAAACTACTGAAGAAACAACTATATAAAACATTTAGACTGGTAATGATCGTTGTTTTTGTGTTACGAACTCACTTCAATATCCGAAGAGCCAACCGACCACGTCATATCTCGATTCGTCTGTCCATGGGGGCCATTACTTCACTACGTGATCAAGTTACATGACGGGCGAGGCTGGGTAACAATATTGATGATAATGTATTATTTAGAATCTCAACCAGTATCGCTTCGTCAGGTAGTCATCAAACAAATCATCTAACAAACTCTAGTTATGTAAAATAATAAACAAATCGTTTAAACCAAACCAATAATTATTTAAAAAAAATACATCGTAATTTATGATTCTCGTTCACACAGGTGTTTCACCGGTGTTGGATTTTTCTGTACTTATATTTATAAAGAACACATTTGCGACAAGCATTCTGGAAAATCCCATCAGTTTTGCTCGGCTAGTTTTTAAGATACTCTTGGATTTTGGGGACAACCCCAACTCAAAAGAGGTGAAACACCTTAATTTTAGATGTGTACTAAAAAAAATCTCCTAATTAAAACAGAATTTGAAATATTGATCAATAGATATTTGTAATGCACAGACATAATCAGAAACGGTGGCAAAAAACAACTACATGTAATACGTAACCTCCATGGCAACGGGGCGTAACAGTCTATAGTCCTACTGTCGATACTATTAGTTAAATGAGCTTTTTAGACCGATTTTACTATGATCCTGCTGTATGTGCGAAAGTTTCCGGGAACTTGTTCAGTAAATCAAAAGCAATAGCGCGTGACTTTGACATCACTAATTGCTACATACTCAAGACGAAAGTTTTGAACATTTAAAAACAAAACTATATGTGAGTATTTTATTTCTATGCCAAGTTCTACTCGTGTTAATACAGTCGAAGGGTTAAAATGTAAATTCTCCATGGAATGTACGATCCCTTTTCAGTACCCTGTGAAACTCATGAAAAGAGCGTAGCTTCTGGTATCACGGGGTACTGGAAAAAAACGGAACAGCCTTATGTAAAGCAAAACAATTCCATTAGATTGCGATATGTTTCATAGAAATCGATGAAGAAATACGTGTAAAAGGGTTTTTGTTTTCGAAGCGATGAAAATGTCGGTTAGGAAATTTTGTAGCCTTAAATGATATCAGAGTCAGGTATTTTAACACTTTGTCTACAGGCTTTTATCGACTGCATCGGCAGTGGATTTTGTACCTGTTCCTTATTACGACTCTTACTCTCTGAGATATCGCGAAATGATATTCGATGTAAATAATTTATAAACCAATGTAATAAAGGCACTGACGTATTGAGGATGGTTTAGAATCATAATTAATTATCAATCAGTCTCTCTTCTTCACTTAATCATCAGTAATCACCATGATCTAAGACACCCTAAAGTCATATAATAATAATACCAATTCGTCGGTGTTCATAACAAATTATTTAAATTATTATACCCGATGGTACGGCAGTTTATATTTCACGTTCATATGCATAACAATTACACTCAGAGGCCTACTAAACTGTATTTTTATTTAAACAAATTTGAAATACACACGTAGACCATTAACAATTTAAGATTGCTATGTACAGGCAATTCAAATAGGCGATAGTGACTAGCCTAGCCAATAAAAATACAAATAACAAACGCACACATGCAGAATGACAGGTGCTTAGGCAACGCTTTGCGCGATACACCACCAACCCTCGACAATTCTATTCTTCATTCATGTTGGCTTCTTTTAATTTTAGTTACAGTTACACGTACCAAGTCTTAAACATGAGAAGCTACGAATACACTAAATTTATTGGGGTGTGTGCCGAATGAACATGCTTTTGACGAAAAGGCAAATTGTCATTATTGCAGTAGATATACTCCGGAATTCAATGCAGTCTGGGTTTTCCACACTAATCCCGCGGTACAAACAACTTTAACCGTTATCCATGTTTTCGTTAAATAAATATTCATATATACACCTTTGAAATGAGCGATGCTTATCTAAATCACAATAGCAAATAGCAAATAGCAAATAGCAAATAGCAAAGGATTAAGATGTACCGCATTTGCGGAAAACTCCACACTATTGTATATTTCCGGATTGTGTCTAGGGAAGTGGTTCTATTTATCGATATCAGACGACAACGATACTCATTGCAGTCGTAAATACTAAAACGCTGTAACACCCTATTTTAAAATCGGATAGATAATGAAATTATAATGCGAATTTTCTCAGACATGTTACCCTTCAAGTGAATATTTTCGGTGGCCACGCTCCAAATTCTCTATTAGGCCAAACCGTATATGTGTGCTTTCTGTAACTTGCTAAAAACGTCGGAGATCTTTTTCAGATAGGGCGCATCCTTTGGTCCAACAACCAAATGTGTTCATATATTTTAGTCTGCAGCCCCAACTTCTACCATATAATTTTAAAATAATCAAATGATGAAACACAAGTAAATTAATACTTTTGTTGTCTACAAAAAACACTGAATTTGATGAAATGGATATTGAAGATGTCAATCCAAAAGTTTAGGTAGGGGTAAATAAAGAGGGTCGGTAGGGTTACAGGAAACAAACATATTTTAGGCCTAAACAAACCAAATATGATACTGACCTGTATAATCACATGCTCCAGTTGAAGGGTCACATGTTTTACCATCATTACAAGCGGCACATGTATTTGGTGTCACAGACTGAAATATTTTGAAATAACTTCAAATAAGCAATATAGAACCATTCGCGATCAATCAGGGTATTTAAGTCTTGGAACTTGACTAACCACTGATGTACGCGGATGACTTGAATAAGTTCTAAAATACCACATTTATCACTTGATGATTAAAGTTTTAAATACTTTTATTTCTGTAGGTAGAAACGACCAGTACGGGTTCAGCGCTATTCTGCGTGAATAAATAGATACAACTTTACCAGGTCTATGATAAAGTTGCTTACCATCAAACATGAAATACGTTTTTAGAAACAAATGATCAAAGTGGAGTTACGAGTATTTGATGATTGGGGATCATATGGACACGCGATGTTTTCTCGGCACTTGACCTTAGTTTCAATCCGACAAACCGCCTTAATTACAATTAAGTTGATTATTTTGCTAAAACTATTCGTACGTACCGGTTCTGTGGTGGGTATGTCTTCTCGAAGTACTGATACGCATCTTTTACATGTCGTGGTTTGTGCGTTCTCTCCGTGAATTTCGCACATATTTGTTGCCCTTCTGTAGCAGATCAACTTGCAGTGATTTCGAATATGACACTGTTTCGAACATTCGTTAAACGCCACACCAGGTAGTAGTCGCAGCGCATCAGATTGCAAAGGACAATGGTTCCAGTTTTTAGAATAGGCATTGATGCCAACTATTTGGAAAATCAAACATATATAAAATATTAACATCCATTCACGCGAAATCGGCATTAACTTCATTTTGATAATCATGCCATGCTTCGTACACAACCTGCGCTTAATAAAACAAGTTATAAAATGCAAATACATACATTTTGTATTGCAATACGTAAAATGAAATCAAATATGCATGCGACCGACATATGAACGATATCGTTGTTAAAAGGCACAAATGTTTAATTCACATAATCATAAACAAAATCAATATACTGAAAAACTCGCAACTGCCACTGAGTCTGTCTCTAATATATAATAGGCATTGAGCTACATGCTGTATAGATATTTTTAAACTTTATTGGAAATCGGCAACTTCGGTCATCAAAAAATTATGCTAGCATATCAATGTCACTACAAAATGAGACATTGCGTTACTTCATTTTACCGTGAAGTTAACTGACGTTAATGACATTTGCTGCCGCAATAACAATACAACTATTATCATTCATATTAGCATAAGTATAAATGTACGTTTTCAGTTTTTTTGGTCAGTTGTGCAGGCTTCCGGAACACTTTCGAGCAAATAAAATCTTCGTTCACAGGCTTTAAGTTTTTTAGGGTAACAATAGCAAGCTTGTGTTTGTTCCCGATATATCGCTGGCTTAGAACAAGAAGGTCGTAACTACCAAATCGATATATTGAGAAAACAGGAGAAAACTGTCTGTAATTTACTTTTTACCTATGGGAAAACACGTTTTTAAAACTTCATTTTGGTCAACAAGCCAATTTCAGATTTTCATGAAAATAGGCTCATTAGCAGCGCCTATACGTGGTACGTTCAAAAAGTACTAGGATTATTGTCATAAAACCCGCATTGTTAAATATAAAAAATCAAATTTGATATCATATGAAATTTCAAACCTTATTCTACAAACAGTGCAATTAAGAAGGTAAATGAATACACGGTTCTTTAGTTGCAGTTGTTTAAACTTAGACACGTACTCCTACCCGGCGCACAAAATGACGTCGCGCTAAATTATACGTTGTAAGTGACACTCACATGGGTATGAACTACGCCGTTTTTTATGATAATGGTGATGAATACATGCTTGTAACACACATAGCTATATAAACGTATATCGTTTGTTAGAATCGCATGTATTTTCCGAATTTTATATCGAACACCAGAATGAGAATCCGCACAATAAAATGTTGATATATTGAAAATATCGCGGTAACTGACGTAACCATTTTTGTGTGGCGTAGCCATACAATATTATTACCGTTGTTCAGCTTACTACCAATTTAACGCCTTTATGCCTACGCCAATAAACGCAAATAAATAGTTCTATGATTTGAACAATATTACAAGCATGCTACACAGGTTACACGTATCATTGAACACTATTTGTTTACATTACCAACATTTATTAATATTAAGACCAACAATTATATCAGACTTTTATTTTTAGAGGATATTTATAGCAAATCATTACGCATGGACTATATCCCTACTACCAAAGGCCGGTTAACTGTCAAGGCAAAAAAGTAATCCCACGGTTTTAGTTAATATCACTCCGCCGCTGAACGTTGTAGACGATGACTTAATTATGCTGTTTACAAACAATGATGCTATTAATAGAAACAGCATGTTTTCACTGGTGGCGGGAAGCTAAAATAGTTCTACGTATAGTTGTTCATAAGCGTTAATTACAAATTTCAACGATAAATGCGTTTTTAAAATATTTTTCTTCGCAGTAGATTTCATGCGGGAGAACGGCTAGTCATGAAGAAAAAATATAGCACTAAAAACCGTACCGTACCGGGACGTATATTATATTGCTAAAAACCCGTCCCGTACTGGGACGTATATAAATTCTGAAAATAGTACACACGGTACTTACATAAAAGTATTTATCTTGCAATTAATATTTATTTATGTAAGCTCCCTGGTAATCACTTTAAGTCATGTTGACCAAAATGAAGTTTTAAAAACTTGTTTTTCCATATATACCTCCCTCCATGGTAAAGAGTAAATTACAGACAGTTTTCTCTTGTTTTCTCAATATATCGATTTTGTAGTTACGACCTTCTCATTCTAAGCCATCGATATATGTATATGGCATTTAGGAGAAGTGCTGTGACATGAAAACATAATTCTATCTGGTTCCATTCTTGAATTATTTCCTTCAAACAAAATAAGTCATGATATTACCATTGATATAATTTTCTTCCTTCTATTGAACTTAGTTTCTTTTTCTTTAAGTACCTCCCTTTATTTTATTTTCCTAACATATTTCTACCTAGTCCTGTATCTATAGCAGGGGGGGGGGGTGGCCATCTCGTTTGTTGTGTTTTAATTCCCACTGTATTCAGTTGTACGGAGACTACCCAGTCACTCATCTTGACACCGACGTGGGAGCAGCACTGGCATTCGAGTGAGTCTGGGCTTATCAGAACTCTGACACAGCATGTTGATGCAGCCTTTATTTGATTCGTTATAATGACAGCAATACGCCACACATCAGTACTTTCAGAGCTTTGATTTTATTTCCTATTACTCACATGCCTTTTACGCTAGAACAACCATCCATAATACCTATGTGAAATTCTAAAACTGTAGTAATAACTGCAGCAATATGTCCAATTGTAGGTAAGATACTTTGTATACTATTTCGAGGGCATATAATTTTACTGTTGACGGAAACTGTTATTTGTCAGTTTTTCTTTACGTTCCGATGACGTCACTTTTGCGTTCCGAAGTTGTCCCTCAAAGAGTTCAACTTCTCTTTTTTCAGCATCTTTAGTTCAAATATCATCATGTTTGAAGACAAGGTCCAGCATGCAACAAGTTATGTTTTGGCGATGTTTCACATCTAACGATAGGATTGTAGTCAACATATAGTTCGTTACGTAGCATGGGCGTAGGAGCGTCTTCAACATTGGGGGGGGGGGCCAAACATTTGGCAACTTGGGCTAAAAAAAAAATTTTGCTCGCTTCGCTCGCAAAGTACTAGTAACTTCCATACACATGTCTAAATTATCTAAACACCCGTTGCAATAAATACAGTCCGGACACCGATTATACTCTAAACGTACCCAACCCTCCAATACCTATATAATAACTGATAGTTTATGGTTCTGTGGCAATTTGGTTCATTACGTGGTAACTGGAAATTAATCAATTAAAGTATAGGGGCTAGGGGGGCTTTCTGCCCCCGGAAAATTTCTTAACAATGGACCGATCTGGTGCATTCTGAGTGTTCTGAGATACCTAATTTTAGGTTAAAAAAGGACCGATTTTATTACTAATTGCAGGATTCTTGGATTAAACCCAATTTAAAAGTTCTTGCACAAAATTTAAATTGCCCGATTTTGAGATTGAAGCTTAATGTGCAATTTTGTGATTGAAAAGCTTTATTTATACTTGACAACCTGATATACGAGGGTTGGGGGGACGTTTATAGTACATTTCATGTCATGATTGTATTTCTTATGAAATTTTTTTTGTTTAAATTTGATATAAGGAAGTTAGTTTGCGAGCGAAGCGAGCAAAAAAAATTACGTTTTCAGCAAGAACTGAAGGCAATTTGCCTATTACGAGATATATCAGGCCGTGAATTATACTTTTTGTCTGAATTATTGGGGGGGGGGCCAAAAGATATGTTGGCTCCCCCGGTCCAGACATTGGGGGGGGGCCTGGCCCCCCCTGGCCCCCCTGCTCCTACGCACATGCGTAGTCCACATCAGTGGTAATTGATGGACTGCGCCGGTGCGCGTTACTATGGTTTCAAAATGGACGATTACGGACGGACATGGCAGAATTACGCGATAAATCGAATATCACTTTTTCGCAATAGACCTACTCCGGATCTCCACTAATCTGTAGGTACAAATAAAGTTTTACCGTTATAATCCCTTTAACGCTTGAATATTCATATCTGGACAATAGAGTTGGGGTCAGTTGTGTTTGCATATGAATACAAAACCTGTCCAACTAGGCCATATTTGTTTGTACCTACATGTAAATTAAGGGGAAAACCACCTTGCACACAGTTCCGGATATCAACTATTGAATTCCGATTTAATATTATGTATTAATATTCGTATAATTTTTAAAACTGTATCCGTGAGGGCTCCAGTCCTAGTACTTTCTGAACATCCCTCGTATATGAGCCGTTCTCCAGGAAAACCGGGCTTAATGACATTGTATTGAAATTATGCAATAAGAGTTAGAAAAATGTCTAAAACGAGAAAAAACTTGTTCCTTTGATTTCATATTTAAGTAATTGGATAGTATAGTACTACCCAATAGTTCCAAATTTTCAAAAAGATGTGTTAAAAAACTCCTGCTGTTGCTATGGTGATCGGTTGCTAAAAAATTACTCAAATCAAGGAAAACAAGGGCTAAGTGGCTAAAACGCTTGCTAATCTTCCCTGTAAGCAAGCACTCACAATTTGGACATGTTTTATTAAAATAAGAATATGATTCTAAAATGTGTCACAATTTTAAAAGTTTACGTCAAAAAATTATCAGATATTGGATCTTTGAAATGCCAGTTCACGTTACGTCAAAAACGTAGATAATGACGTTCGCGACGTCACTAAAAAAGTAGGCGATAGTGGGTGGTTTAAAAAGTCTGTAACTTTGTAAGATTATGAAATTTTTTGTTCAAATTTTCAGAAAATGTTCACAAGAGACTTCTCATTCTAACCATATATCAACATTTTTACAATTTTGTCACTAAGCCCGGTTTTCCTGAAGAACGGCTCATATATAGACTCCTACAGAAGTATGATTTATTGCCAACTATTCAAGAGTATATATATGTCTGCTAAGAAGTTTTTTATCCAGACAGGACACAAAGCGTTGTTGTAGAAAGAGAACAATCTAGCAACATAGTAGTTGAGTCTGGAGTACCACAGGGTTCGGTGCTAGGCCCAAGCCTATTTCTCTTCTTTATAAACGACATGCCAGAAAACATCTCCTCGACAGTAAGACTCTTTGCCGATGACACTATCGCATACCTGACAGTTGCAGCTGAAAATAACACCCTTCAGGAAGATCTTTACAGACTGGCTCTTTAGGAGGAAAAATGGATGATGAACTTCCACCCACAGCTTTTTGTTTTACCTCTTATTCCATAGTGGTCTAATTTGTTAGTAAGTAGGCTATGATTCACTTTGTCAAACGCTTTAGAAAAACCCATTATCAGGCAATTTGTTTGTTGGTTTTGATCCACTAGTTGTGTTTCACATGAAAGTTGTTTACTAAATCCGTGTTGAAGTTTATATAATATTGTCTGCATGGTTCATAATCATCGTCGGATACCCACGGTACACATTACGTTCAACTTCATTTGGTATGAGTATGATGTATGAGTATAACGCAATGCAATGGAACGTGGGTATCCGACGATGGGTTCATAATATGACTGGTAACAATATGTTCCATTAACTTACAGCACACGCATGTGAGTGAGACAGGCCTGTAGTTGATTGCTTCAAATCGCTTTCCCTTCTTAAAGACCGGAAATACATTGGCAGATCTCCAGATGTTGGGTACTTCTCCAGAATTGTATGACTTTGTGAAGATGATTTGGAGAATGGGTGCTATGTTTGATGCCATTTCCTTGAGAATACGGGGGCTATCTTGTCTGGTCCTGTTGCTTTGTGTGGATTTAGTCCCATGAACAGCTTCTTAATACCATTTTCAGTGATGTTGATATCTTGAGCGGTGATATGTATATCAGTATGTATACATACTGATATAAGGCTATCGTGAACAAAAAAAATATGTGTCAATCCCCTGTGGTAATTCTCACATGCACATATTTAACACTTGGGCCCGCGCATTCAGAATTCTGATCCGTCGAATATTGTTTTATTCGGTACACTTTTGTTTTTATTAGCACTTCCGGTAATAAATTGACATTTATTCGGACAATCATATTTTTTTATCGGACATTTGCGTAAACATTGCAGTATGTTATTCAATTGAACATGTTTCGAGCATTATACGATTACAAAACTGATCTTGGTGGTTACCTGACCTTCCAAACGGACGATCAATTCACGATCATTGACAGCGCTCAAAAGGATTGGTATTTGGCTCAGAATGGTTTCGGAGAAATCGGATATATTCCCAAGAATTATGTCACTAAAGATAAGGTGAGTGTCATGTTGTCAAATATGTTGACACTAATTTTTTCTTAGACAAATTACAATGCATAGTTGGAAAATTAATGGCCTTGGTCTGTAACTTGTAAGAGTCAAAGCTCTTTGCCAATGCTTATTCATCTTCTTTGACTATTTCAAACTTTCAACAGTTTGTTCAAAGTCGTTCTCAAACCCAACAGGAAGACAACTCAAACTAGTCACGTTCCTTTTGTGACAAAACACATGTAATCACCAGAATTATTTTTGAAACCCTATCAATCGGACCATATTCTACCAGCATACAGCAAAGAAACAAAACAAAAAGAAATATGGTCGCCGTTGGGTGACCTATTTAATAGTACTTGACAAGTTCCTAATTTGACGCAATATTTGTTTTGATCCATCTGTCACAGGACCAGTATTTGACTGAAACAATTACTTCTACTGTCGTAAGCCATGGTAGCTCAGTTGGTAGAGCACCTGACTTGCAAGTGGGAGGTCGCAGGTTCAACCCCGTCCTAGGTATATGGATTCATGAACCTGCAACAGTTATGCCCATTGGGGATTGTAGTTGCCCAGAGAGCATAATACTATATATATATTATTGTTCTCTAGGCCAGTCATAAATTTGGTTACAAATTTCATTAGGACGGGAGAGACTGTCACAGTCTGTACCTATTAACTAAAGGGGAGAAACTTGTGTAAGCAGCGGCTTAAGCAGTCGGCTAGCTGAGCTCAGTCAGTAGAGCATTCGCTTTGTAAGCAAAGGGTCCCGGGTCAGAGTCCAGGTTTGGGTGCACATTTTTCCTACCCTGTTTAGTGTTACCCATCTATCCGTCAAACCACTAATGTATCGTAACGACTAAATTTCACAGTTTCAGTGGTGATTGCTATTTATTTGGGTAATAACAACAAAATGTTTCGAAACAAACCATGTTGATTGTTATTCATTTTATGGTTTCCAGGCTAATGAGTGTGAGGTACTGAAGTCTATAGATAGAGCTATAGAGATAATACATTATGAAGCAGGAAGTAAAGGTGGACAGTACACACATCAACAGAGGGAGAATCTACAGTATGTCAATTTATCGTTCAGGCTGCCAAATATGCAGTCATGTGTATATATTATGCTTCTCATCTTTGACCGAGAGGGTATATTGCTTTGCTATTGTTTGTCAGTCAGTTGGTAGACCAAATGGTTTCTGTTCAATAACTCAAGAAAACTTTGCCCTAGGATCTTCATGCTCTGCATGGATGTTGGCCAGCAGTTGAAATCAAGATGACCCCTATTGATTTTGAGGTCCATAGGTCAAAGGCCAATGTCACTGTGACCTTTACCACTTTTACCAGATGGTTTCCATTCAATAACTCATGAATGCTTTGCCCTAGGAGCTTTAAACTTTATATGAAGGTTGGCCATTAACAGTAAAAAACAGCCCCTTTTGATGTTTAGTAGGTCAAACTCAAAGGTCAAGGTCACAGACACTGAGTCTGTGACCTTTAGTTATGGCATATGTGTTTACAAACATCTCTTGTTTCCATTTGGTATATGTTTGTCGTATGAATGCATTTAACTGAGTCAGCCAAAAGTATTTGGTCATTTGTTACTTCTTTCTGAGTTTAACTAACAACCACTGACTTCAAGGAATAATTTTTTTATTAAATATTATTTGTAACTAAGATTGTTTTAAATATGTAACTTTACATATAGCTCGGCTATTTTGACTTGAACCTGAACTTTATGCAGAATATATTTCAAGGTTCTTGCTTTGAATATATCAATTTCCGCAAGCAAATCTTGCAATATGGGTATTTCATATTTGTGTTTGTATTACATTTAAAGCGTCTTCATGATACCCCTTAAGTATGAAAACATACAATCAGTGTTGTTAACGTAGCCAATATATCAATGTATCTATAGGTCAGACTCATGTCAAATTAGCCAAGCTATAAACTTATATAATAAAGACTTGACAAGTTTATTGAACATTTTAGAGTTGATTTACTGTTGATATTCTTGTATTATAAAGGAAGTTGGTTGAACACAGACAAAGTGTTTATGATGGCTACAGGAACGTGTCAACAGATTGTTCTGACTGGGTGGTGGTGTCACCAGATGTACAACAACAGCAAACATCTAAATCTACAGGTACCCATAATGATATCCTAAATACAGTCAAATCTCTTTTACTTATCACTTGCACTTAATCCTTCCGGTTCTACCGCCATTTTCTACTTAGTGACCATTTTTGTGATGAATTTAGGCCAACTTGTTTATTTAAAATGGACACCTGCATCAAGCCGGTGCCTTAAATTTCTCCCTTGATTAACAGAAACTTTAGATAGGTTTTCTTGGGTACTCCTAGTATTTGTAAACTCTCTAATGGTGCCCACTCACTTTTTTTAAGTAGGGACATATAGAGTTGGTGAACTCCGTCCCTCTGTCCATACATAGCACAAATCTTGTGTGTTGAACTCCTCACAAACCGTAAGACGAAATTTCTTTATGTTGATATAAGAAAATTGTTATGTTTTCAGAGGTTCAAACTCGGAGACATTCATCACGTAGGGTAGCTCCTGCACCACCTGTGCGAACATCCGCAGAGTTAAGTTCAAATCTCAAACTAGAGAAGGTTCCATCGAAACAAGAACAAAGTAAAACAAGTACAACCCAAAGTAAAAATCAAGATGAAACAAAAACTCAGAATAAAAAGAAAGATATGAAGTTAGATGATATTCAGCCACAGACAGAGATGCCCCTACCACCAGCTATCACAACATCTGACTGTGCAACAAGTCCGATGCCATCACCTACCAAGACTGTCAGTGAGACAAGTGTCGTAGATTGTCGTAAAGTTTCTGTCCCAGATGACCTTGGAAGTGAACTTGTTGAAGGAATTAGAAAAAATACCGGTCTGAGTTACAAGAATTCCTGCGTTGCCCTGGAAACAGTTTTAGGTCATATTGGTATGAAAATACCAAACGTGTCTGAGCTCATGGACAGAATATATTCAACAATACAAAAGGTTTGTGTTCACAATGCTTACATTGTATTCTAATAATAACTAAGTTGGTGTTCATTGTTCTGTCAGTATCAAATTGCCAATAATTTCTATATCAGGGAATACCTTCTTTCTGTACATTTAGTTTCCAATTCCTTTAGTTAGAAACAGATTTCTTTTATTTTAAATGACCTGATCATATTCATGTTCTCTCCATCTTTGCACTCTTCTGTAACTTACTAGTATTATTTAATTTTTATTATGTATAAGAATCATTTAAGTTTTAGTCTCAAATACGTTAAAATTGATGTGTAGTATTATGTACCAATATTACAATTTCAAATTTTCAAAGCTCTCAGTTGAAGAAATGATGATATGATACTGATATTGCTATCTTCAACTAAAATCTTGGAGAATTTGATATTGTAATACTTGTGCATATCATATATAAACTCATAATTATGTTTGTCTGTGTAAGCCTACCAAAATTAAGATGTTTGCATTACGTTTTTCAGACTGACTCAGAAACTGTTGAGTCAGAGGTAAGCTCAGACTATGACAGACTTTGTGAATTGTTTGAGGAACTTACTGAATGTAAGGATGATTCTCAACAACGAGGCTGGCATTTACATGAAGATGAGGGAATAATATCCAGTAATCTAGAGGAATTATTATCTATATTGGTAAGTAACATAGTCTGTGAAATTAGGATTTGAAACTACTTGTCCAAATCTGTTAAATTTGATAGTTTCCCTGGCCTTCATATTCTATACCTAATAATTACCGCAAAAGTTACTTGCCTGAATCAATAATTACTTGTCCTAGACAATAGGAGAAGTGTGAATTTCGCAGACTGAGTAACATAATATACACCAACAGTATTATACAAATTCAAGAGTTCCTTTGTTAGTTTTTTTTCTGGTGTATTTGGTCGATCATTAATTTGTCTGTCTAACTTTGTCATGTTTCAATTATTAATGAAGTTACCAGAGTCAGGCTTCTCAGGGTTAAGGGTCTGGTATCAGGGTCAGTAAATTTTGGAATTATATTTTGGTCAACAAATCTCCAAGATGCTGAATGATGTCCTCTTTATTTGAATTCTGTGTGTGTATCCAATATCTAGGTATAGTGTAGATATTGGCCAGTGATAGGCTTGAGTTCTGGACAATGCGTGTCAGTGGGGCATCAGTATGTCACAAATATAACATTTGAAATATCTTTGTTGCTAAGCCACTCCTTGATTTTGTTATACAATGTAAACCAAAGTCCTTGCAGCCTATTTGGCCAGGGACAGTCAGGGCATTTTAGGTCTAAATATTTACAAGTACTCAGGCCCCGATCTCCCAAAACATCTCAATCTGAGCAAGGTCTCAACTAAAAAATTGGCATGCCATTTATCATTTAAACTGAATGGTATTCTGAGTTTAGAACAGTAAAATTTCAAGAGCTTGAACTTTATGTTTATCTATAATTACGATTCTGTTTCTTGCAAAATCTCAATTTGAGTTGAGATTTCTCCTTTAGATACTTTCGATGATCTTAATATGTTTCAACAGAATATCTCAGCTTTTGCCCAAAACAGGCTCAACTGTTTTTAAAACTTGTAGACTTAGCCAAAAAGTCATCATCCCATGTGGTATTTCCACCCTGTGATTGTCAATACTTTATTATTACAGGAAAATGCTAAACAATCTGTCTCAAGAAAAGCTTTAGCCAGGGAAAGTTATGAAAGTGTATATAACTTAGTGCAATATTATCAAATGGTAAGTTAATT
This sequence comes from Spisula subtruncata, assembly GCA_963678985.1. Classification (NCBI taxonomy): domain Eukaryota; kingdom Metazoa; phylum Mollusca; class Bivalvia; order Venerida; family Mactridae; genus Spisula; species Spisula subtruncata. Next base: position 29,165,156 of record OY787665.1, read on the forward strand.
TTATATGCAGCGTGAAGTTAATCCATTTCCCCCAAATATTTTTTTCATGTTAATCAATAAACCAATATTTTGTAAAATCATTAAATTTCAAGGGGAAAAGTTTCATGGCTTTGGTGAAAATCACCATTTCATTTAACGAAAGTAATTAGTGTAGGTTTTATAGGTTTTAAATTCATGTAAAATGTATGAGTGAAACTTTGTAAATGGAAACCAATACATTGGACTGAATAACTCCCTTTCCAGCATAGATGGCTGTTTATGTTAGTACAAGCATCTGATTATTAATTTAGATGTTCTTGTTCATGAATTAATAAGTGTTTTTGGAGATATCCATTGTATAATCCCAAGTGTGCAAATTGCATATCAATTTGCTAAAGCTGCCTGAACATAAGGTGTCATTTTCATTAATAAATGATATTGTAAAGTCATTAATTTTTGTTGGGGATTAAATTTTGTGGTTCACCTTCTACCACAAAATCAAATCCCATCAAACAATAATTTTGACCCTTGTATTTAATTCCTGAAATGAAAAAGCCACAAAATAACATCCCATCAAAAGGTTTGTTTACCAAACCCATGAAATTGTGTCCCATCGAAACAATATGCTTTTACAATAATACAAAATCTATTGTATTGTAGGAAAATCGGTTACGTTTACGTCTAGTCTTGCTACGTGTATTTGGTGCTATGTGTTCATTAGACAGTGGTATTATAACACTACTACTGTGCTCAGTACTAACAACAGAGTTAGCAGAGGAACTCCAACAAAATATAGAAGGTAAAACTATAGAATCTAATGTGAATTGCCAAATTTCAGCATTTCGCCAAAAAATATTATTATTTATGTTATTATTTTTATTATAGGATGCAACCGGCATTTCTTCTTCATTATTCATTGAAAGAGTCTGACACTGTGACACTGTCCAGGGCTTTCACTAGGCTCCCAAACTGAAGTCAAAATGACTCCTGACTCTCAATTTTCAAGAATCATCAAAATATTGCAAGAAATTTTGTATCATAAGTATAGTAAATTTGACTCTTCACCTTAAATTTTCAAGAGTCAAAATAAGCGCTTTTGTCAAATTCAAGAGTCAAAATGCAGTCTCAAGAGTCAAATGAAATCCCTGCTGTCTGTGTGGCATTGCACATGTGTACTGAATTTAAATGCCTATATTAAAATTAAGTCATTTGCTGTCAGTAATGAATAAGTCTAGGAACTTGACATTTAAGGACTTTTGTTCATTGTTTCATAATATAAGTAATAGGTTTAATTAGTCCCATCCAGTGTAATTAGTCCCCTTTCAGTGAGTTTTCAACTTGAGGGGACCTTGTGTTTGCCATCCACCAGTCCTTCCATCTGACAGGCAGTCTGTCAAGAAATCTGGATCATTTAATTTTTTAGCTAGGTTTATGAAACTTAATATGTGATTAGGGACCAATGTGGAGATTGTGCATGTCTGATTTTATTTTGATTTGGACAAAAATGGTGGTTGCCATGACAACGGAAACATTGAAAACCTGAAAAGTGAAAACCAGGTAGGAGACTTATGTAGTTCTTGCAATTTCTAATTACTTGTTTTCCTTTGATGTAACATTGTTGTTACACTATTATATAATAGTGATGTAAATCCATGTTGTTGTTTTACAGAGTTACAGAGAAGTAGTTATGTGTCATTGTTGTTGTGTATGTTATTCTGTACTGGGGAACCTGTTCCAGCTAATCTCCATGGTAACATTTTATATCAAATTAGATTTTAAAAAAAAAGTTTAACCATGTGTTGTTAACTGTGCCCAAAGCCTAAAATCACAATGTGTCCAAACTATTTAAAGGTCAGCGAATGTGGTCCAGTGCCTAGTGCGCTGTATTTGTAACCTTGCAATGCGAGTTTGATTCCTAATTGTCACTGGTCATATCCTCCAATATAAATTTATTGTCGGTTTTCCTTCGCATGTGGAGAAGTTGCTAGTAGAAGGGTAAGTTAGTACTGGTAAGACTACTGTCCAAGAAAATAATTAGGGTGATTCTGCTACCAAATTGTCCTGTATTTCTGAAAAATTTTAGACAAAAGGAGTTAACTAAAAAGCTTGGACATTAAAATTAAAGTAGATTTCTGTCTTATCCTTCGTTCGATTCACAAAGAATGTTAACAATGTTCCGGAGAAGTTTTTTTATTTTCACAGATTTAACGTTGGACGAATTTTGCCAGAATTACTGCTATTTGATGGAAACATACATTTTGTGTAAAAATCCTTCTACTTCAAGGTTTTGCACTGTATCCTTGAAGTTTGTTTTGACTGCATCAATCATTCATGCCCAGATAACTTATATCTGTGTATCTATTGTAGATCATCTGAACACAGATTTTCTTGGATTTGTCTTCCATAGTTTGGAGAACCCGTGCACTGAGGAGCACGAGGAACAACTTACTGACCTACTGGTGAACTTTATACTCGCATTTAATCTCCATTGTCACGTGCCAAATGAGAATCTGGTCATGAAAGTTATAGAAGAAAAGAAGACGGTGAAAGTTTTCACTGAGAAAATATTACTTCTGTTTAATCGAGATGGTGAGATCATTGTTTAAACTTTATGGAAATTGTAACCTCACATTTTTCTATGAAAATAGTGTATGACAATAAAGTTTAGTTTTCTAAAATATTCTAGCACTATTATTAAATACAAGGCGAAAATCACCTTTTTAATATTTTGGAGAAAAGTCTGGTTACCTTTCTTTAAATATTTTGGTGAAAAGTCTAAAAATTTACAGAATTTAGAATCACTGTCATTTCTTTGTAATTAGATTTAGCCATGTGAAATTTAATCTGAATGTTTGTTGTTGTCCACTGAACATATATATATATATATATATACCCATTTATATCAAATTTGTAAATTTTTTATCAACATGAGAGTGAATTGAACATTTAGCAAAATAAAGTCTCAGTCCTAGTTTTAGACTTACAACCTTGGTGAATAAGGCCCCTGGTTACATACCTTAAAGTATTTTCAACATTTTCAGAGGATCCTGTACAGATGTTTGAACACAAACCACAACCACCTAATTCTATAATGAAGTTACTACAGGACATGTACAGTTCACCGACAACAGCCAATATACTTTACACAAATGATGAACGTGTATTGTTGGATATTGTATTACGTCATTTAATAGATCTACCCCCTGGAGATAAGGTAAGTCTATCCACAGAGCATAACCAGTCTGTTGGTTTGTCTTTTCAGGATTAATGCCCTTATCAATTTTTCGGTTGTATAACAGAAACACACTTAGAATCAACTGATGAATTGTCTTTGGAAATCAACATTTCTTAAACAACTTACAAGTCTAGGAAACAAATGTTATTAAGTAAGCCTTTGTCAACTTTATTTATCAGGACGATTTTAAGAAATGTTTATCTCACAGACAAAAGGTGGCGGATTCTTTCATTACACAACAGTGACTTTAGTTACCCAGTCAAATCAACACCAAAGCCAGTGACATTACTTTTTGCGCTGAAAAGCAGGTGACATCACAGATTTGTTACCTGACATGTTGGGAGAACATTGTTACATTATTTGTTTGGACATGGAATACTGTAAAATCATTTAATTTCGATGGGACGAAATTTCGTGGTTTTGGTAAAAAAGACCATTTCTATAGGACATAAATTCGTGGGTTTTGCATTTTAAGTAATAAATACAAGGGTCAAAATGACTGTATGATTAGATTCAATTTCGTGGTCAAGGTGAACCACGAAATCCACAAAATTTAATCCCCCACAAACAAATTTATGATTTTACAGTATAATGTCACTTAAGTGACAAAATAAAGTCCTACCCCTTGTGATTATATTACTTGATGCCTTTGAATTGGACTTGAAAATACATGGTGTCATTTTCTTAGTGATTCATATTTTCAGCAAAGAAGTGCTCACTTAAAACTGATGCAGTTATATTTACAAAATGCTGACTACGCAGAACATAAACATAGATACAGAGAAATGAAGGAATGTTTACAACGAATACAGACCGAGGAAGAAGACACAGGAGATGATAAACAAATCTGTTCTTACATCTTTACACAGCTGAATATATTCAATAATGAATGAATGTATTGTTACAGAAGTATTCATTTACTATTGTTTTACCCCTCAACTCAACTCCTGTACAGCAATCAAATGTTGCGTTTCCCAATTAAAACACCTTCTAATTCTAATAATAAGCCAGAAAATTATGTGAACGTTTTGCTTATTAAACCTTAAAATACATTAAACCTCATACAATTTTGATACAAAATAATGTTTGAATTATGACTACTGTTACTTAAAACATAGTTTAACATCTCAAGAGCTATTTTCACTGGGAAACACAATATTTGGTTGTTCTTTAGAATGCTACCACTATCAACTACATGCACCTATATATTATAGTTCCATATTTTTGGAGACATTGTTTTAAGAGAGCTCTCGGTTGGTGTTGCGTTGTGAAAGATAATTTATTAAATTAATGTCTTCCATATTAGGATATTTATATTGATACTATAGAATGAACAAATTAACATTATCCCAAACTCAATCTATGAAAATATTGCAAGCTTCCTGTATGAAATATTTCAATTTCTATGTACAAAGTAGAGCATTGCCAAAGGTTTAGTTTTCCATGTTCACCTGTTCATATTTGTAATACTCTCTGTTAATGAAAACAAAGGCACAAATTAAGTTATACACAAAAATCAACTGTTACATTATGCTTTTAGAATGTTTGACAACAAAGTTAATTTGTTAACCCTGTAACTATTTCAAAACTTCATGCAATGTAGTAATATTTTTATGCCCCTGTATCGATAGATCGGGGGGCATATAGTGATTCACCTGTCCGTCGGTTCGTCCGTCCGGCCTGGATAACCCAAATTGACCGTTTCTTCTAGCATTAATATGGTTTGCTACAAAGCTTTCAAACTTGCATGGATGTTGTATATGACCATTTTCCTCACGCCTGTATGACCTGACTCCATTTTGACCTTGACCTAATTTTGGATTTAGACTTATTGAAATGGCTTTCACGGTGGCATAAGCATTTATTGAACGCAGTCTTGTTTTTCAATTTTTCTTATTCTGGTGGTACATATGGGTCTTTATTTATTGATCAAATTAAATATGTATATTATTTATCTCCCCAAAGGTAAGCATGCAGTCATTACTTTGTTGGTAAAATGGTTTCATTAGTCTAAAATCTTCTTATTGCTTGGCAAATTTGACACAATCCTGACCTTTTAATTAGCATAATTTAACAGTTGATACATGTCTGTATTTATTACCCCGGGTGTATGCTCTCATAATCGGGGAGTATTACACAGGATATGTACAACAAACAAATTTCAAACCGATATTGTGCAATTTGCTTGCTGAAATTGATATATTCAAAGCAAGAACCTTGTAATATATTCATGCATAAAGGTCAGGATCAAGTCAAATTCGCCAAGCTATATCTCAGTTATAACTTTGTCCTGCATGCAGTATTTATTGTCTCCCAAATGAAGTGAGAGAGACATATTGATATAGCTCTAGATATATGTCACTCAATTTGCATGTGTTGGCTCTATGTAACAACAGGTCAGATTTAAATGAAACTTCACATTTATACTATGTACCGAGTCTATTGTTGCATATAATTTGGCATTTTAGGTTGGATGGATTTTGTCTAAGTTTTTAGCCCTTTGTTGGAGACCCACAATTTTGTGTCACAACCCCACTTGTGTTATATTGATATGTATTTTCAAATGTTGTGCTCAAACAGCTGTTAGTGGTTGTGTTATGTAGTATATACTGTAAAATCATTTAATTTCGATGGGACAAATTTCATGTTTTTTTTGTAGAAAAGACCTTTTCAGTGGGAAGATAATTCATGGAGTTTGCATTTCAGGAAATAAATACAATGGTCAAAACTAATGTTCGATGGGATTTGATTTTGTAGTGAAGGTAAACCACAAGATCCATGAAATTTAATCCCTCACGAAAATTACTAATTTTACAGTACATTAGTTAGCTTGTAGTCTTTGCTTGACTTCTGTTACATTCCTTTATGTTAGAACATTCCTTATGTTTTACATTTTAGAAGCATAATTATTTTATGATATTTCGAGAGTTCAGTCAGGGTACAATTAAAATGTAACCAAGCTTTGGTACTGATGCCGTTTGCTGTACAACTCTCTGTATGCTTTTTGTATAGCTTTTATGTTACTGCTGCTTGCAGGGTGCATCATACCTGCCAATGACTCCTATTAAATTGGAGTTACTCCTTTTTTCGTTGTTAATTTCTAGTTTTCCTAGTTCACCTAACTTTGAACAGAGGTACATTTGATTCATTTTATGATCTTCTGTCCCATATTAAATTAGCTTGTCAGGTATGACAATGTTCTTACACTGCATAATCGTTTTTTGACCGTTTTAGGTAATTTCCATATTTTGATTTTAAATCATGTATTTGATAATTCTGTTTTAAGTCAGTTTTTTGTGTGTCTTTATCACCATAAAATACATAAAGCACCTTTACTAAGACAGTAAAAAATGCACATAGTTCAAGTTTTAAAATTAAAAATACAATTCACATACACTGTACATTCTTTTTACTCCCCTCACTTATTTAATAGCACTGGTGCTAATGTGTAGTTGAACATAAAGGATGGGTTAAGCTTTACCAGAGTTGTGACCCTTTGTTACTTTTACTATATACCCCGATGGGGGCACCTGTGTCATGGGACTTGAGATTGTTCATTGTCAGTCTTTCCTTAGTGAATGTGACAGAGACATTCTTTGAAGTACAGTATGTAAAATATTGGTTATAACTATTTTCAAAGAGATTTATATGCTAAGTTTGGAACTTTACTAATAGTGGTCAGAAATTAGGGTACTGTTTTATCAAGGGAATTTAAAACATTAAGTGTCCTTTAAAACCTACATTTTGGTGACAGATATGCTTTGTATGAGCTTGATGACTGAAGCGAATTTCATATTGAAACAGCTTTTATCACATTCTACACATGTTGAGAATTAAAAATAATTAAAATTTGCTTGTAAGTTTAAACTTTTTGTAAATGCTTTGATAAAACAGTACACTGGTCACTAAGTCCCCTTGTCTGAACAGCTAGATTAAATTGTGTGCTTTAATCTTCATGTAGTATGTTCCTTTTCGTGAATCTGAGTCAAGCTGATTACCTGGATTCTGGTAAGAAACGCATATGGAGAGGAATATAAACTGAGCATATTCCAGAGTATACATCCTAGTCCAGTTGTTTTAGTTATGTCTAGGTCCCACTGAGCATGTTTGCATAGGCAATGTTCTCACGATTTAATACATTCAAATTGTCATACAATCAGGAATCAGGAAAAGGGAACTTTTGGTCTTGGGGAAGCTTCAGGGGAGTCATATAAGAAAATATGTGAACTTCCTGTTCCTGATGCCCCCCCCCTCCAGCTAATTTATTTCAATAGGGAGTACATCGCCAAGGCAAAAACTGGTCAGTTGGACCTAGGCTTAAGTTATAAACAGAGTAGAGAGGCTGGTTAAGTAGTTAATATCGTAAAAGTTTATATTATGCACCATTCAGTTGCATCAACAGCCCCCCGACCCCAGGGATGGGCCGGGATCTTTACTTTTCGGTTGTCAAAACCTCTGTCATGGCTATGTGGTGCACAGTTGATGGTAAAATCTCATGTTTTTCTCGGCCCCTGATTACTAGATATTGTCCCTGAGGTATTGGTTCAGAAAAAATCGTTCCAACATTTCCTCGACTGGAAGGTAAAATCTTTGCTGTTTCACTGGCTTTCCACCGCTCATCCCCGGGATGGGGGGCATGGTTGTAACTGATTGATGCATTAAAAATGTACCAGTATGTAACAGCCACCAATCCTGAGAATGGAATTTTATTCATATATCCATTAAATAGACACATGAGATTGTTATAAATAATCAATAATTATAGAGGTATTATTTTATTAAGTTATTATTGTCTATTGAAATTTTGTCAGCATTTATGAGCTACTTCTGAACAATTAATACCATGCATGAGTGAAAACCATGGGCGTAGGAGCGTCTTCAACATTGGGGGGGCCAAACATTTGGCAACTTGGGGTAAAAAAATTTTTTTGATCGCTACGCTCGCAAAGTAACTTCCTTATGTCAATTAGTCAACAATATTTGCACAAAACTATTCTACAAACAAACTGTACTCTTCAACTTCCAAAACACTCCTATATCTATATACTAACTGTGAGTTTATGGTCCTGGCCCCCCCCTGCTCCTACGCCCATGAAAACATGTATCTTTTAAGAACATTACATATAGTTTTCTATTCCTTTTTTAGCTGCTTGCATATTGAATTTAATTGCTTATAAGCAAACTTAAGTATATTTAGTATATTCAAAGTAGCATAATTCAGTTTTGCTAGTAAGAGCACTTCAATTGTTTTGAAATCATGTACATATTTACAAAAGTATTGAACCAAAGTTTTTAATTCACTTTTCTTAATGGCCAATTTGTTGTTAAAAATACAACCCATTTTACTGTTTTAAAATAATCATTAATTACCATATCAATGGCTCCATGCAAAACTATGGTAACTTCATCAATCTATTATGTATGCACATACCATAGTTTTACACTGAGCCCTGGATATGGAGTTAGGATAGATATGTCATGTTGTTTGTTGCCAACCTTGTTTGAATCAAGTAGTTAGCTTTAACAACAATATTCTTGTATGCAGGATTGTTTAACATTGTTATTATTGTGTTTCTTACATAACGGCTATCGTGAAATGATGTTATAAGTTATGAAAGTCATAATGGAATAGAAATATCAAAAGCTTTCAAAATGGACTTAAACTGGATTTCACAAGGTTAAATCTAATTGTAAAGAAATGGCAGTGATTATAAATTTTGTCAATTTTAAGTCTCAGTTTGAGTTTCAGTCTTACAACCTTGGTGATTAAGGCCCCTGGGTTCAGTTAGACAGAAAACAGACTGATCAACATACTATCATAGGTGTAAATAACAGACTGACAAAACAAAAATTACCATAACTATAATATGTTCTTAATAATAATGACTTTATTGATAGTGGATAACATATTTGGTTCTAGATTAATTTTCATTATGGTCCACATTTACATGAAATATATCGACGGTGCCGAACCAAAACCCCCTAATTTTTGGGGCATAAACTTTTTTTGCAGCATCCGCATCTGCTAGACGTCCCGCGCATTTCTGTCTTGTCGCTACTTAAATAGCCAATCGCGTTACTAGATGGCCACAAGACAGAAATGCGTGGGACGTCTAGCAGATGCGGATGCTGCAAAAAAACAATTTGCGCCAAAATTGAGATAGGGGTTTTGGTTTGGCACCGTCGATATACAGAAATTGACAAGAATATATATATGCACAAAGCAATATTTTACATCAATATAGACTAAAATTTACAAGTAATAGTTGTCATATTGACACCTTAATCACATTTTAGATGTATAGATAGTATACAAAAACATGAATTATAATAATGAATGTCCAGTGAATATCAACCTTAAATAATGGCATTTAAACAGAAATTTTAAAAGTTCTTGGAGAAACTATGTCACATGTGATCCTTTTTGTGCTGAGTTTAAGTGCCAAGATATCATAAACCATGATTGGCTGCCTCATATCTATTTAATGTGTGATATATAAGGAATCATACCCTTGTTGTAGCAACAATATGAAATTCCAAATCACTGTGAAATGTTTGATAGAGAATGTGAGTTGCTAGTGGGCTAGTATAACAACAGAAGAAAAGTGACAATTTATAGAATTGTGTGTCTCATTAAAATTCTTATTTCCAGAAGGTATGTGACGAAGTGAGGACCTTATAAATTGATATTGAATAAATTTAGAGATGTGCTCAGTTACAAAATGTCTTGTCATTGCTGTTGTTCAGCACTTGTTATATCCACCTCATTTAGTGGAGGAAACATATTGATTTTGTACCGGACGTCTGTCTGTCTGATTAGATGGATATCAAACAGTTTGCCAGTGCTTGTTCTCTTTAACCATTGGTCAGATTTCAATGAAACTTCACATGCATATTTCGCTGGCTTAGAATAAGAAGGTCGTAACTACAAAATCGATATATTGAGAAAGCAAGAAATAACTGACTGCAATTAACTCTTTATCTATGGTAAAACAATCTTTTATTGCTTCATTTTGGTCAACATGACAAGTTCCGGTTTTCATAAAAATAGGCTCATTAGAAGCGCCTTGTACTGAAGATTTCAAATATTATGAGTGTTATAAGGTCGTAAGTAGTAGTTTCGACCTTCTCATTCTAAGCCATCGATTTGGTAACAAGCATAGCTTTTCTTATCGACAGCAATTCTAGGTTGGATGTTTTAAGCTGTAGTGTTGGCTCTTAGTTGGAGACATATACGTTTTTGTGTCAAACCCTGTCTTGTTTATTATTGTTATTGTACTCCCGTTGCTTTCCACTTGTTGCAATAATGCTCAGTTACGTTTTATCATTAGTATTAAATTTATACAGTTATATTTATTGTTTGTTGTTTTATTTAATGTATACAAAGTGGTGAGATCCGTAAAAGAGCATCCTTAGACCAGGGATTTTATTATAAGATAAGATAAGATAAGATAAGTTTATTAACGTCTCACTCATGTACATGTTTGTAACAAATATACATATAAAATGATAAAATATATAAACATGCACAAAACCACTCAATTTGAGTTATGAGAGACAATAAGAATATGAACATCTATAAAGTACACATACATAAAACATCAAGAGAACTATAATCCTAAAATACAAAATCGCTAATTAAAAATATATATATATATTAAGAACAAATCAGAACATGGAAATATAAATTATCAAAAACATATATAAAACATTAACTGTACAATACGTTTCTCCTAGTGACTAGAATTTCATGACAAGCTTTGGCACTGTATTTTACGATTTCATCATTTGATAGGATGTAATAAAACTTTTCAAGATCATTCAAACAGTTAAAATCCGGGTAAACATTTTGAATACATCGATACAAGTTACTTCTGATGTTTTTATACAAATTACATGACATAATAACATGATATTCATTTTCGACAGCATCCATACAATTGAAACAAAATCTTTCATCGAATGGTATCCCTTGATACCGCCCTGTCTCGACTTTTAGGGGTGCAACACCACAACGAAACTTTGACAGTGCACTCCTATGAGTTCTTGGTATGATATTGTTATTCACATATGTTTCAGTTTCATATGAATGTTTAAAAAGTCTGTATGTTCTGAGCTTATTAGCTCCATTGCCTCTAACCTGATCATTGTTAATAGTTTGTAACCAATCACGTTTATACTCATTAAATATTTCTTCTACACAGTTGTCGGTTAAAGTTTTACGCATGGAATTACTATAATGAGTGTCAATCGATAGGTGGTTTACTTTCGCGCATACTCTGTAGCACCAATTTTTCTTTGCATGTCTGCGTAAAAATGACCATTTCCAAACCTTACAATTCAGTCTATCTACTTCCATTGAGTTCAATCGAAACCACTGGGATAATGTTGATTTCCATTGCTTAGCGATTGGGGGTATCCAACCCATGTCACCGTTCACACCCGCATTGGGTGTGTATCTACCAACTCCTAAATAAAACCTGATTGCTCTATGCTGTACCGCATTAATGCATGTATATTCTTGCGTACCCCATATAGCTGCTCCGTAACTTATTGTTGGCCATACTATGCAATCGTACAATTTCGAATAAACTTCAAACGGCATACCTCCTATTGCTTTAAATTTAGAAATAAGTAGCCCTAGGGCTCGTGTCGCTGATTTTGCAACATATTTGGCTGTGATAGTATAGTCTAATGTATCGGACAAAGTGAGACCTAAATACCGGTATTCATTAACACACTCGAGATAATTACCATTACAGTTAAATCTATAATTGGTTTTAGAGGCTGTCTTCGATCTAAAATGCATTATTTTGCTTTTATTTTGGTTGATAGTCATTCTATTGTTCTCGCACCATGTAGTTAGAATATTCAACAGTTCTTGAAGTTCATCTTCAGTTTCAGCCATGAGTACTAAGTCGTCCGCATATAATAAATGACAAATGTTAATTTCATTTATTCGTACTCCTAATCCTGTTTGGTTAAGATGAAGACTTAGATCGTTTAAGAAGAAGTTGAACATAGTTGTTGAAAGCAAACAGCCTTGCTTCAACCCGATGTTTTGGCTAAACCAGTCAGTTCTGAAGGTATTTACTTGTACAGCACATTTTACACTAGTATAAAGTGATTTGAGCGCGTGTAGAATTTTACCTTGGACACCAATATTTGCAAGTTTTTTCCATAATTTATCTCTGTCTATTCGATTATACTTTCCATATCGATGGCTTTGAACAAGAAGGTCGTAACTACCAAATCGATATTTTGAGAAAACAGGGAAAAACTGTCTTGACATTTACTCTTTACTTATAGTAAAACAAACTTTTACTACTTCAATTTGGTCAACATGACAAGTTCAGATTTTTATGAATATGGGCTCATAAGAAGCGCCTTGTGATGCTTATTCTAAATATGTATGACTTACGACCTTCTAATTCTAAGCCATCGATATATTGAAGAGCTCCTGCTTAGACCAACTATATACATGTATACACAATTACACGTATTAAATAAACACATGTGCTTAAGCTCACCGATATGGATAAACAAAGCCACAACGTTCATATGTGATTGTCACTGACCTACGGATGAATTTGTGAACATACAAGGGCACAGTTGCATGAATTTACAATCAAAGCACTGTGTGATAAATATCACCCTATTACCCTAGTACAAATATCACAAAGTTCTACGAAACCAGGCAGCTTGTTTTACGAGAATATTGTGAAATTTTGGATGCGTTCGGGCTGTAGTTGCGCGTCATTTGGCATTTTCCCCAAGGTTTCACTGGATGATGAAAAATTGCTCAGAGGATGTGAGTGATTGTATACGTGTATTTCATAAAAAATATGTGAAAAAAACATCATTGGATTTGACACAAAGTAATACTCGTACACTGAAGACTGTTTCCCATGCTCAACAACATGGAACCCACGAAATATGTCGTCATACGTTGTTTTAATCTTGTCAAGGCTGTAGTACTCTGAAACATCATATGTAGCGTTCACTGTCTCACATAAAACATGTGGTATATGCTTTTCATCAAAAACCTTGTCCGTTACATGCTTATTGGGTACTGCTAAACTTATATTCGAAGATGTGCTTTTCCCAATTGTATGAATTACATTCAGTTTTTGCGGAATATGTGAGTAACGCAAGACATAGTAATACGACATAAATGAATTTGAGCACAAATGCTACAAGCGTTTTTATAGCAAGCATTTCTGATTTGCTTTCATTCGTTTTTATAAACGTTCTCAGATTCAACAGAGTAAAATATATGTCGTTGTTCCTAGTTTCATGTCCACGTTTGTATTAAACTTATATATCCATTAACACAATCACGTCAGTCACAGTTATTCTTCAAAAACGTCCAATTAGCTACCACATACGAGCTCACAGGGGATTGACACATAATTTTTTTTGGTTCAATATAGCCTTATATCAGTATATATAGTTTTAAAGGGACACATCGACTGTGTGTTAGTGGTCTTTTATTTCAACGCAGTACACACACTTCAACAAATAATTCGTGGAAAACCTTTCGCAGTTCGATAGAAGGATGATTTATCTGCAAGTAGCACAAATCCGTTAGACTCTAGGGTCTAAAATGAGTCAGAAATACACAAAAATGTCACAAAATTACGCCACTTTTGTAAAAATGACTGTTGGTCCGGCCACTAGAATACAACAACAACAGACCCATCCATGCCGTTATTACATTAATTTCACAGTGTCAACACAAAATTCTTACATCAAACGTTATCCTAAGAACATAGTTGTCCGTAACATCCAGAAACTCCGTAGTATTTTGCGTATAACCGGCACAATTCGATAAAGTTGTGTCAAAATTTCATAAAAAGCAGAGGCCTACAACCATGACACTATAATACGGAGTTGAATAATTAGCACAATCTCATTGGCTGTCAAGTTTACGTGAAATTCCGCGAGATTGTTAGGAGAGCCTCGGTCTTCATCGCTGTATCGAAAACTGACAGCATGGCGCACTTGGCGTAGCCTATGAATTCGGATCAACTTTCCGCTTTTCACATGGTAAATTGTGGCCACAACGTCACAATTGGTGATATTACCAAGATATGACAGACATCCTGAATATGGATTTGGAAAAATATTTTCAGATTTCAATTACCCGCTTGTCAATGTTTTGGTTTGAAATGGAAGGTCAAGGTCATTTTCACTTATTTCTTATTTCAGTGAAATAAAATAAATTTGCACTTTAATTGGAGTTTATAATTAAGTAATTGTTGACATTGTTATGTACATGTATGTTTAATATATTTTTTAAAAAGTTTTTTACTTACCAGTGTACTCAGAGTAATTAATTTTCGACCAATCACAAAGCAGCTTGAAGTCAGTGCATTTCCGATCAAAATGGTCGAAGCCGAGTACATCGCTGGGATACCGTGGAATATTTCTTGAAATTGTGTCGGTTATACGCAAAATACTACGGAGTTTCTGGATGTTACGGACAACTATGTTCTTAGGATAACGTTTGATGTAAGAATTTTGTGTTGACACTGTGAAATTAATGTAATAACGGCATGGATGGGTCTGTTGTTGTTGTATTCTAGTGGCCGGACCAACAGACATTTTTACAAAAGTGGCGTAATTTTGTGACATTTTTGTGTATTTCTGACTCATTTTAGACCCTAGAGTCTAACGGATTTGTGCTACTTGCAGATAAATCATCCTTCTCACTGATTTTCAATAAGTAGGTCCATTCCATGTTCCGCGGTATTATTAATAAACAGACCACTAGAATGTTAACAATTGTGTCTCTGCAGAAGGTGATAACATTATACTAAACACTGCGATAAAGAAGTCTTTTCCATCATCCATAAAAAAGGTCAAATTTTGAGAACATCTATCAAAATTTAAACCTTCGTTACTGTCGCCGACTCAAAATACCAAAATGAATGATGTTTCCTTCTAACAATCACTCGTTTGAAACGATATTTTTTGTTTTGACTTCAAGATCAACCCTCCCTTTCAATAATTCTTTAGCAAATATGATGTTCATTGCCAATTCTAGTGTCGAATTTTAACAAGTTCTATGTGTCGCCGGGATTTTTACATTTGAAAAAACCTTCGTTAGTACTCATTAATATAGCGTAGCAAACCAACAAATAATGTGTTAACGACCATCGAAACATCATTATGAACACCACCAAAGACTCTATACGGTAATAGGACCATGGGTACTGGCAAATTAAATTAGAATAGCGAACAACGTACATTGTCATTTATCTACTTTTACACAAAAGTAATAGAGTAAAACATTCGTGATCATATGATATACACATTGATCCTTAAATTAACTCATGCCAGGCTGTTTACACAAACAAATTTACCCTATTGGTGGAATACAGACCAAACTTATGTGCAACACTGTGTTATACGTTAAGCTGAGTACTGTTTTGTGCGGTATTTAAACCTTCGTGATTTAAACTTTCGTTACCCACATTTGAAATTTAAGCTAAAAAGGCAGCAGATTATAGTTATATCACTATTCAGTGGGGCTAATTGAAGTGTTAGCATACTAGAAGGCGAAATCATCGAGCTATGTCATAAAACATGGCCTATATTTCGTACTGAAATTGTGAGTATTTATACCTTTCTTATCAAAGAAATTTTTTGCCATTAAGATTGTCTGAAATGGTATCAAACTATGACAACGTTCGCACAGTACTACGCTTTTCTAAGGTAAACATAGACATAAGGAGCGTTGTGTCCCCTTTTTGTTTAACTATTGAGTTTAAATTAATGAAACTTTCGTTATCAAGTGATAACGAATGTTTTACCTCTATTTCTGGTGAAAAAATGGTATTGCATCGTGTATGTACACGCTTTACTCCATTGCATTAAAGCAGCTGTTACATAGGTATGAAATTGGTACAATAACAAAGTTCGCAGTGTGATCCGTTATGCTTCGTTAATGAGCAGGTCAATTTACGGTAAAATTTGTGATAGTTTTGTGTTCTGTAAGTGATTGTAAGACCAGTAAATCTTATACCCATATGCAACATCAACCTTGTTATTGCTATATCACAGACCTACACCATTTGTTAAATTTTATAGCGCATTGCAATCTGAAAAGTGTTACAATTCGGTTTATACTTACGACAACGAAGG
Source organism: Spisula subtruncata (assembly GCA_963678985.1). Classification (NCBI taxonomy): domain Eukaryota; kingdom Metazoa; phylum Mollusca; class Bivalvia; order Venerida; family Mactridae; genus Spisula; species Spisula subtruncata. Next base: position 29,181,519 of record OY787665.1, read on the forward strand.
TTTCATAATGATAACGAAGGTTTATTTTTCATATGGGTTATAATTAATATAATAAAAAGTAAAGTTGCCTTTCAAATTGTATAGTGTAAACGCCTGAAAGAGTAACACGATGCAAACTGCCCTTGTCGGTAGCGAGAAAGATTGCTTCGTTACTATGCATTTCCTCTGATCTGTCAGAAAGAGAGAAATTAAATAGAAACAAGCAACAAAGAAAAATGTTAAAATGACAGTTATGAATGCATCATCAAGTACAAGAAGAAAAGAACACCGGCTTGTTGGATTGCATGAACTATGCAGTTGTTTATCATGTTCCTGTCGTGTATGATTATAAGAAAAATATAAGAATGTCCAATTGTCAAAGTTGAGTTCTTACCATTTTCCCTAAAAACTGAGGAGAGAGTGTTAGTTTATATGTATCATATGCACCATCTATTACTATACATGTATTTTATATAGCAACATGTTTACAATGTGTAATATTGTTTAATATTTCTGACATTCTGTAAATTTGACAGTGCAATTATGTGTAAACAACTACATTATATAGTATCATTATGATATAGATTATGTACTAATCCAGGTATTTACTAACTCAGAACTTGTAAGGTGTGTACTGGGATGTCCTCGACCCAGACACACCTATTGACGAGGAAAATAAAATAATACTCCACCTCAAAAAAAAAAAAAAAAAAAAAAAAAAAAAAAAAAAAAAAAAAGATTTCTGGTTTAGTGACAAAATAGTTGATACAGACGATGAAGAGTGTGAAGAGACATTTATTGAAACTAAGAAGCAGTTTTTCCATTGACATAGAAATGAAGAGTTTGTCTGACGGAAGTTTTGTGAAATACCAATTAGGATAGATGCTCCACAGGCTACAGGGAAGTCAGAGTCATGGTTAACAAATAGTGAAAGAGAAAAATAGTGTATTTTGAGCATGTATTCAGTGTATACTGAACTGTAGTGACATCACCAAACCTTCGTTATCGACCACCATGTTTGTATTGACATTTTCTTTTTGCCATTTTGGTATTATGTTTTAGTTAAGTGGCCATATGTCACTTGTTCATTTCAACATGCATGTAAACGTACAAAAAACTTAGATACTTGCCGGTCTTCTAAAAAGATGTTAACCTATTATATTCTGATTCTTAGAAAACCTTCGTTACCACTATGCTGAAACATTCATTCTGGACGATATCAACATGTAGCACATCAAAAAATGATACAATAATTTCTTTTATAGTAAACTGAAATAAGAAACACCCTAAAAACGATTTATATGTTTAAATACCTTTGCCCTTTGGCTTGTACTGTTTGTTTTAAGTAAATGATGGCATTTCAGGTATGACTTTGAAACATATTTTCGTCAATTTTTTAATAATGCAGCACTAAATATTCATTATAAATGTTATGTTATACATTGATGTACTTGTATATTCTAGTTCTGAACATAAAATAGTTCTTTAGATTGAAATAGTATGCTTCTTTTGAATGTATATATGATAATACAAAACCTTCGTTGTCATTTGGTTGAGTGTTTTTGTTGAGGCATACATTATCTAAATTACAAGTCTATGGATTGAACAATGGTTCATTTGATATCAATGTTTTCAATATCAAAGTTGAATTTCGATTGACGCACTATTACACCACCAAGCAGCTTCTAATTGAATTGAAGTTAAAGCATCAACATACTGAACGTATTTTGTTTATAATCAATATATTAATGCCAATATATTGGTGGACTCTATGTTAGTTAGTTTATCATTACATTCAGACCTTAACAAATTTGGTATTGCTAAACATAATTTTTCCGATTATACTAAGTTAAATATCATTTGCGACGTGTTAGTTCAAATAAGTATGTAAAATTTACCATCGAGGCTGTGGTAACGTAGGTTTTGTAAGTACTAGAATTAGTTTCTACCTACCTGTGTTTGCACGATCATTACACAAAAACTAAGAAAGTGTTGTATTCAAGATTTTCAGGCATGGTTACTGAATGATATATCAAACTTTTGAGGCAAACTGAAACTAAATCTGAAAAGGTCACATTTTCATTTTTTTTCTTTTCCAAATGGACCTACTTATTGAAAATCAGTGTCTATCGAACTGCGAAAGGTTTTCCACGAATTATTTGTTGAAGTGTGTGTACTGCGTTGAAATAAAAGACCACTAACACACAGTCGATGTGTCCCTTTACTATATATACTGATATAAGGCTATATTGAACCAAAAAAAAAATATGTGTCAATCCCCTGTGTACGAGCTCAACATGCAACATGTGGTTTTGGCGTTACATCGTTTCTATGACAACGCTTTGTATGACCATCATTACACTGCGGTATAACGTACACCGGATATTGCTAGTAAAGTAAGTAATATTATCACTTTTAAGGACATGAAATGGAGACCAGGGTGAGTTTAGACACGATATTTTCCTAATTACTGACTTCTTATGCATATCTCAATTGAGGTTTAACTTCTTCGGACATTTTGGTAACTTTATAGCACACCATCGTATATCAAATATCCATAGAAAGGTTACAATAATCCAGTACTATGCCGTTACTCACTCGCAAATATTGACAGCAGTACTGTACATGCTTCTGAAAAGGCTGTATTACGAAATTGTAGAATTTTTGAACTGGCCATTTTGTTTATATTGAACCCCTAAAAGTTGTGACCAAATTTCATAACTATTGTTCGAAAAACAACTAAGATACACCCCAAAACAGTTACACGGGTGTGTACAGAGTATTGCTGTTTAGTGTACAGAGTATTGCTTACTAAAATGAGTAAATAAAGTATGTAAATGGACAGTTTGATCATATTATTACGTCTGCAAACCAATAAGGTCAAGTCTTATGGGTTATACGATATACTAAGAATATTCTTAAATGGTTATGTAAAAATAGTTCAATCCGTCAGGCAGATGAATGCGATTAACAATATAGAATGCTGAATTTTATGCATAACGTGTTCTTGTGAGTAGTACAAATGTGATATTTAGCTTAGATATATGCAATTCTTTGAGAGTCATGCTTATGGTCAAATGGCAAATAAGGGCTTTCACATCCATATATAAACACCAAGTTTATTTTTAATATCTCAACTATTTCTGATGCTGCCATGGGGTTCCTTTGCTATGACTAACATTCAACGTTGCTAATTTTATTGGACATTGTAGTAGTTTCGTGTTTGTCTAATGCGATTGCCCAGTTATGACCCTTTACTGTATGTAAAACACAATTACTAATAGAAGTTTCCCATAAAATTAGCGGGGAGGGGGGCTTAGAGCTAGGATTAGCTTGTTACATTAATTGCTTCATGTAGTCCATGTAATCCAGTCTAAATAGGTACAGATCTATTCAGTATAAAATATTTTTACAAAATAACACTGATACCTTGTATCTATTCAATTTGAGTGACAAATAGTCACTGCACTTATAAGCAATACTCCGTACACGATACAGCAATACTCCGTACACCAGGGAGCAACCATATAGCAATACTCTGTACACTAATAATTGTAATTATTCTTGCAATGCACCCTCATTTTCAATTAGTTTCGGATACAACATTTGCAATATAATCTTTGTAACAGGAATGACAATTCGCTCGATTCAAGTTGAGTATTTTAACGAAAAATATAAACAAAAACATCTAATTTCGACAGATCGAGCTTACTTTCTGCGTGAGTAACGATGCGAGTTTGGTCTTTTAATCACACTTTTAAGAAATTCCAGGCAATTTACCGATTGCACATGCTAGGAAAATTTATGGAGGAGAGAGTTTTGTATAAAATGTACATTAAACACACTCAGGAAAACTAAAAATTGTCTCTCAACTTACCCTTGTCAACACTAGAATGTCGCGAAAATTGATAATATTACTCATCTTGCTAGCAATATCCGGTGTACGTTATACCACAGTGCATTAGCAACAACGAAATTTTGTTGCTATCAGCATATAGAGCATACATTGCTGTGCATATGGGACAATTTTCATTAAATTGTAATTGTTGAGTAAGAGGTTATGAGAAAAGTCCTATAATTTCTGGAACACCCCTCGTAAATAATAAAACAATCCACATACAGATACACCAAAGAAAGCACTGGACTATTTTTCAGTTGTTTGTCATCAATTTGATACTTGCAGATTTGCATTACACTGTCAACGCCTGAGTAACCTTGCTGAGATAGGTACCGGCTGATCCTCTTCCTGTTTCAACTTGGCTTCTGTATCACACTCTGCAGTAGAATCAAGGACAATGACTATTTATATTGATACTACATTAAACTAATATTAACATTGATAATGCATCAAACTAATTATAAGGCTATTCCTTGTTTTCCTTTTGGGTCCGGTTTTGATCGAATCGTAAGGTCGCCACAAGATGTTTTCCCATTCAGTGCTGAACTCGTTTGTCGTGGTATCCGCCTCCCCCGGACCAGTATAATCCTAACATAGAGTACATGGAGTAATGGAAACTCACTCTTCCGTCTCTATCGTCCTTTTCAAGGTATTATATGGTCTACTATGTTTTCAGCAAAGTTAGTATTGTTTTGGATGTGGTATTGAAATACATTTCTTGAGTTATTTTTGTGTTTATGTCTATAGTGGCTAAGGCGAGCAGTCTTTTCTTGCATAGGTTATAGTAGACCTTAATAATATAAAATAAAAGTCATAAGTTTAAATTCATGGCGACATTGATCGCCAACCTCCAAACTTTAAGGGGCATCTACCGATTGTAACAAACTTCTCAATTACGTTCACAACCAAACTCGAACTTCTGAACGGAAACCACGAACCAGCAATTCCCATTTAAGGACACGGTAGCATTGATCTCCGAAAAACTGAACTTCACAGTACATAAAAAAGGTGTACCCACCCGTGTCACCGACCGTGAAAAGCCACGCGAAAGGCCCGGATCCAAGTTTGATGCCTGTTGTCTTCTTCAATTCTCGTACTATATCAAACATCGGTACATTGTCTAGAGACACGTCTGCTGGGTTTCCAGGTAACAAGATAACTGAAATCGTGAGACGAGGAAGCAGAATGTACCAATCAATACAAACCACAGTCTCCAACCCAGGGCAATGGCGGGGAGCTTTACTATTGCTTTTTAAAACCCCGTGTAAAATCCCGGCTCTGCCCCCAGACGGATGGTAAATACCCGCAAAAAGGCTCCCCCATAAACAAGTAAAATAACCACGGCTATATTTCTCTGTAGTGCGGGGACATCGGACAAAACAACACATCACTCAATTGGCACTGTTCCCCGTTATCCACACCGTTCTTCCCAGTGGTTAGGTTGTTGTGGGTTCGATTGACTAGTGCATAAATGCACGTTCATAGATTCATACATCAACTGTGTCTCCGTAGCTCAGAGGTTAGTGAACTTTCCGTCTAATCTGGAGACCCGGGTTCAAATCCCGTTACAGGCACATGTCGCTGGCTTAGAATGAGAAGGTCCTAACAACAAAATCGATATTTTGAGAAAACAAAAAAAACTGTCCGACAATCACTCTTTACTTGTGGTAAAACAAGCTTTTTCAACTTCAGTTAGGTCAACACGACAAGTTCTAATTTTCATAAAAATAGGCTCATACGATGTAGATTTTAAATAGGCGCTATTCTAATAAAGACCTTCTCATTCTAAGCCAGCGAAGTTGCATATTGTAAAACATGAATTGGAGTCGCGGTCAGCTTCGTTCATGTAGGATGCTGGCTAATTCGAGGTTAACACGATACAGTACATCACTTTTTATACACTACCCAGGTGACTTAGTCAGAATAAATTATATTGATATTGGAATTAATCTTTATTATTGTATATTTTAAATATGGAAATGAATACTAGTATTAATCACTTACGTATTACTGTAGATGTCACCGGGCATTCCCTAGCCTCACGAGCATCTTCAAGGTGTTTGCATAGAAATACGAACACATACTCAGACGGACATCTCGACCAAAGTACTATCTTCCTCCCTGAATCTAAATGAGAAATAACGAAACCTAGAAGCTAGACAAAACAATTTTTTGCACCTGATCTGACCATAGCAAGTACTCCTCTTGGCAGGGATGATATTGTCAACCCATTAGCAAATGATCTGTCTGTAGTAACTGTGAGACTCCAAGTCCCTCAACTTGAGCCAGGCAAGCAAGAAGACGAAATGTGTTCGAAGGAGCCTGATCATAGCCATGATAAGCCAATTATACCCTCCTGAGATATGGACCCATATATATACTGATGGTTCAGCCACCAAAGCTATCAAAGATGGAGGTGCTGGTGTGTACATCCGATGCACATCAGACAATAAAGAGAGACACCACATAGCCAAAGGAAAGCACTGCAGTAACTACAGAGCGGAGACTGAAGCTCTTATGAAGGCCGTCACAATGATAGAAGACTCAAACGAAGATGTCTCGTCAGTAGTCTTCTTCACGGATGCGAGATCAGTCATGGAAGCCCTGACAAACAACAAAACACCATAACTAGCCAAAGTACTACAGAACCTTAGTAGCCACTGCAAACTAGCCCTGCAGTGGATTCCTTTTCACTGTGGAGTGCCTGGAAATGAAACAGCAGATGAATTGGCAAAACTGGAAGCACAGTCAGCACAACCACCAGTACATGTGAGATATAAAGAGAAAGTTACCATTATAAAGAAATTCACAAGACCAAGACAAGAGGCTGGTCCATACCATACAAGTTATAATGGTACGACTACGCTCAGGGCACAACATACTGAACCATCACATGTACCGGAAGTACAAATTGGTGCCATCTCCGATCTGTCCATGCAGGGAAAAAGACCAAACTGTTGAGCATGTCCTTCACAGATGCAGAAGACACAGTCAGGAGCAAATTGCGACACAACTCTTCAAGAGAAGAACCTCTGTGGAGACGCCGATGATCTGCGGAAGACCAAAAAGTTCATCGCAGACACTGGGATGATAGTGTAGGACGAACGACTGAGATGAGGTAAATAAAGAATTTGACATTCTCAATTTTCACTACAAATTAAACAATGTACGAAACGGACGGCTCAGTCCCATAAATGAATGCATTATTTAACGAACCAACGGGCAAAACATGGATGCAAACGGGCATAGATATGTTCATACTTCAGTGTACATGTCTAGGGTGTAACAAAAAATCTTCTAAGATTGGACCCGGTGACCTTTTTTATTTCATGTACTACATATTTGAACTTTGATATTTGAGTTTTTACATTTTGACAAGGTGGCCAAGTATTTGACACAATCATGATGTCATATTAATACTTGGCACAATCATGATGTCATATTAATACTTGGCACAATCATCATGTCATATTAATACATGGCACAGTCATCATGTCATATTAATACATGGCACAGTCATCATGTCATATTAATACATTTAATACACGACACAGTCATTCATGTACCAATGCATACGACATCACTAAATGATAACGGACAATAACAACTTAGACAGGGAAAGAAGCGCTTTATAGAAATATACGTCTCATACAGATGAGGGAATTTTGAAACACGTATTCAAGTATCGTACCTTGGTTGTATAATACAGCTTTGTTACAGTCAACCATCGGCTGGAGGTCAGCACCCTCCTCACTAGGGCCACATGCATCAGGTACAACAATGCTGAAACATACATGTAAATGAATGAGCTCTACTGTGCGATTTCCAAACTCTTTAAAAGATTGGTGTTTTTTTGAAAACCATATTTAGGTAGAAAAAAATCTACATATTTTTTTTAGAAAAAAGGCGAAACATATTTTTGTTTGATAATGTCACATTATTGATGTTTTGTAAAAGATAAAAAAATCTAGCTTCGTACATATTTCTGAACGTCTTTTATTTTGGGGTAAAACCTTACAAAATATAAAAGCTTTAAGCATGAATTTTTGGAATCAGTAACCTACATCACCATTAACAGTTTTATTGGATAAAAATAGAGTGGGATAGGTACATTGACATATAATGTAAATGAAGGTATATTTGGGGTAAAATAAGAGTAAAACATAAATGAAAAGTGAGATTTTTGAGAATTTGTTAAGTATTTTGTTATGTTTAACCACTCCCTCGAAAAAACCATGACATGTCAAATTAGATAACAAAGCATGCATTATGGGTCATGAACCAACAAATTAAATATGTATATATATATTTTATTTCTTTTTTTTTAAATGGGGCGCTCACATTGTTACTTGCACTTATTGTATTACGTCTCCATATTTGTTTATTTTTATGACGTCGTCAGATTTATTTTCATAATGTCGTAGCATGTCTCTAAGTTGGACCATTTTGAAAATGTATAACTTTTTTGAATCCTTAAATATTATTCTACACAATCCTACCAAAATGTAAAACTTTGACATCAGTTTGGAAAAAGCTCTACTGCAGTTTTTCACCAACTCTGAATTATGTGGTTCTACTGTAGTTTTTCACCAAATCTGAATTATGAGGTTCAACTGTAGTTTTTCACCAAATCTGAATTATGAGGTTCTACTGTAGTTTTTCACCAACTCTGAATTATGTGGTTCTACTGTAGTTTTTCACCAAATCTGAATTATGAGGTTCAACTGTAGTTTTTCACCTAATCTGAATTATGAGGTTCAACTGTAGTTTTTCACCTAATCTGAATTATGAGGTTCAACTGTAGTTTTTCACCAAATCTGAATTATGAGGTTCAACTGTAGTTTTTCACCTAATCTGAATTATGAGGTTCAACTGTAGTTTTTCACCAAATCTGAATTATGAGGTTCAACTGCAGTTTTTCACCTAATCTGAATTATGAGGTTCAACTGTAGTTTTTCACCAAATCTGAATTGTGAGGTTCAACTGTAGTTTTTCACCAAATCTGAATTGTGTGGTTCAACTGTAGTTTTTCACCAAATCTGAATTATGTGGTTCTACTGTAGTTTTTCACCAACTCTGAATTATGTGGTTCAACTGTAGTTTTTCACCAAATCTGAATTATGTGGTTCAACTGTAGTTTTTCACCAAATCTGAATTATGTGGTTCAACTGTAGTTTTTCACCAAATCTGAATTATGTGGTTCTACTGTAGTTTTTCACCAAATCTGAATTATGTGGTTCAACTGTAGTTTTTCACCAAATCTGAATTATGTGGTTCTACTGTAGTTTTTCACCAAATCTGAATTATGTGGTTCTACTGTAGTTTTTCACCTAATTTGAATTATGAGGTTCTACTGTAGTTTTTCACCAAATCTGAATTATGTGGTTCTACTGTAGTTTTTCACCAAATCTGAATTATGTGGTTCTACTGTAGTTTTTCACCAAATCTGAATTATGTGGTTCTACTGTAGTTTTTCACCAAATCTGAATTATGTGGTTCTACTGTAGTTTTTCACCTAATCTGAATTATGTGGTTCTACTGTAGTTTTTCACCAAATCTGAATTATGTGGTTCTACTGTAGTTTTTCACCTAATCTGAATTATGTGGTTCTACTGTAGTTTTTCACCTAATCTGAATTATGTGGTTCTACTGTAGTTTTTCACCTAATCTGAATTATGTGGTTCTACTGTAGTTTTTCACCTAATCTGAATTATGTGGTTCTACTGTAGTTTTTCAACTTATCTGAATTATGTGGTTCTACTGTAGTTTTTCACCAAATCTGAATTATGTGGTTCTACTGTAGTTTTTCACCAAATCTGAATTATGTGGTTCTACTGTAGTTTTTCACATAATCTGAATTATGTGGTTCTACTGTAGTTTTTCACCTAATCTGAATTATGTGGTTCTACTGTAGTTTTTCACCTAATCTGAATTATGTGGTTCTACTGTAGTTTTTCACCTAATCTGAATTATGTGGTTCTACTGTAGTTTTTCACCTAATCTGAATTATGTGGTTCTACTGTAGTTTTTCACCTAATCTGAATTATGTGGTTCAACTGTAGTTTTTCACCAAATCTGAATTATGAGGTTCAACTGTAGTTTTTCACCAAATCTGAATTATGTGGTTCTACTGTAGTTTTTCACCTAATCTGAATTATGTGGTTCTACTGTAGTTTTTCACCTAATCTGAATTATGTGGTTCTACTGTAGTTTTTCACCAAATCTGAATTATGAGGTTCAACTGTAGTTTTTCACCAAATCTGAATTATGAGGTTCTACTGTAGTTTTTCACCAAATCTGAATTATGTGGTTCTACTGTAGTTTTTCACCAAATCTGAATTATGTGGTTCTACTGTAGTTTTTCACCAAATCTGAATTATGTGGTTCTACTGTAGTTTTTCACCTAATCTGAATTATGAGGTTCAACTGTAGTTTTTCACCTAATCTGAATTATGTGGTTCTACTGTAGTTTTTCACCTAATCTGAATTATGAGGTTCAACTGTAGTTTTTCACCTAATCTGAATTATGAGGTTCAACTGTAGTTTTTCACCTAATCTGAATTGTGTGGTTATGTACAAATAACACTTAGTGGCACTTCTAATGCTAACTTTGATATAAAATTATTTAAGTTTTCTAAAACTACTCTATGAATAGTAATGAAATAAGGCATAAGTAAAGTTACTATTTTTCTAGGACTCTTTTCAGCTGTTAAGCTGCTCAAGCACCCTTCCCTGGTCATTGGGCTACCTATGGAAACATACGTTTGAGTCTCACTGTGGAGACTAATTCTCTCCTGTGGATATGGCAGCCAACATCGACCTGCGGTGCCCAGGAATAGGCACTTCCCCCTTATGTACATATTTACACCTTGGTGGAGTGGATCATGTGGGTAAATCTTGCTAAGAGAAATTGACCAGTGGTCCAGACGGGGGGTTGAAACCGGGACTTATCGTTCAAAGTTATTTTGCACACTATTGGACACTATTGGACATCGGAAATGTATTTTTTCCACTTTCTTTTATCAACAAAGGCTAGCGTTATCACCGGCGGACCATAATTCGCTTGCTTAGAACAAGAAGGTCGTAACGACCAAATCGATATATTGAGAAAACAAGAGAAAACTGTCTGTAATTTACTCTTTACCTATGGGAAAAACGTTTTTAAAACTTCATTTTGGTCAACATGACCATTTCAGATTTTCATGAAAATATGCTCATAAGAAGCGCCTTGTGAAGCAGATTTCAAATATGTATGAGCCTTATAAGGTCGTAAGAGGTAGTTACGACCTTCTGGTTCTAAGCCATCGAATTGTTTGTCTTGTCAAGTGTCGTGGTGCAAACTTACCGAACGTTTAAATTGAACGAATACAAAGTGTTCTCCATTTTCTCAAACCTGGCGCCGATGTTTGTAGCCGGTCGTTCGTCATCGTCGGTTTCTTCTATGTAGTAAAGCACTGTCATATCTTTACCAACCACCTGAATAGAATATATAAAAACACGTTACTTTAGTGAGTCTTGATCTATATGTCGTTAAAATGTCTTCATTCTTGTGCTTTTTTGTTAAAATATACTAGTAAATGATAATTTCAAACACTTGGCTAACCCTATTCTGATAATTCGTTCTTATTCTTTGGAAACAGATTCGCGACAACATGCAGAGCTTCTTGTGCAATAAGCATTTCATGATCACCCCGTGTATTCGGGTCAGACTTGTTACCCTGAAACCTTAACGTAATACGGGTAGGATGTGCCAAAACTGTCATCACTGGTGACTAGGGTGGTTAGGTATTTTGTTCCTGACTCATTTATTTTGTGTCTGCACCAGTAAATCGATAAACATGTATATGTGTGCGGTGGTTCTTCCTTGACAAGGCGATCGATGTATTTTTGTCTGACCAGAAACGCCACATCCGATTTTAAACTTGACCAATGGATATAAATTTATACAAAACGAGTTTTTGAAATTTTATTCAGTGAGCCTCTGGCAAATTTTCAAATTCCCTGAATATTGTCTGACCATTTCCCCTCGGTGTTCCAGAGTATATCCCTAGATATTATAAAAGGTACATGCACTTACATATTTATTGAAGTTATCCAGAGTCAATGCCTGACGTTTGGAAGGAAGTTTGATGTTGGAACTAGTGAAGGCATTCGAACAATCTATGTCCATAGCCGTACCAAGCTGTATATACAACAAGCATACGCACAAACAATCATAGAAATCCATTTTTAAACGATGTGTTTAACACATATACGTGTATCCCTGTCCGTCGCTACAATATCAATGGTTATGTTAGATTGATACAAAACCACTAACTTTAGGTGTTTTCACTTTCTCATCCTTGTCCTCATGCCCGTGGCTAAATGTTTTATTTAACATGCACATAAAATATCAACATTAATCAAACTACCGAAATGAAGGTAACATTTAAGTGTGTCAATTGAACCTCAAAATAGGCTGAAGGCAGGAGCCAGTTGTCTAGCCAAGCTACTATCGAGCGCTTTTTGGTAGCGCTTTACTACGTTTTAGCAACGACATGCCATCGGCGAACGTAAGAACGTGTTTCCTCACACTTTGCTAGGCGAACGATACCAAGCGCTTTCTTATGCAACAGACCGCAGTTTGTATATTTGTGAATACCACAAATCGGGAAATAACATGAAAATTCGAACTAACTGAAATCAATACTCGTATATCAGTATACAAGACAATTATTGACATTTCAACACATCTAATATACATGGTGTTTAGTATTGCTGAAGTAACATTATACTAGTATTCAATTTCATTTCTTATATTCGAGCAGGAAAGTATAAAAGTCACAACATTAACTTTAGTGTTGATACTATGCCATCATTCACCCAATAAAATAAATATAAAGATAGTGTGAGCCGGTGACCAAGAGGGATGACACGCGCTTCGTGATCCTGATCCTGGTTGAGTTCCTGGTCCAAACCCGTCTGAATTTACATTTCACAGAGCACGAATAAACCTCTCAGTGCATGATCGTTTTTCCAGGGCGCCGTAATACCTCGTTGTTGGCTGTACATCCACCAGGAGAGAAATACTCTCACCAGGGAGACTAGAACGCAGGTTTCCTTAGATAGCCTAATGTCCAGGGTAAGTAAAAAGGTCACAGGGCATAAAAACACGTGCACACATGTCCAAAAAAATATGCATGTGTATTTCGTTTTAAAAAGTTTTCTCTCTTATCATCCTTCATGATAGAACCTAATTTTATTTGTGGGTTGTTTCCCTTCACGTCGTTATTACCGGGAGAAGTGACGTTTTAATGGATTATGCCTGCTCATAGCAATTTAAATTAACATGTTTGAAAGCTCTTCTAATCAATTTAGGACAAACTTCTTAATATATCACAGAGTAACTTCCTCATCTGCATTGTTCATTTTCTTAGAAAGAAAACCCAGAAGTAGCCGATGTTTTACGCTTTCCCTATAACTTTGATCGTTTAAACCGATTCGGGAATATTATATTGTCAAACTTAAAGTCTTTCGGGTGACGCTATTGTAATAATCAAAACACTGACAGTGCTGGTGGGACGATGCTTTTGAAAAGGATAAATATAAGGACCTCGATATACATCGACATAATTATAAAAAAAGTTGTAGAAGTACTGCAGCAACTGCAGATAAATGCACTTAGACAGCTGCCATACCAAGGGACATTAGTTTAAACAATATTTATTTCCATAATTATGCATTTTTATGTGTTACATAGACAGATTGTTCAAGATAAGAGGTACATATACAATAATTAGTAACAGGTAGTTTTATGGTACTTTTGGGTAGAAATTGGATTTGTAAACAAGTCTTATATAAGACTTATGTTAATACATTTCCAAGGTGATGAAAATAATGGCTGGTTCGTACAGTTAAAGTAAAATGCATATTTAATTAATAGAATAAGATATAATAAATATTAAAATAAATGAAAAATGGTGTTCGTGAAAAAGTTTGGTTGCTGCACCTTATTTAAATCTATCTTAACAATAAAAAATAATCGTCAATAGTTGTGGATACTATCTAGCCAGGGAGACTATGCCGTGAAACCAAGGGACATTGAATTTGAAAAGAGGTAGCTGTTACATGTGTACAGCACATATTCTCGTCTAATGCCCATTTAGCGATTGCAGCCGATTAACCCGAGCCCTTTCACACACGTCCGGCCTGTCCGACAAAAAAGAGAACATCTCAGGTAATATATTTTCACGTGCTAGCGGCTATCTAGATCTATCAGTTTTGTCTACTTATGATATGTGGTAGCGTGTCATTTCAGCACGGACAATACAAGTACAATAAAATAAAATGGACTCTCAGATGGACTTAAAATAAATAAAGTAAAATGAAGACAACGCATAAATTTCCGACTCTACCATTGAATGTGGTAACAAACTCTTAATTCCACTGTAACATTTTCCTATGTCAGAACAATACTGTCTGAAATACAACAAATCCATACAAAATGCATGCAAAACGTCAATATAAAATCTCTAAGTATCTTTACCAACGCTCCAGTTGATTAAATAACAAGTCTATCTTTTAATAAAAACTCGTTAAATCATCACATGCATCTAATGTAAAAGAAAAATAAAGAAAATCAGTCTAGCAGTAATCAGTATTAAGCTCGCAAGAGGCTCGCTAGAAAACTTGCGTTTTGCAGACGCATTTAAGAAATTTTGATATCCAAAGACAACTCATGACGGATCCTATATAGAAACAGTTGATTTCTTTTAATTTATTAAGCGATCACCTCATGAAATATAAATGTGAGTGAAACACGGAAAAGACGGTGATGCACGGAATCGAACTCATACTTAGTGTGACAAGTACACGATCTCTTATATTGTGTTGGACCCTTTGTGAGGAGATTAAATTAATAAAGTCTGCAGTCATAGACATTGAAAGGTTGTCACAACGTTTGGAATTTATCACCATCAAGGTAAAACCTTATACTAGTATTACTTGCATTTTACTCAGTAACAATTCTTTCAGTACTTTGCATGGGCGTAGGAGCGTTTTCAACATGGGGGGGGGGGGGCAAACATTTGGCAACTTAGGGTAAAAAATATTTTTGCTCGCTTCGCTCGCAAAGTAACTGTATTATGTCAAAACATGACAATATCCATTGTAAGCACAATATTACATTCGTACATAAATTGTACTCTTAAACGCCAATAATCCTCCTATATCTATATAATAACTGTGAAATTGTGAATTTATGGTTCTGTGGTAATTTGGTTTAGTAATTATAGGTAACTGAAAGTTAATCAGTTGAAGTATAAGGGGGTCGGGGGTATTCCCCCGGGAAAACTGTCTAAACAATGGATCAATCTGGAGCATTCTAAGCGTTCCGAGATAACTTATTTGGTATTAAAAAGGGACCTAAATACAGGGAATTTTAAAAGTTCTTACATTGAAGTGTTTGTACAAAATTTAAATTCCTCGATTTTGAGATTGAAGCTTAATGTGAAAACTTTTGTTTCAAATGCTTTATATATAATGGACAACCTCTCAAAGTCGTAAACGAGGGTTGGAGGACGTTTAGAGTATAATTTATGTCACGAGTGTATTTTTGGCAAACAATGGGTGTTGAAATATTTTTATATAAGGAATTTATTTTGCGAGCGAAGCGAGCAAAACAATTTTTTTTATACGTTTTCACCAAGAACTGAAGGCAAATTGCCTATAACGATATATATTAGGTCGTAAATTATACTTTTCGTCTGAATTATTGGGGGGGGGAGATATGTTGCCCCCCCTATCCAGACATTGGGGGGGGGGGCTGGCCCCCCCTGCTCCTACGCCCATGCTTTGAAAGTTATTCTGGAAAACCAGTCTGGTTTCCCTAAGATTAAGTCAGACCCGAAACCGAAAGTATCATAACACTGTATGATAACAGAATGAGACGTTATAATCAAAAGTATTTATTTGTCGATATGGATTTGATGTGGTGAGTTACTTTATTTTTCACGTTTATCGTCTGTATAGATATGGCCATTCTTTAAAATACATGTGTTTGTGAGAGAAACTATTATAAATACGTTTAGTTGCGTAACTATATTTCTTTGTTGCTGAGATATAAATTATGTCAGACATATTTTCTGACTTTATCAGAATTAGTTTTTATTTTCGCCTCTAATGCACTGTTAGAAACCTAAAACTGACCTTCTCACAACCCCGGTTTTAGGGGATGGGACGCACTTTACCTATCATATGTATATTAAAATGCTTTAATACACGTAAAACCGAATATCAAATAAACTAGTATATACATGTACATGTATCGTTCGTTTTTTTCACTTTATATTTACCAAATATATTTGCACATCTACATAGGTTGTCAGCACTTAATTTAGTACACCCATTTCGCCTAGTTATATATTATGTTTTATCTTATCTATTGAGTCGTGCCATGTTTGAAGTTTAATACTGTGACGTGTGTTTTATGTGTATTTTAATACACCCTATGATCAATACTCATTTACTAAGTATTGCTTATGAGAGAACTACAGTTACACACATTTAAACCCAGATAAACATAGTTAACATGACAGACAAGTTTATGTCTATAACTGTTATCATTTAATATTGAACGGACTGTACAACATATAATTTTTGATGTTTTAGTCACGTATTTAGGTTATTTTGTATTTATATAAAATGGTTACGCATTTCCGACATAAAACGATATAATTTGTTCCTAAGTAGGCAAAAACATAAGTATATTAAGTTCCCTGCCTATCCTACTGTTTACCACATAGCCTAAATACAATTATTTACATATTACTTGAAGTAACCGCGGATCGTTGATTGTCCAGGGTATAAAACAAACGAAATGTCGATTCAATAAGTAATACTAGTACTAATGAAGGATTTGTCCCATTCCAAAAGAATAACGGGGATTACAGTTAAAATCAGTTAAACCTAGATAAGAATAGTTTACATGAAGGACGATCCAATGTTTATAACCGTAATCATTTAACTTTGAACGTACTGTTCATTGTATTTACAAAAATGAAATGTTTTCCTTTAATAGGTCACCTTGTTTGTTTTCAGCATATCATCAGAACTAATTGATTGTGTCAATTTGTTCTGGTCTTAGAATGAATGTGGTGTGATTTAATTTCTCATCCTGAACTGGTCTGGTACAAGTCTATCCTGATCACGATTCTGATCACCTCGGCTTTTTTTGCAATGTATTATTTACCGGAGCCAAACGGAAATGGCCGAACTTTCACGATTGTTATTTTTTGTGTGTGACTGTTAGTCTAGACTTATTTTTAGAACCGAAACTAGCAAGTTCAACCACGTCATTTTGAGATACGACGGTGCATTATAAATTATACTTGAGACATAGATACAATATTTGTTACTTTACACGCTGTTACCTATATCACACAATTTGGTATATGTATTGTATGCATGTACCTTTCTCATATAGATATAGGTATTTGTTCAAGATGTTTATTTTATTGAA
The DNA here is from genome assembly GCA_963678985.1 of Spisula subtruncata. Lineage (NCBI taxonomy): Eukaryota > Metazoa > Mollusca > Bivalvia > Venerida > Mactridae > Spisula > Spisula subtruncata. The sequence continues at coordinate 29,198,894 of OY787665.1, forward strand.
ATTTGGTGTAATTAATATAAAGTCTCATTTTATGCACCCTCTTAGTTACTGTAGTTGCCTGGGTAAATAAGATCGTACGATGGCCATACGATTTTAACAACTCATAAATTCTTCTTTTTCCAAATAATTTTGCAGGGCTCGCCGCCTGGGGCAAAATAGCATTTTTTTAGAGACATGGGTGAGATACAAGGTCGTACCGGGTACGATACCCTAGCTCGTTTCGAATAGATTAATTGGTTCTTTAACGTGCCCGGTGTAAAGAACCGATACACGCGAGACTATCTCTGGGTTTTCTTCCAAGATCATCTCGAGTTTGATGGGAAACACTAAATAGCGAATGTCTCAATCCTAACGTTTTCGCAATAGTCACAGATCGTTCAGGACCTTTGTAGTCGATGTTTGGAGGGTATAGCTAGTTTGCGATAGAAAAAAATCGTGTTTTTTTAAAGATTTCAGAAAATCTATTTATCAGATTTTGGTATAAAATTACACAGAAGTACATTGACTTCATACCTACTCCCATTTTGAATTTCATAATTTTTAGTCACCAATTAAAAGACATTTATTCTTGATTACATATTGAAATTACATGCGTATTTACAGTTTAACGCAGGGAGGTAATCTGGTATTACATTGATGATTTACTATCAATTATTTAACCGTTACAATCCGTGATCGGCGGGATTGAGATTGCTGTTATAAAGACAAGACTTAGGAGGCCCGTTTGATTCGGTTTATTTAGGTGTGTCGCATATAAACAATGTACAGCAACTAAATGTACTTTGTCATATTCATAGACGGGCATCGCATGTGTTAAATTAAGTAGGTAGCAAATACGCAAATATACCGTTATGCGTATCACATGACCGTAAAATTGGCTGTTGCAAGTATCAAGTCTTCTAATTTGATATTTCATACAAAACTACAAATATGTTACATAGAACTTATGAACAAAACTTTTTTAACTCATTTCTGATGTTGCTGAAATTTCAGTGTGTATTAGGTAGATATTTTTCATTCATTCGTGCAAAATTTCATACTTGTATGTTTAGTAAGTACAGAGAAATGTTTAAAAAACACGATTTTTTTCTATCGCAAACTAGCTATATCTATATCGCAGATACGTCGTGCGGCGCTCACAAGGACCTTGTACAGTGGTATGTTGTCCGTACGATCTCCTTGCTATAACCTTATGCTAGCCCAACAAGTATCGACACGGCTAGTAGTTATCTAAATCAGCATGCACATCGTATGATACATGTAGAAGCGAACAGGTCCGAACAACCCCTTCGCCGAGTTATATAGTTTATCTTATATATTGCGTTGTACAACGTCTGAAGTTTAATACTGTGACGTGTGTTTTTTTATTGCATCCAATGAACAATACTCATTCAATAAGTATTACTAATGAGAGAACTAACCCATTCGAAAGAATAGCGGGGATTACAGTTACACTCAGTTTAACCTAGATAAACAAAGTATACATGACAGACGAGCGTATGCTTATAAATGTTATTACATAATATTGCCATGTATTATTTACCGGAGCCAAACGGAAATGGCCGAGCTATCACGATTCCCTGATCACCTCAGTATATTTACCGGAACCAAACGGAAATGGCCGAACTATCACGATTGTTATTTTTTGTGTGTGACTGTTAGTCTAGTCTTATTTTTAGAACCGAAACTACTATCCGACCAACGATTTTTGACAGTTACGTCATTTTGTAAACAATCTATAAATAAGCAGGGTATATCCCCAAAACGATTGACGGTAATCCTATATAGAAGTATGTCCTTGCCAAATCATAAATTTCAACCAATACATGGTTCTGTGGACGTGTTTGTTGACTCTCACTCGGGCGATCAAAGTTCAAAGCTTGTGATGGCCATTAAACTATAAGATTTTTTTCTTGTATTGTAAACGAAAAATGTATACCCTTGGATAAACTGATAAGATATTTATTTTAAAAAATGGAGTTTTTGCCCTATTGTTGTTAAATTTAAACCCGCGGAATTCGAGTAATTGAAATCTCGATTAGGATAGCTGTTGGTTTCTCTTAATTCTTCAAATACACCCTACTATAATTTGAAACTTGTTATTGGCTAATAAATTAAGTCATTTGAAGTTGAGTGAAATGAAAAAGTTGGGGTTTTTCAAGCAGCATTTTGTACACTAACATACTGTGTATGCGATTGAAAAAAAAAGATAAACATAAAAAGTTCTGCTGACGGGTTTCGAACTCACCATGGTTTAATTAGAAAATCTACAAATACTAGACCGTAATCCTCTCGGCCATGATATCTTGCAGAATATATGTAAAGAAATATGCTGATAATCCACATTTTTGCAGACGACATATAATGTAAACATTTGATTGTAAATACAACATGACGTCACTGTCAGGTATCCCTGGTCGGACTGTAGCAAGGTCAACCACGTCATTTTGAGATACGACGGTGCAGAGATAGATAAAATATTTGTTTACACACTGTTACCTATATTACACAATTTGGTATATCGCTGGCTTAGAACCAGAAGGTCGTAACTACAAAATCGATATATTGAGAAAACAAGAGAAAACAGTCTATAATTTTCTCTTTACCTATGGGAAAACATGTTTTTAAAACTTAATTTTGGTCAACATGACAATTTCAGATTTTCATGAAAAACGCCTTGTGAAGTAGATTTCAAATATGCATGAGTCTTATATGGTCGTAAGTGGCACTTACGACCTTCTAATTCTAAGCCATCGAATTACTCATATAGATATAGGTATTTGTTCAAGATATTTATTTTATTGAACTTATGTGTAATTAATATAAAGTCTCATTAAAATGCACCATCTTCGTTACAGTATTTGCCTGGATAAATATTATAAGGTCGTGCGATGGCCATACGATTTTAACAACTCATTCGGGTTCATAAATTCTTCTTCTTCAATGTAATTTTGCAGGGCTCGCCGCCTGGGGCATAATCGAATTTTTTTTAGAGACAGAGGTGAGATACAAGGTCGTACCGGGTACGATACCCTAGCTCGTTTCGAAAAGATCCATTGGTTCTTTAGCGTGTCCGGTGTAAAGAGCCGATACAATCTCGCGTTTCCTACCATGATCATCTCTAGTTGGGTTTTCCAGTTCTAAAATTAGACGGTGTACCCAATGATAAACCAGCGAAAGTAACTAATCTGGTTTCCCAGAGTTTCTTGCGGATAAAAATAGTACGACGTATTCAGGAAATGCATTTCCTGCCATGTCAATTATGAACATATCTTTAAACATTCTGCGTTTATTAGTAAGCACTTTGTAGTGCAGTAGATTCTAACTTATTGTAGTGAATATTAATTCAATGAAGTACCGCAAGCTATAGCTTAAAAGAGAAATGTTATAAACAAAACAAGTGAGCGGTACGACTATACGTTAAATATTATAGTAGTTGCAACAGAAGAAAACAGTTGCAAGATACATCAGAAATTAAGCGTACGCACAAAACACCATAAAATTATAGTCTGTTTCATAATATAGTTATACCACATGTTTATGAACACTGGGTACATCATCTATGTTTTAGAACTGAAAACCGTTATTTCATGTATTTGGACGTGTGATTTTCAGTTTGGACGAGGTAAACATTTGATTTTCTATTTACCAACTTGTGACCCATTCAGCTCAACTAGCGCCACGTTTGCCTCAAGGGTAGCCACATTCAGGTTGTCAACATTTTCTTTGAAAAGATTCCCCAATTAAACAACAAAGCCGGTACTAATTTTTTATGTAAAATGAATATCGTTTACTACATAGCGCTTTTTTAAACAAGCCCTTTCCTAGCATAGCGCTATCGAGAGCTCGTTAGCGGTTTGGTTGGACAATTGGGTCCATGTCATAAACTTGCAAAACCATCTACTTCTTTATATATTTTTCAGAGTATGGAGGATGAAGAGGTCGCCATTGTTGGCATCGGATGCCGAGTGCCAGGGGCAGATAATATAGAGGAGTTTTGGCAGGTACTTGTTAATGGTGAGAACCATATTGTTGATATACCAGCCGAGAGATGGAACAATGATCACTTCTACAATGAACATGGTGAACCAGGAACCACCTTTGTAAAAAAAGCGGGTTTCCTAAAAGGGTGAGTTTATAACTTTATATTCAGTGCCCACCAAAAACAAGTATATGTTGTACTCTAGGAGCACAGAGGTTATTTCTCTACTTTGTTTTTGAAGATTAGGAAAATTTAAATTGATCATGTGTAAAGACCATACATTGATTGGTACCGTAGAATGATGTTTAATATTATGTTTCTCACATAAAAGGTAACTTGGTCATAAAAAGATGGAACTCTTTGACCGTATCGCTGTTTTAATTCAGATTTGTTTTCTTCTTTATTTCTCTCACATTTATTACTCAATTAGTAATTGTAGTTTCAGAAAATTACCTTTACTGTGATCACATGCTAAACAGATATTGAATATTTTAACAAATTATGATTCTGCATCTGTCAAAAAATGTATACTGCTATATTAATAGGCACTGTACATGTATAGTACATGCAGTACACATGGTATATAAATGTAATTAAGGTCGATCGGAAACTAGTGTAACCATTATTGATACCTCCTGTCTGATGGTATACGTCACTTAGTGTGTATGCGAGATGAAAACAATTCAGCTGAGCTGAGCGCACAGCAAGGGATTTAAACTTGTTCCTTTTTATTAGTGTTTACTAGTCTACCGTCAACAATTATTCCACTAAACACATTCATCTAAACCGCGTGCCATATTTTGTTGAAACCTTACTAGAACGATGCTGATCAAGATTGATGAATATTTTCAAATACAATGTACATACTTTCATTTATTTGATAAAACACATGGCCGTCAGGGGGTGTGATTTATTTTCTTGATAATAACTTTAAAAATCTCTTCAAAAACCGTTGTTGGCACAATTTCAAAATAATTTCACAGAAATATTAACTCTAGTAGCTGAGCTTAGATCTCGTATGATATTCTTCGCTCAGTGCATAGTGTTTTGTGATTCCTACCAATACAAGTTTCATTTTGTTACAGTCATCATGACGAATGGGATTATGAGTTTTTCAAAGTGAGCAAAAGTGAAGCAGCGACTATAGATCCACAACAACGATTGGTGTTAGAAAGTGCACACATGGCCTTCGAAGATGGCGGGATTACCAGAGACCAGCTGAATGGTACACAAACTGGCGTATTTATAGGTAAAATCAATACACACATTGGTCAGTGGTCGGTTGATATCAATGTCACCATCGAGAATAATATGTAACCATGTTGCACTTATGGTTGATACTGTACATTCCTACGTAACTTCATTATTCTTTTTCGATTACTTATTAACTTCGTACCGAGATATATACTAAATATGTATATTGACTTGGCTCGTTCCGAAACACGTTAAGCCTAGTGTTTGTTTCAGTCCTTGCATGTTTATTCGACGACCGATTCACCTAACCAGTTTTCGTGGACTGTGGCAAAGGTTCACAACCAGTACCTAACGTCCCTTCTGCAAGGCACTGGCAACTACCCTAAATGTGGAGAAAAATGACATACACAAATGTATAATATGTAAACAAGTGTATGTTCCTCCGTGACCGGGAATTGAACCTGGTTAGCAGGTTACACATCCAGTGCACAAAATACTGACCACGACCGGGGCTTCCATCTTGTGATAATTGCGTCATATTACAGGTGCCATGAACGATGACTATAAATGTTTGTCCAATTGCGATCATGTGGAGGAAACCAACTATTCTGCTACTGGAATGAGTCCAACCTACATATCTGCTCGTGTATCCCACGTGTACAATCTCCAAGGACCATGTATGACAGTAGACACTGCCTGCTCTTCGTCCATGACTGCTGTTCACTTAGGTTGTCAGTCTATCAGGGCGGGTATGTTATTTAAAATGTATTCAATATCATCAAATATCAAAAATTATTTCAGTCATAAAATTATGTATGCATTACCAATCACATAAGTCTAAGAATAGGCTGGGTAGGTTTGTTCACATTCTTATATTTTTATGACAATCACAGAAGTTAGTTATAAAACTTAAAGTTATATAACGTCTGACCGACACAACCACTCGACAAACAGATTCGGCCTTGATGTACTGTTTTGCTAAGAAATAGAGAAGACATAAAACCGCGACAAAGTCAATCTGTTCAATCAGTTTGAGTGCTTCAAAACTGTTTGGCTCAAAACATGTATGCTATCGTGATAAGAACGTATAAAATGTACAGTTATCAGTTATGTCATTGTCCATTTAGGAGAGAGTACCATGGCCGTGTGTGGTGGAGTGAACAGTATCTTAGGTCCAGACGAGTTCATTGTTCTATGTAAGGCGGGTATGTTATCACGAACGGGACAATGTCAGACATTCTGTGATACAGCTGATGGATATGTCCGTGGTGAAGGATGTGGTATTGTTATTCTTAAATCATATAAACAGGTTAGTGAGGAAATCTTTAATTAGGGTACCACAGTTGTTTGTTTATTTTTGTATAAGTCCCAATGTTAGCATTGTAGTCAAAAGATGAGACCGTCACATTACCAAGAAGCAATGCCAGTGCATTGTAACAACTCTGATCTCGTACTTATATGCCTTAGTATTGGTTCGACCAAATTATAACTGCACCAAACGGTCGTTTGTTTTTAGATATTAACGTTAGTGTCAAGAGTCTTTATTTTGCATGGTACAAACTGACTGTCAGATATCAAAGACTGGTATATATACACATATCTTATTCTCTGCATTGTCTTCATTAAAAAATTTGAAATCATCAATATTTCTATTCCACTCTTATAAAGACGTCACTTACATGTAGTACCGGGGTATTCAGATTTGAAGCAGTAAAGTCTTAAACTTTGATTTGTTTTTCAATAGCACATTGGAAGGTAATTTCTTAACAACATCATAGTTTAGTACAATGAAGTCACAATCTCACCATCTGAACGTGAAACTCCTTAGTATAATAACATCATAGCGTCGAGAACAAACAGAAGATGATTTTAATGTGATATATATAAATAGTTAATCGCATGTATATATACAGGCTGTACATGACGGAAACAAGATATGGGGTCTTATAAACACGGGCACTAATCAAGATGGAAGTACAGCTTTATCAATGGCAGCGCCATCTGGTGATCAACAGCTGAATCTTCTAGAGAAGATGTATAAGAAATATAATGTAGATCCTACATCTCTTCAGTATATTGAAGTACATGGTAAATATATAAAGCAAGTCAAATTGATCCCCACTTGTTCAAGGTTAGATAATAGTAATAGAAAATAAACTTGCAATTGGTATAGTGTAAATTTGAATGACGCCTCGAATTGTAGAAGTGGTGAATCTGTCTTCTGACATATACTCGTTAGTTGACAATCAGAAACTTCTCAACCCAAACTGGTTGTTTTAGAAACTAATGACAGTCCTGAGATAAAGCAAAGTACGAGTACATGAACAAGTATGTAGATGTCTTAGCCAATTTGATGGCATAATGCTGTTGTGTTGGCCGTGCGGAGGAGTCGATAATGACGGAAATATTTATTTTACAGGCACAGGGACCCCAGTGGGTGATCCAGTCGAAACAACAGCTCTTGGAAAGTTCATTAATTCCTACCGGAAACCACAAGGATACAAACAAGCCAAAATACGTCGACTTGACAATGCATCTGACACATCATGTGTTGTACCAAACATTCGTATAGGATCTGTTAAGACAAATATAGGACATTTAGAATCTGCCGCCGGTGTTGTGAGCCTGATTAAAGTTCTTCTAATGATGAAACATGGACAATTTGTGCCCAGTCTACATATCAAGAAAGGTATGTCAAACATAAATCGAGAAATCAAGCTTGAAGAATTTGGTTTGTCTATTTCAGTTGATAGTTCTGATTGGCCAGTAAATGAAAATGGTGCAAGGCGTAGCGGTCTGAACTGTTTTGGATTTGGTGGGTCCAACACACATGCGATCGTCACCAGTAAACCACTCATACGGAAAAATCTTGGGCATGAAGTTGATTCTCAAATAAAAGTTATAAGTCTGTCAGCAATGAATAAAGTATCTCTTTCGGCGATGATGCGAAATCTTGACAAATCATTGGAGACCAACATGTACGACTTACGAGATATCTCATTCACATCCGTTTATAAACGTGACCATCTACCATACAGAATACTTTTGTTTGGGGAAAGTACAGATGCTATACGCCAACAAATTGGCATAATGAAAGACGAAGTAGAACAACTTGAACCTGCAGGGCGAAGCCATGTGATATTTTTCTTCGGTGGAGTTGGAACTGCCTGGACAGGAATGGGCAAGAAGATGATGATGGAATGCGCAGTTTTCAGGTCTACCGTAGATATATTAGACAGTCATCTGAGACATTTGACTGGCTGGAGTGTCAGCGAAATGTTCATGAAAAATACCGATTACGATGATCCCTTGGTAAACCACATTTCCATATTTTGTGTGCAAATAGCTTTATTTGAAACATGGAAAAGTTTTGGGGTGGTACCTGATGTTATTGTCGGTCAGTCTGTCGGAGAAATCGCTGCTTCGTATGCATCAGGCGCATTGAGCATAGAGGAGGCTATACACGTGGTGTACAACAGATCTGTAGAATTAGCTAAATGTACTGGTGGAGCTATGTTGGTTGTTGGCAATATACATGTAGAAGAAGTGGAGAAAGTGTGCAGAAGGTATCATGGCAATGTGAACATAGCTGTTTATAACAGTCCAACATCGTGCACATTATCCGGACCTCAAGATTTGATAGAAAAGGTGAAAAACGACTTCAAAGAAATGACAACAAATGGGTCGGAAATATTTCTGAAACCATTAGACGTTCATTGTGCATACCATAGCAAGTATACTGAGTCAAGCTTGGGCGAATTCAGGAAGGGGTTTGGAATAATAAAGCTTAAAACCAGTACAGTCACCCAAATATCTACCGTAACTGGAGAAGAAGTGGCTGGATCTGATTTACAAACATCTGAATACTGGGAAGACAATATACGGAAACCGGTAAAACTCATGGAAGCTGTAAAGGCGTCAATTACAGAAAATCATAAAAATATTTTTGTTGAAATAGGTCCAAAACAAGTTCTCAAGGCGCACTTAAAGAATATTTTACCTGGGGTAAAGGCAGTATCATTAGCATCTATGATTGAAGGAGGTGAGATAACATGCTTATACAGTTCTCTAAATAACCTTCATAGTGCTGGTGTTGATATTAATTGGGAGCAAATTGTTAGAAAGGGTAATATCGTTCCAATACCAAGATATGCTTTCAATAAAACACAACTGCTACACATTCCTTCTGGCAGAGCATTAGGTCTGAGAGGTATTGGAAGTTCTAAAGATACGCATATGTATGTGCGTCAAGTCCCGAGCAGCAGGGATCAGTTTTGTCTTCTTCTTGATCCTGACATAACTCCATTTGTGTTTGAGCATTTCATCTTCGGAAGAGCATTAGTCCCTGGCTCATATTACGTCGATGCAGCTTTTAGACTTGGCACTTGTACTTCGCATTTGAATGCATATGAAATTAGCGTTTCAGTTGAATTTCTGAAATCCGTCATGCCGGAAGTCAAGCGTCATCAAGTAATGGACGTCGTAGAGTCATTTGAAGACTGTGCTTCAGTGGAATGTCGTCAGTGGCTCGTTCGTCACGAAGAGACCTTTGTTTGCAAGATAACAATAACACCATGTGCTGACTCATTTGATATTCGGAGGGACATTTCTCAAATAAAATCAAGATGTTTAACACATAGAACAAAAGACGAAAGCTACGAATGTTTGAAGTTGATGAATTTTACATACGGTGAAAAACTTCAATTAATGAATCAGACGTGGTCATCAACCAACGAATGTCTCACAGAATTCGACCTTCCAGATGTCATATTAGATGAACGGAAGTTGACACACATTCACCCATCTGTTTTAGACGCACTATTTCAAACGTTTGGGGTTCTTAACAGTGGGTCTGCAGGGCAAACTTACATGCCTTTAAAAATTGATTCAGTCAAGGTAAATCGAGCGCTTCAGAAACACATGTTTGGATATGCTCAATTAGTCCGCACGTCAACAAAAGGAAAGTTTTTCAACGCATGGCTTCTAACACCAAATGGAGAAACACTTGTCGAAGTTAAGAATTTCTTCATAAAGCATATTTCCGATGAAAAAGAAACTTATCAATCAATGGCTTACACGTTGATTTGGAACGAATTTTCCCTCGGGACTACGGTAAAAAATCCATATGCACAAGGGAAAGACTCAAAGGGTATGCTGGTAATTGGTGACACAACGTTCTTTGATATCTACACATCGTTGACCGGTGTCAAAGCAGATTTTCACCAAATTAATGATGAAACTATTTCCATTGATCGCTATGAAGTTGTATTACTAAATGCGATTGGTGTCGAAAACCAGAAAAGCAACGTAAATGTTTACGAAGAATGTAAGAACATTGTCATGGTCATTAAGGCATTGATAGAGAGTGCTCACAAGAACATATTCGAAGGTTCAATATTCGTTGTGACCGAAAATGTAGGAATCATTCCTTCCTCGAATATAACTTTATCCAATCTAGTTGGTGCCGTGCTGTGGGGTATGGTTAGGTCCGCTGTCCACGAGTATCCTAACCTGGATCTCCGCCTTGTTGGTACGACTTTAATGCCTGAGAATGTAGCTGTGTTACATAAACTGACACAGTGTGACTGTTCAGACACCCCAGAGATAATGATTCGTGACGGGAAAATGTTCTACAGTGAAATGGTTAACTTTGATATCCAAGGTACCCCAAACATCGTTCGGACCTCGTCTTCGCAGTGTGACGATATCATACTAAAATCAGAAAGTACTGGATCGCTTGAAAATCTGTACTTTTCTTTCAAAACCTATGGACAAACGGTATATGGAAACGGTGGCAAAAAGTGTACACTTCACTTGTGTGCGTTTTGTCTTCATGATCCCTTTCTTTACCCTGTAACGTTAGAAGAAGAAGATGATGAAAATATTGATATGAATTGCTTTGAGCGTAGTGGACATTCAATAATGTGTGTGGAGGGTATTGGACAACCAATTGATGGTCAAGAATCAGTTCTTGGGTTTTGTTTGCCAATACAGGTATCGAATCAAGTGTCAGTTCCAGTATCATGCACATATGCTATCAATCAAATATCATATTTTCCCGGTATTATGACACTTGGAGTGTTACTCTATCATATCCTTCCTATATGCGACCAATACTCCAGTACATGTGTCGTTATTGATAAGAAGGGAACGTCCAAAGTATTTGTGGAGTATATGTTGTCCAAATGCAAATGTGTATCCGTGCATGACAAGAGCTTGATTGAGGAAAGCGGTGACATCAAAGGAGAAATCGTAGTATTGTTAACAAAACTTTCTCGAAAGCAAACCAAAACATTGGTTGAGAGAAATACTGGAGTTATTTGCATTGTCTCTTACGAACAGATGTTGCCTAGAGACAACAGGGTGTGGTTGGATCGAATTGCACCCCATTTGGTACAGACTGTTCTTCATACAGAGGATGTATTTAAAGAGACGTCATTAGTTGAAGCAGTGCCTACTGTGTTTAAGCAGTTGACGGAAATGAATGCTGAAACAACAGCTTTCATAGAAAATGAGTCTAAGTATGCCGAACCGAAATGCGGAGAAGTTTTCCATCATCCGTACAAAGTTAAGTCACTTCGGTACCAATCTGTTCCAATACCATTAAAGGTATCTGAACATGAACTCTTTCGCCCAAACTGTTGTTATATTGCCGTCGGTGGGCTTACTGGACTTGGATGGGAACTGGTACGGTATTTAGCAGAAATGGGTGCTGGTTTCATTGCCACGATACAGAGACGAAAGCCTTCCGTCGATCAACGGCAGAAAATAATTGACTTGACAAGCAAATATCATTGCACAATTATACCTTGTTTAGCAGATGTTACAAATGTAGACAACCTAAAAGATGCATTAAATGAACTCAATGCAAAACTTGGTGATGCAGTAGCAGTGAAGGGTGTTTTACATGGCGGTGGTGTACTTGATGACTGTTTATTGACAAATATGACTGAAGAGAGTGCTGAGAAAGTACTAAATCCAAAGATACTAGGAACAATGAACCTACATGAAGTTACAAAACATATGGATCTTGACTTTTTCATCATGCACTCGTCAGTTGTGTCTGTGATAGGAAATCCAGGTCAGTGTAATTATGCGGCTGGAAATGCTTTTATGGACGCGTTTGCTTTTTACCGTAGATCACATGGGATGTGTGCACAGAGTATCAACTGGAGCACACTGTCCGTCGGTATGGCCGCTGAAAGCAGTCATGCAGAAAAACTGAAGGACAAAGGATTCTCTTTCTTATCCGTTGACGAAATTCGACGATGCTTTATGAAGGCAATTATGACCAACCGCACGCAGATTGTATTTGGCAAATTTGATTGGACTATGTTGAAAGATGGATCGTTTACTAAGAGCAACCCTAGAAAATATTCCTCACTTACCGGGAAGTTTTCGGGAAAAAAGAAAATCAGCCGCACATTTGACATTGCCGCTTTCCACAAAGGCGACATTGCAACACGTTTGGAAATGGTTCACGAGCTTGTCAGAACAACAATTGCTAATGTGTTTGTGGGCCCCAGTATTGAAATATCCGAAACTTTAGTATTTGGTTCCCTTGGCATTGATTCAATGGCTTCAATGATCTTTGTTGATTATATACGCCAAGCAACTAAACTACAAATTCCTATCTCTATGTTATACTCAGATACGACCACTGTTGGCTCTATAGACAGCTTTATATTGAATCACTTATCGGACCCTTCATACAGCTTTAACCTCGAAATTTCGAATGACGAAGAAACACAGCAGTTGTCAAAATACCTGGGAGGTGAGGTTCCATTCACACAAGCTAGTCTGTTAGATGATTTCAAAAAGGACCCATTTACTAGAAATATTATGCGACAAGTTGACATTGAGATTGTTGAAGAAAAACAGACATTGCAACTGAAAGACTGGGCAATAATATTTAATCATCTTTTGAAAATTGAACCGGACCTTCGTCGAACGTTTCGGATGGACGAACAACCATATAGTTCCTGCTTACTGAGTGATGTAGAAATGCCTTTAGAAGAGGTCCCATTTGACAGTTTAGAATATGCCTTTGCAACAGATGAAAGACAGGACATTCATATGGATATAACTAAGGTTATTCCTGTTTGTGTTAAGGTAGCTATATCTGGGGACAGAACTAGATTGCGTTTTTTCCTGCATGGTGTGTTAGGAGACCTGCCTGCTGTGACGTTCATATTTCAACAATTTTCTAAAGTTGCTAGAGCTTACGCAATGGGATATCCACTACCAGAACGGAATGAAGAATCTATTCCCCCTGCAACTGCCTTCCGAAATGCGTTGATACCACGAGCTCAAACTCTGCACACATTTTGGAGCGAGGTGTTCAGTAAGGATATTCAGCCATTCACTTTGGGTAATAGCATGAACTGGAATCTTGATGAGACTTATTGGACTGAGATTGCAGTGAATGTCCCACAAGAAATGGCGAAATCGATTATTGTAGCCAAACATATATCAGTATTCAACTTCATTGCGTCGGCTTACATGGCACTTCTACACAAGGAAACGAACAGGGACTACATTCCACTCGTGACGTACGTTGATATGCGTGGGCATGTCCAGGACCTGAGGAATTCCATCATAAGCTGTTCTAATGGGGTACCTATTCTCGGGGACTTCAGACATTTAGGAAGCGTGGCGAAGTATCTAGAATCTAGCGCAGATCATCTAAACAACATAACACAGAACAGCGCATATCCTTACGATCTTATCCTGAACGAAATCCAGTCTGATGCTTTAAAAAATGAGATCGGTCGACATAGGATTATCATGGAAGATCTCACAAACATAAACCAAATCAGAAAGGTTGATAGAAGCATTCTTAACTACCAAATGTTCTTCAAACGACATGTGTATGAAACCTCGTTACACGTTCTGTATGACAAACAAACCTGTGACATCAGCCTTGAACTTGGGTACAACTCATCGGTTGTAAATCATGATGTTGCTCAGAGAATGTTGGATGATTTGGTTAAAGTCATGCGTGCGTTTAAACAAAGCCCAGATGCAGAAGTGATGCACATTATAAGCGAACTTGACTCTACTAGGGCGACTGAAGCTAATGACGAAGGAAAATAGTGGTTTAGTAATTAAATCATGATTGTGTTCAAATTCAGATAGTGTATGTGACATTGTGCAAAGTTCAATTTTTTAATAGCTCTTTCCATAGGAACCTACTGTTTTCATCTAAATGGTCCCAAAACACTATCTGACAAGGTTACCGCGACGTTAGTCGCCCGCGCGTTTGCTCAGCCACATTTTAAGATAATTTTTAAAACTCCCTGGCACGAAACGTGCGAATGGATTCAACAAAGCACGAGCTTGTGAATACGTAGAAATAATAAGAATTGTAACCGATACAGACTATTCTATGCTATATCTATTAATGAGGATAAAACAATTTTTAAATCTTCATACAAGAAAAATGATTCCAATGCCCATATTCTTCCTCGCATGAACTATTGTTGTACTATTTGGGTTAGCTGCAGTACAGAACTTCTGAATAATACGTACAAATTACAAAGGCGTGCGGCCCGAATAAATATAGACAAAGAATTCGATTCACCAAGTGATTATCTATTTTCACAGCTTAATTGGGTGCAATTCTCTAACAGAATCAATTACAAAAATCAATTTTACTATATACATCCATCAAGCACCTCATTCCTGATTACATATCACAACTTTTCAAACATACAGAATATTTCATCGTTTAGATCTGATGAACATAAACTTCTTCTTGTTCCTAAACCAAGACTTAAATTTTGGAGAAATCCCTTGACATGTTCAGGGTCAAAACTTTGGAACACTCTTCCTTTTACTGTACGAACTTCTAATACCTCGCATATCTTTAAAATTAATCACCTTAAGTGGTGGTATCAATAAGATACCTAAATTCAACTGAAATTATTATAAGGCTACTATTGATCATACACGTTTATATTCTTTGCAATTGTTTTACTCTTGCATATTTTGTTTTGCTATTGCTTGTTTGATGTACAAACGTATATATACAGTGGCCACCAAAACTAAGTATACATATTGCAGAACAGAGAAACAACAATGTTATTGAAGACTAGGAATAGTTTTCTTTTGTCAAGTGTAAAGACAATATATTGATTGCTACCCAAGATGTAAAATATTTCTTTCCTGGCTTGAAAGACAACTTGGTCATACAAAGACGGAAAACGCAGCACCTTTCACCCCATGGTTATTTGAATTCAGAACATTTTTATCTTTATTTTTATCACGTGTTTGACTCGATTAGTAACTGATTTTTTCAGGAATTACTACGACTGTGACCGTCTGATAATCAGATATTGAGTAATTTAACAAATTATGAGCATGCATCTGTCAAAAAGTGTACACTAATTTTGGTGGACACTGCATAAATTGTGCTATTTTGAAAGAAGCTCACATGTAAGGAAGACTTGGCGTGCCAAAAATTGTAGCCTCTATAAATAAAGTATCATTATTATTATTATTATAAAGACTGAAACAAAAATGTTTTTTAGTTAGGAATGATACAGTTATCTGCGCCTTTAATCTGTATCACACAAAAACCCGAGAAGTTTACCAGTGGGTTACTGCATTTCATTCTGTAATAGATGATGCAAGTGTGATTTGGGATCATTTGGTGAATTCTTAAACTCATGACTGGTTAATGATCATCGAGAGGTTAATTGACCATATCTTCATAATTTGTGTCAAATATTAGTATTAATAGTGTGAATTGTTGATATTGTATTGTTATTCAGAGAATATTACATTCGGTTGTCGTATGATGTCAAAGAAATGTTGACAGTCGTCATTTATTGCAAGCTATCTGTGATTTGTTTTATACCCGTGAATTGTTTGTTTTGGTTATTGTGTACAAATATATTATGCGCCAGTCTCCTTGAAAACCTACTTTGTTGACAGAAGAAATAATTTTGAGGTTTTTCATAGTGTTAAAGAAAAGAATAATGTTAATGACGCAAATTGCTAAATAAATGTTAATAATCTCTTTGAGTTTTGATGATGTTACAGCTGCTTTTGTAGAGTCAATATTCAGAGTTCACACATGTCATTTAATCGTCGTTCGACGTTACAGTAACAAGTATTTCACAATTGCGCTATTAAATCCTGAAATTAATTGTTCAAAATAGCGATTTGCTTTAGCATTTTGTTTAAATTTTAAAAATATGTATCAAAATCCGGATGCTTACATTGAGAGGTAAGCTATTACTGTTTAAAACAACTTACTCCTCTCTTTTAACAATCAGGGTATCACTCCAAAATGGGTCATAATAGCAACGAATTAAGCGATTATACACAATTCATAGAGCATTTTTAAGCTTAGATATTGTACTACATGTATTTGAGTAAATTATCAAAAGTGGAATCAACGGATACATATATTTTCTTATTTTGGAGTTTTTGTTCAAAACCATGTTTTCTATTGTAATTACATAATACCAAAACAGCAGGTTGTACCGGAGAACGGATCATATAAAACATGTTTGTCTAATTAATCTCTTAACTTTAGAGTTCATATTAGTATGTGGCTTAGTGATTAATCTATTCGCTGTCCATCGCTTTTTTATCCGATTGAAATGTCCAAAACATTAGAAGTAATATGTTATGGATAAACCATGTTTATTGAGCCGTGACAGAAGGTTACACTTATTAGTCATGGTATGTGAATACACCTGGTTAAAATCTCTTTGGTATTGGATTGGTTACTGTCATTGATCACATATATTGCCTAAACCTTAATACATACCCTATATCTATCCTTTGAAAGCAAATCAACCTTCCTGCATAAATTAGTCACGGCTCAAAACATTGTATATTTATACGGTATTTCATTATTTGTATACAAATGACAGACATACGAGTAATTATGCATGAAGACATGAGATTGTAATAAATGCATACATGTAGTGCATAGTGCTGATTGTTTAAGTTCAATGTATGCCAGGTTTGGTTAAGTACGTGTATCAGAGACACACTTTCGTTTAAAAGCACGTGAGGTGAATGCGAATTACTTTAATCTTACAGACTAAGATAAGTTAAGATTTGTACTGGCTTAGGTGAATATGATTAAAACCAATGCCAAGCCCTGTTTTAATATTTTAATATATATATAATGATGATAATGTCTTATATTATTTCACATGAGTTTCCTTGTATCCGGGTTAGTATAGCGAGTACGTATAATCTTATACGTAACGTGTGTAATATAAGGTAAACTACATGGACACGTTTTCCCAATAATTTGATTTGTATTTTGCGTTTTAGTGTCGTACGATATAAAGATTATATCACGAGTTGTCAATTGACATATTTATATTAAACTCGTTCAGGAAATATTATAAAGCTCGCCAGAGGCTCGCTTAATAAAATTTCCAAACTCGTTTAATATGAATTTTTATCAATTGACAAATCGTGATAGATCGTGTATAGACATGCATAATGATTTTAATATTTTTTTTATTAGTTAAGCTTTTTTAAATGTTACACAAAAGATATTGTGATACTAGTATATAATGTACACCTATACTGTAAGAAATCTATCTAATCAGACCATTGTTAATACGTAGAAGAAAATAAAATACTTTCAATTCCATTTTTGTTCTAACATTCTAGGGACAATACCACCACCTTTATAATGATTTTGGTCTAATTATACAGTTTTCCTACTTACACTTAGCATCTGAAACACGATTAAACAAGGTCTCTCTTAGATAGATTTCAATGATTCTTGTGCAATAGTAATTGTTAATGGTTTAAATCATTATGATTGCTGTTAGAACTACTCTGCTTCCTTATTTGCCCCCCCATTTCATTGAATGTATTATGTATCCGTGTATTTGAATGCGGGAATAAATGTGTTCATGAGTAGTATGCATATGTTAATGATATACTTTGATGAAATAATACATTGATGAATTAATACATGAATATGATATGTTGTGATTAAAGGATATGTCTTGTATGCATAAAATGTATAAATAGTATTAAATATCGCTGGCTTCGAATGAGAAGGTTGTAGTTACGACCTTATAAGACCGGTACGTAGTGGTGCATGTACAAAATAAGTTTTGAACTGTTTAGTACTGTAATATTAATGTTATTGATTTTGTATTAGTGTTATTGGTTGAGAATGCGTTTTATTAGCTGACCTGTCGCTTAGTGACATGGTAAGCTTTTGTGATACTGGTCTCCCGTCTGTACACTTTGTTCACATTTTAAACCTATATTGTATGAAACTTGTCGCACTAATGCTTATTTGTTTTCGTTCCCAGTAGGACATAGGGCTACAATAATACATGCATGTTACTTACGTCAATTTTTGTACATTGTCTGTTCTTCTCCCAAAGATAATTCCACCATTGTGATCATATGTGATATGTCAACATAGCCCTACGTCATGTTGTCCTAGGCCTGCAATTCTTTCTTTGTATGATTGGCATCCTTCGAACAGCAGTAACAATGAGCGTCTTGAACATCAGGGCACTGTTTTATCAAAGGACTTACGAACATTTTAAACTTACGCTACAAATTTAAATTCCTTATAATGCGGTTACATCTGCAAATGAAGGAACCATATTGTTTAAAATCATTAACTGAATTAATTAACTTATGATTTTTACCTATTGCTTTACCAGAATTTGAAGCAATTACATAATTATAAAGGATTCAAATTTGAACATAAGTTTACGATTACCGTAAATGCTTTGATAAAACAGTGCCCTGAACAACGTCTTTCAATTGAATTACACATAATGATACATATATTTTGATTTCACAAACACCGGATACAAAAAAAATGAAAAATGCAGTTATGCATTTGTTGTATTAGACCGACGACCTAAACAAAACGTCTTTCAATTGAATAACACATAATGATACGTACATTTTTGTTTTGTATCCGGTGTTTGTGAAATCAGAATATATGCCCATAACGTACATTATTTACTGCATCATTTGTTATTCAATGAAAACAATGTTACAACTTTTGACATTTTTACAACTACTTATAATTATTTGTTTATTCTATTTTAATAACTAGTTATTGGCGATTTAAAAATTGTAATTTCACGGATTTATGATTATTAATCATGAATAGGCTATACAGTGCTGAATTAACTGGTGACAATATTTTTGATATGTAGCCAGGTTTCAGACAGCCAGACATTTTGCTAAACATTACACCAATTTGGTTTGACCTAAACGACTTGGTCACTGTCACATTACCCTGGTTAGACTGTATAGGCGTACCTGTGTGCAGTCCAGTTATGATCAAAATACAGTGACGTAGTGGATCAATCCACTATTACCTTGTTAAACAAGTACAATTGCTCATACCAACAGTTCTATATCCAACTAAAGTCAATCCTATTTAAGCACTGGTTTTAATCTTTTGGGAACACATAAACGATGACGTCACTGCCAATACATCCTAACTTGACTATATACTGTGATTGCCATAACAATAAACCGTATTAACTGACCTTTGTTTTGTTTTGAAATCATCAAATATTATCAAATCACCTCAATTTTGATGAAGGTGCCATGGGCTTATCTTTAGAAAAGGTAAAATAAAGTATATATAAAATATACGTGTCACCCCTTTTGAAAGGGTCAGTCAATTCTGACTTATGAGACACTTACGTATAATGCATGCTTTCAGTACCTTCCCGAATCCTTTCTCGTAACGCTGGGCGCCTAGCAGAGATGGGCCTACGGTCACCATTAATCTAACTAGCTGTCGGCTGACCAAACGGTCTCATCAGTTCAAAACCGGCTTCCGCCGAGATTCGAACCTTCGACCTTCTGCTTCCTAGGCGGACGCCCTAACCACTCGACCACAGTTGCGGTTAGATGAATCAAATCTATGATGGTATGAAGCAAGTATTTACGATATAAATTGCATTGCCTTGTACATACCGGTGTCGGTCTACGTCAGTCGGTCGGTATAAAAACTAAACTATTTCCAGTCAATACTTCATTAATGCCTGAGCATAGGATCTTAACATTAACAACGGTGTGTAGTCATCAACAGTTGATACGCAATATGGTAACTGACCTACTCATCTAGACACAACTGAGACGATGACAGAAGGATGGCTTCAAATAGATAGCATTGTACTTCACATCTCGCACTGAGGAGCACACCCCCTTCATCCCAAGGTCAAACACAATACAGCTTGGTTTACAATTTGCTTTACTAAGTCTAGTGGACTGACATCAATATAGAATAAATATATCATATAGATACTATACATTGGTATAGTTGAAATAACTTCTCGAAGGAACTGTCATCATTAGTCTATAGAGTTTACAACATGAGGCATTTCGAAACAATTATCAAACTAATTAACGGTTCCCCACCTGTATGTTAGACCATACACATTGGTAGACACTGTATAGTGGAAATATTCCCATACTTTCGACGAAACCGAAAGTAAAAATTATAATAGATTTCGGCAGACGGTTTAAAGTGTTTAATCATTATGATGTAGGTATTTATGTTTTCAAGTCATTTCATTCAGACAAATCATCTCATAAAACTACTGATAAACTACAAACAACAGTATAGGTTTTTGTACCAGCTACCCAGCAGGCACACAACATTTAATCCACGTGGATTAAACGTTGAATAAACGTTGACAATCGTTGCAACCATTTTCAACGCGAGTACAACCTTATATCAACGAAAAACTGAATGGTTTCTTCTTCAACGTTGATAAAACGTTGAATAAACGTTGGCATTCGTCAGAAAGTTTCTTCTTAGCTTCAAAACAAGGATTATAAAGGATTATATCACCATACTGGATTCTTATCAGATAAAAGTAAATAGCTCAACAGGAGATTGATAAATTGTGCACTTAATACATGGACTTAACATCACCATAAATTTGCCAAAGAGATTAAATTGATTATTGCAGATCTTAGTGACTATAACATCCTCCTTTAATGGTGAAGCCAGCAAAACTATTAACCAAGTGCTATACCTTATGTTCAACTAAAGATCAGAAAGGCCAGATTATAAATAACGGTTACTATAGAATTTGCCTTTTTGAAAGTTGTGGTTACTTTGTACAAGACCAAGACTGCTTGTACAGCCAGTGTTGCTATACGGACAGGAGTTTTATGGTGGTAATTAACTAAATACCAGCAGCGTTCCCGAATCAACATTTAAACTAGGATATTACAACTGACCACAGCTGTAGAACAAGTGATTTTATATACAGTTCTATGAAACGGCCTCAGTGTTAAAATCGACAGAAATGTAAGTAAAACTATACATGTATATTGATTTTATTACTTCATATGCGCTTCATTATGTCATAATTTTTATCATATTTTTATGGCCGGTCCATTGAAGCATATCGGTGGCTTAGAATGAGAAGGTCGTAACTACAAAATCAATATTTTGAAAAAACAAGAAAAACTGTCAGATAATCACTATGTTCTATGATTTTCAGAACTATATCTTTCATTTTAGGTCTAATTTATTTACATCATAGACAGAAAATATACTACCTTTCAAAAATATACTGGTAATCTAAGTCATTTAGGGTGCTAAACTCATGAAAATAGCATTTCTGATACCGCGCCACAAACCATCATGCCTTGAGAAATTGAAATGTCCTTGAATTTACGCATCAGTCAGTTGCAACCACAGCCCCCTACCCCAGGGATGGAGGTCAATACACGGGGAAACGGTCATGTTATTACCTTCCAGCTGGACGGCAAATGTGGCAGATTCTTTGTCTGAACCACTTCCCCGGGAACAATATTTAGTTCTCAGGGCCAGGGAAGTACCGGAGATTTTAGAAACAGCTGTCACCCACTTCAATTTCATACTAAAATAACATCGATAAATTGTGAACACAGGTAAATCAACTGATGTGGGTCATACCAAATTTTCCCACCTTTCTTGTTATCCTGGGCACACTATTTCATAATGTTTTATTGATCAATGTATTTTCAGAAGCTGTTGATCAGTGTCATCTTAGTACTAAGTAAATGGGGGATCAAGAAGAAGAAGACAGGAACTAAAGAAGGCGAAATAGGCTGCCAAGGAGAGACGGGCTAGGAAGGAGGCGATAGACTTGGGCTGATAATGTCAATTGCTTGTTAACTTACATAGACAACAAATAAAATAATAATTTGATATTTGTTTGAATTTGAATATTTATGTAAAGTTGGTAGTGATGAACCTCAGATGTATTCTAAAACATGCTGACTTGTTCATTTGACCAGGAAGTTTGGTACATATTAAGCTTTCCGTTTTTACTTATTTATTTACGGTCGATTGGGAAACCAGTTTTTCTAACTTATATTAATCACTTTCGACACCTCATTGCTGATGTTATCCATCACCAAAAAGGTATACAAACTGAGAGAAGAGATGCAAGTTTCCCTTTTATAGGGAATTACTGGTACCATTTAAAGTTCATCTTTGGTATGACACGGCCACACATAGGATCGAACCAAGAACCTCACACACTCGAAGCAGACACTCTACCACTAGGCCATCAAGATTTTGTGATCACTTTTCAGATACAGATTTTCTGGTATCATTTTAAATTGCATCTTTGGCATGACATGGCCACACATGGGATCGAACCCAGGACCTCCTTTCACACTCGAAGCAGACTCTTTACCACTATGCCATCACGGTTTTGTGATCACTTTTTGTCCGCTTTTCAAGTACAGAAATTCTGGCGGACAAAGTTTATGCAACCTTATTTCAACGTTGATGCAACCTTATTTCAACGTTAATGCAACCTTATTTCAACGTTAATGCAACCTTATTTCAACGTTAATGCAACCTTATTTCAACGTTGATGCAACCTTATTTCAACGTTAATGCAACCTGATTTCAACATTGATGCAACCTTATTTCAATGTTAATGCAACCTTATTTCAACGTTAATGCAACCTTATTTCAACGTTGATGCAACCTTATTTCAACGTTAATGCAACCTTATTTCAACGTTGATGCAACCTTATTTCAACGTTGATGCAACCTTATTTCAACGTTGATGCAACGTTATTTCAACGTTAATGCAACGTTGCATTTAGGTTGTATTAACGTTGAAGTTTCGTTGCAACATAGTGGTTGCAAATGAAACGCTTATACAACCTTATTTCAACGTTGCCCCGCAACGTTTATTCAACGTTGTATAAACGTTGCTGTGCCTGCTGGGTAGCGTGTATTTCAATATTACGCATATTAAATTAATTAAATCAGTAATCACACTCATACACATACTATGGCTGCCAAAAAATGGCCTTAAGACAAAGGCACTTATTATTAGTCTTTAACAACAATATATATAAAAACACATGTATAAAAGTCACTATCCATGCATTGTCCATAGCCATCGTCTCGACACGCACACAAACACTATTTCTCACTCTTAAATGTACGAACAAAACTACGTTAAACTGTAATATAAAAGAACAGTTTAAGCATAAAACATATAACTTATCACAGGGTTGGCGGGTCGGAAAAGTACGACCATCAAAGCTATCGATCCATCTAACACGCTATCTGGACATCAAGTGACCACCAGTCACTAAAACTAGTTAATAATCCGTGCGTATATAATACGCACAGATGATATCCAATCATTTGTATAATTAACCGTGTAAACCAAAAAATACATTTATATTTGCATAACATGCAGAAATGTTAATGAGGCATTCCCTGTAACTAGCATAGTTTTCTCTACTATCATATTAAATGAGCTAAATGTACAAAGCACTGTCAATTATCATAATTTGTGAGAGGAAAGTGTGCGCAAATATGTCTCTAAAATGTTAAAATATATTCAAATCACAAATAATAATTGATCGCTTCCAGCGATTTATTATCATGTGGTCAAAGGGAAACAACTCGTATCTATTTTGGCTCGTTACGGAAATACATTTTCATTCGTTTCTCGGTAATTAGTGGTAGCTTTTTGTTGAAAATTTGAGGAGTTTAAGCGATACTGATTCTCATTTAATGTATAATTTTCCTGAATCGATTTAAACTATCAAAGTTATAGGGAACGCCTCTTAAAAGCGTAGTAGTGTATAAATACAGAGAAAATCCGTAACGGACGGTAAAATATGCACGGAAGTTTTCATTAATAGCACCTTTGATCGTATTGTAAGTTGTACGAAACTTTGTGTATTCGTAAAACATAAATTTATTAATAAAACGTTCAGTGGCTTTAATAGGTCAGTCGTCACAGATCATGATCTCTGACAGACCGTAGATGAGTAGATTAACAACAGCCTCTAATATGTCATTGACAGATACAAGAATTAGAACATGAATTTATAGGTAAAAGTGCCACATTTCAAAATCACAAAGCAGGTTTTTGCAACATTCTTAAAACATTCTTCTCGCTAAAATACCTTAAATTTATCAATAACATTAAGATAATAAAAATCTAGATAAACAGTTGCAACTTGTTCAAACAGGGATCATGTACATATAATAATATGCACCACTGCACAATGACGTATGTACTCAAAAGTAATAGCAGCGAATTCTGACAAAAAATAAACAACAACTGAATACACTATTTCTTCACAGTCATATCTTAGGCAAAAATACCACCTGTACTTTTATTAAAATCATAAACAGTATAAAACATAAGCAATGTATAAAGTATGCACAGCAAATTTGTAACAAAGATTTCTCCCCCCCCCCCCAATAAATGCTCTATCTATTGTTTTATCTGTTTTATATACCCCCGTAAAGATATGAAACACTTCCTGAGTGTTTCAATATGCCGACAGTTGCAATAAATGACTTGAAGTTAAAGGAGATGGAGATATAATCTCACGAAAACAATAAATAATAAATTAGTGATTGTCAAAAATTCAAAGTGTATTAGGTACATCAAAAATATATGACACAGTATAAAATTGTGAATTAGGTTAAAGATGACCAATGATCACAATATTAATACAAACATTCTACATAAC
The DNA here is from genome assembly GCA_963678985.1 of Spisula subtruncata. Taxonomy (NCBI): domain Eukaryota; kingdom Metazoa; phylum Mollusca; class Bivalvia; order Venerida; family Mactridae; genus Spisula; species Spisula subtruncata. Next base: position 29,224,071 of record OY787665.1, read on the forward strand.
AATTGAGTACATAAAGACACACAGATGTGGCATTTCCAAAATAAGGGTACATTTTAGCCTTAAACTACCTTCGATGGCCACACAGAACAGAACGCTTGATGTGTTACATGTATATCTTTAACAATGAAAGTTTTCTCGGGAGTATGTCTCAAAACTACGGCTTCAGCCAAGAATTCCAGGACAAAATGGCCGAAAACCTTATTGCACGGAAAGTACCATTTTCACAACTTGCATTAAACAACTTTAGATAAGAGTCATGTGTGAACACAACTAGTTCAAGAACAACTAAAGCAGATATATCTGGGAACACAAAAATGAAAGATAAACATGAGAAAAATGGCATTCTGAACAAAATGATATTATTGAGAAAACGTAACACGTGCGTTTCTTTAATATTATGTACTCAGTGCAACATAACATAACATAACATAACATAACATAACGTAACGTAACGCAACACAACGTAACGTAACATAACAAAGCAAAACGTAACGCAACGCAAGATAACATAACAAATGTTCAACGTATGTATAGCAAAATAAAAACTTCTGAATATACTTTTTCTTGTTTTATCTTGGCAAAAATACCACCGCAACATTAAGATCGGGAACCATGTTTTGTGGCTTCCCAGACGCAAATATAAACGGACTTCTCAATCGTTTGTAAGGTAGCAAGCGTCAACAATGCAATAAAATACTGAATAATAACACAGCGCAACAATCCGATATAATGACGTTAATGTATATATCACATGAATATCCTTGTATTCCGGTTAGTATAGAGAGTACGTATAATCTTGGATCACACATGTGTAATATAAAGTTATACTACATGGGTGTGTTTTTCCCACTCGTTGTCAATTGATATGATTATTTATAGTATTGAACTCGCTCAGGAAATATTATTAAGCTCGCTGGAGGCTCGATTAAGAAAATTTCCAAAACTAGTTTAATATAATTTTTATCAATTGGCAATTCGTGTTAATCCTCTACATAACTAATAAATACTGTTTCACAAAAATGCATATTAGTAATGAAAAAGTGATTGTCAATTGTTTTTGTGCTAGAATCGAAAGGTCCTTTGTATATTTAATGTTAATAGTTATGCGAAAGCGCAAACACAATGTAATGATACACACAACTCACGACAACCGGTTTACAACAGAAAACGATTAACTTATCAAAATCGACAGACGAGGCACTCTCTTCGATAAAATGGTTTACTGCAATGAAATACATTTGGTCATTTTAAGAAAAATATTGCTTTTTATTTTATGCTTATCGGTGGTTTACGGCGGAATAACGGTGGATTATTCCCCGATAATTTCACAGTTCATGATTTCACACAAAAGGACTAATGTAAATAATAAGCATTTTCATTTGCTCTCTTAATCTTTAGCAAATAACAGAACATTATATGTACATAAATGAAAAATAAATGGACGAAATTGAAGCCATTGCAGAAGAACTATTTGATTGCAACTCGACGCGTGCATGGCGGTAAAACGACGTCACGCAAAACATTTCAAGTGTAAAGTGGAGTATTTTCCTCATTTAAGCTATTTGAAGCATGAAATAAATAGAATATTAGTATTTTATCGTGTATGACCGTTTGATAATTCAACTCGTGAGCAGGTGACTTATATTTTCACGAGTGGCTATGCCACTCGTGAAAATATTACATCAGCTGCTCACTCGGTGAATTATCAGCCGATCATACACGGAAAAATACAAATATCCTCTATATCATAGCTTCACATTTTCCAATGAATTATGTCGAAATCATATACTTCGTTACTATGGTGACTGACCGATTTCGGAAAGTACTCCGTTTGAGAAAAACTAGTAGTATGTTGTTAATAACCAATCTCTAAATACAAACACATTTAATTTTGATGCATATTTTATAGATTCAAACATAATTCTAAAAGGTGATGCCTTTTTAACAGTCTATGTCAATAATTGTTCAAATGGTGTAATTACGAAACATTCGTTGCAGTATCGTTTGCATCGCTTTTGCTGTATATGGACACTCCGAAAAACTGTTTTCTTCATTGAAACTCAATATATTAACATAAATTCTTTTGCGTTTTACTTCGTTGACATGTTTCTTTAAAACTATGAAAAATTTCAACATCAATATTTCAAAATGGAAGGTTTTCGTGGAGACTGGCTTAAATAATTCCGTTAAATTGATCGAAAGTACAAAGTTGTACATCATTTCTCATAGTTTTGTGAATTAAGATTCTCTATGTGTCGTGCTTGCATAATGCTCATATAATTATGTGATAATCAAATACATTCATTTCAAAATAATTGTGTTTTCGACATTGTGTCATAGTTATTCTCCAATAACATTTCTTATGGAAGATATTCGTATTTCAAAAGTATGACAATATTCATTGTTAGTAAATACTAGGTACATGTATTCACAAAATCAGTAGCCAATCAGTGTTCGAATATCCAAATACACGATTCATGAATAGGCGTGGTAGTATTGTTGTTGATGTATTCAAGACAATGGAATAAATAGAAAAACAGAAACTACCACTATGCTATTAGTCACTGGGATGATGTTCAAACAGCGAACGTCACATACAGGTACTAAGTATCTAATTTTGAACACCCATGAATGAATAACCTCAACACTAATGTTCCATCAACTTTAACTTGACTCCGCCGGAAGGTGTTTGTAAATGATTGGAAGACACTGTCTTAAAGAATCCAGATCACTTAAAATGGCCATCACTTCCGCGTCTGGTCTTTGTTTAAACGCACCCATGACTTGTATCAAATCAAACAAAACCCTCTTCGCAACATCATGATTTACAACCGATGAATTGTACCCAAGTTCCATGCGGATGTCATACGTTGTCTTATCATACAGAACATGTAACGAGGTTTCATACACATGCCGTTTGAAGAACATTTTGTAATTAACAACGCTTCTATCTACGTTCATGATTTGGTTTATGTTTGTGAGATCTTCCATGATAATCCTATGTCGACCGATCTCATTTCTTAATGTACCATCCTGCATTTCTTTCATGATGAGGTCGAAAGGATATGCGCTGTTCTGTGTCATGTTGTTTAGAAGATCTGCGCTAGATTCTAGATACTTCGCCACGCTTCCTAAATGTCTGAAGTCCCCGAGGATAGGTACCCCATTAGAACAGCTTATGATGGAATTCCTCAGATCCTGGACATGTCCACGCATATCAACGTACGTCACGAGTGGAATGTAGTCCCTGTTCGTTTCTTTGTGTAGAAGTGTCATGTAAACCGATGCAATGAAGTTGAATATTGATATATGTTTGGCTACAATAATCGATTTCGCCATTTCTTGAGGAACATTCACTGCAATCTCAGTCCAATAAGTCTCATCAAGATTCCAGTTCATGTTATTACCCAACGTGAATGGCTGTATATCCTTACTGAACACCTCTTTCCAAAATGTGTGCAGAGTTTGAGCTCGTGGTATTAACGCATTTCGGAAGGCAGAAGCCGGGAAAATAGATTCTTCATTCCGTTCTGGTAGTGGATATCCACCCTTGTGTGCTCTAGTAACTTTGGCGAATTGTTGAAATATTAACGTAACAGCAGGGAGGTCTCCTAACACACCGTGAAGGAATAAGCGCAATCGAGTTGTGTCCCCAGATATAGCAACCTTAGCGCTAACAGGAATAACCTTGGTGATTTCCATGTGCATGTTCTGTCTTTCATCTGTAACATAAGCTTGTTCTAAACTGTCAAATGGGACCACTTCTAAAGGCATTTTAACATCTTCAAGAAAGCAGGACCTATATGGGTATTCGTCCACTTGAAACGTTCGTTGAAGGTCCGGTTCAATTTTCAAAAGAGTGTTGAATATGATTGTCCAGTCTTTCAGATTTAAGTTCTGGTTTTCTTCATTAATTTCAATATCAATTTGTCGCATAATGTTTTTAGAAAATGGGTCCTTTTTGAAATCATCTAACAGGCAAACTTGAGTGAATGGAACATCCCCTTCTAGATATTTTGACAACTGCTGCGTTTGTTCGTCACTCGAAGTGTCGTTGTTACAGCTGTATGACGCGTCAGATAAGTGGTTCAATATAAAGCTGTGTATTGTGCCAACAGTGGTTGTATCTGTATATAACATTGAAATAGGAATTTGTATCTTTGTTGCTTGGTATATGTAGTCAACAAAGCTCATAGACGCCATTGAATCAATGCCGAGAGATCCAAAGACTAAGTTCTCGGATATTTCGCTGGGATGCGGAAACACATCAGCAATTGTCCCCCCGACAAGGTCTTGCACCATATCCAAACGTGTTACAACATCGCCTTTGTGGAAAGCAGCAAGGTCAAATTTGCGGCTGTTTTTCTTTGTTCCCGACGAAATGCCTCTTGTGAGTGAAGCATATTTTCTTGGATTTCTTGAAGTGAACGACGCATATTTCAACTTAGTCCAATCAAATTTGCCAAATATAATCTGAGTGCGTTTGGTCATAATTGCTATCTTAAAGCATTGTCGAATTTCGTCAACGGATAAGAAAGAGAATCCTTTCTCCTTCAGTTTCTCTGCCTGGCTGTTATCAGCAGCCATACCAACGGACAGTGTGCTCCAGTTTATACTCTGTGCACAAATCCCAAGTGATCTACGATAATAAGCAAACGCGTCCATGAAAGCATTTCCAGCCGCATAATTACACTGACCTGGATTTCCAGTCACAGACACTATTGACGAATGCATTATGAATAGGTCAAGATCCATATTTTTTGTGACTTCATGTAGATTCATTGTTCCAAGTATCTTTGGATTTAGTACTTTCTCAGCACTCTCTGCAGTCATATTTGTCAGTAAACAGTCATCAAGTACACCACCGCCATGTAAAACACCCTTCACTGCAACTGCATCACCAAGTTTTGCATTGAGTTCGTGTAATGCATCCTTTAGTGTGTCTATATTAGTAATATCTGCCATACAAGGTATAATTTCGCAACTATATTTGCTTTTCAATTCCATTATTTTCTGCTGTTGCGCCGTTGTTGGCTTTCGTCTCTGTATCGTTGCAATATAACCAGCACCCATTTCTGCCATATACCGTACCAGTTCCCATCCAAGTCCAGTAAGCCCACCGACGGTAATATAACAACAGTTTGGGCGAAAAAGTTCATGTTCAGATACCTTTAATGATATTGGAACTGCTTGGTACTGAAGTGATTGAACTTCGTACGGATGATAGAAAAATTCCCCACATTTCGGTTTGACATATTTAGTGTCATTTTCTATAAGGGATTTTGTTTCAATATCAATTTCTTTCAAGTGCTGAAACACAACAGGTACGATTTCAACTAATGATGTCTCTTTAAATATTGCATCTGTATACATGATATTCTTCGTCAAATGAGTTGCAGTTTGGTCCAACCATACTCTGTTGTCTCTGGGACATAAAGGGTCATAAGAGATAATGCACTTCACACTAGGACATTTCCCAATCAACTGTTTGGTTTGTTTACGAGAAAGTTTTGTTAACAAAACTAACATTACTCCCGCGTGATCCCCACTTTCCACGGCAATGCTCTTGTCCAGCACGGATACACATTTGCATTTTGACAACATATATTCCACAAATACTTTGGACGTTCCCTTCTCATCAATAACGACACACGTACTGGAGTATTGGTCGCATATAGGAACGATATGATGGAGCAGCACTCCAATTGTCATAATACCGGGAAAGTATGCTATTTGATTGGTATCAAATGTACACGGAACAGGAACTGACACTATAGTCGATGCCTCTATTGGGAAACAAAACCCAATAACCGATTCATGACCATTAATTTGTTGACCAATACCCTCCAAACACATTATCGAGTGTCCACTACGCTCATTATAATTCATATCAATGTATTCATCCCCGTCTTCGTCAAACGTTACAGGGTAAAGTCGTGGGTCATGCAGACAAAACCTATGTAGTTGCAGTGTACAGTAGTCATCTTTTACATTAACTTTTTACCCAGATGTTTTGAGACAAAAGTACGGATTTTCAAGCGAATCCGTACTTTCCGATTTTAGTATGGTATCATCACACTTCGAAGATGAGGTAGTAACGATGTTTGGAATACCTTGGGTATCAACGTTCACCATTTCACTGTAGAACATTTTACCGTCATGAATCATTATCTCTGAGGCGTCCGAACAGTCGCATTGTATCAGTTTATGCAACAAAGACAAATTCTCAGGCTTAAGACTCACATCGACCACATCAACAAGGCAAATATGTAGGTTAATATACTCGTGCAGAGCGGACCTAACCATACCCCACAACACGGCACCAACTGATACTGGATGACTGGATAACGTGGTAGTAGCAGAGTAAATGGTTTTGACGTTTTCGGTCACAACGAATATTGAACCTTCAAATATTTTCTTGTGAGCTCTCTCTAACAATATCTTCGTGGTCAGGAAAATATTCTTGCATTCTTCATTTATCTTCATATTACTTGCCCCGTTATTGATGCCATCTAGTCCAATTGCAACAAGTAAAACAACATCGTAATTTTCGAAGGAAATATTTCGTCCATCGTTAATTTGATGAAAATCTGCCTTTACGGCGGACAACGATGTGTAGTTATTATAGAACGTATTGTCGCCAATCACCAGTATACGTTTTGAGTGTGTTCCTTGTACAAGTGTGTCTTTTACAACCGTCGCAACGGAACAGTCATTCCAAATTAGCTGGTAAGCCATAGTGTGACTCGAGTCTTGTCTGTCGGACATATGCGTGATGAAGAAATTCTTAATTTCGACAATTGTGTTTCCGCTCGGTGTCAGAAGCCATGCATTGAAAAACTTCCCTTTTGTTGATGAGCGGACTAATTTGGCATAACCAAACATGTGTTTCTGAAGCGGTCTATTCAACCTGACAGAACCAATTTGCAAAGGTATGTAAGTTTGTCCTGCCGACTCACTGTTAAGAACCCCGAACATCTGAAATAGTCCGTCTAAAACAGATGGGTGAATGTGTGTCAACTTCCGTTCATCTAATATGACATCTGGAAGGTCAAATTCTGTGAGACATTCGATGGTTGATGACCACGTCTGATTCATTAATTGAAGTTTTTCACCGTATGAAAAATTCATCGACTTCAAACATTCATAACTTTCATCTTTTGTTCTATGTGTTAAACATCTTGATTTTATTTGAGAAATGTCCCTCCGAATATCCAATGAGTCAGCACGTGGTTTTATTGTTATTGTGCAAATATTGTACTCTTCGTGACGGACGAGCCATTGGCGACCTTCATCAGCGCTGACCCCAATCGTTTCTACGACGTCCATAACTTGATTACGCTTTGTTTCTGGCATGACGGATTTCTTTAACTCAACGGATACGCTAATTTCATACGCATTCAAATGCGAACTACATGTAGCTATTTCAAAAGCTGCGTCGACGTAATATGAGCCAGGGACCAATGGTGTGTCAAAGATGAAATGCTGAAACACAAATGGAGTTATGTCAGGATCAATAAGAAGTTGAAACTTGTCCCTGCTGCCCGGTACTTGTCGAACAAACATATGTGTATCTTTATGACGTTCAATGCCTCTCAGACGTAATGCTTTCCCAGAAGGAATGTGTAGCAGTCGTGTTTTGTTGAAAACATATCTTGGTATTGGAACAATATTGCCCTTTCTAACAATTTGCTCCCAATTAATATCAATACCAGCACTATGAAGGTTATTAAGAGAACTGTATAAGCATGTTATCTCATCACCTTCATTCATGGATGCCAATGACACTGCCTTTTCCCCAGGAATAATGTTCTTTAAGTGCGCCCTGAGAACTTCTTTCGGACCTATTTCAACAAAAATAGTTTCCACATTTTTCTGATTTTCTTTAATTGATGCCTGTACAGCTTCCATGAGTTTTACTGGTTTCCGTATATTGTCTTCCCAGTATTCAGATGTCCGTAAATCAGACCCAGCAACCCTTTCTCCTGTAACGGTAGATATTTGGGTGATTGTACTGGTTTTAAGCTTTATTGTTCCAAACCCCTTCCTGAATTCGCTCAAGCTTGACTCAGTATACTTACTATGGTATGCACAATGAACGTTTAATTGTTTAAGAAATATTCGCAACCCATTTGTTGTCATTTCTTTGAAGTCGTTTTTCACCTTTTCTATCAAATCTTGAGGTCCGGATAATGTGCACGAAGTTGGACTGTTGTAAACAGCTATGTTCACATTGCCATCATACCTTCTGCACACTTTCTCCACTTCTTCTACATGTATATTGCCAACAACCAACATAGCTCCACCAGTACATTTAGCTAATGCTGCAGATCTGTTATACACCACGTTTACAGCCTCATCTAGGCTCAATGCGCCTGATGCATACGAAGAAGCGATTTCTCCGACAGACTGACCGATAATAACATCAGGTACCACCCCAAAACTTTTCCATGTTTCAAATAAAGCTATTTGCACACAAAATATGGAAATGTGGTTTACCAAGGGATCATCGTAATCGGTATTTTTCACGAACATTTCGCTGACACTCCAGCCAGTCAAATATCTCAGATGACTGTCTAATATATCTACGGTAGACCTGAAAACTGCGCATTCCATCATCATCTTCTTGCCCATTCCTGTCCAGGCAGTTCCAACGCCACCGAAGAAAAATACCACATGCCTTAGACCTGCAGGCTCAAGTTGTTCTACCTCGCCTTGCTTTATGCCAATTTGTTTTCGTATAGCATCTGTACTTTCCCCAAACAAAAGTATTCTGTATGGTAGATGGTCACGTTTATACACGGATGTAAATGAGATATCTCGTAAGTCGTACATTTTGGTCTCCAATGATTTGTCAAGATTTCGCATCATCGCCGAAAGAGATACATTATTCATTGCTGACAGACTTATAACATTCATTTGAGAATCGTCTTTATGTTTCACATCGTTCCCTAATTGCGGTATACTGGTGACGATCGCATGCGCGTTTGACCCACCAAAACCGAAACAGTTCAGACAGCTTCGCCTTTGACCATTTTCATTTACTGGCCAATCAGAATTATCAACTGAAATAGTCAAACCAAATTCTTCAAGCTTGATTTTTCGATTAATGTTTGACATATCTTTCTTGATATGCAGACTGGGCACGAATTGTCCATGTTCCATCATCAGAAGAACTTTAATCAGACTCACAACACCGGCGGCAGATTCTAAATGTCCTATATTTGTCTTTACAGATCCTATACGAATGTTTGGTACATCACTAGATGTATCCGATGTATCGGAAAGTTGACATATCAGGTCTGGTGCAGTTTGTGGTATTGACGATTCATTTGATTCGTCGTTTCGGTCATAGTCTTTCCGGTAGGAATTCATGAACTTTCCAAGAGCTGTTGTTTCAACTGGATCACCCACAGGTGTCCCTGTGCCTGAAAGATGATTTACTACATTATTGATTAATTGAATGGGCGTATGTATGTGTATACAAATATGGTCGTCATTCTGTCACGGGACCTTTATCAGTTTCCTGAACAACTGATCTCAGTTTCAAATTTATCATGTCTTGAATGTAAATATACCAGAATATTTATGACTGAAAAAAAAAACCTCACTCATAGATTTACTCAATAGTATCTATACCAATAACCATGTTTCAATAACCTATGTCAAGAGAACAAGTAAGTTGTTTTATTCATTTACCAATTTGACTTTCTTTATATGTATATATTTACCATGTGCTTCAATATACTGAAGAGATTTAGGATCTACATTATATTGCTTATACATCTTCTCTAAAAGATTCAGCTGTTGATCCCCAGATGGCGCTGCCATTGATAAAGCTGCCCTTCCATCTTGATTAGTGCCCGTTTTTATAAGACCCCATATCTTGTTACCGTCTTGTACAGCCTGTATATATACATGGGATTTGTTCTATCAAAATCATCATCTTTTCTAAGTATACTCGAAGCTAAACACTCCGAACCTACTTCGGTGTTTCACTTTAGAAGATTATGTACTTTAAATAGTCCAATTGTGATTCTTTTGAATTATATTTCTAATACGTCATTGTGATGCAATTTCCTTTTAATGTGAAGTCGGTAATCATGCACGTATATAATTACTTTAAATCTGCATGTCTTTTTAATAATACATTTAGACGAATATAATATCATCACAGCTTATTTCCAATTTAGAACTGAAGACTGGCTTTTCCTGAACAATGTCGTCGCACTGTGAAATCTTCGTACGCGTACTATTATTTAAACAAGTCGCTGGTTAACAATGAGAATTTAAGGTTGTCAATACTGATTCATATTTAAAATCTGCACCACAAGGCGCTTTTTGCACTAACCTGTTTATATGATTTAAGAATAACAATACCACATCCTTCACCACGAACATATCCATCAGCTGTATCACAGAATGTCTGACATTGTCCTGTACGTGATAACATACCCGCCTTGCATAGAACAATGAACTGGTCTGGTTCTAAAATACTGTTCACTCCACCGCATATAACTATAGTACTCTCACCTACAAATGGTATAATTTTCTATTGTGCACGTTAAATAATAACTTGATGTAGTATCTCAATTTCTTAACTTTCATCTGGTGTATATGGGAAAGAATCAGGTTTAACGCACAGTCGAACACGAAATAAAATGTTTGATGAGATTGGCCTTACCGGGGTTTGAGATAAAATTGTTTTCTACTTCCATTAATACATCATGACTGAGTCCGTCTCTGAAGTGGTTTTGTCAATCTAGAGATTTTTAATTAACGTGATTGTCGTTAAATGCACAATGTGTAAGGTTTTGTTTTAAAACTAGTCGGCCTATTTCATTAATGAAGTGACTGTCAAGTGAATACATATCGCTAGCTTAGAATGAGAAGCTACTTACGACCTTATAGGTCGGATACGTAATTAAGATCAGGATCACAATGTTATTCTTTTAAGCCTATATTCATGAAAATCAGAACTTGTCACGTTGACCAAAATGAAGCTGAAATAGTTCGTTTTACCATGAGTAAAGAGTAGCTTTCGGACAGTGTTTTCTTGTTTTCTCAAAATATTGATTTTGTTTTTACGACTTTCTCATTCTAAGCCAGCGATATGACTGAAATACTTCCGTTATAAATGACATACCCGCCCTGATAGACTGACAACCTAAGTGAACAGCAGTCATGGACGAAGAGCAGGCAGTGTCTACTGTCATGCATGGTCCTTGGAGATTGTACACGTGGGATACACGAGCAGATATGTAGGTTGGACTCATTCCAGTAGCAGAATAGTTGGTTTCCTCCACATGATCGCAATTGGCCATACTTTTATAGTCATCGTTCATGGCACCTGTAATATGACGCATGTATAGCTCGTTAGCGACTGAGCTGGACCCCCATAAACCTTAAATATCTTTAAAAGTGATTATGCAATTTTATTGAAATTTGACAAAGGTTTATTGAATTACCTTTAGCAACTCTGTGTTTAAATTTCAGATTTTTGTATTCACTAGTTAAGATTTTCCCGATTGTATCTAATGTATTATGTTTGGTATTTTAATCAAAAAATGGGCAGGGAGTAAAATAAGCCATTACGCTCATCCAGTTAGAATAAGGCTATTATATTTGTAACAACTATAACGGGACAAATATGGATAACTTTTACCTAATTTTGTCTGGTCATCAATGTGTACTTAGTTGAGGCCCATCTTTTGATTGCAATGATTATGTATACAAACAAAAAATACAATTTCTTGCAAATATTTCTACCCAGTTGCTCGAGTTATATAAATAACAATAAATGTTCATATAGGGGCCTCATTATATATTTACAATGGTCACTGGTGTGTAACTTCATGTACAGTTATATTGGATCAAATTGCCGATCTTTGCTGTTCCGTTCACTGCAATCACTCATACGTATTTACCGTGTTTTATACCTCTAATTTTGCATTAGAAGTGAACGCAAAGGACACTTTTCTGTGCACCAAAAATTATTATTTATTTTATGAGGGTGTTTTGTTAACACATACCAATTTTTATTCTAATGGACAGAGTATTATTTTTTAGATATTTTAGGTTTATGGGGGTCCAGCTTGGTCGCTAACGCACTATATCAGAATATTGATAGCCTGTAGCTTTTTTCAGACATAACACACTTCTCATGCTTGTCTACTTAGTTGTTATATATAAGGTTCTAAACATGGCATAGACGCAGTTTGTATTAGGTGTCAGATAACGGGTCGAGGTTTTCTTATTATTTAGTCAAAACATATTATATCTAGTTAAGTACCCATACATTCATAAAATCATGTAAAAATCGTGTTTCAACATTAAAGTTATTGTGGTAGCAACTATGATTGTGGTAGTAACTGTGAATGTGAGTGGAACACATTATGTAATTCGGGGATAGCATGAGTAGATGATTTTTATGATGTATTTTATGACGAATAAACGTTGCACCAGTTATGAATTTTCGCCTGATTTTATACATGTACTGAACGCAATAGTGCAGGACATAAACATTTGGTGCCTAATTTCGTGATTCTGACAAGGCCAAAGACCCACGTTACACGTGTTTTTGGAAATGAAATGCATTACATTACAATAGCATTCAATGTACAAATCCTGCATTACACGTTACATTGACTTACTTACCGCAAGTATTTCCATGGTAATGCAATTGCAATCACCATTTTGTATTACCAACATTCATCTTATACAGTTAAACTAATATCTATGACTACTACCGGTCTTAACATTGAAATAACTTAATCGTGTTATTGACTTTACCTATAAACACGCCAGTTTGTGTACCATTCAGTTGGTCTCTGGTGATCCCGCCATCTTCGAAAGCCATGTGTGCACATTCTAACACTAGTCGTTGTTGTGGGTCTATAGTCACTGCTTCACTTTTGCTCACATTGAAAAACTCATAATCCCATTCGTCATGACTGCAATATAATCAAACTGGTATTATATAGTTAGGAAGGGAATCTCCGACAGACAGAGTTGTGGTTCTTGGTCACTGCACTTCTACAAGTTGCCATCTATTTATATTTTAATTTTCAAGTCAATATCTTAATCAGTTTTGAAGATATGCTCCGGACAAAATTTGACTCTGAAAATACTAAAGGGGGGATATTTCAAAACGTAAGGCAGGCAGAGTTATGGTTCTTGGTCACTGCACTTCTCCAAGTTGGCATCTTTATATATTCCAAGTGTCAAGTCAATGTATTAAATTGTTTTCAAGATATACTCCGGATAAAAGTTGACTATAAAATACTAAAGGGGAGATAATTTAAAATGTAAGGCAGACAGAGTTATGGTTCTTGGTCACTGTACGTTTCCAATTTGGAATCTATTTATATTCCACGTGTCAAGTCAATACATTAAATAGTTTGAATATATACTCCGGATACAATTTGACCATAAAATACCAAAGGGGAGACAATTCAAAATGTCAGGCAGACAGAGTGATGGTTCTTGGTCATTGCACGTCTCCAAGTTGTCATCTACAATGTTTTTATATTTTAAGTTTCAAGTAAATATGTTAAATAATTTTGAAGGTACGCTCCGGACAAAATTTAAAATGAAAATACTAGAGGGAAGATAATTCAAAATGTAAGACAGACATAGTTAGGGTTCTTGGTCACTGCACTTCTCAAAGTTGTCATCTATTTTATTTTAAGTCAAGTCAATATCTGAAATAGTTTTCAAGATATGCTCCGGACTAAATTGGTGACGTACGTTCGCACAGACGGAGACTATTACCATATCCCTGACGATTTTTTTCTCGGCAGGAATAAAAACATCATCTGACGGCCATGCGTTTTGTTGAAAAAGAATCCCACCAACATTATTTTAGAGAAAAAAGTCAAGAAAAAGACATAACAGTTTATGTGAAGAAGTCATTTGGGGAAGGATTTAATGTCCACGACTGACGAACGGCTAGCTTGTGATGGACACGCGCGTAAGCACTAGACGATGTACGCGTACTAACTATCAAGAATGAGGTATCAAGAGTGATTAACTAGTTTCACAATCGACCTAAAAGACACGTAGTAGTATACTACGTAAACTCACCCTTTTAGCAAACCCGCTTTTTTCACAAAGGTGGTTCCTGGTTCACCATTTTCATTGTAGAAGTGATCATTGTTCCATCGCTCGGCTGGTATATCAACAATATGGTTCTCACCATTAACAAGTACCCGCCAAAACTCCTCTATATTTTCTGCCACTGGCACTCGGCATCCGATGCCAATAATGGCGACCTCTTCATCCTCCATATTCTAAAAAAAGTACAGCAAGACTTTAGTAGCACGTAAAGTACATTGTTTGTGAAATTTTGCGAGATGAGCTCATACTCTATTCATTTCTTAAGTGTAAGTATAGGTGATAGATCATATACTATTAGAGATATAAACAAATTAGTGCAAGGGGCGATAGCGACCGCTGCACTTATTTTGTTTTTAATTATAATACGTGATCTATAACCCGCTTATAATTTACCCGCCCACTTTTGGTGAGCTTTCCATTGCTTTTGTATGCAAATAATAGCATGCCAATTCATGGCGTAATGAGAGTGAAAAAGTACGAGTATATGAGCTCTGCAGTGCGATTTCCAACCTCTTCCAAACTATTGTTTTCCAGAAAACCAAATTTAGTTCAATGCAGATATTTTTTGAGAAAATATACGAAAGCATATGTTTTGTTACATGATGTAACACTATGTGTGTTTTGTAACATACTAAAAATCTAGGTCCGTATATGTTTGTGAACGTCTATCATTTTGATGATTTTTTCTGTTGTAAGAACTGAACATTGTCATTTTGAAGGGTGATGGGCACATGGGCATTACTGATTTGTTTGCAAGATGCAGATAATATCATGGACTTTGTTTTTGAGCTGTTTAAAATAATTGAGTTATGATTGCACCATTCAGAAACTGCGTTCAATGAATCTTGCAATTTTGATTGGGTGTCCTGAGAGTTTTTACCACACGCATAAAGTGTTGTATCATTACCAAACATGTTAGTCTCTGACTGTTTGATATGTAATGGAAGGGCATTGATATAAAGCATAAAGAGGAGACGCCCAAGAACCAACCCTTGAGGAACACCAGCTGTTATAAGCTGAGGTGTTGAAAGATTACCAGAAATCGAAACTTGTTGGTGCATGTTTGATAGATAAAATTTGAACCACTGCAAAGCAAGAGAGTTGCAGTGGTAAAGGTCGAGTTATTCAAAATGATTGGTGTGGTTTACCATGTCAAATGCTTTAGAGGGGTCAAGAAGGACAGTTCCAACAATGGTGTAATCGTAAATTGCTGATAGCCAGACATCTTCGATCGGAGCTAGACCAGTCCACATGTATGGTTTGTACGAAATACAGACTGGTTGATATGAAGTAGTGTATGTTGTTCAACAAAAGTACGAAGATGAAAGGCAATGTGTTTCTCAAGAATCTTCGAAAGGACAGGGGGAACAGATATTGGTTTGAAGTTGTTAACCACTTAAGTTGATCCTTTCTTGTTGATAGGTATAATCTTTGCAATCTTGAATGTTGCAGGGAATAGCCCTTTTCGTATACTAAGATTGAAAATGTGAGACGGAGGTTTATTAATAATTTTTGCACTTAATTGCAGGATACGAGGCCCTTGGTTCATCAAGGCCAGTAGAGTTCTTGATATCTAGTTGCCTTAACTGCTTGAGAATATAGTACTCAGAGCTGTATGGAATTGTTTATTTCGTGTCCGGATGTAATTTTTCGGAGGTATAGTTTTGTATTGATGCAGCATACTTTCTGTTAAGTGAACCTTGTGGTTGTGATGCCTTGACTACATTTGCAAAGTGTTTATAGGCGAACTTTGCTGCTTCTTAATTGTTAGTGATTGGATCGTTTTCGATGTCATGAATATGAGTGAAAGAAGTTTCAAATTAGTCCGCAGGGAGTTTGGATTACAGTTGTTATTGATACATTGTGCATTGTATTGATTTTTTAAAGAGACTTTCTTTACTTGTTGGCGCCAATGTTGGTATGATCTAGTGTTACCTGATTGTTTGAATTTGCGACATGTTATCGCATTTGCTATTCCAAAATTAAACCAATCTGGTTGGTGTGTGTGTTCTACTCACCTTGGTCTTATTGGTGCATGTATGTTGAGTTGAGGGTTTCTATAAATAATTATGTAAAATACTCCATTGATTTATCGTGGTTGCCCGGTTGTCAAATGATTCAACTACTGAAAGAAATTCCTCAGCATCCATGTGTTACAACGAGCGATATGTGATAGTGTTGTGGGTTGGATTTGAGTGCTTAGTACTTTTTTGCGAGTAAACGATATCATAAAATGATCACCGAGTGTTTCTTCGACATAATATGGTGTTTTGTGTTCGTATATACATGGTCTATAATGGTTGCTGATGATGGAGTGACTTTGGTGTGATTTGTAACTAATTGATCTAGGTTGTGACTATTGCTTCCATGTATTACTTACAGATTGACAAACCTGTCCATTGATTAGGAGACCAGAACAATAAGTTTAAAAGTAGGTGCTAACGCATTTTTGTTTCAGTAGTATATTTCCTTTTTCAGAGTGGCGGGAAATGCTACTTACCAACTCGCATTTCTGATCAACTCGCAATTAAAAACGATTAACAAGTAGACACAAACATGACTGATAAACTTGTGCGTTTATACAGGAAGAAAATGCCATAGTGAACAAAATAATGATTTAAGATGTATCCCAATGGAGAAAGTGTTACATACGTGGGACTCTAAAAAAATACTAGGATTATTGTCATAAAACCCGCACTGTTAAACACTGTGAAAATTAAATTTTATATCATATGAAATGTCAATCCTTTTCCTACTTACAGTACAATTATGAAGGTAAATAAATACGCGGGTCGAGAGTTACATGTGTTTAAACATAGTCACTTACGCCGACCGGCACACAAAATGACGTCACTCTATTTTAACGTCGTCAGTGTCACTCATAGGGGTAGAAATACGCTGATGACAATGTAGATGAATACATGTTTGAAACACAGAGAGCTACATACACATAGATCGTTTGTGAGAATCATGCATTTTCAAGATTTTTCTCGAATATCTGGGCGAAAATCAGTCCCATAAAAGTTGATATTTTGAAAATATAGCGGTAACTGACGCTACATTTTTGTCATATCCTATTACTAACGCGTCTTTTAAACCAGAATGTTCTGATTATATTTTTTTTATTGTTTTTGCAAAGGGAGATAAACGCTCCATGTAGTTTTGTTCGGTACGTAAGGGTTACGTTTCTTGCGTTGTTCGGCTCACCTCGGTCTCATGTTGCCGCATGGAAAATTGTTGTTTGCTTTTCTTGCAAATTAAGATGTTGCACACTCTGTAAGTCGTTAATTACATATGCATTAGTTTATTGTTTAATGTAATGTATGTATGTTTTACTATAGTGTGTTATATATGGAGGATATTGCGTGAGTGTCTTTGTTGAACAAGTTGAATAGAATGATGCGAGGCTCCGGCGGGCATTTTGTCAATTTTGTTCATAGAGTTTTGTTAAGATTCAGTGTGGAAGTTCGCAAGTGTAGTGTTCTTTTAATCATGTTGGCTTTTCGGGCCGAACGGGCTGCTTTCTTTGTCTGTTGCAGGTGCGCCGGTTCGACTGCGTCGCATGTGCTTTGAATGACGTCACGTGACTCACGTCAAAGCTTTAGGGTGTATTCGAAACTTCGGTTCTCTCTGTTCCGGAACAGACGGAACAGAGTACAGTCTTACGAACAGGCCGGAACAGTGTTCCGGACATGTTCTATCTGTTCCCAAGTAAAAGGTGGTGAAGGCAGAACAGGTCACGTGATTTCAACGAAAACGAGACAACCGGAAACTTCTCGAAATGTGTTATTCAGATCACCTTGGCAACAGTATGTCAACGGAGAATAACGGAAATGACCGAACTTTTATGATTGCAAATTTCTTGTGTCATATTTCTTCAACAAATATAACGGCTGCAACTGACAATATCGTCAACCTTAAAAGTTTTATTTTCTACATTTATTTATTTATTTTATTGTTACTTCCTGTTCTGTCCCTGTTCCATTTTGTTCGTAAGGTGCTTGGAGTGGAACATTCGGAACACTGTTCAGAACAGTTTTATTTTGTTCGTAAGATGCTGGAACAGGAACAGAAGGAACACTGTTCTGAGTGTTCCAGAACAGACGCTACGAACACACCCTTATTGTGCTGGTGTGGTGGCTTTGTTGCACTCCTGCGACGTCAAACATGTCATGAATGTTTGTTTATTTTGATTATTTGGTATTTAGTTGTTTTCTATTTCTATTTGTAGTTTTTCACCTCTAGACGTATCAACATGGCTGTAAATAAAGATATGAAAAATGGTGACATTGTCTGTGTGATTTCGTTAGTAGGATATATATGTCCTATATTGTGCTAACCACAATCCTGCGACAGTACAGTGGAAAAAAGAGTATATCCTCATCTTGGACTTGGAATTGCAGGCGCAATGGAACACAGTAAAGGCAGCTCAACAGCGAAGTCGGTAACTTCCAGAGGATCTAGAGCTTCAGGCTCTCGTGCATCAGTCTATTCAGAAAGGCGTGCTATCGCGGAAGCCGCACGTGTTCGGCTGGAATATGCAAAGTTGGAATTTGGCATGAAAAAGAAAATCGCATCCGCGGAAGAGCATCAGCGAATAACCGATGCAAGAACTAAAAGACTCAAAGAAGAATTCATTGCAGAAATTGGTTTGCTAGAACATAAGAAAGAGGCTGCGGCTGCTGAGGCTGAAGCCTCGTGTTTGGAACAATATACTACATTAAGTGAAGCTTCTCCTAGTGAAATAAGTGACTTAGGCATACCTTGTCAGGACCCTAATGAACGGTCAGGAGAGTATATTCAGCCACTATCCAATCAGGACCCTACTGAACGGTCGGGGGAGTATATTCAGAATTTATCCAATCACGAAAGTGAAGTTCCCAATATACAGAATAACATTGAAAATGATCGAAATAATAACACTGACATGTTGACAAGTTTCTTATTAAGAAAGGACTTAATGCCTCAAAGGCTCAGTAAATTCAATGATAAGCCACAATCATTTGGTGTGTGGAAGTCGACCTTCCAGAGTATAACAAATGAACTGAGGGTTACTCCCTTTGAAGAGATTTGATCTTTTAGTTAACCATTTGGGTGCTGAATCACAAAAGTGGGCCGAAAGCTTGCGAGCCTCTAATCCTTCCAATCCTGAACGGGGTCTAGAACTCATTTGGGAGAGACTTAATGAGTGCTACGGTTCTCCGGAGAAAATTGAATTCTCACTCAAAAGTAGAATTGAACAGTTTCCTGTGTAATCTAACAAAGATAATAACAAATTGTACGAATTAAGTGATTTGTTACTCGAACTTGAATCTGTGAAGTCAGACAGTAAATTTTGTAGTCAATTCGCCGTTTATGACTCATCATCTGGTGTAAACACCATTGTACGTAAATTACCTTATAACTTACAGCAAAAGTGGATTTAGACTGCATCTAAGTACAAAAATGAATATGGTGTCACTTTTCCTCCATTCACAGTGTTTGTACGTTTTGTACGTGAAATGTCTAAAGTTCGCAATGACCCTGCTTTCCAGCTTGAAACATCTCCTGCTAACCATTCGTCAGTTAGACTGAAAGTTGTGGCTAATACTCGAACAATAAATACTCTTGTTTGCGACAGTAAGGACGGTAGTGAAAACCTGGATTGTCATATTCAAAACTCAAAAACACATTGCCTTACGGAATGCAAAACATTTGCAAAGAAACCGTGGGAAGAACGTCGGGAGTTCTTGAAAGGGAAAGGACTATGTTTTAGTTGTTGGCTGTCTGGGGATCATTTGGCGGCCCAGTGTACTTCTAGAACCAGCAAGGATAACGTTTCGTCTAAGTTTACATCATTGTGTGGCCAAAACTTTCATGGTCGTTCATGCGGACTGGTTCTGGCAAGACCATGCGTAAATATGCAATTTTGGACGACCAAAGTAATCGCTCATTAATTGGCCCAGAACTTTGTGAACAATTAAACATTACTGGTGAAGTTGTAGATTACACTATGTCTACATGTTCAGGTAGTACCCTCATGGCGGGGAGGCGTGTTTCAGGGTTAAGCATTTTTTCACTAGATGGTTCTGTGAACTTTAAGTTACCTACATTGATTGAGTGTGATGCTATTCCACAGGATATATCAGAAATTCCTACACCGGAAGTTGCACTCGGCTTTCCACATTTGAAGAAAATCGCTTTTTCGATTCCACCACTTGAACGCAAATGTAGTATTCAGTTGCTGATAGGGCGAGACCTACCTGCTGCCCATCATGTTATGGACCAAATCATCGGACCAAGAGAATCACCCTTCGCCGTACACCTTCCCATAGGTTGGGTCGTTATTTACATACGTACTTTACTGACATACAATTGAACAAACGTAGTACTATATTTGAACCTTGTAATTCTTACCTATCAGTGAAGGAACCAACTTTCTTTGGTGATAATATCTTCAGGTAATTCTCTGATGACAATAAAGTGGGTATGTCAGCGGAAGACAGAGACTTCCTCCGAGTTATGGATCAGGAATTCAAAATGGACGATTCTGGACTGTGGATGGCTCCATTGCCATTTAAGTCGACCAGACCCTTGCTTCCAGATAATCGAGTTCAAGCATTCAAGCTTGCAGTAATGCTAAAGAGGAGTCTTGAAAAGGATCCTAGGAAATGTCAGCATCTCGTCAAGTTTATGGAGAAGATATTCCGCAGTGGAGCAGCTGAAATAGCCCCAGATATAACCGACGTTGGAAAGGAGTTATGGTACTTACCACTGTTTGGGGTCTACCATCCCAAGAAACGTGATCAGATAAGGGGTGTGTTTGACTCTTCGGTAATCTACCAAGGCAAGTCCCTCAACGATGTACTGGTTTCTGGCCCGAATTTGACCAACAGTCTTCTTGGGGTCTTACTCCGCTTTCGCAGAGATAAATACGCCATTTCTGCAGACATTGAGCAAATGTTTTATCGTTTTCTAGTTAACACTGAACATAGAGACTTCTTGCGTTTTTTCTGGTTTGAGAACAATAACCCAGAGCGCCCATTGTCTATATTTCGTATGCGTGTACATGTTTCCGGGAACAAACCTTCTCCAGCTGTCGCGACGTACGGTCTACGTAGATCAGTCCAGACTGCAGACCCGGATGTACAACAATTCGTAGCTAGAGACTTCTATGTGGATGATGCCTTAACATCAAGACCGTCACGGGATGAAGCGATCAGCTTACTGAAGCGAACTAGGAAGACACTGAATGAGAACGGTAATATTCACCTACATAAAATAGCGTCAAATGACGTTGAAATTATGAATTACTTCCCGAAGGAAGAACTAAATTCGAACTTGAAAGATTTAGATATGGACAATACGCTCCCAGCGCAACAAAGTTTAGGTCTTACATGGG
Organism: Spisula subtruncata; assembly: GCA_963678985.1. Classification (NCBI taxonomy): domain Eukaryota; kingdom Metazoa; phylum Mollusca; class Bivalvia; order Venerida; family Mactridae; genus Spisula; species Spisula subtruncata. The sequence continues at coordinate 29,245,570 of OY787665.1, forward strand.
ATCTCGACTGTGACATGTTTATTTTCAATGCGCCTAGTGTCAATAGGCCATGTACCAGACGCGGACTCTCGTCAACAATGAACAGTGTTTTTGATACTATGGGATTTGTCGTGCCGTTCTCTATTTGTGGCAAAATCTTACTCCGCGAAGCTTGCTCCGCAAGTGGAAGTTCATGGGATGGTCCATTTCCGGCAACAATCCTTGAGAACTGGGTGAAATGGAAAAACAATCTTAACAGTTGAATGGGTATAAAATTCCCAGAATGTACATTTCAAATTCATTGAGTTTAGTTCAAAACATTTGTGTTCATGCATATTCAGATGCATCTGAGAGTGCGATTGCTGCTGTGGCTTATGTCGCCTTAGACTCGCCCAACAATGATCGCATCGGGTTTATTATGGGAAAACCGAAACTTGCACCTCAGAACGGTCATAGTATTCCAAGACTGGAGCTGTGCGCGGCAGTTCTCGCTACCGAGGTCAGCTCTGTTATCTCAGAACAGTTAGATATTCCTTCATCAGCATTTAAGTTCTTCAGTGACAGCAAGGTTGAATTAAGATACATTCATAACAGGACGCGTCGGTTTTACACTTACGTGAGCAACAGGGTCGCTCAGATATGTGCATTCTCACAGCGAGAACAATGGAACTACATGTATGTCTCTACCGAAATCAACCCAGCTGACGCAGCTACCAGAATGTCACAGGAGAACGTTAGAACATTGCTGGATAAGTGGCTTTTAGGGCCTTCATACTTTCGTGTGGATCATGCATTTGCTCCACATGTGGAAGATTTCCCTATTCAGGATGGAGATGTTGAGATTCGACCAGAGATAATTGTTAAATCAACCAAATTGTGGTTCCGCCCAGTTATAAGTGCGCGATTAGAGCGGTTTTCTTCGTGGAACAATTTGATGGCCGCCTTTGGTATTCTCATTCAAATTGTCAAAACATATGCCGGCAAACAGCGAGAAGAATGTGTTGGATGGCATCTGTGTAGAGACAGTGACTCTCCGGCATCGCATGACATCGCGTATCAATTCATTTTGTCTGAACTACAGATGGAACATTATTCGGTAGAAATACATTCGTTAAAAGCGCATAGACTTATTCCTAAGAATAGTTCAATATTGAACTTATCGCCTCACCTGGACGAATCGGGCATCTTGAGGCTTGGTGGACGTCTGCGCCATGCAGGGAAGGATCTTGGCATAGCATCTGTGAACCCCATCATTGTTCCTAAGGGTCATGTAGCTATGCTGCTAGCTCGACACTACCATGAACAGACCTCACATCAAGGGCGTCACATTACTGAGGGGGCGATTCGTTCTTATGGACTCTGGATAATTGGTGCCAAAAGATTAGTGTGTGCTATAATTCACAAATGTGTCACATGTAATAAGCTTCGAGGCACTCTGTTACAGCAGAAGATGGCAGACGTACCTAAGGACAGACTTTCACCAGGGCCTCCTTTCACATCTGTCGGCGTTGATGTGTTTGGTCACTGGGAAATTATCACTCGTAAAACCCGCGGTGGTGCCGCTAACAGTAAACGTTGGGCAGTTATGTTCACATGTCTGACAACACGCGCAGCTCACATAGAGGTATTGGAGGACATGAGCGCTTCGTGTTTTATAAATGCGCTCCGACGATTCATTTCCATTCGTGGACCGGTCAGTGTTATTCGTTCCGATCGTGGAACAAATTTTATTAGTGCTGCTGATTGCATCAATGCTCACGTGGTTAATGTGGAAGACAAAACTGTGAAAAGATATCTAGACAGCAACGGTGTCACTTGGTATTTCACACATTTCACACGCCTCACACATAGGAGGAGTTTGGAAGCGTGCCATAGGAGTTGCGCGGAGAATCTTAGACAGTATGCTATTGAACAATCCTCAGAGGAATCTTACTCATGAAGTATTGTGTACTTTCATGGCAGAAGTGACTGCCATAATGAACTCTCGTCCTATTGTACCTGTTGATACGGACACTCGAGACCTCTGATATTGTCTCCAAATATGTTACTTACTCAGAAGCAAGGGGGAATAACTGCTCCACCAGCGGAGTTGAGTTTGAAGGATGGTTATACAGCACAGTGGAAGTTGGTCCAGATACTCTCAGACACTTTCTGGAAGCAATGGAGGGAGAGGTACCTGGACCAGCTTCAAAACAGACGGAAGTGGCAAACCTAATATCCCAAACTGAAGAAGGGTGACGTTGTACTTCTTCGAGACAAATATGGGTACACCTTGACCAATGTTTGGGTTCACCTTGACCAACATTTGGGTACACCTTCACCAAAAAAAATATTTGGGTACACCTAAGTTTGGGTACACCTTGACTGGTATCCGATTTGTATTATGGTCGCACTTTTATATTGATTCATTGCATTAATGTGCGTATTGATTTTTTGCATTGATGTCAGTTGTTTATTAATTCATTTTATTAATGCCTTCTTCTGTATATTGCATAATAAGTTTACTTGATGTACTTGTCGCTTATATGGTTATATCTAGATATAAGACGGGGAGTGTTCTGATTATATTTTTTATTGTTTTTTGCAAAGGGAGATAAACGCTCCATGTAGTTTTGTTCGGTACGTAAAAGTTACGTTTCTTGCGTTGTTCGGCTCACCTCGGTCTCATGTCGCCGCATGGAAAATTGTTGTTTGCTTTTCTTGCAAATTAAGAGGTTGCACACTCTGTAAGACTTAAAGTCGTTAATTATATATGCATTAGTTTATTGTTTAATGTAATGTATGTATGTTTTACAATAGTGTGTTATATATGGAGGATATTGCGTGAGTGTCTTTGTTGAACAAGTTGAATAGAATGATGCGAGGCTCCGGCGGGCATTTTGTCAATTTTGTTCAAAGAGTTTTGTTAAGATTCAGTGTGGAAGTTCGCAAGTGTAGTGTTCTTTTAATCATGTTGGCTTTTCGGGCCGAAAGGGCTGCTTTCTTTGTCTGTTGCAGGCGCGCCGGTTCGACTGCGTCGCATGTGCTTTGAATGACGTCACGTGACTCACGTCAAAGCTTTAGGGTGTATTCGAAACGTCGGTTCTCTCTGTTCCGGAACAGACGGAACAGAGTACAGTCTTACGAACAGGCCGGAACAGTGTTCCGGACATGTTCTATCTGTTCCCAAGTAAAAGGTGGTGCAGGCAGAACAGGTCACGTGATTTCAACGAAAACGAGACAACCGGAAACTTCTCGAAATGTGTTATTCAGATCACCTTGGCAATAGTATGTCAACGGAGAATAACGGAAATGACCGAACTTTAATGATTGCAAATTTCTTGTGTCATATTTCTTCAACAAATATAACGGCTGCAACTGACAATATCGTCAACCTTAAAAGTTTTATTTTCTACATTTATTTATTTATTTTATTGTTACTTCCTGTTCTGTCCCTGTTCCATTTTGTTCGTAAGGTGCTTGGAGTGGAACATTCGGAACACTGTTCAGAACAGTTTTATTTTGTTCGTAAGATGCTGGAACAGGAACAGAAGGAACACTGTTCTGAGTGTTCCAGAACAGACGCTACGAACACACCCTTATTGTGCTGGTGTGGTGGCTTTTTTGCACTCCTGCGACGTCAAACATGTCATGAATGTTTGTTTATTTTGATTATTTGGTATTTAGTTGTTTTCTATTTCTATTTGTAGTTTTTTCACCTCTAGACGTATCAACATGGCTATAAATAAAGATATGAAAAATGGTGACATTGTCTGTGTGATTTCGTTAGTAGGATATATATGTCCTATATTGTGCTAACCACACTCCTGCGACAGTACACAGAACAACCATCTGTAATACATATGTGACATTCTAACACTTAAGAAATAACAGCACAAATATGTCCGTTTGTAGTTACGATAAGTTTAGTACTACATTTGTTGTATTTAGAGCGCATACCATCTTACTGTTGACGGAACCTGTTATTTGTCATTTTTTCCTTACGTTCCGATAGAGTCACTTTTGCGTTCCGAAGATGTCCATCATGGAGTTAAACTTGCGTTTATTTCAGCACCTATTGTTCAAATATGTTCATTTTTGCAGACAAAGTCCAACATTGAACATGCAATGTGCTGGCGATGTTTGAAATCTAACGATACGATAGTAGTGTAGATATAGATACTAACGTAGTCCACATCAGTGGTTATTGATAGGCTGCGCCAGATGCGTGTTATCATGGTTTTAAAATGGAATATTTTGAACGGACATGATAGAATTACGCGATAAATCGGATATCATTTTTTCGCAACTGAAGTCCGATTCAATATTATGTATTAATATGTGTCTATTGTTTTTAAAACTGTATCTGCGAGGGCTTAAATCCTAGTATTTTTTAACGTCCCTCGTACATGAACACACTGTTAAACAAATTCTTGTTAAACTCATTATGTAGATACCAACAATCGGGAATGGAAAACAACACTTGGCAGGACAATCTTAGCTCTTCAAGGAAATACGAAAAGGGATTCGGGAGGTATTGTACGTATCAATAATACGTGTCCCATAAGTCAAATTTGTCTGGCCCGTTCAATAGCACTGGTAGACACCGTACAGCGGAAATAGCCCCCTATTTTGGACGAAAACGAAAGTAAAAGTGGTAATCGATTTCGGAGGACGGTAAGTTTTTAACCATTAGTCTGTAAATATGCATGCAATTCACTTGAAGTAAACTGATTTAGGTAGTGTAATGTTTATTTTTTGAGGACTGCATTTTAAACATTTTTATTCTATTGTATATCCATTAAGACAACTGCATGTGAATTTTAAAACACTTTTAATGTCATTTAAGAGAGTAATTACTATTTTAAAGTATTTTTATTTCCCTACACCCAGGGTAAGAAAGTACTACAAAACAAATCGAGTCAACTGCATGATAAATAAAATAAGTCTGCAACAGGTGACAAAAAAGCAAGAGTGTGCTTAAATCTAATGATAATGATTATTTCTTCAATCAAAAGTATAGGATAAATATAAAAATGTAACCCTACCCTCCTTGAAATTAAGGCATTTGTTCATAAATTGCCAATAAGTACCATATTTAAATGGCAAAAAATAACTTCAATGTGTGTGTAATGTTTTAACAAAATTTTGAAAGGTTTTACCGAGGGCTTTTGAAAATATACATTTCAGAAATCCATAGTAACCCGATTTTCATCTATTTGCCACAAATAAATTCCTATAAAATTAAAGAAAAAAAAATGAAAAAGAAAATTCTCCAAATTACACTATAAAGTCATGTCATAAATATACAACATTTACAACATTTACAGTAAAATCACCTTACTATCAAGACCGCCAAATCATATTTTAAAATAGTAAGACTACCCAAATCATCTTAATGTTAAGACCAACCTCAACATCGAACCTCTCAATTCCTCTTCTCTATTCATTCTTGTTTGCTCATTATTAGTCAGTAAGACCGGTACAACCACTAGCACACACAGCAATAGTAAAGCCAAAACATTGTCTTATGACTACAAATTAAAGAAAAAAAAAGAATAAAAATATTTTGGCTCTAGCGGGGGTTGAACCCACGACCTATAGGAAATCAAATAACATATTCGTCCCCAATAATTTTTATAATATAAAGATATCACTAATCAATTTAAACAAAGCAATAGTTTTGGTAAATCCGATTAGTTCTTGTCAATAAAGTCAAAATTAGGAAACTAGACCCTGTACAGGACTGCTAGACCCAGTGCAGTAAAAAACTAGACTCTGTACATTAAATTTCTTAAAAAGGCTAGACCCTGTACACAACGGAATGTTGTTTTTCTTCAATTACGTGCTTGTTAGTGCATGTTTATTGACGAGGGTTTCAACATAGGTAAAGAACATGACAGGTAAAAGTTTAAATATTAACATGGTCTTGGAAAATGTATAATTTAGCTGCGATTAAAAAAAAATGTACGTTTTTCCTCACTGTCCGCCAAAAGAGGTACATTTCGGTGCTGTTTGTCAATAGTTAACGAAATTACAGAGCAAATGACTATATTGGAGCTTTAAAATAAACATTACACTACCTAAATCAGTTCACTTCAAGTGAATCGCATGCATATTTACAGACTAATGGTTAAAAACTTACCGTCCTCCGATTTCGATTACTACTTTTACTTTCGTTTTCGTCCAAAATAGGGGGCTGTTTCCGCTGTAAGGTGTCTACCAGTGACTAGGGGTGACACTACAAAAAACACACTTTAACTTATAATAAAATATAAGGACAATCGCATGTTAAATTCTAAAGGAAACCCACAAGAGGGCCAAGATGGCCCTATAATATCACTCACTTGTGCAAATTGATAGAGTAGAACAATATTTATACATGTTATATAAAGACTATAAATAATGATTATACGATGAACGCGTGAGAGTGTATGGCCATATTTCTCAGCCCACTTATAAAGGCCTTGTTATCTCAAAATGAAATGCTTGAACTAAAGTTGTTCTAGACTAATGCTCGTTTGTTCATCGATAAATTACCCACGGGTTATAACAAAGAATTCGTCACGCTTGACTTGCGTACATATTATCAGTGTATAGTTCAGTGTGATTACTAGTAACTCTACGGAAGGGAGTATCTGCCATAATGGGAGTTGACATTTGCACATACCGGATAAGGATAGGGCATTTTGTCGCAAACAGGAAAAATAGAAGAAAGTCCAAAATAAATACAAAGTATAACCCATATACCAACGGTAGCGACATTCATTATAGGTCGTTTGCTTGCAGTTTGATGGGATTATTCTTCGCAATAATGTTTCGTGTAGTTGTTGAGAGCCACACTTATATAGTCGACAATTATACATCTGAATTGAGTCAACAGTGTGTTAGTTCCTGCTATTCGTCAACATTATCCGGTAGTATTAATGGTATCACCTCTATGTCTCCAGTATATCCAGGCTGTGTGATTGGTACAACATATGCATCATACAGTAGCCGTTTATTGATTTTGTCATCGGACATCGAACTTAACCCAGGTCCTACTGAAGATACCATGCTAATTTTGAAACAAATGCAGAAATCACACGAGGAGCTTGATAATAAATTTTCTGAGTCTCACGCTAAACTTCAGAGTAATATTAAGGATGTCAAACACGATATATTAGATGTTAAAAAGGACTTGAAGAGAATTGATACAGAACTGGGTAACATGAAAAACAATATTAACGAAGTGTGTAATAAACAAGATAATTTGGATCATAGATTATCAGCTATTGAACAAAAGTTGTATCATAATGAGTATGATGCAGATATTGTACGGAATGATATGGCATACCTTTCACTACATGATGAAATATCCAGAGACAACATCACAGCTATGGAGAAGCAACTTAATATCATGGAATCAGAACGCCTTAAGTGTAACTTACGGCTATTTGGTCTAGAAGATGATGTTAACAACGATAAACCTCTGGAAACTATAATTGAGGACTCAGTATTAAGTGTTACTAAAGAAGATGATATTCCGAAAGCTGACTCAATTTCTAAAGCTAAACGTATCGGTGATAAGAAGGAGGGTAAATCCCGTATGGTACTGGTCACGTTCCACAGCTTTGAAGACAAGATGAAACTATTTAAGTACAGGGATGAACTTCGAAGGAAAGGACTACGAATAGCTTGTGATTTAACCTACATGCAACGTCAGGAAATCAATAGACTTAGGAAACAGGGCATCATGGGATATTATAAAAACGGAAAGCTTCACCGAGTTGATATGACTGAACGTAACAATGAACGCATTATTAAACGAGGGTCTAGGCATAGTGATAAACAAAACACAAAACAACCCTTCAATACTAGTGCCTACGATCCTGCTGAGCCCATTCATGTCGATTAGGGAGATGGTCAACGCCCTACACAAACTCTATTTGGACGTCCATTACAATTTATTTCTTGGAATATAGAAGGACTTAAACGTAATTTAACTTTTACTGATGTGGATTCCTTTTTGTCAGATTTTGATGTTATTGGTCTTCAGGAAACTTGGGAAACTGATCATGAATTCTGTCTCACATATTTTCCAAATCACACTTTATATGAACTAAAGGCAAGACCTTCTATGAAAGGTGGCCGTAATATGGGTGGGGTAATTGTTCTAGTAAAGAACTCTATATCTAAATTTGTTACAAAAGTAACAAACACGTTTGAATATGGTATTATTTTGAAATTTGATAAATATTTGTTTTTTTTGTGAGCGTGACTATATATACTGTTGTTTGTACTTACCACCAGAGTCATCACCTTTTTACTTAGTCTCCCATAATGTTGCAAAGGGAATTCACAGTTTGGAAAATGTTCTTACTCATGAAAATCTTATTCATCTACCACTGATTTTACGTGGAGATTTAAACTCACGTACATCTAACGTTGCTGACTTTGTTTCTCATACTGATAATGTACCAGAATTACATGATATTGCTGACATCCTAGATGATGATATATGTATAGACAGACATTCTGTCGATCATGTTATCAATAAATCTGGCCATGACCTTATTAATTTTTGTAAAACATATTCATTATTCATTGTAAATGGACGGTTTGGTACTGACAGAGGAAAGGTGATTTTACATTTGTAGGTCAACAAGGGGCAAGTGTCATTGATTACTTCATTGTATCAAAAGTAATTACTGATAACATTGATGATTTTAAAGTTATTCCACGCATTGAAAGTCCACACTGTGCGATCACTTTGACATTAAAGTTGGCAGGTACCCCTGCCATCGATGATTCTATATCAAATAATAGCACCCACATTGACATAAATGTAAACAAAGTATTTTACGTGAAAATGCATTAAATGGATGTTTTAATGATTTTGAGAATCGACTTACTGATCCTGATGCGGATAAAGATACTGTATTGTTGCAGTTTGAAAAAACTATTCTGTATACCTCTCAACTCTTTACTAAAAGTAGGCATGTGCATAAAAATAGGACTGGGAAAATATGGTTTGATGCGGAATGTAGAGACACTAAGTTTATAGCAATGAAATCCTTACGGTTATTTCGGAAATACCGAACCAGTGATTCTCTTAACCAATATCTAACACATAAAAGTGTTTATAAAAATATTTGTAAACGTAAACACTATAATACATATTTAAATAGACTTGACCAGTCAGTTGGCAATTCCAAATTATTTTGGAAAGAAATTAAAAAAATGACAAATAAACAAAGGGCTGTTCCTCAAATTTCTATTGAAGAATGGTTCACACATTTCAGTACATTGTTTGCAATGGACGATAATGACGATATAGAACGGGTTACTGAACAGAATATGAATGTCGACGATATTGATGATATACAAGATACTGTATTCAATTCCCCAATTACTGATGAGGAAATTTTAAATACTATAAAATCAATAAATATTAAAAAAGCATCTTCTGGGCATCTAATCCCAGAACATTTTGTTTACGGTATTGATATTTTATTACCTTTTATTTCAAAACTGTTTAACCGATTATTTGCAAGGGGAGAATTTCCTACATCATGGACAAAATCGATCATTGTTCCTCTTCATAAGAAAGGATGTATTCATGTACCTGATTATTATAGAGGCACAGCCTTATTAGACGTATTTAGTAAAATTTATATTGCAATCATTACTAAACGACTTACATTTTTTGCAGAAGCATATAACAAGATTGCAGAGTGTCAGGCTGGGTTTAGAAGTAGCTATTCAACTATTGATAATGCTTTTATTTTGTATTCTGTTATAAACAAGTATTTGAGTATGAAACGTAGACCTATATATGTCGCATTTATAGACTTCAAAAAAGCCTTTGACTCTGTTGATCGTCGAATTCTGTGTAATGTTTTGAGTAAAGATTGTGTTAAAGGTCATCTTTATAACTCAATTGTATCTATATATAACTCTGTTAAAGCTACAGTTAGAACCAGTAATGGTCTTACAGATGAATTTACATGTCCTATAGGCTTACGCCAAGGATGTAGTCTTAGTCCTATACTTTTTTCATTATTTATCAACGAGTTGAACGACGTAATTTGTAGTAGTAATGTAAGAGGTATCCAATTATTTCCTGATTATACTGAAATATTCCTTCTCATGTTTGCTGATGATGTTGGTCTTTTATCTGATACGGTGATTGGCTTGCAGCGCCAACTAAATACATTGCATGATTTTTGTGATACATACAAGTTGACAAGTATGAGATGAAGAATTTATCCAAGTGCATCCGCTAAAATGGCTGGACTTTCATTGAAAAATTATATTCAGTCGGAAAATGTGTCATAGTGAGTTATATAGGAAATAATTATGGAGTCAGCTGACGGTGAGTAGTTATTTAGTTCTATTGGTTAACGTCCATGACAATGTGCGCCGGGAATCACGAGCGGATAAAGTTTAACAGCCCTGATAAATTTGGGGTAATTTGTAAACAAACCTCGGTCATAATCTGGATAGTTAGCTCTTTGGCCACTTTGACGACTTGCCGCTCATAGTACGCTCAAGTGTGTGCATTAAAAAGTATACTATGACAAAGAACAATCATTTGGTTGACAAATAAGACTGGGCTTGACGTGCTGGTGCGAAAATTACGCACTCACGGTCTTCTGAAACTAGACTAGTGTCTCGTCTGATGCCATTTGTCCGAGACCTTTTCTTCATCTCATACTATACCACATGTTGTGTAATATATTTTGTTGAAAACAATTTTATTTGGTGTTATATGTATAAAATATGTGCTGGGGTTTTATATTTTGGGTTGGTGGTGATACCTGGGTAGTATTGGGGTCTACAGGGGGGGGGGGGGGGGCATAACATGACGGGTACCTGTGTTTATATGTAATAACTGTTTTATATTATGTTATTGTGTATGGGCCGGAGGCCTACATATCACCAATAAATGTTGAAGTTGAAGTTGAAGTTCAATCTGTTCATAATAAGACAAATATATATTAATGATACGAGGGGCGATTCATAAGTAATGCAACTACTTTGTGCGTGAACAATAAGCTCTAAATTACACATAATCATTAATTGCATTAAAATTGTGTTCTGTGTTGGAGTGATTGGAAATGAAAGTGTTGTTATGCTTCAATGAATTATTTTTGAATAAGTTGCATAATTATAAAACACCATAGTGCTAAAACATTCAATACGAAAAACGTGTTGTAAAATTCATGCACAATGTAACTTTAGAGTTCCTATGTATGTCCTTAATTGGGTTTGGTTAAGACCTGGTCACAACATACACGTACGCTTTTTGCGAGGCTTCGACCGTGGATTTTTTTATCGAAAACGTGGGGAGTACATCGACGCACGTCACACGCACTGTTTCCAATGGTCGTGAGTGACTGTGTGCTACATACGTTGTGCACACGATATATGTGTTATACAGTCCAAACATGGTCATTATTACAACATCATTGCATGAATAAGTTACTCTGGCAGTTACCATGGTAACCAAGCATCGAATAAGTAAATGTCAATCTTTGATCGTGTTTTAACAATTTTGAAATGAATGTTGCTAGATAGTGGATATCTGGTATGGATATAGTTTGTAAATCACCCTATTTGAAAAGTGCTCCATATCTAACTGGCGTATGACCACGTTATTATGGCGTGTGCCATTGTAATCAAACAAGAATGAGGGGAATCCACTTTTTACCGTTTGTTGTAAATACACTCTTATTGAAAACTAGCTGCTACGTTTTAAGTGAGCTTTCGAGTCGACAACGAGCTTCTCAGGGGCTTGTACAAATAACTGACGAGTGTGCATGTGCACGGAGTCAGTGTGGATTGAATAACGACGATGTCTGCCCGCGCTAACATTTTTCGGACAATCACATGGGCGATGTATGCACAGATGTTGTATATCATCCCGAGGGTCCCCGGTCCCGTTCGACCTGTGTCAACGCTATATGGTGGTTGTCGTTCTTAAACTTGTGGACTCGTATGAGTCGGACATGCAGCAACGATGATAGTGCATAAATAAGATTATAGTAATTTATAATAGCTGTATTACAAGTATGTACTGAAGTAGTAGAAATAGACATGCAACTATTTGTTTAGAAATTTGTTATGAAAAATATTCTATAATAATTTATAATATCAGTATTACAAGTATGCACTTAAATAGAAATAGAGCTCAAGACATGTTGACAAACTACTTCAAATATGTGCAATTTACTAGCACATGTAATACAGGGACAATAAATTATGATTATACAATGTATGTGAAAGAGTTATAAGTATTGTCCATAATTCTCAGCAGTCACTTGTAACTTGCTGTATCTCAAAATGACGTGGTTCAACTTTCTAGTTTCGCTTCACAAGATAAGTTGTTCTAGACTAATGTTATCGCATGTAACAATTTGGATATTTACATGTTTACAATATAAAATGTGGCTTGTATTTTACCAGAACCACACTCACATTATGTTTTGGCCTGATTTTGAAAAATAGTATTTGCTAATGTTCACACTAGTCATGTAGGAATTAGTAACAAAGCTACTTGAAAAACGGTTATATCTAAGTATTGACTATCTGATTATAATAACATCTGAGAAAATTTCATTGTATTTCCCGTTAGACCACTACAATCAGTGCGTAGAATCAAGTGATCAAATGAATAACGTTCGCACTCAAAACGATTGCAATTTCGTCTGCTAACGGTGAGTGTTTTCTTGATTATTACGATCGTGCATTTAATATGGTTCTGTTATATAGCCTAAAGTACCTCCCGTATTTGTAAGAATACCCGGCAAGTACCGATTTCGCTCTATCTTTAGCTGTTTTAATTGATGCTCGACCAAATGCAGTTTTCAACCGAGTGTAATAATCTGGTCGATCATCAGTTAACAACAGCTAATTTTAGAGCAAAATAGGTAATTGTCTAGTGTTGCTACATATGCGGGAGATACTTTAGACTGCATAATAAAGTCATATAAAGTGCATGATCGCTATAATCAAGAAATAATGCAGCGTTCGAGTGCGAGTTTTGAGTGCGAACGTTATTCATTTAAAATCATTTGATCACGTGATTTTCCACACTGACAATATGTATGACTCGGTAATAGCCAACTATTAATTAAAAGTTGTTGTAGTAAATTAAGTGCTAACGAACATTTTCCATGCGCAATGTGATCCAGGTCAGCCGGCAGTCTAGTAGTCAGTTAAGGTTCAATGCATGAAGTACATGTTAATATCTTATAAACTTAAAAATAAGAAAATAATTTTTTATCTTTGTTTTTCGTAATGCCTTTTCACCATTTTAACTTTTTAAGCATGTGACGTCGTAAATAAATAATACGACCTTTTGACACATTGTCACATTCTTTAAGCTGATATACTGCTCAAATTATGAATATTTCAAAATTCGCCTTTAGCGAGAATAAAAATAGGACATGAATATATCACTGTATCTAGGTTAGTATAGCCAGTACGTTTAAAGTTATACGTACCACGTGTAGTATAAGGTATTCAGTTTTCCAATAAATCATTGCGTATTTTGCGTTTTCAGTGTCATGAGATATGAAGAATCTATCACTCGTTGTCAATTGATATATTTATATTAACAGAGGCTCGCTTAACAAAATTTCCAAAAACTCGTTTAATATAAATTGACAACTCGTGATAGATCCTCTATGTACAAAACAGCTACACGTTTTTTATATTCTCATACAATACAATACAATACAACACAACACAATATCTTTATTTTTTTTTCACCTTTTCCGACAGGACAATGCAATAACCCGGAAACTGCGTGCTAGCATTTCCTGTAAAATGACTATTGCTATTTTGAGCACATAGGACATTGTCTATTCCAAATACAACCTAAGTCATAAGTGTTGTCAGTATTGGAAAAATGTCAATTTGTCATTTAATTAGGCCTGTTCTAATACGGCCTAATGACAATAGCCAAACACGTGGTGTGGGGGAGATGTGGGACAACTTTAAAACAGTTTCGAGAAAAAACAATAATAAATACGGGGACCCACTTTGTTAGAGAAACTGGTTGAAACTGGATAAGCGCAACAGAAACTTCCGAGAGGTAGACCTATGTATTGGCTGATGATACCTATCTACCCAAACCCGATCGACACGTTTCATTCTTTGGAAATGCATATATATTGTGAGGCATGGCCTTAGATCATTAGAACATGACTATATTAGTCTAGTTTAACCCTTAGATCATTGGAACAGGCCTCAGTATGTCTATTTTAGGCCTCAACGTTGTTGTTCTATTTTTAGAAACATGACCTACATGTACATTTTTAGTGTTTGGAGAGTGCTATTGTCTTTATTATACGATGTCATGCCATGATACTATAGATATACTTAGATATTTAGTAGATTTAACTATTTACCTCAACAATCACATGCTAGATCATTGCTGTTTTGTATTATTTCACTTAATGTTCGTAGCTTTTTGGAAAAATGTAACTTCCGTCCGCCATGTTGTTTTTTGGTTGTCAACTTCCTGTTAAATGTAATCTCTAACCTTCAAAGTCAGGTCAAGTTGTATTTATTATTCTAGATGAAAGTTGCTGGTATAATTCATGTGGAAATTAATGTTTATGTATTTTAGGAATTTTGGTATTGCTAATTAGGTTACGTTCTTTCATGCGGCCCCAATCCCAAGCGTACCTTTGGTGTCCGTTTATTTACATACCAAAAGCTCATTTGCATACCACAACCTAATTAGCATACCAGAAAATTTAATGAGCGTTCGTCACATTGCCACTGTCCCCAGAGCTGGTCAGACGTGCTTCTGCCGCTCTTCATTTATTTAGTTAGGCATTGTCTGGTGACTTTTCATTCAACTTTAAACCTGAATTGCTTTTATTCGATTATTATTTTAGACTTTATTGAGGTCAGTATCGGTAACGTTATTTGACATTTGGCGGTTTTGTAACTTGAGTCGATTTTAACTGTCTGTCGTCTGCTCTGGCTTCGAGCTAGTTTTACCGTTATTTAGACTTTAGATGAGTTAGTATTTGGTCTGATACCCCTCTTGTGTCTATGTTGAGCCCTTTTACCTAATAAATTCACGTTAAGCCGAAAGGAATGTTGTCTGTAGTCTTTCACATTTTTGCTTTTTATCTTGTTCTTGGCAATTGTCACGCGTGCAGTTGGTTGACGCGACCTGGTCTGTGTTATCAGGTAGCCTCCTCCAAGCTGTGGTACACGTTTCCAGTGTATCAACCAGTTTACGACCCGGGTTATTGGTCCGAGTCTCAGTTAGACCTAGGTCTATGCTTTATTTCGTCGCACAGTTGGTTGACGCTCTCCTGGTCATTATCAGGTTAGCCTCCTCCAGTCTGTGATCCACGCTACCATTGTATTTACATGTTTTTCGTCTTATTCGAGCATATCATTTAGTGATTGCTGATGTAGCACCACCGGTGTTTAGAGTACCACCAGCGCGGGCGTTACAAAATTGGTGGCAGCGGTGCAGATCTTGTCTCTCCGAATTGTTATTAGTGATAAGTCAGTACATAAATCAGACCAGATGTGAGCTAAGCCGTTGCCAGGCTTAGGTTTGAGTCGTTTCCAGACTCAAACAGCGTTAAAGCCGTTACCAGGCTTAGGTAAAAGGGTGTTAACTGTTATTGTTTTAATTGTTGTTGCTAGTTGGCACGTTGAGCGGATTTGTTGTTCCGTGCCGAGCCTATTATTATAAGTACGTTTAGACTGCCATCCCTGAGGGTAAGAAAGCCGTTTCCAGGCTTTGGTTTAAGTCGCTACCAGACTTAAACGGTGAGCTAAGCCGTTACCAGGCTTAGGTTTGAGTCGTTTCCAGACTCAAAGAGCGTCATAAGCCGTTACCAGGCTTAGGTATAAAGGTGTTATTAATTGTTACCGTGGTTGTTATTGGCACATTGAGCGGATTTGTTGTTCTGTGCCCCGCCTATTCTTATAAATACGTTTAGTCTGCCATCCCTGTCGTTGAGAAAGCCATTACCAGGCTTTGGTTTAAGTCGCTTCCAGACTTAAACAGTGAGGGAAAGCCGCTACCAGGCTTTCGAGGTAACTGTTTCCAAGTTACCGTAGCAACTGCCGTTACCAGGCAACTTAGTATATTAATCATACTTCAGTATTTTGTGTTATTACTATCAGTCTTTACCATCCATGATGGCCTTGATGGGAGATAGTCATTACCAGACTAGGATGTGCCAGAACCGTATAGTCAGTGCCAGACTATATTAATTTCATATTATTTCCTTACAGTACTGTCTAGTTGTTACCAGACTAACAGTTGTTGCCAGATCTACATACGGGTAGTTGTGACCAGACCTACATAGTTGCTACCAGACTATATTAATTTCAAATTGTTTCCTTACAGTACTGTCTAGTTGTTACCAGACTGACAGTTGTTGCCAGATCTACATACGGGTAGTCGTTGCCAGACTATACCGTGTCAGACATGTAGTTGTTACCAGACCATACCGTGCCAGACGTGTAGTTGTTACCAGACTATACCGTGTCAGACGTGTAGTTGTTACCAGACTATACCGTGCCAGACATGTAGTTGTTGCCAGACTATACCGAACCAGACTTATAGTCGTTACCAGATTATATAAATTGAATATTGTTTCCTTACAGTACTGTCTAGTCGTTACCAGACTATAAATCACATGCGTGTAATTCAGTGAATTACTGTACCGTCTAACTGTTCCAGATTAGAGAAGCCCAGTGTATGCCAATATACACTGTATCGTAATTAATTCTTGTTTAACATAAATCTAGTTTACAGTCCAAACCCTCGTGATGGAGTTTACCAGGTCTTCAGCTGATATACCAGATACTACGTCATTACCAGACACCAACCAGACCCAGAGTATGTATAGTGAACCAACTATACCACCACAACCTTCCAGTAAAGTCACACAGACCATCAATACCACCTTGGGGACAGAGGCAATGTCAAACCAAGTGTTGGTGAGCGATGATGATCAGATGTCCGAAGGTGACCGAGAGATGACTTGGACAGATGACCAGTCGGTACAGGTTACCAGTTTTGGAGAAGAATCCTGGCACAGGCGTACAGGGATTGAGGAAGACTTTTGTACTAATCAGAGAATTATAGATCCGAGTTGTAGTTCTACATCATTATTCAGTGGATCCGTCGATGCCTCGGGGGTCTGTCAAAATTCCATGCATGGTGAGACGAATCAAGGGAAGGGATGGGACAGTAAATTCTCCATGAGGACCGTGGCTGGTAGTCAGGCGACCCATGCTATAGATTGCAGCCAGGTACCTACGGGTTTATGGGAAAACGATCCACTGTATGGAACGGGGTATAGGAGGGGAGGGTCGTGGGCTTTAGGGGCGAGCAGATACCGGCATCCTCGATACTTCTTACCCTATGATTGGTGTAGAGCTGACGTGATTCCAGAGGATTATAATGATGGCAGAGAACAGGGTATAGATATACACCCAAAACAGATGTTCTAGTCGACAAGATGTTACCAATCAATATAGTAATACAAAAACCCCAACACTTGAGGGGACAACTGACTGAATGCATACTTGAATTGAACAAATGGTGTTACGAGATGAGAGCACTCCGTTTAGCAGTATCCTTGTGAAGTGGAGTGCAGAAATATTAAATGACATCCCTACAGAGAGTATCAGTAAAGAGTAGGATCACAAGATGGATAGTTTGAATCAACCAAATAAAAACAGTCATGAATGCTACTGTGGAGACCATGAAACTGTAAAATAGTGAGAACTTGAGGTTGTTATAGACTGAGGACAGATTATCGGACTATGGCCAGGAAAGATAATCTGTATGTAAGGCGGTTGATTGAAAGCGGGTTAGAATTCCAAAACGACTTGACCCCCTGAGGACTTCTGTTAGATGACTGATGACTAGTCGCAGTTGGATTTGGTCAACCTTCCATCTTAGTGATCCTGACGTATTTGAGAAATATTAATCTGCATCCTGAACACGAAACATCATATACCCTGTTGATTGCCATCCCTGTCACATTACAGCGACGTAAATTATATTTCCGCGTTACATATCAAGTGACGCATAGTCAAGTGCAGTAGCACATATTATTTCGGCGTTGCTTTTTAGCCAGTGACGCATAGTCAAGTGCAGTAGCACGTATTATTTCGGCGTTGCAGTTTTTGCCAGTGACGCATAGTCAAGTGCAGTAGCACGTATTATTTCGGCGTTACCTTTTTGCCAGTGACGCATAGTCAAGTGCAGTAGCACGTATTATTTCGGCGTTGCCAGTGACGCATAGTCAAGTGCAGTAGCACGTATTATTTCGGCGTTGCCAGTGACGCATAGTCAAGTGCAGTAGCACGTATTATTTCGGCGTTGCTTTTTAGCCAGTGACGCATAGTCAAGTGCAGTAGCACGTATTATTTCGGCGTTGCCAGTGACGCATAGTCAAGTGCAGTAGCACGTATTATTTCGGCGTTGCAGTTTTTGCCAGTGACGCATAGTCAAGTGCAGTAGCACATATTATTTCGGCGTTGCTTTTTAGCCAGTGACGCATAGTCAAGTGCAGTAGCACGTATTATTTCGGCGTTGCAGTTTTTGCCAGTGGCGCATAGTCAAGTGCAGTAGCACGTATTATTTAGGCGTTGCCAGTTACGCATAGTCAAGTGCAGTAGCACGTATTATTTCGGCGTTGCAGTTTTTGCCAGTGACGCATCGTCAAGTGCAGTAGCACATTTGTTTTTGGTGTCAATAGACATGTCATGCTACCAGTGACATGTTTCAACGGAGATGTCACGCTTCCAGTGACAGGGTTCAACAGAGATGTCATGCTTCCAGTGACATGGTTCAACAGAGATGTCACGCTTCCAGTGACATTCTTCAACAGAGATGTCACGCTCCCAGTGACATGTTCAACCGAGATATCATGCTACCAGTGACATGCTTCAACAGAGATGTCACGTTTCCTAGGACATGTTCCATTGCTACGAGAAGGAACCTTTGAGGTGGATATTATCTCGCTCCCTGAGATTGTGATCATTGAGCAGCTTCTGAAGTGAGATTTCAAAAATCGACTTCTACTTAATTTATATCGCGTGGAATTTATTCTTTATCCCGTGAATTTACTTTGAAGGAAGATATAAACTATCATTTCGCTTTGGACGATTTCCTGGAGACAGATGAAGATTAAGGATATGTATAAATTGTAGTTTTCTTTTGTAATATTTGTGATATCTATGTATGTTTATTGAACTATATGTGTATTTAAATTGTGAAAGAAGGTTGTGAATAAGTGTCTGTGCATACTCAGTTTTGCTTGTTAAAATACTTAGGTCTTTATTTTAAGTAATTGCATTGTATTAAGGACCATTCTTAGACTGCCTAGCAATAACTATTGAATTATTCATAATGGTTTATATTCACATCATGGAGTCTGGTAATACCTTGCTATTGGTTCTATATATTAATGTCCGGCACTTGGACCCGTGATTTGTATTGTAAGAGACTAGATTTTTTAGGGCAAGTTAAAAATTGCACTATAGTGAGAATGTTGTATTAGTCTAAAGGGACTGTGTACTTTTTTGTACTTTTGTGTATCAATTGTCAGGATACTTGTTGATTTTAGAATACTAAGTTACATTGCAATATTTGAAATTCTATGTATTTTTGTGTGTATTCTTGTGCATGTTCATAATTTGTTTTGTGTAAATGTACTAATGAAACTTGGCAAAATTTAAGTCTGTCTGAATGCTGGTTGAACTATGAGATGGCAAAATCTCAGTCTCAGATGTGGTTACACCAGTTATTGATGCTCGCATGTGCTTAATTATTATACCTTACAATGTGTCCGTATTTTATATTGTGACTTATCATTAGGTCTGATGACATATTGTACTTATTGTTTTATGACAACATCATATGGAAATTGTTAGCATTTTACATGTATTTGTGCTTAGTTATAACTTATTTTTCATGGTAATCTGACTGCTTGCTCTGTTTTGAGTTGTGCTATAAATGTATTCATGAATAGATATAAGTAATGAATTCAAGTCTGTTTCAATGCACTTCTTTGAAAATGTGACATGTCTGTGCGTAAATTGTATTGTCTGTGGAAGATTGCTACGTTTGATTCTCTTGTTCATAATATTGCAAGACAATTGTTATATTTAATTTAGAATTTTATGGTTTCTTAGGACTGTATTTTATTTACAATTCGGAATACTGCATAGTTTATTTTAGAGTCTATTGAATTGTATTATCAGTTGATACATCAGTTATTTGGTTGCTTGCAATGGCTATTCAAACTTGTAATGAATGTAATTTTGATTTTGCTATTATTATCTTTATGCAAGAACAGTAATTGTACTATCACAGATACTTTTATTTGAATGAGTTTCCTAACAACTCATCGGCTGTCTGTTCGCAATTTCTTGAGCTAGAGGTCTGCAACTTAAGTGTATTTTTACCATTGGTGTCTGATTAATTAATGTTTAGGTTCATCAATTGCATTTGTATGACAAATTTGAAAAGTGATGTTTTGGTTTCATTTTACTCATACAACTTCTTTCAATTGAAATATTATTGCTGTTAGTAAGGTGTTAGAAATTATTGTTATGTTTAGATGAAAAGTGCAATTTTGATTGATGTTATATTGTTAATGTTTAAAGAAACTTGCCTTGCCTGTTATTAATGTTATATACCAGAGTGATACTTTTTAATAAGGAGTGTTTAAAATGCATGTATGTTAGTAGCTAATATGAACTATGCACTCAGTTTGTATTTAAGTTGTCTAATTGTTAATTGTATTGTTACAACTTACAGTATAGTGTTGAGAAATTTGGTTTAAAGGCGCTTGGTGTTATTTTGAATTTCGAGGGCGAAATTTTGTCCGGAGGGAAGGTAATGTGAGGCATGGCCTTAGATCATTAGAACATGACTATATTAGTCTAGTTTAACCCTTAGATCATTGGAACAGGCCTCAGTATGTCTATTTTAGGCCTCAACGTTGTTGTTCTATTTTTAGAAACATGACCTACATGTACATTTTTAGTGTTTGGAGAGTGCTATTGTCTTTATTATACGATGTCATGCCATGATACTATAGATATACTTAGATATTTAGTAGATTTAACTATTTACCTCAACAATCACATGCTAGATCATTGCTGTTTTGTATTATTTCACTTAATGTTCGTAGCTTTTTGGAAAAATGTCACTTCCGTCCGCCATGTTGTTTTTTGGTTGTCAACTTCCTGTTAAATGTAATCTCTAACCTTCAAAGTCAGGTCAAGTTGTATTTATTATTCTAGATGAAAGTTGCTGGTATAATTCATGTGGAAATTAATGTTTATGTATTTTAGGAATTTTGGTATTGCTAATTAGGTTACGTTCTTTCATGCGGCCCCAATCCCAAGCGTACCTTTGGTGTCCGTTTATTTACATACCAAAAGCTCATTTGCATACCACAACCTAATTAGCATACCAGAAAATTTAATGAGCGTTCGTCACATTGCCACTGTCCCCAGAGCTGGTCAGACGTGCTTCTGCCGCTCTTCATTTATTTAGTTAGGCATTGTCTGGTGACTTTTCATTCAACTTTAAACCTGAATTGCTTTTATTCGATTATTATTTTAGACTTTATTGAGGTCAGTATCGGTAACGTTATTTGACATTTGGCGGTTTTGTAACTTGAGTCGATTTTAACTGTCTGTCGTCTGCTCTGGCTTCGAGCTAGTTTTACCGTTATTTAGACTTTAGATGAGTTAGTATTTGGTCTGATACCCCTCTTGTGTCTATGTTGAGCCCTTTTACCTAATAAATTCACGAATTCAAGCCGAAAGGAATGTTGTCTGTAGTCTTTCACATTTTTGCTTTTTATCTTGTTCTTGGCAATTGTCACGCGTGCAGTTGGTTGACGCGACCTGGTCTGTGTTATCAGGTAGCCTCCTCCAAGCTGTGGTACACGTTTCCAGTGTATCAACCAGTTTACGACCCGGGTTATTGGTCCGAGTCTCAGTTAGACCTAGGTCTATGCTTTATTTCGTCGCACAGTTGGTTGACGCTCTCCTGGTCATTATCAGGTTAGCCTCCTCCAGTCTGTGATCCACGCTACCATTGTATTTACATGTTTTTCGTCTTATTCGAGCATATCATTTAGTGATTGCTGATGTAGCACCACCGGTGTTTAGAGTACCACCAGCGCGGGCGTTACAGTATTAATGTTATGTATGTATGCAAGATACTAGCTGTTCTGTTTTGGTTAAGGTGATTCATAAGTGTTGGAATGTTCTGCACATGGTACATGAAATATGTTATATTCATGAAAATCTCACTTATGCCAATCATTTTGACAATTCCCAACAGTTTTTAAACAGTTAGTTTTAAAGTATTCTTAGATTTTGGGGACAACCCCCCCCCCCCACCAAATTTTATTTTACCGAAAAGTATGGCTTTAAGATGGTATACATGAACTTTTGCATGCAGGGAACCATACATTAAAGTTTATGAGAAGACTGCAAGTTACTTATTTTTTTTAAATACGTATTATTTCTAACAAAAAATAAGTTACATGTAAAAACACGTTGAACAGAATACCGTCTTCGTATTATAGAAGTTTTTTTACCAAATTACATGACAATTTATCGACTCGTTGTTTTTAAATTTAATTAAAGTGATTTTAGAAATGCTGAAAACGGGGAGGTTACACAAACATATCAACGTTTTGCACCCGTTGTCTGTAGTTTTCGCGATAATTTGTGTTTAAAAACGTTTGTAATAAATCATTGGTTCTTTTGTATTTGAAAATATTAAAATGCCAAAACCCTCACTCTAAAATATTCGTGATGCTGTTTAAAGATATTAATTGGTTTTATATAGTACTACATTTTACAATTCGCAAGATTTGGTGTTTAAAAGGATTTGGAATAAAGGTTTGAGAAAATCCGACAGGGAAGGTAGCAATCAACCTAACCAGCCGATCACAGAAATAAGAAAAACCACAACACAACTACCCTAAGCAATTCCCACACGAACCCATGCCAAAACGGCGACCAAATGAGGCACAACAACACTGAGCGTGACCTGGTTTAAAACACTTTAAGGACAGTGACCTAACGTTATGCGACCTAAAGAGGCATAACTACGACTTGACCTAGTTTAAAATAATGGGCTAGGTAGGAATGGGTAGGGAAATAATATTATATATTCCTAGCAACTACAATTAAAATCCATGCCCCGCCGAAAAAATGCAGGATGACCCAGTTTCACAAAGAAATTATATAATAGCGGTTATTGCATGAGACCGAATGAAACGCAGCCAATACTCGACCAAGTTCCCAAAGGCCCCACTGCATGGCGACCCAACCGCACAAACCCGTGCCAAAACTGCGACCAAATGAGGCACAACCACCCCTAGTTTAAAACACCAAGGACAGTGACCTAGCGTAAATACGTCTTAAAGAGGCATTTATGCGACTTGACCTAGTTTACAATAATTGGCAAAAAGAGTGCGATAATATTTAAGTCAAAAACGTTTATCATAGTGACCTAACAGCACAGTGACCTAATTAAATAGAAGCTCACCCAGCATCTCCGCAAGATACAACTAATGAAAGGGGGGCGGAAATCACCCGTAAAATATTTCGTCAATAGCCCTAGTTCTTCTGTGTTTTTTTGTCCATAATATAATTCAGAAATATCTGCATTTGATCATAGTAGTTAGACGCTTTAGATACGTCTTAGCACTGCACTCATCTGAAAACGTTGGAATTACCTTAAAGTGGACAATCTACTTGCAAATCCTCATGTTTGGTCTACGATTAAAATGTATTTTTACAGTTATTTTTTAAAGGCGTTCGATATAGTTTTTAAAAATATATAAATACAAATTATCATGGACTCAGGCCCGGATCCAGAAATTTCTGAGTGGGGAGGGGGCACGAGGTATGTACGAAGTCGTACCCCATACTGTTGTTTGGGGATCCGGGAGACTCCCCGGGGGCAATCGATTAATATGTGTGTGAAAATGCATAGGAAGGGGTCCATTCTTTAGATGTGGGGAATCCATATTTACACGGTTTGTGTTATCAGGGTGGACATACCACGTGGTGTGTGACGTAATTTTTTGTTAAGACGACAAGAAGAAAACTGTCAACAAAACGAGAAAAACAGCCGTAAGTATTTTATTCGTTGATCAATTTTCACGAGACTAGCCCACGCTCAAGCACAGAAAGAATAATATGCATGTCACTGAATGATTTGGCACAAAACCCAACAGTTTTTCCCGAAAGTGGCTCAACGGTTAGACATGGACAAAATCTGAAAAGCAAAGACGACAAGAAAATATTTATTTTATCATTCATAGTTCTTTTGAGCATTATAATGCAAAATGCATACTGCCGACATGTATAACAATGTATTAGAAACAACCTGTTAACATAATTAAGCATTATATGGTCATTTTCATGAAATATTTTGTGAAATACATAATTCGTCTGAAAATGCTAAGACGACAAGAATGGAAAGACGACAAGAAGATTTATAACTCTAAATTTAACACTGGTATAAACTCCTTAATTCAGTCTGATTAGTATAGTTATTGAAGTGATTCCCGTTCGGTCTAGAAGAATTCATCACGTGTTACATTACATGCTTAATTTGCTGCTTTTATTGCGATACCGCAATATCGCTGGCTTAGAATGAGAAGGTCGTATGACTAATGCATATTTCAAATCTACATCTTGAGGCGCTTCTTATGAGCATATTGCCATGGAAATCGGAACTTGTTATCTTGACCAAACTAATTTTGAAAAAGCTTGTTTTACCAAAAAGAAGAGAGTGATTGTCAGACATTTTTCTTGTTTTCTCAAAATTTTGATTTTGTAAAGCTAGTTTGCGATGGCAAAAAATCCTGTTGTTTAAACATTTCTCTGTAATTACGAAACCTACATGTATGAAATTTTGCACGAATAAATGAAATTTGTCTACCTAATACACAGTTAAATTTCAGCAACATAAGAATACAGTTAAAATACTTTTGTTCATAAGTTCTATGTAACATATTTGTAGTTGTGTATGAAATATCAAGTTAGAAGACTTGATACTTGCAACAGCCAATTTTACGGCCATGTGATACGACTAACGGTATATTTACGTATTCGCAACCTACTTAATGTAACACACGCGAGGCCCGTCTGTGAATCTGACGAAGCACATGTTATTGCTGTACATTGTTTACAAGCGACACACCGAAATAACCTGAATCATACGGGCCTCCTAAGTCTCGTCTTCATAACAGTAATGTCAATACCGAAGATCACGGAGTGTAACGGTTAAATAATAAATCATCAATGGAATACCAGATTACGTCCCTGCGTAAACTGTCCATGTACATGTAATTTCAATATATAATAAAGAATAAATGTCTTTTAATATGTGACTAAAACGGGGGGGGGGGTATTTTTTTATTTTGGTCGGATTATATGAAAATATCATCATGTGTCAAACCGTTGCTTGCAAATAATACACTTGTAACATGCATTGTACTCTAAACGTTCCCACTTGTTACTATATCTATATATACTATCGGTAAGTTTATGGTTCTGTGGCAGTTTGGTGGTAACTGAAAGTTAACCAGTTCAAGTATACGGGGTCCGGGGGCATGTTGCCCCGGAAATTTTTCTAAACAACGGATCAATCTGGTACATTCTGGGCCTTCTGAGATACCTTATTTTTTATTAAAGAAGGACCTGTTTTATTACTAAATACAGGAAAGTTCTTAGATTAAACCAAATTAAGTGCTTGCACAATATTTAAATCGCCTGATTTTGAGATTGAAGCTGATTGTAAAAAACGTTTGTTTCAAAGGCTTTACCTATAAATATACATTGTAATTGACAAACTCTCAAAGGCATATAGGAGGGTTGGGGGACGTTTAGAGAACAATTAATGCCACGAGTGTATTTTAGTAAACAATGGATGTTTAGGTATTTTGATATAATGAAGTTACGTTGCGAGCGAAGCTAGCCAAAAAAAATTGTATACGTTTTCACCAAGAACAGGAGGCAAGTTGTCTATTACGAGATATATTAGGCCGTAAATTATACTTTTCGTCTGAATTATGTAGGGGGGGGGGGGGGGCAATATATATTTTGCAGACTGTCCAGACATTTGGGGAGGCCCGTCCCCGGGTCCTACATCCAAGTGGAATTCGGAATGTGAGTAGGTAGGAAGTTATTGTAGTTCTGTGTAATTTTTTACCAAAATCTGATGAATAGATTTTCAGAAATGTTACATAAACACGATTTTTTTCTATCGCAAACTAGCTTTACATGAAAAACGAATTACGCAAATCGAAAGTTGCATTTAAGTTTTACAATACTTGTACTTAAAGCGACAGAAAGAAAGCAAGAAATGGACAGTATTTTCAAAGATAAATGAGGCGCGTTGAAAATATACTATCGTCCAGGAAATATACTTCGCGATCGTTTATCTATGTTTGACTACATATACCCGAGTTAACGGTATTCACTGCTATTCTTTCGAATGGGATAGTTACCTCATTAACTTATCACTTATTGAATCGACTATATATTTTGTATGCAAATACTGCATCTTTTACGTCAGTGGATCGTTTAACTGCAGCAGAACAGTAAATTAAGTTTATACAGTGGCTGCTATTTTAGACTGTGTACATGCTACAACAAATAGAAAAACCACACAGACATCACACGTTTTCTTATGTAAGGATTAAGATATAGATTGCCAATGCAAAAATAGTTAAGAAAAAAATGTTCAGGTAGGCTTGGTTTAACTTCAGTGTGTCCTCTACTTATTTCAATACATGTATTGACAGTACTGTTAACCATGCTATAGATTTAGGGGTTAATATCAGTTTTAAATTTTCAGTTATAAATCTTCTTGTCGTCTTTCCATTCTTGTCGTCTTAGCATTTTCAGACGAATTATGTATTTCACAAAATATTTCATGAAATGGACCATATAATGCTTAATTATGTTAACAGGTTGTTTCTAATACATTGTAATACATGTCAGCAGTACGCACTTTGTATTATTATGCTCAAAAGAGCTATGAATGATAAAATAAATATTTTCTTGTCGTCTTTGCTTTTCAGATTTTGTCCAGTTCTAACCGTTGAGCCACTTTCGGGGAAAAACTGTTGGGTTTTGTGCCAAATCATTCAGTGACATGCATATTATTCTATCTGGGCTTGAGCGTGGGGCTAGTCTCGTGAAAATTGATCAACGAATAAAATACTTATGGCTGTTTTTCTCGTTTTGTTGACAGTTTTCTTCTTGTCGTCTTAGCAAAAAATTACGTCACACACCACGTGGTATGTCCACCCTGTTATTAGCGTCGATGTATATTTTAAATTTTGCAAATTAGCGAGTGTTTAGATATATATTTTTAGATACTGGCTCCCATAATTGTGGTAATTAGAAGATTAATATATAAGTAGGGGGGCATACCCCGCCCCCAGTGAAAATTTCCAAAACAATTGATGAATCTGGTGCATTCTTAGACTATCTGGGAGCCCTGAAATATCTTTTTTTTGTAATAAACATGATGCGCTTTCTTACAAAAACAAGCATATTCAAGTCTTTTTTCTGAAATCATCTTTTTTTAGTGCTTGCTCAAGTGAGAGTTTAGTAAGGATTATTTAACATAGAAATGCTAAGACAAAGTTGAAATTATAATTAAAAATATTCAGCGAGCGTAGCGAGCACGAAAAATACTAATCTTATACTTTTATACATAGAATAAAACACATTTCAAACAATAGTAAATAATGTATGTTGCACACCTATAAATGCTGTGACATTCGCTTTCAATACATTATTCTTGGGTTATTTTTGGGCCTCGTGTGACCCGAATGTTTGTCAATAATGAACAATCTGGGCTCGTCGTAAGAAGTTCCGTTCGCAAACTTTGATTACGATTGGAATGTGGAGTATTACTTCATTTTCTGTAGGATAGTCAAACGAGTAAATGTAATATTTATAAAGTTATTTTCTTGCATTTCATTCAGGAACGAAATAAAGTGTGCCTGTTCAATAACTGTTTTATTCTTTATTCATTTTTTAAAAAATCTCAGCCAACTGGGGGGGGGCACGGACCCTCGTGCCCAGTGCCTGGATCCGTTCCTGGGACTTACAAAGTATTATTGAATATCATAGGCATTTGAGAATTCCCTTCTTGGGGTACGCTGCGGGACATGTAGTGACTATGAAAAATAATTAATTTACGCACACTTGAAATAAAATGACTATTGAGAAGATAAGATTATAAATTTAACAGCAACAAACTACTTTGACACTTATTTTATTTCACATATTGGAGAAGATAGCAACATTCCTAGGAAAATGAAACAGTAATAACAGAATACAACATTTCTGAACTTAAACAAAGACCTAAATTAATTTAGGTCTTTGACTTAAACAACCAAATATATACATGTATAAATTTTTAAAATATTTAATAAAATATTCTATTTTAACTCAGACTCCCTTTTAAATTTTTCTCGTACTTTTGCTGAAAATCAATTAGTTTTTTTTATTATTATAAAAATTGTAATAATAGTATTGAACAAAACTCCGCCAATTTATTGATGGATGTCTCATTTATCAAAACAACGAATTTGTAAACGCTTGAGAAATTTGTTTTTCACTCACTTTTATTTATTTGTGTAAGTATCTTTTCAAACACGGCAGTCAAATTTTATGATATCTTAAAAAAATGTATAACATCTTTGAAAACACGAGTATTTTAGTATAAAATGACTCACACACGTACACACATATTGAGCAATTCACTTAAAACGACAGCAAATTAAAAATAACGACAGGAAAATACAGTTTTTTAGGCTTTTGTCCTATCCTCGCTACCTTTTAATTCGTCGGAAACGAACGGAAATGACTTGACAACAGGTTTCAAACCTGATTTACATAGCATAATTGTGTTACCCCATCCCGCACATTCAGTAGTTATTACTTATTAAACTATATACGAAGTCCGAATTTATCACATAGCATTCCTTCAATCATTTACAGTGTATTTAGTAAATAAAAAATGAAATAATTTACCTCACCGCTGCCTGCCCATATCAACAGTGAAGATTATTTGAAGAACCCAGTATGTCTCGCTCTGTCAGTATGTCTCACAGTGTTTCACTTTCGGGTCTGATATAACTTATGTGAAAAAGTCAGCGACTTGATTTATCTTCTAGGATCAAATATCGAAACAATATACGAGGGATGATCAACAAGTACGCGAGTTAATACCAGACCCATAATAAAAGTTATAATGCTTAAACTTTGACGAGTTACAAATTCAAAATATTGAAATATAGTGGATCGGTCTATTTAGAAGCATTTACTACAAAATCACAGAAACCTTAACTGTACTGGTTATTACGCCGACCAAACAAACTAACATGACGTATTACACAATGTAAACCTCATGTTCAATAACAATCCTATGAAGTTCGATGACAGTAACATAGATACAAACTACTTATTTTCAAGGGCCATAACTCTGATATTAGACGGTACAGAGGGCACAAAAACGCAGCGTAGTCTCAAGGTAC
This sequence comes from Spisula subtruncata, assembly GCA_963678985.1. Taxonomy (NCBI): domain Eukaryota; kingdom Metazoa; phylum Mollusca; class Bivalvia; order Venerida; family Mactridae; genus Spisula; species Spisula subtruncata. Next base: position 29,275,122 of record OY787665.1, read on the forward strand.
GGACGACACAACCAAGGGCAATAACCCTGTTTATGATGGACGGGTCCGAATAAAATATAGGTCCACTACAATTGTGTTGACTAATATTCCTATGCAGTTTGAAGACTGTAGCACAGTCACTTTTCATATTACGAACGACACAAGGCAAAAAATTGCAAATGTTTATATCCTACCACTGCGGCTTATACGGTACATTGGCTATTCAAGTAATATAATAGAGTAATATAATCATGATGTACAATACTTCGTACAATTGGATAAACTAGAAATTAATTCGAGATTTTCTGGTAGGTCACAGAAATAAAACAAAAACACAGCAATGAAATAAATCCTTGTGAGGCTAAAATCATATAATGTTTCGCGCACAACTAGCCTGCTATACGGTAATCCATGAGGCTGCTGTATTTGAAATTGTAAGTGGACAAGTGTCGTACATGTACGTGTACATATTAATTTAGTTAACATGAAACAATTACCGACCGGAACTTATCACATTTATCCTAACATATGGGTGTTCCCACAGTTTCTATTGTTAAGTTTAAATTCGTAGAATGTGAAACAAATTAATCACTGGTGACCACCACGTTTTCTCCGTTTTATTTTACTAAACGGAACAACTGAAATGTGTGCAAAGTTCAAAAACACTCAGTTTACTATTGCAAATGACATGAGGGGCGATTCATAAGTAATGTAACTACCTCGGGCATGCACGCTAAGCGTTGCATTAGAAATAGTTATTGATTTCATTCCGAAATTGAGTTGTCCATTGGCAAGATTGGAAATAAAAGTGGTGTTCTGCTACAATAAATTATTTTTCATTAACTCCAATGGTACATGTACTTCATCATAGTGTTAATTGCATCAAATAAATTTCATTACGAATAAACGGTGTTGTAAAACACATGGACAATGTAACTTTAGAGTTCTTAACTTTCTATATACGCACGTACGTATTTAGGAGGGTCCCGCCGTTAATATTTTTTTTCTCGACGTGGTAAGTACATCGACGCATGTCACACGCACGGTTTCCTCTGGTCGTGAGTGACTGTATAATAACAACAACAATAATAATAATAATAACGACTTTATTTAAAGAGGCAACACAGTTGGGCAAGCCCAGTCTTCCCATGTGAGCCTCTATGACAAATGATATGTTCTTAAATGAAAATAAACATTTGTATGTAACAAACATGAAACATTATTTACAAAACAGCAGAATGACAATGTATGTGACAATATTCACAGTCAAAAATAATAATAATACTGTGACAATATTCACAAAGAAACATCAGTACATCCACCAGAGTAAAACCATTTGAGATATGTGGTTTTGAAGGCATTTAGTGATCTTGACTGACGTATATTTAGGGGTATTTTTTCCAGATTTTTGGACAAGAATATTCAAGAGATTTTCTGCAGAACCCAAGTCTAGGTTTAGGAATGTACAGAGTATTGTTTGAATGAGATCTTAATGATGCATTAGCAGTCTCAATAAATAGGTTTGACATGTACTCGGGAAATAAATAATTCAAGGATTTATAGACAAATATAGCTTTTTTGTAAGATATGCGGTCTTGCATTTTCATCCATTTTAGATCAGTGAATAAGGCTTGAGTAGGTGCATCATAAGGCTTGTCTAGAATTATTCTTGCTGCTCTTTTCTGGAATTTAAGCAACTTATTTAATAGAACCACTCTATACTCAAATTTTCGACCATGCGGTCTTTTTCAAGAGATATGATTCACTTATATTTTTCTACATTTTTAGTACAGCTTCAAGTCTTTGCATTGTAACTTGTTATGACGTCTCCATGACCGGCTTCGTCTCATTAAAGAGAGCGAATGGATAAATAAGCTCAACACCAAATTTCCATCTGGACTTAATTCCAGAGAAGTACGCCAAATGTAAAATGACGTCATGATGTTGTGACGTCATATCTTTCAAAATTATAAGTGAATCATATCTCTTGAAAAAGACCGCATGGTCGAAAATTTGAGTATAGAGTGGTTTTGCTACAAACGATATTGTGATCCCCTTTTAGGAATATTATATAGAGGATATTTGTTGATTTTGGTGTAAGATCGAATTTTATTTCACCGAGTGATCACAAAAATCAATATTTTCACGAGTGGCGAAGCCACGAGTGAAAATATAGATTTATGTGATCACGAGTGAAATAAAATTCAATCTTACACCAAAAATCAACAATTTTTCTGTTTATTATATGCGTAATTAATCATATTATTAATATTTTACAATTCCCTCTTCGAACCTCACCCCGTGGGGCGCCCCAAATTCAGTTAAACCTATTCACTTTTTTAACAAGGTTCCACTGAAAGTAGTGCAACTATTTGCTGTAGTATTGTTCTGCAAAACATAAAACAAGATATGTGTAAAGTTTATAAATAAAACAAATATAATATTTGACGAACACAAAATAATTTTAATGTTTTATTGAAAGCGCAATAACTGGCATTTATTAAATTTGATCGCGGAGTAATTTCATTGTCAACAAACAGTTTTGTCATCCACCATCGTGAATTCAAGTCACGATGCCGGGAATTTTAAATCATTATCACGTCATTGACTTATTTTTTTATGTCGCCAGTCTGATTAAAAAGGGGAAATACTCATACTGACAGTTAAAAACGGGAATCGACGTACAGGGTGACTTTATCATGTGTTTTGACGTTATCACAACATCGAAAAACGAGGACGACATGTTGATTTTTTTGACGAGATGCGATTTTGAATCTCAAAATGCATTTAGTATGATCATTTACAGGCAGTGGATTCTATATGCTTCGATACATTTTATTGTAGGTTTGTGTTTATTGCTTTTATTTGAATTGTTCAAAGCTCGTTCAGATTTTCAGATTCGCATTTTAAATACGGTACAATAGATTTCGTTCTGAGACCTTGGCATGTCAGAACAGAATAAGCCTTCCAACTCTCCAATAAATTGAAGTTTATAAGAAGGATCTATCCTCTTACTAAAGGCCCTTCTAGGAAAGCACTTACATAAATAGTGGTTCTTTCACCTGACTGTCACTTGTTGAGGTCCTCGATTTGCAGTAGATCTAGGTTCATTTTATTCCTCACAATAATGAAGTCAGTGACAGGTCACACAGGTGCAGTATGCCAGCAGTATCGTAAAAACGAAAAATATTTTTTTTTGAAAATTTAGATTTTTCTTTTTCTTTACGTATACAAAAATATAAATTAATTTTTTTTCGTTTTTTTTTTTCGTTTTCAATGATACAGTTACCTGTGAATGAGGCTCGAATAAATGCCATAAAAGGCTTCAAATTCAAAGCCATTGGTATCAGATTCAGCTAAATACTCCATTTTTGACAGCTGTCAAGTAGCAGACATAATCAAGGAGGTAAATATGTAATTATTTAATTTAAACAAACAATACAGGGAGGTAATTTATTTTTTCTTTGAAGAACATAGTTCCGTCAAAAACAGTGAATTATCAAAAATGTTATTTCACTGTTATTTGTCATTGTTATTTTCACTGAAAATCACCATAATCCATTGAAAGCATATAATAATATTGCAACCTTTCTGGCACCGCACCCTTTGTAGTGTGTCGGCCACTACACCAGTACAGTGAGAATGGTGATAATGGTAACGTTTCCGCTGTCACCACAAGATAAACTTAAATAATTACGAATACAATATCTTCTACAACAGTTTATTTTTCATTCATACAATAATTGTTCCATTCAGTTATGTGTCCAAATATATTCTATTACTGTTATATTTAATTTAGTGAAAATGTTAATGAATGATGGGATGATATTCACAGGAACTATCAGAGATTAAGACGTAGTAACTTCCTTGTAATTCCTTTTCTTTCTTTTTTCTAGTCAAATTCCCTCCCTCTTATATAGAGATAAAAGTTGCGGCAGTAATTTAGCCGGCAGTAATTTTAGCGGCAGGAAAGCCTTGACCGGTTTGCCATATATGGTCGGCAGAGAAATATTCGGCAGTAAAATAGCGGCAGGAATTGGCCATAGTCCAATTAGTTATGAAACTATACTGTGTGACTAACCCTTAGCAATTACAGTAATACCCCTATCCCACTTAACCCTAAGTAGATGAAAATCATAGAGACAAACTTGCCAGTGTAAGTGCATTAGACTGATCCCTTCTAGTATCATTAACTGGACCCTCTTCCTGGATTAAAGCTATTGAAAATACCCTGCTATACCCTATATCTAAAATTGTAACACTGCCCTCCCTTTGGATTGGAGCCTCCTGGCTACAAAGTAGGCATAAACACACACATACTCTTTTCCATACAGACATTAAAATACTACAGTTTTATATATATATTTTGTTTTACAATAGCAAAATCACATCTAAAAATATCATCAGAAAAAAAATGCATTCCCTATTTCTGCCAACACGATCAGAAATTTCCAATAATCCACCATACTGAATTATAAAACATTAATTATCTGCTCATTTAACATAGAACTAATACTTACAGTTAAAATACACCCAATCATATATGAGTATAATATTGTTCACCCCAATTTTATCCCTCAAATTAAGATAAAAACATATACTAGTAAGTTGCTGTGCATATCTAACATATATTCAAATACAACAAAACATAAAAAATAAATAATATAGTAAACTGATATAAAATTATATCTGATATAGCAAACTGCTATTTGTGAAATCAATTCATTCGGCCCCAATGATATTGAAATCTTCGAAAAAAATGGTACTATCGAAAATCCTCTTAAACAGCCTTCAGAGGCAAACAAGTGAAAAATCAGCAATGTAACAAATATAGTAAAATTGATATCCCTACTAGTACATACTAGTAGAAATAAATGTTTGATCCCTGTCCAGCCTTATAATATCAAGATAATTATAATGAAAACACAATGCCGTATACAGAATTAGTCCAGTTCCACATAATATGAAATCCTAACACATTTAACATGATATATTCCTTAAGTGTTCTTGGTAAAATATAGTAACTTAGATATTAAAAATGTTCATATTTGTCTCTTGAAAGATCGTTATTTTCCATGTGCGGATTACCACAGTTTCATGCGACCCGTCCGTCGGCTTATTTTAGTCGGAACGCACATCATCAGACATCTCCGGTATATTTTTGGCTCATCAAAAAAAAAATTAAAGCTAATCCAATTGTAAATCCATTATTATAGTGAAGGTAAATCCAAACATATTGAAACACAACACAATTAAATCCAAATTTTGAAGATATATCCAAATGAAGGTAAATCCAAATGCACAAGTGAACGTAAATCCAAATTTTTCAAGATAAATCCAAATGAAGGTAAATCCAAATGCACAAGTGAAGGTAAATCCAAATTTTTGAAGATAAATCCAAATGAAGGTAAATCCAAATGCACCAGTGAAGGTAAATCCAAAATAACACATGAAGGTAAATCCAAAATAATGAAGCAGAAATAGCCACAAAACTCCTTGTCACAATTTCCACATCTGACTATTATGACTACGCTGTTGAAGAGTGTAGAACTGGACTGACTGCAATTTCACTGGCGATGCTTTCCATTAAAAGCTTTATTAATTGACACATTGATAAGTAATAAAATATTTGACACACTGAGTACTGTTACTTATGTGGTGTCAAAGTTGATGACATTCTCATCAGCAATGATCTAATAGTACTTGTTGTACTTGAAGATGGCATCCATCCTCTAATGTGCTCTGAAGAAGTTTGTTTGTTTCCTTTGCCGAATGCCCCTTCTAATGGCAGGTGCCAAGGTACTTAGTTTTTGTTTAGTTGCTTTCACTAATCTTTTCTTTGGATACTTTTGATCTTTATCATTGACTTCCTGGGATGACTGTTCCATATTCTGACCTATCTTTGTTTGCAGCATGTGTGCCCAGTCTGGTACAGTACAGTATTTCTTGAGTCTATCATGGTAAACAAGTTTTGATTTCCTAACATTTGATTTTATCTCGAATAGAAGATCGCTAATTTTACGAATCACAACAAACGGTCCTTGCCAAATAGTTGGTTCCAATTTGATTGACCGTCCAATAGTTCTGGTTTTATCTAAGCAATACACAAGGTTTCCAACTTTATAAGTATGTTTGTGTACTCTTGAGTCCTAATTTCTCTTCTGTCGCTTAACTGCTGATTTTGTACTTTGCCTAGCAAACGTATAAACATTTTCAAGTTTTGATTTAAGGTCCTGGGCATACTCCGACTCAGTGGACACCAGATCCGTTTTAGGGAAACATCCATACTGTAGTTGAATTGGCATTGTAACTTCACGACCAAACATAATATAATTTGGACTGTATCCTGTTGAGCTGTGTTCACATGCCCTGTAGGCTGATGTTAGAAGTGGCAATTCAGCATCCAAATTGATCTGGCTCTGATTTATGTAGGCTGATAACATATTGTACAAACTTTGATTAAACTTGTCACACATTCCATTTGCAGACGGATGGAAACTTGATGTTCTTGTCTGGTTTATTTCTAAGAGTCTACATACTTCTTGAAACAGTTTTGGTTGAGAATTAGAGCCTTGGTCACTATGTAAGTCCAAACTAATTCCATATCTGCTGAAGTATTCATATACAATATTCTTAGCAACAGTTAAAGCTCTTTAAGTAGGAATCGCATAGCACGCAACAAACTTGGTAAATTGGTCCATTACAACTAAAACATAACGATTGTCTTGCCCACTCAATGGGAGTGGCCCAACAATATCTGTACAAACACGATCCATTGGATATGACACTGAGTATTCCATTAAGTTGTACCTGGCTTGACAGGTCTTTTCTTAGATGCACACACTGTACAATTACGAATGTATTCACGTACATCATTTTTCATTTGATACAAATAGAACGATGACTTAACCTTTGACACAGTTTTGTCAACTCCAAGATGTGCTGATAACTTGAACGTATGACATGACTTTAAAACATCCTTTCGCAGTAGGGAAGGTAACACCAGTTGTTCCCTTATGGTTCCATCCTTGTATGGGAATTTCCTCAACAATACACCATTCCGTAGATGCAGGATATCCCAATTTAACCACAAGTTCCGAACAGCTGGAGACTCACTGGCAATTACATCCCTGGTTGGTTTCTGGTTATTTTCCAGCCAGTGGACAACACGACCCACGTCTGGGTCATTTTTCTGTAACTTCGCAACACTCTCTGGTGAATGATTGATAAGGGGTGAGGGCTTGAACTGGTTACTGGCTCTGACGGTAGTGTCACTGCTGGATTTCAATCCAAGGAAAGTCCCCTCTTCCACCCCTTTCGGAGATACCCCTTGATCATCATCCAATATCCGGTCTCGAACCCTGAGACGTCTAACACTTCCAGTGAGCTTGTGAAAACCATCTTTCACATATTTAAAACATATCATTATAACTAACACTAAGTATTCCAAAAAGAAGAAGCATGGCCTGACAGCCTGAAAACTTGTCACCCCAATATCTTTCTGGGAAACGGTAATGTTCCTAGTAAATAAAGGTACCACGTCATCAACTTTTGTGAATTCTGACCACTCCTTGTGACGCTTCAAGCAAGTTTTACAGCCCTTACAGGGTAAGTTTTCCAGCACAGTGTTTGTATCGTAACAATCACAATCCCTAGGGTCACAAGGTATCCTGCTTAAACTGTCACAGTTCAAATGCTTATTTCCCTGTCGATGCTGTATTTTAAAGTCAAACTAAGCCATAATCTCCATCCATCTAGCCATCTGATCAGTTGGTGATTTAAAGGAAGTTATCCATCGAAGACTTGAGTGGTCAGTCCGTACCAGAAACTGACGCCCCAATAAGTAATGACGGAATTTATGCATAAACGTTACCATTGCTAATAGTTCACGACGTGTCACACAATATTTTCTTTGCGTTTGGTTAAAGATTTGCTAGCAAAGAAAACTGGCCTCTCCATCTCACACTGAGATTGTTCATGGAACTGCATCTGGGACAAACAACATCCAATCCCAGAGTCACTAGCATCCACATCTATGATGAATAAACCATCATTTTTAGGATACGCTAAAACTTCTCCTCCAATTATAGCTGATTTAAGATCCTCAAAAGAAGATTGTTGTTCCTGACCCCAAGTAAATGGCTGACCGGCCCCCATCAGACCATCCAAATGTGCTGCCCTAGTTGAGAACGACTTTATGAAGCGACGATAATAAGAACAGAATTGAACGAAACTTCTGACCTCAGTCAAGTTCATCGGAACTGGCCAATTTTGTATGGCTGCTATCTTGTCATTGGTTGGCTGTACACCATCTCCACTAACAAGAAATCCTAAAAATTCAACGGATGTTCTGAATAAATTGCATTTCCCTGGTTTCAGTTTTAAATTCACTTTCTTTAGACGTGTAAATATTTCTCGTAACCTAACTAAGTGTTCCTCAAAATCCCTTCCAAAACAAATAATTTCATCCAAATACACAAGTAAGGTTTTCCACTGAATACCTCGGAATATCAGTTCCATACATCGCTTGAAAGTTGCTGGTGAGTTTGACAGACCCATTGGCAAAGTCACATATTCGTATAATCCATTTCGACTAGTACAGAATGCTGTCTTTTGTCTATCTGCCTCTTCAACTTCAATTTGCCAAAATCCTGATGCCAAGTTACAGGTGCTAAAATACACAGCACCATCTAAACTATCCAGACATTCATCAATTCTGGGTAGTGGGTATGAATCCTTGACAGTGATATCATTTAACAAGCGGTAATCTATACAGGCTCTTGTACATCTATCCCGTTTACGAACAAAGCAGAGTGGAAAAGACCAAGGACTACTACTCTCCCTTATTACTCCAGCCTCAAGTTGTTGCTTGATTATTTTCTCTTCTTCTCCCTCAAATGCCTTTGGGACCCTTCTGGGAGGTACTTTGATTGGTCGATGATTTTCAACGTTGATGGTATGTTTGACAACACTGGTTCGACCAAGATCACTAGGTCCTGTGGAGAATATTGATTTAAATTCTTCTAAGAAGTTGACAAGTTTAATTTGTTGTTCCTCTGAAAGATTGACGTTTGAACGATGGTACAAGTCCTGTAGGTTTTCGTTCCATTTTCTGATTATTCCTTCCATATCCGATGTGGAGTTGATCCCATGATTGAAATATGAGGTCCCATTTCCTGTATCTGTTACCGAATCTAAAATATCCTCTTGTTGAATTTCTTCAGCATATCCAAGGGTTGACCCTTCTTTGATGACAATATTCTCTGACAAGGTATTAATAATCCTTACTGGTATTGAACATCCCTTACTCACATCTTTTGTATTAAAAACAGTGTTTCCTATTAAAAGTCCTTTATCAAGGTGTCCGTTGGTCAGTCTAGAATTTGTAAGATGACAAAATTTGCTATTCAATGTTCTGTCTGTAGAATTTACTCCTATGACAAAAGATTCAGATGCAGGAGGTAGACATATGTCCTTCAATTGTGTTGAAATATTTAGACATATTTAATGGATTGGGTAAGTTGAAGGAGTATCAACTTAAAATTCCAATTGATAACACTGTGACCCCAATTGTTCAACCATTGAGACGTATTCCTTACCAGTTACGCGAAAAGCTGGAAAAGAAACTAACACAGTTGCAAGAGATGGACATTATTGAACCAGTAGATGTTCCTAGCAAATAGATTTCACCGACTATCATAGTTCCCAAAGGTGAAACTGACATACGTTTTTGTGTGGATATGAGGCGTGCCAATGAACCCGTTAAGCGCGTAAGGTATTCCATTCCAACCATTGATGAAGTTCTGCAAAACTTGAATGACAGCAAATATTTCAGTAAATTGGATATTAATATGGCATACCATCAAATAGAGTTATCGCCGGAATCCAGAGAAATTACTACATTTTCAAGTCACATAGGAACTTTCAGATTCAAACGGTTAATGTTTGGAATCAGCTGTGCACCAGAAATGTACCAAATGACCTTACAGCAAATACTACAAGGATGTGAAGGTGTTCACAATATCATGGATGATAATATTGTTCACAGCGCCACAAAACATGAACATGACGTACGTTTAGCTAAAGTGCTATCTGTGTTACAAAACAAAGGATTAACCTTGAACAAAGATAAATGTCAGTTCTATATGTCAAAGCTTGTATACATGGGCCATGAGCTGTCTGAGAGAGGTATTGGACCTACGGAGGTTAAGGTTAAATCAGTTGTTGAGGCTAGAGAACCGCAAAACGCGAGCGAATTACGTAGTTTTCTTGGTTTAGTCCAATATAGTGCAAGATATATACCTGATATGGCGACAATATCAGCACCGTTACGTGAATTGTTGCGTAAGAATGCAAAATTCATCTGGGAAGATCGTCATAGGTTTTCATTTGAAGAACTTAAGAAAAGACTAGATAGTGCCGTAACACTATAGGCTACTATGACAAGAATGCCGAAACGAAAGTCATAGTCGACGCAAGTCCTGTCGGTTGCGCTGCGGTCTTAGTTCAGAAGCAGAAAGGCGAATTTCGTGTTATTTGTTACGCGTCAAAGAGTTTATCAAGTGTTGAACAACGTTATTGTCAGACTGAACGCGAGGGTCTAAGTTGCGTATGGGCTTTGGAAAGATTTCATCCATGGCTATACGGTATTGATTTCGAGCTTCTGACGGATTGTAAAAGTTTAGAGTACATTTATTCTGCTAGGTCGAAACCTAGTGCAAGGCTTGAACGCTGGGTACTCAGATTAGCGCCGTACCGGTTTAAAGTACGACATATTAAGGGTTCACAGAATATTGCTGACCCATTAAGCCGATTGCTTAGGAAAAATCAGACATACACGCTGGATCAAACGGATTCTTATGTTAAGTTTATAGCAAGAGAGTCGACGCCTACTGCTATGACTACGCGCGAAATTGAAAAAGCGTCAAAATTGGATGATGAAGTTAGTACTGTCCGTGACTGTATACTGTCTGGTGACTGGCCTAGGACAGAGCAATAATATTGCAATCAAAGATGAATTATGTACGGTTGGTTACTTAGTACTTTGAGGTACTAGAATTCTCATTCCTGAAAGTTTGAGGACACGTACGCTTGAGTTAGCACATTCAGGAAATCCTGGAATTGTGTCTATGAAAGCTCATGTTAGGACTAAAGTATGGTGGCCTGGAATTGACAAACAAGTTGAGCATTATTGTAGAACATTCCATTGTCAATAAGAACAGATAATGCGCAGTATTACGTAAGTGAACTGTTTAAAGGTTTTCTCAAAGGTTATGGTATTGAACACAGACGTAATACACCTTTATGGCCTGCTACGAATGGTGAGGTTGAACGACAGAACAGTTCAATATTAAAGAGGCTTAGAATTTCTCAGTCAGAAAAACGCGATTGGAAATCGGATTTGTACGAGTATTTGTGGATGTATCGTTCAACACCACATTCAGTCACAGGTGTATCACCGAGTGAATTCCTGTATGGTCGTAAAATTAGTACCAAAATTCCTGAAATTTCATTATTTCGTCCCAAAGATAGTGAAATTCGTGACCGTGATTGCGAGAAAAAGGGGAATAACAAGATGTATTCGGATGAAAAACGCAATGTGAAAAATAGTACGATAAGTTCTGGAGATACAGTGCTGGTAAAGCAAAACAAGTCAAATAAATTGGACACACCGTTTAGTCCCAATAAACATACCGTGCTCCAAAAGAAAGGAAATAGCGTTTTGATGAAATCAGATATCGACGGATCTGAATATCGTAGAAATATTACGCATGTTAAGAAATATGAATCAGACTTGTCCCGGACAGATCCCGGATCACGTACACAAGAAAATCATGAAAATCAGATTGATAGTCAAATTGATCAAAATTTGCAAAATGATGATAATGATCGTATTATTGAAAATGAATGTATGACAGAAAATATGACTTCTGTAGACAATAATTCAAGACCAGTGAGAATCAGGAAAATGCCTGAAAAATTCAAGAATGATGTTATGACTTGAACATTAAATATGTTTTAGACTCCTGTGGAATTGCCCAAGTTGTGAAAATAATATTCTCACGAGTTTATGCTAGTAATAAGAGACAGGTGTTTTGTTTATAATCAAGTACTCTTAATATCAGATTAAAACAACCGAGAACACTTAAGGTTATCAGTGGGAAATTATTGTGGGTTTATTTTATCTATGTTGATGTTGATTTAATTGTATTGGTGTTAGCTTAATCACATTATCTTGATAAGTCCAGGGATGTGGTTATAATTGCCAATTAGTGTTTCCAGATGTAGAAATTTTGCTTGTAAAGTACTGATTTTGAATGTATAACAATAGTAATGGATATTGTATTAGCTGCAATTGACTTAAGATATAATGAAAAGGTACCTGTGTTAAACAATTTTATCTATCTAATAAAGCAGGCTCTTGATTTTGGATGGCTGTCATTTAATAAACGCATCTAGTGACTGTGCTTTATTATTTTTTATGGATAGGAGAAAGACAAGTACATATCGTTTTGATTCTAACATTGCCAATGTTCCCCATTTAGCAATATTTGTATATACATGGTTATTCATAATATCTGATACATTTTCAACAAAATGCTATAAGAAAACGCTTGATGACATCCTCTATTTTTATATACCAATGGAAAGCTAACATTTCAAAGTTTTATTCAAAATATGGCATGATATGTTACTATGAATGCAACCCAGATATTTAACCAGGAGAATTAATTTTAAACAATAATCTCCTTTGTTAATAAATGTTCTGTTCAAAAGTTTATACTAATAATTGATGAGTCAAATATTGTATGAAGATATACAATTAATTGCTATATAAAATGGTTTAAGAGGAAACAATATCTGTAATCACCCTTAGGCTGTTTAACTTGATCAATCATCTCCTTTTTTTATTGTACCCTCAATAATTGAGAATGTAATAACAATAGGTCAACTATTTATAGGTGTGAAAAACTGTTTATCCAACAGCAATATTGACTCTTTATCTCACTTAAATTGATAATACAGAACACAAAAGGATCATAATCAATGTTGTCAGATATACCTTCATTGATAAAAAAGCATGAGTACTGAAATGAATACTCATGAGTACTGAGTATTTAGGTATGGTACTCGAGTAAGTACGAGTACAAGTACTGATTTTTTCAGCTGAGTACTGAGTACAAGCGAGTACTGGAAAATTAGTACTTGTATCATAAAACTCGAGTACATGAACGAGTACCCCATCCCTGTTGGTGAATGACCATTATTTAGGAAATAAGGCCAAAACTATGATACTTATGGGTTTTCATCGAAAGAAATTTTAAAAGTTTAAACTTTTAAGTTTTATATTTTAATGGTATAATTAACATTTTAAAAAGGTAGGGAATGTAGTGTATGAGACCAAGTCCCTGTGGTTTATTACAAATGTACTATATTCATATTGTATGTATTCTAGTATAGATGCTCAGTGTTTGTAGTTAGCTCATAGAGAGTGTACCTCGTGTACAACAAAGTATTGTGTATCCTTCAATGGTGTTGTTTAATGTTGTACCTTTAATGGTGTTTATCTGTCTATGGAATATATAGACATGACAGTATTCATCTGCGTGACGGTTTAAATATTTTAACATTATCTTTTAAAAATATTCTTATCATATCGTATAACCCATAAAACATGACCTTATTGGTGAGCAGACGTAATAATACGATAAAACTGTCCATTTACATACTTTATTTACTCATTTTATTAAGCCATATTATTTCATGCTTATCGGTGGTTTACGGTGGAATAACGGTGAATTATTATAATGTTAATAATTAAGTGTTTTCATAATGGCCTTGTTATTGGGCTGAAGACTTACATATTAGCCTGAGGTCGAAGACCGAAGGCTAATATGAGTCTGAAGCCCAATGACAAGGCCATTATGAAAACACTTAATTATTGACCATTTTATTAATTTACTATACACTTCGTGTGATATCACACTAAATAGATAGTAAATAACGAATTATTAATTCTGCGCTATCCGACAACAGCGGACAAGAGCCATCAACGGACGACTCGAATCACAATAATATAAAATGAACAAATGGGAGCATTTGCCGAAGGAGTCGGGGAACGATTGGCCCCTTTATTGCATTTAGACAACATTATCATCAATCGATCCGACCTACTGTGATTTAAATGTATTTGATGATGAATAATTGAGTGACCAACGAAAACTGCTGAGAATTCGGATACGCAAAGTTTCGAACACGGTAAAGCTATAATAAAATTAAAAGCTTGTGTTCGCTGGTTTTCTAAACCTTTGTTTGTTTTTATTCGTTATTTATTATCTATTTAGTGTGATATCACACGAAGTGTATAGTAAATTAATAAAATGGTCAATAATTAAGTGTTTTCATAATGGCCTTGTTATTGGGCTTCAGACTCATATTAGCCTTCGGTCTTCGACCTCAGGCTAATATGTAAGTCTTCAGCCCAATAACAAGGCCATTATGAAAACACTTAATTATTAACATTATAATAATCCACCGTTATTCCGCCGTAAACCACCGATAAGCATGAAATAATATGGCTTAATAAAATGAGTAAATAAAGTATGTAAATGGACAGTTTTATCGTATTATTACGTCTGCTCCCCAATAAGGTCATGTTTTATGGGTTATACGATATGATAAGAATATTTTTAAAAGATAATGTTAACATATTTAAACCGTCAGGCAGATGAATACTGTCATGTCTATATATTCCATAGACAGATAAACACCATTAAAGGTACAACATTAAACAACACCATTGAAGGATACACAATACTTTGTTGTACACGAGGTACACTCTCTATGAGCTAACTACAAACACTGAGCATCTATACTAGAATACATACAGTATGAATATAGTACATTTGTAATAAACCACAGGGACTAGGTCTCATACACTACATTCCCTCCCTTTTTAAAATGTTAATTATACCATTTAAATATAAAACTTAAAATTTTAAACTTTTAAAATTTCTTTCGATGAAAACCCATAAGTTTCATAGTTTTGGCCTTATTTCCTAAATAATGGTCATTCACTTTTTTGTTGAAACCCTGATTTTTTGCTGTTTGTACATTGACAAGGGCCTCAGTTTCGTCAATTTGATATTGATTTTGACGTGCGTATTCCCATAATAACAAACACAATGCCTTTCCACGTAAACGGCCGCAAACACACAAAGCTGGACACGCATGAACTTTTACCTATCATTGTGACCTTTTCTAAAATAGCATACCCTAATATATCATTACATTCTCTAAGATTTAGCATTGCTTCGCCATAATGAAACAAATTTTCCACATAATGTTGTTTATAACGCATTTCAAGGTTCCAAGACATTTGGCTGCGAGGCATGTTTTTCTTGATTTTCAACGTAGGAATTTTGCATTTTCCCAGACCTATGCATTCAACATTTTCGAAAACATTTCACTAATAGTTTCTATGGACACTCCCATCTGTGGAACTATTCCAAGTTTTGATAATGGATTCATCATAGATATAATAAATCCAATTTAACGTTATATTGTGGGTTTTGGCAATGTTGGGCAATTTTCAATTTTTGGTACAATTTCATCATTACTTGAAAGTTGAAACTGAACTTTAATAACACTTCTTACGACTAATATTACTAATGCTCTAATGAAAAATGCAAAATAAAAAATTGCTTACACGTTCTTAATGCTTATAAAAGGGCAATTTTGCCTTAAAAATAGGAAAAACAACATCATCTACTAACTTGTTGTTTTAAGCTTTAAACAAATGAAATATGCAATGTATAATGATCATAAGTTCAACCTAAAACATTTTCTCACATGGATCAAAAGAGATATTTCAATTGTTTTTATTCAATATCGCAAAATCGATGTCCATGTTTTGTTCATAAATAAGTTGAACACCTCTCGTACAACTGGGATAATGTCGCGTAAATTTACGCTTATATATCTACCTTAAGCAAATTCGTAAGTTAGTTTTACTATAGATAAAACACCATCACTCGAGCGTAAATATACTTTTAACATTGGAGTAATCCAGGTTATAGGGGTGTATTTACCCATAAACATACATTTAGAAATGGTTTTATCATGTAGTGCGCATATCGCAGTTGGCTAAGCTACTATGAATACGAGTTCTTCAGAACTGAATAAATGGGTTCGATTCCCATTCTGGTATTTTGAACTTACACTGGAAATAAAAAATAGTCGGTTGAAAGCGATAACTACTGTACCACTGCACCACACAGTCAAGTTCATAACATGATCGGCATAGTTTCCGTGTGTTAATCTCATCACTTCGCCGTTTTCGGGAAGCGTTCGGCATCGATTCGACTTTCCATCTAGAACCATTCGGGATAGCTAATGAATGCGAAACCTCACATAAGGCGTCCCGAAGATGCGGAGTGAATGCCGATGGTTTACTGAAACTTTCCCGAGGCACTTCCAAGCAAGACCTTCGACGTCCATTTTTTTAAAAACTTTAAAACGAAGATTTTCGGTCCCGAATGGTACCAGAGGTATTGCGGAATTATACGGAAGGATTCCATAACATCTTGATGGCATGCCGAACCATCTCGATCTGGTGAATTTCTGCTTCGAGAACCATTCGGGGTCCTAGTGGACGTCAGGTCTTATAAATATATAAATATTTTATCTATATTTTATTTCTGCCAATATTGTTTAAAAACTGTCGCGAAGAAGCGTTGACAGATGTTAAATAGTGTCGCTTCTTGTAACTATTCATGAGTTCTAATTGATTGAAAAGTAAAAGACACTTTAAATCCGGGATTCCGAGTGGTAAAAGTTGCTTAAAGAGAAAAGACTGAATTCAAGGCGTCAGTTATAGCAAACTACATCGCACAGCTGGAAGCAGCTTTCCACAACATTCCACCATTACAGAATTATAAATTCCCATATTCACACTTTTAGCCGTCCAGCGGCAATGCAAATACTATTTGGTTAAAATAATGGTACCATAAATATATAATATAATATTTCAATTATAATAAAATATTACCAAATATCTCACAGCGAACATTGATATATCTCAAACGATAAATTACGACTTGACTAGCTGTTCAATTCCACATACATAAATGTTCATGCGATTTGTCTAGTCCGCATCGTTATGAAATTCTTCGTGTAATACCTAATAAGATATATTAATTATAATCTGACATGTTTGTAGATGAATTAGTACAGATCGAGTAGGCCGTCTTGTCACGGTTACAGTACACTAAGTGAACTGATCGGCAAGCGTTCCATGCGATCGATAGAAGCGTAGAAAGCTGTCTACTAATAGCATACTTGTATAAATGAACATTATGAGTCCGTTCCGCATATTCCGATCGATAGAAACGTAGAAAACTACCGACCGCAATGATGGATGCGCTCTGCTCAGGTTCAATGGTGTGTCCTACCCATAGCTCGGATCCTATCTTTCATGCAAATTGACTGTTAAATTTTTCAGTAAACCAAAATTCATGATATTCTGGTGGTAATTGTGTTGGAAAATGTTGGCGAAATGTTCGCACATTGGAATCGCTTGAAATACGGATGATATAAAGGAGATATGGTCATAATATGGTCAAAATCGTCATTATCGTGAGGTCTACCCCGCTAGTGTTTTGTTATTTACGGAACAATATCGAAGTGTTTGAGGAAAATACGGGATCAATCGTGGAAAGTAGGGTACCAAAAGATTCAGTGGATAAGCCATTGCGTGCTGGCCGGGTGTCCATAAATAAACGAGTCTCGATGTTATATATTTACCTCAAAATATGGGTTAAGTCGACGCTATTAGGCCGCCATTTTTGTGGTGGCTCCTTCCATCGAAACCACGTGATTCCCCACCGTGTAGTGAACTATAAACTTTTAAATTGAAAATGAAAACAAACGTACTCTAGTAAATCTAAACAATAGAAATGTAGAATATGTTTATGGTTGTTAATTTAAAAAATGTCATATTGATACTAGTAGATAATGAACATAGATGTACTTCAATATTTCATTAATGAAATTTATAGGAATCTGTATTTTCGAGGCAATACGAATAAGTGCAGTATACGCTATTGTCTTCGATTACGGTATTTTATCCATACGGAATATGTATATCAGCAGCTTATATGATCGGACACATCTCAGCATAATTACATGAATCCATCTTATTTGTACCAGTTAAAACACATGGAATAGCCTAATATCTTCGATGTTTGTGTTGCCATAGCAAACACCTCTAACCAACTACAATGTATTGGCAATCGCAGTATATATCCGTATATATTGGTCAAATAGTATGTACCTAACTTTATTAATTTGTGCGTTATGCCAAAATTTGTCAAAAAATCAAATATACTCAGTGTTTCTGTTGCCATAGTTACCACTAATGTTGTCAGATTGTTTCAAGAAAATGATTTTTATATTTAAATCATAGTCCTCTATCAATATGCTGATTTTTATAAGAATAGCTTAATAGATTACTTTTCCAGTTAAGCCAAAATTCGTTAAACATGTTATATTTCCGCTGTTTTCGTTTCCATAGTAACGATAGAACATTTTGTTTTTGTCAAAATTAAAACATATCAAGACAGGCATATTCTCCTTATTTACATCTCCAAACATTCTTAGTATAATCGACCAATCTTGCAAATTGTGTTAGTTATTGCATGTCCCAGTTTTATGTTGCTATTTTTGCGTGTTTTATACCGTTGCGTTGCCATAGTGGCACTTTATGGTACCAAATAAGAAAAATACATAGATATTCACAACTCTCATAATGTTTTGAGACAACATAAAGCATTTTTATTTGACTGGGTCGAGTCCTTTTTGTCTGCATGCTGCAACCATTGTTTCTTGGTGATGGACAGCTTGATTGAATACTACCCGTTGTCATGGCAACATAGGAATACATTTATCAAATCAAAATATAATTTTCCATCATTTGACATCGATACTTGTAACTTGTCAAAATATAATTTATTTCCGTGGTTGGGCCATTTTTACCACTTGGTGAACCTACTCCGTTCTACATCTGGAAACACGAATTGGCAATTATAACCACATCCCTGGACTTATCAAGATAATGTGATTAAGCTTACACCAATACAATTAAATCAACATCAACATAGATAAAATAAACACACAATACTTTCCCACTGATAACCTTAAGTGTTCTCGGTTGTTTTAATCTGATATTAAGAGTACTTGATTATAAACAAAACACCTGTCTCTTATTACTAGCATAAACTCGTGAGGATATTATTTTCACAACTTGGGCAATTCCACAGGAGTCTGAAACATATTTAATGTTCAAGTCATAACATAATTCTTGAATTTTTCAGGCATTTTCCTGATTCTCACTGGTCTTGAATTATTGTCTACAAAAGTCGTATTTTCTGTCATACATTCATTTTCAATAATACGATCATTATCATCATTTTGCAAATTTTGATCAATTTGACTATCAATCTGATTTTCATGATTTTCTTGTGTACGTGATCCGGGATCTGTCTGGGACAAGTCTGATTCTTATTTCTTAACATGCGTAATATTTCTACGATATTCAGATCCGTCGATATCTGATTTAATCAAAACGCTATTTCCTTTCTTTTGGAGCACGGTATGTTTATTGGGACTAAACGGTGTGTCCAATTTATTTGACTTGTTTTGCTTTACCAGCACTGTATTTCCAGAACATATCGTACTATTTTTCACATTGCGTTTTTCATCCGAACACATTTTGTTATTCCCCTTTTTCTCGGAATCACGGTCACGAATTTCACTATCCTCGGGACGAAATAATGAAATTTCAGGAATTTTGGTCCTAATTTTACGACCATACAGGAGTTCACTCGGTGATACACCTGTGACTGAATGTGGTGTTGAACGATACATCCACAAATACTCGTTCAAATCCGATTTCCAATCGCGTTTTTCTGACTGAGAAATTCTAATCCTCTTTAATATTGAGCTGTTCTGTCGTTCAACCTCACCATTCGCAGCAGGCCATAAAGGTGTATTACGTCTGTGTTCAATACCATAACCTTTGAGAAAACCTTTAAACAGTTCACTTACGTAATACTGCGCATTATCTGTTCTTATTGACAATGGAATACCATGAGTAACAAACCATTTTGTCAATATTCCTATCATATTCTCAGAATTTATCAATTTCGTAATCTCAATCTCGAAAAATCTACTATAATAATCGATACACACGACTATGTAATGACCTGAGGGTAGGGGTCCTAATACGTCAGTCGCTAAATCTTGCCATGCAGCAGTTGGCAAAGCTGTTCTACACATAGGTTCTGGTTTTGACGCATGACCTACAAGTTAACAACCATGACATGTTCTACAATAATGCTCAACTTGTTTGTCAATTCCAGGCCACCATACTTTAGTCCTAACATGAGCGTTTCACACAATTCCAGGATGTCCTGAATGTGCTAACTCAAGCGTACGTTTCCTCAAACTTTCAGGAATGAGAATTCTAGTACCTCGAAGTACTAAGTAACCAACCGTACATAATTCATCTTTGATTGAAATATATGACTTTAATTGCTCTGTCCTAGGCCAGTCACCAGACAGTATACAGTCACGGACAGTACTAACTTCATATTCCAATTTTGACGCTTTTTCAATTTCGCGCGTAGTCATAGCAGTAGGCGTCGACTATCTTGCATAAGAATCCGTTTGATCCAGCGTGTATATCTGATTTTTCCTAAGCAATCGGCTTAATGGGTCAGCAATAATCTGTGAACCCTTAATATGTCGTACTTTAAACCGGTACGGCGCTAATCTGAGTACCCAGCGTTCAAGCCTTGCACTAGGTTTCGACCTAGCAGAATAAATGTACTCTAAACTTTTACAATCCGTCAGAAGCTCGAAATCAATACCGTATAGCCATGGATGAAATCTTTCCAAAGCCCATACGCAACTCAGACCCTCGCGTTCAGTCTGACAATAACGTTGTTCAACACTTGATAAACTCTTTGACGCGTAACAAATAACACGAAATTCGCCTTTCTGCTTTTGAACTAAGACCGCGCCGCAACCGACAGGACTTGCGTCGACTATGACTTTCGTTTCGGCATTCTTGTCATAGTAGCCTAGTGTTTCGGCACTAGCTAGTCTTTTCTTAAGTTCTTCAAGTGAAAACCTATGACGATCTTCTTAGATGAATTTTGCATTCTTACGCAACAATTCACGTAACGGTACTGATATTGTCGCCATATCAGGTATATATCTTGCACTATATTGGACTAAACCAAGAAAACTACGTAATTCGCTCGCGTTTTGCGGTTCTCTAGCCTCAACAACTGATTTAACCTTAACCTCCGTAGGTCCAATACCTCTCTAAGACAGTTCATGGCCCATGTACACAAGCTTTGACATATAGAACTGACATTTATCTTTGTTCAAGGTTAATCCTTTGTTTTGTAACACAGATAGCACTTTAGCTAAACGTACGTCATGTTCATGTTTTGTGGCGCTGTGAACAATAATATCATCCATGATATTGTGAACACCTTCACATCCTTGTAGTATTTGCTGTAAGGTCATTTGGTACATTTCTGGTGCACAGCTTATTCCAAACATTAACCGTTTGAATCTGAAAGTTCCTATGTGACTTGAAAATGTAGTAATTTCTCTGGATTCCGGCGATAACTCTATTTGATGGTATGCCATATTAATATCCAATTTACTGAAATATTTGCTGTCATTCAAGTTTTGCAGAACTTCATCAATGGTTGGAATGGAATACCTTACGCGCTTAACGGCTTCATTGGCACGCCTCATATCCACACACAAACGTATGTCAGTTTCACCTTTGGGAACTATGATAGTCGGTGAAATTCATTTGCTAGGAACATCCACTGGTTCAATAATGTCCATCTCTTGCAACTGTGCTAGTTTCTTTTCCAGCTTTTCGCGTAACTGGTAAGGAATACGTCTCAATAGTTGAACAATTGGGGTCACAGTGTTATCAATTGGAATGTTAAGTTGATACTCCTTCAACTTACCCAATCCATTAAATATGTCTGAATATTTCAACACAATTGAGTCTGAATCAAACTCGGTCACATTTGATACAATTTTTAAGATTCCCATTGACGTAGCGGTTCCATATCCTAATAAGGATTGTCCTTTCCCTTCGATTACAACGAATTCCACATCTGACAGGGTTTTATCACGAAATGCAATATCTGCCCAGAATACTCCAGCAACTTCAAGTTTGGTCTTAGAACCATAAGGGTATAGGTTCTTAGAACGCTTTTCCGAAATGCAGTTACTCGATTTGTTTTCAGGAATTCCCATGTATTCCTATCAATTATGTTGGCAGTACTTCCAGAAACGACTTCATCTTCAACGAAACATAACATTCACGGTCGTTTGTTCTGGATACCCTCTATGAACGCTAAACGAAAACTCATCATCGGATTCATCAGCATTTACAGTTTTAACCTTTTTCTTCCATTTTTCGGTATCTTTGCCTTTGCATTTTGATTGCAAATGACCAACTTTGTCACACCTCCGACACTTGGCATTGCAAGCCGGACATGATGGGTCTTTAGCTTTATGTCCCTTGTAGCCACATTTAAAACAAGTTATTTCTTTCGATTTTGCCTGTTTTTGGAAGCTATTCTTCGAAACTTTGTTGATGGTTCCTTTTTCCATACTGGATGCACCACTTATAGATTTTGCTTGAGAAACGGCATTCTCGGAAGCCCTAGCAATATCCATCAGCATTTTCAAAGTCAATGTCTGACCCTTTTCCAAGAGTTATTCGATCTGCATTTTTCGATCACTATATAGAATGCTGAATTTTATGCATAAAGTGTTCTTGTGAGTAGTACAACTGTGATATTTATCTTTGATATATGCAATTCACATCCATATATACACACCAAGGTTTGTTTTATAATCTCTCAACTATTTCAGATGCTGCAGGGGTTCCTTTGCTATGACTTACATGCAACGTCAAATTATTGGATATTGTAGCAGTTTTTTGTGATTGTCTAATGCAAATGCTCAGCTATGACCCATTACTGTACGCGAAATACACAGTTTCCCATAAAATTCAGGGAGGACTTGGAGCTAGGATTAGCTTGTTACATTAATTGCTTCATGTAGTCCATGCAATCCAATCTAAATAGGTACATATCTATATAATATAAGTTATTCTTACAAAATAACGCTGATTATACCTTGTATTTATTCAATTTGAGTGACAAATAGTACTCTGTACACGATACAGCAATACTCCGTACAACAGAGAGCAACTACATAGCAATACTCTGTACACTAACACCTGTATTTATTCTCGCAATGCACCGTCATTTTCTATTAGTTCCGGATACTACATTTGCCATATAATCTTTGTAACAAGAATGACAATTCGCTTGATTCAAGTTGAGTATTTCAACGAAACATATTAACAAAAACATCTAATTTCGACATATCGAGCTTACTTTCTGCGTGAGTAACGATACGAGTCTGGTTTTTTAATCACCCTTCTAAGAAATTCCTGACAATTTACCGGTTGCACATACTAGGAAAATTTATGGAGTAGATAGTTTTATATAAAATGTACATTAAACACCCTCAGAAAAACTAAAAATCATCTCTGAACTTACCCTTGTCAACACTAGAATGTCGCGAAAATTGATAATATTACTCATCTTGCTAGCAATATCCGGTGTACGTTATACCACAGTGATATGACAGGTGTGTTATAACTTATACGTTCTTACGTAGTTATTACATTATACAATGCTCGAAGGCCCGTGACAAAGTTCCTCACCAGAGGCTCTTAATAAAACTACGCCAATATGGCATCAACGGTGCCACACTCCAGTGGATTGAGAGTTTCCTCAGTAATCGTAGTCAACAGATCCATGTCAAAGGTCATTCATCATCATCTGCCCCAGTCACCTCAGGGGTCCCACAGGGAATAATATTAGGTCCCCTCCTTTTCATTCTGTACTTCAATGACTTGCCACAGAAGGAAACCTCACACCCCGGCTGTTTGCTGATGGCAGCCTCCTCTACAGGAAGATTCGTTCTCTGCATGACACCATTGCCCTGCAGGACGACCTTGACCGAATAAAACAATGAGAGAACGACTGGCAGATGTCCTTTACCCCGTCCAAGTGTGAGGTAATAAGATTCACCAGGAAGCGAAATCCTATCCAGGCCGATTATAGCATTCATGGCCATGAACTTGCCTTGTTAAATCAGGGAAATACCTGGGTGTCACGCTCACTGACAACCTGTCGTGGAATGCCAATATGGACGCCAACACAAAGAAAGCGAACAACACGCTAGGATTCCTAAGGAAAAATCTCGCCAGATGCCCTAGGGACACTAGTCTGGTGGGGCCACTTGTAGAATATGCGGCCACCTCCTGGGACCCCATACCTACAGAAACATCCAAAAGTTGGAAACAGTACAGCGTAAGGCTGCAAGATTTGTCATGGGTGATAACAAGACCACCACCACCACCACCAGCAAGATGATTTCCGAATGTCCGATAATAGACGGGTGGTGATATTCCGAATCATCCATTGCCTCATTGATATCCCGGCGGACAAGTTCTTGCACCCTGCTGCGGTTGCAACCCATGGTTGCACCACTAAAATATCTACTCCCGTTCTGCCGAACAGATGTGTACCATCACTTGTTCTTCCCAGCTGGTATTCGACTGTGGAACCAACTGCCAGAACATACTGCCACTGCCCAGACCTTGGAAGCATCAAAGGAGAGACTGGTGGGCCCCAGCAACTGAACTATATACAATGTTTTACCTGGTTTTTAACTGTTTTTTACCATTACATGTGCGTGTTGCAACGACCTTGTATAAAGTTTATTCAATTTGCGATACTAGTAATGCCCCAGAGTGGCCCCTGCAAATTGGAAGAAGAAGAAGACAATGTCGCGTTATTGTACACTAACACTATAGTGCTTACACACAGGCCTGCTTACACGTGCTGCTCACTGTTGGTACTGAATAGACAGTGGTAGACGACACGCGCGTCGCACGTACAATATACTTAAATTTTATTGCATTATAAATGAAGTTCACTACGTTGTACTTTTCGAGGTATAGGTGTATGTGCAATGGTGCAGTATACACTCGGCGGCACTTCTAACGCTGCCACTTTAGTATTCTTGATATCTCAAAAACCGTTTGAGATAACTTCATCAAATTTTCACCTGTTTTAGTTTAAGGCATGTATAACAAAGTCAGCAACAAAGTCACGTTGTGTTCGCTATATTATAATTGTCATATTATTTATCCAGGTTCCAAAAATGAAACATATAATATTATTATCGAGAAGTATAGTATGGTATGATCTATATCATGATATCACTTTATAACAACTACCCTGGTGGATGTCCAGTATATATACTGTTCACCAACTGCGTTGCAGTTTCCAGCCCCCTCATGCAGATGTTGTCTGTTTTGACTAAACGTCAATCATGATACTAAATTTAGTGGATTATTATGGTTTATTATGGTGCAAGTTATAACAACCTGTCATACTAACCCATAACTTATCATTACTTAACATTAAACTTAGAATGTTCTGGAAGTTTCCATTGTCCTCATATCAAGTATTGCCGAAAGATCCAAATATGGTAAATGTCAATTTGTACTTGAATGAGTTCCAACTAAAACAAATGCATGTATACTACATGTACGGCCGATATACACGTCTATATACTTTATCACTATATTGGTCCATGCATGAGTATATGAAGAGGCTGTTCCCTAATACATATATAATCAATACTTAATTAAAGTAATTAATTATACATGTAAGCCGACTATGTAACACTCCTCCTATACCTAAGTAATTAATTGCTTTTAATTATTAACCAATTACTTTACTACTTCGAGGAACATTACATGGTAAGCTTATCCACCAGGTCCCTAAAATTAAAACATACATATAACACAATGTGATATTAAACAATAAATCACAATACTCATTTAAATCGAAAGTCACATTTTAAATCAAAATTCACTGTAAAGTTCACACATACATCTCATTAGTTCATGTATGGCACTGTCATCATGTGGACAATTAAAAATAAAATAATAATATATACATGCACACACAATAATAAAAAGTTTTAAAAACACACACAATGGTAAAATGAAATGATCTATAGTTGTTGGTTGTCGTCTTTCGTTGTTGTCGATGTTATGGTTGTCGTTGATGTTGTTAGTTTGTTGGTTGTCCTCTGTCGTTGTTGTCGATGTTATGGTTGTCGTTGATGTTGTTAGTTTTGTTGATTGCGTCTGTTTATCACATGATACTTGTTGATGTCAACTTCAAGCATACTTTTAGAGTACACCATAGGACTAGTTATGTATCATAGCGTCAAATGGTTCAGTAGTTTGTTATATGAGGTCATTCATTGATGATAATGTTGATGGTTGATTATATATATGGTTTCATTCATTCGTCTTTACATGTTGAATATATACAATTATGTGTCCACTTATCGAACTTTGATTATCATCATTTCACCAATCTTCAATATTGGCATCTCATATTTTAATCACCAATCTTCAATATTGGCATCGCCTATGCCTTGAATCTCACATCACCAGAAGGTACATGAACCTTCAAGGCGTCACAGTCGCCTTCACGTTGACGTATCGGTGATAACTCTATTGCAGTAAAGGTCTCCTTGGAACAGTAAGATGGATTTGAGTCATTCATTGAGTCACGCATATTGGCTAACCTTTTACAAGTATAATATCTTTTACAGCGTTGGCTTATTTGCTTTCTTTTTATTACAATTACAATAATTATACAAAGTATGATTGCTGACAACGATATCATGACGTAATAAAACATTGATGTATAACTATCATCAACATTAACGGCCTTGTATTGTTTTAAAGTATCAACAAAGTCAGTCATTGGTATTTCAGCTAATGTAAACAAATGGGATGGTACATGAAGCGATGTCAAATTCGGAAATGTTGTTTTGAATTCTTGCCAAGTACTGAGTTTTGAAAAGTTACCAGATTGTAACAACAATATTAGAGGATCTGACATTTCAACTACAACTTTTCTTTCAAAATATTCTGGCAACTCAAAATGTTTATTTGATGCTCTACATGTATTGTTTAATTTTATGTACCCTAATGGTGAATCAACAGTGACTATTGTCTGTTTGTCTATCCCACGACAATTTACATTAAAGGTCAATGATTTCGACGTAATAATGATCCAAATTCCATTTGTCATATAATTTGCTGATGGTAATTTTGAATTGTATACATGTTTCTTACACCGATGTATAATGTCATCTGCATTATTCATAAACATTGAAATAACGCACAACTTATTCAGGTTGGCTCTATATAATGCAGCCTTGGGATTACAGAATCGTACAAAATTATTACTACACATTTTGTAACTATTTTCAGACAAAATGGCATACTTAGTTCTATCTTTAGAAATCATAAACGTATTTGATTCAAGGACATATTTAGCAACAAAGGATGTTCCATTTATAGGTAGTGGAAGTGGCAAATTATGAATTCTATAAACTTCATACTTTTCAGTTGTCTTAAGCAAAGGTATTTTCAAAATAATACGGATTTGATCATTTTCTATATACGTTTTACAGGTAAGTGTCTTATAAAAATGCCAAATGTTAGATCTTGGATTTTCCGAAAGTTCAAGATTAAGCGGTAACTGTTGTTCTACGTCTAGTAATATTGATTTCAAATCTTGAGGAGAAATAGTACTCGTAGATAAATGATTTAAGGATAACATCGTAAGTTCAGAATTAAAGTTCTCTAAATAAGAAACAGCATTTCTCGTAGTTATCTCAATTTCGTCCAGTAACATTTTGAATTGAAGATAATTATGTATTATTTAAATCTTTTATCTAACATGTCTTTCAATAACCTTATTTGTCCATCTAATTTATGCAAGCATCCTACTATTTCCATAATTGACCTTCTATTTTCTGAAACGTGTAACCTTGTTAAATTGAGTACAGTTCAACTTGCACCTAAGTCATGTATAATTTGTTGTTGGTTAGTTGCCAAATTTCTTATGTTTCGGTTGACATTTTCAATATCTTTTTCTGTAATCGTGCCAAACAATAAATTCATAGCTTGTCCTACGATCGGTAATAATGATCTTTTATTTCTACTTGAACTGAGAATTCTATATTCATCGAAATTATTCCGGACATAGAGATATGTGTCATTAATTAGGTCAATCTCTGTCTGAAGAGTCTTAAAAGTCTCAAGATATCCAGTAGAATTCGATCTTTCATAAAATGTCGTCATCGGTTTTAGAATATACTTAGCAAACTCTAAGTCGTCTTGGATTTTGTCCATAAGCCTTTGATAGGGCTTTAAGTCATGTAATAATAGCGTAATAAGCCAACGTCCGTCGTTTGTAAATATTTCATTGGTTTTCTCAAAAATTACGTTCTCGTAATTAACAACAGCATGGGTACAGCCAATAAGCAATGCAACTACAATGAATCTCAACATAATCTTCTGAAACATATAATAAAACGTAGTATAATCGTACTACACATAATATTAAATCGTAACATCATCGCGTTACTCCCATAAATAACTATAATAACGAGGTCTGAGCTACAACATGTCAGAAATTAACCTCAAAAGGTCTTTAACCTTTGAACCTTTAGAAGAGGAGCACACCTTCTTCCGTTTACTCTTATGTTTTCTACTAATTTTCACAGCTTGTACAGACATATCCTTGTCTGTATCACTCATACTTTGATTTGTTTGTCCTGAATCTGTTACAGGGGGTAATTTGTCATTTATTTTCATTTCACTATCTTGACTTGAGGAATCAGTGGAACTTTGATTTTCAATAGTTTGCTTACTTTTTAAGCGTTTACTTAATTCTAATAGAGGAATATTGTCTTCATTATCTGAATTGTCTCTTTCGTGCCTGTATTTCGGAGCTAATTTAGCTAAAGGAGTATTTAACTCGGAATCTGAATCAGAGCTTGTCTCGGCATTTTGAGAATCAGTATCAGAAACATCTGGAGGAATTGCCAAAGTAGCTTTTCTTTGATTACATTCATCAGTGGTCTTAGAAATCTCCCACTCATCTAAGTTTGCTAATCGTAACATTTCTGCGTGAACTTTACTCGTCGTTCCATTTAATTGATTGCCAATAACGTATGAAACTGGGCCAGTTTTCTCAATTATTTTATAATAAGGTTTCCACTTTGAGTCTAATTTACCCTTACGTTGATTATTCTTATAGTAAACAGGGTCCCCTATTCGGAATTCGATGGATTTTGTACCTTTATCTGCATATTTTGCTTGTCTTTTCTTAGCTTTCTTGAGATTATTTCTTACAGTTACAAAAGATTATGTTGTTGTTCTATTGAAATTTGATGTAAATCTTCACCTTGATATTTTCTACGGGGTTTCATTAAATTATCAATAGGAAGTACAACATCTCGGTTATACATCAGAAAGAAGGGTGAATATTTTGAAGATTCACTAATGTTGAACCTAATTGCAGCCAACGCTTGATTTAAATGCAAATCCCATATCCTTTGATTTTCACCTATTCTTTTAGAAAGTATGTCATGTAAAGTTCTATGAAATCGCTCAACTTTTGCATTACTTTGGGGTGATAGACACTGGTCAAAACATGATCGATTTTCAAGTAATCAAGGGTCTCTTTAACTACTCTGTTTACGTTTTCAGTTCCATTATCGGACACAATCTGTAAACAACAGCCAAATTTTGGGAATATCTCTTCTATAATTAAATGAGCTACAGTCTCACCTGTTTTATCAGGGACGGCAAAGGCTTCTGGCCATCCACTATACCAGTCTACAAATGCTATTATATATTTGTTGCCAGACATACTAGTGGGATACGGTCCTGAAAGATCCAGACTAATTTTTGCAAAGGGATAAGGTGGAATGTCAGTTTCTTGCAATGGTTGCTTTATTTTCTGTAATGATCTAGTTTGACAAATCACACATTGAGACACATATTGATGCAATTCTTTGTACATGTTTTGCCAATAATATTTTTGTTTGATTGATTCAAATGTTTTCTGTACGCCCATATGCCCATTTGCATCATGGTATTGTTTGATAACAACTTGCTTTAAGTGTTTTGGGATAAACAATCTTAACATAGGGTCATCCTCTGCGTTTGACAAGTAATATAACAAATCATCTACAATAATGTGATGTTTTTGTAATTCTTTATTTCCTGTTCCACTAGAAATTGTTTTCTTAATCTCCATAATGTCATTATCCTTAGCTTGTTCCACGGTCAGGTCAAGGTTTGTTTCACATAATTCAGAGCCATCCGGTTTTCTCAAATTATCAGTTTCTGGCATATCACAACTTGCAAATTGTTTTGGATTAAAGTGCGTAGAGTCTAGTACATTGATTTCATATAAATTATCATTGACATCAAGGACTATTTCACCATCATCCTCATTTATTCTTGGATTCGAGACATTGTCGGGATGTCTACTAAGTAGGTCAGCTACAGAATTTGTTGTACCTGGTATGTATTCAATTGTACAGTCATACCCTGACATAGATAATGCCCACAATTGTATTTTCTTGTTTTGCATAGGTGACTCAAGTAAGTATTTCAACGGTTTATGGTCAGTCCTGATAACAAATGTCGAGTTATGCAAGTAAAAATCTAATTTTTGTAGCGCATAATGTATAGCATAAGCTTCTTTTTCTACAGTAGACCATTTACACTGTGTTTTGCTGAGTTTGTGAGACAGATAATAAATGGGTTTTTCTTCACCATCACATGTCTGTGTCAAGCAAGCACCAATACAAGTATCACTTGCATCTGTGTAAAGAACGTACGGTAACTTTGAATCTGGATAAGCCAACATTGGAACAACAGTCAAACTTTCTTTAATGAAATCAAAAGCTTTTTGATGTTTTTCAGTCCATTTATAATGAGCATGTTTTCTTGTCAATGCAATGATTGGTTCTGCTATTTGAGAATAATTAGGAACAATTCTCCTGTAGTACGAACTCATGCCTATGAATGACCTACATTCTCTAACACACGTTGGAATAGGTAATGACCTAATTGCCTCAACCTTACCTTGATCTGGTCTAATTCCTTCAGGACTTATGACAAATCCTAAGTAATGTGTTTCAGTTTTAAGCCAACCACACTTTTTCAATTTGAGTTTAAGTCCATGTTTACGTAACCTTTCAAATATCAATGTCAAATGTTGCAAGTGTTCTTCAAATGTTGAACTAAATATCAAAATGTCATCTAAATACGCAGTTGCAAATTCACTACAGTCATGCAATACTACTGACATTAATTCTTGAAATACTGCCGGTGCATTTGAGAGTCCAAATGGCATAACATTAAATTCGAATAAACCACGGTGGCATGTGAATGCAGTTTTCTCTTTATCTTTCTCGTCCATGAGAACTTGCCAATAACCACTTTTCAAATCTAAACTAGTAAAGAATTTTGCTTTGCCTAATAGAGCGAGAATATCATCTATCAAAGGAAGAGGGTAAGAATTTTTCTTAGTAATTTTATTGAGCTGTCTAAAATCAATACAAAATCTTTTTGAATTATCACATTTTTTAGGCACAATGACCACTGGAAAAGCCCAGGGTGATCTTGACCTTCTTATAACATCTGCATCTAACATTTCATTAACTGCTTTATCAATGATATCCCTGTTATTGATTGGAGTTCGATACGGTCTCATTTTAATTGGAGGATGAGTTTCAGTATCTATTTTCATTTTAATTGTATCAGTATGACCTAAGTCAGAGTCTTTATTTGCAAATAAGTCCTGATTTCTAGTAATTTTTTTTTTATGTGTTGCCTATATTGATCTGGTACATCTAGATCATTTAAGTTCAACTTACTATCCATGTTTATATTTTGACTGACAGTATTTATGTTATGAACATCATTGTTTTCGCACTTTTGAATTCGAGCCAATAATCCATGCCTATAAACTTTCAACATTTTATTTGTATTGTTTACTATTAACAGTGGTACTGTTCTATTGTTTGCTAGTAAGGCAACTGAATTTATTATTTGTAACCCCGGTTCATTAACTATAAAGCCTTTATCAATTTGTGAAATTGTGTAAGTTTGACCTATCGGTAAATCGGGATTATTTCTAACTTTGCCGTAACATATTTTTGCGGAATTTGGTTTAATTGTTTGAGTTGTTTTCATTCTTACAGTGCTAGCTATATATATGTCTTCATCTAATTTAACATAATATTTGCTTTGAATTCTGATGCATTTTAAGTCAAAGTACATTCTCACATCATTTTGTTTAAGCCAGTCCAGACCAAGTATTATATTCCTATTCAAATTATCTACTACTATGAAATCCTGTGACATTTCGGTTCCACCGATTCTGAGTAAAACATTAATACACCCTAAAACCCCTAATGAGCTACCATTAGCTGATTGTAAATTGATATTATTTTTCATCAATTTTGGTTTAAGTTTTAAGGAATCATACATCCTACGATGCATTAGTGAAATCTCAGCTCCACTGTCAACAAGACTTCGATATTTTTGTTTACCTATGTGTACTATACAAGAATTTGGACTACCAGAAACATTAATATGAAACGTGCTCTCACTTTCTAACTTAGTTCTTTGATTAATTTCTGTATGTTGCTTTTGACCCTTTACACCGACCTCTACATGTAAAGGTTTTGCTCGTTTCCCGAATTTGCTTTATTTGGACCCCTAAACCTGCCAAACTTTTCTTGCCCTTTTGGAATTTGAACAAAACGATCTCTTTGAACAGTGCATTGTCTAATTAAATGACCCTCTTTGCCACAATTATAACATCTCCTAGTTTCAATGTTACTCACAGTCCTGCAGTCCCTTGCTTTGTGACGGCCCCCACATTTGAAACATTTAAGACCCCTACTGTGATCAATGTCCATTGGTTCCTCCCTACGACCTGACATTCTCACCCTTTGTCTCAAGTTACTTTCAGTTAAAGTAATGTTTATGGCGTCTTGCAATGTGTCTGGCCTATTTCTATAAATTCTTATTTTTAACTGTTCATTGTTCAGTCCGTCTGTAAATATGTCAATCAATTGTCTCTCCACAGTATTATTTTGACCTATACCCCTATACGCGTCTTCTGCCAAATTCAATAATCGTTCAGAAAATGTATTGATGTTTTCACCTTGCTTTTGTCTTAAATTGCGTAATAAGGACAGCGCTGTATTCGAATCCGGTACATCCGAATACCGTTTTGCCAATTCAGACCTTAAATCCTCAAATGTACAATCTGCGTTTGCAGTTGTGTACCGTTCAATGAAACCACTGACAGGCCCTATCGAAGATTGATAAGCAATTAATTTTTTTCTATCTTCATCGGCTCCTACCAAGTTACTCTATTTATCAATGGATTTTACCCAGTCCCTAAATTGCCTTTGTGTACCATCAAATTTGCTAATTACTTGCGATATTCCTTGAATTGCGAGTGCATTCGACACTCCACTAAGTTCTCGCCTCAGTCCCTCAAAAGCATTGAATTCAGCCATTTTAAATATTAAAAATGAATAACAATTCTACCAAATCAAAAATTTACTTTTAAACATTTAATTCAAACATTTAGAATTGAGTTGTTTCTTAAATTAATTCTCAACTAAGTTCCTAGAAAAATACAACATCATTTAGCCAACTTATTCAAGGTTAACCCCTACGCATAACCCTACAAATGTCCAAAACATCCTACCTTTAGTTCCATTTTTGTACAATCCTGTCGTCATCGACACCAAATGTTTCGTATAACAAAGTCAGCAACAAAGTCACGTTGTGTTCGCTATATTATAATTGTCATATTATTTATCCAGGTTCCAAAATTGAAACATATAATATTATTATCGAGAAGTATAGTATGGTATGATCTATATCATGATATCACTTTATAACAACTACCCTGGTGGATGTCCAGTATATATACTGTTCACCAACTGCGTTGCAGTTTCCAGCCCCCTCATGCAGATGTTGTCTGTTTTGACTAAACGTCAATCATGATACTAAATTTAGTGGATTATTATGGTTTATTATGGTGCAAGTTATAACAACCATCATTACTTAACATTAAACTTAGAATGTTCTGGAAGTTTCCATTGTCCTCAAATCAAGTATTGCCGAAAGATCCAAATATGGTAAATGTCAATTTGTACTTGAATGAGTTCCAACTAAAACAAATGCATGTATACTACATGTACGGCCGATATACACGTCTATATACTTTATCACTATATTGGTCCATGCATGAGTATATTAAGAGGCTGTTCCCTAATACATATATAATCAATACTTAATTAAAGTAATTAATTATACATGTAAGCCGACTATGTAACACATGTGCCTATTGCTGCACACGTTAATTCAGAAATTGGTGTTAATGAAAATGCGTGGTAAAAGCGTAATTTACGTCACCCGGAATTACAAAGTCACAAAATTAAACAGCGTATTTATTAGGGGGTCAATTGAATATTTTCAATATTTTATTTCTTCGTAGCTTCAAGTATTATGTAATGAGTGTACACAATAAAAGTATTCATCAATTTCATCTACTTTACAATTTCCTAGGTAGCCAAATAGCAGTTGGTAAGCTTAGACCGCCTCAAAATCAGCCCATAATCTGAATAGAAAGCCGATGCGCTCAAAATAAACGTTTAACCTCAAATAATGCTACTTGAATGGTAAAATTCACATTTCTTCTGAATACCGAATGTTAATAGTACGCAGTAGAATTGAATTTATTCAGTTTAATATAATAATTAGTCATCCTAAAATTAAATTAAAGTTGAGCGCAACCTGCGTTACTCGCAAAAATCGTATTTACTCAACAGACACGCTATGGGTACGGAAAACACTATATTTTGCAGCAAAACCAACAATTTTCGTATTCTAGCATGTTGGTAAATATTGTTAATAACTATTAAAAACCATGAGCGAATAAAATGTTGATATGCGAAACCATTATAGGAAATAGGGACATCTACACGCATACATAACAATCAGATGGCCGATATTGAGTGATAAAAATGCGACTTTCAATATAAGCATTCAGTCAGTTGAAGATGTATCGTGCAATAGTCTATTGTCGAATCGAGCAGCAAATTCACCAGAAGCTGAGTCTAATAGTGATGTTCAAGTATGCCAAATTTCATTACAATTCATTGAGGACTTTTAAAGAAAACTGAAATATATAAGTGGCAGCGTTAGAAGTGCCGCTAAGTGTATACTTATATCTTCTTAATAGGAATATTGAGTATTCCTCACTCTCACATTGTCAAAGTTTAAGTGTTCCAGTGACTGCACATGGTTCACCTTGATGACCTCTGCAAGCAACTCTTGTCTCTCGGACCAGAGGAGATAGCATGTTGGGTCATTAATAGATTTCCAGGAAACAGTATAGACAGGTATGCTACCAATAAGATTTATGGTACTATACCCCTTATACTGGGGCTACCCTCTTTGATTTAGTATGCTACCCCCTTTATATGGAAGGTGTTGATGGAAATATGGTGCTATACCCCATATTTGGTAGGGCAGTATAAAAGTCACGTCAAACTTTGGTGCGGGGTCAGTAGGGCGCAGAATACATGTAGGATAGTCAGTCGGGCCTAGATTATACTTGAGTGTGGGGGTCAGTCAGGCCAGATTATACTTGAGTGTGGGGGTCAGTCAGGCCAGATTATACTTGAGTGTGGGTGGGGGTCAGTCAGGCCAGATTATACTTGAGTGTGGGGGTCAGTCAGGCCAGATTATACTTGAGTGTGGGGGTCAGTCAGGCCAGATTATACTTGAGTGTGGGGGTCAGTCAGGCCAGATTATACTTGAGTGTGGGGGTCAGTCAGGCCAGACTATACTAGAGTGTGGGGGTCAGTCAGCCCAGCTAAGTTTAGAAATAGGATTTGATAGAATTAATAAGATTTTCAAACCAGAAACACTAAAACTGTAGTCATTAGAAAGAGAGAAAATTATATTTGTACCAAAATCATAACAACAATTGGAATTAAATTTATGTGGAAATTTACTCAAGTATGGAACTCATTTTTTCAATATGCTATGACGTAACGCACGCAACTGAGTACGTTCGTAATTTCGTACACTCGCTGTAAATCAGTAGTTGATACTTCTTTCAATTTCACTCGATACATTACATATCATATATCAAACTATTCATTATAAATTGTCTACATTGTCATTTTGATTTGAGTTCAGGTAGAGTTGTATGTAGCCGTAGAATTGGAGACAATGCCCGACAGATCTACAAAAATCCGTGTGCAATTTGTAACACAAAATATTGGTCGACGGCATAAAATAACAGCCGTTTTATTCAAAATGTCATTAAATTTGTGGGATACTTCACTGAGTGACACCAGATGTGATATGTTTTATCATACTATCGTGAAAAATCACGGGTGCAAAAAATAAAAAAGTTTAATAATAAACTGGTTACACGAAAAAAGTGCAAATTTGCAAAAAATTGCTGAAAATTTTCCGAAGACGCATGATTAGTACGCAATTATTTTTTCATTTTTATAAATAAAATTATTATGATTTCGTTTTTAAAATATTGTTTTTATTTTATTATACATAATAAAATCCCAATGCATTCTAGCCAATACTTATCGAGATTATTAGAATGAAATATGTGGAGGAAAATTGTCCTACTCGCTCGTTTTAGCGATACATTGTGGCACAGACCATTTTCATAACTTAATAATTTTATTATAAGTCATACAACGTACAATTAAAATAAAATTTGAAATATTATCAGAGTGAAATTTTTACTTTTAAAAATTCTTTACGATTGCTCTTAAAATAAGTCCGACACACTTGATTCAATGTGTGGAGGAAGATTGTCCTGCGGCGCAATTTTGCGACGTTTTGGACGTTTTATGCAACGCGAGTTTTTATAGTGGACGAACTACATGACCAAAATAATTATTTTTAGCGATATTATGCATAGGCATGCAATGCATTTTGTACCCTTATATTCTAGAACAATGTGGTGTTTTGTTTTTCATAAAACAGTACATAGATAAGTGTATTAGGGGTTGAATACGTGAGTGAGTAAGGTACTAGTACTTGTCAGATAGACAACGAGTGATACAAGTGAATAAGCGATAAATTGAACAAGCGGGAGTAAAAGCTACCGAAAGACACCCAATATTTTTCATTAAAAACGATGTTATTGACAGATAAATGTATTGTAGTTTTCGACATTGTAAACATTTGCAGAATTAAACAGTAATGTTTAGATCATACGACTAGTATTACGCAGAGTAAGTTATGCTGACGTAACATGACGTTACACAAACGTACGCAATACCATGCGTTACGTCCATATAATAAAAGTGTGATAGTCCCCCATTCTACTAAATCGAACAACCATAAGATTAAGAATCATGACGGGGCTCACAGACCTAAAATATCAAATATTAATATTCGGTACTAACAAAGATGTCAACGCGTATAATCAAGTTTGATTTTTATATTAAGTTTTGCCTATACATGTTTATAAGAGTACAGAATTCAATTTCATAAGTAGCCTTTTCATTTCACACGTGTACTACCCCGTTAGATGTACATGTACTCAGATAATCTTAGCAATGTATTAAGGATGCTCTTTAAAATAGATGATCTTAACACGGCCGTAATCCGCTCCGCTCAATTGAAAAGTCAACCACTTATTAAATTTTATGAATACACTTTAAGGGACTTTTATGACTATTTATTATAATTAGAATATCAATTTATTTGTTAAAACCTGTACATTGAATACTCCACAAAATTGTACGAATCCTATAGGCTAAAATAATCAACGTTGTGGTTCTGGTAACATGCGGAATATAATTATGGTAGAATCTATGGTACGTACGTATTTAGGAAAATCATCTTCTTCTTTTTTAATTATCTTATTGATATTCATACAACGGAAAATCGAGGATCCGCGATGACTTCCAGCCATTTTTTTTATTTAAATGCCAAAATAAACGTTTATGTTAGAGGCAAAATAATACGGAAGGCAGGGTTACCAGAAACAAAATATTTTTTGTTTGAACCTGTGTGCATATCAATATTATATCGAGTATGCTGAATGTGTGTTCATACGAGTGTGGTCATGCGCTCCACGTTGGTTTGAGACAGGAAATAACGTATCAATAGTGAATAGATTAGACAATTTCACGAAATTTTAACAAGGTATGTGCACATTTATAATTACATAGTTTTACTTTTTTTTTAATTACAGATATTTCATATTCTTAAAACATAAATAAAGACAAATGCTTCGTTTTCTTCATATGGTTACATGTTCAACGGGACAATATGGCCAGTCTGTCTTTTCCGACAGTATGTAACGTAGATATTTCTATGTATACCTCATTGTATCAAGTATTTCTGCTTTAGAATGCAAGTTCTTAAAAGAACATTTTCCGGGAAGTACTTGTGGCACATTCAGCTATTCCCTCCTAGAATGATTGGTTGGAAATATATATTATAACGTTTTGAAATAGAATACCGAAACACCTTCATCGTGTATAAATAAATAAATAGATAAATAAATTAGACATTCACAAGTGAAACTTGTGTGGCTATTTGGAGCCTCTCCCCGCTGGTTCCGCACATCTCTTACTTTTATGGTGGCATTATAATGGTGATGATGACTTTATGAGGGCTTGTTGAAAGTTCTATTTACTTCTATAGTTTCAGAAACAATCAGACATGACAATGTACGGTTCTGTTATACGCCGATGTCGTGAACGAGTGGATACGAGGACATGTCTGCAAGCAAGTGGAGTTTGTGGCATCGCATGTGTCATAATATATGCGTTAACTTCATTATTGTCGCCTAGCCTAGCTACAGGGTCGTCAGGTAACACGTTGGCTCTCCAGTGTGCATGTAACAGAAATATTGCCCGAATAATGCCACAACCAGGCGACACCATGTCTAACGGGATGTCTGAAGTTAGGATGCACAAATACCTCAACATTTTCAACGCATCTGAAGAGAGTGTACAAGATAGAAACTCCATCAACACCAACCAGTGTGTAACATTACATACAAACAAAGGGGACACCCCTGTTTGTGTTTATGATCCTAAAATTGATGTTTTCATATCCGATTCGCTCATTAAATACGGTACATGGGAGTCGGACTACATGAAATTAATAACATCAATTCTAACCAAACATCCAGATATGCAAATGTTAGACGTGGGTAGTAATATAGGCGTTTTTACTTTACTAGCAGCAAAACTAGGCCGTAAAGTGGTCGCCGTTGATGCTAACAAAGTTAATCTGAGACTATTATCAAAATCTGTGATTCTTGGTGGACTACAGAAATACGTTACAATTGTATGGAACGCCGTAACTGACGTACACGAGACGATTAAATTGACGATCACTAACGGAAATATTGGCGGTTCATTTGTGGGAGAGTCTAACAATGAGGCGTACACCGTAACTACAGCTCTCGCTATTACTCTGGAAGATCTAGTAGGATTAGTCAAAGGACGACCAATATTCATGAAAATAGACATTGAGGGGTCTGAATGGAGAGCGTTTCGGGGAGGAGAACTCTTCTTCCGGGAGGTAAATGTTAAGTATATATTAATGGAATGGGGAACAGCATATTCAAGGGGAGACAAGGGATGTGAAATAATTAAGCACATGTGTAGCTACGGTTTCTATCCGTATGAGCCAAAGATTGTGAATATGAAAAGACTAAACATGGACCAATATCCAAACTGGCCTTATGATGTATTATGGATTAAAGAATAATGACGGGTCCCACAATAGTGTTAAAACATGAAAATATGTTCCGGATAGGCGATTTCATAAATACATACGTCGTATAGGGGCATTTTTCAAGAGATCGAAAGTCGATAGTTTTTTGTAATTGTATACTCTTAGTAATGAAATTTAGATTAATATATAAATATATAAAAGTGATGGCTTTGAACGACGTGTGCTGAAGTGAAAAACAGTCGAAATCCGTGTGAGAGAAATTCGGAACACGAATTTTAAAGTGACGTCACCTCGACGTGAGGAAAACTACCACTTTTATAAGCATGATGATAATATGCACTCGGAAATTCGAATCATATGAAGTTATTTCAACTACAGTAGGCCAGATATAGAATACCATAAATGTGCTTGGGTTTCACATTGAACATTGCTCTGACACGAAAGACAGGGTAATAGGAAATGAAAAACAACATTTGTGACGTCGGTTACTTCGTCATGTAAAAACAGTTCAAAATACCAACATTTTATGGTGCAGATCCTCGCCTAGGTTATCGAAAGAAGATTATTCTTGGAAAAAAATACGGGTGTGGCTCTAAGTGATAGAGGAGTGTATTACTGTAAAATTATTTAATTTCAAAGGGATGACATTTCGTTGTTTTGGTAAAAAATACCATTTCGATGGGACGCAAATTCGTGGATTTTGCATTTCAGAAAATATATATTGAAAGAGCATTACAAGATATTTTCACAGCCCTGCAATATTCACATCAGACCTAAGAAAATGTTTCACAAACTACAGGTTTTATTTCCCCAATTTTTCATCCATCCAATATAAATGTAGTATAATATATACATTTGTATAATTAACGGATTTAAAAACGCGACACTGGGTTATGCTGTTTGGTAGCAGACAATTCAGGTTTATGTCGGTATTTGAATAGTACAGATTAAAGGTAAATTTGTTGCCGTCAATTTGGTACCAAGATAATAAAAATCAGATGAATATTAAGAAATTTATTGCACAATTAATACGTCGATCCAGAAAACGAAAAACGCATTCTGGCCAATTGACAGTACGTATATATAAGGCCGATTGTGAATTCAAATTGCGCTGTTCCCAGACACATTTGTGTTTAGTTTTTATTCATTTTATGCATTACTAGGTCACAGCTATCTGGTGACAACGGGCCGACTGTGTACGTTGATTTAAACCCAATTGAAAAAAACGGGACTATCTGAAGCAACACTGGATCTTCAAGTTGTACTGCAAGCAGAATGGTTTCCTCAAGCATTTTAGAACATTAAGCAGGTCTATGCAACAACGATGTGTTGCTGTTAGGAATGCTCGAGGAGGAAACTAACTGTAACACTGCGATGGACTGAAAATTCAATCTATGTTAAGACATGTTTTAGAAGAACGTGTATTGATAATTGATCATTTCAATAAAATCAAAGTTATGCAGTTTCCATGGAATAAAGTCAATGTAATCATCCATAATAGACAAGTATCATATAAAGTGATTTTTTCTGGTACATTACATCGTAATGGGATAAAATAAATTATCATAATGTCATTTAAGATATTCAATTTAATTTAGAATACGTGAATACCAGGTACGGCGGTAGGCTACCCATTCGACCTTGTTATGTTAATGCAGGCTACGACTAGTGATAATCAATGCCGAAATCAATAAGCCGATGGATATGTTACCGTTTTCTGGACTAGTGACTTGTTCGTGCAATAAGTTGTTTAATACTCGTGGGATTTTGTTGCGTTTGGTATCAAAATGTCGGCATTGAATTACCTTTTAAGATTATGTAGAGATATTTTATAGGAATCTGGTTTTCTAAAATATACCAACATAACCAAGTGTCGTATTTTTAAATCCGATAACCATATTTGACAGGTTTGCAAGGTTTCGGGTTGGGTTCCATTGTCAATATCAAAACAACGTGACGACGGCTTCCCATCTTCGAACGTACCTGATATTATAACTCCAACATGACTTAATTAAGGTATTCATTTTGGTAGCTTTTTTTATAGTAGATGCATAATTAGTCCCGACCAAAACCATTTTCTGATCCGTTTATGCGTTAAATGGTATATTCATGTATGGGTAGACGGAGACGATTCAAACCCGTTCTTTATCTAATGAATGAGTGAAAATTTGGGAATGTTCCACTCTGTTTTTTTTTATAATTTCTTAGGTCTGTGTATTCACTGTTGTCTTGTCAACAATTAAGCGCGACGTCATTTTGTGCGGTTGGTCCGTCAGTGACTCTGTTTAACACATGTAACTCTCAAACTGCGTATTTATGAACTCATAACTGCACTGTTAAATTCCATTACATATTAGGCAGGCAGAGAACACAAAGACGTAACGTCAAAAGGTGAGGCATACGCGAAAACGCCACCAAACAGCGAACAATTTCCAACGATAAAATGCTTCAATATGATTGTGTATACCTATATTAATACTTTTTGTATATGATGTATATATTTGAAAACATTATACTTCAAAATTGATTATGTACTCGTATACACTATGTACAAAGTTATTTATTTATATATTATGATTTAATGCTTTAACAACATGTGTGTTTTCATATTCTGATCATTTCATTAAGTTATATGTGATACTGTTTGTATTTTCATCATAAATATGTTTGTATATTATCATGTAATTAATGTATATATGTTCTTTATGTAGACCATATTGAAAATTGGTATATCACCAAATATGTTATCTACTTTAAATAAAGTCGTTACTTACTTTCTCTGAGTGATGATATACATTTCGAATTTTAGTCTTTAACATTTTTATGACAA
Organism: Spisula subtruncata; assembly: GCA_963678985.1. Taxonomy (NCBI): domain Eukaryota; kingdom Metazoa; phylum Mollusca; class Bivalvia; order Venerida; family Mactridae; genus Spisula; species Spisula subtruncata. The sequence goes on from OY787665.1 coordinate 29,317,784, forward strand.
TACTTTTGTTAATATTTTATGACGTTTGAATCATGAATTTTCCTAATTTTTGTTTAAATTGCAAAATACAGTTTCATGTTTACAAACCAAGCCTGTAGTCAACTTGTTCATCTGGACTTGACCAAATCTACAGTAAAGTTCCTTACTGAATAAGTTGTGTAACAGCGCCGGTGGGACTTTCCATTCAGCAGATTGGACATCCCAGACAACGGACGTGTCAAATGTGAAAATGTATGCGCTTGTTATCTTCACTGTTAAAAAATGTATTTTATTAAGCTTTTGATCATAATATAGTTGAATAAATATAAATGACACGTCCATCGTAATAGGTGGACATGGTTGTTCAAAACATCATGTCTGTGGTTCCATATGCAACTACTAGTATACTACATGTATAACATTTTTAAAAGACTAAAAGAAGAGAAGAAAACAAGGACCCATTGTTGAACTTTTCAGATACCTGATCTTAAATATCAGACTAAAGTTGTGACTTACAGTGACAAACGTACGAGGGGCGTTTCGAAAGTTCCAGGAAAAGTGCTCTATAATGTTTATCGTTTGTTCAAATTACTTTAAACTTTGCATTTAAATAGAACAATTCATGATACAAATTATACCATGAATCAAACTCATGAGGGTGTGCTGTATAAAATGGCACTGCTGCCATAGTAACGTCATAGAAATCGTTAAACTAACCTACACATTGCTCCCAACAAAATCGCCACCAATTAACAATGACCTAAAATTAATGCATGGTACATTTACAAATGGCGGTATAACATCATTTCGGTCAATTTATGCCATAATTTAAATAGTCCCACTGTTGTGTTCCGGTTTATTTGTCGCCATATTAGAATCACCCGTCAAATGTCAGTAAATCATTGAAATTTGACCATTTTTTGTCTTTTGGCAGGAAAATTAATACTTAAACAAATAAAATTGATAAACACTGCCTGTTAAGAACGTTGTTTGTCATTCGATAGGGTGTATGCATAGTATGAACGCTTCCAGACTGCCAGTGGTACTGCTGCTGATGATAATAGGAAGGTATGACCTGTTGTGAATCAGACGCTAGACGTCACGTTAGACGTTTCTGTTTTATTTTGTGACACTTTCGAATACTTTGCAAACGGACCATTGAAGTGCATACCTTCTAGCGAGGCATTCTTTAAGAATATAAAGCATTGTTGTTATTGTAGCAAGTGTATTTTTGCGTGTCCTTTGACTGACTGAGGTAGATTTAGTCAAAACATGTTAATAACGTACGGTCAAATATAACATTGCCCCGGGTAGCCATAAGTGACGTTACTATGGCGCCGTGTCGTTTTGTACGGCACACCCTCATGCGTTTAATTCATCATATCCAACTATTTGTCCCATTTGTATTCGCACATGTGACAATTTTTTTACCATTGGAAGGCATGGGGACTCCACGTAAAATTGTCCATATGATAAAAACTATTTGAGAGATTTCTTATGTGCAAACATATTTTGTAGTTTGATATGTCTACAAAATAATGCACTAAATTTCATAATTGTATCTTTATGGGATCAACCCCCTTTTTAAAGGTTTTTAACATGACTATCACTCACATTGAACAAAGAAGGAAATGGACGGATTTGATATCAAACTTGTTTACTTTCTTGTCCGTAGTTCTTTTGTTTCTCGGGGAATATATTTTGTGCAAACTTGATTAATAGTTTAATTTCTTCCCGTCAGATTGGTGTTTTGATATAAGAAATACGATAATTAGACCTGCCCCCTTTTTACGGTTTTTTAAAACAGGTATCATTTTGTTTTAAGTAAAAAAGTGATACACATATTTAATTTGCACATTGTTAATTGTTTTATGACGCGCCCCGCTGCGATTGTCACAGCATGTGGGGTAATAAAAGTGGTACATTCGCTTGAAGGGTTATAACCGTTATATTTGTATAACCGCTATATTTCCTGTATACATACTTTATTATGATTTTAGAGATTTGAAACTTTGACTTTATTGCCGATTTGGAAAGTAATACATGCATTAAAATAATTAAAAGTGAGATGTCATCACGCATAATTTAAAATTATAATAATCGAACAGGTGAGACTTTATTATGATTTTAGAGATTTGAAACTTTGACTTTATTGCCGATTTGGAAAGTAATACATGCATTAAAATAATTAAAAGTGAAATGTCATCACGCATAATTTAAAATTATAATAATCGAACAGGTGAGACTTAATTATGATTTTAGAGATTTGAAACTTTGACTTTATTGCCGATTTGGAAAGTAATACATGCATTAAAATAATTAAAAGTGAAATGTCATCACGCATAATTTAAAATTATAATAATCGAACAGGTGAGACTTTATTATGATTTTAGAGATTTGAAACTTTGACTTTATTGCCGATTTGGAAAGTAATACATGCATTAAAATAATTAAAAGTGAAATGTCATAAGCTCACGCTAGTTTAAAATTATAATAATCGAACAGGTGAGACATAAAAATGAAAAATCATGTCATTCCTATGACACTTGTTAAATAAACTGGTTAGTTGACACGTTGTACCACCTAATTGAATATATGAACGAATTCTAAATTGAAAATTAAAAGTAAAAAAAGGTGAGGAAAAATCCGTCTAGACAATGTGATACTGTACACATTTCCTTAAATCATGTTGTTATAAAATGTTTCACATGTAGTTCTCATCCAGTACAGGAAAGAGCTATTTACTGAATAATAAGAAAAACAAGAAGACATCTGATGTTGTAAGTATATTCTCCTATTTAATTCAAGAAAAAAACGCTCTAGTTCACGAACTTAAAATTGTCATAACTTTATTATTTTTCAAGATATTAAAAAAACCAATTCCATAATTGTATGGTCTATGGCTCGAAGATGCAACTGAACAATCAACCGTACAACATACTTGAAAAATCAGCAGTGGTTGCTAAATTTCATTTAAACTGTACTTTGTGATATTGCACACGTACTCAAGCATTGTACAGTTACTAGTAACCGGTTTTTTCATCCATCGAATATGCATGATAATAAGTATACATATCGTGACATGTATTGCGATTACTAGTATAACAAATGCATAATTGTTAGATTCCTCACACAAGATCAACGAATTCTGAATGATACCATGGAAGTATTTAAATGTTCCTGATGATACCTACCTCATGAACAAAATTTCATAATGACAGAGCTATGCCCATAAAAAGATCCTGGTATGCATCATATACAAAATGTCAAAAATACCAAAGTGTAACTGAACGCACAAAACCCCTCCAGCAAATGATATACATTAATTTATACACTCCGACAACCCGCTGGGTCAGCAAAGCGCGATTACGCAATTGAGATAAGATCGATCAGATTAAAACCGGTATAACACCAGTCAAGGGAAGGTAACTGTGGTCGACTTGAAAACACATTCAATAAAAATGGGACAAATAGTTGGATATGAGCAAACTATGTATTATGAATTATTCAATGTAAATGCAAAGTTTGAAGTATATTGATCAAAAGATAAATAATATAGAGCACTTTTCCTGGAACTTTTGGAACGCCCTACGTACATACATGTACCAAGGTGCTGTAAGTTTCTTGACTGAAGCATTCTGAAGTTATTATACATACAAGTTTCATAAAAACGTCAAAAGCGACCTCCACTGTCTACACAAATATATTGTGGACAATAAACGGACGTAATAAGAGTGACCACAAAGTAAAAACAGGAATTTGGTAGAGTGAATGAACTTTCCGATAAATCCTATTGAAATCAGACAAGCTGCTGCTGAGAAGACTTTCAATGTTTTGATAGAGAAAACATTAAGTCCCATACTTGGTGCTAAGGACACATGTGGCTATTACACAAATGTGTTAGTCAAATAAGCACATTCAATTAATACCCAAGAGTTTTATCTGAGTTTTTGTTGTTGCAAATAAATTCATTAAATGTTTTAAGTACACCAAAACAGTACATAGCGTTACGTGCCAATCGTCGGTCGGTCGACATGCCGAATGGTTTTCCAACAATAACTCCAAAACAGGTGAACCTAGGATTCTACATGGGGATTATTCATTCTCCACAGACGACCCGACTCAATTTCAATGTCATTTGGATCAAAGGTCAAACTCACAATGCCCTTTGAACACACAACAATCACTGGTCCACACCAATGAAATATAGGATCTCAGATAGTAAAAATTTACAGAGAGGTTGCTGATCATCAGATGTAGGCTCATGGTCGTGGTGACCTTAGCTACACTAGGCTATTTACTGTCATGAGACGTGTATGTTTCACAAACCTCTCTCGCACGGTCTGTTATCGTAATTATTCCGGTTTTGTGTTTTCCTGGTGTGGGTATTGATGGACAATGTGTATGTAACATTTTGAGACTTCCGTAGTTGCGAAAATCATTTGTTTTGCACGTGCATTTTACATAATTTGAAAATTCACGGTTCACTGCTCGTAGCGGGCAAATTATAATCATCGAATTATCGGATATTGCTGCTACACTACTCACATGAAGACATGCAAAAAATGAACATGATATCATGTATAATAAAAAAGATATATATGCATTACATGTTGGTGTACTTATGACATTTAACAAGTGCATATCTTATAGCATTTTATTAATTCAAACCACTGATAATAATATTAACGTGTGCAAAGGCGAGTTAACAAATATGTAACACTGCAAGGGTAGTTATAATATATTAAATTTTACTTGCATTATAAAAGTGGACATCACTCACCAGCTAACCCTACTGGGCACAATAACAACTGAAAGCAAACAAGACATTGAAAAGCATTTCAGAAACGACCCCGTACCTGGCCTCAGAACCAAGGACCTCTCGACCAGTATACAGTGCCATCACCTCATAGTATATTCAAGAAAACTGTACCGCTGTAATGATGGATAGACTACCGGACAGACGTCAAGCACTTACCCTTATGTGCATACAATTACACGAAGACAACAACTGGTTTTTTACATACTTTATTTAACATTAGTCATTTCACAGTTAAACAATATATTAAAGTAGGTGTAGAGAATATGCATGAATAAATGACGCGTAAATGTATTAGTACGATATCATATTCTACTATTCCACAACATTACACAGTCATATACATGTATATCTTGGCTATTTTGACCTGAACCTGAACTTAATGCAAGAATATATTACGAGGTTCTTGCTTTTAATACGAGGGTTGTCCACGAAAGTCGCCAAGACTGTTAAATTATGCTAATGAAAAGGTGAGGCTCTTGTCAAATTAGCCAAGCTATAATATTCTACTATTCCACAACATTACACAGTCATTTTATTGTGTATTTACAGAATGGGTTCAACCTATGTTCAATTACTGGCAACACAAATATGTTTCAACTACACTCAACAGAATCCGCTGTCAGTCTGAGAGAAACAGTCTTTCAGATTAATGGAAAATCTGTGCAGTTGAAACTGAAGCACTGTTTACATGTATTTCTTAAAATAATGCGGAGTAACTGTTGTCTCTGTTGTGTCTGTTGTCTGTGTGCGACTGTTTCAGCGGAGTGGTATATTCCCTGTTGGATTTCTTATTGTCTTTTTGAGACAATTAATAATGCATGAATCGACTGTCACAGCTTTTTTTATTTTGCAATGTGATAGGATTTTAATGAATGATAGCTCAATTTGTCTGACTAAGGGAAAAATTCAGTTTGAAAAATATTAAAATTGCATTGTACAAAATACAACAGTATGCATGTGTCTCTAAATATGACAACAGTTCCATTTACAACACCAACCCATAAACACAAGTGTAGTGCAGGGGTATTAACTTGATCCTGACCTTTATGCATGAATAAATAACAGAATTCCTGCCATGAATATATCAATAAATAGTGCATTATCCGTCCTAGCATTGCCAATTTGGTATAACACAATGAACATTTCATAATTCATCCCGCTTTTATGAAAATGAAAATTGATTGGATTTAAATATAGACAATAAATCAGCTGTTTATATAGAGTTCAGTGCGAAACTATGGCACATGCCTCTATAAATTGATGCAGTTACACTAGTTGTGCACCGAGCTCTCCAATTACGCTAAAAGATTAAGAACGTAACAAGATCAGGTTAAAATTTCTGCACTATAACAAAACATAGTAATAACACAATTTTACTCTGGAATTACAATAATGGATTGCTTCATGAAACTTGCTGCATACTTTATGTAATAACACCAGAATATCATGAGATTTTTGTAAAACATGTATGCCCTATTGCAGCTTAATAGTTGGAAATGGTAAATGTCACAGTGACCTTGATCTTTGACATACTGAGCTCAAATCAATAGTGGTCATATACTGTTGGCCAACCTCCATGTAAAGTTTGAAGATCCTAAGACAAATCGTTATTGAAAATTAAGTCTACCGTCAAACAGACATGTGCAACGCAATATACCTACCCCCTCATCAAAGAGAGGGGTAATAAATATAATGTAACATCAGACACACATGATTAAATGCACTTTGTAAAATATTTCTGTGACTATCTTGATAGCTTTCATAGAATAACATCACATATTGCGTAATAAACTAATAAATATACATTATATGAATATTCATTAGTCTCATTGTGTATTAACGTGTCACAAATAACTTCAACTTATGTGTACTATAGCCCTAACTTATTAATCTGGGACTCCACTCTTATACACATATAATACTAAGCTTACACTGTGGCATACTGTGAAATCATTAATTTTCGTGGGGGATTAAATTTCACAGATCAAATCCCATCGAACAATAATTTTGACCTTTGTATTTATTACATGAGATGCAAAATCCACAAATTAATGTCCCAACGGTCTTTTTTACCAAAACCACAAAAAAAATTCCCATCGAAATTAAATGATTATACAGTATATCCATTTCCATGAGAATGTCATGCCTTGCCCGAGATCAGCATTAATACATACAAAACATCTCAAACAAATTTGTAATATTTGCTGCTTATGAAAGCGAACAGTAAATTAAATTACAAACCAGAAAAACAAAATGCTAATAGAAAGTCTGAGGATCAGATTAATTTGTTTGCCAAAGCATGAATGTTTTTATACAGTATATCAAAACTGAAATAGTTAGCTAACCAAGACTGAGTACAGTAAACGCTTTATGTCCCGTAGAAGCCTTGTCCATTAATAAGTAGATAAGTCAATCAACTGGAAAGCTTTTTTAAAAAAAGGACAAACATACAGAACAAACCATATATGCCTCTGCCGGGTCATAAAAAACATGCAGATAAAGATAACAAGACTAATAACATAGACAACATGATGATAAAATTATATGAAGACTATTACAGGATTACCAGTATCCATCTAACTCTCATCATTCTCAGATAAACATACATTCATCATAACAACTACCAGGGGTGGTAGTCAATATTGATCTTACTTAACTTAAAGATGAGGACAACTGATCAGATCACATTTAGGTCAGCAACAGGCAATGAAAGGCAGTCATAGGCTATTCTTATTCTCCATTAAACTAGATCAATATTGAATACCACCGCAGATATTTTTTATAGGAATTGGCCATTAAAACAATAATTGCTGCAATGCATATACAAAACAAGTCCTCCCTTTGGTTCAACAATGTTGTATCTTACCATGAGTATACAGTGATATACAACCTTGTTGCACCAATGGGGGTGAAGTTCAGGAACATGAATATTCTGTATACTGGGGTATCATTGCTTGTCAATGAGTATTTTTAATAACAACTACTCTTCAGAAACCTTTCAAACGTGGTTTGACTGTTACAGCAAGATCCGAAAGCCACTGAGCTTACCAATATATGTGTACCACTAGCCCAGCTAGATTATAAACAAACATAAATACATTCTCTTCATCAAGCAACTGACCAAAGCCTATGTCTGCCTATGATCAACCCCATATCTCTCACACTCAAACGGGATGCTCTACCATAATAAGTTTGCTTATGCAGGCCTTATTAATCTATACAAATGACGGCAGAAGGCAATAATGTGAATTATAACTTTCTACAATACACACAGTTCTATTATTGGATGATCAATGAAAATGATTGACTATTTTGAACAACAGTGTTAGTTACTACCCATCTTCAAACACAGAACTACAGTGCAAACTATCCAGAGTTGTCCTCGTTGAATATCAACCTCTTTTTTAACAAAAATCTCATTCTGTTCTTGAAGGAAGCATTTACTATCAAGTTTACCAATCCAGAGCAACAACCTCTGTACAACAACCAACCTTGGTGTTGTCCAATGGTCAATGCTCTAGAGAGGTTGAACAGTGCCACAACATTATGAATATTTATCAGTGAACCCACAACTATTCATGATACCATTTAGTAACTAATTATTGTCCAGAATATCTCATCAAAGTAAAAAAAATTTCTTTCGAGCCATTTTGCAATATTATTTGACACATAAATTTACCAAATGGCACAAGAATGTACAATTGCGCTTATAAACAAGTTGTTTCTGTATGTAACACTGGACTCTTGTAGGTGTATAAATATTCAGATCAATGAAAATGATAAACAATTGTACATCAATCAAACTTGAAACCTTTTGATGTTAAATCTTTTTTAGCATCTTGAATATCCTGAAAAGAAAGTAATAATGACTAAGTAAGGACATACATTTGTAATTAAATTTGTGTCTACTGAGTACACCTGACACTTAGTGACAGAAAACTAGTTAAAGCTGAAAGACCTTGTATCAGAAAAGGACAAGGTACAGTTTTATCAAAGCACCCACATTCTCAAACCAAATTTAAATTATGGAAAATTACTTTTACAATTACAAATAGGGGCCAGATATGGTAGAGTTCATTAGCTGAATCAGTGTTACTGTTGCAGATTCTTTAATATCAGTAAACACAATTTGTAGTTCAAATGTTGTTCAAGAATTTTAAAAACTTTAAATTTGGAAGTAAAATCTACGGTAAGATTTCTGTAATACACTATAATTTAGTGCTTAGAATAAAGACATGTAACCCAGCAGCTGGTGTGTATAATATAACAAACCTGTTTTAATTCTTCTGATGCCTGTATACAATCATTAAATGTTGCAGTTCTATAACATATCACAGTTACTGAATATATCTGAAATATACAAGAGGAAAACACAATCATCATAATTATGTACTCATTTAAGTTAACATATATTTAGTGGGGAGCAGTGGCCTAGAGTGGCGCTTCGGGATGGAGAGGTCTCAGGCTCAATCATCGTCTGGACCACTGGTAAATTTTTCTGAGCAAGAATAACCCACATGCTCCACACCACCATGTGTAAATTGGTAGCTGTGAGGACATTGTTTATTCCTGGGTGCCGCAAAACGATGTCAGCTGCCACAACCACAGAAGAGAAATTGTCTCCCTGTGGGAGACTCGAATGCAGGTTTCATTAGTTAGCCCAATGACCAGGGCAAGTGAAAATGTCAAAGGGTGCTTGAGTGGATGAGCAGCTGAAAACAGCCCACAAAAATTGGTAACTTTTATATTATATATACTTAAGGAGATGATTGTTAGCAATTAACTCTTTGACAGTATAAAGTTTCAGCTGAAAAGTTTGTTCCCTAGTTCAGTTGTGAATTGTGTATTGTTCTGTGTAAGTGTGGTATGTTATTAGTCTAGGAGCTGGTGACCAGAAATTCAAAATCTATTTACCCCATCTGGTAGAAAAAGTCCATTGGTATTTTCGAATAAAACATACATTCAGGCTTCAGAAAAAGGTGGATGCCAGATCTGAAAGTGGTGCAGATTTTTTTAACAGGGGCAACAACTCTTGCTTTCGAGCTAATTTACGAAAACACATGGCATTCTTAATTCGGGTGTGCATTTTTTGTTTATGTGTATATTGTCATATATTTGGGTAGATATTATTCAATTAATGTTGTGCATCAATTGGACATACATAACTGACCAGTTTGAGGTCAAGGTCAAGGTCGTTTCAAGGTCAAAGTGAGAAAAATAGCTAAAAATTGATATTTCACCCCAGTTCTTTCTTCGTATAGCATATGTTTGGAATCAAACTTCGTTATTTAAATGATAGCCGTGTTGGTAAGTACATATTCTTTCATTATAAGCCATTTGTTTAATGAAAATAGTCATTTCTTTGTCAAAATAGCAATTTAATGCATATGCATGCTGGCCGAGAAGGCATTCTTTGGACCACCCCTGGTATTCTATAATCTAATATGATTAAATTGTTCATGTATATATTGCTTCATATTTGCATGGATATTATTCATTTGATTATGGACATCAAGTGGAGAAATATAATTGACCTTTCTTGTGTCAAGGTCAAGGTCAGTTCAAGGTCAAATCGAGAAAAAAGCAAAAAATGGACATTTCCACTCTATTTTTCTTCGTATAGCTTTTGATATGAATATAAGTTGCTTATAAAAATAATAGCTGTGTTGGTTAGTTCATATTATTTCATTATAAGTCATTTGTTCAATAAAAAATTTCGTTTTTAGTGTAAAAATAGCTATTTTGCATTTGACAGCTTGCAAAAACCTTGTACGACAACCCCTGGTATTCTATGATCTAATATGATTAAATTGTTCATGTATATATCGCTACATATTTGCATAGATATTATTCATTTGATTATGGACTTCAAATGGACAATCATAATTGACCTTCCTAGGGTCAAGGTCAGTTCAAGGTCAAATCGAGAAAAAACGATATATGGACATTTCCACTCTATTTTTCTTCGTATAGCATTTGATATGATTATAAGTTGCTTATTGAAACAATAGCTGTGTTGGTTAGTTCATATTCTTTCATTATAAGTTATTTGATCAACAAACTATTTCGTTTTTTTAGTGTGAAAATAGCTATATGACAGATTACGAAAACCTTGACAACCCCTGACATAATGTGATGTATGTGTTTGTGTATGTAGTGAGAGATACATGTATATTCAGGGATACTACCAGTATTCATTTGATTATAAACATCAAATGTACAAACATCTTACATAAGTTTGTGGTCAATGTCATTTCAAGGTCAAATTTAAAAGAATAGCTTAAAGATGATATTTCGTCTCAGATCTGTAGTTCTTTTTCTCATGTACGTTTTGGTATTATTGAATATATGAATGGACATTGTAATATCAATGTCGTATTCAAAGTTGTTTAAAATACTGACCATTTCATGGTCAAGATCAATGTCTTTCCAGGTAAAACTGTGGTTTGTAATAATGCAGTAACAATTTATGTGTTTGCCGATTTGTTCTTTTTACAAGCAATACGGAACATTTTGTACCTGTGTTTACTTGTAGATGTACTAGTTTGTGTGGGTGTGAAATGATAAATTGAAATCAATTCTGTTAGCTGGAAGTGTTATGAAAATCTTTAATGAGGAAGTATATTGCTTAACACACGTTAATCTGTGTGTCGGCCTGTCGATAGATCAAACGGTTTCCGAGCAAACGCCTTCCCAATGATTGATCCTACTATCCTTAGCCTTTTGGTAAGTTGGTTGGTATGAAACAGCAGACGGCAATGATCCTGATATCAGACTGTCAGGACAACCATTGTCTTTAAATGAATGAATTTATCAAATGGTTTCCGACCAATAAATCCAGAACGATTGGACCTTGGATATTAATTAGAGTTTGGTCACCATCATTAGATGCCCCATTGATTACAAATTTCTTTGTACCAAAAATAAGGAATGGATGTACCAAATATGATAGTCAACCTATATGGACTAGGATGGGTGTTCTGTATGGTAGTGAGAACCCCTTGAAGTCTGATTTGGATGTGGCGGTACTTTATTGTGATATATATTCAATGGAGCATATTGGCTGACCAATCTGGTAAATAATATGTTAACCTCCTAGGATAAGGATAGTTGCACAAAGTATGCGATTGGTAACACGTTATGGTAAAGTCTATAATGGCTTACATGGTGGTGAGCTTTGAATAACTGTACAATACAGTAGTGATTACCCAATGTGGTATGAGGTAGCTGTACTCAGTGATAGTAGGTACACTCATAGGCCATACTAGTAGGGCCTGTATTTTGCAGTGAAGCATATCATATAACGCCAGATATGACTGTACTATTTGAGAATACATTTGGAATTCAATAACATAATTTGAAATCAAGAATGGCTAAACCAATCATTTGGAATTCAATAACATAATTTGAAATCCAGAATGGCTAAACCAATGATAGATACTCGTATGAAAGTTTGCTTTATGTAAAGGGAGCGAAGACATTTGGAAAAAAGTCAAACTGTTAAAGTACTATTTAGACACCCTGTCCCAGGCTGTTTTGTGTGTTAAGTATCTTACAGTATCAAATGATATCTGGCTCAAGACCTGATGATGTGTGTCTTTGTATACCTGTACTTGGCAATGAGGAGTACCGCATACATTATAACCTGAAAATGGCAGTACACCGTGGAGTGGAGCAACCCTTATGGCCTGGTATGGACATGCAATGATGTGGTATCTATTCCCAAGGGTCTGGGGTGTCTGTATTTGTATCCTGTAGCCATATCTACCTATTAGGAATGTGAAGGGTTCTACTTTTTATTAATGTGTATCTTGTAGAACCAGGTATGGCTGAATTATGGGGTTGTGCGTACATCGTATGAAGTCGTAAGGCTTCTAGAATATTATGTCGTAGTGGATACATGTACACTATTAGGCCTCAGGTGGTTAGACACGATGCTGGTACTACTTTGTCTATATTCCGTTGTGTTAAATGCACGTATCTGTGACATGATTTACTTATTGCAGTGCTAAATTGCAGTGGTGACTACACTTTAAGAGTTGTGTTGTACTAATATTTTCCATAGGACCAGGATTGTCGACCCTTAATGGTATTAAGTACCACTTAAGAATCTAGTGTGGTTCAAAACACTAGTTACAGCTTTCACAGGATCTATGTCGTACACATTACTACTAAGTACGGGTATCAGATGTCTATGTTGGTACATATCACTGTAAGGAATATACATATCATAACAAATTCAGTACTAGCTACCACAAAAGAAATATCTCATCACAGACCGTAATGATACTCAATAACACCTTAGATTTTAGCTAGACTTTATGTGTTATACAATACACACCACTGCACTATACAGGCATCAAATGTTATGAAGTTGTGTTATGCACAAGTCAATATTTTGACTAGGCGTCGATGATGTTGTCAAATTCTCGCCGGTCAGAATGCGTCTGTCAAACCCCCCTGTATCACCCGGGCGGACAAAACATTGACTAGCGCATTATTACGCGAAACAAATGCCATCCTAGGCCTATGATGTGCTCATCACAATGTTATTCAGTCATTTTATACCTGATATTTAACAACCACTGGATACACCTATCATAGGCCGTACGTATTGCTGTATAATGTGTTGGTGGGTATGCCATATTGTCCTGGTGAATGTGAACAGCACAGCCCTAGTGAGCTACAAAAAGTATTTCATAATGGGTCTTCAAAGAGTCTGGAAATCCTGATGGATTTAATGATATGCATTTACATGAGAATCCTTCCAAGCAGTGCCCCTGTGAAAAACGTCGTATACAAATATTCCAAGACTGGCATAAAATATTATTTATACGTAGTTTGCATACTTGCTTGAACGTAAACAAAATCAATGGTCGTTTAGGCAGTATTGTGTACAGTCCATTTGATAAAAAGTAAGACAAATAAAATTTGCACTTTCCTAATAAAGTCGAATTCAAACCATACGGGAAAATTACAAATACAGAGAGGAAAAATCCATTTTTAGCTATTTTCTCACTTTGATCCTGAAACGACCTTAAGTCCAAAGTGGTTTTAGATGCTTATCCATTTGATTCCCATAATATAATGAATAGTTCATTGTAAACGTGAACATATAACTTCCTTCATAAATAAACTCATACATCACATAAGATCATATGATCACAGGGGCTGTCGTCAAAGTGTTCGTAAACTTTCACATGCACAAAATAGCTATTTTCACACTTAAAACGATTTTTTATTGAACAAATGACTTATAATGAAGGTACATGAACTAACCAACACATCTATCATTTCAATAAGCAAATTAGATTCATATCATATAATATACGAAAGAAAAGCAGAGTGGAAATGTCCATTTTTGCTATTTTTCTCGATTGGACCTTGAACTGACCTTGACCCCAGAAGGTGAATTATGTTTGTCCATTTGATGTCCATAGTTAAATGAATAATTAAATACCCATGCAAATATATACATGAACATTTAAATTATATTAGATAATAGAATACCAGGGGTGGTCGAAAGAATGCCTTCTCGGCCAGCATACATATGCATTAAATGGCTATTTTGACAAAGAAATGACTATTTTCATTAAACAAATGGCTTATAATGAAAGAATATGAACTAACCAACACGGCTATACTTTTTATAGGCAACTTATATTCATATCAAATGCTATACGAAGAAAAACAAAGTGGAAATGTCCATTTTTTGCTTCTTTCTCGATTTGACCTTGAACTGACCTTGACCTTGACCCAAGAAAGGTTTATTATGTTTGTCCATTTGATCTCCATAATCAAATGAATAATATCCATGCAATTATGTAGCAATATATACATGAACAATTTAATCATATTAGATCATAGAATACCAGGAGTGGTCCAAAGAATGCCTTTTCGGCCAGCATGTATATGTATTAAATTGCTATTTTGACAAAGAAATGACTATTTTCATTAAACAAATGGCTTATAATGAAAGAATATGTACTTACCAACACGGCTATCATTTGAATAACGAAGTTTGATTCCAAACATATGCTATACGAAGAAAGAACTGGGGTGAAATGTCAATTTTTAGCTATTTTTCTCACTTTGACCTTGAAATGACCTTGACCTTGACCTCAAGCTGGTCAGTTATGTATGTCCATTTGATGTACAGCATCAATTAAATAATATTCACCCAAATATATGGCAATATACACATAAACAAAAAATGCACACCCGAATTAAGAATGTCATGTGTTTTCGTAAATTAGCTCGAAAGCAAGAGTTGTTGCCCCTGTTAAAAAAATCTGCACCACTTTCAGATCTGGCATCCACCTTTTTCTGAAGCCTGAATGTATGTATTATTCGAAAATACCAATGGACTTTTTCTACCAGATGGGGTAAATAAACTTTCATTTTAAGGCCCTTTTGAAACCTGGCTCCTGGACTATATGTTTTTATGTTTTCTGAGCTTGGTTCATAACCTCCCATACAATATGTTAAGCTTTGGCATAACATAATATTCCTGGGTATCTAATCAGAATGCACATACTAGTAGTTAGGAATATCTTTTGTTGCAATCAAAGACAGTAACTGTTCAACCAGTGTAGTACTATTACTGTCTACACACATATAGGCTAGTGGCCGAGGGATGATTTTTAGTCGGAACCCCTCCCCATGGTAGAACATTTCACAACCTGTTTTTTATTGAAGCGGGAGATATTGTGCGTTGGAAAACGATGGTTGTGAATCTTGGATCAATGTAGGTCATTTTGAAAATCGACGTTTTAAGTGTGTTTTTTAGTATTTTGAGAGGCAATTTTACGACGTATTTTGTCTATGTACAGAACAAGGCAGGTACGATTTAGCCCAGGAAAAGCAAACCACAGTCGTTATTATGGTAGGATCATATTACATTATGGATGGCTTATAACATCTAAAAAATCCAGCTCTTTAATAGCTTGAGAAATCATACTTTTGGGGTAAAAACATAAAAAAATATAAACGAAAAGTGCGAATTTTAGGAATCGGTGCAACACAATTTCATATATCAATCTATTCGAACTAAAATCACTTGGGTGGGGAGGTAGTAATCTGTAGTTTAATATATCAAAAATCTATTGACCAGCTATTGCTCAAATTGCGATAATTTTGGGTTAAATTGTTATAAAAGCATAAACGAAATGTGCGAATTTTAGGAATCGGTGCACCACAATTTCATATTTCAATCTATTCGAAATAAAATCACTTGAGTGTGCAGGTAGTAACCTGTAGTTTAATATATCAAAAATATATTGACCAGTAATTACTCAAAATGCGATAATTTTGGGGTTAAATTGTTAAAATTATAAACGAAAAGTGCGAATTTTTGGAATCGGTGCACGACAATTCCATATATCGATATATTCGAAATACAATCACTTAAATGGGGAGGTACTAACCTGCAGTTTAATATATCAAAAATCTATTGACCAGCTATTACTCAAAATGCGATAATTTTGGGGTGAAATTGTTAAAATTATAAACGAAAAGTGTGAATTTTTGGAATCGGTCGACTACAATGTCATCTTTTATTTCATTTGTATTTAATCACATCGATATGTAGGTATGAAGGTCAGGTTGAATTCGTCGATGTCCTACTTGCCGAATTTATGTGCGAACTTGCTAAATTTGGGGCAAAATTTCACAAAAATAAGAGAAAATGCGATTTTTTGGAATCGGTGGATTGCAGGGTCATTTATGATGTAATTTGAAACAAAATCACCTCAATGAGTACATAATAATATATAGTTTAGGGTGTTAGAATATCTTAAGCATAGGTACACGGCAAAATGAGATATTTTGAGGTAAAATATCACGAAAAATGAACAAAATGTGAATTTTGAGAATAAGTAGACGACAATGTCATTTATGATTTTATTTGATATTGAACAATCGTGGCGTGTATGTATAAAGTCCGATGTGAAACATAACATGTAGCGTCTGGATATTGTTGAAATTGAGATATTTTATCCCAAACCTCTAAACCGAAAAGCTGGATGTTTGGAATCAGCAGAATACAAATTCATACATAGTTTATTATTCTGATTGGAACAAAGTAACTTCAGTAAAAACTATCTTGAATGAAGTAAATTTGCAATTGTATACAATTCAATGTTTTGAGGCTAAGCCTTACAAAATATAAGATACTAGTATACGACAGAGGAAAGCCAATCAAATAAGCTCATCATGAACAATTGGTGCCCTGTTGAGCTGAAATATTACCCCAACATTTGAACTTCCCAGAAATGTTCCAATGTGTTTTCATCAGCAGATTAATCTTCCTAGCGATAAAGGATATCAAATCGCCTATTGTTACAACCATCATGAGTCCTATCGGATGCTCAACACTAAATACGTACATGTACATGAAATATGTTCTTGTCATGTTTATGTTTATGTTTATGCCAATACAACTATAAATATCAAATGTCACCAAGGTACGCACCAAGACTTTTTAAAGACTGCAACCCTTTAACCGAACCTATTTATTATCTACATTGTACGATATATTAATTAATGGATAAGACTGGAGACTAGGTCCCACCGAAGAAATCCTCATCGGCGATGTGGAATGAAACATTAATGCATTCATTGAAATATCCCGGTGAAGGCATACTAGCGATGTAAATGCAATTGTAGATTTCTCATAAATTCCAAGAAGCTTCCCCATGTCCAGAGAATCCTGTTCCCGAAGCTCATTCAGTTTCATCGAGGGTGAATCGCCGCCGAAACAAATATGCTCTTTTTGAATAATTGAAAATTGAAATTAACACTAATTATTTCCTAACCACTGCGGGTTTAAATAACACGCATAGCTGCTCAGTAAGACAGACAGGTTGGAAATAGCCAATAGGTTTAATGCTCTTATAACCAGCGCTTTTTCTGGTGGTCCAAATCAGATCATGTGCATGTCTTATGTCTGTACAAATACCTACATATTCATGTACAACTCAACGTTTGTCCAGAGTAATGCTATTGAAACTAGTTGTTGGTCGCAACACCATTACCCCGCAATTGTACCCTGCCATATTGCATACATGTATGAATATATATTTGTTGACAAGCTGTTTTAAAATAATATTTTACAATCGAACGAGTGTCTCAATCTACAAGATATGTTCTGCTTAATTTGATTCGGTTCGGCTTTGTTTCGTTCTGTCCTGTTTTGTTCCGTATATTACAGCTTGATATCATGTGTAATGATTCAGCTGTTTTATGTTGTTATGTGTTACCCTTGAGTACGACGCCAATAGAACATTGGTGTTTTAGTAGATTCAAAACAATCAATATTGATTAAAACTTACACAATTTAACATAGTATCGGGTATGCGACATGTTCCTTGTCAACATCTTCATATCATGATTCTAATGAACTATTTTAGTTTGTTAAATACTTCGTGGCTGAAATCGCTGGGTTAATTATATATGCTGAACTTATATCAGACGTGTTCATACGGTTAACAAGCATAATCTGGAGAGTGGGATGGCCAATTCAGAGCTCCATAACTGTCCTTTTCCGTATGGTCGATTACAAGAGCAGTGCAATGACGGACATCATACAAGATATAATTACAAACGTTTATTCAAAGCCACAGTGTCGGTGTTGCTCGGTGATCCTGACAAACCTGTATTATTGCTAGCAGTAAAGTTCTAAACCTTCTGTTTCAGTGATATCTAATGTTGACATTATGACATCTGCATACCCAATCGTATGACGGTCAAGTACGCTTCCTCCTTCCTTCCAAGTCATACTATATTTTTCGATATACAAACAATATTTACAAAAACCGCGTAACCAAGAATAATGATACTATGGTTATAAAACATAAAGTAAGCTTACTATAATTATGTTCTTACTGTGCAATTTAATTAACCCATCATGCATCAATTTCCTGCATCAATAGCGATACTCAGATTTGGTGATTCCTCGTTTCCGTTACACCATAGCATGACCTATCAGTGAAGTCAATGTATAACTGTTGACTCATCCATTGTAGAAAAGTACTCTCAAACTACCAAGGTCGTTTTGAACGAGCATGGCCCATGTCATGGAGCGTATACATGGTATTCTCGAACACAGAACTCCTTCATGCAACATTGACCAAATTATTATTTTTATAATTGTATGAATATGTAACCTGTATGCGTTGTTTGGGTTAATTCGAAGTAGGGATGGCGTGTCAAAGAGCTTGAACCATTATGAACCAGTCCCAGCTTCCATGGTAGTCCGCTTTGTCAACACCATATAGTACACCTGATTTCAATGGACTGGTTTTCACTGTGTGGTGAATACCACCGGCGACCCTCACCTGGCAGTAAGTAGTACCTCGCCCAAATATTCCACTAGATCGTCACATGTCTACTACTATGAATAAGGTTGAAGCTTACACCGAATGATACTGTACCCTAATATTGAACGATAGAATGGGACAACAGTTTTGAAATCTTAAATAACATATTACTTAACACATTTTGTAGTGAATTTTATAAAATCAGATCATCAATGACACTGTATTCAACTAATCCCGAAATTTCACATTTTTAGCTTATTTTTGTATCTTTTTATCCCTAAATATTTCAATTAAAACAGTAGCCAAATACTACATTTCTGATGTCTGAAACTGCATATCATTACAAACATGTCACAGTTGTTCAACATCACATAAAATCATTAATGACAGTGAAATCTACCGATTCTCAAAATTCACAATTTTGGTTCTTATTTCGTAATATTTTACCTCAATATAAATAATTTTGCAGAGTATTTAGGCTTAAGCTATTTTAATATCTTAAACTACATATTATTATGTACTCTTTGAAGTGATTTTGTTTCAAATTACTTCATAAATGACACAGCAGTTCACCGATTCCAAAAAATGCATTTTTCGCTTATTTTTGTGAAGTTTGACCCAAATTTAGCGAGTTTTGCACATATTCCAGTAAGTAGAACCTCGACGTATTAAACCTGACCTTCATACCTACATATCGCTGTGATTAACTTTCAAATGAAATAAAAGATGACATTGTAGTCGACCGATTCAAAAAATTCACACTTTTCGTTTATAATTTTAACAATTTCACCCCAAAATTATCGCATTTTGAGAAATAGCTGGTCAATAGATTTTTGATATATTAAACTACAGGTTACTACCTCCCCATTTAAGTGATTGTATTTCGAATATATCGATATATGGAATTGTCGTGCACCGATTCCAAAAATTCGCACTTTTCGTTTATAATTTTAACAATTTAACCCCAAAATTATCGCATTTTGAGTAATAACTGGTCAATATATTTTTGATATATTAAACTACAGGTGACTACCTGCACACTCAAGTGATTTTATTTCCAATAGATTGATATATGAAATTGTGGTGCACCGATTCCTAAATTCGCACATTTCGTTTATGCTTTTATAACAATTTAACCCAAAAATTATCGCAATTTGAGTAATAGCTGGTCAATAGATTTTTGATATATTAAACTACAGGTTACTACCTGCACACTCAAGTGATTCTATTTCGAATAGATTGATATATGAAATTGTGGTGCACCGATTCCTAAAATTTGCACTTTTCGTTTATGTTTTTTTATGTTTTTACCCCAAAAGTATGATTTCTCATGCTATTAAAGAGCTGGATTTTTTAGATGATATAAGCCATCCATAATGTAATATGATCCTACCATAATAACGACTGTGGTTTGCTTTTCCTGGGCTAAATCGTACCTGTCTTGTTCTGTACATAGACAAAATAAGTCGTAAAATTGCCTCTCAAAATACTAAAAAACGCACATAAAACGTCGATTTTCAAAATGACCTACATTGATCCCAGATTCACAACCATCATTTTCCAACGCCCAAGGCCTCAGCCTTCAATAAAAACCAGGTTGTGAAATGTTCTACCATGGGGAGGGGTTACTCCCATTTCTAAGCACATTTTTGAGGTTTGGCCACTAGCCTAATACACAGTAAATGCTCACAGGAAAGACTTGGTTTGCCTAACTCAATAATGAATCTATAATGTTGACGCCACTTTGTTGTTATTTTCAAATGAAATACTTACCGCAAAACCTATTATCACAAATACTGGCAGCTGAAATAGAAAG
This sequence comes from Spisula subtruncata, assembly GCA_963678985.1. Lineage (NCBI taxonomy): Eukaryota > Metazoa > Mollusca > Bivalvia > Venerida > Mactridae > Spisula > Spisula subtruncata. Next base: position 29,338,719 of record OY787665.1, read on the forward strand.
AAGTCAAACTTAACACACAATAGAACTAAGAAGAGACGTTCTGAAGCACATACTTGTTAATAATTCTAATTCAACAATCAATACTAAGGTACATGGTAATGTTACTATTGATCAGTGTATCACACAACCAACAATGGTGGTGAATTTTCAGTCTGTGCAATTAGCACTTGTCCGAGACAAGTACTTATAGATAGATTTCAAACAAGTAACTTATACAGGAAATGATTATGTATGAAGCATAAAGGTAAACTATTTACTTTTGCCTATATGCACACAGACCTGTACAGTACAACCTCTGTGCAGCAACACCCTACAGGATTGGCAAATATTGGCTGTTATTTAGAGGTTTTTTCTTTACAGAGGTTAAATTTATAATAAAATATATAGGCTCAGGGAAATTTTGAAGGTGTTGTTATAGAGAGGTTGCTGTTCTACAGAGAGCCACTCTGGAAAGGTTTCTGGAGTCTCAAATCTAAAATTTACAACTTTCAAACAAAATGTGGTATCTAACAATGAGAGTAGACTGTACAATCAACAAATAAGGTGTACATGTACATTTGTACTTACAAATAAAATGACATCTTTAGTGGAGTCATTGACGTCAGAATCTATGTATCCCAGAATGAGGCTGATCCATAACCCAACAAATGCTCCCCCACCTAACAACCACTGGAACAATTTAGGCAACTGAAAATACATCATTAAAATAACTAGAATCATTTGCAATAAAAAAGCACGCATTTGAACAGCTTTTAATTTAAAATAGAATCTTGGGTTGCCTATTGTCCAACCCTGAAAATAAGATAAATGTATGTAAACATCTGTTTCTGATGCAAGCTGCATACATCCCTGCACAACAGTATTTAATATAAACAAGAGCTGTCACTAGACAGCACGCTCGACTATTCGCAGCCATTTGTCAGAAAAAATATAAGTTCAAAACAGGCCATTTAAAATTTGTAATATATTGAAACGTGAGTTACGCTACTTAGTTGACTACATGGCAATGAAAGCTAATGTACAATGGTTGTTGAGGCATGGCAATTATCTCAACACTGGACTATTAACAAATATTTGTCAGCGAAAATGATTTTAAGACTTCAAGCGGCACTGTACTCTATTCAAGAAATGTGTATGTTTAAAGGGAATTAAAAAGTTAAACTTTTCAATGCAATATCATTGATAGTAGGTGAGATATGGTTTGAATGTAACTTGCATGCAAAACTTTAACCAAGGAAAGTCTAAGTTAAAAGGGGCATAACTCGAATTAAACTAAAAATGGAGTTATTACAATTGACCAGTACCATTGACTAATGATGATAAACAAGTGTTATAAGTTTCAATGCAATATCATAAATAGTAACTAAGATATGGCGTGAATAGAACTTGCATGTAAAACTTGAACCAAAAAACTCCTATGTTAAAAAGGGGCATAACTGAAATAAAAAAATAATAGAGTTATTGCCCTTGACTGATACCATTGACTGATGATGGTAAACAAGTGTTGTAAGTTTCAATGCAGTATCATGGATAGTAGCTGAGATATGGTCTGAATGAAACTTGCATGCAAAACTTTAACCAAGAAAATTCTATGTTAAAAAGGGGCATAACTCAAATAATAATCATAATAGAGCTATTACCCATGACCGGTACCATTGCCTTATGATGGTTAGTAAGTGTTGTTAGTTTCAATGCCATAGCACAGATACTATTTGAGATATGGCCTTATTAGTAACTTGCATGCAAAACTTTAACCAAATTTTCTAAGTAAAAAAGGGCCATAATTTGCATTAAATTCATGCAAGAGTTATCTAACATGGTTGATTACATGACAGGGAAAGCCAGTGCAAAGTTTCAATCCAATATATGCACTGGTTATTGAAATATAACCAAGGTTAAAGTTTTGCATGTAAAACTTTAACCATATGCAACGCCGACGCCGACGAACAAGTGACTGTAATAGCTCTCATATTCTTCGAATAGTCGAGCTAAAAACTGCAATTTTCTTAAAGATCAAAACAGTTTATAAAAAATTCTAACATAGCTTGTGCAATTGGCCTTCTTTGTGAAGTTTGTGTATATGTAACCAAACATATTTTATAAGGCGATAAAGCACAGCTGATTGATGGGCATTGCAGAGCATCGGTGATATTAGAATCGAAATAATGAATATATAACTGTGCTTTATTTCATGCTTATCGGTGGTTTACGGCGGAATAACAGTGGATTTATAATTCCCCAATAATTTCACAGTTCATAATTTCACGCAAACAGACTATTTTTTTTAAAACAAATTTCCCTGCCGCCAAAAATAAAATAATAAGCATTTTCACTTGCTCTCTTAATCTTTAACAAATAACAGAACATTATTTCTACAAAAATGTAAAACAAATGGACAAAATTGAAGCCAATGCAGAAGAACTACTCGATTGCAACTCGACGTGTGCATGGCATGAAAACGACGTCACGCAAAACATTCAAGTATAAAGTGGAGTTTTTCCATCATTTAAGCTGTGGCGTAGCCACTCGTGAAAGTATTACATCAGCTGCTCACTCGGTAAATTATCAGACAATCATACACGGAAAAATACAAATATCCTCTACGTATTGCTAAATAAAATACGGCAACTTGTTTAAATTAAAATCACTTGTGCGACACACTCATGATTAAATTTATACATCCAAACTCTTGCCTATATTGTATTGGGCAATAATACTTATGTTACTATATATAGTAACAAATTTGCCTTTCGAAAAATAGCATTATCGGCCTTTCAAAAGTATTATCAGCTTTTTGCCCCGTCGCCACGCGCCCCCGGGGCGATTATCACTGATAATAGCCCTAGGAAAACGTTCACGCGCAACGTTACGTCATTCGCGTCGGCCGCTGAGCGCTGAGCGTAGGCATATTTCTACCAGAATCACTTGCAAACACGGTTGATGGCTTCGGAGAAGCAGAATAGCACATTTAAAAAATATTTTGTTTCAAAATTCGATGAAATATATATGACCTGTGCAGTATAGTAGACGTTTATTTTATTATCAAAACAATGAGTTTCCTAGACGAGATCAATATTTTTATATTCTTCCGAAAATGTGAAAAACACATTTTTTCAGAATTTTGCATTAAACTAAACATCAGCATGTAGTAAATTATCTAATTAAGAAAATGAATACCCACATGATAGGTTTCCGTTCAATAATAAAAAAGTTACGAACATTTTAGTGTTAGATCTACAGCTCTTGTAGATGTGCATTGCGCGCCTAGATCAAAGTTTGACAACAATAACTCTCTACAATAGCAAATGATCTACCAATTACTGAACAAGTTACGTTTTTTTAACTGTACTGTTTTAATGAAAAAGCTGCAACATAAATATTATACAGAACAATAGATGGCTGAGCAGTGCCTTTGAGTGATAATCGCCCCGGTAGGTCTGTGATAATTGCCCGAGGGCTAATTATCAGCCTACCGGGGCGATTACCACTCAAAGGCACTGCTCAGCCATGTATTATTCTATAAATAAAGCACAGCTATGTATTCATTATTTCTTAAGTAAAAAAATAGAATAAGAATTAATTAATTTTTTACCAGTCTAACATTGAATTTAAAGTATTCCATCTCAGCACCGTGGTGACAACATTCCATAGTAACAATATCAAACTGATAATGTTCTAACAAATATTCACACTGGTGATGCCCAGCAACAACACTATTACTCAGACTTTTCTTGTCAAATTGTCTCGTCAGTTATCAAGAACAAGTAAAAATCTTCAGAAAAAAATACAATTATTTCTACAATATTAAAAAAAACTAATATGTCATGAGTAAGTCATAAATTATTTATAATATTATAAATAACTTTATCAAAGTTAACGCCAGTTTCTTTTCTAAATCTTCAAATTACAGAGACCAATTTCAACAATTTTCACACAAGTTTAACACAGGCTTTGCCTCTTTTGTTGATTACAAAAAATGTATATATCCAAATCTCCAAAGAGGCAAGTTCACATTCAGAAATGATTCAATATATAGTGAACACTAGCTGTTGAAATTGTCATAGGCACATTTATATACTACTATAATACTAGTATTCAGATTCTGATCATTCAATAAATGAAGGCCATAAGAAAAAAATCATCATGCCCTCTGCTGCAATTTTAACTATTTCATACCTCAATCTCAACTTTTTATTTACTTAAGACAACTTTAATAGGAACCCTTTTTACCAATTTTAAGTTAGTAGAGATCGTTTAGTGTTCAAATGAATGTGAGGTATAATTACGTTTTGAAAAAAACCCTGATGTAACCGTAATGGCAGGAATTCATTTATGATGGCCTAATGCAGAACATTCTGGTTGAAAGTGGTTTCTGCACCCTATATTAATATTCCAACACATACATGATAATATGATAAACAACATGGCCTCACATTGTCCACAACTGTCAGGCCATTCCCCAGAATATTTTTAAGGCGCTAGGGTATTTCTAGAATACATACTAGAGGACATTGACAAGAACTGTACAAAGTCTGCAAATAAATATTGATTCAAAACATCAATAATATATATATATGACTTTTGTGTAAGATCGCTATCATGAATATCTACAGCAAATCCGATAATGTTCTTCTTTTCTTTAAAATAAAATGAAATTCAATGGGGAAAAGGTATTTTCATTGATGTTGATAAATTATGATACATGTTGTCTTAAATAGACACTTTTGTATTGCTGACAATATATAGGATCGATTTTCATGTAAGTGTTAAATGCATATGCGCAAAATCTGGTACCATAATATCGCATAATTTCACCTGTATTTTGTGAATTACAAAACATGGAAGGTGAACACATATTCTGTATTTCAGGCTGTTACACTACCAGTGAGTATCCTTAATTGATTCTCAATTTTCAACAAAATTTCCCTTTGTTTTCAGGTACCTTCTTAATTAGAGATAGTATCCATTTTCCCATTGAATTTCAGATGGAAATAATTCCCAATCTGGTGCAGCACAATTCATGCTACAGGTAAAGGTTTGTGCATTTTATAAAAAGGAATGCATACCATTTAAGCATACACAAGCTATTTCATGTTAATTTCTATCATTTCAGAAAGATCATGTCTATGTTTTTAAAAAATTCTCAATTTTGGTAATAAATTGGTAAAACACTGAATATTCCAAATTTGTCTTGTACCAGTGCTTTTCCCAATCCAGCCAAATAATTGCTGATTTATGGTCAATATTTAATTAAACCTTCAACATCATCTATGGTAAAGCACTCACAAACTATACAAAGATTGACAGGATTTGTCTCCCTTGCATTAAACTAGAAACTCGTGCCCTCGGGCAAATCATGTCGAGCCTCGGCACACATGTATTGAAAAAATGCACTGACTTAAATGTGCTAAGTTACATCTAATGCCAGCATGCATAAAGAATGAATTATACCTACAAACTTCAATTTGACCTTTGACCTCTAACTGTGACCTTACCCTTTGAGAAAAGAACCAAGAGAGGGGTTGCTCATGACACTCTGATTAATAGAAGTTGACATCCATGGCAATTTCAAGCAAGATTGGTCAATGCATGACAAAATTATGGTCCAGACAAGCTTCTTTAGAAATTTGACCTGCAACTGTGACCTTGACCTTTGATATAGGAACCTGAGGATTGAGCATGACACTCCAGCTTATGGAGGTGAGTATTCGTGGCAAATGTAAGACAGATTGGTCAATGCACGACAAAGTTATGGTCTGGACAAGCTTCAATTTGACCTTCAACTGTGACCTTGACCTTGAGATATGAACCTAAAGGTCTGTCATGAACCTCTGTCTCATGCAGGTGAACATTCATGCCAAATATAAAAAAGATTGGTCAATGCATGAGTGAGATACAGCCCGGACAAGGCCTATAATGGTAATTTTTGAAGTTTGACCTCTGAGTGTGACCTTGACCTTTGAGCTAGAGACCTGTATCTTACGCCCTGCACACCGCCTCATGGTGTTCAAAAAATTTGCCAAGTTATTTAAAAATGTGTAAATGTATGAGTAAGATACAGCCTGGACAATGTCTATAATGGTCATTGTTGATGCTTGACTTCTAAGTGTGACCTTGACCTTTGAGCTAGAGACCTGCATGAGCACTGCACACCGCCTCATGCTGTTTAACAATCATGCCAAGTTATTTAAACAAAATCACCCAACAAATGAAGAACATATGGTCCGGACAAGCAGTATTATGCCCATTTTGGACCTTTGACCTCCAAGAGTGACCTTGACCTTCAAGCTAGGGGTACTGGTCTTGGGCACGACACGCCGCGTCAACACGGGGAACATTTGTGCCAATGTATTTCAAAATCACCCAACAAATGAAGAACATATGGTCCAGACAAGCAGTATTATGCCCATTTTGGACCTTTGACCTCCAAGAGTGACCTTGACCTTCAAGCTAGGGGTACTGATCTTGGACGCGACACGCCGCCTCAACACGGGGAGCATTTGTGCCAATGTATTTCAAAATCACCCAACAAATGAAGAACATATGGTCCGGACAAGCAGTATTATGTCCATTTTGGACCTTTGACCTCTAAGAGTGACCTTGACCTTCAAGCTAGGGGTACTGGTCTTGGGCGCGACACGCCGCCTCAACACGGGGAACATTTGTGCCAATGTATTTCAAAATCACCCAATGAATGATGAAGAAACAGCCCGGACAAAATCGGACGGACAGACGCACTCGCGCACGGAAGCACATACACTGAACAGCCATTGGGACAACTATATCGAGCTCACCGCCAGCGGGCTCGCCAAAAATGAATGTTACTCTCCTGATGCAATCTTTCAATAATGACACACTTCATAGAAGACATACAAAATGAGGTTTTAGATATTTTGAATCACTGCACTTAGTAACAGGGCTGTGGACATTTTCAAAATCTTCACTTGCCCATATGCAAGACTTGGGGCTTTTAATAATTTAATTGGGCATTGCTCCTTGTAGTTGTGTTCATTTACTATGTGATGTTACTATTTTCTGTGCTCGGCTGGTTAAGTTGAGTGCTGCCTTCCCTATCCTATTTCTTTTTTGACTGTTGGACAGAAAAATTCACTTGCCAGAAAGCTAAAACTACCATGTCTTCTTGCCCAGGAAAACAGAAAAAGCAGACTGAGGGAAAGATTAATTGCAATGTTTAGGGTATTTACATCATTTTTAGATGGTAATTTATGGGTTCGCTTTTGTGTAAAGGTAATAAAGGACATTAACCCTTATCATGCTGGATTCCCAGCAGGCTTATCAGTAGCCAGTGCCGAATTGTTTTGCAGTGTACTTGAGATAAATATCTCATCTGATCTGATGTGCGAGTGACTCTGTTTAGCACCTAATTAAAGGTATCAATTATCAAAATACCGATATAAACCCGATAATTTGTACAAAGAAGATAAAATAAGCAACACATTGATATCATTTTGATAATTATTGATAGTTCACTTGTAATAATATTCAGCAATATGTCAATGCAGTGTGAAATATTTTCATGCAAATCATGCATAATCAATGATAAATGTTATGATATATTAATAAATAACATTCTCAGAATTGTATATTTCAACTACAAATATCGAAATATAAGACAATATTAATTTCAATAATAATTTTCTAAATTTCATTATCAATAATTATGTTTATTTTACAGAGTTAGTGTTTATTTACAGTCCACTCGAACAATCAATGATACTGTACGTCGCACATATCGTATTAGGGTTTTGTTTTCAATTATTCACTCAATTTATAATTGTTGATGTGTTTATGTCATTATTCAATTGAGTCGCCTTAATCTTCAATTGGATGAAGTTTGTAATCCTTTATTGTGTGGTACATTTCAATTTGACAAAGTACTCAGGAACACACGTTGCTTTTCCATATTGTTTGCATTCGTATGGAGTTTGCCTCCGCTTACATCCAGTTCTCAGACTGTTGTGAACATTGCACACAACAAAGTCTCTCATTGGTTTTTGTCGTTTTGTACAGACATTTGGTTAAATGAAATCGATGAAATGATGGGCCGTGAGCCGGTCAAGGTTCTCCATGGATTTTCGACCAAGGAAGTTTGGAAAAATTTGTTCTAAAACACCATGCGCGTTCATTCTACGGCGATCGTTTGCAATTTTTGTTCCGGAATTTCCACATTTATTTTACTCGATATTCAAACGTATTCGGCCGTTGATTGGTTGGTATTTTTGTACAAGTAGTTCAGTAACTTACTATTGAATAAATTATAGTGAATTGCCATTCATAAATAATTACGCGTTCATCAAAACATCGCTTTGATCAGGAATACCCACTGGCGCGACTCACAGTCGCGATCGGCACTGGTGGAAGGTATCGTGTAGCGCGACTATAGTCGCGATCGGCACGATAAGGGTTAATATCATTTTCTTGTTATAATTTGCACTTGCCTATAGGTAACCGTATGGAAAAATCTACTTGCCCGTCGGCAAAAAAGCACACATCAGATATATGGCCTGGTGCACGGTATTGTGTCCATTTCGAAAAAAATAGATGTACAAGCTTATAATTCTCAAAAACTATTTACAGTGTTTCAAAAAATATACATGTATCAATTTGATTACACTAAGCTGCAGGTGTGCACAAAATTTCATGAAGAAATCTCTTTCCGTTTGAGATTTATGAAACTTTGAAGACCCCAAAATTGCCCGATTTTAGGTGTAATGTGTTAGCATCAGATTTTTCATGCATTTTCTAAGCAAAACTATGAAAAACCCAACAATTGATAGTGCTCTAACAAGTGTTTTTCCATTAAGGAATTTTGTGCTTGTCAATTTGGTATAAGCTATAATGTTCTAGTACAAGTACTTTTAGATTTATGTATGAAAAAACAAAATAGGTACCGGTGTAATGGTCCCAATTATTGAATTTTGTAGCCTTCTAATTCTCTTATCAAAAGCATTTTAGAAAAAACAAAAAACAATTTATTTTACATTATTCTAAAGGTAACAAGATAAACATAATGATGATGTAGCAGAATTTCCATAAATCATTACCGTATTTTATGATTTTACAAAAAAGTGAATTTTTTGTAAGTTGTGTCAAAAAAGTGTAATGTCCGTCCCCCTGTCAGATTTTTAAGAATTTGAAGGAATAAAACATACTATGCAATGCAGTTAATTATGCCATCACCATATAAGTTCATATTTAGACTTAAATCCTAAGTATGATGGAATTATTGAGAAAATAGAAATTTTATGTGTAATGTCCGTCCCTGTAATGTCCGTCCCCCTAATGTATGATGTTGCTTCGATGTGAATAAAAGTTATTTTATGCAACTTATTTCTGAAAAAATGTTCCTATCATTAAATGAAACTTAATTTAGTTCAGAAATGATTCAATATTTTTTTAATATTTATTTTTTTCCTCATAGGGCCATATTACGTAATATTTCACTAAAAATGAACAAAAATTAGTTTCTTTTAGTAATATTTCGGTACAAAATCCATTATTTTCATACAAAATGTTTTATAATCATGGGTCTGTATGCTTTAGAGTCTAAGTGTTAAAATCTAATAATTTGAATGGTACAGGTGTGTATAAAATTTTAATGATTTAGCAGCATGGTTATCTGTAATGGTTGTCCCTGTAATGTCCGTCCCCTACCTACATGATGCTGTTTTGATGCAGATAAAAGATATTTTATGTATGTATTTTTAGAAAAATATGTTCCTCTGCATAAAAACAATGAACACAGATTAGAAAACAAACAAATTATGTTTAAAATTTAAATGTAGAGACAGATTTAGAGTACTTTTCATTTAAAATTTACAATATTAGTACACTTTTTTTGGTAATATTAGTTTATTCATTCAACTGTTTTCTTCAAATTGATTTATAATGTTTGTCTGTGTGTTAAGAGTCAATGTCACATTATCATTTTATTTAAATGGTGTAAATATGTTTAAAATAGAATAATTTAGAAAGGTGATTTACAGCACAAAAGAGGGACAGATTTTTCACTAAGTTCGGCTGGTGTAATAAATAGATCTAATAATTAAACATATATTCAACCAATTCAGTGACTTTAATAAACTTAAAAATTACAGCAACAAACCAAAGCACAGAAACATAATCCATGCCAAAATTGTTTTATACAATGAATTAATGACAGACAATAAACAATACAGATCCCCACTGTGCAGTACCAGATAAGAAATCCAGATTAGACCCTAATCAGTGTACACAGTGGGGTTCCAATAAGGCCCAATATACAACCAATCAGTATATGCTCTCACCATCTGTCACATTTTATACAGTAGCTTTCATTGTGATCAGTAGCTTATTGTTATATTTGTTAGCTTTATAATTTAACATTTAAAATTGATGATTTAGTTGTTCATTATAATATGTTTGATATCAAAAGTAAAATACTAAATTATGCACAGTGCCAGTTTTAACAGTATGTGATATATTGCTTATTTAACTTGTTATACTTAATATTTTAATTCAAATTTTAAAATGTGATAATCAATTATACAGAAATAGTGAAGAAATAATAACTTTTCTCCTTTATACCAATTCTTATAGACCCATGATTCACATTGTTACTATTCAAATCTGGTTTATCACCAAAATACTTAATTTTCTTGAAATTTCATTCAATAGTGTGCAAATTTTATTTAAGATTATTAAAAGATACTAGTACAATGCTTTAATATCATATTAATTAATATACTATTCACCAGAATTCAATTTATTCATTTTTGATGATATAAAATAAGCATCCATTACAATCTGATCATGGCATGATTATAACAACGGAATTAAAGAGGCATTCCCTATTTCTTGCATATTATTACTACCTATCGCATTTAATGACAAAAATGAAAATAAAACACTAAATCGTTTTAACATGTAAGAAGAACATATGCCGAAAATTGTCTTCACAATGATCAAAATATATATTTAAATTTCTAAAATAATAAATCGCTTCCAGCCTTTTATTCGACAACAACAACCACAGAACGATGTGATTAAAATCCGAAACGGACATTGTTCAACGAACGGAACGGAGATGACAAAATACATTATCTTTGATTACTTTTGTTTTACACGCATATAATCTCAACGAAATGAATATAATGTACTATTTTGTTCTTAATCAACTCGAGTATCAACTTATAGATAGATCTAGATCAAAACAATTATTTAAAAACGTGTATTTGTCTTTTCCATTTTAGTCAATGTCATCCGATTCGTAGAAAAATGGCTTTTCTTGTTTTAATCAGGCAGTACTAAAGGCTAAGCGTTTGGCGACTCAATCCACCCAATCCACTTGTTATGGAAATATATTTTTATTAATTTTTTGATAACTGTTGGGATTTTTTGGGTGAAATTTGGTGTTTGTGTAGCATTCGTAATTCTGATTAATGTCGTGTATGTTTTAAATCAATAAGAACGGTCGAAGTTATAGGGAACGCCTCTTTAAATGCTAAAATACTTCATTAAATAGAAATTAAATTATATTTTTTTATATTAGAAAATTGATTCTACATGTCTTTAATAAGTATACACATTTAAAATAACATATATCAATCATATATTATGTTTTACAACTAATTGAAATCAGAAAGTCATAAAGGGATAATTAGGTTAAAAATAATGAGACTAAATTTAAATTATTGCTCATCAATGGCAAAATTCTGAATTACTTCAATAAAAAATAATTTAATTTACTAAAGTATACTTTGTTTTTCATAAATATGTAAAATAATTACATTTTGGAGGTATATTTTGCGTTAAATGGTCTTTTAAAGATAGCCTTTCTACTATTTTGTAATGTCCGTCCCCTCTCAGACACAAAATATTTAATTGTAAAAATCACAAAATTTAAGCAAAAACTTATCTTTTTATCAATGACACATGTTTATATATGTCCCATAGTATCTAAAAAAGTAAATTTTATAAAAATACAAGAAACTTTAATTTTTGCATTAGATGCTAACAAAAGTGGGACATTTACTGTGGACCAGGCCATATACAAATTCCCCATCCTTGCATAAATAATCAATTTTATATTGTTGATATATTGTTTAAGTGAATCAACCTTGTTCTCAATTAGCAACACTCTCACACTCACACCTTTCATCAGCCGATCTGACCTTTGAATCAGGATCAAAACCTTGGGAAAGTTGATAAACATTTTCAACAGAACGTCTACTGTACATGTAATTGAAGCTTATGATACAATTGTTTTATGAATACACCAACTTTCCACAAAAAGTTTGCATCAATCAGCAAGTTTACATAGATCTTACAATTTATTTTGCCAAAAGACATCATGCAATGGCTCCTCCGTTGTGAAAAATATTTTTTAAAATGTGCATATGCGACAAACGTCAACAGTAATGTTTGTTGTACTGGATTGCCTGGACAGGAATTTTCAGTTGTTAATTTGTTAAAAGAACTATTCTCATAAAGGAAAGGTGAGTGACTCACTGAGTGGCTTATAAACACATTTGTTACCTGTGCTTTGTAACTATGTTTTTGCATTATAAATGTTGAAAAAAAGAATAAGTTAAAATAATACATTCCCCAGGGCTATCAGGCTGCCCCGCCATAGCATATTTAAATGTGCCGTTATCCCCGATACTGTTATATTCCAGAGTCAGGAACACAGGCTGTTCAGGAGTTCTTATGCCTAAGCAAGGCGCTATCAAGCACTTTTTGGCATAAATTGCTTTACCACGTCTATGCAACGGGAACCAGTCAAGGTGTACCCAAACTTAGGTGTACCCATATATTTTGGTCAAAGTGAACCCATTCTTAATGGTCAATGTGTACCCAGATATAATTTGGCTAGGGGAGTGCTTTTAATGCAACAGGAACTGCTTTGGAATGGTATCCACAAGAGTATGCTAGCTTAGAGGGCTCACAAAAAGCATATAAATTTTTTACATCGTCTGCTATTTCGTGCTTAGCAAAAGAGCTCCAGGTGGCAAGACATCTGACATTATTCATTACAAATATCCCGAATGTATTTTGACATATCACGATTATATTTTGTTCAAAAACAGTAGAATTTTAGCTCATGTCAGTCAGGAATTTTAATCAAATGCGCTCTCTTTCTGAATGTCATGATTTGCATTGTAACCGGCGATTTTGACATCGCGAAAATACATTACAATTGAAATATATCATCAATATAATAGTATCCATTCCCTAAAGTATAAGAAATAGCATTAATAATATCACAAGACCACATCAAATTGGTTAAATTGTCGAATTGACGCATAAATTTTGACTAGAATTAATATTTTACCATAATTTCAGTTTTGACGTGGATGATTCCACCATTGCAAATTTCATAACAAGAACTTTGTATTGACGAAAATTTGATTTCTCCTAATTGCCTATTTTCAAGATGCTCAAAACAAAATGATATTTTAATTCATAGCAAAAATATAGTAAATTGTACTTAATAGTAGATAAAATATAAATGTGTTAAAAGAATATTTACAGTTTCATAAATTAATTTTATATTATTTCGTTCATTTTAACAATTCGTATTACGTACGAAACTGGGAAAACCAGCTATGTCGTAAAATTTATTAAAATTTGAAAATATTATGTATTACAACTTATTTTGTCTTTTATAAAAACAAACATTCTTAATCACTTGTCTGATTAAAATTATCTAATTGAGATCAAGTTTTAGATAAAAAAAATCTTAACATTTTACGACATACCAGTTTACACGTTGCCACCTGTCAACATAAAATTTTATTTTGATCTTGCCACAAGCTATTTCAACGTTGAATAAGACATAAAAGAAACGTTCGCATGTCAAGATGGGTGAAACTTTCCTGCAGAAGTCAATGAAAATTGCTGCAGTTGTTGCAGCATATTGGTAAGTTTGTGTCTTTGGAATTCATATACAAAACAAAATTTTGATTGACCAGGCAGTCCAGTCACTTGACTCTTGAGTTCATTTAGTTAGACATTTACCACAGGTAGACATGACATAATGTATACTGAGCTTCGTTGTGAATGCCAGTGTCCGAAATTCGGAAGGGTTTGCTTAAGAAGGTCAAAGTGATAAAATACCGAACCAAAGTCATATTTGTAGGACTAATGCAATGGTCAGTGACGAGTCTGTCAGTTGCATCTACGGCCCCCACTCCCGGGGATGGGCCGGGATGTTTACTTTTGTAAACCCTGTCCTTCCAGACATCACTTCGACATGTATTAACAAGAAGAATTTTTTGCGCTGGTACACACAATTTTTCCACGTCTCTATAATCAGATAATTACAGTTTTGTGCACATACGCAAATACTTCAGAAGTGGATTTTGTGCGTCCTTTAATTAATATATCACAGGGCCCTAGCCGCAATATAGGGGAAGGGGCCTGGGGTCCTCAGGTAGGGGAATTTAGCGTCATTTTGAAGAAAAAGGGGAATTTAGTGGATTTTTTTAAAAACTGCCTTATAACCATTCACTAAACCTTTAAAGCTTAAAATAGCTATATTTCAATATTATGTACATGAATGCACACACAATTAATCAAAGGTTCGTCTAAAAAGTTCAGAGTTTTGTTTTTTTTTTAGGGGAATTTTTATCAAAAAATAGGGGAAAAAAGTATATTATTTCAGGAGGGGACTGGGGCAGAATTTCGGCCCCAAAAAACGTCAAATGACTGAAATGAGTGCCCTGTTATCATAACATACTGCATACTTAAAAAAGTAGTGGGCAGAAACTCCAAAGTTGGAAGCGTTCATACACATACCTTTAACATTTAGTAAAATTATGCTGATTAAATTTAGCTTAAATTAACAAACACAGCTTGGTGTTTTCATTTACTCAGCATATAGGTTATATTCTAAGAATGAATCAATGATCAGCATCTAGGATCTTGGATTATATGATAGTCTGAATTTGAGGGTCTCTGCAAGACTGTACTAAGTCCTTCTTTAATCATATGTAGTTACTACAGTCTTGCAGACAACCCTCGATTTATGATTTTAGTCCATTTCTCCATCACTAATATTTTTACAGTAATAGTATGTATTGAACAACCTAATTTAGAATGAAAAAACTTAAGAAATGTTTCACTATAGATTAGAAGATTAATATATCTGCCTTTCAGTGCCTTGCAGATTAATAAGTTTTAATGTTGTTCTTCAGGGTAATATCAATATCGATGGTATTTCTAAACAAGTATTTGCTGAGCAGTGAGGATTTAAAGGTAAGTTAATTTTACAGTAAATAATTTGTCATAACCTTCAGAATGAGTTTTATCAATAATATTGTACTATATTTCAACACAACCAGTCGTTTCACCTTTATAAACTGGATATATGTCAGGAATTTCTGTTAAAACTTAGCTTTTGTAAATATCTTACTTCTTAGTAGTGTTTGAATGAAGAAAATAGTGCTGCAGTTACATTGTGTTGATATGTTCACAGTAACTGTTGTTACATTTGCGCTGTACAGACTATATACTGTAAAATTTCGCTGGGACGAAATTCCGTGGTTTTGGTAAAATAGCCCATTTCGATGGGATGTTAATTTGTGGATTTTGCATTTCAAATAATAACTACAAGGTTCAACATTATTGTTCGATGGGATTTGATTTCGTGGTTGAAGCTGAACAACGAAATCCTCGAAATCCCCCACGCAAATTAATGCTTTTACATTGTATATATTAAAATAAAAATAATGAATTAAGATTATGTACCTGTGTTTATCTAACTGCTAAATTATGCTAATAGATGGTTTGAGGATCAGGTTAATTTGTTCACACTAGTAAACAGTCGACTGCTCATGTTTGAGAATGACCGAACTCTGCTTGCCATGGTGTTAATAATTACCTTTGATGAGGTATATATATTGCTTTGCACATGCCAGTTGGGCTGGGTGACTGTAGACCAAAATTTTAATGGTTTCCGTTTAATAACTCAAACGCATGCTTTGCACTAGGATCTTCATACTTTGCATGGAGGTTGGTCAGCAACTTTAGATTTTGAGGGAAGATGGTAAAAGGTCAAGGTCACCGTGACCTTTTAAATTTCCGATAATTTGCTACCATTTGGGCGATACCTGTTTTACAAACATCTCTTGTTTATATGATGATTACATTGTATCAGATTATATGTTTTCTTCTTACAGTTAGATGCTCCATTATTTGTAACCTGGTACCAATGTGTAGTTACTGTATTGATGTGTTTCATGCTCAGCTTTCTGGCCAAATTTGTACCAAACTATGTCAACTTTCCTGAGATGACCATTGATCCTAAACTTTGTCGTGCTGTAAGTATAATATACATTGTATGTTGGAGAATAAACTAAACTATTTTCATAATACCCGCGTAGTTAAACACTTCGAAGAATCAAATTGTTTATCAACAGAAATAAGAATCTTTTTTTCTAGATGATACAGAACTGCGTTATTATTTACTAAAATGAATACCCAGTTTGATTGGTATTTAGTACTATTTACATGATGATTTATAATGTTGACCCGGCGCACAAAATGACATCACACTATTTTACAAAAAAAGGGCGCTTGTCCTATTTGTTTTTGAACATTTCTCGTATTAACTTAATATTGTACACACTACTCCTATAAAACCTACTGGTAATGCCTCATCAGTGCCACATGAATCTTCAACTCAACTTCGTACTTTTAAAATAGAAAATTTACACTACGAGGGTTGTCCCAGTAAATCGTGTACTTTGCTAATAATTTTCTTATTTGGCGTCACATGGTTATGAATTTTTGTACTTACCTTTATGAATTCATTGTTGATCTAAATCAAGTGAAACAAGTGAACGGGTATGTTTATGCTGTATATCATCAGTATTTAACCAACCCCATGTACGCAAATGCGGCGCAACCCATACAACGCGCTTAGATTCATTCAATGTATGTTCAATAAAGTTGTAATTCTCATATTCTCAATAAGTTATTGCGCATAAGTTTCACTTCAGCATTAAGGACTGTCTGTTTAATGTCATCACAAAAAAAGTCAAATCAATTTCATTATTTGTGCGAAAAATAGTCACACTAAAAATAAAAATGTGCGAGAATTGTGACGTCAGTAGAGGATACACCCGCAGAATCACAGTACACTTTATATTTTCGGTAGGTATGGCGTCGAAAAATAGTTTAAGACTCTAAACTATACTAAAGAATATAAAGTAATGCTTCTAGAACACGTATGCATGAATGACTATGAATATTTAAAGATGTTTGGGACATCAGCGGGTTGTATTTCCCCCTTATCGAATGTGTCATGTACCACAGGGCTTTCACTCTTCTCGCAGTAGAAGGAATATGTTCGGGCTAGGTTTTATCCCACCATGAAAGTTGGTTGTTTCGATCAGACAGCTTTTGTATGGTGCATTCGATTTTGATTGGTTCGCAAATGCGTATCAGAAAAATGTTTAATGCCATCGAAAGCATATTGAATATAATGAACATTAACTTAAGATATAGAGAAAAAATGTTCCGCGGTATGACGTTCTTATTTTAACGTCACTGTGCGCCGCCCTTGCATACCATACGTATTAGTAATGCAAATTGACACTTTATTTCTTGATATATTTTCATGAAATTCCGGATACCTTTTAAGAACATATTCATTGATTAGCAGTGAAAATTTGAAACAGAAGTTTTGGATATTTTTTGTGTAATGAGCAAAGTACACGATTTACTGGGACAACCCTCGTACACTCGATGATTGGAAGCGTAATAATTTGTAGAAAACGGGTAATCACAAATGTCACACCCAGTAAAATTTCTAAGTCTTATTTTTACCCGATTATAATGCTAAAAAGTTATGTTCCAAATGAAATATAACATGAGAGCCATAACTAAGCTGTTTGTATTTTAAATGTGGCTTGGCACTTTGGCTGATATGCATTTCATGTCTATAGATTTTCTGTCAGGCACCATTTAACAGAACTATGATATTCTTTATTTCAGACTTTACCATTGTCGATAGTATTTGTATGTATGATAACATTCAACAACCTCTGTTTGAAACATGTGGGCGTGGCATTTTATAACGTGGGACGATCATTAACTACAGTATTCAATGTGGTAAGTATCCAAATCAATAAGCATATTTTTTGGACATAAAATAGTGTATGCTAAAATAGCCCTAGTTTAGCAATAATGTTTTGCAAAATAGTGCTTGAAAGTCTGTTTTATCTATTCACTTTATGAGCAAGCATGGCAACAATACAGGCCTACTTGGTTCATATTCAAATCCGGTCCAACCCGTTAAATTAGTCTATAGTTCATAAAGAAATAGAAAAGTGTTTCAGAAAGGAAAAAAGGCCCTGGCTGAGAATCAAACATGCTTCATATAAAAAGGGCTAATTGTGAAATTATTACTATAGCGTGCTAATGACCGGTTGCTTTTTGCTTGATTGAAATGACCACTATCACATGTATAAATTCTTGTCAGTTAACTCCAATATTTCTGTTTGTTTCAGATTTTCACATACTTCATGTTACAACAAACTACCTCTATTTATGCTCTCGGATGTTGTGGTGTAATTATTGGAGGATTCTTTCTGGGTGTAAATCAAGAAGGAAGTTCAGGTAATTGTATTACACAGCTTAAGGTTTTGCTCCTCTCTTTATTTGAAAAAAAAATGGTGGCTTAGTCACAGATACTCAGCTGTCAACATGGACTTTGACATGCCGGTAATAATAATGTTAAAATTAAGGTACAGCTTCAAATGTTGTCCTTGTTCATCCGACTAGTAACAAAGACAAAGGTTTTTTAATCCAATCAATTTACGCAGACAATAATTATACAATCTGCGAAATAAGCACAAGTCTTGTCTGGTTGTCTGGGACAAGTAATTATTGATTTGTGCAAGTAACTTTTGCAGTAATTAAGTATAGATTATATAGGGAAACTGGTAAATTTAACCGATTCGGGCTAGTAGTTTCAAATCCTAATTTCACAGATTGTGATATGCACTTCTAGACTTGGTACTGATAAGTTCTTGATAGTTTACTTGTTCACAAAGCCCCAACCTCCACTCAAAAACCTTTCAGCTATCAAGCATTTTCTTTTGAATTTAAATATATTTTATTATTATTCAAGTTTTTTCCAGAATTTAGCCTCCCAACTGGCAATTTAAAACAGTTTTCAAAAGGAAATTTAATTTTGATTATATGTAAGTTTTTTGATTTACTATAACCATTGTGTATTCTGTTTGTAGGTGATCTGTCAATGATTGGAGTCGCGTTTGGAATATGTGCCAGTGCAAGTGTTGCGTTAAATGCTATATTTACAAAGAAAATTCTACCTATGGTAGATAACAATATTTGGCGTTTAGCTCTATATAACAATGTGAATGCTGTGTTACTGTTCATACCACTGATGTTGGTATTCGGTGAAGCCGGTGTTGTATTTGACTTCCCTCTATTATCCAGTCTACAATTCTGGTTTCTGATGACAATGAGTGGCGTGTTTGGTTTCGCTATCGGAACAATAACCGGTCTACAGATTCAGGTGACTTCGCCACTAACACACAACATATCAGGCACAGCTAAAGCTGCTGCACAGACTGTGATTGCATGTATGTATTTCGGACATATTAAATCCTCGTTATGGTGGCTCAGTAACCTGACGGTACTTGGTGGATCGGCCGCGTACACGGAGGTGAAACGTCGGGAGATGAAGAAACAACATACCAATGAAGCACCAGCGAAATCCAGCAATGTGTAGAAACATAATTTATTCTTATTTTAATATTTTAAAGAGGATGTGTCCACACTTTTGTCAATGATAAAATTGCAATTTAATCTTAAAGTTACTCATATTCGCAAAGCATCTTAAGGGAAAAATTCAATATTTGTACTGAAGTTAAAAAATTCAACTGCTTTTATTTTGCATGAAACTCAACTGGTCTTAAGTTTCTTGGTTAATGTTGTAGCGTTTTACATTACGCTTCAAAACATTGTAAAAAGTTAATAATTTTATTTTTCCTGTTTAGCTGATACACTTAGCTAAGGAAATTGTAAGATTTTAAGGGAATTCTAAGATTTCTCTTTAGATTCTTTGTGAACAAGACCCCAGGTATATTCAATAAGAGCTAAAACAGATTCTTCTGAATTTTGCTTTTAAAAAAATATAATATAATAATTACTATGAAGTTTAATTGCCATGCAAAGATACCAGTACACAGGTAACACCCTCTTTAAATCATGTTCATTTGTCAAGCATTAGAATTAAATCATACTTAAAGTCAGTATTCTGTAAAATGCGATAGATTTCATCCAATTTAATACTTTAGTCTTTATGCTTCATTCATATATTGTATGAAGAGTAAACATTTGATATAAATCAACACTGAATTAATAATTGCTAGTCTAATTTTTAGCCAACCTTTTTAAACCCCTTTTCACCTTTTCACAATCCTTGTAATATTGAATATCTCTTATTGTACAGACTGGATTAATGAATTAGGCTGCTTTAAGTTATTTGTTAGTTTATCATCCAAATTTTGTTACAATTGGGGAGGTTGGTTAGTTTGAATAAGTTAGCTTTATTTTACAGTATTGAAACATTTAAGGAGTTTATCATTCATGTCACAAATAAAATGATATCATCAAGAGACATGAACACAAAGAGAGGGAAAAATGATCTTATAAATTCTGAGGATTTGGCAAGTTAAAAAATTCGCAAATTTGTTATTCTGAAGAAGTTTCAGAGATAAATTTCAGAAAGAGCGACTATCTGTGTTTTACTATTTGTGTTTAAATTCACGATCATAAATGTTTATGAACTTGTTGATTTCTAAAATATAACCAAAAAAATATATGTTGCGAAAATTCTGATTGTTTATTGAATGTGCATTGAATCTACCAGATCTGTTTGTTCTGAAACCTTCTGTATATATTTTGGACAGATTGAATCGTCCAAGGGATGATTTGATACCCAATACATCAACAGCCTATACAGATATGGAACCAGGCGAGACGAAGAAACCATTCACAAATGATAGTCCTCTACCAAAGTGACTGAACCTGGCCAAATATAGAAAATGATATATTTTTTTTAAAAATTAACTGATAATCTCAAAACATATTCTTCCTATTTTTTGACTCACTGTGTTCTTCCTGTACTCTGAAGATTCTTCGACTGTGTTCTTTGTTCTTCCTTTACTCTGAAGATCAGCTTCCAACATGATTCACTTGTTAATGATACAGGACTCCAAAGTATGAAACAATCGGAACATTTCAGTCGAATCAGGATGGATCAGGAGGTGTAGCGATAAGAAAGATGTCATCAACAAGGGAAGACAGTGTCGGCAGTAATTTTCCAGTATCGGATGAAAGTCATCACCTCTCAGAATAACAGAATTTGGAATTCTGTGCCAGTTGAAACTATGCAGTATTGTTCCAAATGCATTACCACAGACCTTGACACCAAACTTTGTTTGACTGTTCATTCCAAATTCCAATTTTTCAATGAGTACTCAAAATATTTTTTGCAAAAAATATCAAATATTTTTACTTGAAATATCACCTTAAAATGCTTGAAACACGTCCTTACAATACTAGATTCTTTAGTTCTTAAATATGTTATTAATTTTCTCTTCCGTAATGTTTAATCTGATGCTGGTTTCTTTAAACTTTCAGTTAAAAAAGTAAAGAGACTTCACCTATTTTCAATTACTTGTGTTATGACATTTTGTCTTTGTTATTATGTATTATATTATATGCATCTTTGATGCTGTACCATGTTATAGTATTGTGCTATTGTAACAATGTGCATATTTGTTTCATACATTACTGTAAAATCATTTAATTTCGATGGGACAAAAATTTGTGGTTTTGGTAAAAAAGACCATTTCGATGGGACCTTACTTTGTGAATTTTGCGTTTAAGGTAATAAATTATAAATAAATACAAGGGGAAAAATTAGTGTTCAATGAGATTAAATTTCAAAGTTAAAGATTAACAACGAAATTTAATCCCCCATGAAAATTAATGATTTTACAGTATATGTTGTTACTTATGAGGGATATTATATATTTTATGGGGTTTTTCTTATCACTGTTAGTTTATAACCGTTCTCACAGCTTCTTACATGTGTATTGTGTTTGAATCAATGTTCTGTTTCAGTTTGCAAGGAAGTTCTGAGCATGGGAGATAATTAAAAATAAATCTGATTCAAAATGTCATTTAAATACGACAAAAGAATATGGCCATTACCTATTTGCCCATCTGTGATATAATTAATGTTAGAAGTTTTGTAAAGCTATAGGATACATCAAAGTTTTAGTTACAATTATTGGTAATATTTTATGGATTTGGTAGTCCATTCTCATACAAAACTGTATGCTATGAAATCAAAACTATAAACAGCGCAATATTCATACTCAGACTTTGAACATATCTATCATCTACCTTGCATGTGACATCTTGTAACCTTCTGTAGGGGATTATGACATTGAAACTGAATTCTATATATACATAGATGAAGAAACCTACCCACTTAAAGTGGCGCTGCATTCAACCAGCCTGAGGGTGCATTCAACCACTGTACAGTCAAATACTGTGAATTAGCATATGTTTTGTATACTTTTAAGCCCAATATAAGATTAATTATGAATTATTCAAATGAGTCAAAATATTCAAAAGAGAAAGTTATGCTTGACTACACTCCTAATCTGAATCATAAGACTGCTAAACTAATGAAATGGTATGGGCATATGCAATAAGCTGGCGACAGTATTCATAATCCTATACATAAGCCTGCTGTATACTATTTGAGTTGCCTGAGCATATTAAATGCATTCACCTCAGATTTATTATATTTTCCGATCCCGTAACAAATTTTCTTTCATTACATACATACAACCGATATTCAACTTTTTGAACTCTACTATCCCATACTCAAATTTAATCATCGATGTTAACTTCTAGTAGCTTAAAGTTATAGATATACATTGTATATTCTTCAAAATGAGAAATTGTAAATGTTGAGTTTTGTATTTGTTTATTTATAAGCAAATTTATACCTGGGTACCAAAATAAAATGATGCAGGTTGTTATATATGTGTGTCCCATGTGTACTCAATGTCTAGTCATGAGCAGCAATTCATTTTACAAAATTTAGTGACTTGAAAAATTGTTCTGGCCTCCCCTTCCCCAATGAACTGCCATTGTATGTCTGACCAATCAGGCCAAATTCACCGTCCAGTCATTGAGCTACAATAATATTTGATTTGTAACCCATGTATGATCTGAATATGGGCATTGTCTAAGTATGAACCTTTTGTTTTTGTATTAGACTACTAGATTTCATTCACGTTCAACCAGTGTATTTTCACTGAGTTATGAGGATGACAGATTTCTTAGGAATTTGGATGTGTCTTGCTTGATTTATTATTCACAAAGTATGTCAGTACATAAACATGATTTGAGATCACGTTTTCATACAAGTGTATATTGTCAGTACACTCACTGTTCATCCGTTGCATGGTAGCTAAAACAATCTGTAAATGTATATAAGAAAAAGATGGTTAGCCACTTTAGGCTGTCAAGGGGCATGTTATTATTTTAACATTGTGGTACATTCCTTAGTTTTGTTAATGATGTTTTCTTGTCATTCTGTTTGTGTCTGATATTTATTTTGTAAATTATTTGCTTTCAATAGATTACTAAGATTTTTCTTTGAAAACAACAGTAAAAATAATTATTTGATGATTTCACAGTCCCGGTATCTGGTTCCAGTACCGCACACTTAAAGCAACGTTACCAAATGAAACAAATAATAAACAGAAGATATTGATTTCTGTGATCACTTGGTGAAATAAAATTCGATCTTGCACCAAAATCAACAAATATCCTCTATCTCTTAGAACCCACTGGGCAGGTATTCACAAAGCATCTTAGATGTCATGAAAGCATTAAGTGGTATTTTTGAAAGCATATATTTGAAAGAGTTTATTGTTCCTTGAATACATGAGTTTTGCCTTAAGAAGACCTTAGAAAGTAATTGAATTATGGTGAGAGTGTTCTGTATAAATCATATAGTATTTGTATGTATTTTTGTCACAAAATTGTTATACTGTGCCATTATATAGAAATCAATACAACATCTGCAGAGCAACACATTTAATTGGTGCAGATTTCAGCTGTAATTGAAGATGGCTGCATTCTTCAAGTATAGATGTACAAAAAACTTTGAGGCGAGACTAGTAATAACTTTGTTTTCTATCTCTAAAGGGGCCATTACTGAACGGTCATTGTAGATCTACAATGATGTTCAATTTGTAAGATAGTTGTAGGATTTGGTATTAAATAATATGCTTTGAGAGAGATGGCTGCTTATGAGTGGTTGCACTGTGTTTGGGCTACATGTGAATTAATCATATATTTATTCATATTTGCTTGCTTAAACATAGATTTATATATATGCCTATACCCCCTTTCTACAGAGTAGTATAAATTTCATATTCCATATGGTAATATATTTTAATAGACCTTAAAAAATAGTCATTTGGGGGGGGGGGGAGGGGCAGAACCGGTTGACAGCATATAAACTGACACCTACTCTGGTTACTGAACTCACTGGTTTGTCCTGAGTGTGATTTTAGCAGATTGTGTATTGTTTATTATGTTCACATTACCATAAAGAAATTGTAAACCTAAATTACCCACTTACCTCTACACTCAGAGTCTCTGCAGTTCATTTTAGCGTAGGAGGTTATCCAATGATTGCCGCACCTTTTGGCAATATATAGATATATGTCTGTCAGATATAATTTTGTTACCAAGTTTACTTTGTCAAATGTTGCTTTATTGTTGATTGATTGTCATCATGTTGATGTATTTTTATTACAAATGTTCAAGCTTTTTGTTAATTATTTATTTCATGAAATCCACCTTCCATGTCAGGAATTTAATTGGCCGTTGTTTAGGTGACTCCACACAGTCTTTGTATGCATGATACCACTGTAGGGTAATATCTCCTTTGATCCCTCTTGATGTGGGGTTTGTTTTGTGGCTGGACTGCATGAGCTTCAGCTGTACATTTTATGTATTCAGTGATGTATAGAATTTAACAAAAAATTGTTCAGTGGGTGTATGTTTAAAGAATCAGGTTTAGTAAGAGATCTTATTCGTACTAGTGTGTATATAAATCATGATAAATAGGTTTTGCCATTCAAAATTGTATTAAAAGCAATATGGTCAAACGTTTGCTATTATGACTGCCATGGCTACGTGTTTATGTTTAGTGAAAATGTTATGCTTGCTATTTGGAGTTAATGAGTTGTTGTGAAGTGAGTGTGTGTATATGTATAATGCGATCAAATTTACTTGTTCCTAATCCTTAAAGTGTATATAGCTATATTCTAACAGCCATTCAATGTCAAAATAATTACTTGCATCGTTTTTAGTATGATACTAGACTACTTTAATTGCAAATTAAAATGAATATATTTTAAGATTCTTGCTCAGAATATATAAATGTATGAAATGAACCAAAATAAGGATAGGAAAAGTGCTAAATTATGGTAATAAAAGGTTTTGGAGTGTTAGACAAAATCCCCACTGCTCATTTTTGTCCAGGTAGATATAATCCCCACCATTGATTTTTCGAGGTGAACAAAATCCCCACTATAAATTATGTGAAATTCATTCATTTTTGTTTCAATTTACGTAAAAAACAACCTTTCACTGTATTTATTTGAGTAAAAACTTGCAAATACAAGGATAAATAACCAATTTTATAAAGATTCTTGCAAAATGAATGATAGGAAATATGTCCACCCATATGCTGGGGATTTAGTCCACCTTGAAAAAACAATAGTGTGGATTTTATCCACCTTGACCAAAATGAGCAGTGGGAATTATGTCCAACAGGGATTTTGTCCGTATTTCTAAGGTTTGAGGACCAAGTTAGTTTGTTTGCACTATAACTGATGCAATTTATTATCATATTTATATCAAATAGTATAGAAGATGTTTTATTGTATGAAATTAACAATGTATTTGTACTGAATTTTATCACTGTTTAAAATGTGTGGGATATCACAATAAAAAGTATGGTCAAATATGCAAGTATTTTTTGTTTTGTTCATGAATAAAGGAAGTACAGTGGTTAATGTACTTGGAAGTGATTGAACATTTAATGAACCCTAGATAATGCAGTTCCAGAAAGGGGACAACTTGTAATCAATACCATGTAGTGAGTTTGTCTGTCTATAACAATTATTATGCCCCCGTATCTATAGATCGGGAGGCATATAGTGATTCACCTGTCCGTTCGTCAGTCCGATCGTCCGTCCAGCCTGGTTAACCCAAATTGACAGTTTCTTCTAGCATTAATATGGCTTGCTACAAAGCTTTTAAACTTGTCTGGATGTTGTATATGACCACTCTCCACACTCCTGTATCACCTGACTCCATTTTGACCAGGATCTTCTCTATCCCTGATTTTGACCTTCACCTTGACCTAATTTTTTACTTAGACTTATTGAAATAGCTTACTCGGGGCATAAGCGTTTATTGAACGCAGTCTTGTTTTTTTTAACTACAATGTATCTCGGCCCTTTTGTTGGCACCCATTTGGTGACGTTACAGCCCATAATTCTTTGCTAATTAACTAACCATGTCTGAAAAGTAATCTCTTGGTGGTAGCTTTATTGTTTGCACAGTCCCACAATATATTTTAATTCCATCTATTTGCACCAATGAATGTAAGGGACTGAAAAGCAATAGTAATTTTGAAAATTAGTTATAGGAATTGTTAGACTTTCTGTTATGATACATATTTTATTATCATCATAAATGCTAAAACAACAAGTGGTTTATTTCATCCATTAAAACAATCTAAACAAATAACAATATATAAATGCATATACTATAAACAACAATATATAAATGCATATAAACTATTATCAGCTGATATCACATAGTATTGGCACAATGAATCAAAGCTTACTTGTACATATTGCTGGCTTAGAATGAGAAGGTCATAAGTACAGAATAAATATTTTGAGAAAACGAGAAAAAAGTAAGAAAAGTACTCATTAAGGCTACTACTTATGATGAAACAAGCTGTTTAAACTTCTTTTAGGTCAACATGACAGGTTTCGATTTTTATGAAAATAGGCTCATAAGAAGCGCCTTGTGATGCTGATTTTTTAAATCGTCTGTCTTAAAGGTTGTAAGTACTCCGGTCATAAATATTGTAAGTAGTACTTACGACCTTCTCATTCCAGGCCAGCGACATTTCAGAGGAGTGGACTTATAACTTTATATTAGTATGTACAAGTATAAATGCCACTGAACACAATATTGACAATACTAAACTTTTGGATAACAATACTATTATGCATGCACTCTTGTCAATCAATGATTTGTAGACTTCTACTGGTGAATAAATTACCCCACATATTCACAGTACTGTACAGCATTGACATATGCAGGAGAACCTCAATTACCGACCACCTTAAAAATAAGGCCACAACTTCAAGCCCATCTTCACAACCTTCTTCTATATTTAACCTTACTTTTAAGATCAAGGCCACATGTCCGTGAAAAGTGTCCTAGATCACCTATATATCCAAACACTATTATTTAATAATCGGCTGTTTCACGGTATTTTACGCAGCATTGCTTGCACTATGTTATATGCTCAAAAACAATACTTCTTGAATTGTTATGTTGGTACTAATGTACTAAAAACAGTGTAAGGTCAATGTCCAACTTTTACAGTTAAAATAAGTTTGCTCCTTCAACTTGTAAGTTTATAATTATGCCATTTATGCCCCATATAATGGCTATTTTAGGCGTTATGCTGTAACATTCTAAAAATGAGAAAGTTTGGAGATCAAAATCTTACAAAGTAATAATCACATACCCCTTAAAAAGACCTGAAATTAGAACTGTATTATCTCTTCTGCATTTTGCTTTTTACTTGATATAAATCGGACAAAAAATAAAGAAAAACTGTTAAATACAACAAACTACTCTTACGTTATACTTTTTTGAAACTGAGCATCCTACCTTCATATAACTAGGTGTGGAATATTGCTTTTATACCATTTTTTGTAATTTTATTCATTAATACTTCAAAAAAATATATATTAAGGATGAAAAAAGAACCAAAAAGTTATCATAACGGATCAAATTTGAAAAAAATCATTTTCTATGTGAGGTGTTTTTCGAGACACTTTTTTTGTAGTGTCCGCAACGCCATAGGATTTCAGAAACTACTGTAGCTATTCCTGTACAATTATGTGTGTGAATAGACCTCATGTCCACAAAGACATAAACCAAAGGTTATAGCTTTGCTGCACCAACTTTTTGCTCGCCAACAAAAAACCTAACTTGTAGTGTCCGCAACGCCTGTAGTGTCCGCAACGCTGATTATTAAAATAGCATTTATCAGTCTTGTATTGTTGTCTTTTGGATCAAAAAGCTATTTACAATCAAAATTCAGATTATTTAGGCATTTTCATGTTGAAGAAATGTAAGTTAACTGCTTTCTAGAAAATAACAGTAGTGTAACAACCAACAGAATATAGACATATTTTACAAAAATATATTTGTATTTTCTCTTAATAAATTAGGTTTCAATTGATTTTGACAGTTTCTTGGGACTATTTGAACCTAATTGATAATTTTCATGCCCTTCAATAAAGTATTTTATTGTCTATCAATGATTATATATTTCTGCTTTTTCAATAAAAAAACATGTAGTGTCCGCAACATTTTGGAAATAACAAACATTTTTACTACTAACTTCTCAATAAATCTAAGTTAATATATTACATTCACTGTTGTTTAAACTTGTTAGGAAAAGTTTCCGTACAAAAATGTAGGCATAAGTATCAATTATATTTAATTTGATTTAATATCACATATCTTCAAAAAGTAAGAATTATATGTACACATAGATATAAAGTAGACACTTTGTCGTACATAAGCTTGCATTAATTTTTTTCTAGAACCATTTATAATCTATCAAATTTAAGGTAGTAAATAAGTTTTTTTTCTAATATGGCTAAAACATAAATATCATTTAGTCCATTTCTTTTGTCATTTGCAAGTTATGATTGGTGAGAATACAATATTGAAAAGACTCCAGATAAAACTTGCTTACAAACTCTTATCCATTTTCAAATATTCAAGGCCTAATTGTCTGGTTATTGGAGCCAATGAAAGTGTTCAAGATATTATATATTTACTAAAAAAAAAAAGATATCCTGTTTTTCACGAAGTTGATTGAGGATGAGGATCACAATAAAAATTATTAAGTAAGAGCTGGAAATGCAATTCTTGTCAGTTTTACACTATCCAGTAAGTAATGCAAGACAAGTCTGATTTTGCTGGGTATTAAAATTGTCCGATACAATATGCTCATTGATATCTCCATCAAGTTGGTGAGAATAGCTGTAAATACATGTATGTTCAAGTTGAAAAATGCTTATTAAAAGTTTTATTGATTCTAGGGACAAAAATCATTTTAAAGTGAAAGAAACTGGGACTGAATTTGCTGGTATTCAAACTTGTCCTTGATATTGAGCTTTTAATTTTCATCAATTTTGCTATTGATTAGAAGAAAAAGGTTCCAAGTACGAGATCGGACAGCCAAAATCTTCATGGCACCTGAATCACCCATACACCTTGGTGCTCCCATGATACAATTCTGCAGTCTTTCGAGAGTCTTTCGAGACAGGCATGTAAAATGTATCAATATCACAAATTAAATTTCATATAAGATCTATGTCATTTTGTTATTGGTTTGTACATTTACATATAGATGGCAGCTCCATTTATTTTCTTGCATATCATATAAATATGCTGTAGAAGACATAAACTCTATTGTCTTGCATACTATGTACAAAAAATTATTAACTAGGTAAAAAACATTACAAACAGTTGCTGGAATAAACAAGTTCACAAAATCATTTAGACTGTTTTTAAAATTGTAGTGTCTGCATCATTGTAGTAACCTAACAAACTATTTAATCTTATAATTAAAATCAATTTTATACAGTGACTTTTCATATCTGAAGGTTTATTAATTTCAATACTATAAAATGCTGATATTTTGGTAAAACATCTTTTAAGTGCACAGTTTGTATTTGTAGTTTATAAATTTACAATTTTGTAATTCAGGTCAAGGTGCAACTAATTTGAAACTTCTTTCCTGTATGTTATAAAACATAAAATAATGTATAATTACTAGTCCTCTTTAGTATTTATATGTCTGAACACATCTTTATCAACTTAAATTGATCTTTTTAAAAATAACTGATGCATAGATATATAGAGACAATCATGCTTACTGGTATCTAAAAT
This sequence comes from Spisula subtruncata, assembly GCA_963678985.1. Lineage (NCBI taxonomy): Eukaryota > Metazoa > Mollusca > Bivalvia > Venerida > Mactridae > Spisula > Spisula subtruncata. The sequence continues at coordinate 29,369,085 of OY787665.1, forward strand.
GTATGATCTTCAGTTTTAAAATATGTAGTGTCCGCAACGTTTTCATCTTATTCCTTGGATTGTAGAATTCCTGGTTATTTTTCCAACAGGAATGAAATAAATTGTAGTACTGTTTTTTCATATAGCAGATTTGTCAAAATAAGGTGACATTATTGATATAAGTCCAAAACTATTTACATGAACAGTTAAGGTTTTAAGTTTATTCAATTTTATCACATGATATGAAACGGCTGAAAATTCAATAATTTATCAATTTTAAATGTTATACTTAAAATTATTGGTGACTAATCTGTAAGCACTTTGGCTAAAGTGAAATCAAATGTTAGAAGCTTAACTTAGTCTATAATTATAAAAAAATTCTTATATAACACCATTTACATATATGTGCTCAGGACACATGAGAGCTTGGTATGTTGTATGCGATTTTGAGAAAACTAAATGAGATTACACAAAGATTTTTCAGACTTTGCACCTTTGGATATGGTATGTATGGAAAATTCACAAGCCATAAGGAATTAAACACTTTGAATTTTTGACTAATTTGTTACAGTTGTGTGTAAAATACCGTGAAACAGCCGAATATGTTTAAATAAGCAGTCTTGAACACTTTGACGGAGTTGTGACAAGTCATAGACAATAATGAGGTGGCCTTACCATTGAGGTGTAACTGTAAAGCCACTATTGTACAATGGATCAATCCAATATAAAAAAAAACTTGCGATAAAATCTGTTATTGCCATCAGAAAACTCAAATGCACTAATCATTTGACTTTGAAAAATGATTTATGCCAGTACTGAGTAAATATAGTACTCGACTGATCTACTATAATCAAAGAGACCATTGTATCAACATAGATAACAAATATATTGCCACTCCAATTTCGATAAAACAACCAATATAGTCTACTAGCTACTAGCTACGTATTATTTACGCTGATGGGCAATAAATTTGGCACACTACTTTGAAGGCACTTCAAACACTCTCGTATGTCTGATAGCAATGCTTATGTGATTGCATAATTAATAAATTATCCATGTGTGGTGTAGTTGACTCGTGAATATCACAGTACACTCTGTTCCAAGGAATACTTGCATACAATTTGTACATGTATATAACTACTAGTTTGTCAAATGTCCCGAGACAGAGACGGCACATCTTCGTGTCCAAACAAACTGGGACGTTCAGGTCTTCGCTTCGAACACCCACACACAGGCGAGTTGTTACCATATATGTCTGCTTGGTATCGGGAATGTTCCTGTTGATACCACCAGGTTGTTAATACTCCTATCTTGCACCATACACACCTTGTCATAAATGTAAACTCTGTCGTATCTGTAAAAGTAAACATCTTCAGTTAGAACCCTAAAATCATTTCGAAGGTTACCAAGTATCTAAAAACATAATTAAAAAGCAGCACTTGATTCTCAAGCGATTTTATTGACGTGATTTACTCAGTTCTTGGAAACTGGTTTGATCAGAAACCAAAGTGGTCGGTTATAAACTAATAAATTGATTGAATCCAATCCTACCCGGATCCTGTCATTTCAAGTACAAACAATTTTATAGGAGGGCATGCAAGAACAGTCATAAATCGAGTTCGTTATTGCACCTCTTTCTGTCAATTTAAACGGTTAAGAAAACTCAGGAAGTTTAAAAATATCAATTTATACATGTACTAGTATGTATTGGCGAACATAAAGGGAACAGCTTATGCCGCCAAGATAATGGGCAAACTAAGCAGATTAGTTAATGTTTTCCGCGTTCCAAGCACACCGCGACCTTCTCCAAATGGAATGAACACATTTTTTTAACGTATAAATAACATACATACACGTTTTTTCTTAAGGTCCAAATTAAATAACATGCGCTCCCAGATACAAGATACATGTACAACAACATAAATTAAATACTACTCACATGTGTCACGTGGTAGAAACTTATTCCCGCCAACATAAATATCACAACAAACCCTATGAACTGTACAACTCGTAAAAACTCCTGTAAATCAGAAAGAAAACGTATTACGATAATGATACATAAAACATGATTTAATGTGAAAGGCGAGAAAACTGAGTTCTATAGATGTTCAATTCCAGGCATGTTTCTTTTGTGCTTACATGCATTAACAAGTATGTAATCATCTGCAGACATTGGTTATACCACGGTCAAATTTCTAATCTGATATCGACCACAGTCCTCTGAGTCCGATGATCGCTGATAATTGGGCCAGACATCGGACGGCCATCGACCGGACATCGGTTAGCTGCCAAAGTATTCAACTTGTCAAGGTAAGGCTATTTTGTCACATGCATTACTACTCATTGACACGGTGCCAAGGCGTCGGCTTTACGTTGGATACACGGATATTGTCCGGCATCCGGGTAGATTTTTAGCCTTTGTAACTAACATGCAGATAACCGTTATTTTCTTTGTTAGATTAGCTTTTAGTATAACAAACTACTTCTGTAGCTGATTCCAGGAAAACTGTTCAACTGTTTGCCGTACATTGACATATATGTACATTGAATATGACAGTGACATAACTGGTTGCATTAACTCTGGACAAGAAAAACTTTCCAACTTATAGTTATACTGACCCATATTTTATCAGCAAAAATAATACACATGTACAACTGTTGTAAAGACTGTCCCTCTACTATTCTCCAACACCAGAATATCACCCACGTAATTGATGAATGTAAGTATTCTGATTGTAAAGCCTGAAAAAAAAACATAAGTCATATCCATGTATATTATTAATAACTGTTTTAAGATATATATTTTTGTATTGGTAAACATGGATTCAGTTGCTAAGTGAACGGAAACTCGCAAAACAAGTATTGGCCTGCACTGAAACACCCACGTGCAAATACTAAGTGGCGCATGCGGTGGCCTTGTAAAGACAAGTTGGGAACGTCGAAAACAGTGCGGAGCTGTAAGGAACATTATCCACTGTGCCTAGAGTACAGTATGATTCGTCTAAAACGAAGATTTGTGGTTAAAAACAACATAACGGAATAGTTCAAAAGTCCTGCATGTGCGTTATGGAATCAAATCAAAAGATATGCAAAAGTCAACCACACAACTGTTACGATTCTAGGCAGTTGTTGATCTTTAGCACGCTACAGTCGGTTAAATCCAATAAGCTCTATAGATCGCTGCCCAGGCTTTGGTTAGGAACATTATATAGCCTACCGGTGATTGTCTTATAATTAGTACACTGAAAGCGCCAACTTATTATTTGTGTAAGTAGCTTATTTTAGTAGCTTAAAGGCTCGGTTATCTGTTTGACCGCATATTGACCAAAGGTACAAGAAACTACGGAGTAAAATGCTAAAACGGTTTTCAAGATCCTGTGGGGTTCGGCAAAATGTAACATATCGAGGGCTCAGAACAAAACTATGGTAACTACATCAATTTATAGAGGTATATAAATAGTTGTGCACTGAGCCCTCGATATACATGTATAGGCTAATATTAGTGTATATCAATCAACAATTCCAAACCTAGATCTACATTAGTTTTTCTGAAAGTAAAACTTACTATAAGTTCAGGAGTGTCCACTTTAGCCATGAATACGTCTTCGTAATGCTGCGTGATCTGATCCCAGAGCGCAGACGACATTCCCATTTGTAGACCAAAACACAAACAGCGGAAAAATATAAATTGCTTGCTATAACCCGAATAATTTAATCTGAACACAGGCTTTTCAGTCACTAAATCTAACTTATCACACTTTTCGTCTGCTGTCCAAGGAAGTGATGCTGATGACGATGATGACGTCACTTCCGTTTGCGGTGGGCACTTCCACCATAACATGAAACAAACTCCGAACGAAAACACCAATGCACCGATTGTGTCACTAATAGAATCAAACCAGTACCCAAAGTTACTGTGATGTGACGTATACTGTTTATCTGCCGCTCGACTCCTATAAACGGTGCCATCGAAAGCGTCCAAAAATATTTTAATTTCAAAAAGTAATACTGCAATACGTCTGCTTTGTAACGATTCTGAGAAAACGATCTTGGCTGCCACACAAGCTAGAACCAAGTGAGTAAATGTTATCATGTTGGGTGTAATGAAATAAAATATTTTGCTAAATTTTGTAATTTCATTAAAATGTTCGGAAAGAGGCGTTATTATGTAATGCGTTGCTGGGTCCGACATAATGAGTTTCACTGAAAGGGGATGAAAAGGGGACCACGATTGTTTCGGATCCTTCTTTTCATTAATGAGATCAACTGACTGCAGTCTTTGGTAGAGGGCAGCATCCATGAAGATGAAGTAGCAGATCACTGTAGCAACGAATCCTGTCAGTATCAGACGCTGATTCTGTGAGATCGTTGTGGCAAGTTCCTGCATTTTGTTGATCTACTGGGAACCAAAATAGCAATATTTGGATCAAATCGTTTTTTTATCACATAAACGTTCACAGCAGTGTCACCTGAAATAGACAAATAAACATACTATGTTTTAGGAACAACAGTTTTTATTTGTAACAGTATTCTAATGTACCTCTGTTAATATGAACGAATACATTTGAGTATTAGTATACTCGTTCCGCATAACTGGCTTAGAATGAGAATGTCGTATGTGCCACGTACGACCTTATTAGACATAAGTAAAATCAGCATTACATGATGCTTCTTATGAGCCTATTTGCATGAAAATCGGACCTTGTCATGTTGACCAAACTGAAGTTGTAAGAGCTTGTTTTACCATACGTAAATTGCACATTTCAAACTATTTTTACTTGTCTTTTCAAATTCTCTTCCACACGTGTCCTTGCTAATTGATTAATACACATTGTTTTCTGGGGAAAATATACATGTACTAGATAAAATACATTACAAGAAAAACATATTTTTTATGATCAATTTTAAGTAGGTCGCTGAAGTTGGCGATGGAGAAATTACATTTTGAAAATTATAGGGACTTCAGAATACGATGATTATCACATAAGCACGTGACCCCAAGACAAGGCAATAATTATTGTGTGCGAAAATCCTTTTTGTCATTTATGCACTGCAGAGAAAGCACGGCATCATTTTTCTACCATTCATAATTATAAATTTATACATCATAGAATCTACATCAACTGTTCAGTGGTTGGTAACTAGCTTGGTACATTCATCATAATATACGAGCGTTTATAGACCTATTACTGACGACTATCATGTTACTTTTGGTAGATATAGAATATTATTCAGAAGAAAAACATACTGTGAAAAACAAAATGAAAAGAAATAACAACTCACGTGCGCCATGACGTCACAACGAAATAGGTGTGACGTTTGGCGCGCAACTGATATTGGCATATTATATATAATTCTAACACAGTCTATTTTTAGCACCGTGTAAACGTATAGGACTGTACCGTGGATAAATTTCCGGTATATCACAGTTTTTGCCGTACAACTTTTTGGCTTTTGAATTACCTCCCACGTATAAATAACGTTTTTTATGAATGGAATTTACGTCTTCGTTATCAAATGACGTCATGGATTTATGACGTTTATTTGGCGTCAACGTAAACGTGACGTTGTGCGAACTTTTATTTGCGTAGCGTTCTTTCTTAATTTATTTAATTTTATCCGTATTATTGCAGCAGCAATTGCATTTATCGATTCATTTTAGTTTTTATGAAATACATAGTATGGAATGAGCTCTAGTTATGCCTCTGTTTAAATGAAATGAGCAAAAAACAATAGTCCAGGGGTGGAGGTTTTATACTTTAAACAGCGGAAGTTGTCTATAGCAACACGACAAACAACGCATCACTCTGCAATAAAAATGAGTCCATATGAAATTGCGCATATTACACGTATTAGAATGCAAATAGATCTTAGTTTTCCGTGATATACCGGCCAATATATCACGGTTTGTCGTTCACATGCATAGTTATTAATCACTCAGGCCTACGGCCTTCGTGATTAATTCCTACGCATATGAACTCCAAACCGTGATATATTGGCCGGTATATCACGGAAAACTAAGATCTATTTCCTAATCATTATATTTTTTCTTAGAAGTGAGACATAACTTTGGTTCGTTGAAATTTTTGTCTAAATCTATAATTCTGTTTTTTAAAACCTTACTACGCATTTGTGTGCGTGGTTCAACATATTAACATACGAACCCACTTATAATAGAACCGAGTTAAACTGTATCCAGAAATAATCCGACGACGACGATGGATGAATGCATTGCAATAATGTCCGAACAATAATCGTCGTCTCGTCTCTATATCACATATTCCACTTTGTTTCTGTTTGATTTATAAAACTTCAAACAAGTAAACATTCGGATAACGCAAGTTAATACTTACGTTATATTCTGTTTTTGTTTTTCTCTTGTATTTGGGTAAGCCTAATTGTCGGCACAATCGTACGACCATGCACTCAAGTACGAATTAACACTGAACGGAACAGAACTGAATAATAATTTTTAATTTTAATCATACGAGGGATTACCCTGGCAGCTTAAACAAAACTTAATTATTACGTAAGGTTTGTTATTCGCACAAGCAAGTAAATGTGTATGAGGAATTATTATGCATTTAAATCCCTGCATTTAAGTTAACACTTGCATACAGCGGTCAGCAATTTTTTTAATTATGAAATGATTATGTTTTTCAAACTTTTATAATCTTTAAATTTTCGTCCAAACATGTCATACTAAAACACATCGTAACACCGCAGCGGTGACCGAGTGCTTAGCGCGTCCGTTTACGGAGCGGGAGGCGGTCGGTTCGAATCTCGGCGGAAGCCCGGTTGGAACTGATGAGATAATTTGGTGAGCCGCCAAGTAATTAAATTATGGTAACCGTAGGCCCATCTCTACCAGGCGCCTTGCAATACGAGCAGAAATTCTGGAGGTACTATACGCATGATAGATACGTAGATTCTACTAACTGTCTCATGATATTATGTCAATTGTGACTCGCCCTTTCAATAGGGATGACACTATAGTCCGAGAGCCCATCGACTTTTATTGCAACGAAGGAGGCCAAAAGAAGTTTGCACATATTTTGAAAGACTAATGCATATCCTATCAGAAAACCCATTTCTTAAGTGTCAAAGCCGTGACTACATAAGTTTTTCGTGCTATTGTTTACCATGAGGTCAATGAAAAATATTGACATTTGCTGAGGGGGGTAGGGTTGTGCTTATGCTTACAGGACAGACAAAAATGAACTTAAATGTGAAACGTTTTGCGCAAAAGGTAGAATATATATTGGGGCATATGATAAAACTTAAAAATCAAAGAATCGCACGGGCAGATAGGAACTAAATAGGGGTCAAAGGTCAATTAACTTTTAAAATCCATCATATTAATGATATCTTGTCCGTACAGTTTTTATGTAAAATTCCGTGATTCTTGAAATTTGATAATTTGCACATAATTTTAATCCTTTAGGCATACTTTATTCATAAAAATAAATATTTGGTTCAAAAATAAGTCTAAGTGCACGAGATATTGATTTTTTATCATACTGGTAGCATCACAAAATGGCTACTTTGTCGATGGCATGGTTACGCTTATAGCTACCATTCATTTACTTATCACTTTAGACAGATAATTTTTGCTCAATGGGTACATACATGACATGCCCTCTTGATGGTGCAATGTTCAACGTAAAGAGGTCAAGGTCAAATATGATATTAAGGTTAAAGGTCAAATACGTAAAAACACCAAAAAATGTATTTAAATGTGCAATAATTTAGTCATTTTATTTTGCTTTTCAATGCAAAAAGGCATGTTTTTGTCATCACTTGGTGATCAGCTTCTACGAGGGTTGTCCCAGTAAATCGTGTACTTTGCAAATAATTTTCTTATTTGGCGTCACACGATTATGATGTTTTGTAACTACCTTTATGAATTCATAGTTGATCTGAATCAAGTCGAAAAAATGAACGGATATGTGTATTATGCATATTATCGGTGATTACCCAACCCCGTGTACGAAAATGCGGCGCAACCCATAAAACGCGCCGTGGTTCATTTAACGAAACTTCAATAAAGTTGTAATTCTCATATTTCCAATAAATTATTGCGCATAATTTTCACGTCTGCATTATAAGGGCTGTCCGTTTAATGTCATCACAGTAAATTCCAAACCAATTTCATTATTTGTGCGAGAAATACGCATGTTTGAATAGCAATACTAAAAATAAAAACGTGCGAGAATTGTGACGTCAGCAGAGGAAACAACCGTAGAATCACAGTACAATTTATGTTTTTGGTTGGAATGCCGTCAAAAAATAGTTTGAGACTCTAAACTATACGGACGGATATACAGTAATGTATCTAGAACACATATGCATGCATGACGACGAATATTTAAACATGTTTGGAACATCAACGGGTTGTATTTTCCCCTAATCATACGTGTCTTGCACCACAGGGCTTTCACTCTTCTCGCAGTAGAAGGGATATGTTCGAGCTAGGTTTTATCCCACCATGAGGGTTGGTTGATTCGATCAGACAGCTTTTCTATGGTGCATTCGATTGTGGTTGGTTTGCAAATGCGTATCAGCAAAAGATTAATGCTATCGTAGGCATGTTAAATGCAAGAAACAATAACTTAAGATATAGAGAAAAATCGTTCCGCGGTATGACGTTCTTACGTTGACGTCACTGTGCGCCGCACTTGCATACCACGTGTATTAGTAATTTAAGCTGACAATTAATTTCTTGATAGATTTCAATAAAATTCCGGATACCTTTTAAGAACATATTCATTAATCATCAGTGAAAATTTGAATCGGAAGGTTTGGATACTTTTTGTGCAGTAAGCAAAGTGCACGATATACTGGGACAACCCTCGTATATACAACAAAAATATGGTAAGTAATCTATAATGCCCATCCCCATCTTTGAAGAGGAGGTATATTGCTTTGCACATGGCGGTCTGTCTGTCGGTCGATCGGTAGATCAAATGGTTCTCGTTCAATAACTTAAGAATGCTTTGTCCTAAGATCTTCAAACTTTTTATGGAGGTTACCCAGCAACAGTAGATGGCTCATAATGCTTTTAATGTCAGTAGGTCAAAGGTCAAGGTCACATTGAACTTTCAGTTTCCCGACCAGAGGGCTGCCATGAGGTAAAAAACGTGAAAATTCTCAAAAGTCTCTCTTTAGGAATGAGTATATTTATCAGTTTTGTTCTTTTTAAAGGCACAGCATGTATTCTTATTATCATATACATGTACTTAACTCTATAATACGAATAAACATATTTTATTCAACAGAATCGTGAATATTTCTGCGTTTGAAGACTCTGCAAAGAGCCTTCGGTACGCATACATGATATTACTAAGCAATGCATGTGTACACATATTAATGTTTATGTACTGATCATACAACATGTTAATCTTAATCTTAAATCTTCGGATTAACCTTGCCTTTGATTGAGGTCAGTATCTCAACGGTCAAGGTCACTGTGACATTTACCATTTCCGGTTATTGATCTGTCATATGAGCATACTTTTTTTACAACATAACTTGTTTAAAAGGAATAGAGGAAAACAAAAAGTTTCTTTTAAAGGCCAATGTCAAACATAAGATATAAAAGTTAGACTGTATAGAAAAATAATATATTACTGTATACTCATTACAAATATCTAGTCGGTATATGCTGAAGTATATATTCTTGCATATAGTACTAGTATATGACTCAATAATTATTTGAATAATTCTTTATTATTTTTTAAGGTATGACATAAAAACAGGGTTTTATTCTTTAAAAGGATACAATCTTTTAACATACAAAGTCCTACTGCATCTTATTAATTTCAGGCCCAGTACCAGTAAATTCAGACATGTCTGTCTCTATGGGTATCGTTTAGTGAATCTGTTTAGTAACATATGCTGGTGACAGCAAACCGTTGACCTATGAAAACGTTCATGATGTATTATGTAGAATTTCGCACTCAGACAAGACATAAGAAATCCATCAATATTTGCGAGAACTTGATAGAATCAGACATGGTTGTACCTGTCGGTTATGAGTATCTGTAAAGGTTTTAGATGGTGCCTGTACTGGAAAATAGCTGTAAATGACGGTTGTGAGTATCCATTAGGACTGGTATGCAACACGCTGTTGTGACCACACAGAGTGTAATAAATAATAATAAAATAATAACCCTTACGATAACGAATGTATGACCTAATAGTTGTGAGTATTTACCAATACTAGGAATTCGAGTTCATGAAGTTAATCTACAAACAGAAACACCTATTACTATGGGAACCATTGACAGCTAGATACCAATATAAATTGTGATAGTGGGAACCCACTTGCAATAGGTTGGATGTACCTAATGGTGATGTGTACCTAATAAGACTAGAAATATATGAACAAGGTGGTCGTAAGCACTGAAAATGTTAGTATTTAGTGCTTTAGATGCCAATAAAGTTCAGTGATATCTCTTCTTGTTACAACGTAGTAGTCATTAGGACGGGAAATAAATGTTTCTGGTAGTTGTCCGTAATAAATTGTACCAGTTATGTATTTATCTAGTGGACGAGAATGCTAATTTTGACCAGCAATATGTGTACATGCTGGTGAAATTTGGTCGTTATGAGTACCCAATACGACCAGGAATATATACATGTGCATAATTGTATGGTGGCAGTGAGCACCTCAAGAACAAGCAATGACTGCTTAGTGCCTGGGAGTACTATTTCAGACCACTAATGCCTGTAAATGGTGGTTGTGAGTACCAAGTATGATCCGGATTGCATAAACATGGTGATGGTAAATACCCACTGGGACTGGGAACGTATGTACCTAGTAGTTTATATAATACCTTATTAGATAAGGAATGACTGTACACAGTGGTATTGAGGACCCACTAGGACGGAAAGGGCTACCACTAACGTTTGAACATGGTGGATTCAAGTAGCATATAACACCAGAAATACATAACATGTTAGCTGTTGGATCCCATTAGGACTAGGGGCGTATGTACCCATTTCGTTATGAGTACCTAATGAGACCAATGTTGTCTATACATGGCGGTTCTGCGTACCCCATAGGACAACAAATGATTGCAACTAGAAGTTGTGTATTCCCAAACAGACTACTACTGTCTGTACATGGAGGTTTTGGATAACAACTAGAATAACGAATGCATATACCTGGTGCTTCGAGTCCCAACTAGGACTAGGACTGGATGTACCTACTGGCGATAAAAACTCCAAAGGTTTTGAATCCCCAAAATTGTGTGGAAGGAAGGTACATGGTTGAAGTGAAAACTCAACCAAACCACTAATGTCAGTTCATGATGGTCGTTAGTACCACCTAGGACTGGGACTGTATGTGCCTATTCCTTAAGAGTACCCAATACGATCAGGAATGCCTGAACAAGGTGGTTTTAATACTAAAATGGACAAATAGTATATGGACCTTGTGGTTATATGCACTCAACAAGACCAGGAAAGTGTGCACAAAGTAGTTTTGAGTACCAACAAAAAATCAGTACGCATATATCGGGTGGTCATGGGTACTCACCAGGACTAGGAATGGATTTGTTAGTAGTGGCAAAGTACCCAAAATGACCAGAAATGTCCATATATTGTAAGTGCTTAATGTCCTATAGGACCAGAAAGGGGGTCGTGAGTACAACTAACTAGGACTACGTGTAAGAATGGATGTCCGAAAAGTGCCCAGTAAATCCAAGAATGACTTTACAAGGTGCAGAAGACTATACATATATGTATATAGTCAATAGATCGAAATTACATGCTGCTGGTTGTTGTATCGCATCATAAGGAGTTTGCAAATATTGGTGAGTAGTCAATAAGACAAGAAATGGCTGTGCCGGGTAGTTGTGAATGTCCGGTTGGAGCAAGCACGCTTGACTTACCTGATAGAATATGTGGAAAACACTAAGTAATTAATATTATACTTGGTGTTAGTGTGTACTAAATTAGAACAGGAATAACTGTAAGTAGTGGTTTGAGCACATATAGAGGCTAAGAATATATAAACATGAGAGTGGTTAATACCAAATACGACCAGGGGTGGTGGTGGCTAGTGCTTATTATGTGTCTAATGACTTTCGGAATTATTGTGCCTGGTGACCTAAGTCAAGTATGGCACGGTTATTAGCAGTGTTGTTTCACTTTCTATGGTATTTTGCTTTAAACGTAAAAACCAAAATGGACAATACTGATATTGTTTTACCTCATAGCGACACTTAGCCAATGGGTTATATCTTATGAAAGTTTTTGTTGGGGTAGGTTAGTCGGTGACACTTCTTTTTACTGACATACAAATGCATTGGGCCACTGATAGGTCTACTGGATAAATGTACATTATTTGTATTAAACAACGAAAATGTATGAATACTTAATGTTAACATGCCCATATAACCTCGCATCAGTGGATTTTAAGGATGTTTTCATTTATTCGTTTTCAACAAGATGATTTGGAAAACATGTATGCTCCCATGACAGACCAATAACCGGAAATAGTAAAGGTCACATTGACCTTTGACCGGTTCAAAAATATATTTTAAGATAAACATGATCAGTACATAAACATTGATATGTATACAAATGCATTAGTTATATCATGAATGAGTACCGCAGATCTTTGCAGAGCAGTGATAACAAAAACTAATATGCATGATTCTGTTGAATAAAATATGTTTATTCGTATTATAGAGTTAAGTACATGTATATGATAATAAGAATACATGCTGTGCCTTTAAAAAGAACAAAACTGATAAATATACTCATTCCTAAAGAGAGACTTTTGAGAATTTTCACGTTTTTTACCTCATGGCAGCCCTCTGGTCGGGTAACTGAAAGGTCAATGTGACCTTGACCTTTGACCTACTGACATTAAAAGCATTATGAGCCATCTACTGTTGCTGGGTAACCTCCATAAAAAGTTTGAAGATCTTAGGACAAAGCATTCTTAAGTTATTGAACGAGAACCATTTGGTCTACCGATCGACCGACAGCCAGACCGCCATGTGCAAAGCAATATACCTCCTCTTCAAAGATGGGGATGGGCATTATAGATTACTTACCATATTTTTGTTGTATATAGAAGCTGATCACCAAGTGATGACAAAAACATGCCTTTTTGCATTGAAAAGCAAAATAAAATGACTAAATTATTGCACATTTAAATACATTTTTTGGTGTTTTTACGTGATTGACCTTTAACCTTAATATCATATTTGACCTTGACCTCTTTACGTTGAACATTGCACCATCAAGAGGGCATGTCATGTATGTACCCATTGAGCAAAAATTATCTGTCTAAAGTGATAAGTAAATGAATGGTAGCTATAAGCGTAACCATGCCATCGACAAAGTAGCCATTTTGTGATGCTACCAGTATGATAAAAAATCAATATCTCGTGCACTTAGACTTATTTTTGAACCAAATATTTATTTTTATGAATAAAGTATGCCTAAAGGATTGAAATTATGTGCAAATTATCAAATTTCAAGAATCACGGAATTTTACATAAAAACTGTACGGACAAGATATCATTAATATGATGGATTTTAAAAGTTAATTGACCATTGACCCCTATTTAGTTCCTATCTGCCCATGCGATTCTTCGATTTTTAAGTTTTATCATATGCCCCAATATATATTCTACCTTTTGCGCAAAACGTTTCACATTTAAGTTTATTTTTGTCTGTCCTGTTCCCATAAGCACAACCCTACCCCCCTCAGCAAATGTCAATATTTTTCATTGACCTCATGGTAAACAATGGCACGAAAAACTTAGGTAGTCACGGCTTTGACACTTAAGAAATTGGTTTTCTGATAGGATATGCATTAGTCTTTCAAAATATGTGCAAACTTCTTTTGGCCTCCTTCGTTGCAATAAAAGTCGATGGGCTCTCGGACTATATACTAACACAAAGTTTGTATCATAGTTCTTTATTTGGATATATCGTTACGTATTTAGAATATAAACATCTTTAAATATCTTTAAAATTATTCATAAAATTCTGTTGTCATTGTAATTATTAACAATACATTACAAAGTTTATTCGAGTTTACTGCCCTTTCTTGTAATAAAAGGCGGTTTAGTGATCATTTTTACCGAACTTTATAGGCTACTAACCAGTGCGTACTAAATTACCCTTTCACCAGGAACCAGCAACTTCCGATTAAATTACATGTAGCGTAATTACAGTATGTAATTTAGTTAATACTCTCATTAACATATTTAGAAATAGTATCAATTTCCATAATTATACACATTTGTGTAGAAACAGAAATGAATTGTTTTATGAATACTTGTACATGTATATCACAAAATCATACTACTAATGAACCTTGCCAATAAGTTACCGATAGTACATAAAACAAGCCCTTTCCTTTTTATTGCTTAACTGTAGGGTTAGGACCCGGTAAACCACAGGCCTACGAAATTTTATCACAAACTACAGTTTTGATTTCCCTAATTGTTCACACATTCAATATCAGTCTGTTATACTGAATGGATGGAACTTTGGGGAAGTCAAAACTGTAGTTTGTGATATAATTTCGTAGGCTGTGGGTAAACCAATGAAGAGAGCTGACCCATAGGGACTTAATCTAGATGGTACGAATCCTTGTGACACTGTGAGTACTAGTACCCATGGTTGCATTGACTTAAGCTGATGGTTAACATGCGTGGTACCCTAACGGACAACGGAAGTAGATATATAGGTCCATTGGTACGGACATAGCAAACAATTCATACGATCTTAAATTGTATATGTGTTCGACAAAATTAACTTGCACGGTTCTAGTAGAAATGTGACAAAGGTGTGAGTCACGAAAAAACTCAAATGTTGCAAGTGTGATCGTATCTCATACACCACACACATAATTCAATTTTAACATTATGCAAATTGTCACTATAATGTAATACATCAGAATACATCGCTTTACACACACAAAGGAAGACAAACGTTGTTTCAAATAGCATGCTTAACATTTGTTATGATTCAAGTACGATTAGATGTTCAACTTATGCCTCGGGGCCATTGAACTAGACACATTTTTACAAACAGGTACATATTTATCATGTCAGTGTGACCTAAATATCTCCGTCTGCAATCAATGTGTTTTGTGTGGTTACGGCATTTTAGTTACCCCAGATAAATTAACCCCTAAGATTTTGCTCTCATTTGCTCGTATCTTGCACTAGAGAGGAGAGATAATGGAAGAATTCATCACGAATAGTTATCATGGACACTAACTGTTGGTGAATGAACTTGAAACTTTAAATTTAGAACTCGCCTTAAGCAATGTGAAGAAACTGGCTATACCGAATCCGATCAGCATGTAATTATACGCATGTAGTTGTACATCGTATATATGCTTTAGTGTTACGCTGGACTCGTAAAAATACATGTGTTTAACCGATGGAGCAAAAAATGAGCTTAAATGTCTTTAAAACATGAAGATTAATAAATCACACATATATTAACTTTTTGATTAGCTGGTAGTTTGCTTCATCAGGTAGGCCTACATGTTTACGAGCTCTATAAGTTGTGATGCAGTTTGCTACCTATAGTATGACAGCCACAACACACAAGTTCCGTGTACATTGATAACGTACATGACTACAGGAGAATTTAAAGATACGAAATCGTACTTTTCAATTGATACACTCCCATCACCTCACTTAGATATGAGTGGTCGCCACTCCCAGGGTACTGTTTTATCAAAGCCCTTGCGTTAAACGCACTTTTAGTAAATTGGTCAAATGTCATATAAAAGCCCTCTCCTTTTTGCAAAACGATTTTTTTACTAGCAATTTAACCATTCGCAAAAATCTGAGTTGCAGTTCCGAAGTTACCGTCCAAGTTCACACTAACATAGTTGAAATAACCAATAAAAATGATACATGATCCGTTCATAATAAATTTCTTTGTTCTTTATTTGCATTTTAGAGTTTAGAGAGATCTAATCGTTTAAGCACAATTATAATAAAGTTCGATATTGTTGCGCATGTTTGCAAGTTTTCGTATTTCGAAAACTATAAAACTAAATTTTATTTATATTTAAAAAACACACTTTTGCGAAAAAAAATCTTTGTCAAAATGCATTCATGGCATTTAGCAATGAACTTTATTCTTTCATTTTCTCGACGAATAGTGTATTAATATGAGAAATATGTTCTTTCACATACAATACAAAATGAGTTACATCTTACATCATGCACATGCTTATATTATTATGCTAAAATTAAATAGTTACATCTTTCTTGTTGCGTCTTTACATTTGCTTTAACTGATATTATTAGAGGGGTGTGCGTCCAAATACATGCTTATTTATTATTTAATAATGCAGATTTAACATAAAATAGAAAATTTACACATAAATGCACAAAATAAACTATATTAAAATAAATTTAAAAATCTACACCAACCTAAACATGTGTACATTCCTTAATCCGTTTATATCAACTTGTGAATAAAACTCTTCGTCAAACAATCTTATCAGTGTGTCAAGTCGTAAACTTGTGAGTTTGTTTCAACTGCTTTGCATTGAGATTATACTCAGGTTGTATATGACAGCATGGAGTACGCACATGCACATGTATAACGTTAGTATTTACATTATACATTTACTCCCCTTTGAAGCGCGGTGATCGTAAACAATGTACCGAGCTGATTCACTCAAGCGACACGATCGTACGATGTCTAGGTCGCATGATCGTATGTTACCGGAGTATGGTTTAGATACATATATTACGGACACGGTTGCTGTAAGATTCAGGGCATATATTAAACCGACACGGTTGCTGTAAGATTCAGAGCATATATTAAACCGACACGGTTGCTGTGAGATTCAGTGGTTGTCATAAATGATTAGACACATAGCGAATGGTGCATTTCATTGTTTGTTTGTTTATTCGTTTTAACGCCGTTTCTTACGGTTTCCCGTTAGGGCCATGGCGGTATTGCCATAAAAAAGTCGATGATGAAAAGTCGATAGTACGATGATGAAAACTCGAAAATACGATGGTGAAAAGTCGATAGTGCGATGATGAAAACTTGAAAATTCGTTGGTAAAAAGTCGATAGTACGATATTGAAAAGTCGATAGTACATCGTACGATAGTGAAAAGTCGATAGTACGATAGTAAACAGTTGATAGTACGAAACAACGATAATACGATAGTATTATACTGGAACACTTTAAAAACGCACCACATATGAAATATCGGTTTTAGTGATGAAAACGTAAACCTATGGTTATTGAATTTCTAATTATTAATCCTCATTTAATTCACAACGAGTTGTATGATTTTTATGCCATTGTTACGAGTTTGAAATAAATTTTATTACAGGTAACAGAGTGACCTATAAAAGTGAAAGTCGCAATTTCGAAAGCAAGTATAGGATCCTGCTACAATGATACATGTATGTAGTATTTCCTCCCCCAGAATAATTTTAATTACGTAATAGGATAGAAATTATGTTCGAAGTGATGTTTCCCACCATTCAAGCAACGCCTAACTTGAATTATAAACGTTATGTGGCTTTCGCTGCCTGATAATGTCATAACGACTGAGTTCAGTCCAGATATGTTTAGTGTGCGAACCTATGATTTGCATGATTTCAAAATGATCAAAGTGGTATTATTAGCGGATCTTTACTGTACCATTAGAAAATATTGTTTCTTTTTTTTTCAATGTGTAAACCAACAGTGTACAGTTTAAAGGTTAAGACCATGTCACACAGTGGCAAGTTCGGGCTTCGAGTTCTGTACGAGTTGTTGCGAGTTATAACTCGCCTAAATGTGCGTGAGTTGGTCCAGTACGGTTTTTAAGGCAACATTTGTTCGAGATGTTAAAATGAACATTGTGACACAAGAGCCATGTGTTTGAAAACCACAACATGTGATTTATGACCAATAAAATAGAAACCATCTGTCATACCTGAACCCATTAAAAAAATTGGTTGGCCAATTATGTTACAAACACAGAAAATAAAAATATTATTAATTATAAATACAAAACCCTACATATGTAATTAGTATAAATCCAGTATTTTCGGGCATATTGAAGACTGATCCAGAATTTAATGGCCATATTCATTTAGAGCTAAGAATTTAGAGGGACACAGTTAAAGTGCAATCTTCGTGATACTGCACTTGCTCAAATACCAAGTCAACCTAAACCATTTTAAGATGCTAAGAAGATTTAGCTATTAAGGGGTTATGACCCAATTCATACGTCACACACAAGCTTAGGGGCAATAAGCATGTGCAACCGAAAATTCTTGACAATATGCACAACTCGGTTTTAATAGTAACACGCATTGATGTGAAGTTTCATTAAAGTGACTTAGTCTAACCAGAGGTTATTGAGAACAATTTCAGCTACTCTTACTTTTGACCATAAAAGGGCCATAACTGTGGCTATGTCAACAATTTGACAGATGTCCAGTACAAAAAACGCTGTCTCACATAATTTG
The DNA here is from genome assembly GCA_963678985.1 of Spisula subtruncata. NCBI lineage: Eukaryota > Metazoa > Mollusca > Bivalvia > Venerida > Mactridae > Spisula > Spisula subtruncata. The sequence goes on from OY787665.1 coordinate 29,387,546, forward strand.
TAAATTTGTTTTTAGCCAATTGCAATGATGTATAGAGAAATAGCATTTCAAATTTTAATTCCATTGATGCTTTAATAAGTAAAAGGTCCCTGAGGGGCCAGTGTCGCTCAGCTGACATAAAGTGGGAGTGTTAAGATCATCAGCCCAGCATTTGACCAAACTTGCCAACTATAAGATGTGGAGAAAATTAGTTTGACCAAATTCCATGAATATTAGATGGTAACAAGGTTCCTTTAAAGATTGTAGGTGGGATGACCCAGTGACCTAGTTTTTGACACCATGTGATCAAGATTTGTACTTTGCCTAGATTTTATGGAGGCTAAATATCAATACTAACCCTCCCTTCCAGAAGCAGCTGACATCTTCTCCTCATGTGCATGCAAATTGACATTATTGTCCAATTTTTATGGAAGGTACCGTACATCGAACCTGTAACGCTTGTCAGTTGGTTACAAATCCCTGGCACTAACCACTAGGCCAGGATTTAAGTTTAAGTGAAACATTAAGAATACTTTATAATAATTTCAGAATACTTATTTATCAAAGAGCGTAAAAAAAATCTAAAATTATGGTCAATTTTTAATTTTTGACATTTCTTACAAAGTGAGAAATTGTGACAAAGAGATCTCTAATATTAATAGTGATTCAATTATTGTTCTCTTACAACCCTTAATAATCATTTATCCTAATTTCAAATACCCAATGTGGTATTATAACTCATATAAGGGGAAGCAACTACGATAGGAATTTACAACTTCGATATACAAGTGTATAAGGTGTGCAAAAGGCTATATAATTATATAGGCACCCTATCTGTGCTGGCACTCGACTCCCTTTGTGCAAAATAATGAATTTGGAGGAATCCGGTCGATAGGAGCGAAAAGAAATTCATGTTTTTCGCCAAATACAGATCTGTGCTTATAAAACGATATACTACAGAACAACCCAATGAATGTTGTTGCAATTGTTTTACCAGTTGCCACAAGTTCAAACTAAGATGGAATGTTGACCAGGGTCCTCATTCAAATGAACAGGCAGCCATGTTTATGACACGTAAATATTATTGTTCGTCAATGTAGGAAATATCTGGCACCTCAGATGTAAAGTCTTTGAATCTAAAAGCTTTATATATATGGCTTCTTTCATCAAATTACGTTTAAACACCCTACTTTCAGTTTCGTTGTGGCACCGGATCCCTTTAAATTCTGGCACCGAACCCCTTTCTGTGCGTTGTAGCTGACTGGCACGTAAACCGTCTGTACATATAGATGTGCTTACGTTCAAAATGGTTACTCTATGTCACTTTCGTGAACGGATTATAACGTTGTCACTGATCGTCGGATTTTCGAATAGTTTGGCACATATCATCTCCCCGACAGTTACTGACTGTGCTACATCACGTCGTGACTCGAGTATAATAGAACGGTTATTTGTTAATTTTGGTATCACCTTATTTTAGCGTATGGGACGGTTAGGTTAGTATTTAGTCCAAGTACTTCCCCTTTTTCTATAGGTCACAAACCACTAAATAAATTTGTTCTTTAGCTCAATGTAAAGTGACAATAGTCAGTCCCAGGTTGATACATGTTAAAGTCTATGGCCAGGTGGCAGACATATATCAATGAAATGAAGGGGCTACCAGCTTTAAGAAAATACAAAAAAAACAGGGGGTCACGTATCATATAAGAAAAATTTTGTCCGTCCAACGCGGTGAACATATTTTTACAGGCGCGCGGACCGACCAAATCCGGGTTTTACCCTACCCTACTTTCGCTTTGGTTTTTTGGCCAAAATCTCAAAATATGTAAAATAAAACAGTTTCAATACATCACATACATGTATACAAAACCTGTAAACCCAATTAGATGATTCCAGTTCCACCTTGTCAAAGCATACTACCATTTAAACACAATCACAAGTTTATTTAGGGACTATTTGAGTATCCTATTTTGGTTTGCAGAGGCATTTAGTGGTTTGTAACCTATACAAAATGTCTCTTTAGATACGAGCCATCGGGTAGAAAGTCATTGGTTAACCTTTACTTCATTACTTGGTTACTACCTCGCTACACAAGAGCCCGCCATATGAGAACCGTGAGTACCACAAATGGATGTCTGAACCATGTACATGGTACAAATGTATTTATAAGTAAACCCCAAGGATACAAAACTGCTTTATATAAAAGAAAAACAAGACTATTATGTGATATGTATGTATAGTATTTTTTTGTATATACATATATTTAAGAACACTGAAACACAAATATGATTACAATAATAATGATAACATCACTAAGGTGTTTGCTATAGTTCTAAGCACTTCAAATGTTTAACAATACATTAATAACAATGATAGCATGCGGCAATCATTTGAACCCTGGAAATACGCATACAAAACATATTCATGAGTGTAAGGCTCCATGTTACGGTTTTAGCTTACGGAATCTCACTGACAAATTCAAAAACGTAAACAAATGCATGCACAAGACTATAGATATAACACGCAAAAGCATAAATTACGTGCCAGTCCATTGTTAGTTTATTTCAAGCAGGCTTATTGTTACATTCTTTGTAACAACCCAAAGTCCATATTTACAGCAAGCGGTGAAACATTTAATGTTGGTAACGTATTGTTTATTGGCATGCTCCATTCTGACGGTGATAAGGAATGTCGGGATTGAAATACATTCTGAAAGTCTTGTACCGATCCTGTCTGAGTGGTTCCGCATGACGTCATATCACCGGAAGTTGAGCCGCCATGTTTCACAAAGCGACACTGTCCCGTTCTGAATGCTGCTTCTTCTGTTACTGGCGCGGTCTCATTAAAGCGACAAGATGTTGGAAACTTGTTTAAAGGATTAACGAATGCGTTTGTAGTAATATCGTTGTCGTCTTTGATAGAATTATCATCTTCTGATGAATTGGTATCTTCACTTTTACTGGAATCTCTTCTTTCTTTGGCACGTCGGTTTTGGAACCAAATTTTTATCTGAAAAAAATAGAATACGCTTTTATGTCATAAAATTTAACTTGAAAATCAGACTAGTGAAAACAATGCAGAAATGAAATGTCATAATGATTCAGCTTACTGATTCAGATACTGCCCAAAATCGCATTATGAAAGCACAGCAAATACGTGATATTTTCATGTTTGTTATGTAAATTACGTTGTGAAGTCAAGATCTTGCAAAATTAAGTTGAATGCATGTTTACCAAATAATAAATATTTGAAATGTACCTGTCTGTCTGATAAATCTAGTTCCTTTGATAATTCTGTTTTTCTTTTCAATGAGATAAATTTGTTATCATCATACGCCTGTTCAAGTCCAATCCTCTGTTTCTCTGTATAGACCACTCTATATTTATCTCTGGTTCTCGTCATACCAGCCGCTGGTTCCGAGCGCTTTCTCCAGTAAAACGGATGGCTTCGGTTTTTATCGATGGTTTGTGCTACACAGTGTGGATTGGTTCCTGGCGTCACTGTAGGATTACAGACGTCTTGTAGTGTTTGTAATGGAGCAAGTTGTGATTGTACTGGTTCCCGGGTTCTAGAGTATAATCCTAACATATCTTCATACATTATCTTCTGTGCCAAATTGGAACCAGCAGTGGTTGTAGATAATCCACTCATTCCAGGGTAGGAATGTAAAGGTGATATAAAATACCTGTCATACTGTCCAGGTTGATACATCGGTTCTTGTTGAGAAGGAAATGTAGACTTTGTGACGTCATCATACGTAGTTCCGGTGTGAGCAGTACGTCCCATGTATGGATGGTATCTTCCAGGATTTGATGTTCTCCTATGTTGTACTGCTCCAGTGCATTGTCCGTCGTCATATTTTCTAGTGTATCCAACATCAAAATAGTTTGCAGTCGCCATTCTCAATAATTATACCCGGTCACAATAATAAAGATATAAATGAATAAGAAATAATAAAATGCAACCAAGTAACTGGTATTTTTTAAAGAGTTTTTGCAAAGAAATATATCACATTTAAAGTTTTACAACAGAATGCAACTACTCGAATTCTGACCATAATTTCGGATTTCTGTTCTTATATAGTATTTTAGTTGTGATAAAATCTTGGTCATAATTAGGTTGGTATCAATTAAAACTTTTGTCTCACACGATAACGTACTATTATACAGTCAAATAAGTTTCACTTCAACCAATTTACGATTTAATTCAATTTCTACGATTTTACGGTCGATTAATTTACTGTAGGCGATTAAATTGGACGATGATATTGTAGTATATCGATGATCGATAGATGGGTCTTTTGACACACCGATTATTGGTGCGCAAATTGCATGTAAGAGTATTGATAATTAGATAGACGCTTAATTGCCAATTAGCTGTCTGCTCATCGAAAACTTTTGTTATGTAGTAACTTGTAATTTACCTTTTAATATAACTGCGAATACACGTTACTGATTGTTAAGCTCAAACTTAAAACGATATTTAGACCACAATAACGGCAAGTGTGTTGTGTTTCATCCAAATACCTGCACAAGTACCACGCGTACTAAAATATAAATAAATATATGTCGGTATCATGTATATGATATTATCATCTAAACTATGATTCAAGTAACGAAATTTTGAAAGCTTTTTATGTGCATGTCAATATTTTAATCATTGGAATATTAATAATTTCAACCAATTTGGAAAATATAAAGTAGCCGTATGTAGTTTGTTTCTGTACCGATATCGATGAAACATTCTGAGAGGACATATGTTAGGTTTTCTACGACATGTAGAATCCCTAACAGCAAATCCTTATTCACCAACATAGCAAGCCTGAAACTCAGACTTAAGACTTACAGTTGACAACCTTTATAATCACTGCCATTTCCTTGCAATTCGATTTAACCATGTGGAATTTTATTTGATTATTTGCTGTTGCCCACTGAACAGGTGTACACATTTTTATCAAAATTGGAACGGTAACAAGACGAGAGCGAAAAGAGCATTTTGGCAAAATAAAGTCTAGGTCTGATTTTAGACTTTGGTGAATAATGGTACAGGTGTGCCTTTTTCAGCAGACGGATTGAACCTGTTATCCACTCGAATGCAACCAATTCGAAGTTTTTTCACATGGTGCTGGAAAAACGGTCCATCTATTGTGTCTTATATTCCACGGAAATTATATTCACCATAACAGACGTGTAGCATAAATAACTGCCGTACCCAACTCTGTGAAGCAAAAAACAACAAATGACAGTGCAATAATAATTTATAGTTTTCACATGCTTTGTATTTTTAGAGCAAACACTCTATCCAATCCCCGCGTGCAGAAATTACTCGATAACTTTGACAACAAATAGATAGACAAGTAGTTGACCTTCAATGATTATGTTACTTCTATACCTGCAATCAATGTGTTTTATAAATGCGTCATTGTCTTTTCACAAAAACCCACATAAATAACATTGAACGGCTGTAGTCGGGAACACGTTCGTACCATTTTTTTTTCGTTTTTGGTCCCTTTTTACCCAGCTGTTATATAATCACATCAAATTGGTGATAACCCTTCTCAACTACCCATTCCTTTTCGGTAAAAGTCACGAGAAGATTGTGAGTAATTATAGTTCTGAGAAACTGAGTTATAGCGCAGATTATGCCCGAACCTGAGACCTCTTGGTCCCTGTGTGTCCGCGTTGTCTCTAAACTACCACTGCCCAATTCTTCTTGCACGTGCACATGATACATGTAGTTACTATTCTTTAACTAAAACTCACGTGCTATAGCTATGTACGCGATATAAGTCGGTATACTGGCAGTCAGTTGATATTTCAAGCAGTATATTAAGATAACGTAAACACGTATATAACAAATGCCTCACTTCTTAACCAAATTAAATACTTTGACATGATCCACATCGCTCATAGTGACCACCAACTTCTTGCCGGTACTATCTACACACACTGATTTTGGGTGCTTTAAACCCTGATCTATGCCAATCAGTGACGTCATACTTCCATCGTGCACGTTGAGTAGCATTACATTATGTGATTCGTAACCACAAACTACTAACAATCCGTGTTTTAGACCACACAGTCCGATAGGCGACGCCATATCCTTGTGCGTGAATGGACCCTTCTCTCCTCCCCCATTGACACCTAGACCGAAAACACCGTTCTCAGAATCTGCACAGAAGACATCAGCAGACGTTGCTGCTATTCGTTTTGGTATTGACTTTCGCTTTCCGCCCAATTTCATGTATTTCCGCCGCAAGTCGTTATCTGTATCGTACACTTTGATTTCCCCTGGACCATCGCCATGGTGTTGCATGCCTCCACAAGACAGATATAACGCTGCATTAGAGAATGCAATACCCCGGCAAGCTTCCTCTATTGAAAATGATTTCGTAAGTGTCATTGGAGATGCAACTGTTGCGAACTGGACTGTTTTGTTGCTGAGGAGAGGTATTGCCACCTCCGGGTATTTGGTTTGACAGACGGCGCCAGGTTTTCCCCCAATCTTGAGTGTATCTTCAAGCTGGAACGCCATACTCAATTTTTTGATGACTCGATTGTTTTGATCTGCGAGAATTAGCTTGCCATTATCCAGTAAGCAAGTATCTGTGATACAGGAAACGTGTCTATCCTTCGAACTCTTAACGGGACAGTCTTTTTCGAATTCTGCTTCGATAGTTTCGGATATTTGTCCGAACAGGTTCAGTCCTTCAAATATAGTCCAATCTTGACGGTTCTCTTGAACCATAGCTGAAGTCACATCATCCATCAGTTCTATATTTGCCCTGGCACCATCTTCCTCGACCTTAGTAGTTTTCAGAATAATAAACGTATCTGAATCGTTCAACTCATGACGTTCTAGTTTCGTCTTTGTGTCTTTTATTCTTGTAATGATTGCCTTTATTTCTGAGATTTCGTCCCGGACGTTTGTTTTCTTTTTATTAGTTTTTTCTTGTAAACCATTTTCGATATTCTTCAGTTTGTCAAGAACCACTCGATCTATGGCTTCACGTTTCTCAACCAGTGTCGCCAATGATGTTGCAGTCATTTCCTCAAGTAAAGCCAAGCAGTGTTCTTTTCCTCTTTTGTTCTCCTTTAAAGCATCGAGTTTTATCTCGCATAATGTGACCGCTGCATTGTACTCGTCTCTTGTCTGAATTCCCTTGGCTATATTTGGTATGTATTCCTTGCTAGCACACACACTGTAATATACAAAACATTCGTTGGATTAGCAATAATATTTAACTATCGGTCATGTTGTTGACAACACTTTTTGTTGAAAGAATGGAAGCAGTTTCTTATAACAACACAGCCGTTCGACCACCCTTTCACATTTTTACCTCCCCAGTTCACAGGTAACTGTATCGTTGAAAACGAAAAAGAAAAAAGAAAAAAAAATATATATTTTTATTTATATTTCGTTAGAAAAATACAAATTTTCAAAAAAAAAATTGTTTTTGTTTTTGTTTTCTTTTTTAACGATACAGTTACCTGTGCCCCAGTTCACTGGGCTACCTGATGAAAACTGCGTTTGAGTCTCCCTTGAAGTACTAGATCTACTGTGGGAGTGGCAGTCAACATTGATCGGTGGCGCCCAGGAATAGGCACTGTCCTCACAGGTACCAATTTACGCTTGGATGGATTAGAGCATGTGGGTTATTAATTTCATGCTCGGAGAAATTAACCAGTGGTCCAGATGATGGTTGAACATGGGACCTCACGCTCCCGAAGCACGCGTCCATCGTCTAGGTCACCAATCCAATTTAAGAAACAATAAAATACTGCTTTTCAGAACATGGTCCGACGAAATTGTCCTTTTTCGCTCTTTTCATAATTTAAGACCCTCTTTCTCATGTATCTGTTCATAAAGCTTTGTCATTTTGCGGGGACAGGTTTTAGGTTTTTTTTTTTTCTATCGAACATTTATGTTAAAAACAACGGGCATTTACTGTAAAGAATGGGGTTCGTAATGGAAATGCCTGATAATGTATATAACGAAATACACTCATTAAGTTGTATATTGCTCAAGTATGCTTCTTTCGATTTATTTTTTTTTTAAAAATGTGTTTGAATTTAAAGTAATTACATGTAAAATATATCGTGGTCTAAGTCAGATAGAAACTGTAAGACCGCCTGTAAGATATAGCGGACACTCTTTCTACATAATTATCTGGTGTATTCTATTCTTTAACACTCATGTGTTCTATAATACGGATATTAGATCTACACTTTATACAGCCCTGTATAAGATGTATAAAATTATATGTATATATTATATAAGTTTCGGTTTGATGACGACGTGGTAATTTATAAAATATTCAAATTTTAAGTTTTCGTAGACGTACACACATTTGCATTTTATTCAGAAATTAGTTTATACCCTTAGCAGGATAGCTACTTTATGTACCGAATGATGAACGATAACACAACGTTGATTTACCTGTGCTCTATAGATATGCAGGTGACACAGCCCGGTGTCTCGTGGGTTACACAATACGTATCTATGAGTTTTCCATTATGCTTGTTGCATCGAATAGTCGGCTGGGACGTTCGATCCTGACGCCGGTGCTCGGTCGATGCTTCAACAGGCTTCATCTGATGATCTTTCATCACATCAAATTTGTTATGATCGTCTAGACACGAGCTACACAACAAATTAGAACATTCGATACAAAACTTCGTGGCCGTCTCCGTTTTCCCACTTTTACTGCACGGGTGACACACAAAGTCCGGGAATTCATCACAACCTGTATCATACAGATCATGTCCTGATGCGTCCACTGCTTCACTGTAAGATTCTGCTCCTAAATCACTACACTCATCCATATGTCTGGTCGTTAGGTAGACCTAATCACAAGATAAACTAATACAAACATACAAGCCACGTATACATTGGTATACGAGTATAATTATTGAATAGCTGTAACCTAAAACTTCCGGATTAAAACCGTACACATAATACTCACTGGTACGGAGCGATGTCAAAGCGTAACGCAAGTCCAGACGACAGCCTGTAATAGACTCCTCGCGAAAATACCATAAAAAATTTGCACATCGGGCAGCACGCTTTTGAGTGTGTCTACTTTACAACGATTTACCCCTCTAATAACGTTTTACTTGATGCGATCGTTCAACACATCGCCATATAAGTATTTGTTCTAAATGGTTACGCTAAAAATATAATTAAATGCGTGTAGTAAGTTTATATATACTTGAAGTAGTCCTGTATTGCGAAAAATTAAAGAAAATACTAATTATGTTTAATATATCGCAATATAAATAGTACAAATGAGTTATTATAACCAGATAATGTTCCATAAGAACTATCTTTGCTATAATACGTGTATTGATACACGTGCATATCTCACAGGCCGTAAAATGTGAAGCTGCTGATTTTTTGGGAATGTCTTGCACTCTAAACGACTTAAAATATTTTGTCATGGTCTCTAAACGAATGTGTTATTGATAATAGACGACATTCTCAAGGTGGAAATCTCTTACGAATATGGAGATTCGGTTGATGTTAGTGGCATAAATGTCGGCTCATTTATGGATGCAACGACGACAGACATTTCTTAACCACAAATGTGCAGTACGCCTGTAAAGAAAATTATCCTGCAAGTATTTTCATTCTATGTCCCATCATCATTTGTTCTATATATCATCCTGGTAACAGGCACAATTTGCCTGGGATCAGACCCGTATCTTACTGCTCTAGATGTGGATACTCCAACCATTCTGTCGTCGACTTTTAATAACAGGTGTTGTAGAACTACTTTTTACTTTCTATCTTAACACTGATAATGTGAATGATAACCAAAGGTTGGTATAGTCCATTCAATAAGTAATACCAATGAGGGAACTATCCCGTTAACTGATGTATAAAGCTTATACCCAGTCAAACCTATATAAACATCGCTTACCTGTTCGTTAGTTCAAAATGTTAAGGTGTCTATACAAAACTTGATGAATTATTGTGATATACATGTAATCATCAAACTTAATCGTAATGATAGTCAACAAGAGTTGTTGTGCACATATGCTTTTTTCTGATTCGATAAGCACTAGGAGTACTATCCGATTTAACCTTCACATGTAGACGAATTGTCAATGTCATTGAATACCTTGTTGTGAACGGAGTTCGAACAGTTGTTTACTTTACACATCTTGTGCCACAATGTTGTGTAGGAATGTTAAGTTTTCCTGTCTCCTGATTACTATACACTGATTTCGGATTACAGTTTAACTCACTTCCAGTAATTTCAAAACAATATATTTTGTATTTTAGTTTGTCCTCTGATTTAAAGAAATGAAGATAAGAAGTCTTCTCATCGTCGTGACTTCGCATGCAGTGTGTTATTGTTGAATTTTTACTCTCACTGCACCCGTCACAAAAGCTGCATATGAACTTGTGTTCCAAAAAAGTAAAATCATTAATAGTATTAATAATAATAAGAGGTGATTATTTCACTACAATATTCCACTCGGCTAAACAAAACATTTGTAAGGTATATTTTGTAACATTCATATGGACAGATATGAGTGGCCATTTCGAACGAGATAGCACATAACCAGTCAACGTATGAAGCAGGTGCAGGGATACATGCCATTATATTAGAAAAAATGTGTTTAAAAAGATGCGTACGGCACATTCCATTGAACATGTTATGTATTTCTACGTGTAACAATCAAATGATCATTCAATTGAGAGCGCCAATCTCTATATTAAGGAAATTACAAATGCTAGGACCAGTGGCCGAAAAAACACAAAATACGTAATACTATATGACCCATTTGGTCTTATTAACTAACAGAAGCCACATATTTGTATACAAGTGTAAATGTGATAAAGAGATGCATGCACTATAAATGATGTTTTAATAGTCAAATAACGCCAAGCCATTATAATTGTTGACAATATGTAGTTTTTGCAGATTGATATTTTTATTTGTGTGTGTGTGTAACATGTCCTTTAGTACTTTGCAGAAATAGTGCATTCATACTCAAGTTAAAATCACCCGATAACACATACAAGACTTCCTTACCATTTTCTGTTTCTCTCGATCTCTTCATAACAACGTGTATGCCAGAAATAATGCAAACTCTGTACTCCGAAAGAAATGTATTTTATAAAGGTTTCGTTTAGAGATCACGACACCGTACTTGGACTTCGTATGCAGACCATGACACCGTCTGATCGAAACTATGACATGTATGAATTTTATTTTTTGGAAATAATTTGTTATAATGTGATTATTTTGCATGGTATTACAAGCATGTCAGTTATAGGTATTGTATTGACTATTCAAATGGTATATTTTATATATTAAGATAACATATAAGCCTTTATTTAAAGATATCATATTTCCGCTTATTACACCATACTAATAACGAAACAAAAGCAAAATGTTAAGCATTTGGAATGCTTTATGGGTACATTGATACATAGGATAATCATTAACTGTTGAACATTATCTTTGTTTCCATAAAAACATAAGAACTAAGTGAAAATACCCTTTAAACCTGTTGTACCCGCCCCAAGGTACAAAGAAGTATTGGCTATTGTCTGAAAGAGTCTATTACAGGCTGTCGTCTGGACTTGCGTTACGCTTTGACATCGCTCCGTACTAGTGATACTATGTATATTAAATCTCGTGTGTAGCATTACGTACGAAGGGTACGGGGTATATACACTGGTACGGAGCGATGTCAAAGCGTAACGCAAGTCCAGACGACAGCCTGTTATAGACTCTTTCAGACAATAGCCAATACTTCTTAGTACCTTGGGGCGGGTAAAACAGGTTTAAAGGGTATTTTCACTTATTTCTTATGTTTTTATGGAAACTAAGATAATGTTCAACAGTGAATGATTATCCTATGTATCAATGCACCCATTAAGCATTCTAAATGCTTAACGCTTTGATTTTGTTTCGTTATTAGTATGGTGTAATCAGCGGAAACATAATATCTTTAAATAAAGGCTTATATGTTATCTTAATATATGAAATATACCATTTGAATAGTCAATACAAGACCTATAACTGACATGCTTGTAATACCATGCAAAATAATCACCTTATAACAAATTATTTCCAAAATATAAAATTCATACATGTCATAGTTTCGATCAGACGGTGTCATGGTCTGCATACGAAGTCCAAGTACGGTGTCGTGATCTCTAAACGAAACCTTTATAAAATACATGTCTTTCGGAGTACAGAGTTTGCATTATTTCTGGCATACACGTTGTTATGACGAGATCGAGAGAAACAGAAAATGGTAAGGAAGTCTTGTATGTGTTATCGGGTGATTTTAACTTGAGTATGAATGCGCTATTTCTTCAAATACTAACGGACATGTTACATACACACACAAATCAAAATATCAATCTGCACCAACTACATATTATCAACAATTATAATGGCTTGGCGTTATTTGACTATTAAAACATTATTAATAGTACATACCTCTCTTTATCACATTCACACTTGGATACAAATATGTGGCTTCTTTTAGTTAATAAGACCCAATGGGTCATACACGTATTTTGTGGGGTTTTTTCGGCCACAGTTACTAGCATTTGTAATTTCCTTAATATGGAGATTGGCGCTCTCAATTGAATGATCATTTGATTGTTACACATAGAAATACATAAAATGTTCAATGGAATGTGCCGTACGCATCTTTTTAAACACATTTTTTCTAATATAATGGCATGTATTTCTGCTCAATTTAGCTGCGCCTGCTTCATACGTTGACTGGTTATGTGCTATCTCGTTTGAAATGGCCACTCATCCCTGTTACAAAATATACCTTACAAATGTTTTGTTTAGCCGAGTGGAATATTGTAGTGAAATCATCACCTCTTATTATCATTAATACTAGTTATGATTTTACTTTTTTGGAACACAAGTTCAAATGCAGCTTTTGTGAAGTGTGCAGTGAGAGTGAAAATTCAGCAATAAGGCACTGCATGCGAAGTTACGACGATGAGAAGATTTCTTATCTTCAATTCTTCAAATCAGAGGATAAACTAAAATACAAAATATGTTGTTTTAAAATTACAGGAAGTGAGTTAAACTGTGATCCGAAATCAGTGTATATTAATCAGGAGACAGATAAACTTAACATTCCTATACAACAATGTGGCTCAAGTCCAATAAAAAAGATGTTTAAAGTAAACAACAGTTCGAACTCAGTTCACAACAAGGTATTCAATGACATTGACAACACTTCGTCTACATGTGAAGGTTAACTCGGATAGTACTCCTAGTACTTATCGAATCAAGGTTAACTCGGATAGTACTCCTAGTACTTATCGAATCAAGGTTAACTCGGATAGTACTCCTAGTAGTTAACTCGGATAGTACTCCTAGTACTTATCGAATCAGAAAAAGCATATGGACACAACAACTCTTGTTGACTATCATTACGATTTAGTTTGATGACTACATATTAAGTTTAACAAAAGTTCTCCTGCAAGTATTTTCATTCTTTTCCCATCAGCATTTGTTCTATGACATTAAGACTACCTATATATCACAATAATCCATCAAGTTTTGTATAAACGCCTTAACATTTTGAACTAACGAACAGGTAAGCGATGTTAATATAGGTTTGACTGGGTATAAGATATATACATCAGTTAACGGGATAGTTACCTCATTGGTATTACTTATTGAATGGACTATCTTTGGTTATCATTAACAGTGTGTGTTAAGATAGAACGTAAAAAGTAGTTCTACAACACCTGTTATTAAAAGTCGACGACAGAATGGTTGGAGTATCCGCATCTTGAGCAGTAAATACGGGTCTGATCCCAGGCAAATTGTGTCTGTTACCAGGATGATATATAGGTAGTCTTAATGTCATAGAACAAATGCTGATGGGACATAGAATGAAAATACTTGCATGAGAACTTTCTTTACAGGCGTACTGAACATTTGTGAGCCGACATTTATGCCACTAACATCAACCGAATCTCCATATTCGTAAGAGATTTCCTTCTTGAGAATGTCGTCTATTATCTATATCACTTTCGTTTAGAGACAATGACAAAATATTTTAAGTCGTTTAGAGTGCAAGACATTCCCTAAAAATCAACAGCTTCACATTTTACGGCCTGTGAGACATGTACGTTTATCAATACACGTATCATAGCAATGATAGTTCTTATAGAACATTATCTGGTTATATTAACTCATTTGTACTATTCATATTGCGATATATATTAAACATAATTAGTATTTTCTTTAATTTTTCGCAAAACATGACTACTTCAGGTATAAATATAAACTTACTACACGCGTTTAATTATATTTTTTAGCGTAATCATTTAGAACAAATACTTATATGTCGATGTGTTGAACGATCGCATCAAGTAAAACGTTATTAGAGGAGTAAATCGTTGTAAAGAAGACACACTCAAAAGCGTGCTGCCTGATGTGCAAAGTTTCTATGGTATTTTCGCGAGGAGTCTATAGCAGGCTGTCGTCTGGACTTCCGTTACGCTTTGACATCGCTCCGTACCAGTGATATAAGAGTAAATGATTTTAAATCATTCATGCAGACTAGTTGAGTGGATACGTTATATTTGTCCATCATGGAAAGTCAAAGCTATGTTTGAGAGAACTCGGCATATTACCGTGGCTCATATTTCCTTGGTACCCTTATTGTCGTGGTATTGAATATAAACTGTTGTGTAAGTCACATCCACGAAACCTGATAATAAGTTCACTATTACTTTTCTTTCATAAATCCATCAAAAAGTTCCGAGAAAAATGGAATAAAAATATCGTTCGTTACAATGAGTACTACTTACGACCTTAAAGGCAGATGCATAATTATTATAAGCTGAAACAGCTTGTTTTGCCACAAGTTAATGGTAATTTTCGAACAGTTTTGTCTTGTTTTATCAGAATATCGACTTTGTACTGACGACCTTCTGATTCTAAGCCAGTGATATATTTACGAATTTACGTTTGAAATAATGAAAGCTGCATTAACCAGAGGCTATGAGCATAAACTGGACTTTAATTAAAAGTACCAACTTGAAGGTACGAGCATGTAAAATGGTACCGGAGTTCAGTAAACGACATAGTGGCTACGCACGAGGATTTTATTTATCTACATCCAGTAGGTCGTTCTTAAGTCGTATCCGTGACTAGCTTTCTATACATTGTATTATTGTGTACTTGATCACTAGGTTGACAAAACGACCAGACATATGGCTGAAAGTAGTGGTATAGAATCGGAATCTTACAGTGAAGCAGTGGACGCGTCTGATCCGGATCTATATGATGCAGGATGTGATGAGTACCCGGACTTTGTGTGCCACCCGTGCAGTAAAGATGGGAAAACGGTGGCGGCCACCAAGTTCTGTGTAGACTGTGCTAATTTAATGTGTGACACGTGCCACGATCATCATAATAAGTTCGATGTGATGAAAGGTCACCAGGTCACGACAGCTGAAGAGTCGACCGAGTACCAGGGTCAGGATCGAACGTCCCAGCCGACTATTCGATGCAACAAGCATAATGGAAAACTGATAGATACGTTTTGTGTAACCCACGAAACACCGGGCTGTGTCAACTGCATATCTATTGAACACAGGTAACATTAAAACATGTGCATGATGTGTATCGTTCAAATAAAATACGTAACCTTTAATATTATAATTGAGTATTTTAAAGAGGCGTTCCTTATAGCTTTGATCGTTTAAATCGATTCAGGAACATAATGCATTAAATGAGAATCATTATTGCTTAAACTCCTCAAATTTTCAACAAAAAGCTCCCGCTCATTACCAAGAAAAGAATGAAAACATATTTCCGTAACGAGCCAAAATGGTCACGAGTTGTTTCCCTTGGACCACATAATAATAAATCGCTGGTAGCGATAAATTATTATTGGTGATTCAAATATATGTTTGACATTATAGAGACATATTCGCGCACATTTAGTTTATTTAATGTGATAGTAGAGAAAATATGCTAGTAATAGGGAATGCCTCTTTAATTGTTTTTATATACTAGATCATAGCCGTACGAGATAGGGACCTTTATAATATATTCCCTAGACTACTTAAATAATGATATGAAACATGCAAGGTGCCTAATATATATTTGCATAAATATCTAGATCTCGGTGAAGTTATAAGTAAACACACGTAATGCGTAATTGAACGCCTGAACCATGTATGAATTGTATCTATAAATAACCACGTACTCATCTAAACCGAAACCGAAAGTTGAACAAAATTATCCAGGGACGTATCGAGTACAATCCTCCCGAGGGTAAAAACTGAAGAATTTAATTTCATTGTTAGGTCGGCTATGCATTGTACCATGTGTTTGCGGTCAGTGTTTAAATATGTATGGTCTCTTTGTTTGGCTGTTTCAGTTGAATGATGCCTTCCCTGTCCAGTTTTGTCATTATAGTTTTGCATTATGGAAAACGTACAATAAACTAGTATATAATTTATTCAGTGTGTTTCAAGAGTGCAATTGTGTCTGTAATAAGAAACACTTAGTTAACAAACGCAACTAATCAACCAAGTAGTGTAGATTACATGATATTAAAACAATACAAGTATAACAATGAGTGAACTTGTAAGTATAAGTGTTTTTTATCATGAAGGATGCAACATACGATGTACATGTTACAATGGACACTGTCATTGCTAATACAGTGTTTTATACATGTATAGACAGGCGGCGATTTCTCGTATATCAATGATCATCACAAACAGACATTTATATTAATCGAAGCAGCAAATTGTTCTTCGCAAAATGACAATCCGTTTGGAAACATTTTCTGTTTCTTTTCAATTACTGCAGATGGCTTAGAATTAGAAGGTCGTTAGTGCATATGTGAAATCTGCATCATAGGGCGATTTTTATGAGCCTATTGTCATGAAAATCTGAACTGGTCATGTTGACCAAACTGAAGTAAAAAAAACTTGTTTTACCATAAGTAAATAAGGTTGTCAGACAGTTTTTCTTGTTTTCTCAACATATTGATTTTGCATTACGACCTTCTCATTCTAAGCCAGCGATATTCACCATTGATACAATGAGTATACCGTAATGTATTAACGTTTCAGTTCATGTGCCAGAAAGGAATACATACGAAATATAGCTAAAGGAATCAAGACACGGGAAGAATACAAGGTGGCTGTCACATTATGCGAGAAGAAACTCAACGAGTTAAAAGAGAGCACAAGATGCAAGGAGCAATTCTTGGCCTCGCTTGAAGTGACGACTACAGAATCATTGGATGCCCTTACTGAGAAACATGCAGAGATCCATCGACTTGTTGTGGCCAAACAGAAGGTTATGGTAGATGGAATAGAAGAGAGAAGCAACAAGAAGACATCAGCAGTCCGGGACGAAATCGCAGATTTGAAAGCCAACATTACAAGAATAAAAGAAAACAAAACGAAACTAGAACGTCATGAATTGAATGATTCCGATGCATTCATTGTTCTTAAAACAACCAAAGTCAATGAAGATGATGCAAGGGCAAATATGGAATTGGTCGACGCCATATCTTCAGTAACCGTTAGTTTCAACCCCCAAGATTGGGCTTCGTTTCAAGAATTGAACCTATTTGGACACATATCTGAAAATATCGAAGCTGAATTTGAAAAGGACTGTCCCGTTAAGAGTACGAAGGATAGATGCGTTTCCTGTATCACAGATACTTGCTTACTGGATAATGGCAAGCTAATTCTCGCAGATCAAAACAATTGGGTCATCAAAAAATTGAGTACAACGTTCCAGCTTGAAGATACACTCAATGTTGGAGGAAAACCTGGCGCCGTCTGTCAAATTAAATACCCGGAGGTGGCAATACCTCTCCTCAGTAACAAAACTGTCCAATTAGCAACAGTTGCATCTCCAATGTCACTTACAAAATCATTTTCAATAGAGGAAGCTTGCCGGGGAATTGCATTCACCAATGCAGCGTTATATTTGTCTTGTGGAGGGATGCGAAAGTACGGCGATGGTCCTGGGGAAGTAAAAGTGTACGATAAAGATGGCGAGTTGTGTCGGAAATACACGAAAGTTTCTGGGATGGGGATGTCAATACCTAAACGAATGGCTGCCATATCCGCTGATGTCTACTTTGCAGATGCTGATAACGGTGTGTTTGGGCTAGGTGTCAATGGGGGAGGCGAGAAGGGTCCATTTAAGCACAAAGAAATGGTGTCGCCAATTGGACTTTGTGATCTGAATGACGGAGTTCTCATAGTGTGTGGTTACGAATCACATAATGTAATGCTACTCAACGTGCACGATGGAAGTATGACGTCACTGATTGGCATAGATCAGGGATTAAAACACCCAAAATCAGTGTGTGTAGATAGTACCGGCAAGAAGTTGGTGGTCACTATGAGCGATGTGGATCATGTCAAAGTATTTAATTTGGTTAAGAAGTGAGCATTAGCATGTTGCTTTTCTCACACCAGTTACAAGTGCTAACTTGTGTCGATTGATTAACTATAATATGCATCATTCAACATAAAGCATGAGAGAAAACATGTCAAAATTGTAAGTGTTGTTTCAAATCAATTTCATATTGCGAAATACTTTTATTGATGATATTCTTGTATTCATGATTTATGTATATTCGATTTTGTGATGCGTAGTTTTATGCTGTCTTTGTATTCATAGTATGTGTTGTTTCGTTGTACAGTTGTACACCCATGCCTATATCCTTATAACCACGAAGTTGGACATGGGACTGAACATGATTTTATCACTGGTATGGAGCGGTGAAGATTTTTGAAGATTACAAAACACGACTTTAATCTTGAAATAATGTGCATTGTGTAAAGAAGAGTATTTGTAATGTGTGCCGAGACTCAATGTCAACATGTCCCGTCAATGAAAAAGTATGCTCCCCATCAAGGGTGGTTTTTACTTTATATACTCAAAATTTCACATAGTTTAGTCCACATATTTTTTAATTTGCATGTTAGACAGCTCACTGTAAGTATGTGAATCAATTAAACCCTAAGCGTCACATTTTGAAAGTTATTTTTGAGTTTCGTTGTTAATAGTTCTTCCAATAAAAAGTTAGAGGGTCAGTTGCATTGCTTTTCGAGCACCCCACGTACAAACGTATGTAATCATCTCAGTTCTCGTCGGGATATTTTTCCGAATGGTATGCGTCGGTCGTACTATCTCGTGGTGTACTCCCGGTGGAAATAAGAGCTCCGTTGGGCGAAGGACACAACTTCAAAAATGTCTTAGGAAAGTTCCTTGGGGTCTCGAGGAAGTTTTTGGCGAGTGTGAGGACATCTTGTGAAATCGTGAATGTTTTGCCTTGGTGATATACTCCCGATTTGAATAAATTAGCTTCGTAAGGCATCGGTAACAAGATTGCTACATATTGTCTATGACTTCTTCAAAGATTCCCCTAGACCACGATGACCCTTTTCCTGCCACCCGATGCCCATTTTCTTTTTAAAATCGGTAGTACATCGCCGAGACAAAAATGCTCAGTGGGACCTAGGCATAAGATAAGCATTATTACTTCGACTGGTGTTAAGAGCTACGTGACATAACACAACTCACATTCTAACATTCTCGTACTCGTACACCTTCATGTACATTTTGTACTATAAAAGTATCATCACCTTGCACCACTCAATCCGTTAAATAAGTGTGTATGGGCCTGAACATGTATTTAGACATTCAGATAAAATGTTGTGAATGTAGGTGCAATCTGACTTTGAATTGCATTGAGTATAAATTGTTATCGTCAGTAAACTGCATGATACTTGTCCACAATACATGGGCGTAGGAGCGTCTTCAACGTTGGGGGCCAAACATTTGGCAAGATAGTGTATTTTTTTTTTTTGCTCGCTTCGCTCGCAAAGTCACTGCATTATGTCAAAATATGTCAATACCCATTGTTTGTACAAAAATACACTCGTGCATCAATTGTACTCGTAAACGTCCACAATCCTCCTATATATATATATATATAAATAATAACTGTTAGTTTATGGTTATGTGGTAATTTGGTTTAGTTATTACGTGGTAACTACAGGTAAATCAGTGGAAGCATAAGGGGTCCGGGGGCATTCCCCCGGGGATTTTTTTCTAAACAATAGTTCAATCTGATGCATTCTAGGCGTTCCGAGATATCTGATTTGGTTTTAAAAAAAGGACCTAAATACTGGGAATTTCAGTTCTTACATTAAAGTGCTTGCATTTTTTTTAAATTGTTTGATTTTAAGATTGAAGCTTTTAAAATGTGAAAACGTCTGTTTCAACGGCTTTATATATGATTGACAATCTCTCAAAGTCGTAAAGGAGGTTGGGTGACGTTTATAGTACAATTTTTGTCGCAAACAATAGGTGTTGATATATTTTTATATCAGGAATTTATTTAGTGAGCGAGCGAAATTGCCTATAACGAGATATATTAGGTCGTCAAATATACTTTTCGTTTGAATTATTGGGGGGGGGGGCAAAAGATATGTTGCCCCCCTCCCCTGTCCAGACATTGGGGGGCCTGCCCACCCCCCCCCCCCCCCCCTGGTCCCCCTGCTCCTACGCCCATGCAATATTAAATGATCAAATGGGTCAATCTTATTTTCAGATTTCCGCTAATCATAACATAACAGTCACGTGACACGATATACGTGTACTTGTATTTGAGCACCTTGTAGTTTGTCTGTGTGATTAAGTTGACGAAACGACCGGTAATATGGCTGAATGTAGTGATCATGATACTGAATCTAACGGTGAATATAGTGATGCTGTGGACGCGTCGGAACCGGCTCAGTATGATAAGGGTTGTGACGAATTGCCGAACTTTATCTGCCATCCATGCGACAAAGTTGGCAAGGGAGTTGCCGCTACAAAGTTCTGCATTCACTGTGCTAATTTAATGTGTGATCTATGTCTGAAAGATCATGATAAGTTTACAAATAAGTTCGATGTGGCTAGAGGTCATCAGGTCACGAGCGCAGAAGAATCGACCAAGTACCAAAATCAAGTTTGGGCATCAGATCCGTCTATTCTATGCAACAAGCATAATGGAAAATTCATAGATAGGTATTGTTTGACTCACAAGATATCGGGCTGTGTGGACTGCATGTCTATTGCACACAGGTAACCATTTCTTTGATCTTATTCATCTTTCGATTTAAACACATTTAGTGGATCTTAGACATACGAGATATGGAAATACACAACATGTACTTGGCATATAACGCAGTACAAGTAGGGCGTAAGTGTATAATAAGTTTACAACCATTCACGTACGTGCTCTGACTGACTCAGAAAGCCATTCAATATGTCAAATAATTGCAAAAAATGCATAATTATTGTGTACATTTGTAGTTACGTTTATTTAAGTAGCAAACAGAAATATTATTATAAGTTTATCATAGCTCATTATAGCTCATGTCGGACAATAGCTATACATAGCTAATGTTATTTGTTGTAAATGAAAATCCGACTTAAAATAAAGATTGTATTGTATTGTATTATCATAAATGCCAGAAAACCCGACCATATTTTTTCGTACAAAAAGAAAATGGGAATGAAGTGGGTGCAACGCGTTCGTAGAGATACTAGTACTTACATCCGGTAACAAGGGATGTAACTCACTTCAATCACACTCTTAATCTAACCTAATCTATGGCTCAGACCACTTGACCTTTGACGAAAATACCAATATCTTCCACCTAGTCCAACGATAAAAAAATATTGTCGCCACGCGACGTTTCACGGCATAGTCTCCCTGGCTAGATAGTATCCACAACTATTGACGATTATCTTTTATTGTTAAAATAGATTTTAATGAGGTGCAGCAACCAATTTTTTTTCACGAACACCATTTTTCATTCATTTTAATATTTATTGTATCTTATTCTATTAATTAAATATGCATTTTACTTTAACTGTACGAACCAGTTATTATTTTCATCACCTTGGAAATGTATTAACATAAGTCTTATATAAGACTTGTTTACAAATCCAATTTCTTCCCAAAAGTACCATAAAACTACCTGTTACTAATTATTGTATATGTACCTCTTATCTTGAAAATCTGTCTATGTAACACATAAAAATGCATAATTATGGAAATAAATATTGTTTAAACTAATCACACTCTTCACGTCTATTCAATAGTATGCATCTAGTCGTTTTTCATCAAACAAACAATGCCTTCTTCGTGATTCTTTGCATAGCGTATGTGTCATTATAACTAAAAGTATACAAAACTTTTAAATATTCGTGTTTCAAGTACAATTTTATACCGATTTGAAAAAGAATTTATTTCTCAGTCTTATCAATGACATTTAGGACATTGGAAATGCACATAATATTGACATTCTATTACTCTAATGCCATTGAGTTTAATAATTTCACATTGACAGATTCGTATTCAAATGGAGTGTTTTTGTCTGTTTTTAATTTATGACAAGATCAGCTAAACATGATATGGTAATTCTGAGTTGAACAGTTAAATGGGCGGTGTATTGCCGGGAAAACGGCCGTGTTTTACCTTCCAGCTTCCCCCACTGCCAGGGAAATGCTGGAATCTTTTTTCCGAACCAATACCCCGGGGGCAATATTGAACTGTCAGGGACCGGTTTATTAGTCAAAAAACCGGAGATTTCACCATCAGATGTTCTCCGCAGGGCCGTGGAAGGGCGGGGGTTTTGGCAACCCAAAAGTAAAAATCCCGGCCCATCCCAGGGGTGGGGGTCGTGGATGCAACCATCTGGTGCATATCACTCAGTATAAAGCAGTAAAGTGTGTTCCATTGTAGTTGACGGTCGGGAAATGGGAAACTTTGTACAATTTCCAATTTTCATGAAAATAGGCTCATAAGAAGCGCCTTATGATGCATATTATGAATATTTATCATTCTTATAAGGTCGTAAGTAGTAGTTACGCCCTTCTCATTCTAGGTCAGCGATATGGTCTCAACTGAGCGCATAATGTAAATGTAAGTGCACGTCATATTTCAGGACATGTTCGACTAAGGAATGCATGCCCATCGAAGCGGAATTTGAAAAGGATTGTCCAATCGAGAGCACGGTGGATATGCGTGTTTCATGCATCACTGATACATGCTTGATGGATGATGGCACAGTCATTCTTGCGGATCTAAATAATCGAGTTATCAAAAAATTAAATTCGATGTTCCAGCTAGAAGATACACTCACGATTGGAGGTAAGCCTGGCGCCATCTGTCAAACCAAATACCCGGAGGTGGCAATACCCCTCATCGATAAAAGAACAGTCCAGTTCGCAACAGTGTCATTCCCAATGTCACTTACCAAATCCTTTTCAATAGATGAACCATGCCGTGGTGTTGCATTCGCCAATGCAGCATTATATATGGCTTGTGGAGGCATGCAGCAACAGTACCGAGATGGCCCTGGGGAAATTAAAGTTTACGATCACGGTGGAAACTTGTGGCGACGACATTCTAAAGTTTCTGGTATGGGGATGTCAATACCAACACGAATCACAGCAACGGATTTTGATGTCTTCTTTGCAGATTCTGAGAACGGTGTTTTCGGGCTAGGTGTCAATGGGGGAGGAGAGAAAGGTCCATTCACGCACAAGGATATGAAGTCACCGAAGGGGCTTTGTGGTCTTACACCCGGGGTTCTGATAGTGTGCGGTTTTGAATCACATAATGTTATGTTACTCGATGAGCATGACGGACGTATGAGATCGCTGATTGGTGCCGGTCAGGGTTTAAAGCAACCCAAATCAGTGTGTGTAGTACCCCAAACCAGTGATTCCAAAGCAAACAAGAAATTGCTGGTTACCGTTAATGATTCGGATACTGTCAAAGTATTTAATTTGAAACAGAAATAAACATAGTCTGTCAGTGTTATCTTGAATCCAGGTTATGAACACGAACATAAAGACTTAAACGAAAGCAAAATTTTGTAAACATTTCTATAAATAAAATGCACCACAATGACCGGCTCGTCGATTTCTGTATAAAATGGACCTTGATAGAAAAATATAATTTTAACCAAAAAAGTCTTCGTTTTGTTTCTATGGCGTACATTCAGTGTCAATTTAAGTTAGGGCAGCCCTAAACTGGTTAGGGCAGCCCTAACCTCAGCCCTAACCAGGTTAGGGCAGCCCTAACCTGGTTAGACCAGCCCTAACTTCAGCCCTAACCTGGTTAGGGCAGCCCTTACCTCAGCCCTAACCTGGTTAGGGCAGCCCTAACCAGGCCTAACTCGAGGTTAGGGCAGGTCTTACTTATTTATGACCCTCTTGTACGCTTAAATACAAAGTTTGACCAAAAGTTAGGGCTGAAGTTAGGGCTGCCCTAACCAGGTTAGGGCTGAGGTTAGGGCTGCCCTAACCAGGTTAGGGCTGAAGTTAGGGCTGGTCTAACATTAGATTTTGGATTTTGCTTGTTGAATATTTGACCAATCAGCGACTTAGTTACAAATTAGTCATGATATACATGCTTATATTATTCCTTCCATATTTCACCAGTTTGATCGGGTTCACTCTACAATAGCTTACGTAAGATATACATTGATATATCTTTCTGGGAACAACCCAATTTTTTTAATATATCAAAATTTATTGAATTTTAACATCAGAAAACCATCGTACTATCAAGCAACGATCATTCTTTTTGCATTCAAAAGTTTTTAATTATGTGACTGTACTATATTTGTGTAACCATGTATATATAATGCTGTTATCTGTTATACCGTGATATGGTTTTGTTCTTACAGTGTATTTTTTGTTGAATGATCATATACTAACATTATGCTTGAAAGAAAGTATCAACAAACCGAAACCATTTCAGCTTTACTGAAACTATCCAAAGGGAATCTGTTGATGCTATTATGTGATATGCATGTGTTACGTTAACAACACACACCATTGTCATAGAGTTTGTGTAGTGTAATATTAGTTTCGGTTTGTTTTGTACTTTTAGTTGTTTAGTACATTTGTACCCACGTGGTTGTTTAGTAAGAGGGTACTGTATGCAAGTACCTCCTTATGATGACAATTCACATATACATAGATAATGTAACATACTGATTGCATTGAAATAAACAGACACTTATTTGTATTCGTTATTTATTCGTTATCTCGTATATGAGTTTAAACATTTGTTGGTTGTGTGTCTGACCTTTTTACTTAATTAATGCAAGATCGGAGGACGACAATCAAGAAAACAAGAACATATGGTAATAATATATTTTCAGAAACATTATCTATCTATAAATTTCGAAATTTAACAATTACACATTACAAAACGAATGCAATAACACTCAAAAGAAACAGTTCTTATCCCATTTTGATAATTCCCATGCATGCCTGATTCTGCACTTTACATTACAACACTTATCGCTGACTTAGATTGAAAAGGTCGTAACTACATGACAAGTTCCGATTTTCGTGCAAATAGGCTCATAAGAAACGTCTTATGAAGAAGATTTATATATACACGTGTCTTATAAGGGCACTTACGACCTTCTCATTCTAAGCCAGCGATATGTTAAACATGTAAACCTTGGAACGATCCATCACACATGTCAATCGTTTAGACTAGTTGATATCCGGAACTCTGTGCCAGGTGGTTTTCCCATTATTTCCATGTAGGTACAAACAAATCTAGTTAGTCAGGTTTTGTAATCATATGCAAATACAACTGTTCCAAAGGCTATTGTCCAGATATGAATATTCAAGTGTCACAAGGATTATAACGGTAAAAATCTATTTGTACCTACATATTAGTGGAGATCCGGAGTAGGACTCTTGTAGTTTCAGTCAGTAATGGTGTATGATTTTTACTATCAGGTCCATTTGATAGATGTTGTAACATTTATATGATTCTCGTCAGGAATAATCGTGGTGTTCATGTACACATCACGTGGTCGTTCTTGTCGCTTTGTACACAGAGATATCGCACCAAACGTACATCCAAGAAGCAGAACTCCACCTAGTAATACAAAGAAAAAAGTGCTCTTACAGTGAAAACACTAACAAGTATAGCCACACCAGATTAAACTGAGACTCCTTGCATAATTCGTAAAAGTCCGGAGATATACCGGTATACTAAGTATAGTAAATTAACATATACATCCAATACAACCGAGCATGGCCTGACGAGCTTTAGCCCTGCACACATGCACCTGGGTCCGTTACGTTGCCATATCAATGGTAGTTAGTGTGTTGTTACAGTGATGTTACAGACCCATCAGTATTCAAAGAATACGAGTATAAATGCTTGCAATCACCTTGGAGACGCTTCATAGACATGTAATAAATAAGATAAAGTTAAACTTTTCTTTAGATTGTAGAACGCATACTAAGTGAACCACTACAAGTTCGTACCGGTAATTCAAATTATAAAAAGTTATTTAATAGGTAGTCCGTTCTCTTTCATGTAAATTATTTGAATTTATTGGCTGTCTTAGTTTAAAAAAGCATATATTAGTTGAAATGTTAGCTAAGAACATTACGGAACAGACCGCATGACCCTCATGGGACAGTACAAAATGTATATCACCGCGCACATAAAAACTATTTTCTCGAGTTATATGGCATTTCTGGGAACATACATTGTATGCACTAGTTGTTTATTCATCGCTTTAACGACACGTGTAAGTGATCACTCCCAAAGGCAATGGAAAACACACAAAATATAACAAATACGTACCCTTGTTGCAAATACAAAACGCGCTTCGAACTGCCTTACACAACAAACCTGCCATCTACTTAGCGGGTTGTACGGTGTGAAGAATGAAATATGCATATCGAATTCAGTAATTCGAATTTCCAAAATGTACATCAAAAACTAAATATTGAAAAAGTTAGTAGGATGTAAATTATGCACCAGTCAGTTGTATCCACGGCTCCACACCCGGGATGTGCGGTGGATAGCCGGGGAAACGATCGTATTGTTTACCCAACAGCTTCCCCCGTATTGTCAGCGTAATGTTTGGTATTGTTTCTCCAATCCAATACCCCGGGGACAATAATCAGTAGTCAGGGACCAGGCAAAGAACGGAGATATTACCAACAGCTGTCCTCATCGGGGCCGTGGAAGGGCGGTGTTTTGACAACCCAAAAGTAAAACTCCCGGCCCATCCCCGGGGGTGGGGTCGTTAATGCAACTGACTGGTGCATTATAAGTTAAACAACGTCAATAAAGAAAAAAAAATAACTTATTTTTCAAGTGTTACCCTAAGCATGGAGTGTAGATAAGAAATAAGTCCATGCCATAATACACCTATCAGTGTGTCTGTTTTCAATTCATGCAAGTAATATAGACGATTCGGGCTATTAAAATGCAATTCCCCGCTGATCTGCTATTTTCACATAACGCTATGGGACCATTAAAAATTTAACGTGTTTTTTTTATAACAATACATGTAGTACACGAAGATTAAATGAATATAAACTTAATGCTTAAGATCGTTGAACAAGGACGGAAGTCGAGGTTGACGCTGACGTCAATAATAAGAAAATGTTTTTTTATTTGACATTTGCCACCCGCTCATTACACAGGTATTGCAAGTGTAGACTAAATGATATCATTTTCATGTCGGCTGGACGAGAAGGTGTGGTCAATATTTTAATATACTAGTATAACTTTTGACGAGATCCCAAAAATATATTACAATTTGCAACTTTATCAACGGCTACAAAGATCGTCATTTCGTAACGTTTGTTCTATTGAACATGTCGCTGGCTTAGAATGAGAAGGTCGTAACTACAAAATCAATATATTGAGAAAACAAGAAACAAACTGTTCGAAATGTAGTCTTTACTTATGGAAAAACAAGATTTTACAACTTCATTTTGGTCAACATGAAAAGTTCCAATTTTTATGAAAATATGTTTACAAGAAGCGCCTTATAATGAAGATTTCAAATATGTATCAGTCTTATAAGTTCCTAGTGTATTACTTATTTATAAGATCGTAAGTAGTAGTTACGAACTTCCCATTTTAAGCTAGCGATATATACTGTACCGGCATTATATAAGGCGTATGTGGACACACAAGTTATTACCATCGCGTGCAGTTGTCAGCAAAAATGTGCAGTCATAATAATATAATGTTTAATGGGGACAAAACATAACAAGCGACAGTGTGTTTGTTCAGCCATACTGACCATCATTGATCAACCAACTTGACAGGTCGGTGTACAGTTCATAACAAACTGTACTTTATCTAGGCAGGATATATATTTAAACATATAGTATAATAAGTTATAATATTGATCGGTGTGTGTTTGTGTGTTTGTGTGTTTGTGTGTGTGCGGTCAAAATGCACAAACTTTATCAAACTATAGATCAGGAATATACGGAACCAGTCCCAGGGCATGTCACTGGTAAGTACAAAATCTACAAACTATATTAATGCATTTTGCGACAAAAATGAGTAGTATATCTCCTGATATCCGCGCTCTTTAATAAGAACGTTGTTTCAACAAATCATTAGAAAGTATGCAATTCTCGCCCCTCGCACTCTTGATGCGGGGCACGATAATTCACATGGCACTAACCAGATTACATAAGAAATATCCAAACACGTTCGAATCCGTTAATTATCCCCTCGCCGGTAGAAACAATATCTCTTTATGACCTGTGCTGCAGAAGTAACTATCTCCGTTGTTCACATGTCTCTGATACCACCTTAGTTATTTTAGTTACTAGTAGTTATATCGAGATTCGAAGGTTGTCTAGCAATATTTAAGAGTTTGTACGGAAGCTTTACACTACGTTCAAAAAAGGTGCAATTAACCGGTATGAATGTTCGTTGTTTTATATATGACAGGTGATATACCAGAATGGTTGTCAGGGAACCTGTATAGGAATGGACCAGGAAAATACGAAGTGGGAGAGGACAAATATCAACATTGGCTGGACCCACTTGCCATGTTACAATGCTTCAGAATAGGTATGCATAACATACTGTGTGAAAATATGTACATCTACCAATTTGGACGTGTATTGATAGAGTCTACTGCTTAAAGTGCAGTCACAGCTCATTTACCATCTTTCGATCTTTATAGGAATTATTTATCTGAATCTGTGTACAATTTATATATTTTTTTCAGAATATACATACACATTGCGTCACTTAATGACACTCATGCGGGGGTATATTCGTGCTATATTCGTCCGCAGCGAATCAACCTTCTATCAATGTGAGCAGGATAAGTGCTTTGTACACAAAGTTACATGTAGGTGTATGTCATATAGGTGCACATTAAAATGTTAAGGACCGATCAAAACGAGGTGATAAAGTCCATGTGCAACACACAAATGACGCTTTCCATGGTTGTAAATGTTTACAAAATCAATAGTTTGAGAAAACAAGAACAAACTGTCTGAAATTTACTCTTTATTTATTGAAAACAAGGTTTTACACATTCATTTTGGTGAACATGGCAAGTTCCGATTTTCATGAAAACAGGCCGATAAGCTGCGCCTTATGATGCCTATTTCAAGTATATACAGTATCAGTATTATAAGGTCGTATGTAGTAGTTACGACCTTCTCGTTCTAAGCCAACGATGTATTGATTTATTCATCGAAGAACTGTAACATTGCAGGTAACAAGACAGCGACGTATCAATGTCGGTATCTTCAAAGTGATGCATATAGTAAGGCTATGGAAGCTAACAGAATTGTTGTACACGAGTTTGGCACAGTGGGGACACCTGATCCATGTGTAAACAGTTTTAACAAGTGGGTATATTGTGCATGGTACTCGAAATTATATTATTTTTACAACAATAATAATACACCAATAGCCATAACACGACATTAATAAGGCATAGGTCAGCAATGAACACATCATCCAAAATTCAGGGATGTTAAATTCCGAATCAAACTTTTATATGTGCGCCCAAGCTGCACAATTGTGACATCAGCAGTGATTTCAACTGGACACGTGTTATTATACATGTGTCAAAGGATGTCAAATAACGTACTTGACCGAGTTGTTCATGTGTTGTTCTTTAAAAAGACATCAAGCTATAAACTAAGGTTTGATTTATCTTTTTACCATAAAATGTCTTATGTTTTGCCCGGTTCTTGTTTGAATAGCTCTTCAATTCCTACTCATATTGATAATTTTGCTATGGACAGCTCACATGTTGATAGATCAATTAGTATTGGCATAAATAGCTCTAATTATGTGTCTTTACCTCAAAATAACTCAATTAGTATTGACATGAATAGCTCTAAATCTGGGTCTTTACATGTATCTCAGAATAATGCTCAAACACCTGGTAAGGACACCCATGTATCGTTTCCCTGGTTGTCTCACAAAGGGTTACATATTGTTCATCTTAACATTCATTATGTTTGTCCTAAACTTGACGAAATTAAGATTATTCTGTCCCAAAACTTAAATATTGACTGTTTATGTCTATGTGAAACTTTTTTAGATGATATTGTTTTAAATGCTGAGCTCTCAATTCCTGGTTATACTTTATTTCGTAAAGATAGGTCATCTCATGGTGGAGGACTGCTCGTTTATGTTAAGGAGCATTTAAATTGTTTTCATAGAACTGACCTAGAGTCTCATTCAGTCGAATCCATCTGGTTAGAGTTCAAATTCCCCAATTCTAAGACATTCTTACTATGTCATGTTTATAGACCACCCTTATCTAGAGTGGAATGGCTAAATCACTTCACTGAGAGTCTGGACAAATCCTTCAATGAAGCCAAGGAAACTATTGTACTTGGGGATTTCAACTATGACTTACTTAAACAAGTTTCAACTTCAAAACATTGGATGCAAACAATGGAGAATTTGAATTTCACTCAACTTGTCAAATCTCCAACTAGAAGGACAAATAGCTCAGCAACCTTAATAGACCATGTTTTTAGTAACATTCCTCATAATATTGTTGAAATAAACGTCCCACCATATGCATTAAGTGATCACTATCCAGTTGCTATCACAAGGAAATGTAATCACAAAACAGCTACAAAATCTTGCCATGATTATATTTTATATAGATCTGTCAAAAACTTCAAGGAATCAACTTTTCTCAATGACCTTTTCACTCAACCATGGTTTAAATTAAATACTATTGATGATCCTGATGAATGTGCTGATTTATTTATAAAAATGTTTGGGTCGGTTTTACAACAGCATGTTCCTCTCAGGCATAAACGGGTCAAGAATGTAACCCAACCTGACTGGTTCACTTCTGATATACTTATTGCTATTAGACAAAGAAATTACTTTCATAAAAAACATGATAAAACTAATTACAAATTGTTCAGATCAAAAGTAAAATCACTTGTATACAGGGCAAAATTCAACCATTATAATGACCAAATAAACTCAAATAAACACAATCCAAAACTATTATGGAAAGGTCTCCGAGAATTGTCAGGTTTAGAAAGTTCTAAAATTCAAACCCCATCTCTTAATAACGACGAGGGTAATTTCATAGCAGATCCAGTTTCGGTCGCATGCTTATTTAATGACCATTTTTGTAACATCCATAAAACTGTTTATATTGACAAATCTATTGTTTACAAGCCACCTGATTCCTTAAAATCCTTGAACAAATCTAAGTTAAAAAATTCTGAAAAATTTACCATTCCACTAGTGTCTAATGATTTTGTTGAAACCCAATTAAAATCCCTTGACCCGACTAAATCGACAGGTACTGATAACATCAATGTCAAATACCTAAAAATATCAGCATCAATAATAGCACCAGCTTTAACAACTGTATTTAATTGTAGGATTAAATCAAATAAATTCCCATTAGCCTTCAAAACAGCAAAAGTTATCCCAATCTTCAAGAATGGTGATAAACATGATAAAACCAACTATAGACCAATTTCTATTTTGCCAGTCATTTCATTAATACTTGAAAGACATGTAAGCAAGTGTTTGAAGTCTTATCTTTCTGAAAATAAACTTCTTTACGACAGACAATCAGGATTCCGTAAAGACCACTCGTGTCAAACTGCTTTAATAAGAATTATTGATGACTGGATTTCAGCTGTAGACAGTAATGAAATAGTTGGCACACTGCTCATTGATTTAAGTATAGCGTTTGACTTAGTAAACCATGATATTTTACTACAAAAGCTTTCATTATATGGTATTCAGTTTTCAACATTAGATTGGTTTAAATCCTACCTCAATTTTAGAACTCAAAAAACATTTATATCTGGCAAATGTTCTGGCCCTGGTAATGTTTTAGCAGGTGTTCCACAGGGCTCTGTTCTTGGCCCGCTATTGTTTTTGATATATATCAATGACTTGCCTCTGTCTCTTTCACATTCTATTGCCGACATATTTGCTGATGATACCACCTTATCAACTCACAGCAAGTCTTTAGATCATGTAATATTTTCACTTACCAGAGATTTATTGCATGCTGATCAGTGGTGTAAACTTAATCAAATGTCTATTAATTCTAAAAAATCCAAGGTTTTATTTATAACAAGTAAACGGAATAAAAAACAAATTGTTGAATCCAATATCAACATTCCTTTTCAAGGTAATTCAATTGAAGCTACTTCATCAGCAAAGCTATTAGGTATCACAATTAACGATAGCCTATCTTGGGCAGACCATATCAATAATGTGATAAAGAAATGTAATTCCTATTTGTACCTCTTATCTAGAATTAAAAACTTTCTTTCGATTGAAACTAGAAAACGTTTTTATAATGCATACATTCTTCCCCATTTTGACTTTTGCTGTATTATATGGGGAAATTGTACTAGCAGTCTTGAAGATAAACTTATAAAATTCCAGAAAAGAGCGGCTAGAGTAATTCTTGATAGCGATTATTCTCCTCCTTCAACTGCTCTATTTTCAAAACTTAAATGGATGACATTTCATGAGCGTGTTATTTATCAGAAAGCTATCCAAATGTACAAGACTCTCAGAGGAGATGCACCAGATTATCTTCAGAATGCATTTACATTTACTACAGATATTCATTCACGACTGTTACGTTCTTCTTCTACATACCAATTGTACAGTCCAAAACCCAACACCGAGTTATTTCGCCATACTTTTGTTTTCTCTGGCACCTCAATATGGAATTCTATCCCTCTTTACATCAAAAACTCTACTTCTATTCAACATTTTAAAACTTTATATCTACGCTGAGTGAAGCCATCATACTTTGAAACATCCCATGTTATTGCTACAACCTAATGACTGGCTAGCAAACTTCATGCAAACATTACTATTGCAGGTATAATAATCTATATATCCGTCTGCATAATTATTCCTTTGTGTATTATGTTTTTAAAATGCCATTGCTTTAAGTATATTGATTATGTCGTTCACATGTATAATGATACGCTGGCTCCTATGGTGTGTCTATATCGGATTAAGCGTTTTTGTTTAATTACAGCTGTAGATATTGTCTTGATAAAGTTTCTATAATTATGCATAGGTATACCTTCTTTTTTTCAAATCCTTTCACTGACACTCTTTAATGAATTTTTCAACTTATATTGTGAGACATCATAGGGGCCAAAATATCAAAATATCTAATATCATTGTTTTCTTGGCATAGTTATTTTTCTAGTTCATTGTTCATTGTTCATTGTTGAGGATCTTATGGAAGATTGATTGTTTCGTATATATAGTATATATATTGTCAAATAAGTTTCCTCGTAAAATAAAGTCTTTATTATTATTATTATTATTTTACTTACGTTTATTATTAATTACTAGTATACGTCGTATTGTCGAGCTCGTTTCTTGATTGCTTTGAGGTCATCATTTGCCTACACTATAGAATAAAAAACATACGTAACTGGGATATTTACTTATACTATAAATTGATTAATGACCATGTCCAGACTAACATGCTTGACAAGTGCATGACAATTGATGACATGACAAGTTATATTGATACTTAGAGTGGGAAGTATAGTGTCCGTTGTCGATAAAGTTACAAAGTGTGTGTCTCCTTAATAAGTACAGAAATTACGTAAAAGTGAAAAATATCATTTATATACATAAATTATAAAATAAATACGTCATACTGTAGTTTGGTATCACATGAAGCTTCATTTGATTCTGTTCCGAAAATAATTTATATTTATCACATTTTTGGTTGCTAGGCAATTTAAGAACTCCAATGAAAATTCTTGATCGATGGAATAAACCTGGTTGTCATGGTTACGTACTTTTAGTATTTTGTTCGTCAATCATACGGCAATATAAAGGAGTAATTGAAATTATTAAAAATTGACTTCGTTTGCTCTTAAGATCTAAGTTTGTAAAATGTAAAGTAATTAAATCTCGAAGTTGAATAACAAAATATGTAGTTCCCGTTGTCTCCCATGTAAATTTTGTCATTTTCACGTTAAAAAATATCAAAAAAAAATTCAAATGTTTGTTATTTTCATATTAGAACTCCGATTTTCTTCAGATAAGAACTATTCAAAGGTATAATCTACCATGACAACTAACCATCGATTTTTAGCGGTGTTCTAAAATTGCTTAACGACCAAGAATGGAGTGTGTAAATGAGTAAAAGGCAGGACAGTTTTTATCAGAAACTGAATATCCTACTAAATGATAGTAAACATAGCCTATTTGTTATTATTTTACACTTATTATATTCTTCTAGCTGAAGAAATTAACGAAATTATTTTGTGATTTTTGCACTTTGTGAACTTAAAATTGGCACGGAACTGTACATGTTCATTAAGTTTGGTCATGTGTGCTCTTTTTGGAGAATAAGTCTATGTATTTCAGACTGCAATTCTGATTGCAATTATATTAAGTTTGTTTGGATGACTTTACTTTAGCAGTTCAGACGCATTGACTAACGCATTTCCTCTAAAATGGTTCGACCCACCTAAGATAATAGTGAATAGACATACTAGTTATATGAAATGTAACATGTTTTACAGACAATTGAGTAGATTTGAAATAGACGAAGCAACAGACAATACTAATGTGAGTTTCTTCCCAATGCAAGATGAACTCTATACGGCAACAGAAAGGAATATCATCAACAAGATTGACCCGGAATCTCTGGACAGAGCTGAGAAGGTGACTTAATTATCAACCCTACACTTATAAATTTGAGAGTTCTTATTGTCTCTTCTTATTTAATCCGACTGAATGTAGCACCAAATGCAAAATAGCTTTTAAAACATTTTGAAATAGTAACTGTTGCACATTTTAGCCCAATTATGAAATAAACCGTATGCGTATGTACTTAAATACATGCGTAATAGGCTAGTCATCATTGTTTGATCATTTGTATTGAGTTCGTCTTCACAACTCACCACGATGCTAGAATAAAAGAATAAAACTTGAAACTGAACAAGAACTTCAATTGTTGAGGTTTTCTTTTTCTTGAAAATAAAGCTAGCTATTGTAAGTAATAATAACGTTTGACATTTTACTTCTGTAATTGCAGATTAAGTTGGAGAATTATGTAGCTGTGAACTCAGCCACTGCACATCCACACTATGATGCTGACGGCACGGTACATAACCTGGGAAACTCATACCAGGGATATCCTAAAACATGCATCATACGTATACCTCCTAAGAAAAGTACGTAGATTTTATAATACACATCTGCACCCACGTGTATTAATATTGGTTAAAACTTAACCAATTGGTTAAACTAACCAGTTTGGTTAAAGATAACCAGTGGTTAAGTCTTAACTATTGGTTAAATTTAACCAATATTTATACAAATGGGTGCTGGTAAAAATACAACTGATTTTTGTTTGGTCACAAGCACGTGTTTATAGTCTGGATCTAGTACAACCTCTGTAAAGCCACCCTTTTTGTGAGAAATGGTCTTAATTTAGATGTTGTTGCTATGCAGAGGTTAAAATTATAGAAAGTATAGAGTTAGGGTAATTTTGAAGGTGTTATTATAAAGGCCGCTGTGGAGAGGTTGTACTTTACATTGCTTATACTACTAGCTTACCCGCGATGTATTCGATAATTTTGCATGCTAAAATAGTCAACCCAGTCATAAGATATCACTATTCACCATTTCCTAAGTAACGACTTCAACGTAGAGCTAGCATTATGTACACCGATATTTGTCAGCCTTTCGTGGTCGGTTACTTCTGCTGAGTGCACATTCCCTGTTCAATTTGTTATTTTAAATTATCCGTTTATTACAACTAACCGGCATGATACAATATTGCATGTTGATTATTACAGACACCGGCGATCCATTTCCACAAGGACAAGTTGTCTCATCAGTAGCATCACAGTCCAAACTGCACATCAACTATCTTCACAGGTAAAACCGAATAGTCATTTTGACACATAAAAATGATAAATACGATAGCCAACTCTCGAATGTTTCTTTTTATTAAACCAGTAAGTTCAATAATGCATGTATCAGGTTTGATACATTTTAGTCAAATGGTGAAAGTTAATCATGAGTAGGTACAACCAGATGTCAAACTAATGGCTCCCATCGTATAAGGCCACAAGATAAGATAAGATAATCTTTATTTAACGTCGGTAATGGTTAACATATTAACATAAGCTTGAAGCTTGTATCCGACATAAACATTGACTATCCAATAACATACGTAGAAGGACAGCTTGAAAGTTGAAACCTAGATATTTGAGACATGCCGCTTTAAATATTAAAAAAATAAACAAATTTTAAACTGCATGCATGTCAACGTGTATTGACTTCGTTCATTGCACGAATAATTTCAGACTTACTGATTCTATATAGATTGTGTACATTCATAATATGTACCTTGTAAGGAGAAGGTTATATTATACGCCAAATTTATTGCCAAATCCAATTTCATCAGGAATAAAATACAAATAAAAAATAAATTTTGAACGTTAACATGATGACTTTCTGTTTGCAGTTTTGGTATGTCAGAAAACTATTACGTGTTTATTGAGCAGCCCTTGCATATGAACATGAAGAAAATTGCCTCAACAAAAATACAAGAGGCTTCGTTAGAATGGAAACCACAAAATAAGGTACAGTGTACAGGGTGTCCAAAAATATGCAGTTCCACTGTCTATTTATCAAATCTTTACGTTCTGTTATCACCCCCAAAATTAAACATGTGTTGATCAAATAGGTAAGTTTTTTTCTGGTACCAGAAAACTGTTTTAAAATTACAATGTATAGCTGCGGCAACATTGATTTTATAGATAGAAGATACCATAAATCGCCTGTTATGTTTTGAACAAGTCAATTTTCGCCACTTGGGCAAGGTAGCAAATTACGCCAAAATTAAAACACGTCCAAAATATCCAAAATTAATACGGTACTCAGGGACTAAATAAATGTTTTATATAATTTTGAACTTAGCAATGAACAGATATGAGGTACATGTATGTGAAAGGAAGGAGTATCGCGAAATGAAGCATGCAAATCATGAGAATAATGCCATGCTGTAACGAACACTTTGCGTTCGTTTCTAAATGAACTTCCTAAAGCATTGGTTATAAAATCTATTAAACTGATCTGATGTGCCTTTGAAGTAGTCTTATTGTTGAGGCTCGGAAGTCATTTTGTGCAAATCGACTTGAATATTCTGCTACATGTATTTAGTTTAAGGTGGTCTTGATTTTAATGTGGCATTTCATTGAAAAGTGTACTTATTTAATATTATTTATTGCAGCCTCGTTTTCGTATATTGAGTAAGAAGACAGGGGCAGAAATAAACGCATCATTGCGATACGAATCAGATACGTTCATGTTTATGCACCACGTGAACACGTATGAAGAAAAAGGTAAACCGTTTGACTTCTTGCAACCCTTGATATACGTATAATAATTGCTTATTAATCATATCTCATTATATGCATGCTTATATTTAGAATGAAAACCGTGTATGAATATTAGTAAGCCGTTTTAAAACGTTTAAGACCACAGGGGAGACAATGTGTCGTATTTGTCCTGATAGACGTACGATATAGCTTGCCCACAATGACATGAGCCTGATCTATTGATTACTATAATTGAACGGTCGATATATTGCCAACGTTTACAAAACCGATTGTATGTTTTCATAAGCGGGGAGTATCACGAAGACGCTCGAGATGTAATACAAACACAAATCTTAAATGCCGATATTGCACGATTTGCTAGCGGAAATTGATATATTCAAAGCAAGAACCTTGGAATATATTCTTGCATTAAGGTCAGACCCAGGTCAAAATAGTCAAGCTATACCACAAAAACATAATTCACCATACACATGTACTTCTTAGTGTAATGTCGAGGAGGATTTTCAAAAACTTGGTTTGGTCGTACATCAGCATCTAGGATCTGTAGGCGTATGATCCCGTGGTTTGAGCATTCAAAACATTAGAACATCCCATAGAAAGCGTACTTATGGTTCTTTAGTTGATACAAAACAAATAGAATAACAATGTTGCATTCGACACTCGAGATGATTTCATGTCTTATAAGTGTCACAATTAGTTACTAAGTTTGGCCATTCAGCGACATTATAAATAATAAATCACCAGTGTTACACCTTCTGCACATCATTGTCATTTCATCCGATATACATGTATAATACTACATCTATTTTTGTACACATTTAATTTTCATATTAGTAGCAAAATCAGTCTTGATGCTCAATATTTCGACCTATTGGCCTTCAACAGGCCTATTTAACAATAACTCTTATATCTTTCAAAAAAGTGTATAGCTTGACAGTGTAATAAGGTCGAAATATTGATTATAAAGAGTGATTTTTACAAAAAATATTGTGATCCCCTTTTAGGGGTTTATTATTACTTAATTTTCATGTTTTCTCATAAATGTTATGCAATACTCTTTCTAAAACAGTTGTTCAAGTGTTGTGTATAATTCTACATCTAGGTCACTTGGTGGTTGATATAATTGCTTACAAGAAAGATTCGGTGTTGCAGTACCTATACCTGAAACAGTTAACCACGGAACAATGTGAGACCGAACATAGGAAGATAGAAGACCCAGAACTACGGAGATACGTTCTACCTCTGCAGATTAAACCGACTGTTAGTATTTTCAATAGCATTCTGTTAATAAAACGTCTTAATTACTTCTCTATCACAGAAAACATTCAAAACCTATCTATACCGCTCATGTTCCGAACCACATGCGCTATACGAGACTAGTTCAAAAATCGCTACTATTCTGGAATGGTAATGGATTCAGCTAAAACGTGTTTTCTTATAGTTTTTTTTGGTATTAATTCTTTCCCACGTGGTTTTTTGCTCTTCACTTCTCAACCTCTATTACATGTATTAACTACTTCCGTTAACTCTGTCAAGTATTTAGTTATGTTATGTTGATAGCAAATAAATTAAAATTCAACACATATACCCAATCATAAGTATAAAAGCTTAAAAATACTTCGTATTCTTTGGGTACTATCACACCAGTAACCAGTTTATAATATTTCTACAACAGGAAAAGGTAGGAGTAAATCTAGTGAAGTTACCATACACAAAGGCTACAGCGAAACGTCAGGGAGGAATTAAAGTCCTTATAAATCATGAACTTCTCGCAAATATAGGTAAGACTGTTAGTTAGGATATTGTAACTTTTGAAATACGATTATTTGGCGATTCGTCAGATTTGTTATGTTTAGGACCACGGGTCACCGAAAAGAACGAGTTTTTTTAGTAATATGTATGCATTAAGTATCAACTCATTTCTGTAAAATGTTTTGACAATGATACAGTCTTTTAGAAAACTTCAGTCGATTGGGAAATAAAATTTTAATGGATTTTTTACTCCAATACTATTTTGCCATACAAGGACACGTTCATTATAAATGTTCTGTAAATAAAATATTCATCTCAAGCAAACTTTGATTGTATAAGAGTATGTTAGTGTTTACAGACAAGTTGTCCTGGAATGAAGAAATAGTCATAGACTGAAGATCCGGCTGAAAGCATTCACCACACAAAGTTATTTCTATCATTTCCAGGTATAGAGTTTCCACAGATCAACTACCGACAATACAACAGCAAGAAATATCAGTATATGTATGGTGTAGGCTGGCATTCCAAGGAAGACATCATTCATTCAGTGAGTAGACAACAGTCATACCAACTTCTTCCCATTCATCACCGACTTGTCTAACTTAATCGAAGAAAAATATGCCGATTCTAGAAATATGTACAGTTCATTTTGAGGTTTAGTTGTGTTGGGCAATGTACCCTGAAATTGTTGTACATGTAAACTATGTGATATTTTCCCGTTTTCTGGACTCGGCTGTTTTAGTTGAGTACTGCGTTCCCTGTACGATTTTCTGTTATCTTTTCGACCTCAACTATCCATTGTAACTTTTATACCAGACATCAAACATAAAGGCACTGAATTAACAATATAAAATGACCATCTTCTTGAAACTTATATTATCGGATAAGTTAAAAATAAAAATACTGTGGCAGTAACAATTACATAATTATTTGTTCGTAGCTGTTGAAAGTTGATACACAAAGCAGGACCTACAAGCAATGGAAATGTGAGAATTGTTTCCCATCTGAACCAGTATTTGTACCCAGACCAGATGCAACATCCGAGGACGACGGTAAGTTACAGTTCAAGTTAACTTAGACTCTGATGTCAGTGGACAAGTAATTGTTCATTCCGGCAAGTAACGTTTGCAGTCAGGCAGTAATAGACTTACTCCGGTTCTCCACTATAATATGTAGGTACAAAATAGATTTTTACCGTTATAATCCTTGTTACGCATGAATATTTATACCTGGACAATAGAGCTGAGATCAGTTGTGTTTGCATATGAATATAAAACCAGTCGAACTAGGCCATATTTGTTTGTACCTACATGTAAATTAAGGGGAAAACCACCTTGCACAGAATTCCGGATATTATGAACTATTACGCATCAAGTTTATATTATTCAATTAAGTAGATTTAGAGAAAGTAGTTTCAAATCCTAATTTCGCAGTCTGTAGCCTTATTTTAACTTTCAGGTGTGATACTATCAGCCATTGGACGTACTGATTACGATGAAAAGGACGGTACCAACGCTTTCTTACTTGTTTTGGATGCACATACAATGGAAGAAATGGCGCGTGTTGACTTTGGTGTACCAAGGTTCCCTAAAGATTTGCATGGATTGTTTAATCCTAAGTGAAGGAGAGCAACTAGTTTCAAACTGAGCCACACGTTGTCACTTTATCATGAAGAGCAACTATATTGAGATGTACATGTATGCTTTTTTATTCGAAGTTGACAAGTCATAATGTATAGTTGATACATACATGTACACTTTAATTGTTGTAATGATTCATAAAATAAAGTGTTATGGATATGGAGTATCAAGTTTAATTTGTTGATCTCTTTAAGCCTAAGGTAAACAACTTGATAACCAGAGGGATTTGTTGTTCTCCTCTAAACTCTTATATTTATGTGAAGAAGTAGCTAGCATCTGGAATAAGTTGCCAGTGCCCAATAGAAGTGGCTGGTGTCTTGTAGAAATAGCCAGCGCCTTATAGGGGTTGGCATTTGTTAGTAGAAGTTTTCATGAGCTTGTTGAAGTTTCAATGTCTTAAAGAATTTCTTGGTGCCTTGTAGACGTTTCCAGTGACTTGAGAAAGTTACCAAAGACTAGTCGAAGATGCAAAATACTTATATATACGAGGGTTGTCCCAGAATAGCGTATAATTCTTGATTTATTTACTCCAACATAATGATATAGTTTTATAATTTTGCATGGACATTTCTACAACCATAGCACATGTATTTGACGAAATTATTTTATAACAGTATACGTCGTATTCGATAAATGGATGTATTTGTAACCCATGGTAACGGTTTACGGCCAGCACGAAAAATAGTATGTATCACAAAAATGAATTTAATTATTTAATGACAATAATACTTAAGCAGTTTTAGCCGCATCGCGCCATAATATATATAAGAATATTTGGCATCTTTTTGCGAGTTTTCATACAATGATTCATAGTAATAATGTAATATTCATGGGTTAATGAAGTAATATAGCAACGTTATTAGCGTTACAATATAAACAAAAGCACG
Source organism: Spisula subtruncata (assembly GCA_963678985.1). Taxonomy (NCBI): domain Eukaryota; kingdom Metazoa; phylum Mollusca; class Bivalvia; order Venerida; family Mactridae; genus Spisula; species Spisula subtruncata. The sequence continues at coordinate 29,429,542 of OY787665.1, forward strand.
GCGTCAGACGACGTTACGGAGTGACTGCCATTTCCTAAGCATTGTGTTATACCTTATATAACGTAGAATAGTATCCGGAGGAACTATAAATTATGTACAATCTACAGCAAAATACATCAGGGTGATTCGGCAGTTGTTTTGTAGATTTCCCGACGTTTTGTTTGGCACATATAGGAAGCGGAACAAAAGTGATCAGACCAACCGATCAAAACAAAAACCTACGTCAGATCGATTCCTACACTATCCGCACAGAATGTCAGCTCAAGCTGTCCATTTTGAAAAAAACATTTAATGAATTTTTGACAGTAGGTAAAGAAATATATTTCCAAAGAGTTGATAACAATTTCGGCATATAATTTTTAAAGAGTAAAGCCCACGCATGGGAGTTCTTTGGAAAACTGAGGTAGCGTGACGTCGTTGACGAGTGTTGACGTTCTGCGGGCCGTAAAGCGTCACCTGGTACTCGTCAAATGCACACACTTTGAATGTTTTTGGAAGATATATCATGAAATTTGGCTAGTATGTCAAGAAATAATTTCTCTAAAAGACGATTATAATTTGGGCATACATTACTTGATAGACTTTAAGATATAACGGGATTATACGCTTTTCTGGGACAACCCACGTACTTGTATAGTTAACAGTTTCTAGTAGAAGGTGTGGTAGATCATTTCGAGAAGCAGTTTTCTATGGTTAATACAATAACTTGTTGGTAATAGTGACCTTGGACAACCACTGCTCAAAAATTATCATCAGTTATATGAGTATGATGGCAGAAACACTTAACTAGTTTTTTCCTGAACTGTGTTCAATCATTCCTACCTTCAGCAATATCAAATAGTTGTAAATACTAACAGTACAACAACATTAAATGGTTTATTTTCTGAATATTTAATTAACCTTTCCAATTAGAACATATTTTGTAAAATATTTAAGATAGAGTTTATATTATGAAATTTGTGTATTAGCTCGTGTTGGCGCAACTACTTCCCCTTTACCGTCTATAAACAATGGTGAACCTTTAAATGTGGCAATTTTTGCATCATTTGTTTTTAAATCTGGTTTCACTGTCTCCCAAATCTTTTTCTTTGGGTTCATTATTTCATCTGGCTCTCCTGAAAAGAGGGAGAATTAAACTTCATCAAAAACAAAACAAACACTTCAAATAAGAAAATTATGTTAAATTAAAAGTAAGATTGAATAACACCACATGTTTAGGTCTTTAAGAGAAACATCATCATAATCAGATAATCCATAACTTCAAGCACTTTTTCGCTCAATAAGGCAAAAACCACACACTACAAACACATTACAGGTATACATACTGATTAAAAACATCATAGTAGGGCTTAAGGCACTGGGCAAAAGCAAATTCTGGTTTAAAGGTGAGCTGGTATAATTCCAGCACTTTCTGCCCTGGAGAAGGGCCTTACATACATTTAGAAGAAATCTTAGGGCTAGGACTTATCGAAAATTAATTTGCAAAAATACAGAAAAAGGTTTGATATTGTAAATGCCTTTCGACCAAGTACTTATCAATCATGGTGTGTTTTCATTTGAATGTTATGTCTGGTTCAAATAACAAATCTTATTGGGCGAAAAAAAGCACAAATATTCATGAGGACATGGCCAACTGTAATTTGCTACACTTATGTTTAGGGGAATTGCATTGAAACACAACAAAATTAATGATGTCCATGTGTTTCCGTGCCTTACTCGGGAAACATAAGATATTTACCTAGGTAATCTTTTGCAAACACTCTGTCTCCTATTTGAGCACCAGGTGGTGGTAAGAGAATTTCTACTTTCTCTGGACAACTAGCACACATGATCATCCCTTGTGATAATATTCCCCTCATCTTTGCTGCTTTCAGGTTACACATAAAAACTGCCAGTCTATCTTGCATCTGTAGCACAGTAACATGAATATAAGGGGAGGTAAAAGTACATGTAATTAAGCAATTAATGGAAGGTTTTGATTAACAGTTTCTCAACACAGGTAAGAGTATCATCGAAAAAGAATAAAAAATACATTATTTATAAATTGCATTATTTATATTTTCTGTAAATTAAGGTAACCTAAATTTTGAGAAAAACACATAAATTTTCCCAATTTTTTTGTTCATTCTTTTTTAAAATTCTTTTTCAATGATACTGTTAACTGTGTTTCTCAACAGTAAGTATACAACATACAATAGACTGTTTGGTACCAGGCTTCCTTGTATCACACAAACATGCTGTCTCTTCCAATAAGGCATTGATAAAACCTTATGCCAGATGGCCATTAACTATACTTGCCTAAAGTCAAATACAAACTAGAAACGTGTTCATCGACATGTGTGCTCAAATTGTGGTATAACAAAGGGCCATAACTCTGGTAAATTTGCTGCAACAAAAATTTCATCCTTTACGGTCAACTACACATTGCATATGTTAATCTGTGAAAGTTAGAAGAAATTCCGCCCAATGGTTTGTGAGGAGTTCAATACACAAGATTTGCGTTAAGTACGGACAGACAGACAGACATATGGACAGCACCAATGCTATATAGTCCTACTTGTAAATAAGCCGGGGAGGGGGGGGGGGGGGGGGGGGGCACAAAAAAAACCAACAACAAGGGAGGTAATGTAATGATAACATTTTGCAGAATATATGACAAACGTACCTCTTCAATAGGAACGTGTTTAACCAGACCTGATACAATTGTACGAGTCTGACCCTCTCCAAGATCTACATCCTCTACATATAAAGAATCAGCATCTGGATGCTTCTTAACACCAACAATTTTACCAACACGCATGTCTACTCTTGATATATCAATAGGTCTATCTGGCTCCGGGGCTTTCTTCTCCACTTTAGGCTTTTTAGTTTTAGAAGCACCTGGAACACAAAGTACATTATGTATAAAAAAAGAAGAACATGTAAATGTAAGTATTTGAACTGTCTTGAGGAATTTCCATCAGTATGCTTGACATGTCTGAAACAAGCTGATACTGAACTGACTAGTCTAAAACAATATTGAGTTATGTTTATTCGTTTTTTTATTGCTGTAAGACAAATTTTGACACTGAAAGATGTTTAGCTTTGATTTGTCTGTCTTATATGTGTAAGAAACTGTTAGGATTTGTCTAAAATTCTGAAGTTATTATTGATACTAATTATCGACCACCTATGCATTTTGACCATAAAATTAAATTATCATTCCAAGACTAACAACAGCTACTGCAACAATAATTGATTTCATAGAACACTATGTACGTGGGTTGTCCCAGAATACCGTATAATCCTGTTATATCTTAAAAACTATTAAGTACTGTGTGCCCAAATTATTATTGACGTTTAGAGAAATTATTTCTTGACATATTAGCCAAGTTTCATGATGTATCTTCCAAAAACAATAAAAATGTGCACATTTGACAAGTACCAGGTGACGCTTTACGGCCGACAGAACGCCAACGTCAGCACTCGCCAATGACGTCGCGCTACCTCAGTTTTCCAAAGAACTTCCATTCGTGGGCTTCACACTTTAAAAATTATATGCCGACATTGTCATCAACTATTTGGAAATATATCTCTTAACATACTGTCAAAAATTCATTAAATGTTTTTCAAAATAGACAGCTTTCGCTGACATTTTGTGCAGATAGTGTAGGAAGCGATCTGACGTAAGTTTTTGCACTGATCGGTCCATCTGATGACCTTCGTTCCATGTCCCTTTTGTGCCAAACAAATCGTCGGAGAATCTTAAAAACAACAACCGAGTTATCCAGATGTATTGTGTTGTTAATTTTACATCATTTATCGTTTCTCCAGATACTATTATATGTTATATACGGTATAACACTATGCTTAGGAAGTGGAAGTCGCTCCGTAACGTCGTCTGACATGTTTTTTTTTAATTGTAACGCTAACAACGTTGCTATATTACATCATTAACCCGCCAAATATAACGTCATCACCATGAATCGTTGTATAAAAACTCTCCAAAACATGCCAATTATTCTTATATATATTTTGGCGCGATGCGGCTTAAACTACTTAAGCATTATTGCCATTAAATATTTAAATTCATTTTTGTGATACACCTTTTTCATGCTCGGCCGTATACCGTTACCATGGGTTACAAATGCATCCATTTATCGAATAGAATGTATGCCGATGTAAAATAAATTTGCCAAATACTTGTGATATAATTGTAGAAATGCACAAACAAAATTTTATAGCTATGTCATTATGTCGAAGTAAATAAATCAAGAATTATACGCTATTCTGGGACAACCCTCGTACATGGACTAAATAAATACTAGCTATAGGATCATAGAGTCTTAAATTTATTTATCAACAGCATTCTGAATTTCTAATAAAGGCCTGTAGCCACTACCCTGACATAAACTACCAGTCAGTTTTAATAGAGTTCTATCTAGGCTGGCAACCTGACACCTTGTACTGAATTTTTTATAGATGGGTAAAATACCTTCAGCTGTATTTTTATTGCCTTCTGGTTGATTCTTCTGCTTCCCTGTCTGTTGAGCTTCCTTAGCAACGTTTGGTTTCTTTTCCGTAGCAACCGGTGTCGGAGCATCACCACCAGCAGGTCTAGGAGCCTCAATCTTCACTTGCCGAAGTGGCAATGGTATTTGCTTCACTGAATCATAGACAGATTTTATAAGCTATTTTAATAATGCAACAGCTTCAGTCAGTAGTTTGGGAATGGGTCAAGGCCTATTCTATTTGAGGAAACTATTACTGATTTTATTTTTCTAACACTATAATTGGAACTAAGCAAATGCAAAGTTTTATTATTCTGGTATATGTGGAGCAGGGATTTCCCTGATACAGGTTTTCTGCGTCACTTTGTGGCTTGGGACCCTCATTTCTGCATTACTGTGCATCCATGGGACCTCCAATAGGATCCCTCGAATAGATATATCCATTTCAGCACAAACATTTTTATTTCTGCTATTTATTGCACTAACTCTTGTGGTGCATTGAACAATCTGAATTTGCTGGGTTTTTTTATCTATAAATTTGATACGCACTGTAAGAACGGACTTGAAATGCATTACCGTACAGGAAAGGGACCCCCAAAATTTCATGAGGACTCCCTAAATATTAACTTTAAGGGTCCTGGGACCCTCGTATGAAAATTCCTAGGGAAAACCCTGGTGGAGTGTAATAATAAAACCACCTGAAGTCAATACATACATGTCACCAAACAATGAAGACTTTGCAAAGTATTGCTATTTGCAATATATCAAAGCATGGTTCAAACATAAGGGAACAATACAAAACAAACAAGTTGTTTCACCTCTAGGATATATAAAACTTTACAGTTTAGCTGTTGTACAGAGGTTGTTGTTTTGGAGAGGAAAAATGTACAGTAAGTGGTTTCCTTTAGAACAAAATTATTATGTTGCTTTTGGAAGGTGACTCTGGAAATCAGAGCTCACCACAAGCCCAAGCAGTCAGGGATTTCACTGACAACAGAGGGATTTATGGAGACCCCTGGGAGATGCCCCACTGTACAAGTAAGGACAACAAAGTAAAATATCCTTGTATAAATGAACAATAATATTGTACACACCTCCATTCTTTATTTCTGCCATGATAAGCTTCGTCTTCAAGCCTTGTATCTTTGTACGGATTTCTGCATTCTCAACACGAAGCCTTTCTTCCTCTGGCTTACTCACACTTATTGCTTTAATATAAAGGTAAACATCATCACTATATCGCTGGCTTATAACAAGAAGGTTTTATAAGACGGATACATATTTACAATCAGCAACACAAGGCACTTACTATGAGCCTATTTTCATGAAAATTGGACCTTGACATGTAGACTAAACTGAAGTTGAAAGTTCAAACAGCTTGTTTTACCATAGGTATTTAGAGTAATTTTCACCATTTTTCGGACAGTGTTTTCTTGTTTTCTCAAAATATTGATTTTGTAGTTACGACCTTCTCATTCTAAGCCAGCGATACATGATTAAACGAGTAACAGGCAAAGACCTCTTGAGATTATATTGACAGAATTGTAGATAAACAGACGGACAAACAAAGTTGTTCCATCAATGGTAGTGGGATATAAATATATCAGAATATAATTCACAAAAAAAAATGCCTGAAACAATAGGGTTGCAAAATGCAAACAATCTTGTTTAGAAATTAGAACATGAATAAACCCAGGTAGATGTCAGACAGTAGCCACAATATGGGTACAAGAGAACATGCAAGAGGAAAGGTAGCTCAGTTGAGGGAGTATAATTATTGTGACATGTATAACATACTGTAAAGTCATTAATTTTCGTGGGGGAGAAAATTTCGTTGTTCACCTTAACCACAAAATTGAGTCCATTCTCCCAGGGAGGTATATAAATAAAGGGAGATGAATGTTGATGAACTTCCCGATTATCCTCGCCTCGGGAGATCGAATCAGCGCCATTTTGTAATTTCGTAACGAAGCGGCCTGAAACATCGTTTTTACAAGTTAACACATATTTACTAATTATATTGTGTGTTTTATTTGTAACAGAACATATTTGAGTAATTGTTAAAGTTAAACCCGCACGAATTAGTCATGGTTAACGCGTCAAAACCAAAATAAAGTGCATTTTAAATTTCTTGATAAATCGGCCCGCCGCGAACAGAATTAAATGGCGGCAATTAGAATTTGTCATAATGTTGCAGTGCAAACTGTGAAGTGCTGGGTGCAGTATTTAAATCAATTACCTGCTACATTTGTTCCTAATTCATGTATCTTGGTCAGGGATGTGTTAATTTGTTTATTTTCGCTTGTTACTGTTCACAATTAATTGTAAAAAATAGAGTCGATGAAAATCGTTAATGGCGGCCGAGACCCTCAAAGTGAAGAGGTGATAAAATTTGAACGCATCTAGTGATGTTGAATGTGCATAATTTAGATTAATTACCCGCTGCATGTGTACTTAATAGATATATATTTGCAATGGATATGTTTTCTGTTCATTTTCTCAAGGTATCGTTCATTTTTAATGGTGAAATAAACAGTGTCCAAATTGACTCAAATAAGAGTATAATGGCATCCAATAAGGACAAATTGGTGTCAAATATCCCGTGATATAGAAATCTAGCTTTCTCTGGGATCAACCTCCATAGAGCAACAACCTGCTTCAAGCAATATTATCTAATATATAGACGAGAGTGTACAAAAAAACGAAAGTTTTCTCATGCAAAACAGGTATTGCTCTAGAAATGTTGCAATGTAACTTTACATATTGATGGTTTACAATCCAAAATGAATGAACCAGCACTTAATTTAGCAATAAAATGGTTTTTATTCATAAACAAAACTTACACACACTATCACCATGAGAGAGAACTTCAGAGGATAGCAGTTTCATAGACTTTAGTAGTCACGTGACCCCCTGGGTTTCAAATACAGATATTACACACCTTCCTATTTTCGATAATTATATTATTTCATAAATCCTGTATCTACATAATACACTTGCACGCAACCAGTTAGTTATGTAACATTATTGTGTTTGTAATTCACAATATTGCATCTTTTCATCTCATGTGCATTCACCATAGCAACCATAAATACATGATCTATATCTGATCTAATCAGTTTTCATAGTGTTTAATTGGCACAGCATGTGTTTATTAATTAATATCAAACAAATATTACAATAATCTACTGATCACAATCATAGCTACTGTATAAATGTGACAGATGGTGAGAGCATATACTGAGACTTCCGTATCCCTGTACAAGTAATTGAGACCGACGGATCGGTTACTAATGATGAGAATCGTGTATTTGAAAGATGGAAAGATGACTTTAAAGATCTGTATAATTGCCAAGAATTCGACGGTTTCGACGATGAACACTATACCCGTGTGAAGATACATAAAGTGCTACTAGAAAATAATATAAATGACCCTCTATACGTGACTAACGACACACTGAACTGTAATATTTCCCTAGAGGAGATTGTACACATTATACAGAAAAGTAAATCAGGCTCTGCCTGTGGAATAGACAAAATCCCATACGATGTGTTGAAATTTCCCCAAGTTATCGTTGTATTACAACACTTATTTCAATTAGTGTTCGACACAAGCATAATCCCATCAATATGGAGAAAGGCAATCATTCACCCGATTTTGAAGGACCCCCAATCTGACAAAAGGATTCCGATGAATTACAGAGGAATTAGTCTGCTATCGTGCATTAGCAAACTCTACACTGCGTTTTTAAATAAACGACTATCAAAATACCTTGAAGACGAAAACATTCTTGCTGATGAGCAAAATGGCTTTCGAGCTAATAGATCGTGCGAGGATCATGTGTTCACGTTAAATAGTGTCATTAGGAACAACAAGAACGTTTACGCAGCCTACATCGACTTGAAACGGTGCTTCGATTACATCGACAGGGATATGCTTTTGTATAAACTATTGCTTAATAATATAGATGGCAAACTCTACAACTCGGTAAAAACATATACGCAAGCTCTTTGTCATGTGTACGTATGAATAATAGTCAAACGGACTGGTTTGATTGTGTGACCGGTGTAAAACAGGGATGTACGTTGTCCCCGACGCTTTTTGCAATATTTGCAAATGATCTTGTCCAGGAAATTAACGATTTAGGCTGTGGCGTAGCTGTAGGAACCGACCAGATATCTATTCTCATGTACGCTGACGACATAGTGTTAATGGCAGATACCGAAGAAAAATTGCAGTCAATGCTGGATGTTCTAAATAACTGGTGTAAGCGTTGGCGCGTGATGATAAATTCTACAAAGTCAAAGTGCATGCATTTCCGAAGGGGGCGTACACAGCGGACACAAGTTACCTTCCGTATTGGTGATCAGGAAATCGAAACCGTGGATAAATATAAATACTTAGGGGTAATTTTCCATGACAAATGCGACTTCTCGTTTACATGCGAGGGTCTCTCCAAGGGAGGCGGCAGAGCACTTGGGAGCATAATCAGTAAAATACACAATCTAAAGGACCTGGGATTTAAACCGTACGAAAAACTCTATTATACCTGTGTCGTACCAGTAACGGATTATTGTAGTTCTGTGTGGGGTTTCAAACAATATCAGTCAGCGGATAACGTACACAATCGTGCAATGAGGTACATCCTTGGTGTACATCGCTTCACTCCAATTCCCGCATTGACAGGTGATACGGGATGGATCCCCACCCGTTACAGACGATGGGTCAATATGCTACGACTGTGGAACAGGCTCGTTCAAATGGACCAAAATCGACTATGTGCACGTGCTTTTGAAATGGATCATGCCAGGTGTACAAACAATTGGTCAAGCGAGGTGAAGGTCATCATGACACATATTGGGTTATTAGACAGTTTTACTGAAAAATCTCCAGTAAATATTTCAAATGTACAAACGCTAATAAGAAATCACTATATTAGCATTTGGAATACAACTGTGAGAGTTATGCCTAAACTACGAACCTATTGAGAACTGAAACGAGACTTTGGTTGTGAACAATTCCTGTGTATGAACCTCATGAAACACGAAAGATCGTTAATAGCACAACTCAGAGCTGGAATACTACCTCTGAGATTAGAGACTGGACGATATCTTGGTGAACAAATTGACTCTAGACTCTGTAGACTATGTGATTCTCGGGAAGTGGAAAATGAGTTTCATTTTGTGTTAAAATGTCCACTGTATAATGATATACGACTTACCTATTTCGGTAATATACTCTCTAATAATGACTTCTCCAATCTCACTGATACCGAACAACTTGCATACCTTATGCTTAACCATGTCAGACAATTAGCCAAATATACTGTAAAATCATATACATTAAGAAGGCGTGTTTTGTTTAACTAGTCATTCATTCTTTTGTAATTGTTTATATGCTTATTTGTGTGATATAATTATGCTGCTTTATATATGCATTGGTGCTTACTTAATAGTAGAAGTTGTTTAATATTCTGTTGATATGTATGTTATTTGCGTTATACATGTACTATTTGCCTCCTCATTATGCATATAGCGAGTTACATGTACTTCATTCCGATAACTAAAATAGTGTATATATTATAAATACGTATATTTATTTCTATAATTATTTCAAATGTGTATTAATATCTCAATATTTATCCGTAGATATAGATATTATATAACTTAGACTATTTGCAATGCTAAACAACAAACAAAAAATGAATTACAGTGTATACACCATTGCTACATGTATGTGATTGATTGACTAAACCTTCTGACATATATACTAGTAAACATATTAACCTTTACATGTTTATTTTAGTTTTGAAACATCAACATGCTTTCATCTCTGTTAACACATTAATCTTACATGTACTTCATTTATACCTTCAAGCGGATTTAAACTACATATTATCATCAAGGTGACTTATAGGCCCAATGGGCCGGGTGCCTCTTTATTTTGTGTATTATAAATGTTTGTAAATATATATGCACATGTCACTATAATAAACAATTCACTTACTCACTTACTTACTGATTGGTTGTATATTGGTCCTTACTGGAACCCCACTGTGTTAACTGTTTGGGTTTAAACACCTATCAAATTCAATTTAAGTACAATGTCAAGAGTTAAGTACATGTAAACTCTTAATTTTTATGAAGTATTACCAAATGTGTCCCTGTAGGGAAAAGAATACATATTTAAAAAAAGTTTATTAATTTCTTCAAACTATTAAATTTCATTTATTTCACTGCATGTGTACTCACCAAGGAGATCGTCCAAATTAAGGTCCTCAAAATCAACAAAATCACTTTTTCCGTAAGCCATAATTTAGTATTTAGTGGATTTGAAATCTTAATACCTAACTGTATGACGGATACTTTGGAAAATGATATTAAATTCGTTCATATTGTTTTTTTTACTAATGTACCACGTGAATACTCGTGAAAAGATCGGCATTTTTTTTAAAGAACGCGTGGAGTTATTATCGCATAATTAAAATTATGGACGATTAAATTGAAATTAAATTGTTAATTGCCTTAACAATTTGTACTGATCAATAGCTAATTATCATACAACACAGGGCTATCAATTAACGTTCCAGAGGTACCAAACACAAGGCAGTACTTAACACCTTTGTCAAATACCCCGGCACCGCGGGCCTATTAATGAATTTATTAAGCGCGGATACAGCACTGGTAATTTAATTGCTTAGAAGTAAACCAAAAAAATGGCTAGGCAGAATTAAACATTATTTATGACGAGAATATCATCGGCCCCACGGGCAAACCACATAAATGCACAATCGCAACTTTTCAGGAGAATAAAAAAAAAATATCTTAGATCTATCTGCAAAAATATGTTGGAAAAGAAAAAACGTAACTAGATCTATATTTATTTCGGCCAAAATTTCGGAAAGGTTTCATAAAAGAATCATTTCAATAATCTATTATTAATCACCGCGCAATAAATAAACGTAGATCTACACATTAAATTAGCGATCGCATAAAAAGCTGTATAATGCCGTGAAAATCCTTTTCGCTCTTTTTATCTTTCCGCTTATTAGTGATTACGCTCATTAAATTGCTTGCGCCCGTTGAGCATACTCTTATCAGTTTATAAGCAGACGATATTTTCTACGGCGAGGATAATCTAATCTCGTCAGTGTACTGTATAGGGAGTTTCCAATCCTTATATGTATTTAAATCCTTGATTCTCCAAATAATAGTTTTGATCCAAGGTATTTATTTACTGTAATGCAATATCCACAAATTTACGTCCCATCAAAATGGTATTTTTTACCAAACCAACGAAATTTTGTTCCATCAAAATTAAGTGGTTTTACAGTATGCAGGAGTGGCACATACCTGCTGCTTGTTGAACTGTTTCAATCTGAGCTTTCAGTTGAGCAATAAGTTCCTCTGCTTGTTTGGCTCTCTGGATTAGCTTCTGTGCAATGCTGGCTGTAGCCATGATGTCTGCAAGTATCAAGCAAATGTCTGAAATAAACATTACAAAATTAATCTAGAATTATAGTTAGGGTTATAATAATCGTTTGTTATGCTACCAAGGACAGTTCTATATTGATCTCACTTGACTTAAGGATAAGAACAACCAATCAGTTGTGATAACTCGACGTAGATCTATGCAAGTATGTGCTGTCTGCGTACAAAAATGCAAGGGGCATGTAGGAATCCATATATGTGGTCAGTACCCAACTGTGACCCATTACGGACAACGTAATTTACGTAGGCAAGCCATTTCCCAGGAATGGATAGAGCGATCTGCCAAGGTTTGGTGAGGAAACATAGTTTTGTTTACATGGATAAGACTAATTCAGTTGAAAAATATGGTCTTTATAAGGAATAGTCAATAATAGAACCATACCCCACCTTTTTTAGAAATCTGTCAAATTAAAATGGTCGCGAAATTATATGACATTTCAATATCTGAAGGGTTACAGAGGTAATGGAGATAATTTAACCCAAGAACGGTGTCTCATACTAAAACATTACATTAAGTTACAGTTTAAAGTGATTTAAACGTAATTTTATTACCTTAATTGCCAAAAATGACGCAACCTCGCGAGTCCGGCAAATTATTTTTTTTCACGGCCAAGTTGTTCTCACGGGACACAGGGAAGCAGCAGACGAAAATGGCTGAGGGAGGTAACGGACAGGTAATTTCATCTTTATACATTGATCTATCGATTCCATGTCCTTGAAAAACTTGTAATTAAAGAACTTATCATTTGTTTCTTCATTTTCAGTCCGAACAAGACAACGCTGAGAAAGTTCGGGAGCTGTTTCGGTCAAAACACTCAGGTAAACAAAACGATTTATCAAACCAAAATGGTCAATTGTCATGTGATTATGAGGTTTGTTTACCAGTTTATTGAACTTAAATAACTGAACCGATTTGTTATAATTTTTTCCTGAAGTATCTTAATCTATGAGGTTATTTTAAAATAGATCATCTGATGCGACATCAACAGTTTGTTCTCCTTGCAAATAAAATTGGCGCGGTGGTCGAGTGATTATTGAGCTAAGTAAGAGTCTAAGACACTTGACTTGACTCTATATAGTCCAAGCTTCTTTGACGATGATTATTCCATTTCAGTGATTATTCCATTTCATCATCTAGGACGTTTCTTCTTTCAAACCTAACAGGTGTACAACTATAGGTTTTCAAGTTTTCATACCTGGATACCTGGATGTAGGGCCGTCACATTAGCATTACGCTATCCTGGCCCCTCTATGTAGTGGTCTCTTCGTTAGTTCCTCACAATTTATACGTTTCGTCTATATATTTACTCAGGAGTGCGCCTAATAGCAAGATGGAAAGAATTTCTTTCCATTCCAATTCTCGGAATTCAACATGGATTTGAAAGTATTCAAGGAACTTGCAGATACAGTCCTGCTACTTAAACTGTTCCAAACATTAACTGTTCTTTGACTAAAAGTGTGGAGACGTAGATTGTGTGTTCTTTTCTTAGGTATAAATGATAGATGGTGTCCACGCGAGTGTCCTGGCGCCAAATCAAACAAATTTTCCCATTTTAGCCCGTCCAAACCATGAATAGACTTGTATATCTGGATCATATCGGCTCTATCCCTTCGATATTCTAATGACACTAATCCTAGGTCCCTGAGTCTATCAGAATAATTTAAATCACAAATTGCTTTCACAAGCTTTGTGGCCCTCCTTTGAATATTTTCAATTTTCTTGATGTCCTTTTTTAGATGTGGGCACCACACGCTAGATCCATATTCCAATATTGGACGTATTAATGCCTTATACAAAGTCAAAAACATATCTTTATCCAAATATTCAAATGATCTGTGAATAAGTCCAAGAGTTCTCTGGGCTTTACCCGTAATATTTGATATATGCTGACTAAATTTCAGACTGTCGTCAAAGGTAACTCCAAGATCTTTTTCAAATTCCACTGAATCAATATATTCATAATCCCCATTTTTGTCCGCCATAGTATAACGAAAGTTAGTGTTATTTGAACCAATATGAAGAACCTTACATTTCTTTTCATTGAACGAGAGTTTCCAATAATCACTCCATCCACACAGGTTATCCAAGTCAGACTGCAGCCTTTCACAGGAATCATCGCTCGATACTTTTGAATATAGTTTAGTGTCATCAGCAAAAACTTTCACAAAACCCGCTACAACATCTGGAAGGTCATTTATGAAACACAAAAACAAAAGAGGTCCAAGAACTGACCCCTGAGGCACCCCACTCACTACATCAGTCCAGTCAGAAAGTTCTGAGCCTACCCTAACACACTGAGATCGACCGGAAAGGAAGCTTGTAATCCACTCTAAAAGTGATCCTCTAATCCCTCGATTTTTTAACTTGTACAGAAGTCGGTCATGTGCCACAGTATCAAACGCTTTTGAAAAGTCCAGATATAATACATCAATTGGTTCCCCATTGTCAATCCATATAGACCAATCATCAATTAATTCAAGTAATTGGATAACACAAGACCTACCAGATCTGAATCCATACTGCGAGTCCGAAAATAAATTATTTTCTTCCAAAAACGCCATCATTTTAGCTCTAACCAGCTTTTCACAAAGTTTACAAATTACTGAAGTCAGACTTACTGGTCTGTAGTTACAAGGTTCCTTCTTACTTCCTTTTTTGAATATGGGAACAATAATAGCTTTCCTCCAGTCATCTGGAATTCTACCCTCCTTCAATGATTGGTTGAAAATTAATGTTAAAGCATTACATATTTCATCTTTAATCTCAAACAACACTTTCGGATTAATCGAGTCAGGACCAGGAGACTTCACAGGATTTATAGAGTTCAGAACCTTCAAGACATCTTCAGAAGTTACTTGTATATCAGAAAGAGAATTACTTATACTCTCAACATCTCCATCCGAAACCATACTTTCAGACCTCACAAAAACACTACTGAAGAACGAATTCAATACTTTTGCCTTACCAAGATCAGTTTGTATTTCAGTATTATCCGTATTATAGAATGGCCCTATAATGTCTCTTGACTTTCGCTTAGAATTCACATACTGCCAGAAGCACTTACTATTGTTCTTTGCATCATTCGCGATTTTTCTTTCATATTCCCTCTTGGAGTTTTTAACAGTTCTAGAACTTTCATTACGACACCTTGCATACACTCGGTAACTCTCCCCTGACCTTGAATATTTATACTTTTTCCAAGCCCTATTTTTCCTTATAACTGCTAACTTAGTATTCCTGTCCATCCACAAAGGTTTCTTAAAAACTTTAGATACCGTTGATTTTTTGGGTATAAAAATATCAGATGCCTCTTGCAACTTTGATTTGAAAATGTTCCACATCTCCTCGACTTCCTTATCATTTAACTCAAGCTCCCAATTAACTGAAGACAACAGTTCCCTCATACCAACGTAATCACCTTTAAAGTACTGTAACCTCATTTTGTCCGATATGTCATTCTGAAGAATAATGTTAATTTCACACTTAATCATACAGTGATCACTTCGACCTATTGGCGAATTGCAGCTTACAGAATCTTCACAAATAAGTGATTCCTCCTTCGTAAATATGAGATCTAAACAACTTGCTTCTTGTCCTTCTCTGTATCGAGTAGGTGACTTAATATGTTGGTGTAAGTAATTGTCCAAAATACATTCATAAAACACATCACCCGGAGATCCCACTGGATATCTACTATCTAGAGATGACCAACTGATATTCTTATAGTTAAAATCTCCCATCATTACGAAATGATCATGGTTCAAACGACATGCAGTATTTATCAAGTCAATTAGCTTATTATTATTATCTGATGATGAAGTAGGGCTTCTATACACCATTCCCACTAATAGAGATTCAGAATCACTACCGTTGAATTTCATTTCACACCAAACATGCTCCGTGAAGTCAACATTGTCAAGTATGTTCACCCTCAATGACTTTAAACATTTATGAATCAAAAGGATAATTCCTCTACCCCCTTTATCAGATGGATAATATGCATCATAGTTCGCAAACTTCAAGTCCCAAATACTTTCCTTTTCAAGTGCATTTTTCGGAAATACCTCACACAGTCCAACAATATGTGGCCGATCTACATCCAAGAAGGCCTCAATTTCAGCAACCTTATTAGACAATGTATCAAGGTTTGAAAAACACAGTTTTAACTTTGTATTGTTATTGAAACTAATGGATTCTGAAGACAAGTCTGTTGAAAAATTTGATTCAGAATTATCACCATTATGACTAGTAGAAACGATATCCTCCTCCAAACTAATATCTGAGACACTGTTCTCAGAAATAATATCTGACGAAAAACTTGAATCCGAATTAACAATAACATCAGTAACATCAACTTTTAAAACTGGGAACGTATTTACATCCAACTCCTGAACATCAACTTCAACTAGTCCCCCAAATGCTCCACCGTAGCGACAGCCCTTCCTGGGAGATGCACAACTCTGTCATGACGGATAGACCGAAACTTATCCGGTTGAGCCAGTTTTGCTTTATTCAGTTCAATTCTCAAAAGCCTGCTGACTTCACGCTGCTTCTTGGTAAGGTCCTTTCCTACACCGACTTTCTTATACAAAGTGCTATCCCTCAATTGAAATGCGTTTCTCAAAATACTGTTCCTAGTTAACCTATCATCAAATGTCACTCTCAAGGGTCTAACCTTCTCAAGTTGATCACTATATTTGCCTATTCTCACCACAGAAAACGGACCTACCTCATTCACATTTATGTCCCTGCACAGCGACCTTACCTCCTCTTTGTCCTTTTCATTGGAATTACTAATTTCCTTCAAATTGAATAACATAATATTGTTCTCTCTCAATTCTTCCTCTTTCCTATCACTCAATATTTCACCAACTTTATCAGAAATCATGGCTGGCAGCCCCTCTTTTAGAGAAGAACCTCCCCAGCGATCCCATCCACAGTTTTACTATTGGCATCAATCTTATTAATGCATTCATTGACACTAGATGACAGATTTTTAACATCTCCCTCCAACTTGTCTTGCCTCCTGGAGACCAATGTCAACATTTTATACAGTTTCTGAGAAGCTCCCTTGCACGTACCATTGAATGCTATCATCCGATTTAGACAGTAATTCATATTCACTGACACTCACACGTTGACATTTGCAGTGGTACCACTTATCACAAACACTGCACATTAATGCCTTATCCTCAGATAAAACATCCTTATCACATTGGTCACAGTTAGCTTTTTTCTCTCTGACCTTCCCTCGACCGCCGGCCATCTTGGAAAATTTTCGCACGTGGTGCAGACGAAAACACAAAAACACAAATATCTACTAAAATCCTCAAAACTGGTAAAAATCCCCTGGCCAAATTTTCAACTAATCCATATTGAATGACACTGAACAGTTTAATTAATAAAATCCACTCTTTATCACTAGAAAAACGTTAAAAATCATTAAAAACGCGCTCTCTAAATTTTTCTACTGCTACTCCACGCGCATGCGCACTATAAACACTGATGCCCTTAGTTCTGGGTACCATAACTAAATGAACTTTTATTGATAATGACGTCGATCTTTAGTTATAGAATTGTCCTCTTTAAAAGTCAACTGTTTAAGATAAACGCTCGGAATGCAAGTTCACTGTTCGCAATTAGCTGAAAAAGAAGTATCAGTAGCCTGTTGTCTCCTATTTACGAGTAGTCAAACGATCTCGACTTGGAGTATCCACATCCAAGTCGAGACCCATTATGCGCTTTACTGGTCAGTATTCGATTTTCATGAATTCTGTCTTTTACGCCAAATTAGAGCTATTTTCAGCATTGAACATGTAAAATATAATAAAAATAAACGAATGGCACAGAATACTTGATAATATTGGTCCTTATAATCAATAAATCGATGAATAAATCGGCACTTGTTATTTCCGAAAATCCAATTTAAACATAACTGTGAGTATCCGGTACGCGTACTCTGGCTGTATAGATGAGCGCAACACGTGTGTAATTCGTTATATATGCTAACGTTGTGCGAATCGCTAAGCGAGCAGTAAAATTCATTTAACTTATCGTATTCTGTTCGTAAGTCATCAACTATCAGTTTACAAGAAAAATCAGCTCAATTTGTCAACAAATGTTTGTTAATTTTTTGTTTTTAGTTTTAACCGAGCGAGCTCAGTGTAATGGTTTCACACGTACCAGTGTGCATCACTGTGAAAACCAAATAGTGCCGAAGATCTTTCAGCATCCTCCATTGTTCTAGAAACTCATTCCATCGAGTATTTTGATTGGTCGATAGGGGAATGCGATTTGCATATATCAACAACAAATACCTGTGTAGTGGAATTTAAAAGTACGACATTATCGTGTTAAAATTGTCAGACAAACAAACCGCTGAGTGCATGTTTTATGGATGTTTTTGGTGCAGATAACGAGAAAAAGGGTTGATCTTCGTGGACATGCTATACATTCCATGGTATTTACAACTTCAAGTTGCGCCAAAAATTTGATCGGCGCTACTTCCACTTATATGACAACGTATTGCACATCTGCAATGGAGATAAATGTCAGAAATTAAAAAATCTCATTTCCGGGCATCTAAGGATAAAACTGATTTTAAAAATGTTTTAAAAAACTTTTTGAATAATTTAAATTGAAGGAAAGTATGACTTAACCATTTATGCAAAACATGCAATCAACGAAAACACAAAAATCAAACGTCCATGGTCTATTTTTAGCATCACATCACGTGACCTCCATGATCAGAATTTTCAAGCACCTTCTCATATTTCCGGTCTTTTTCGTATTTTTCATTGACTGGTATTCTTACAAACTTTAAATGTGGCCGAATTTGTAGTTTTATCCTTCCGTCACATGTTGAAATGCTGATTTATGGTTGCAAACCAGTTTAAGTAAGTTTGAGCAAGGAGAGGAGGAGTGGTTTCCCTTTTCTAAAAATATGTTTATTTTTTTTGTTTTTCGAAAATTTTCGTTTTTTGCCCAAATAATAAAATTTTGTGCATTTTTTGGTGGAAATCAACTAATATCTATCAAATTACTCCAAAACAATAATTAATTAATGCAGCTTTATGTGTGCCAGAAATATGAGAATGTTACCCCGGAAATATGAGAAACAAGGATATCAATAAAAGATCCTTTAGTTATGGTATCCAGAACTAACTTGACTCCTGAGCGGGAGGTTACTGATTCAATTTTCGCTTAGGGCATTTGGTCTTTTCAGAAACGCTATTTAGTGTTTCCCACCCAACTAGAGATGAACTAGGTAGTCTCACCTCTCTCACTGGGCATGTAAAAGAGCTAAGGAATCCGAATGATCTATTTGAAATTTAAATGTGCTAGGGTATCGCTCCTGGGTTCCTTGTATCTCACCTCTCTCTCTAAAATTTGTGATATGAAGAGGGCCCTGCAAATCACATGGAAGTTTCAAGATAGAAAAAACCATAGTGTGATTTCAGTCAGGCACATTTATAAATTATAATAATATATCCTACGTGCTTGAGTTTACTTAAATAACTACAGACTGCCAGAAACATTTAATTCACTCAGATAACCCTTAAAACTAGACAGGGACTGTCCAGGCCGAGACAGAAACTCACAATTAATTCAGCAACTCGAAAACGCGCAATGTTATCTCGTACCTGCAGTCACAGCCGGAGCATATAATTTTTTTGCTTCATCAGCTACCTGGCTGTTTATTTAAGCAAACCATTTCCTAGCGTAGTGCCTAGTACTACCTACTACTAATCGCTTGATTGCGCTTTGCATATAAGGCAATGGGCATATGTTCAACATCTTTAAATCAGATGAGACTGAGCTGTCTACTCCAATTATTGCTGATGATAATGTCTAATTCAAATTGAATCATTTCTAGGGGATATTGAAAATGGTGCTTATGACGACAGAGATGTTGCCAGATTTGAAAGTGATGATGCATATGTTGCATCTTTCAAAAGGACATTTGAAACATTTCAAGATGCATGTAATCATCTCCATGAATCTTTGAAGTTCAGAAAAGATCTGGAAGTCAATGGTGAGTAAAATACATACATTTATAGACTCTATAGTCATAGAAATTATTATCAAATGGATGGTCATATTAACAGATTTTAATATCTTATCATACTTATACCTACATGTGCCTCAGTGGTTAGTGTGCTTGCTGTCTAATCTGGCGACCTGGGTTCAAATCTGGGTGGAGGCACATAAGCAAATAAAGGCTTTGCTTGGCTCGACCTACAGGCTACATGAAGAATTATAGAATAATACATGACTGAGGAGTGCCTTTGAGTGATAATCGTCCCGGTAGGCTGATAATTGCCCAATAGCTTAAGCCCTAGGGCAATTATCACAGACCTACTGGGGCATTTATCACTCAAAGGCACTGCTAAGCCATCTATTGTTTGGTATAATATTTATTTTGCAGCTTTTTCATTAAAACAACACAGTTAAAAAAAACGTAACATGTTCAGTAATTGGTAGATCATTTGCTATTGTAGAGAGTTATTGTTGTCAAACTTGGATCTACGCACGCAATGCACATCTACAAGAGCTGTTGATCTAACACTGATGTTCGTAACTTTTTTATTATTGAAAAAGGTGTTTTTCTTATTTTCGGAAAAATATTGATCTCGTCTAGGAAACTCATTGTTTTGATAATAAATTTAAGGTCTAGTATACAGGTCATATATATTTCATCGAAGGTTGATACAAAATATATTTTAAATGTGCTTTTCTGCTACTCTGAAGCCATCAACCGTGTTTGCAAGTGATTCTGGTAGAAATAGGCCTGCGCTCAGCGGCCGATGCAAATGACGTAACGTTGTGCGGGAACATTTTCCGAGGGCCATTATGAGTGATAATTGCCCCGGTGGGTGCGAGGTGGGCCAAAAAGCTGATAATACTTTTGAAAGGCCAATGATACAATTTTTAGAAGGCAAATTTGTTACTATATATAGTAACATAAGTATTGTTATGATTTATTCACCTGTGAGTACAAAGTGCTGAAGAAAGTGTAACACAAATTCGTACAGTCAATATGTTTTAACTTCTCCATCTAGAATAACACCAGTTGTTAAATGTAAAGTTGTCTGTTGTACCCTGGTATATAGGTGCTGTTGCTACTGAGAGGTAAAATAAATAGTAAAGGATTACTTCTGTAACAAAATATCATGTTGTCAGGGCTCGACGCTAACTGTGACTGTTCCCCTGGTCCGAGGCCAGTGAAAATCAAGGAGGACCAGTGAAAGTCTTGAAGGACCAGTAACTGTTTTGTTTACAAATGTTACATTTATTTTCTGGGGGAGGAATGATTAAAGAAGTTAGTGTCAAGCCCGGGTTGTTGGTAGAGAAGTTTGCTAAAGAGACTCAGAATTTTTAGGTTGCACTGAATATTGATTAGCGTTCGGATTCTTCTTCTGCCAGTAAAGCTATTTTACTCTTTTCTTATTTTAAAACAGTTGACCTAAAACAATTAAAACATACTAAGATTAAGACAATGATGTGCAATTAACCACATTATCAAAGCAGATTTCTATCAAAATGTGTGAAGAAAAAGACCAACATTTCTGCTCATAATTAAAAAAAGCCTTAATATGAAACTAATTTGCTTATAAATCAGAACACAATTAAAAAAAATAACTCTTAGACTGAGTCAAAATTTATTTCAAATGTACTGTGAAGAATATTAATTGTCTTCTTTACATAAAATGTGTGTTGTTATCTATTACAGTTGACACCCGTTGTGTCGACATCGCTTGTATCGACACTCCTGTTTAGTCGACATACTTTAAAGTCCCCGATTTTGGTCACTCTATGTTCTATATAAAAACTGATGTTTGACTCGACATGCCTATGTCGACACTCCGGTTATATCAACACGACTTTTCTTGCCGAAATGATATTTTCGCACCTTATTGTCATTGTTTGTGTCGACATCAAGTCAAAGTGATTGAAATAGAAAAGTTGTCAATTGACCGTGAAGATATTTCTCGACCCATTGTTTGACAATTAAATTGTTCACACTGAAATTGAATGATGTTAAATCGAAGTTTGAAAACAACTTGATATCTGTCTCAGCGCATAAATTAAATAATTATTTAATCAACAGTTTTGTGTTTTCAGTAAAATCAGTATTGTTGGATCCGGATGTGTCGACCTCCAGATATGTTAACACAACTGTGACGGTCCCAAAAAGGTCGACATAACGAGTGTCGACTGTATATAAAAACTGTTTAAATCAAGTGCATTTACTTCCTTGATTTTCTGTGTATTAACTTCTTCCTTGTTACAGAATTCATACACATCATACATTTATTATTGTCATTTTTGTTTGTTTTTTAACGTACATATAACATCATTAAGTTAACTTTATTGAGTTGAAGGTTGTTAAATTAATCATTCAAACTAGACCATTTTATTTAAAAAATGTATGTAACTTAATACACAAATTTAAAGAACCTTTCATTGCTCAGTTTTGTTTGTGATGAAGCTATAATTTACATACAGGGTGTCTCAAAATACATGTCCACTTGTTGAGGATGTATGACTCCGTAATGTATTGCTATATATATCTGATTTACATGTATGATCAAAGGGCATTCCAATCAATGTAGAAATTACGAAACAATTATCCAAAACAATGCATACAAAATCTATAGAGTGCATTTTGAGTAGTTAACCCCAATTCGGTAAAAACCTGTGTTTGACGTTGGTTGACGATTTTGTTAACGTTCACACACCTTTGAGTCGGATGTGATGTTTCCATTTTCTCCACAAATTGATATTTGAGTTTCGCTGTAGTTACATATCTTAAACTGTAAAAACTGGCTTTCAAATAGTATAAGAAGAAATAAATATTTAGGATGTTTTGGTTACTCTTTCCTGATTTCAATAAAAGTAGCATATATAACCAATTCATTCTCCTACCTAGGAGTTGGAGATAAACTAGACATACCGCTATACATTCAATCCAGTATGTTCCTTCGAGGTGATTTGTGCATCTTTTATGAATATGATATGCCTAGAAATGTGTGAATATCCAATTTTCAGTCCTAATTGTTTTTTAAAATGTGTTCCTCCCTTAAATATGTCCGATTACATTTTCTATTGACCTCTGATCAGTTTCTCAGCCAGTGTGTGCATAGTAGGGTACTACTGACTATAAATTTGCCCACATATGATATAAGATTTACCCATGTTACCGTACAAACTTTGTTATCTGCCTCTTCGGACATTTTAGAACGTCCGTTGGTAATGACGTTAGTATAACGTATATGATGTCATCAACTGTTCGAGTATTGACACATGATATATTTCACACCACAAGTTTTAAACTTAGCTTTCAGATGAGACTATGATTATCAATTTCCTAACTAATTTGGCAAAGTTATGACCCTTCAACCAGCGGACATGTATTTTGAGACACCCTGTAATACAATAAAGACGTATATGGTCTTCCTAATATATGTATGTAAGGTCAAGGTTAGCTCACTATATTCACTATTCAGACAATTATCAATAATGCATACATTAATTTCAGACTTGGTTCCACAAAGTCTTCCACTATGGATGTGGGAGGCTGGTGCTGCATATTTTCATAACCATGACAAAGATGGTCATGCTATAAGTAAGTAGGAAGTTTGCTTAAAAGTTATTAATCTGAGGAAAATAACGTCAAAAGACAACTTGTTTCTAATATGGCAAATTTTGCATGCATTTGTGAGTTTTTTGCCAAGAATCAGCAGAGTTATGGTTCTTGTTGTAAAAACTGGGGTTTAGGAAACATTAATGTATTTTTCTTGGGTCATATGACCAATTGAAAATTGATAGCCAATAGTCAATGACAATGACTTGCACTAATAAGTCTATAACAGTTACTGGTAATTTAAAAAAAAACACATTGTTATACATTACAGGTCAGGGTTTTCCCTAGGAATTTTCATACGAGGGTCCCAGGATCCTTAAGTTTTATATTAAGGGAGTCCCTGAGAAATTTTGGGGGTCCCTTCATTAAACGGTAATATATTTCAAGTTCATTATTGGTGAGTATCAAATATATAAATAAATAAAACAGCAAAGTCAGATTGCTTAATGCTCCACAAGACAAAGTGCAATGAATAGCAGACAGAAAAATATTCCAGCTGAAATGAAAATTTCTATTCGAGGGATCCTATTGGGGGTCCCAAGGATGCACAGTAATACAGAAATGAGGGTCCCAAGCCACAAAATTGCGTCAGGGACGCAGAAAACCTGCATCAGGGAAATCCCTGCAGGTATGTCACTCAAGCACAGTGACCTCGGTTGAACATTGACTGAGTACTTTCACATTTAAAACTATTTAATAAATACATTTGATTTTTCTATATATAATAAATATGTGTACCTTATTTTATCTTTAACCTTTTCAGTGTATTTACATGTTAAAAAACACAGAAAGGACCCACAACTGTTGACAATCATCAAGAAGGGTTTTGCCTTTTTATTAGAAGAACATGTGAAAGAGCATCCTGGTGAACGTATTGTTGTGTTGTTTGATTTGGCAGGCGCAGGACTGGCTCAGCTGGTACGTGTTTATCTTCATACAAATTGTCTAATGATACATGCATTTATTATATTTTAATTTAATATACAGTTTATTAAATTTTGCTTTTTTGTCACACCATTTTGCTTTTTGTGACCTTAGAACGTCACTAAAGCAACATCATATGCATGTAAGTATATTATCATATTGAAGAAGAGAGGAAATACCATTAAACATTTCTGTGACATGATTTTTAAAATTGTGATAGATTTTTTAAAAGCTCGACTTTTCAAAAAAAATAAGTTGAGCTATTGTCGTGACGGGATCGTATAGGTGTGTATTGGGTATTTTGTATTGACAGAGTCATTTTCTGTTAAAAACTACTTAAAGAATAGCAAAGGTATCCACTTGAAACTTAGCATTGTTATTCACCATCACAAGATGAGTCCAGTACTGCAAAGCTGATAACCCTGTTACCTATATTTATTGAGTTGTGTGCCATTGTTACTATCGTCTGGCGCTCATAGGTGATGCTCTTGTATTACTGAATTTTCATTTAAAAATTGTTAAAACTAGAAGTATGACAAAAGCTAAATATCTAGTTGATTTATGTTTGCTTCTTATAACACAGGATATGGATTTCATCAAGTTCATCATCAACTGCTTTAAACAGTATTATCCCCAGTTACTTGGTAAGAATTATTCTATAATTTATGTCTGTGATTTATATGCTTTAAATGATATAGTTGTGCTAGTATGGTCGGAAAATACATACTTAGTTCTGACTGAATCTAAAAAAGGCAAAGTTAGTTTATTATTGTTTCACCCCTATTGAAAGGGCCAGTCAATTTGATTTATGAGTCACTTATCTTTCATGCATATAATACCTACCGTATCCCATCTTGAATTTCTAGGTGCCTGACAGAGATGGGTCTACAGTCCCCATTTGTATAACTAGCTGGTTTCTCACCAACCGCTTTCCATGAATATATGATGAGATTCATGTGCCAAATATCTACAGTAAATTAAGTTATAAACTGATTTGGTGTAAGATCAAATTTTATTTCAGCGAGGGATTACAAAAAATAATATTTCATCAAATTATGTGGTGTAGCCACAAATGCAGTCTGTGAATAAAGGATTTGATATTCAACAAAAAGTAACTGCAAAAGTTACTTGGCAATGCCCGAATCTACAATAACTTGTCCAGTCCTAATTTTACAGACTGCAAGTGAAAGTTTTGCCTCTTTGCTGCCCAGTATACTGGCTTATTTCCTATCACATGGAATTAAAATACTGAATTCTGTTCTGTATATTTCAGAGTACATGCTGATGTATGAAATGCCTTGGCTGTTCAATGGTGAGTCTAGACTCTAGAGACTTTCAGTTCTCCATTACAATACCCCCCCCCCCCCAAACAACATATGTTGTAAGGGGATTTCTGTTTTCAGCTTGTCCATCTGTCTGTTTGTTGACTAATTCTTACACTGTTAGCTAGATTTCCTTAAAACTTTCACACATTAACAACATTAACTTATAGATGTGCATGAAGGAAATAATTTGTACTGTGGTGGATTTTTATGGCCCTTTGCTGGCAGTGGTATATAAGTCTGCTGAATTGCAGCAGCTCTAGTTGTAAAAGTTTGACACATTTTGCTGTAGGATGTACACTGTGCCTGGTATTTATGATGACTTAATTTGTTTACTGTACACACTGTAATAAGACCATGTAGTGAAATGTTTTTTGCTCACCTGAGCACAAAGTGCTCAAGGTGAGCTATTGTGATACTAAAAGAGGTCACTCTAGAGGTCACATTTTCGATTGAATCCTAATGAAACGTGGTCACAATGTCTATGAAATTTAGGTCAAGTTCGAAACTGGGTCATCTGGGGTCAAAAACTAGGTCACTAGGTCAAATCACAGAAAAACCTTGTTAACACTCTAGAGGTATTATATTCAACTAAATCCTTAAGAGACTTTGTCAAAATAATACTTTAACCTCCATAAAATCTAGGCCAAGTTAACAAAAAAAGTTAATAAGTTACCAATTTTCTAGGGCTCTTTTAAGCTGTTAGGCCGCTCAAGCACCCTTGACAGTTTAACTCCTCTGGTCATTGGGCTACATATAGAAACCTACACTCATGTCCCCCTTGTGAGACTATTTCTCTCCTGTGGGTGTGGCAGCCAACATCTACCTGCGGCGCCCAGGAATAGACACTGCCCTCGCAAGTACCATTTTACACCATGGTAGAGTGGAGCATGTGGGTCTTGCTCAGAGAAATTAACCAGTGGTCCAGAGGGGTTCGAACCCAGGACCTCTCTATTCCGAAGCGCGCGCCCTACCTCTAGGCCACCGCTCCCCACCGCTTCTACGAATCTTGATCACATGGTGTCAAAAACTAGGTCACTGGGTCAAATCCTGTTCCATATATGGATCCCACCTACAATCTTTAAAGGAACCTTGTTACCATCTAATATTCATGGAATTTGGTTAAACTAATTTTCTCTACATCTTATAGTTGGTAAGTTTGGTCAAATGCTGGACTGATGATCTTAACACTCCCACTTTATGTCAGCTGAGCGACACTGACCCCTCAAGGACCTTTTATTTATTAAAGCATCAATGGAATTAAAATTTGAAATGCTATTTCTCTATACTTCATTGCAATTGGCTAAACACAAATTTACAAAATATGTGAGACAGTGTTTTTTGTACTGGACATCTGTCAAATTGTTGACATAGCCACAGTAATGGCCCTTTTATGGTCAAAAGTAAGCGTAGCTGAAATTGTTCTCAATAACATCCACTGCGGTATAGCATACACTGGATATTGCTAGCAAGATGAGTGATATTATCAATTTTTGCTACATTCTAGTGATGACAAGGGTAAGTTGAGAGACAATTTTTAGTTTTTCTGAGTGTTTATAATGTACATTTTATACAAAACTATCTCCTCCATAAATTTTCCTAGCATTTGCAACCGGTAAATTGCCTGGAATTTCTTAAGAGGGTGATTAAAGGACCAAACTCGCATCGTTACTCACGCAGAAAGTAAGCTCGATATGTCAAAATGAGATGTTTTTGTTTATATTTTTTGTTAAAACACTCAACTTGAATCGAGCGAATTGTCATTCCTGTTACAAAGATTATATTGCAAATGCAGTATCCGAAACTTATTAAAAAATGAGGGTGCATTGCAAGAATAAATACAAGTGTTAGTGTACAGAGTATTGCTATATGGTTGCTCCCTGGTGTACGGACGTACTACGTAGTATTGCTGTATCGTGTACGGAGTATTGCTTATAAGTGCAGTGACTATTTGTCACTCAAATTGAATAAATACAAGGTATAATCAATGTTATTTTGTAAAAATAATTTATACTGAATAGATCTGTACCTATTTAGACTAGATTACATGGACTACATGAATTAATTAATGTAACAAGTTAATCCAAGCTCCAAGCCCCCCCCCCCCCCCCCGAATTTTATGGGAAACTTCTATTAGTAACTGTGTTTCGCATACAGTAAAGGGTCATAACTGGGCAATCGCATTAGACAAACACAAAACAACTACAATGTCCAATAGTTAGAATTAGCAACGTTGAATGTAAGTCATAGCAAAGGAACCTCATTGCAGCATCTGAAATAGTTGAGAGATTATAAAATAAACCTTGGTGTGTATATATGGATGTGAAAGCCCTTATTTGCCATTTGACCATAAGCATGAATCTTAAAGAATTGCATATATCCAAGCTAAATATCACATTTGTACTACTCACAAGAACACTTTATGCATAAAATTCAGCTGTACACTAAACAGCAATACTCTGTACACACCCGTGTATCTGTTTGGAGTGTATTTTAGTTGTTTTTGGAACAATATTTATGAAATTTGGTCACAACATTGTGGCGTTCAATATAAACAAAATGGCCAGTTCAAAATATCTACAATTTGGTAATACAGCCTTTCCAGAAGCTTGTACAGTACTGCTGCCAATATTTGCGAGTGAATAACGGCATGATACTTGATCATTTTAACCTTTCTATGAACATTTGATATACGATTGTGTTCTATAAAGTTACCAAAATGCCCGAAGAAGTTAAACCTCAATTGGGATATGTATAAGAAGTCAGTAATTAGGAAAATATCGCGTCTAAACTCACCCTGGTCTCCATGTCATGTCCTTAAAATTGATAATATTACTCACTTTACTAGCAATATCCGGTGTATGCTATACCTCAGTGACCTCTGGTTAGACTAAGTCACTTTAATGAAACTTCACATCAATGCGTGTTACTTTTAAAACCGAGTTGTGCATATTGTCAAGAATTTTCGGTTGCACATGCTTATTGCCCCTAAGCTTATGTGTGACGTATGAATTGGGTCATAACCCCTTAATAGCTAAATCTTCTTAGCATCTTAAAATGGTTTAGGTTGACTTGGTATTTGAGCAAGTGCAGTATCACGAAGACTGCACTTTAACTGTGTCCCTCTAAATTCTTAGCTCTAAATGGATATGGCCATTAAATTCTGGATCAGTCTTCAATATTCCCGAAAATACTGGATTTATACTAATTACATATGTAGGGTATTGTATTTATAATTAATAATATTTTTATTTTCTGTGTTTGTAACATAATTGGCCAACCAATTTTTTTAATGGGTTCAGGTATGACAGATGGTTTCTATTTTATTGGTCATTAATCATATGTTGTGGTTTTCAAACACATGGCTCTTGTGTCACAATGTTCTGACATCTTAAACTTATTGGTTTTATTGATCTGTTGTAAGTTCAGCTATCAGCTATGCATTAACGTAGCTGAGATCAATATTGAATATCTTCTTGCTGCAAAATTCCCAATACACAATACTAGAAAGCATTATCTGTGTCTTCTCTCTGGTTATGGTACTCTGGAAATGTCTGGCAATCACTTGTTTGTGTTTTGTTGTGAATTATATTGATAGATAATATATGGATATGGAATTCTGGTGTCTTTGACTATTTACTGGTTTGTGTATTATAATATTTACCAGTTTGATTGGAAGTTTGATTGAGCAAGTTTTAGTGATTTACATTAATAAGTGATTAAAAATTGAACATGGAGTAACATATATTTTAGGCAAGTTTTTTTCGTTGCCTTGCTGGATATTAATCATTGACTGTTGACTGTTTGTTTAACATGTGCTTGCACATATTTATTACTCTGTTTTTCTAAGAAAAACTATTTACATTCTGAAAATGTGAAAGTATACAATGAAAATCATTATATATATCTTCAAATGTATGTCAAATGGCTGAGTTGATTATTTTGAGATAGTAATGCTGTGGATTGCATACATCATTTGTATTATTGAGCATTAATGTTGTTATATTAATATATATGTTATGTTACCACCTAGTAAACCTCAGCTTAAACTAACTGTTGAATATAATTTATTCAAACTTTGTCATATAGGATATAAATAATGGATAGCTGGTGCAAACCAGTTAAATTATTTTTAAAGTGTATAGAGCTATATGTAACAGTCATTGAATGTCAATTGAAAATAATTACTTGGCATTGTTTTTAGTATGATACTAGACTACCTTAATTACAAATTAAAACTTTGGATGAGTTCCGTGTACTTTGATTCAATTGCGAAAATATAGACGATTCTTATAATTTCATAGGGTGTTCTAGAACACTTTCATATGAAAATGGACAATTCGCATGTCCAATAAATTACAGAGAGAGTTTCTGTTAAAGCTGAAGCGAAAAATGATCTAATGGATATGAAAGCAAAAATGTTTTTCAGTTTTTGATTTTTTTTAAAATAAGTATCGTCAGATATAGCTCTATATATTTAAATGCATTTAAATTATTTTCAGCTCAGATTAAAAAAAAATGATGAGGAATTGTCATCACTTGATCAGCATTGGTATTGCTTGGTTGAATTTTATGGTAACGAAGGTCAACTTTTTTCCTAATTAGCAACACCTGTACACCACCAATACCTGAATTGAAAGCTCAATTCTTCT
This sequence comes from Spisula subtruncata, assembly GCA_963678985.1. NCBI lineage: Eukaryota > Metazoa > Mollusca > Bivalvia > Venerida > Mactridae > Spisula > Spisula subtruncata. The sequence continues at coordinate 29,460,069 of OY787665.1, forward strand.
TTTTGGAAGAGATCACTTTTAAACTATTTGTATAGCATGGCAAATTTGACACGAACCTGTCCTTTTGATCAGCATACTTTAACATTCGTTATAGTGTCTCAGAGTCTGTATTTTTAACCTCAATTGTTTGTTTTCATAGTTAGGGAGTATCACGAAGACGCTCGAGATGTAATAAATACAAAGACAAATTTGAAATACCGCAAGATATTGCAAGATTTGCTTGCGAAAGTTGATATATTCAAAGCAAGAACCTAGTAACATGTTCATGCATGAAGTTGAAGACCAAGCTATGCATACTACATATACTTTCAGCTGCCTGGAAGTTGATAAAACAGATGTTACATGCTGAATCAGTTAAACGGATAAAGTTTGTTACCAAATCAGACATACAGGAGTATATAAACAAGGATCAGTTGTGGGAGCATATGGGAGGAACGGTAATATGCAATACTCATTACCTATATCTACCAAGTTTTCTGGGTTTTTTTAATAGTATGAGTCCCTTCACACTGAACTATAATATCAATGAGTATAAATATGTGGCAATTTATAAATAATTTCCAAAATTTTATGAGCCCAAAGTGAATTTTGTGAGTCAGCGATTGAGGACTCACTCCATAATGAAATACTGATTTGTCAAGCTTAACTTTTGTTTTGTTGTAAAATTGTTTAATGCCTGTGAAATGTCCACAAAGAAATGGTTGGATGTTTTGTAAGAGTAATGGTTGGATGTTTTGTAAGAATAGTCTCCAAACACCTCTTTGTCCTTCTGTATCTTTGAAACCCCTCAACAGATTGCCATGAATTCTATACTGTATACTCATGGAGAACACTTTATGAATCCAAATTCCAACTGCTCTCACTCGAGGTCGACCTAATAAAATGAGTAATTATAATCAGACATTTAAACCATTCAGTTTTTAGCTCGACTATTCGAAGAATATGAGAGCTATTACAGTCACTTGTTCGTCGGCGTCGGCGTTGCATATGGTTAAAGTTTTACATGCAAAACTTTAACCTTGGTTATATTTCAATAACCAGTGCATATATTGGATTGAAACTTTGCACTGGCTTTCCCTGTCATGTAATCAACCATGTTAGATAACTCTTGCATGAATTTAATGCAAATGATGGCCCTTTTTTACTTAGAAAATTTGGTTAAAGTTTTGCATGCAAGTTACTAATAAGGCCATATCTCAAATAGTATCTGTGCTATGGCATTGAAACTAACAACACTTACTAACCATCATAAGGCAATGGTACCAGTCATGGGTAATAGCTCTATTATGATTATTATTTGAGTTATGCCCCTTTTTAACATAGAATTTTCTTGGTTAAAGTTTTGCATGCAAGTTTCATTCAGACCATATCTCAGCTACTATCCATGATACTGCATTGAAACTTACAACACTTGTTTACCATCATCAGTCAATGGTATCAGTCAAGGGCAATAACTCTATTATTTTTTTATTTCAGTTATGCCCCTTTTTAGCTCACCTGTCACATAGTGACAGAGTGAGCTTTTGTGATCACTCTTCGTCCGTCGTCCGTCCGTCCGTCCGTCTGTCAACAATTGGGTTGTGTCCTCTCTAGCGGTCACAATTTTGGCCTAATCTTTATGAAACTTGGTCACAATGATCATCTTAACAAAATCTAGGTCAAGTTCGATATTGGGTCATCTGAGGTCAAAAATTAGGCTTCTAGGTCAAGTAATAGAAAAACCTTGTTTTTCATTGTATCAAAGGGAGTGTACTCTGTAATTATACTGGTTGTGATCATGTAAGAGTTGTCTCTCTTACTATATTTTAGTTGTAGAACTACGAAATGTGTACTTGTTAGCAGCTTTGAGGCTTTAATTTAAATTAAATGCAGAATGTTGATATTAGGGTTATCATCGTTTACAGTGATTGTATGTTTACAAACTATTAAACAATTATTAAGCTGTAATTATAGTCTTATGCAACCTTACTAATCGTTTTACATAGACTTATATAGGGAAAACATATAAAAATCTTCTTCTCTAAAACTACAATGCCTAGAGCTTTAATATTTGGTATGTAGCATCATCTAGTGGTCCCCTACCAAGATTGTTCAAATTATGGCTCTGGGGTCAAAATTGGCCCCGCCCCGGGGGTCACCGTTTTACATAGACTTATATAGGGAAAACATATAAAAATCTTCTCCTCTAAAACTACAATGCCTACAGCTTTGATATTTGGTATGTAGCATCATCTAGTGGTCCCCTACCAAGATTGCTCAAATTATGGCCCTGGGGTCAAAATTGGCCCCGGCCCGGGGGTCACCGTTTTACATAGACTTATATAGGGAAAACATATAAAAATCTTCTTCTCTAAAACTACAATGCCTACAACTTTGATATTTGGTATGTAGCATCATCTAGTGGTCCCCTACCAAGATTGTTCAAATTATGCCCCTGGGGTCACAATTGGCCCCGCCCCGGGGGTCACCGTTTTACATAGACTTATATAGGGAAAACATATAAAAATCTTCTACTCTAAAACTACAATGCCTAGAGCTTTGATATTTGGTATGTAGCATCATCTAGTGGTCCCCTACCAAGATTGTTCATATTATGCCCCTGAGGTCAAAATTGGCCCCGCCCCGGGGGTTACCGTTTTACATAGACTTATATAGGGAAAACATATAAAAATCTTCTTCTCTAAAACTACAATGCCTAGAGCTTTGATATTTGGTATGTAGCATCATCTAGTGGTCCTCTACAAAGATTGTTCATATTATGCCCCTGAGGTCAAAATTGGCCCCGCCCCGGGGGTCACCGTTTTACATAGACTTATATAGGGAAAACATATAAAAATCTTCTTCTCTATAACTACAATGCCTAGAGCTTTGATATATGGTATGTAGCATCATCTAGTGGTCCCCTACCAAGATTGTTCAAATTATGCCCCTGAGGTCAAAATTGACCCCGCCCCGGGGGTCACCAGTTTCTATATTTACGCTCTACCTTTGTTAGTCTAAATTGTGCAGGGCTTCATTTATAATCAGGTGAGCGATATAGGGCCATCATGGCCCTCTTGTTAACATAGGAGTTAAAAATTATTGGTTCAAGTTTTACATGCAAGTTCTATTCACGCCATATCTTAGTTACTATTTATGATATTGCATTGAAACTTATAACACTTGTTTATCATCATTAGTCGATGGTACTGGTCAATTGTAATAACTCCATTTTCAGTTTAATTCGAGTTATGCCCCTTTTAACTTAGACTTTCCTTGGTTAAAGTTTTGCATGCAAGTTACATTCAAACCATATCTCACCAACTATCAATGATATTGCATTTAAGACATTAAAAGATGCCGACACATCCCCTTTAAACAAGTACAAAGTAACAAATTCTCACATATAAATGATTGCCAGTTTAATAATGTCGTATAATACACACATTATTTGTCTAATATGGTAAACTGAAAATATCACATTGTTTTGTTGAGGCTTGAATTCTTAAGATAGATATTTAGGTTAACCACTAGAATATTGTATTACATGTATTGCTCACTATTGCTAACTTGTATTGTATTTATCCTCCCAGTTTAGTTCTCTGGCTGAATCTAAAACTTGTTAATACCTACATTTATCACAAATCTGTACACTTTCCTACTATGCAATAAAAAAAATCATATTGCACAGTGTGCTTACATACTTTGCAAATGACATGTGATGTTCTTTGTTTATATGATGTTTATGTGATAAGTAGAATATTGTTGCTAGGTAGAAAAATTTTAGACAGTGATAGGTGTTTGCCTTTTTTCTGTGTCTTAAGGTTGTATCTATGTGTCAAAAGGTTGTATCTCACCCGAAACTGTAGATGAATTTGACAAATTAATGCCAAATAGTCATATCTGGCCGAGATCTCACATTTTGTTACCAAAAATAAATGGGTGTGAGGTTTTGAATGTGTCATATGACGTATATCTAAGAAAATGATTGGTGCAGAGCTACGATATTTTGACATAAGGAGCAAAACGGTCACCTGTTTCCCCGCTCATACAAACCTGAGATACGAGGTTTTGACTATCCAGCGAGGATATCAAACTTGTGTTGTTTGGCATGGTATTGTTTTCAATACTAAAAATAATTACTAAACTACTTTAAACTCATCACTGATTTATTACATGACTGTATCCTCTACATTATTATTTTAATTTGTCACCATTGTTTTAAAATTGACTCCTTTAACAAATCATATCTTACTCATATGATTATTTTGTAGAAACTTTGTTATGTCAGTGGATGTATACAATTCCCTTTAAACATACACATTTCTTGAATAGAGTACAGTGCCGCTTGAAGTCTTAAAATCATTTTCACTGACAAATATTTGTTAATAGTCCAGTGTTGAGATAATTGCCATGCCTCAACAACCATTGTACATTAGCTTTCATTGCCATGTAGTCAACTAAGTAGCGTAACTCACGTTTCAATATAATACAAATTTTAAATGGCCTGTTTTGAACTTATATTTTTTCTGACAAATGGCTGCGAATAGTCGAGCGCGCTGTCTAGTGACAGCTCTTGTTGTATGGCACAGATTATTGCGTGGAAAGCACATAATTATATCATTTATTTGAATTATTTTTATGAATTGCGCGGTGCAACAATTTTAGGCCAACAGACCAAAAGAAAGTTTACCACTTAGTATTAATTTGGGACTTGAAAACCTTTCATTGTTTACATCTTATATGTTCACTTAATTTTGTTTCAGGATACATTTGTGTTTAAATTTGATCCTGCAATACTTGAAGCTGACGGAGGAGGTGGGGAACCTGATACTGACGGTGCTGTGAGGAAGAGGGTAAGTTGCAGGTTTTTCACTAAGATTTAATGTAGGAGGCTTTATGTAGATTTGAGGAGGCAGTGTGTCTGAGCACTGAAGATGAAATGCAGCTGGTGGTAAATTTGAGGTGGCCCAAATATCATTTGAGGCAGTCAAATAGGCCTCCTGCTGCCTCCTAATGACAATCCAGAGTTGACATCCGTTATCTAAATTGCATGTCTGGTAGAATTCTCATCTCTTAATGTCTCGTTTCATGATGTTGTTACATTCTTTGACCTGCTGATTGATGGAGTACAGTCGTCGGTTGCCTAAGAATTGAAAGCAGCAACCCTGTACTGTTTATTTAGTTAACTTACATTCAGTTAAAAGAAAGTTGGCTTGGATTGCCTCTCGTTGACTGCGAAGTGTTACACTGCATTTACAGACTTTAGCAGTGTTGTTGTACTGTGAGCCTATTGATTTAACTATATGACAGCCTGCTGTTTCATTAATTAAAGTATCCGCTTGGAATGTCTGTTGGAATAATTTTATAACATTTTTGCCACACTGCAGATCTCTGGATTATGTCAATTGCTTTCATGATCATTTCTAAGATCAATACACATTCCAACTGAAAACTATGAGGCAGAAAGTTACTATATAATTTCTATTGGAGTGAATTTGTGTTAATTATTATCATGTTTTTTTTAGCAAAATATAAATCTAGGTGTTATTATGATTGTTTTTGTAGATAGTAATATTTACTTTGGTTTGTTTCCTTACTTGTTATTCATATCCCTGTATAATTGAATAAATGTTATTGCCGTTAGTAGCTCTTTTTGCACCTTATTGCTTTCTGCAATCAAAATACAGTATTTTTAATCATACTCTTTTTCTTTGTGTATTGTTGTTTTTCTTGAACAATAGAAATATATTGTGTTACAGCGTAACTTATAAGCCTCCAAAGCTAAGTGGTTAGTGCGCTTGTCGTCTAATCTGGCGACCCGGGTGGAGGTGCATATATATATCTGCCTGCCATATTTCCGTAGAAATAAAGCAAATAAAGGCTATGTTGGCATTTTTTAACCCCATATAGTACCAATACAACCCATGTGAGGTTGCCACATTTCCAATGACATCTAGTTACAATTTTGCTTTAGAATCTCATAAGAAAAAGATACCTCCCAAAAATCAATGATTATTTTAGTGAATATTTTATCATTAACTATTCAGGTGACGTTTGCGGACAAAGATAGCCAGATGTATAAAAGTGTCAGTAATGACAGTATGCGAGACATTGAAGACTCTAAATCAGTATGTAACTTAATTTATTTTTAGCTCACCTGACCACAATGTGGTCATGGTGAGCTTTTGTCATACCGAGATGTCCGTCGTCCGTCGTCCGTCGTGCGTCGTGCGTCGTGCGGCGTGCGTCGTGCGTCGTGCGTCCGTCAACAATTTCTTCAAACGACTTCTCCTCCTAAACCGCTTGGCCAAATTTGATAAAACTTAATAGGAATGTTCCTTGGGTGGACCTCTACCAAAGTTGTTAAAAAAATTCCAGTCCGTCGCATAACTAGGTCACACAGGCTAAAAATAGATTTTCAAAAAGGAAACTTCAAAAATCTTCTTCTCTGAAACCGTAAGGCCTAGAGCTTTCATATTTGGTATGTAGCATCACCTTGGGGTCCTCTACAAAGATTGTTAAAATCATGTCCCTGTGGTCAAAATTGGCCCCGCCCCGGGGGCCCTTAGTTTTACATAGAGTTATATAGGGGAAACCTTAAAAAATCTTCTTCTCCGAAACCGCTTGGCCCAGGGCTTTCATATTTGGTATGTAGACTCAGCTAAAGGTCCTCTACAAAGATTGTTCAAATTATGCCCCTGGGGTCAAAATTGGCCCCGCCCTGGGGGCCCTTAGTTTTACATAGAGTTATATAGAGAAAACTTTAAAAATCTTCTTCTCCGAAACCGCTTGGCCCAGGGCTTTCATATTGGGTATGTAGACTCAGCTAGAGGTCCACTACAAAGATTGTTCAAATTATGTCCATGGGGTCAAAATTGGCCCCGCCCTGGGGGCCCTTAGTTTTACATAGAGTTATATAGGGGAAACCTTTTAAAAATCTTCTTCTCCGAAACCGCTTGGCCCAGGGCTTTCATATTTGGTATGTAGACTCAGCTAGAGGTCCTCTTCAAAGATTGTTCAAATTATGTCCCTGGGGTCAAAATTGGCCCCGCCCCGGGGGCCCTTAGTTTTACATAGAGTTATATAGAAAAAACCTTAAAAAATCTTCTTCTCTGAAATTGCTTGGCCCAGGGCTTTCATATTTGGTATGTAGAGTCAGCTAGAGGTCCTCTACAAAGATTGTTCAAATTATTCCCCTCGGGTCAAAATTGGCCCCACCCTGGGGGTCACCATTTTACTTAGACTTATATAGTAGGGAAAACATATAAAAATCTTCTTGTCTAAAACTACAATGCCTAAGAGCTTTGATATTTGGTATGTAGCATCATCTAGTGGTCCCCTACCAAGATTGTGCAAATTATGCCCCTGGGGTCAAAATTGGCCCAGCCCCGGGGGTCACTGTTTTACATAGACTTATATAGGGAAAACATATAAAAATCTTCTTGTCTAAAACTACACTGCATATAGCTTTGACATTTGGTATGTAGCATCATCTAGTGGTTCTCTACCAAGATTTTTCAAATTATGCCCCTGAGGTCAAAATTGGCCCCACTCGGGGGGTCACCGTTTTACATAGACTTATATAGGGAAAACATATTAATATCTTCTTGCCTAAAACTACACTGCCTAGAGTTTTGATAATTGGTATGTAGCATCATCTTGTGGTTTTCTACCAAGATGTTCAAATTATTCCTTTGGGTGAAAATTGTGCAGGGTTTATAATCAGGTGAGCGATATTGGGCCATCATGGCCCTCTTGTTTTCTTGAAACAAAAATGCTGTAAAATCATTATGCATCTATATTTGGTCCAAAAACATACTTGTCTAAAATGAGATACTTAGAACTGTGCTCTAACTAATCAGTGTGATGTTTTTGGGGAATTTTCAAATTAATTATATTCCAAGCTGTACAATCAATACTTGTAATAAAGACCACCCTTGAATACAAATTACTAAATTAATACAAAACTCCCATTACACAATTACAAAACCATTCTGCAAAAACCACCAAATTGGTCTCCAATCAGTCAACTTTAAAAGATATTTAGTCTGTTTAAAGACCATCTGTTAATAAAGACCAATTTTGTTGCTCTGCCTATGATTATAATGGTTTGAAGGCAATTGCTATACTGTCTATTCAACATAGAACATTTGTGTTATCCCTGTTCCCGATGCCTCCCAAAGCTAATTTATTTAAATTGGGAGTACATTGCCGAGGCAAAAATAATGCTCAGTGAGAGAAAGGCATTACATGATGAGATGTATTGTCATTTTTGTCTTTTAGATTAGCAATACAAATGGTATCATACGTGACAGAAGAGGGGGACCACCTTCATCATCAACAAAAAGAAGAGTTAGCAGGGATGATAACTCTTATATTGGAAGACTACTCACTATATGGTAGGTTTATAAATGTAACTAGATTTTCCTGTTTAATTCTAGGATTGTTGGTTGTTGTTTTTACTCACAACGTATCAGGGATTTCCCTGATGCAGGTTTTCTGCGTCCCTGACGCAACTTTGAGGCTTGGGACCCTCAATTCTGCATTACTGTGCATCCTTGGGACCCCCATAAGGATCCCTTGAATAGGCATTTTTATTTCAGCTAGAACATTTTCTTTCTGCTATTTATTGCACTAAGTCTTGTGGTGCATTGAGCAATCTGAATTTGCTGTTTTATATACTTATAAATTTGATACTCACTAATAATGAGCGTGAAATGCATTAATTACCGTATAATGAAGGGACCCCCAAAATTTCTCAGGGACTCCCTAAATATAAATCTTAAGGGTCCTGGGACCCTCGTATGAAAAATCCTAGGGAAAACCCTGCGTATAATATTGACAATGCCTTTGTGGTACCTAAAACATTATTAACTTCAAATGGTAGATAGACGCACCTTTCCTCATATATATGAACGGAATGGTTTTAAGAACTGTTAATGGTTCAAAGATAGTAAAAGTGTGCCTAATTGTTGACATTTTATCAGTTGGTGAAATAATAAGATAAATGTACTGATTAAAATGATGAAGTTCGGGCTTGTTCCATCTATATGACTTAAGTTCTTGTGCTGAACATTTCTATAGTCTGATTCTGATTCTAAGCCCATTGTTATTTTAGTTATCAATGATTCAATTTCTTAACATAATTTAGCACATGTTTTTCTAATTTAAGCCCTGCTGAAGAATTAGTATTTGAAATAGAAGACCATGACAAGGAAGCTAGTGATATGATTATTTTGAAGAATAAACTTCCTTATTCGATAGCTTACAAGGTAAAATTGTTTGATTATGTAACATTTTGTGCCCTCCGGGCATCTACTGACACAGAGGAAGTCCTTCAGTGCATTGCTTTCAAACTTGGCAATATTTGTTTACTATCATAAACACATTACATTATCAAAGCCATACAACACTCAAACATTTCAACAGAATTATGACCCCTGTATGACTTAGCTATTTATTATTGCATTTATATATACGTTAAATGAGCACACTCTTGTTCTGCCCTGGCATCTACTGATGTGGGTGGCATATAGTGATAATTATTCTTTCTGTTAGTTTGTCTGTTACATTGAACCTAACTTTACCTTGAAAATATTGACCAAACTTTCATATTCTTGAAACTCAAATATTTTATCTTAACTCCATCTGAATTATTTATACTTTCGTTTTGATAAGCTGCTACACAGTGACCTCCCTTGACACTATACACGTGTGGAACAAAATACGTTAATTGTAAGTTATTTGCCGATGACTACTTGCAGATTAACTAAACTTTTAATTAACTGTAACATACAGCGTAGGACAAATTATAAATTAGTAACCCCCTCATCGCCATTAGTTAGCCCCTTTTGTGGACCCGCGCAATTAAAATCAATTGATTAAACCGGTCTTATTTAATTTCTGATAAAGCAGACAACTTGTTTAAATCGGGGATCTTTAACTAACTAAAATAATTTGATAGTTGTCGGCCAAAACAAACTTAAAAACACAATCCTGTGATTATCACACAATAGCAATCTTACGGACACCCCCGTGGATGTGTCAAGGAAAAAAAGAAATAAACTCCAGTTAATTTCTAATACAGTAAAACTTCGCTATGACGAGCATTGATATCATGAGCAGTCGGCCTATCTCGAGCAAGTTTTAAACCAACCTCCGTTTGTATCATCAATACATGTCATTTGGGTTATTTCGAGCACCCGGTTTATCTCGAGCATTTTACCTGTCCCTATCACACCTCGAGATAACAAAGTTTTACTGTAATTTATTTGTATACAGGTAAAGACAACATCACCGGAGAAATATCGTGTTCGACCAAGTTCTGGTTTAATAAAACCTGGTACAGAGATAGAAGTGATAATACATCTACAACAAGGTGAGCAGTGTTAGATTTGTTACAAATGTATACTGTATACTGTCATATACTGTAAAATCTTTAATTTTCGTGGGGATTAAATTTTGTAGATTTTCGCGGTTCACTTTCAACCATGAAATCAAATCCCATTGAACAGTAACTTTCACCCTTGTATTTATTAACTGACATGCAAAATGCACTTATTTAAAACGTCCCATCGAAATCATCTTTTTTACCAAAAACCACGAAATTTCATCCCATTGAAATTAAATAATTTTACAGTAGTTCAGATGACATACAGTGACGTTTTCATTCCTCCCCTCCCCTTCATTGATGAGGATGTATTGATTGCTTTGTATGTCATGTCTGTCGGTGTCTCAGACTAGTTATAAATCAAGGTTATGCTTACAGTCTTCAAACTTCATAATATGAAGATTTGTAATTTTCAGCAGATCATCCCCCTATACGTTTTCAGTTATGGCGTATTGTGGGAGTCCTACATACAAATTGTCTCAAAAACCCTTATGGTTTTGGAATACAAGATATGATAAAAGAAACAATCTGATAGCTTGACTTCTTCTTTTCAGGATACCAAAACACAGTACATAGAGATAAATTCCTTATAATGGCGATGGAAGTTGCCAATGAATCAAACCGTTCATTCTCAGAATTGTGGAAAGCTGTTCAGACAGATTCAATTATGGAACACAGGTAATTATTCTGATGAATACATGCTGTGCCTCCGTAGCTCAGTGGTTAATGCGCTTGCCATCTTATCTGGTGACCCAGGTTCAAATCCGGGTGGAGGCACGTATATGCCTTCCATATTTCAGTAGAAATAAAGCAAAAAAAAGGCTGTTCTTCTCAAAATTCATTCTGATTCTGAATATTAAGGAAATTATTTATGTCATTGGCATTTGCATATGTCCAGCATATAATTCATTGTACATGCATGATCCTATAGTTTCAGAAACCCAACATGTATGATACAGAAAATGTAATCCATCATACTTTGTGAGCTGTATTTGTGGCTTAAAATTGATAGGCCATTGTCATGGATTGTGAGATAGGACCTTGTTGCATTAAAGGGACAATCAATATTTCACTGACTGCCTGTCCAGCATTTTGATCGGGTATTGAGATTGATTGCTATTTCTATTACTATCCTTCCTAGAAGGCGTTATCAGGATTTGCAAGGGAAAATTATTGACTGGGCAAATTGTTTGATGGTCATTAACATAGTTTTGTGTTGCACATTTTCCAAAATTAACATGACCATGAAACAGTGTAATGTTCATAAGAATACGAACTTGTGCAACTCGATTATATTTGTACAATCAACCACAGTCAGGTCTCAATTCAAATTATCTATTTTTTCAAGCAAAATTCTATTTTTTCAAGCAAAATGCTATTTTTTCAAGCAAAATGTGTTGTAACAAATATTGACCGTTATAATGAATTGTTACAAAGAGCATTTAAAACAATAGTCCCCAAGAGTATAATGTCAGTAATGAGTTTACATGAATGTATTAGTATTTCTATCAGCTGTTTTTGTATCATGATTCATGGCCTCGCTGTAGTAAACTGTTAAATGGACTTTGTGGAATTTCCAAATATAATGTCTTGTATGTGTTAGTGATGGATGAATTCAATGTTTCAGATTACGATGTATAGCGAGAAACAATCAAGATGCTGGTGATGGAACAAAGGGAGAGAATGCTGGACATAACTCCCAGGCTTTGTCACAACTGTCAAAAAAGGTCTGAGTTTAAACATTTATTATTTTATTATGTTTCGCACATATAGTGGGGGGAGACATATTGTTTTTGTGCTGGACAACAAGATGAACATTACAAAGTTTTTCTATGCTTAGAATTCGGAAAATCATAACCCCATAAAAAACAACTTTGAAAATGAATTTAAATTAATGTTTTTTTTATAAAGCATTTATTAACTGTTAGGGTAATATATATTTCATGATTCTATGATATACCATGCATGTACTAAATAACTACAAATATATAAATGTCGATGTGTGCCAATTAGACCATTTTTACACTGTTGCAGCAATCACAAAGAGAACTTTTATTTATTTGCAGGTTGACACACTTGTTGAGTGCAATAATAGTTTACAGATCAAAGTGAAAATTTTACTCGTCTCACAGGGAGTGCTAATATTCTTGATGATTTTACTAGCAGTTGTGACATTTTACTCGTGGTCTAGTGATAGGCAAGACACTGTTGTGGGTCAGACAACTGGTCATTGTGATAGGGACGTGCATACAGTGTGAATGATGTCCCATGTTATTGTGATATTTATGACAGTCATATATGTATATGATCACCTAGTATGTGAATAATTGGACAAAGAAATAATTCAAGATGAAATCTTCAGATTATGATCTTTAAGCATGAGAAAAATAAAAAATTGTAGAAATTTATTTATTATTTTTCAGAATCACGTTAAATGAGAACCATTTGTAAGGCATTAGTTTTCAATTTCAGACACAGTTAACTGTACTATTGATAAAGAATGTTACATGAAAAAAAATCAAACTGCAACTGACTTTTTATTTACAAAGTTAAGTTTGATGTTTTTTTGTGATCCTCGCTGTTAAATGGTTTTTGTTACAAAAAATACTAACCAGCTTGAAGAATTATTTGATTTAGAGAAAATACTTCAGTTTTTAGTAACTTAGTACCAAAATGTTTTTCAAATATGTAATAGTATTGAAAATAATGACGTGGTGAGTCTTGTCATACATAATCATAATACTTGTACAATAGAGATAAATTTAATTAGGTTGTTTAGGCCCCAATATCCTGAAGCATCTCAATCTGAGCAAGATCTCATCTAAAATTGGCATGTGTCTCTATGGTAATTTCCATGTGTGACATGACTCAAAATTAGCATCATTTAACACAAATGATATTCTTAAGTTTACAACAGTAACATTTCAAGAACTGGAATTTCAAATTTGTCTCTAATTCTGACTTTGATTTTAGCCAAATCTCAATTTGAGTTGCAGTTTCTATTGAGATGCTTCAGGAGATCTGAGTCTGATGTTTTTACAAATTGATTGGGGCTATTTTTGTTTTGTAATTGTTATGCAACACTTTGAAGTATTGGAAGTATGTTGTATGCACAGTGCTTATAGTTTTACTGTTACATTCTTGTCTCAGTACAACAATGTTGTTTCTTGTCAAGAAGATTTAGTTAATGTTATAATAACAAATTTGTCTGTTGTACTCAATTGATACCAAGAGCGCTTTAAATCACTCTAAAAATTATTTCAGTATAGAACATAAATGTATCTGACTGGTGCATGTTTTACAGACAATATTTTCTCCCATGGATACTTCATACTGTGATGGTGTTGTTCGCCAAAGTGCTTTTAATGCAACTGTGTATAGTATTATTTATACTCCGTCATGTCCAGTGACTCCATTTATAAAGTGTACATTATTTCTGTGAATGAACACTTTTGTGAGACATTTTCTCAGATAATGATTGGTCAATTTAAGCTTCAAACTATTTCAGATTTGCATAACCACATACACAGTTAAATAAATGTCACTGCTGATTGCATAAAGACTAAAAATTGTAAAAACACACAGCGAGGGATTAACATGACTGTGCTACTGCAAACTAATCAAATTTGCAGCATTACATTTTAATTAGTGTCTTTTGTGAAACTTAATAATAAAACAAAGAAACGTAGTTAATTATTTATATTATATTTTTTAGTCTTGGTTGGACTAAATACTAAAACAAAATAATCACAATTTATCTACACCCCAACAATAATAGGGCAATGGCTAATTCTTTAATATTGCTGTCCACAATGTTGGGAGCAGACTCCATCAAAATTAAATGATTTTAGGTTATTAGTTATCAGGAGGAATACAGCAAACCTATAAATAAGTAAATAAAAAAAATAATATACATTGTGCAACTGACAAGAATCCTGAATTATTATTACATGTATACAATGATCCAAAGCAGTTATAACTTTCTACTTGTTTTCGTGAGCACAGGTGATGCCACTTAGAATCACTTGAATACAACATTATATTGTAGTTAGTACTCATCAAATTATGAAGCCCTATGAAAATGAATGTTTAAATTAGAACATGTGTCAATTCATTTACATCTATAAAATAAAACACACTGTCTTAACATCAACTGAGCAGTTTTAGATATATGTAAGAATTGGCTAACATGATCCTGTTTGAAAATAAACATTAATTTTATAAATATTTCCATGACAATGACAATCGTCTATTTAAAAAAAAAATGAAGACAAATGATATGCTATATACCTTTAGGCATCAAGCCTTAATCCATGAACGTGGAATATAATTGCTTGTGTAATCTTAGCTTTTATATGTTGTATTAATAGTTTCTTGATTTTTACCCAATCTATATGACAGTTAATCCCTCAGATGTGTTAGGCCAAGGTTATTATGTTACATAGTCATATTTTCTAAAATTCAATATGTGTTCTGCTCTTGAATTGTGCCAGAATTGATTGTGAAAATCATTGTCTCTCTGGAGATCATTTACTTTTTGCCGGAGTATAAGTAAGATAAAGTACAAAATTTTTTATCAAAAGTGTCCTCTCACAACCGTTATAGGATAGTTTTGTAAGGACAAACAACAAATTATCCTCGGCTTCGCCTCGGACAATTTCTTGTTAGTCCTTACAAAACTATCCTATAACGGTTGTAAGAGGACACTTTTGATCAAAAACTAGTACTGTATCTATTACTTAAGGGCTTCTTAATTCATTGTTGCTATATTTCAAGAAGTGTCTTTGAAGTCAAGATTAATTTACACATTGTCATCGACATTTTTTTGTCATAGACATAGTTTTTGTCATAGCTGATTATAAAATCAAAATTGTCCAAGTGATGATACATAATCAAATACTGTAATAATGTCTGATCTAGCTGAATATTCTGATCTCTACCATGACCATGTCCACCTTGGAAGAAGTTGAGGTATAAATATTTGCACCTGTCAATTTGGCTATTGGTCAATAACAGTGTCTTTGAATCTTTCCAGATGATATCATGGCACATATGCCTTTACTGACTTGCATCAGAATTGTTTCATGTTGCTGATTATGGCTGTAATCGTTTATCACAGCGATATGTTATCCTGGTGGTAGTATTCAAATATTGATCCCATTTAATTAGAGAATAAGGATAGCCAATTATTTTACCAGTTACTGACCAAAAGTTTAATATGGTGTGATCTGTTCGGTTGTCCCTATCCTTGAGTCAAGTAAGATCAATATTGAATACCACCCATGATTAATGAGATTGTTAGTTAGTTTAAAAACTGACAAAATTTGAATTTTATTGTAATATTGATAAACTTTTCATTTGAATAACTATGATGCCCTTGTTTTCTGTCTTCGTACTCACGTTTGCATGTAATGTTTTTTTTTCAAAACATGCTAAATTAGTATAAAAACCAATGCATTGTAGCATTGTTAGAAAACCATTTATGCCTTTTACACAGTTCCAAGTTGCTTACTACAAATGCAAGTGCCTTTATTGATGTATTTTTAACAAGTTCTGTCTAGTTTTTGGCTTATTGTGTTTTAGAATATGTAACTAGGTGAGCCTTTTTATCTCTCTTCATTAATTGATCATGGTCTGTGTATGATGATAAATTACTCTGACTGTGTAAACAATAGAGGTCCCAACTTTGTCCTCATCTATCTGAAACTTTATCTCTTAAGGACTATTATATTTAATAAATCTAGGGGTAGGTTAATATTGGTTCATATGATGACCAATGGGGCCTTCTTTCTAAAGATTTCTATAAAAATACATTGGTCAAAATGTCATTTTAGATATGTAAATCACCTCCAATGAAAAACATAACGTTTCTTAAATTGGAAATTGATAATTCTATTCATGCAAACATCTCAATAATCGAAGTTTTATGAACACAATTTCAGTTCTAAAAGTATTTGTCATCTGTAATTTTACTGATTTGTCTTAAGATTTCTGACATTAGTAAAGTTATACATTGTCTTTTTATTTGACTAAGGTTGTGTATGTCATGCTATTTGTTAATCAAAATGTATTAAACAAAATGTGTTAATGATTTCAATCATTTAAATATTTGAATGTTAATAAAGTACTGATTGTACAACTCAAATTTGTGAGGATATGTTGGCGTATGGGCCAAGCTCAGTGCAATATTTGGTCTACTGGGTTCACACATGACATGGAATGCCCTTGAATTTAACCACTACTCTTTGAAAATCATTTAATGTGTTATATTTTTCTACCTATTATAATGTATGACAAAATGTACAAATTAGGTTCATGTCACATGAAAGCTGGTTATAACCATGGCATTGATTTGCACTCTACACTGAATGCTATACTTTGGTTAAAAGTAATGTTTCTGATCCATTATGGTAAGTTTAGTTAGCTGCATGCCTTTTATGTTATTATTTGATAATACACTGTAAATGGGAGTATATAACCAATGGTGTTTGTATACCCGGCATCTACTGATGTAGGAAACATATAGTGATTGACCTTCTGTCGTTCGGTTGACCTTTACAAATGGAAATAAAGTATGTATTTTGAAGTCCATAAATGCATTTCTTTCAAGCTTCGTATACTTGTATGTTAACCATCATCAACACATTACATTATCTAAGCCATATAACACTTATCATACATTTTAACAGAATTATGGACCCTGAATGACTTAGCTATTTGTCCACAACAAGGCTTCAACCAGGGCATAAGCATTTACTGAACACGGTCTTGATTAATCTACATAGTGCCTCACATTTTGAGTAGGGTACCTATAATTTATAGCTTAAGTACTTTGTCATATTGTTTTCCTTGTGCAAGGGGTGATCCAAAATATACTGGGTCATTTCAGTACTGTCATTATTGTATTGTGAGAATAGTTCAATTTGTAAAAAGTAAAAAAGGGAGGTAATCATGAATTAAAAGTCTTCAATCTGGTCTTGTAGCGTCTCCCACTGTCTCTAAACTTCTGATTCTACTAGCCTGCATGTCGGAGACATAGTGCTCTCTGATAATGTTTACAATGTTTCATTTTATACATTCTTTATGTTGAATATTCAAGTTGGTATTATAACATCTGTCCTATTAATTCTGGATCACCCTTTGTACATATTGGATGAATTTCCCATCTGAACATGATACAACAATAATTATTAATCCTTTTTGTGATCGCATTTGGTTAAAATATCCATATTAAGAAACATAGTAATATAATTGCAGTTGGAAATATTGATGTGGGGAGTGGTGGCCTAGAGGTAAGGCGCATGCTTTGGGATTGGGAGGTCCCTGGTTCAACCCTATCTTGACCACTGGTTAATAGTTGCAATATTTCAGCGCGAGACACAAAGTAACATGCGAGCATTGAGCAACACACAAAGCGAGGCACGATATTCTACCGCGAAATCTTGTGGTTTTAGATACTGAAATGGGAGTGAGATCTTATGTTTGAATATCGCGCCTTGCTTCTTGTATCGCCCGATATATTGACTGTTGGCAGGACTAGCAAAACACTGTATTTGTTAATGTAAATACATTTGTTTATAATTCATTGAAGTTGAGTCTTATAATAAAACCACTGATATATATTTTCAGCTGCAAGTTTCTTTTAATGAATGTTTAAGCAAATATGATCACAAAATATTTATTTTGTTTGTTGTAAAATAGATTGGCATGATATAGCGTGGAGAATTTTCAAGAAAACAAAAGAATTATGTTCGCTGCTTTGTTATGTTTTATAATTTATGATTCATACAATCTTATATGAAGTATTATTTTATTACATGTGACAACATTTAACATTGTTAGATAAATTAAGAAAATAAAGAATTAAAATGTGAAATAAACATCATGTGTTTTCTTTCCTTTTAACAGATAGTATTACTGTACTAATTACAAAATCCCTAAATGTACATCCCCAGTGCTGTTTATACAGACCTCATCCAAAAAAGAAAACTATAAGGGGTATGTCTCCCTAAAGAGACTCCATCTCTGACAATATTCATTATACCTAATACATTGTACTAGGCTTGGTACGATATCAGCAAAACCCAGCTTATTTTTTATCCCCCGCCGAAGGCGATATGGTAATCACAGGCGTCATTCCATCAGTCTGTCCGTCCGTCCGAACTTCTGTGTGCAACTCCTCCTACGTTTCTAAAGGGAATTTGACAAAACTTTCACAGAATAACTGCTATGATGTCCCCCAGCGCATATTGTCAGGATTTTTTTATTCGACCATTTTTGACAGAGTTATTGCCCTTTGTTGTTTTTTACATATAAATTCTTCTGTGTGCAACTCCTAGTGGTCATCTTTATGAAGCTTTCTTGATAGTATTTGTCGTTTATCTCAATTTTATCTTTGGCGGAGGATATGGCTGTCATGCAGTGACTGCTTCTTGTTTACCAGCAAAAGGCTATCACTCTTATGATTAATATCAATGCAATAATTCAAGACAATACATACACACAACTTGGCAGTAGGCATGGTACAAACTATTCATGTGAAGTTTCATTGGAATCTGTCAAGTAATCTGAATTTTTTTTTGTGACTGCTCATTTTAAAGCTAGGAATTATAATGTATGTGCAAGATAATTTCTTTCTGATTTTGTTAATCTTCTGATAGCATATTATTATTTTAATATTAATTTCTTCTATATATATATATGTACCCTCCCTGTTCGTGGTACAATTTACTTCCCATTCATTGAAGTCATATATCAGTGTGTAGTTCAAATGGTTGGGTGAAATCTGGATATCCTAGTATAGTGGGTGGTGTAAGTAAATATTTTAAATGCTCAAAAACTCGTTGTTCGTCTCCCCATTTCCATGCAATATGTTGTTTTATTTTCCCTATCTTATCTGTTGTTACAGTAGATGGTAGAAGTTCAAACATGGGTCCATTTATCTTGCTGAAAACTTCTTTAGTACCAAGCAAATGCCAAAATATCTGGGTTACTAATGCGCCTACTGTGAAACTGGTCCTCTCTTTGTGTTAATTATTTTCTTACATCTGATGGTAGCCTGGCTTCATATCATTTGTGGTACATTAATTTGTTCCATCCGAAAAGCCAACTATTTTATCTATCCTGTGAAATATGTACTCGTCATGAAGAGTTTTGCTGTTGAAAGTTCCATATATAGGCCATGCACATCCGGAACTTCATCGTTTTCTTCATATTTAATACTACTTGTAATGAACATGCGGCTTTGGATAGTCTGATAACCCCACAAGCACGTAACTGATCATGATTTCCTCTACCTTGGTTCGATCTTCTTCCACCATAATACCATGTACGTGCTTTAATTGTTTGTGTTTGTAGACAGTCGCCAATTGGTCGATCTTGTCATTCTGATTTTTAAGTTTAGTTCCGAAATCTCTTCTTTCTCTGAGTCTTAGGTCACCACTGGTGTGCATGGTTTTGTTCTTCTATCAGATAAGCTCGCTTCCAGTTTCCTTAAACATCGATATGATAGTAGGATGTACAAAGACTCACCCTTCTTTGTTAAAGTGAAGTAATGGCAAAAAGTAAGTAAAGTCTTTATTTTACGAGGCTAACATATTTACAATAATGCAATCTTCCATATGGGCCTCAACATATATACATTAAATATAAAGAGTACATTACATGAAAAATAAGTATACAAATATAATCAACAAAGTAATAGTTACAAAGGTAAGATATATTAACAGGATGAGTCGTGTTTTATGTCAATGTTTGTTTATGAATATTGCCATTTAATGTATGCATTTTGGAATTTATTTCTTGTGTCTGATTTTCGTACTGCTTTTGACATTTCATTCCATATTTTTGGTCCTTAGTAGGCAAGTGATTTTCTGGAGAATTCAAAATTTGGTGATGGTACATATAGTTATTCATTGGTTATGGATCTGAGATTACATGAATGAACTTGGTTTAGTTGTGTGAATTTGTGTTGCATGTATCTTGGAAAGTGGTTGTCATTGAGTGATTTGTATACTGGAATTGATTTTTTATATTCAACTCTTTTGTCAAATTTCATCCACTGAAGTTTATTGAACAAAACGTCAGAGGGAGTGTCAAAGTCTTGTACATCAAGAATAACACGTGCTGCCCGTTTTTGAAATTTAATGATTTCGTTTATTATCTTTTTGTCTGTATTACCCCAGATTGAACAGCAATAATCTATGTGTGGGAGGATGTAAGCATTAAAAAATAGTTTTCTTGTTGGAACATCTAAGTATTGTTTGATTCGCATGAGTAGGAAGAGTTGTGTATTGCATTTTTTTATGGTTTTGTTGATATGAGTTTTCCATTTTAGTGTATTATTTATATTGATCCAAGAAGTTTTTCATTTTCTGAAAGTTCAATATCATGGTTCTGTAATTTCAATTTGATGTCTGGGATGTTCGGTTTGTTTGTTTGTCTTGTTATATACATATGTTTTGTTTTTTGTGCATTGATTATCATGGAGTTTTGTGCGCACCATGAATCTACAATGTCAAGATCAGATTGAAGGATCTGATGGATGTCTTGAATTGTATCACCTGATGTTGTTAGTGTTGTGTCGTCAGCAAAGATGTCTGTTGCAGAAGACTTAATATGATATGGTAAGTCATTTATATAAATGAGAAATAACAGGGGTCCCAAAACTGAGCCTTGTGGAACACCTGAAACTATATCTGCGGGGTCTGAAAGTTTTGCAGAAACGCATACTTTCTGTGTTCTGTTTGATAGATAGGAATTAATCCAAGCTATGCTGTCTGATGACAAATGGTAAAATTTGAGCTTCTCTATAAGAATCTTGTGGTTGACAAGGTCAAATGCTTTGGAAAAATCCAGAAGCAATGTACCAACAAATTGTCCGTCATTGATAGCACTAATCCAGTTATCCACTATATTTGTAAGTGCAATCTCGCAGGAGTGTTTGGCTCTAAAGCCTGACTGTGATGTGTACAGCAGGGAGTGCCTTTCAAAAAAAACTTTGAGTTCATCAGAGACGTGTTTCTCAAACAGTTTTGAGATGACTGGCAGAATTGAGATAGGACGATAATTACTTTTATCTGATTTTTTGCCCTTTTTGAATATTGGAATCACTTTTGATTGCTTTAGTGATGTTGGAATTTTTTTAGCAATAATGCTCATGTTAATGATACAGGCCAGAGGTTTTGCTATTATTGGAGATGCTGTTTTCAGGAATTTTGCGCTTATATTATCCAGTCCAGTTGATTTTGTAATGTCTAATTTGTCTAATTGCTCTTTTACATATTTTTCTGTAACATGATGTATAACAAAAGTTGGAGTGTCACTGGGTATTTTGTCTAGTGTCATCTTCTTAAGGATAGATGAGGTTGTATCATTGAAATCCTGTGTGTTAATGACTGTCTGGAAAATATTGGCGAAGTATGTATTGAATGCTTCTGCTGATTTGCTAGGGTCTGTGATTGGTATACCGTTATCATCATTTATGTAATGTGTTTGGTGGCTTTCAATTTTGCCAGATATATCTTTTAGATTTTTCCATAGCTTCTTTGGTTGTTTGCTGTTATTTTGAATTTCATAATGAAAGAAATCTTTTTGGGCATTGTGTGAAAGTGATTTTACTGTTGATCTCCATTTTTTGAAGTTAGGTACATTGTTAGTTCTTTTTGCATAGTCTCTGTTGTGTATTGCTTCTTAAATTTCATCATTGAACCAATGTTTTTGATTTTTAAGTTTTACACGTCTTTGCTTGTTTGGTGCATGAGAGTTTAGAGCTTGTAGAAATAAAGTATTGAAGGTGTCAAGCCCATCATCAGGGTCAGTAAACATGTCTATCAGTGACCACGGTTTTTGTGATAAATCAAGAAATGTTTTAGCATTGAAGTTGTTCATTGAACGGTAATTTATAATTATATGCATTGGACCTTTATTGATTTTTGTGCTTGTTTTCCTTGTAAAGCAGATTGGATAATGGTCAACGTTTTGGCCTCATCGTAATCTGACTAGCCTCATCGTTGTAGCATTTAAAATAACAATGGAGGGAACGTAGGTTGATCGTAGGCGAGTAACGAACGAACATATCATGGGCGAAGGAGCGTTTTCAACATGGGGGCCAAATATTTGGCAACGGGGGTAAAAATATTTTGCTCGCAAAGTAACTTCATTATGTCAACACACATTCTTTCCACAAAAATATACACTCTTACATAAATTGTACTCCCTAAACGTCCACTACCCTCCCATATCTATATACTAACTTGGACTTTATTGTTATGCGGTAATTTGGTTAAGTAATTACATGGTAAGAGGAATTTAGTCAGTTCAAGTATTAGGGGGTCCGGTGGCATTCCCATTGGAAAATTTCCTAAGCAATGGATCAATCTGTTGCATTCTAGGCGTTCTGAGATACCTTATTTGGTATCAAAAAGGACCGAAATACAGAGAATTTAAGTTCGTACATTTAGCCCAATTAAGTGCTTGTACAAAATGTAAATTGCTCGATTTGGAGATTAGAAAACGTTTATTTCAAAGGCTTGTTATATAATTGACAACATCTCAAAGGCATATAGGAGGTTTGGGGATGTTTAGAGTACAATATATGTCATGAGTGTATTTATATTGTATTTATGTTTTATCGTTTTCACCAAGAACTGAAGGAAAATTGCATATAACGATGTATATTAGGTCTAAAATTATACTTCTCGTCTGAATTATTGGGGGGGGGGGGGAAAAGAAATGTTGCCCCCTCCTGTCCAGACATTGGGGGCCCTGCCCCCCCCCCCCCCCTGCTCCTACGCCCATGCATATTATGTGTATCATCGTTTCACAAGTGCTTCATTCAACTTGAATCATAGGACTTGACTGACCATTGATGTAAGTTTAAAAAAAGTTAAAAGTTACCGATTTGCTAGGGTTCTTTTCATCTGTTAAGCCGCTCAAGCACACTTTTACATTTAAACGTCCCCTGTTCATTGGGCTACCTATAGAAATTCTAAAAAACCTACATTCGAGTCTCCCTGGGGAGATCATTTCTCTCCGGTGGTTGTGGTAGCCAACGTCGATCTGCGGCGGTCAGGAATTCCCCTGGTATAATAATAATATACTGAACGTCAAAGTTTCGCAAACGAATTAATTTTTTTTTTTACTAGCATTGTCTATTTGTATACAAATACTGACATGTTGAACCCATGTCCGTTGGCCTCCGCTACGCTTGAATGATCACACCATCACAAAATCAAGCGCGCAAAACAAGGGCTTTTCATTTTTGACTTAATTTCGACTTCCAATCAACTTGATCCATGTCTGTGATACGAAATACATAAATAGTTAGTCAAATAAGTTTGCTATGTACGCTAAATTTGATGGCAAAAATTGACAATTGTGAACATAAACGTGTATAATATGAGAGTCAAGAGGCTGGCATTTCACTAAAAATACGTTGTGTCGGATACATTTAACATGCCTCTATCTGAAAAAGACTGATGCATCATATCCAACAGACGGATCGTGTATATGACGTACCACGTGACAACAGGTCAAGGGTCAATGCCGCTGAGCTAGACATGGAATGCTGCAATAATTCTAGCACCAAACTCAATGGCATTGTTTTAGCTTAATCGTAGTCCAACCGACATTAAAATGTATGGGCACTTCATTTTATTTGGCGTTTGATGTCCTGTGCGCTGTTTCTTAACATGTGACATTTCGTACAGTTGCTATTACGACATCCACACTTGTCTGTGGTCAAAGGGAGACTATTTTGGTACAATTACCGATTAAATAACCTCCCTTCCATTGCAAAAAACGTAGTGAAACGTTTATGTTCACACTGGTCATTTTTTACCATCAAATTAAGCGTACATTGCAAACTAATTTGACTATTTGTGTCAACGGAAATAGGTTCAACATGAACACTATCGGTACACAAATGGACAGTGTTAGTAAAAAGTTCTTTCGAGTTAACAATTTAAAAAAAATTTTTAATTCGTTTGCGAAACTTTTGACGCTCAGTATACATATTTTGAAACAGCGCAGTTAATTTGTAAACGCCGATATGGTATGTCTACGTCGATTGTATGCATGTAGTTCAAA
The DNA here is from genome assembly GCA_963678985.1 of Spisula subtruncata. NCBI lineage: Eukaryota > Metazoa > Mollusca > Bivalvia > Venerida > Mactridae > Spisula > Spisula subtruncata. The sequence goes on from OY787665.1 coordinate 29,484,529, forward strand.
ACGTAATATCATAATGAGATGATATATTTAGATTAGACAGCGAAGATAGACACAATAGTTTACGGAAATAGTCATAACATACTGTTGGTAAGTTATAAAAAATGTGTATAACTCTTAACTTTTATTTCAATGTCCAAATGTACTAAACATTGTATACTACTCGATTCGTGTTATTTTACTAGTACTTCTTTTTAACATTTTGGACTTTTAAGGCACCTGTAATTTGGACTTTGAAACTATTTGGGTTCATTTTCTTGTTCATTCATTGTGGCGTAGACTTGTTGTCTATTTACTACTGTCAGATCTTTTTATCCTCTTTCATAAATATTTCAAGAAAACGTACATTTGATTACTAGTATTGGATACTGTAGGCGATTTCTATACCGTAATTATTCACCAACGGATTGAAAACTATTTTCGTTTTTAAACCGAAAGTAGCCATTCTCATGAATCAGTGTATAGTCAAGTCCCTAGTTGTATAGTTGTATTATGGAGGAAAAACACGCTGGTTAAACGAGAATGAAAGTAGCTAGCAATTTATCTTATGAATGAAATGTAGGACACACACGCCCATAAGGTCGATATAGCTTTTGGTCTTGATGTGTGTTTCAATTAGTCAGCGATCATGTTCTTTTGACAAAATAATGCAATTGTATTGAGTTTTACATTATAAAACGTATAAAGATAATTTTATTAGTTTGGCGTTATATTGCAGCAATATCTAACGGATGGGAGAGAATAGCAGAAAATGGAGAGTGGAATAAAACAGTACGTAGTACAACTGGGCGATGACAACGAAAGTCATCTAATATTTCTCGGTTTATATAATATATACAAGTTCATCATATTACACTGTATAGGCACTTGTAGGGAACGTACTCCGGATATTGCAGCTAAGCGAGTCGCGATTGGCTGCATTGGATGATATTCGCTGTCCAAGGTTGGTAAATGTGATATTTCTTTTACTTTATTGGGTTTCTGTAAGTGGTAGGTTATTAATATAACTACGTACATAATATATCAATCTTAATATAAAAAATATTTCGATGTAAACGTTGTTTTGTGGGGGAAAATATCGTCATTTGTGACGCGGGCTAGCACCGATAAATAAGACCCTACCGCACATTTTATGATTTTTTTACTAAACCAGGCAGAAACGAAAACATGTGAACTGGGCGATCTCTTTGAATACAATTCATCTAATTATACTGAACATTTTAGATTCGTAGCATAATTATTGGTGGCGCTATGACCTTCAATCGAGTGCATGTTTTTCAACATTTGTGTACTGGGGATTGATATCTCATTATTTTTGTGGACTGGAGTATATTGCAAGTGCGGTGTACTGAGTATTATATAATAAGAATATGTACCATTGCCATTATATGAGTTTTAAGTTACGCATGTTGTCCTTTTTTTATAAATGTTGTTGCTACAGGAAGAACATACATTTTATGTCAATTTGAAAGTTAATAATGATAAGAACTTGTCGTTTATTAGATTTGCACCAATATACACTATATATGGCTCACAATTGTTAGTAAACAAAAGTTGGGAATGTTTCCATTGCTTAATACATTGTGTATTCTGTACTCAAATACAGTACTTTCAAAATCAATCGAGAACGGGTGTAAATATACTATCGTCCGACAGGTAAGCTATGTTTATCTAGGTTTAACTGGATATAAGCTACATACCAGAGTTAACGGTATTCACCGCTATTCTTTTGAATGGGATTGTTCCCTGATTTGTATAACTTGTTGAATCGACAATAGATGTTCTGTTAGAAAAAGTTATTTTCCATTTCTTGCTCTGTGTCGATTCGTGTGTCGGTTTTACCATCGGCCCATGACGTTTTATTCGGTCTCGACCACGAATGATGCGCTTGTGTCGTTTAAAAATCAGGTAACTCGATACAAGAGATTTAGAGTTAGCAGGTTCCAATATTAAAGCGTTTCATCTTGCGTCCTCCCGAGGTTCACACAAAACTTCATGTTGATGCGATTTCCAGCGCATTTCGCCATCGTCATATTTTCACTGGTGACGCACAGCAGCTGTTGTTTGTTTTGTACCATAAATCAACAACGGTAATCTTTATATAGTCGAAATTTACGGCGTACGTTCCAAGGATATTGCGCTCGTATGTCACGAAGTTGCGTTAAAATTAGACTTGATGTCTGGGAGGTGTAAGCAGTTGAATAATGCCAAAATAATTTTAAAATTCGCTGCCCCGCCTATCCAACTATTGGTTACTATGGCGACAGATTAAATGGCTTTCTAACATTCTGTTAGAAAAATATTTTTACCGATTATTTTGAAAAAGGTTTGAAGTTTTTCTACGGCAACTTTTTGGATAATGCATGCCTAAATAAAAATAGTTATGACAAATGTCTACGTAATTCTGGTATACCCCTCATATGCAAGCCAAAAAAACCGATAGTGAAACGTCGATATTATTAAGATTGAATAAATGCTACTATATTAAGCAGACAACATTGAAGCAGATGAAGATTTACCATGCAAGAACTAAGCTTTCATTTGTTCCTTTATCCATTTAACAAGGCGTCCTACTCGATATCGGATGGTCGATGGTTCTTGCAACATGTGCGTTAAATACGACCAAATGTTTTGGCTGGTGCTCATTTCGAATTGGTCGGTTAGTAAGCCAAATGCTAGGTTAATGGATGTCTGCTGACTTAAATCTTTTGAAGCCTTATAAAGTGATAGGGGTTGGGAGATAATTTGCACAAGCACCAAAATGTGTTTTATATGGATGACAAATATCGTCGAAACTAACTGAATGATCAGATAAAAATAATTTCAGTCAATGAAATACAACAACTGGTTAATACTGGTTAATAGTACAAATAAATAATGCACGCCCCTAACAAAGATAGGAATTCAAGATAAGACACTTCTTGTGGACCCGTCATTCGACTATCATTTATTTATATCTTCCATTTGTGTAGTCGTAGTACACACACTGGAGTATCATCATGTATCTGAAATACAGAAAGTAAGTAGATTCTATATCAAAATGTCAGATAAAGTGAATTTTAACAGCGATATTTTGATATATATCATTTGACATTGTATACTTTATACAGAAATATAATAATTATGTGATGTTATAATGACAATAGAAGAACTGTTATTATAATCAATATTTATTATCAATAATATTTTATCCTTATCATGATTATTATTTGATTCTTGAAAGAGACATTCGCATGTGTAATTACCGTTGCTAATTAAAAGTTTTAAAAAAGTTAACACTTGAATCTTTCACACGTACATGTATTAACATTTTATTGGTAAGATAATACAAAATAATACTCAATATAATATATCAATTCTACTAAAATCTGTCTTAAAAGTGAAAAACAAAACAATGTTCAATTATTAATACTCAGTACCCGGTACACCAATTTTTTATAATTTCCAAAAAATCCTCTTACATGCAATACTCGGTACACAAAATGTTGATAAACATGCACTCGATTGAAAGTCATAGCGCCCCCAATAATTATGCTTCGAATCTGAAATTTTTAGTATACTTGGGTAAATGATATTCAAACAGATCGTCCAGTTCACATTTTTTACTTTCTGTCTGTTTTAGTAAAAACAAACTATGCGATGGGGTTGTATTTTTTCTGTGCGAGCCCGCGTCACAAATGACGATATTTTCCCCACAAAACAACGTTTTACATCGAAATATCTATATATTCAGATTGATCTATTATGTACATAGGTTATATTGATAACCTACTACTTACAGAAACACAATAAAGTACCCAATAAAGTAAGACAACTATCACTTTTACCAACCTTGGACAGCGATGAATTCCATCCAATTCAGCAAATCGCGACTCGCTTACTAATGTAGCTGCAATATCCGGTGTACGTTCCCTGCCAGTGATAACTATTATTTGATAAAAATACCAAATGCTTATTTGCATTTGTAATCACAAAAATGCACAAATAATTGCAAACTTACAACAAAACAATAAAATTTACATAGTTGAATGCATTGAGTGATCCGCTATACACAAATCGACGCGGTACCTTTGAACCCAATTTACCAATATTTGTATCAATATCAATTTATATTTATCATACAACCTGTGGTGTGGGAGTGTATTAAAGCCGTAAAGTACCACTAATTGTTATTTGAAACCTCATGCACCTATGCAGCATACAACATCATTTTTCTAAGATATTTAGCGTTTACTAAGGTTATATGATAAATAGAATCTTACATTCGTGCTCATTTCTTACCATTTTTATTGAACTCGTAGACAAAAACAATATGACATTCGGCAGAGCCTCGTGTCATATTGTTTTGTCAACTCGTTAAAATAAAAATGGTAATGAATGAGCACTCATTCAAGATCCATGAGGTTTCAGATAACAATTAGGGGTACTTGGAGCATGACGTACTGACTTCGTGGGTGGCTAACGGATCGATTCGAGGCACGGATTGGCTTACGTTACATCACCCTGAACCAACCACCGTTAAGCTAATTTGCATATTTCTGTAACGGGCTGGGAGTGCATTACGATATTTCCGGCACGGCTTTAATGCACTCCCACACCACAGGTTGTACGATAAATATTTGTATTTTTTTCGCGTTTCTGAGACTGATCCGTTATTGGCAATGATCCGCTATACCCTAAACAACGACATAAATTTGGATATAGAAATACTTAATCATTTTAATGCCGATGTTTCACAAGTTTTATTTAATATATTAGCGTGCAGACGTGATATACATTAATATAATATAGTATTATTCAATGCATAAGATTGTTTTCAGTACGCCTAGGCATGAGGTAGTTCTTTAACATTGAGGTTACCAATAATATTTGAATATGATATCTTTTTCAGAAGTATAGATAGTTTCGAAAAAGAAATCACGAAAATGGAAACTGGAACAAAAAGGTACGTACTACAGTTTGACACATATAATGTATGCATGACATGCTCGGATCCAAAAGGTCATGAGTTCATGTGTTATATAACAATTTACTTGAACATGGCAACGTAAGATGAACGTTTGATATTAAATGTATGCTTTGTCATGCACTGTTGATCAATGATGGAATTTAAATTTTGATACTTTTGTACTGAATATCTCAACTTTTCTAAGTCTTTATTTTCGAAATCATTGTGATTTAGCGGTTTCTAATGCTACGTCGCCACTACAAGGGAATGCACTAGCTTGTTACACGTTATGGTACTGTTAATAGTGAAGTTTTCCTAAAATGTTTATTAAAATTAAGCGAGCAATAAATGTATTAATCGTACATTCATTTTCTCGTCTCATAGTTTCGGTAGTCTTTATTTTTGGTTTCATTAATGAGGACCTTAAAGGGCTTTAAACCTTGGTCCCAATGGGCATTTTCTACCTCGCCGATGTACGCCTTATGGGCTTCGATAGACAACGAGCCTTTCTCCGATGCTCATTTATTAAATCCAGAGTACATCGCGGATGCAAAAGTGCTCAATGTGCATAGGCTTTATAATGCAAAATTGATAACCATAGGCGCTCAAGGTGTTTTACCTGTGTAAAGGATTATAGTGCCGCTCGAGTCAATATTGTTTGAATGGTAGAACATATCCGAGGGCCTATCATAACTAGATCTTACATAGACTTAGGCACATAGTTTTTTTTAAAATATAACCGTATTTTAGCTATATTCATATGGTACATCCATTGAATAATCATATGGAGAATACTCAATTAATCGTAAAACATATGTGGCAACTGTAATTGTAGCAGTAAAACCCCAACTTAGACACATTATTAGCAATATCATTTTTACGTGTTAGTATGTAATATACCGGTAGTTCAAGCACTAAAATAGTAGCATAATACACCAAAAATAGTTTGTGCAGACGGGTACAGTCATGTACATGACAACAATTTTTTTATTTAATTCCGTCTCATTTATATACATACTTATACAAAGCAGCGTGTAACAACAAAAAATTAAATGAGTACACAACCATTCAAACTTGAATTAAAATGTAAAAGCTTACATGGAGATTTCTAATTGCTACCCAGTCATTACATGTAGGTTATATCATGGGGTGCTTCATTATATAGTACAGTTTCGTCCTGCGTCGATATAAAAGGTTGTCATGTATGAATAGAAGTATAATTTGTGATGTATTGCTATAACTCAATATTGAGGTGCCAGATAAAACGAATATGTAGCAAACTTGTAATAATTCAAATTTAGGGTTTTGTACTGTTTCAATAGATAACAACGAACAAACGAACAGATATAATCCTGCATTCTTTGAGTTTATGTTATGCCTAGGTCCCATTGAGCAATTTTGCTCTGGCGATGTACTACCGATTTTATAAATGAGCACCGGAAGGCGCCATGAAAGGGGTAGTCTAGTATGTCATCAGAAAACTGGTAAATATCTGTTCCTGATTCCTCCCGGCCCTCACTTTATCAAATTGGGATTGTATCCATGCTCAGTGGGACCTAGGCTTTAACATTTCCAATGACATGCCCAATGACAATCTTATCCCACCAATGTCGGCCGCTATTTGTTTATTTGTTTATATATTTTTCAGTTTCAAATCGCTGGCTGAGAATCAACTGAAAACTATACAAGATCTTCGTGGTAAACTAACCGAGTGAGTGAAATTGTTACGAATCCGTGATATGTAAATCTTATGTTTATTAAATAACGTAATGCACCAGTTAATTGTAAAACCGGTACCCAAAGTTCGGGAATAGTAAGGGATAGTTTTTCACCCAAGGGGCAAGGCTTTACACGGGTTAGCAAAACCAAAAGTCAAAATACCCGCCCTACTTAGAGGATTAGGGCGGGTTGTCAATTGACTAGTGCATAAGCGAATCGACATTGTTGCAAAACATGCATGGTCTGTATGTATTTGTGCCACCACAAGTCAAAAGATGTTTGTAAAATACGTATGCCCCCATGGCACCCCTAATAGTAAAAAATGGTAAAGGTCACAAAGGTCCATATAGGAATAACCTTGTCAAGCTGTCAGCTAGTAAGATAATTTTGTGACTGTAACTCCGTGTGTATTATTCAAGAGATACAAATCAAGCATTCATCATTTTATACCAGCCATGGTTGCCTATTTGTGCAGATAAAGTGGATTTGATCAGCAGTTAGAGTTATGCTCCTTTGTTACTATACCTTTGAATACATACGCTTTGGTCTTAGTTTAATCTTGTGCGTATGTGTCGTGCCTTTAAAAATAAAAAATCCCCAAGACATATACTAGATTACAGAAGACCAGCGCCGGGTGCCCTCTACTGTTTGAATTATTGTATTCTGAGATCTTCATCCGCCAGTAAAGCTGGGAAGTCGTCGAGCGTGAATTAACTACAATTACCAAGGAAAAGATGTTTGACTACCTGGAAGATATTCTCGCATACATGTATTACTAGTGTATTAAAGAAACTGCACACGGTATATAAATAACACATAGCTTTAAGGGTGACAGTAAAAATGTCAGCATGAGGAAAGTACTGTTACCCAAGGGCGAAGCCCGCGGGTAACAGTACCACCGAGGGCTGACATTTTTACTGTCACCCTCAAAGCTATGTGTTATTTATTTTATTACCCCGAACTTTTTTCGTCCACAATCTATTTTGGTAGATATATTTACAGGGTACGAATCGTTACGGGTACGAATAAACTTTCTTTCAATTGCAAGCTTTGAAGTCTACAGCAGTCGATTTCGTGGTATAATACCTGAATTATAAGAGTAAAAGACTATGTTCCTTGTTCCGAAGTACTGAAATCGTGTGTGATTAGTTAATTACCTGATTATTTAACAGATTGAACTTTCTTCATGTACGCCTGTCGACCAGAAAATAAACAACTCCAATTAACACAAAGTAAACTTTGTAGCGAAAAGTATCAATGCACTCTTGGAATACTTGTCGGCACCAAATACTTGGCTGGATATGGAGAACTCGAACTAAAACATGTTTATGCGGTTGAAATACGCCGTCATGTTTGTTTTTCCATAAATATACCACGTGACATGAAAAGTACTGTCAAAAAAGTACTATCACCCTGCTGACAGTAAAAAAATGTTCAATCACGTGGTGTGTTGATCACAGGTAACTGTATCGTTGAAAATGAAAAAAAAAGAAAAAAAAAAGAAAAAACATTTTTTGTGACAATTTATATTTTTCTATCAAGGTCAATTTGTACAGAAATCCACGAGCCGGTTCAAGAGGTGCAGTTTGTTTTTAATAATAAAACTGCTTTATGCATACCAATTATCTATAAAAGGATGTGTGTTTACATAAACAATGTTATGGGATGAATGTAAGCCAAAAATTAACTTCATAGAATAAAATCCATTGCTTAAAGGTATACGTTAACTGTCGCTGGTGTAATGCATTGTGGGGGACGGCCATATAGATTTGTGTTGATTGCACCATAAGAATCGGCTGTGAAACAGTATCTACATTTTATAGTATAACTTTTTAACTATTTGATCAATTTTGATAAGATCTGGCATATAAGTACTTTAAACATTGCTGCATATTAATATAATTAGTTTATGGAGATATTGATAATCAAATTTTGTTTTTGATTGATTAAAATTCTGGTTCGTTCAGAACAAATAAACCTTTATAGAAAAATATAAATTTTCAAAAAATAAATTGTTTCGTTGTTTTTCCGTTTTCAACGATACAGTTACCTGTGGTGTTGATCCGCTTGATCGTAACAGTAAGAATACTACCTGTTTGTCTATGGGAAATTAACATTACGAAAAAAGTGAGGGGTAATAATATGAAATAACATTTTTTTGTTCACAGTTTCAAGACTCAAACAAATACGAAACTTGTCTTCAGTGTTTTGGATGGTTATAAAGGCGTACAGCCTAAGAACATGTAAGAAGGCGCATAAGTGAGATCCCAGAACTAATCATGAAAACGAAAATAGTTCCCAATATCATGATTTAACTAAGATCAAATGCGAATCAATCACTGTTTGCAAAGGCCAAACTCATATGAAGGTGTGTTGTATAAATCCAAGGTCAATCAAAAACAACAGTCTTGCCCTTTCAGATTACATATTATCTAATGATTATGATATTGTTGCTGTAACTGAAACAATACAATACAATACAATACAATACAAAAGTTTATTTAGGCATTAAACAATAATTTGTTTCTAGCCGATAAATTATATATACATACATGTTATTATTTGATAGGTGAAAGTTTAACAGAGGCATGATAAAAATGGTTAATACAAGCTATATAGTCCTTTGTTGAACAATTTACGTAATTTGGTAGTATTATTTATAAAAACATTATATGAAACACACTGGCAAAGAATTCCATTCATTGAGATGGTGTTCGTTTTTCACGTGGAGGTGTAGCGGTCGCTATACTTTAGTCACGTGACACTGTATATTGCAAATATACAATATCACGTGACCGAAGCATAACGATAATATTCAGGGGATTTAAATGTGCTAGATGTTTGTATTCTGTGCTAAATATGTTAATGGGACTATTAATTTCCCACATGGTGATTTTTGATGAGGTAAGTGGTTTTTGTCCATGTTTAGTGAAGACTGTGTTTATGTTGTAGTAAGTAACAAAATGTACATTAACTGGTAGTGTGGGTTGGTTTATAAGCGAGGAGACCTTAGTTACGTCCCTTTTATATAATATATTACAATGATTGAAAGAAGAACATATAAATAAGAAAACCTAGGTTACCTCGCTTTAACCGGTTCATGGCTGAGGGGATCCTCCGATAAATCTTGCATTGCTGAGCTTGTTCCTAGTGGTTACAAAATAAAACATGTTCCTCGCTGTGGACGTAGTGGGGGAGTTACAGTTGTGTACAAAACTTCTTTAGATATTCAAATACTTACTTTTACTAATGATAAGGTTTTCACTACTTTTGAACACATGGAATGCACTGTATCCATTAAGAACTATTCTCTGCGTCTAGCTGTTGTGTATAGACCACCACCAACTAGTAAAAATGGCCTTAAAACTAGTACTTTCTTGGAAAATGAATGGCCATCCTTTCTGGCCAAACTTGTAACATCAGAAATTAACAGTTGTTGGGGATTTGAACATCCGCCTTGCCAACCTAATGAATTTAGACACTGTAAAGTTCACAAGTATTCTTGAATATTGTGGCATGCGACAGCACGTTACTGGGGTAACCAACATGGCTGGCCACACATTGGATGTGGTAATCATAAGAGACACTGACACTTCTGTCTCACATGTAGAAATATCTGATCCTGGACAACAATGGAAAAACTTCTCGTGATCATTTTGCAGTAGTTTTTAAAGCTTGCGCTGCTAAACCTGCACCTATAAGAAAAACAGTGATTATAAGAAAGTTAACATCTATTGACATTAATGAGTTCAAAAAAGACATAGAATCCTCAGATATTTTGGAAAGTGGACTGCATATATCAGACGTTGATGAACTAGTTGAGGTATATACCCATGGGCTTTCATCACTAATTGACAAACCGTAGAAAACATCAATTGCAACATCATTTCTATGCTGATGACTCACAATTATATATGGCGTTCAAACCAAAAGATTGTGTCTCGCGGGATGAAGTCCTGCAAAAAATTGAAGCTTGTCTGAAGGATATCTTGCACTGGATGAAAGATAATTTGCTGAAACTAAATGCTGACAAAACAGAGGTAATCCTGTTTGTACCAAAACGGAATGCCAACGCAGCCGAGAATCTCACAGTGACAGTTGGCGATGCTGTAATCAAACCATCATCGATGGTGAGAAACCTTGGTGCAATGTTGGATTCACATTTGGACATGGATAAACTTGTAAACTCTGTCTCAAGGTTGTGTTACATGCAGATCCGACAAATAGGTCAAATCAGACAGTACTTGACTGTTGATGCAACAAAATCCCTGATTAATTCTTTAGCAACTTCGAGACTGGATTATTGCAATTCATTGTTAGGTGGCACCTCGACAATCATTCTGAATAAACTACAAATTATTCAAAATACAGCTGCCCGCCTCATCACACGCACATCACATCACTCATGTACTAAAGGATCTTCACTGGCTACATGTACAGTACAGGGTAGAGTACAAGGTCTTGACTCATGTTTTCAAAGCACTACAGGGAAAATCGCCTGGCTACATCAGAAGTATGTTGGAAGTTTATACTCCACAAAGACAGCTAAGGTCTCAAAATGATTCTGTTCTTCTAGTTGTACCAAGGACGAGGAATGTGACTTACGGTGACCGATGTTTCACAGCTGCTGCACCGAAACTCTAGAATGCACTGCCAACAGCGCTCAGAGACAGTAAAACACTACCGTCCTTCAAGAATGCCCTGAAAACGCACTATTCTACTATAGCTTATTCATTCTGCAGTTCATGGTTAAGTAGACGCCCGTCTACTGGGTTAAGTAGAGCCCCGTTTCAAAGTGTGGTAAGGTCTTGAAGAAAGTATGTTATTTCTTCGACCTTTATGGTAAGGTCTTGAAGAAAGTATGTTATTTCTTCGACCTTTGTAACTCATATGATGATAGTAACTTTATGTCATTTGTGAGTCATCCCCCTTTAAAGGAAGTACCACTATTCCTTTAAGGGTTAAGGACATGTGGTAATGGTACTTGATGTTATCCTTGTCCTTGTTGAGGTTCACATTCAGTTAATACCCCTACAGATAACCAAATCGTTGTAGACTACTATTTTATTGTAGCAAAGTATTTATATATACCATGTTTCCTAAGTTTTATCTTGTATTTCGTTTCGGTAATATGATACTCAGTGTGGGGAATCACGTGACTAAAATGGTACTCAGCACTATGAAATAGATCGCGAAAATCTGGATATTTGGATAGTTTTCCGATACTTGGTAAGTACTCCTTGAATATTTTACTAGTAATATAGTGCATGCTATGCGAAATTTAACGCTCTTTCTAATGGTACATGGATCATTCCTGTACTCTCTCTGTTTTTTAGATACCTTCGAGGTTTTAAGGCGAACCAAGGACATATTTTGCCAATATTCCTAGATAAATTACACAAAAACCGTGTTTAATGGGGATATATGAGACCATGTTCAGGTGTCAGTACTTTATTGTATTCGGAAAAGGTTTTTTTTGAAAACTAGTTACTCTTTCATACTTTATCGGTATTTAAATGCGTTATTCTTAAAAAAAATGACAATTTATTGAAATGGTACATTCCACGGAACAACAATGTTGTGATACAAACCACGGATCATTTTAAACTTGTATATTAGAGCATGTAACTTTTTTTGTTTTGTATATTTTTATAATGCTTACTTTAAGTTGCCTAATAATATTTTTCATCTATTCTTTTACAGAAATAGCAGGATCAAAGAAACATGGTGCCGAGAGAACTGGAATCGAAACTGCTCTGCATCAATTGAAGGAACTAGAATGAGTCGTGTTATAGTACAAAAAATAAACAATGTTACGATTCTGTATTCTGTATTAACCATTACATCAAATTAAAGGATTTTCCAAAAAATTTAAACGTTGTCATTTCGATCAGAAAAGATAAGCCTAATTTGAGCTTTTTAATCTTTTTTTAAATGCGACACTGAGATAAGTTGTCTTTTACCAGGATAATATTTCATTTGAATACAATGTATATGGTCTTGAATATCAACATAATGTCGACATTTTGGTAAAAATATTTAAGATCGGGCAAGTTATAATGAACTTATCTCGATACTAAGTCATTAATTCTATAAATGAATGTCCCAGGGTTTCTCGGTAAATTAAAACATATTATGGACGTTTAATTCTAAATTATGTAAAATAGGTAGCATACCAAGTGTCTACAACACCACTGCAACAGAACAAGGTAATGCGATTTCTTCGAATTTTGCATTATGCTGTTTCATGTTAATTAATTGTGACTTTCATTTTCTGGAGTTATGTCTTTGTTGTGCAATATTTTATTAAACACGTACTTGTCGACTTTTATTAATTTTCCCTCTCCAGTAGTTCAGTGGATGCGTTGCCCGGGGACACTGGCTCAAGTCCGAGTGGAGGCACTCACATGTCTGTCATATTTCAGCAGAAAGGTGACGGGCAAATGAAGGCTATGCTCGGCATTTTTGCTACCAAAACAATAAGTTCATTTTTATCTGTGTCATATGAATTTAAAAACTAATTTTGGCTTCCTTTTAAAAAATCAACTCCACTCCCAATGTCGAGTTATTAAATCGTTAGGTAAAAGACCCGTGAGTTGTACATTGCTTTTGATACCATTTGCTCTGTCATACATTGAAGAGCTGTTCATAATGTTCTACTTCAGTATTAAATTTGTCTTCGACTAGATTTATTTGTGATGTTACATTATTAACTGTTTTACATATATACTATTATAATAAATGCTATCGAAGAACCATTATGATTTTGTCAATATAAATGTTTGTTTTCTGGTTGATATCTTTGTGAGTATTTCGACATTGCACTATATTTTCAGCTGCAATTTTAATATGATACACAGCAGATACACTATACTATTATTCGTTATGTTCGTTGATACTTCTTCAGATGGGCATTGTATACCATTATGTACGCTCATAGTCTATATTCGGTAATCAATGTATTTCGAATCACAAATGAAAAGAAAAAAATACATTACATCGCCAGTTTTTTTCTTATTTCGAATAAGATAGTGCATCAAATCAACTATCTAATAAAGAAGAGCGATGGTTGATTATAAGTACAAAATGCCAATAAAGTAAATGGACAACAAACTGTTATAGATGGGTGTTGCATTTAATCATAAAAAGACAAAACAGTACAGTGATTGTGGAAGAAAATAATTAAAATTCACAATTGCAATGAAATACCACTAAGTCAGCTGTAAATTGCCGTCCTGGATGGATTAATGTAACATTATATTTGGATTCCATTCCCGTCCAACCCAACTATACAATCTTCAAACTACACGAATGAAAGCTATGTCTCTGCTTGGTTATAAAGTACATTGCACTGTTTTAAGATTCATTCCGCAATCGAATTCGCTCTGGTGATAGCGTGTCTAAATTTTCTTTTTATTTTAGTTGGCCCGTGACGTGTTCCCTTCATTCGTCTGAGCCTAGCTTCTCGACAACGTCTTGCTGTAACTTCTGTATAAGAATAAAGGAAACATAATTAAACAACTGAAAGCAATTGTATTCAAACAGTATTCTGAACCATTGGGTTCCAAAATGCGGACAAAAATTTGTTCTAGAATGTACAGGAGTGGTTTAAAACTGATCCGTGATTTGTATCACATATGTGTTATTCCGTGGAGAGCATCATTTCAACAATTTGCCATTTTTGCAAGAAATCCCTTAAAATCACCAATAAAGGACGTTATCAGTCAATATATTTCAACGAGAAGCCTTTTCCGAATACAATCAAGCACATAGCACCTGACTGTGGCATAATAAATTGCCTTTAAATACAGTTTTTTTGTGTAGTTTATACACATTAATGTAGACTTGTTGACAAAATATTCCACTGGTTCGCATTAAAACCTCGAAGGTATCTCAGAAACCAGAGAGAGTACAGGAATGACACGTGTACCATTAGAAAGCACGTTAAATTTCGCATAGCCTGCACTATATAACTATTAAACATAATCAAGGAGTACTTACCAAGAATCGAAAAACTATCCAAATATCCAGATTTTCGCGATCTATTTCATAGTGCTGAGAACCATTTTAGTCACGTGATTCCCCACACTGATACTGATGGGAGATGTAATAGCTTTGATAAAAATTGTATATTTTATGTACATTATATATTGTTTTAACCATGTATTAGTCAGGACTGTACATCACTTTTGAACGTGTGTTTACATGAAAAAGGGCTATATAAATATGGTATAATAATAATAATAATAATAATAATAAGTGCATAAGACATGAATACATGCATTGTAATGCTTAATGTCTTAAATGTGTTTTCAAACAAAATTATGTAATCGCTGATGTTGCAATGTGTGGCTTATGACCGGTTAATGGCATCAAACGCTTAACCCGTTTATAAACTGCTACAACCATTCAAAACAAGTTCCAGAATGTCACTGGCACATACAAACCGATAGGAATCGTCTACATAATTTTGGTGTTCACGAATGCTCTGCAACTTTGTTGCATAGCTTTTTAGTAGCCTCATTTGTGAAAGCGTCCAATACCACGCCACAATGAGACTCTAGACTGTTCAAAGTCTTAATTGCCCTCTTTTCTAACGAGTCCAGGGGCCTTATTCACCAACGTTGTAAGTCTAAAAATCAGAATTAAACTTAAAACTGTCATTATTCATAATCAATGGCATTTCTTTGAAATTAGATTTTACCGTGTGAAATTTTATCTGACTATTTTTTGTTACCCACTGAACATGTACACCAATTTATGTCAAAATCGGTACATTTATAACAAAATGAGAGCGAATAGAACATTTGACAAGTCTAAGTCTATGTCACCGTTGGTGAATAAGGCCCGTGTCGATAAAATCTGGACAATGAGGATCGCACCAATCTTTGTGGTAGGATCTGTATTGGATATTTGTGTCTGGAATCAGCATACTAGGAAATATGGACCTGGGCTTCTTTAAAAGCTGTTCAGTTACGGTGATCGTGAACCTATCTATACAGTGATTATTTCACTGGTGATATACACGTAGTCACAGAGCACATACTACAGGCTTAATTATTCAATGAAACACGATGACCAGTATATTTACTTCTTAATAATGACATACTTACTAGTAGTATTCCGTAAATTGACTTACCACTTACTTTGTATTGAAAAACACGAGCATTATACTTAGCGAGATAGTTGCATAAAATGTATACTTACTCTTTTTATTTCGTTATATAGATTATACAAAGAAGTCATTGGTCTAAAGAAAGAAAATGAAGAGGTGACATTGAAGTTACACAAGTATACAGACATGTACAATCTGGCTAGCACTGATGTTTCACGTCTCACTGCCGAGAATAAGGACCTGCACAAATACAAAAACATGCATCCAGAGCTAATGCAGACGATAGAAACATTACGTAATACAAATCATTTTCTAGAAGCAGAAAAAGATACTTTGGTCTTACGGTACGGAATAGTCAGATCAATTGAACCAAACAATTACAAATAATTACATATTAATGCAATGTTATAAAAGCGGGAAGTCGATGGTTCGAACAGAGTATGTATACACTGATATGACAGGCTGATGATCGTTAAATAATGGTTGGGTATGTGCCTGCCAATCAGTGTACCATAAGTCAAATTGACCTTTCCTTTAAATAGGGGTCACACTATTATAAAACGGCTATGTTCGTTTTCAATTACCATTGAATAATTATGTATTTGTACAGGCTTAACAAGATTGCCGAGTTGGCGAATTTAACGACCAATGACATAAAAGGCGTTAGCTTGAGTGATGAGAAACGCCCAACAAAATTAGCGGAGGAATTCTCAGAGCTATATGACAACGAATGGACAGATGCTTTTGAAGATGTGGACGGATGCAATGATGAAAGCAAATCAAGGGTGTTGTATAACCTGCTCAAAGTAAGAATATTTGCTAAATTTCAGTCTCATGATTGCTTCCCTA
Source organism: Spisula subtruncata (assembly GCA_963678985.1). Classification (NCBI taxonomy): domain Eukaryota; kingdom Metazoa; phylum Mollusca; class Bivalvia; order Venerida; family Mactridae; genus Spisula; species Spisula subtruncata. The sequence goes on from OY787665.1 coordinate 29,501,157, forward strand.
TTATAAACCGAGATTATGGAATAGTTGTGAGACATATTATGACATCTTTGAAAATTGACTTGTGAATGCAATTCCGGTTGAAATAAAAAGCTTCGGGGAGACAGGTTCTTAAAAACAAGCATGAGTCATCGGGAGAACATGTCTTATTGTGTAATATTTTGCCTTATCGTGGATAATTATTCTTCAGTGTGACCTAGGCATTATCGTTACTTGGACAGGTGACAACATTCTTGAAGCGTAGTTATGATAGTCTTAATAGTTATATTATTATTACTCTGGATGTTATTATTTTCTGAGTTGAACTTGTATTCGCTGTTTACGCAGCCATTCTCCCAGAATTGACTCATTTTTGAAAACACTTGTCCCAAGGGTTTCAGTGAAAACTGATCGCGTATAGTCCATAACAATGCGGGAAATACTACATACCATACAAAGTGTATGGGTGGAAAAATATTATGGTACAGACTTGCGTACATTTATTGCTTCCATAGTCTCCTGGTCCCATAATTATCTCTTGAACTTATCCATTTTTGCGTTTTTAAGTATAAAGGTATGGTAAACAAAAAACATTTGTTTTTATAGATATGATATTCCTTTGTGCAAATAACGATGTCATGGCTTCTTTATAATGATATATTTAAATCAATAGAACATATTTATTTGTCTCCAAAAACCGATCTATGGTAGCATAACGATGTTCAATGCCACCTTATTTTTGTTCAAAAGGTATATACCCATGCAGAGAATGTTCATGATGACATTGTTGCATCAAATGATAGCATGGAATCATGTAAACAAGTCTACAAATTCCATGCACTTGAAGATTGAATGATAAAGTCAAAATTTGAAATGTCCTATTTAAAATACTATGCTGGCGTAACGGTGATTTCTCATAGTATGTTATTAATAGAAGTTAAGCAGCGTTACTATATTTTCTATTATATATAGTGTAAATTATTAGATACTAGTAATATAAAACATCATCATGTTTTACAGCAAATTTATGAAATTATGCTTGTTTCAAAGTACTGTTACGGAACATAGCGTTTTTTTTCTGAAATATAGACGGATGTAAATTATTGTTAGAAAGTAGTGCAATGTACCACACAGCAATTATATCTTTTTCATTTTTGGAAAACATCATCTAAAAACAGAACCATTTTGAACAAACTAATACATGCCTACTTGTAAGTAATGAAGTAACGACTTTATTTATAGTAGATAACATATTTGGTAATATACCAATTTTCAATATGGTCTACATAAAGAACCTAAATACATTAATTACATGATAATATACAAACATATTAATGATAAATACAAACAGTATCACATATAACTTAATGAGATGATCAGAGTATGAAAACACACATGTTGTTAAAGCATTAAATCATATATAAATAAATAACTTTGTACATAGTGTTTACATAATCAAAAAAGGTATGAGAACATTCGACATGGAATGTAGCACTCAGCCGAGCACTGAAATCAGAAACACCACGACACAATTACCAGAGTACAACTTGAAGACAACTGGTATACAAATTACATAAACCCGAAATCCCACCCCGCGCGTTTGCCGCCTCAGTCAGTCAAACTACGCAGGGCAACAACCAAGCGACAAGACTAGAACAAGGGACTACACACATTTAAATGACACAATTTACATGTACTATTGATTTTGTTTCCATTGTAAGAATTGTCTTTTAAATGAATTGATGTTCTCTGCCTGCCTAATATGTAATGGAATTTCATTCCAAATAGAAGCTCCTGAGTAGGAAAATGATTTCCTAAAGAACTCCATATTTGGGAATGGAACAACCAATTCTTCATTTGTTGTTGATCTCAATCCAAGATTAGAGTTCAATACAAATTTATCACTTAGATATTTTAGAACTTTATTGTGCATTGAATTATACATTAAAATAGCTTTTTTATATATTATTCTTTCGTCAATTTTCATCCAGTTTAATTTCATGAATAATTCATCTGACGGGTGGTCATATGGTTTATCTAGAATAACTCTAGCTGCCCGTTTCTGAAATTTGTAAAGTTTATCTATGCGTTTCTTTACACATGATCCCCAAATTGTACTGCAATAGTCAAGGTGGGGCAGGATATATGCATTGAAGAAGAGCTTACGAGAGTCTAGATTGAGACAATGTTTGATGCGTAGTAGTAAGTATAAAAGAGAATTACATTTTTTAAGAACATGATCAACCTGACTTTTCCATGCTAGAGTTTGATCTATTTTGATACCAAGAAGTTTTTCTTCTTTGGAGTTCGTAAGAACTTGATTGTTAAGAATTATATTTGAATCACTATGTTCAGATCTGTCTTTTAGTTTTTGGTGAGATGCAGCAATATACATAACTTTAGTTTTTTGTGCATTTGGTAACATGGCGTTCTGTGTGCACCATTGTTCTGTGATATTAACTTGCTCTTGGAGGGACGATTTTACGTCACTGAATGTTTTACCTGAAGCAGACAATGTAATGTCATCAGCGAACCTGTCAATGTTTGTGTCATTTTGTTGACAGAGGGGAAGATCATTTATGTAGATAATAAAAAGTAAGGGTCCTAAAACTGATCCTTGTGGAACACCAGCATTGATACCTTTGGCATCTGAAAACTGACCTGATATGTTAACCTTTTGGAAACGGTTTATAAAATATGAAGAGAACCAGTTAACAGATTTATAGCTTAGCTTATAACACTCTAGTTTCTTCAGTAGTAGTTCATGGTTTATAAGGTCAAATGCTTTAGTTAGATCTAGTAACACAGTTCCAACAACATTATGATCATTTATGGAATCAATCCAATGGTCTATTATGTGTATGAGTGTTGTCTCACATGAGTGGAATTTTCGGAAGCCTGACTGATGATTACTTATTAGATTATTTTTATCAAGAAATATTTTTAAGTGATTTGATACATGTCTTTCAAATACTTTAGAAAGAACTGGTAGGATAGAAATAGGTCTGTAGTTGTTGACTTCTGACTTTGACCCATTTTGAAGATAGGTGTTGTTTTTGCCATTTTGAATGCTGCTGGATATATTGACTTAGAAATGCAAAGGTTAAAAATGTATTGTATTGGTTTAGATATCATGTCATACCCTATCTACTTGCTTGTAAAGAGGGTTACGGAACATAGACTTTTAAAGACTATGCATTGTGCTGGTGGTATTGTGCAGTACGGCGTTATATCTACTTAACTTCTTGAAGTGTTTAACTTCACCAACAATCATTAATTTTGAGTTACGCATTATAGAAATTGTCACGGAATATATAATTATCTGAAGCTTAGGGAAACTATTTCATTAACTGGATATGCTATATTAATTCAAAATATGAATAAATCATTCTGAGTGAATGTTTTGTCGACAGAAGGCATCTAATCGGTACCAAATAAGGATTGTATTATGGAATAATCATGTCACAAAAATAGAATGTCTGTGTGTCTTTCTCAAATGTCACAAGCTAGGCAAATAAAGAACTCTTCACAACATTACATCACGTTCATAGAAATTAGGCGTGAATGCTATGAATGAAACACTGTAAAGTTAAAACATTTGCAAACATCTGTTCAATTTAACTGTAAAATGAGACAGAATCGTTTAATTAAGTTTGTCAGTAGAGTTAAGTAACATCAACCATAAAATATCGAAGATTCAAGAATAACATTAAGAGCAGAAATAAAATGAATAGGAATCAAGCACAAGAGTAAATTAAATTATTTGATAAGATATTCATCACACATGGTACTTAATCAAGGTCAAGAATAACGCACACGCTTTTATGAGGGTCAACAGTGCAAGTCGCAATGTGCTAGTTTTCTGCAAGGTCATGACCAAAGCAACGTAATTGCTAAACAAACAGAAAAATGACCAGTGTAGCCAAAATAAAGTCGTAGATGTTTTGAAGGACAGTGTCAGGAATAGCATGCATGTGAATAATATTGCATCATAGAACAGAAGTACCGAATCATCATACCGAATACAGCGTTCAGTGTGACAAGCAGGAAATATCCGGTACATGTATTAACATTGAAGGGTTTATGGTAAGCCAATCTTTCGGAATAGGAAAAGAGTATTCATGATATTTTTCTTTGAAGGGCAGATAATTGCATATGCGCCTTCTTGTAAGTTAACTGTTTAAATAAAGAATATGGCATGTATGCTATACATGTTTGTCTACATAATTATATAAACATTGTACCCTATATCCGAAAGTCATTCCAAATATTTCAAAAATCATTAAACGATCGAAACTCTAATTTTCCTAAAAGCTCAAGTTAAAACCATCAGTAAAAACTTAATTGTTTCACTTCCATATTTGCTCATAACAGTAAACGCTTGTAGAAAGAGAGGGTAGAAACATACGTTTATCGTGTGATATATTTAAAATGTCAAAATGCTTGCAATGTGTATACTGGGTAAGCCTGTAATTTTATGTCCAACAATACTGGCTCTCGCTATTTTGTGAAAATAAAAAGGATAACCTTAAAAATTATCGGATAGTTTTATATGACTAAATTCCTTGGAGTTTTTGGCATCAGTGTGTGAACATTATTTAGTGATCTTATCAGTGGATACTTCAGAATTGGATGAAAACTGTTTAATTTTACACAAAAAAAGGTTTTTTTAAAGGATTAACAAATTCTCACCTTGGATGCCTAACATACCAACCAACTACAACATAAGTAGGTAATATGACTTTAGTAAATTTTGTAAAGGTCTCACGTAATAACAACAATCAACAACAATCAACAACAATGGCTTCCAATGATTTAATATCAAATCTAAAAGATTTGGAAGCATCTTCAAACATTGACAATAAATTTGACTTATACATAAGCCCAACAGTGACAATATCTCAATAACATTATTCAAAGAGTCAACGCACAAAAGAATGCAAGAGGTATTAAATACTATGTACAATTTAATATCAACTAAGGATAATACTGGATTTACGGCTACTGTAATCCTTTCAGATAAAACAAATGGTGATTACAATTTACAGTAGTACAATGCGAATGCTTATCCAGGGAAGTGGTTGCAGATTATGGATTTATACTTTCCTGCAACAGCTCAAAGACGATTAAAACAGCCAAGTGTAAACAAAGCCAGTGAAAACACCAACGTAAAAAATACTTGTACAACGCCCAATTCAACACTCCATGAAGACAGCATGCAACCAATAAGGACTTCAACACCACGTATAAGACCGCCTCAACAAACTCGACAAACTTCAAAGTCCAATAGCTTTATGGGTGCAGTCGCAAATATCATTTTTGATCCACCTCATATGACTGCAATGATCAAACTTGGCAAGGATTTGAAAAAGGCTAAGAAAACAGAGCGTAGGGTTGGGCCAAAAGTTAACTATGATGAATTCTACAGGCAGCAATCTATAATCCGAGAAACGGGTAAAAAACCGAAACAAAAATTGCACAGGACTCCACAAGAATATGTGAGTACTCCCATAAATGATAAAAATTTGGAAGTAAGAAATGAGGAGACAATTCCAAAACACATCCATGATATGTCAGAAATACAGGATTCCCACCAGGATTCCACCACTACTGAACTTAATTTACTGACATCAAGTGAATCCTCCTTTGATGAGTCATCAAACTTAATGCTTGACATTGTTAAATGTGATGTAGCCACTCAACATGATAGTGGTGAAAACATAAAAAAAACTGTATGAAAAATGTCTTCAAACCAACAAAGAACTGGAATAAAAAACCCGAACAACTTCAAAATAAGAACATTGAATTAACAAATAATGTACAGCTGGGCAAACTATAATTACGAATACAGACTTGAATGCGCAGCTACTCATTCTCGAAGAAGAGATAAACAAATTGAAACAAACAAATACATCTCTTAAGCAGGAAAATAAAGCGCTCAGAGGGAAATTATCATCCAAAAAAGAAAACAACGAAACCCTCCAGAACGATGTATCCGAAATAAAGAAGTAAATGTCTGAATTTTCAGAGACTCTTACTTTATTAAAGAAGAGAGCCCATAATATAAATGGAGTTCAACATCCCGCTAAGGAACAAACAATTGGTACACAGCATCCGCTCGACACAATCCAAAAACAGTCTCAAGCAAACCCACAGTCGAAGTCTCACACTCCTTCACTTGCCTCACCGAAACCTAAGGAAATAAACACTAAACCAGGAGAAAAAGGAAAATAAATGTTATCACCTTGGGCGACTCTGTGACCAAGAAATTACGGAGAGACAAATTAGGTACCAACAGAACAGTCTTTCAAATAAGGTCTCAAGGCGGAACAGAAATAAGAGACATTGACAACAAGGTGCCCAACCATAGCAAGTATGTACCTGTTTTAATGAATCAGATGCATATTTGATACATGCCGGCATCAACAATGTCTCATATTGAGACACGGTAGAAGATATAAAAGAACAAATGGTTGATCTCACAAACCATCTGAAACAGACTAACCATGCTGCAAAAATCATAGTGTCTTCTATCCTGCCAATGAAATCGGACCAAGAACACTCTTCAACAATAAAAGAAACCAACCAAGAATTGAACACTTTGTGTACTAAATCCGGACTTATATTCATTGATCACATCGCGTTACTCCATTAACATGGGTGTGTTGACAAGGACTTGTATACCAACGAAGTTCATTTGAACGATTCTGGGGTTGCTGTTCTTGCAAGGAAAATCCACAATAAGAAATGTGTTCAACATTCAGCTAAACAACACATCAAAACCCCAAAAAATCCCCGACGTCATACCCGTCTGGTCATGCATCAGGAAATTTTCGGACGGCTTGCGTACCCCACGGTCCATCCGGACCGAATCCTTGTATACGCCATTTGCACAGCCCATGCGGTCCCCCGACACCAAATCCGGCAATGATGTGGGGTCCTCCGTCACCCTGGACAATGATGTGCCCACCATCACCACCACGTCGTTATTAATTCCAGAAACAAATACATCACACAATATTGGACATTCTCCGAATAGTGATGCTATTACTGACAATGGAAATTCTATTAGTGACACAGACTACTCAAAGACCAAACTGGATTAAATTTTCTTCATCTAAATGTGCACTATCTATACCAAAGACTGCATGAAATCAAACATCTAATAAATATAACCCCGGATATAGATATTTTAGGACTTGGAGAAACATTTCTCGATGAAAACTACTCAAACTCTCAAATTGAACTAGAAAATTATCAACTCTTTCATCGTTATGGAAGTTCCGGTGGAGGAGGCATTTTTATATACTAGTATGTGAAATCAAACATTATTTGTGAACAACGAACTGACCTTGAAACTAGTGACACTGAGGCTATCTGGCTTGAAATCAGGACAGAGAAAGAAACAAAAATCATTCATAATAGGATATATTTATAGGCCACCATCATCTTTTGCATCATGGATAGATCATTTAGAAAGCACTTTGGAAAAAATCTACATAGAAAACAAAGAAATAATCATGTTTGGTGATTTTAATTTTAACTTCATTGACAGCTCTACAAATAATTCAAAATGGAATAAACTGACAAACTCACAAAACTTCTCACAGGTAATTACCAAACCAACACGAGTCACAAATTCAACATCAACTATCATTGATCATGCATGCACAAATCACCCTAAAAATATAACATACACTGAAGTTCCGGTTTGGTCGTTTAGTGATCACTACCAAATATGTTTCACAAGGAAAACAAGTTTGAAATTTCAGAAAGGTCCCATGCATTTAAATATAAAATACAGATACCTAAAATGCTGATAAATTCCTAACTGACTTATCAAACCAACCATGGTCACTCATGGCCATATATGATGACCCAGATGATGCCCTTGATACTTTTTACACCTTATTTTTACAAGTTCTAAATGCACACGCAAAACATAACTACTCAGATGCTCTTTAATTTTTGAAAAACAAAGTTAAAGAACTCACACACAATGCTAAAATGGACTACTTTAACCAAGAAATCAACTCAAACAATAAAAATCCTAAGAAATTGTGGAAAAATCTAAAAGATCTGTCTGGGAAATCTGTAAACCACCAAACCAACTATATAAATCATGAAAATGGAATTCCCAAAAGCAACAGCAGAAACATTCAATACTTTTTTCACAAACATCTTCAAAAACACAGAAATGATCTCAATACTTAGTAATGAATCTAAACTATCTCTGCAAGATAACTATGCAATGAAAATTGCACCTGACGCAGCTAAGTTTGAAATTCCATTACTCGATGAAAATACAGTGAAAAAGAAGTTAGACTCACTAGATGTTACAAAGGTCACAGGCCGTGATGATGTTACAATCTAAAGTCACACCAATTTACAAGAAAGGTAAAAAATCAGACAAGAACAACTATAAACCAATATCAATACTACTAATTTTAGCAAAAATATTTGAAAGCCATGTGACTGATCACCTGAAAAAATTTCTTGAAATCAACAATCTAATATTTCACACACAATCAGGATTCAGAACTAAACATTCCTGTGAAACTGCTCTTACCAACATAATTGATATTTGGATTGATGCTATCAATGAGAATAAACTTGTTGGAACAGTGTTCCTTGATTTGTCTAAGGAATTTGACCAAGTAAATCATAATTTACTGATTGAAAAGCTACCATTTTACCATATCACATCACAAACCATAAACTGCATTACATCAAATCTCTCACACAGGTCACAGAAAGTATGTGTATCTGGACAGCTGACATTCTATCAGGGATACCCCAAGGTTCAGTCCTGGGACCTCTTCTCTTTCTCTTTTACATAAATGATTTCCCAATGAAAGTACAATTCTCATCAACTGATATGTTTGCTGATGACACAACACTCACTGCATCAGGTGATACAGTAGAAGAAATATTCACTAATCTACAAACTGACATAGACAATGTAAATGATTGGTGCTCCCAAAATTCCATGATGCTAAATGCGCAAAAAAAAGCCATGTTTATATATACAAACAACTCAAACCCAATTACACCATCAACACCCCATCTGAAACTACAAAATCAAAATATCTCATATTCCGAAAAGGAAATATTATTAGGCATCACTGTTGACAATAAACTAAAATGGAAAACACAAGTTGAACAAACTATCAAAAGATGCAATTCGCAATTACATCTTCTTTTAAGAATAAAAAAATACCTTAATTTACATACACGAAAGTTGTTCTTCAATGCATATGTTTTACCGCACATTGATTACTGTAACACAATATGGGGAAACTGTGACACTGACTTAAAAACAGATATGATTAAAGTTCAAAAACGAGCAGCCAGGACAATTCTCGACAAAGACTATGTCACACCTTCAGCCACACTCTTTAACGATCTTAGCTGGATGAAATTTGATGAAAGAATCAATTACAAAAAATCACTTATTGTATACAAAAGTGTAAATGACCAATCATTCCCAAAATATATGACAGAAAAATTCCAATTTAAATCACAAAAATATTCACTCAACCTGAGATCTGTTGTAAATTCAGAGGTCTATGTTCCAAAGCCAAATCTCGAATCGTATAGGGAGTCACTAACTTACTCGGAGGCATACCTATGGAACAAAATCCCTTTGAGCAAAAGGACTTCTAAATCCATTTTCATATCATTTAAATGGTGATATGTGTGTAACTTAAACATTTGGTATGTCAACATTACTCATTATGTTAATAATTTATGCATTGTTAATCACTTCTATTGTAATGTTTAATTAATGGTATAATTCATTGGCAAGTACCTCGTTTTTATACGTTGTGCTGTCAATAACATAATCATGTTAATATGTATTAACGTATGTATGTAAATGTATATATGTTGAGGCCCACATGGAAGATTGGGTTACCAAATGTGTAGCCTCGTTAAATAAAGTCTTTACTTACTGACTTACTAACTTACTTACTTACTTACTGGGAACGTAGATAAGTAAGGGCAATAATGTTATATCAATAATACCCGACATGAAACGCATGATATGTGCTGACTAACGAACAATAATTCTCTACATGAACTTAAATGTAACATTGGGGCACTACTAGAAAATATGATGAGTGTATCATTATTGACAAGCTCAAACTGTATTCAAATTGTTCAATAGTGTTATCAGAATACCTATGTGACGAATTCTTGTACGAGAGGTCTATTTTCCGTAACAATAATAGCGATTTGTTGCAAAGCTGTCCTGCATTTCTAATATTGCAATAATTTTCATTAAAAGTATTTCTTGTTACAAAATATTGCTGCCACTTCCGTTTTAATGTAAGATGCTTACTTAAAATACAATCATACCAATTGATAAGTTACATGTGAATTAAAATCCTTTTGATTCTATTAAATTACCATGAAAAATAAGACTGTATTTCATTATCTTTGCGGTAAATATCAAAGCACAGTATCAGTAAGTGGGAAAGATGTGTCCATTGTATGACATTAAGTTACCAATATGGATAAAAATACTGTTTACAATACACCACTTGGTAAAATATACGCTCCGTAACGCACAAGTGACACCATTATCAAATCTTAGGTTGCGAAGAAATGGTAAAAATGGTGTTGTGGAAAATTTGAGACTAGAATCTCTAAATATGTTTATTTCAGAATTCATCATTGATATGGCTTAACTCGAAAGTTCATTTTTCAGTTTTACCCATTGTGAAAATGAGTCAATTATAGGAGAATGGCTGTACTATGAGATCCAGTTTGAAAATAGAAAATGTACCCAAGGCAAAGTAAAAGATGCAAAACCGTCAGAATTCCTAGTTGTATGTGTCGCATTGTCTTAAATAATATGCATTTATCTTGAAGCATGCCTATGCGTACTGTGCCGAGTTATCAGCCAGACATGAAGAAGCTATACAGGATAGTTTCACAACACTGCAGTGTATCAAGACAGTGTCCAAAAGTCAGGAACGTGACGACAAACATTCTTCTAAAAGATATGAACCTAGAGCTGTCTTTGACACCAATCACAAGTACATAACGGTAAGATTCGGTTTTTGGACTAGGGGCACTATGCTGCATTTCGAGACACTTCGCATATAGTTTCCCAGCATAATACGCGTAACAAACAGGTACTCAGGGTTGTAAGAACCAAAAAATGGTCATTTTGTTCACAAGGTGTATAAAGCGCCAAACTTTCACTAAATAACAATCAATATATTGGCTTCCAGAAAAGTGAAAGAGACAAGCTGTTCAGCCCCTTAATTCGCATATATGAGGCCCCAAAAAGGGTCCATCAAATTAAATTGCTCTGCACACTAAAAATATGAAAACGCTGAATTTAAAAAAAAATATATAAAAATCACCAAAATTTCAATTTGAATGTCTGAATCAAGTACATATATGATATATTGTATTATGAATTCCACTATCATACATGTTTTATTACAAATATGAGGTCCGAAAGGGGCATTTTTGAAAATTTCATAGAATTAAAAACATGTTTGTATACTTAGTTTCAGTATTATGAATAGTTGAACAAGACAACAACAGAATGCAGACCAGTTGACCTAGTGATGCTTATGATATAATTTAATTCATTTAAAATACAACTTATTTATTGATTGAGGCCCTTAAAAGGACATTTTTCAATCATGAAAACGTGGATGAATTCAATATGTTCACGATGCAATCTGTAAGACATATAAATGTCTCTAAAATGTGCAACAAATGATTTGTAAAAGTGAATTACATTTTGTTGTATATGAAAATTTACCATATTGATACTTTAATAATAGTTCCAATGTGAAAATGAGGCCCCATTAGGGGTCATACTAAACACAATACTTTATATAAGATACACTAGAAATTAAATCAGTACATTGATTCAATACTCAAATACAAGACATATTTTATACCAATGGTAAATAATAATAAAGTAATATAAATATACAGTAAATAAATAATATTTGATTACTTTTAGTGAATTGAGGCCATATAAAGGGTTAAATCTATTTTGAAAAAAAATGGATTGAATTCATATGTAGAGAAACGATAATAAAATATTTATATTTACTTATAGATTCAATCAAAGCATCTGTAACAGAAATATATTAAATAACTGTGTTGAATGTTGGTATATAAGCTATACCGTATTGTAAAGAGTAACTGTGGATATGAGGCCCCATATGTGGTTTAAACTTCACTTAAGCCCATAAGCGGGTAAAAAGCATATATTCAGCAAAGTAATTAAAAAAATGCTTACAATATTCATAATACATGTAATCGATTTTAACATGTCGCATGCATGTTAACTACGAATATTCATTGCACAAATCGATGAGATAAAACATAATATTGTGTTGTATAGTGAATGTGAATGTATATCAATATTAGTTCAATATTTGCCTGGTTATATTGTTATGTTATGTAATAGATGTTTGTATCGCGCATACTTTAAAACAGCATATAGCACTAGCATTGATCTTCCTAATAATTTTATTTGTGTTTGAAAGTATATGTCGATGAAGTTGTTTACTAGAGGTCGATTCCCACAAGGAATGGTTGTATTTTTAGGGCCAAGAATGACCCTTCTTTACAGATACTCCATGGAACCATGGCTTCGGTTACATGGTTAAGTATTTATGAGGTAATATGTATCCCATGGCCATGAATTACTGAAGTAGTGCCATGTACCCCGGTACCACAAAATGCCATGAAGTTTTACATTGGCAGTGTACCTACTAATGAATTATTTGTCATTACACGAACCCAGAATATCTTTACATGAGGCCCTAACTTTTACTCTTAGAGCTAGGACTGATTTAACAGGGCAGGTTTACCAACCCCATTGAGCCAGATGTAGATGTGACAAATTGAATAGGTGGCTAATAAAGCTTGTCCCCCATTGAATTCAGAGTTAGGACATACCAAATTGTTTCTTCGTTTAGCGTCCGTCCTAAGTTTGAAAACCTATCTAGCTATCCTGAGACAAGAACAAAACACTCGTAAAAAGACATAACGACTTATTTGCTCATTATTATATGGCTAACAAATATATCGTTCAAACTGAATTTTTTTGTCTGAAACCTACTGCTGTGTAGGGGTAGGGTGACATCTTGATATGATAAATATGAAAGCCATATCTCAATGGATTTTGAAGATAAAAAAAGGTTACAATGTTTGTTGGTTATTTTTCTTCCCAAGATGCTCAAACCTATCCGTCCTCGGACGCTAAACGAAGAAATGTTTTGGTATAAACCAACCCCCACAGGTACCAATTTACACATTGGTTGAGTATAGCATGTGGATATTTCTTGCTCATAGAAATTAACCAGTGGTCCAGATGAGGATTGAAGCCAAGATCTCACATTCTGAAGCGCGCGTCCTACCTCTATACCACCGTTCCCCCATCGACCACAGTTTGATAACGGCATGTTTTTGCAGTCTCTCATTGACTTATCGGGCCAAAACCGAGCTAATACAGAATAAGTACATGTACATGCATAAAAAAGAAAGAAATGAATCCCGTATTACGGGCCTCAATAAATTCTTTTAAAAAAGTCGATTTCCACAGTATATGTATCTAAAATTAATGTTCTGAAGGTGTTGATGCGGATTAATTTATAAAAAAATATGTTAAGAAATCATTATTATGTATTAGGTCATGAAAACATTTGTACTCGGTAAGAAAACATTCAAAATATAGTAATTGGCACCATTGTCACATTTAAATTTAACTTATAATGACCTCAAGTTATGTTTATCAATTCAAATACACATTCTTTAAACCAGGACAGGGCCTTAAATTAACATTTTACAGTTATTAGTCATAGCACAGCTGATATGCCTACAATCAAATGCAATGTGTATATGAGCTTGCTTAAATGGAGAGAAAATAATACCAATTAACCCTTCGATTTTTGAAAGATAATTACTTCATTCTGTGATTTTCTGATAGAAATTTACCCTAATTATGGCCTCGTTTGTATTATATGAAATAGTTAAGTATATAATGCAGATTGTTTATACACTGTACTTACCAATGACTATGTAACTCAATATTTATCGTTAATTATCAGCATTTGTTGCATTTCTATATAATATACGACTGTGTAGTGTGATGGTTAGTCTAGTAGGTGGTTAACACCACTAGCGGGTCCTCACTGTCATATTTTATTATTAATTAAGATTGTAAATTATGATAACTAATTCAACATAATGTACAAAACAGTTATAGATTATTTGCGTAACAATTGAGAAAATAATAATGTGTACATTATATACAGATGAATTTGTGAAATCAAGTACACATTTGGGGCCTCATTTGTACAAAACACGGGGCCTCACATACACGTTTTATTGGTTTTTATATATGTGGTCGACTTGATGTGCAACTATGCTATGTTTGGTGATTTATATACATAATGTGAACATCCATATGCTCTTATTTTATTTTTCCTGAATTCGGGCCTCATTTTGTGTTAAAGCCACCAATGGGGCCTCTATTCCAAGTTTTATTATTACAAAAAGCTGCAGATTTCAAGCACTCACGTTAATCACTTTATATATTATGACTCAATGTGTTTTGCTTCACAATCAGGAAAATAATCATGTATTTATACTGACGGGTAGGTGGAGATTCTCATACACTTTCGGGGCCTCATTTGGGCAGGAGACAGGGCCTCTCATGGTTGTCTCCTTACATTTTTTTCATCAGACTGCCTTATAGAGCAACTGTGCCAAATTTGGTGCTTTATTTTCCCGAATTCGGGCCTCATTTTTTGTTTTAACCACTAGCAGGGCCTCATTTTAGTGTTTAAGTATACCAAAATGCAATATATTTCAAATGTCAACATTAATCATAATATTTACCAAGGTTTCATATGTTTTGCTTCGCAATCAGATGAAAAAACATATATTTCTACCAGGGAGTATGTAAACTCTGAGGTATCCCTTTGGGGCCTCATTTCAGCAGGAGAAAGGGCCTCGATCGAGTGTCTCTTTGTTTTTTTTTAATCAGACTGACTTATACTACAACTGTGCCAAATTTGGTGCTTTATACACCTTGTGAACATTCATGGCTCTTACAACCCAGAGTAAGGCTTTTAAAATGTAAGCTGGGAACCAGCACTATTTTAAGTAATAAAAACTATCTGGTTTTCAATCGGTAACTTTGGTCATACCTGTATGTTTGGAATATTCATGATTTACTCGGCCGTTTAAAAACGGCCTAGAATATGGTATATGATTGAGATTTACTTCGTGATGTCATGGACAAAAATTGAGACTATGCGTGTTTTAAACCGGGTGATAACGCTGTTTTGAGTTGACGGAAATTTTGAGTCTCGCAACTTGATTTTTAGCACACATACAAAGAAATAGTTCCGCGATAGTGCACATTTCTGTGCAAATGGGAACTCAAAATAAAACCAAAAATAACTATGTCTGCATAATATTACTACACTGTGCCTTTCACTAGTTCCATGTTCTATTTATAGCTCAGCTAATATTTGTACCGTCGCATATTGTTATACATGAGAAAAAAATAATTGCAAACAATAAAGTATTAAAAGTGTATCATTTTTACAAGAAATTATTATTATGATTAAGTTCGTTTTCAACAAAACAATGTTTTAAGTCGTCAAGCGTTTATCTGGCGGTCAGTTTGTTTAAAACGCAGGATCACTTATAGGCTAGTGGCCAAACCTCAAAAAGGTGCTTAGAAATGGGAGTAACCCCTCCCCATGGTAGAACATTTCACAACCTGTTTTTTATTGAAGGCTGAGGCCTTGGGCGTTGGAAAATGATGGTTGTGAATCTGGGATCAATGTAGGTCATTTTGAAAATCGACGTTTTATGTGTGTTTTTTAGTATTTTGAGAGGCAATTTTACGACGTATTTTGTCTATGTACAGAACAAGGCAGGTACGATTTAGCCAAGGAAAAGCAAACCACAGTCGTTTTTTTTTGTAGGATCATATAACATTATGGATGGCTTATAACATCTAAAAAATTCAGCTCTTTAATAGCTTGAAAAATCATACTTTTGGGGTAAAAACATAAAAAAAATAAACGAAAAGTGCGAATTTTAGGAATCGGTGCACCACAATTTCATATATCAATCTATTCGAAATAAAATCACTTGGGTGGGGAGGTAGTAGTCTGTAGTTTAATATATCAAAAATCTATTGACCAGCTATTACTCAAATTGCGATAATTTTGGGTTAAATTGTTAAAAAAGCATAAACGAAATGTGCGAATTTTAGGAATCGGTGCACCCCAGTTTCTTATATCAATCTATTCGAAATAAAATCACTTGAGTGTGGAGGTAGTAACCTGTAGTTTAATATATCAAAAATCTATTGACCAGCTATAACTCACAATGCGATAATTTTGGGTTTAAATTGTTAAAATCATAAACGAAAAGTGCGAATTTTTGGAATCGGTGCACGACCATTCCATATACCAATCTATTCGAAATACAATCACTTTAATGGGGAGGTAGTAACCTGTAGTTTGATATATCAAAAATCTATTGACCAGCTATTACTCAAAATGCGATAATTTTGGGGTGAAATTGTTAAAATTATAAACAAAAAGTGCGAACTTTTGGAATCGGTCGACTACAATGTCATCTTTCATTTTATTTGATAGTTAATGACAGCGATATGTAGGTATGAAGGTAAGGTTTAATACGTCGAGGTTCTGTGTAAAACTCGCTAAATTTGGGTCAAAGTTCACAAAAATAAGCGAAAAATGCACTTTTTTGGAATCGGTGGATAGCAGTGTCATTTATGATGTAATTTGAAACCAAATCACTTCAAAGAGCACATAATAATATGTAGTTTAAAAATATCTTAAGCCTAGGTGCTCTGCAAAATTATGTATTTTGAGGTAAAATATTACGAAATAAGAACCAAAATTGTGAATTTTGAGAATTGGTAGATTTCAATCTCATTAATGATTTTATGTGATGTTGAACAACTGTGACATGTTTGTAATTACATGCAGTTTAAGAGATCAGAAATGTAGTATTCGCCTACTGTTTTAATTGAGATATTTGGGATAAAAAAATACAAAAATAAGCTAAGAATGTGAAAATTCGGAATCAGTTGAATACAGTGTCATTGATGATCTGATTTGATAAAATCCACTACAAAATGTGCTAAGTAATATGTTATTTAAGATTTCAAAACTGTTGTCCCTTTCTATCGTTCAATATTAGGGTACAGCATCATTCGGTGTAAGCTTCAACCTTATTTATAGTGACATACGAAATATGCCTACATAGTAGACATGTGACGATCTGGTGGAATATTTGGGAGAGGTACTACCTACAGCCGGGTGAGGGTCGTCTGTGGTATTCACCAAACAGTGAAAACCAGTCCATTGAAATCAGGTGTACTATATGGTGTTGACAAAGCGGACTACCATTGAAGCTGTGACTGGTTCATACTGGTTCAAGCTCTTTGACACGCCATCCCTACTTCGAATTAACCCAAACAACGCATACAGGTTACATATTCATACAATTATAAAAATAACAATTTGGTCAATGTTACATGAAGGAGTTCTGTGTTCGAGAATACCATGCATACGCTCCATGACATGGGCCATGCTCGTTCAAAACGACCTTGGTAGTTTGAGTACTTTTCTACAATGGATGAGTCAACAATTATACATTGACTTCACTGATAGGTCATGCTATGGTGTAACGAAAACGAGGGATCACCAAATCTGAGTATCGCTATTGATGCAGGAAAATTGATGTATGATTGGTTAATTAAATTATACAGTAAGAACATAATTATAGTAAGCTTACTTTATGTTTTATAACCATAGTAACATTATTGTTGGTCACGCGTTTTTTGCAAATATTGTTTATATATGGAAAAATATAGTATGACTTGGAAGGTAGGAGGAAGCGTACTTGACCATCATACGAATGGGTATGCAGATGTCATAATGACAACATTAGATGTCACTGGAACAGAAGGTTTAGAGCTTTACTGCTAGCAATAATACAGGTTTGTCAGGATCACCGAGCAACACCGACACTGGGGCTTTGAATATACGTTTGTAATTATATCTTGTATGATGTCCGTCATTGCACTGCTCTTGTAATCGACTGTACGGAAAAGGACAGTTATGAAGCTCTCAATTGGCCATCCCACTCTCCCGATTATGCTTGTTAACCGTATGAACACGGCTGATATAAGTTCAGCATACATAATTTATCCAGCGATTTCAGCCACGAAGTGTCTAACAAACTAAAATAGTTCATTAGAATCATGATATGAAGATGTTGGCGAGGAACATGTCGCATACCCGATACTATGTTAAATATTGTAAGTTTTAATCAATATTGATTGTTCTTAATCTACTAAAACACCAATGTTTTCTATTGGCGCCGTATTCAAGGGTAACACATAAAAACATAAAACAATTTAACACCATAACCCCAGCTGAATCATAACACATGCTATCAAGCTATAATATACGGAACAAAACAGGACAGAACGAAACAAAGCCGAACCGAATCAAATTAAACAGAACATATCGTGCAGATTGAGACACTCGTTCGATTGTAAAATATTATTTTAAAACAGCTTGTCAACAAATATAATTTATATCCATACATGTATGCAATATGGCAGGGTACAATTACGGGGTAATGGTGTTGTGACCAACAACTCGTTTCAATAGCATTACTCTGGACAAACGTTGAGTTGTACATGAATATGTAGGTATTTGTACAGACATAAGACATGCACATGATCTGATTTGGACCACCAGAAAAAGCGCTGGTTATAAGAGCATTAAACCTTGTGGCTATTTTCAACCTGTCTGTCTTACTGAGCAGCTATGCGTGTTATTTAAACCCGCAGTGGTTAAGAAATAACGAGTGTAAATCTCAATTTCCAATCATTCAAAACGATGTACTCTCGATGAAACTAAATGAGATTCGGGAACAGGATGCTCTGGACTTGGGGAAGCTTCTTGGGAGTTATGACTACACCGGGAAATTTCAATGAATGCATTATTTTTTCATTCCACATCGCCGATGAGGATTTCTTCAGTGGGACCTAGTCTCCAGTTGTATCCATTAATTAATATATCGTACAATGTAGGTAATAATAAGGTTCGATTAAAGTGTTGCAGTCTATAAAAAGTCTTGGTGCGTACCTTTAGTGACATTTGATATTTATAGATGTATTGGCCTAAACGGCATTGGAATTCACAAGAACATATTTCATGTACATGTACGTTTTTAGTGTTGAGCATCCGATAGGACTCATGATGGTTGTAACAATAGGCGATTTGATATCCTTTATCGCTAGGAAGATTAATCTGCTAATGAAAACACATAGGAACATTTCTGGAAAATTCAAATGTTGGGGTAATATTTCAGCTCAACAGGGCACCAATTGTTCATGATGAGCTTATTTGATTGGCTTTCCTCTGTCGTATACTAGTACATGTATCTTATATTTTGTACGGCTTAACCTCAAAACATTGAATTGTATACAATTTCAAATTCACTTAGTTCAAGATATCTTTAACTGAAGTTACTTGTTCCAATCAGATTAATAAACTATGAATGAATTAAATTTTGTATTCTGCTGATTCCAAACATCCAGCTTTTCGGTTTAGAGGTTTGGGATAAAATATCTCAATTCCAACAATATCCAGACGCTACATGTTATGTTTCACACTGGACTTTATACATACACGACACGATTGTTCAATATCAAATAAAATCATAAATGACATTGTCATCTACTAATTCTCAAAATTCACGATTTTGTTCATTTTTCGTGATGTTTTACCTCAAAATATCTCATTTTCCGTGTACCCATGCTTAAGATATTCTAACAGCCTAAACTATATATTATTATGTACTCATTGGGGTGATTTTGTTTCAAATTACTTCATAAATGACTCTGCAATCCACCGATTCCAAAAAATCGCATTTTTGCTTATTTTTGCCCCAAATTTAGCGAGTTTGCACATAAATTCGGCAAGAAGGACCTCGACGATTTCACCCTGACCTTCATACCCATAATTCGCTGTGATAACCTTTCAAATGAAATGAAAGATGACATTGTAGTCGATCGATTCCCAAAATTCGCACTTTTGATTATAATTTTAACAATTTCACCCCAAAATTATCGCATTTTGAGTAATAGCTGGTCAATAAATTTTTGATGTATTAAACAACAGGTTACTACCTCCACACTCAAGTGATTATATTTCGAATAGATTGATATATGGAATTGTCGTACACCGATTCCAAAAATTCGCACTTTTCGTTTATAAATTTAACAATTTAAACCCAAAATTATCGCATTTTGAGTAATAGTTGGTTAATAGAATTTTGATATATTAAACTACAGGTTACTACCTCCACACTCAAGTGATTTTATTTCGAATAGATTGATATATGAAATTGGGGTGCAGCGATTCCTAAAATTTGCATATTTCGTTTATGTTTTTATGACAATTTAACCTTAAATTATCGCAATTTGAGTAATAGCTGGTCAATAGATTTTTGATAAATTTAAACTGCAGATTACTACCTCCCCACCCAAGTAATTTAATTTCGAATAGATTGATATATGAAATTGTGGTGCACCGATTCCTAAAATTCGCACTTTTCGTTTATATTTTTTTATGTTTTTACCCCAAAAGTATGATTTCTCATGCTATTAAAGAGATGAATTTTTTAGATGTTATAAGCCATCCATAATGTAATATGATCCTACAATAATAACGAGTGTGGTTTGCTTTTCCTGGGCTAAATCGTACCTGCCTTGTTCTGTACATAGACAAAATACGTCATAAAATTGCCTCTCAAAATACTAAAAAACACACATAAAACGTCGCTTTTCATAATGACCTACATTGATCCCAGATTCACAACCATCGTTTTCCAACGCACAATATCTCCCGCTTCAATAAAAAACAGGTTGTGAAATGTTCTACCATGGGGAGGGGTTCCGACCAAAAATCACCCCTCGGCCACTAGCCTATTAATCCAAGAGAAGCAACTCGTATAATCATGTCAGTTTAATAACACTCAAACAGCGGTGTCGCAAATGGGGTGGTAGGAGCGGCAATCGCCGCCCGAATATTTGGGAAAACAAAGGCAAGATTTTGTGAAAATCGGTATGAATTATGATTTTCTAGCTACAAATTGTGAATTGGAGCAGCAAAAACGGCAGATCATGACCGATGGTTTTGAAGGCGATGTAATGACACCTAATTGTTAATTTAATCCAATCAAGCATGTACATGTGTTGTATGATCTATTTTACACTTGTTAATTGAATGACCTTCTGTACATATGCATTTATTCAATTTTACCAGTATGTGAAGGATTTTTTTTCATGTAAATGTAAAATCCGTTACGCTATCTATGTAATAGAAAAGTTCTCCTTTATGGTTGACATACTTTGTGTACAAAACATTAAGGGTATGCTCTAGTATTTTGTAGGTTCTTTTTATCCTACATATTGGAAGCCTTAAAACCCTGTTTTCGTAGCGCCATCAGCGCTTTGATTATACACGCACCACTTTTAAGGTCACAAACCACTAAATATATTTGTTCTTTAGCTCAATGTAAAGTTACAATAGTCAGTCCCAGGTTGATACATGTTAAAGTCTATGGCCAGGTGGCAGACATATATCAATGAAAAGAAGGGGCTACCAGCTTAAGAAAATACAAAAAAAACAGGGGGTCACGCATCATATAAGAAAAATTTTGTCCGTCCAACGCGGTGAACATATTTTTACAGGCGCGCGGACCGACCAAATCCGGGTTTTACCCTACCCTACTTTCGCTTTGGTATTTTGGCCAAAATCTCAACATATGTAAAATAAAACAGTTTCAATACATCACATACATGTATACAAAGCCTGTAAACCCAATTAGATGATTCCAGTTCCACCTTGTCAAAGCATACTACCATTTAAACACAACCACAAGTTTATTTAGGGACTATTTGAGTGTATCCTATTTTGGTTCGCGGAGGCATTTAGTGGTTTGTAACCTTTTAGACGTCCGCATTTTTTATATGATTATTGTAGGATTATTTTGTATCAATATAACATTGTTCCTAGGTTACAACGTTGTCAGTAAAGTGTATTTTAATCTGTTTTTATCAAAAGAATCGCTATTATTAAAAGTATCGCTAATAGGGACCACGTGGCCAAATTTAATTTTTTAGCATGTGGATTTCGTGAGAATGAAAATATCGGAATTGTGTAAATGACGATGTTTAAACTATACATTAGAATACAAAAAAAACATATCGTCAGTTTTCCCAAGACAAGAGTTTACATTTCACGTCAATCCGAAACGTGTCTGAAGGTAAATACAGATAACAAACCGGAAGTAGCCACCACGCGGTATTCACGGCTTATGTTGTTATGCTCTAATAAATATCGCTTTCATTAGCGTTTTATGCCAACTGACATCACAACTAATCTCCAAAAGGGGTGTAAAGGCCTAAAAAACACATAATTGTGAAGTAGTGCGCATGCTCCGCCAAGGAACGACTTCCGGTCAGCAACCGTGCTTGTCAGGGGAATGCTTGGTATCTTTGGGTATGGGAAATGATCAAAAAAAATACCGTAACCGTTTATTTATGAAATACAACATTTTTATTTAGTACATTTGCATTTTTGTGCTTTATCTAACATATAGCATGTGCTTCAACATGACCTCACTTCTGTCTTGTATTACTATTTCCTGATAATAGTGGGTTTTACATGGTTAAAAAATGGGGTCTATTTTGAAATCTTCCAGTACTCTAGTCTTTTGGTTTCATTTTATTATATAGACCATATACTGTTAGAAAAGTTTTGCCATCAAATTTTCATGTCAATCTTTGGCGGCCATCTTGGATTCAAAATGGCCGCCATGCATTTTGTGGCTAGATTACTAAAACATATACAACTTGGTCAATTATTAGTGGAAATGAGCCAAAATGATGTCAAAACGATTGTAATCAATAACCCTACATTTTCCGATCATTTTTTATTGATTACTTTATTTGCATATTCGTGAATATTAATGAATATGTAAAAATAATAGCATTTTTGTCATAAAATTGGCTAAAACTGAAGTTTTACCAAATATTTTCTACATAATGTGATACATCGGAGTAGATTTATTCAACAGAAAAAAGTATATATACTAATGCTACCATAACAGAATAATATCATGTAGAAATTACGCTAAAGTTCAGTTATAAGCGGGTGGGGTATAAAATGACTATTGACAAAATGGCCGCCATGCAACTTTGTGGTTAGATTACTAAAACCTATACAGCTTGGTCAATTGTCAGTGGAAATGAGCCAAAATGATCTCAAAATGATTGCAATGAATAAATCAGCCTTTCCCAATCATTATTAATTGATTACTTCATTTGAATTTTCGTTAATATTAATGAATATGTAAAAATAATAACATTTTTGTCATAAAATTGTCCAAAATTGAAATTTTACCAAATATTTTCTGCATAATGTGACACATTGGAATAGTCTTATTAAATAGAAAAAAAGCAAATATACTAATGCTACCATAACAGAATGATATCATGTAGAAATTATACAAGTGTGTGGGGTATAAAATGAGAATTAACAAAATAGTGTTAATTTTCATTAGAGCTACTATTTTTAAAAGAAAGTAGGGAAGCAGTTAATTGCCATTAGATTTGACCAACATTAGTTTCGTGCATTATTGTACATGGACTTCTACAATTATATTTTGGACACAATTATCATACGTATATTTTCTGCATAATGTGACACATTGGAATAGTCTTATTAAATAGAAAAAAAGCAAATATACTAATGCTACCATAACAGAATGATATCATGTAGAAATTATACAAGTGTGTGGGGTATAAAATGAGAATTAACAAAATAGTGTTAATTTTCATTAGAGCTACTATTTTTAAACCTGTATATCTTGAAGTTAGTGAGCTCAATGAGTGTCAAAATGCTCGTAGTATATAAAAACTCTTTACATCATTATGAATAAGCTCATTTGCATTTTCATACATATTGAAAGCATTTTAACAATATAACACTATTAAGTAAAATCTTAAAAACATATTTAGCATATTCAGTTAATACAAGGAACTATTTTGAGGAATTCTAGTCCCAATGAAGCCAATTATTTCATGAGAAGTCTTATGAGCTGATTTTTTGTGATAATGAAGAGCTTAAAGTCCCTATCTAGCAATCACTAGGATCGAATAAAGTCATGCATGTGGGTGCCCGAAATTTGTGCCTAAAACAAAATATTCAAAACCATATTTTAGCAAATTTTTTTTGCCCAACAAAAACTCATTGCGCTCATATTAACCAAACATATTTTATCCAATTTAGTTTAATTACTTACTTTTATCTCATATACATGATTGTCTTGGTCTTTTTACAATGACTAGAAAACAGATCAGTGTCAGGCACTTCTGACATCATTGACTCGTTATAACTGTTAAGGAATTTGAAGAATTTTTAGAGCCAGGGTCTACCTCTGATATAAAGGAAACTCGCGAAAGCATGAACAATACATCAGATAACATGAACATAGAACAACATCTTTACCAATTCGACATCGAGAATGGACGATACCCTAGCCTAGATATAAAAATAATTCTAAGTTTTAACCTGGATTTATTCTACCTGGACAGTGTAGTATAAGTTGCTCTCACTTGGAGTAAAACTCTCACATTCACAGAGATAAAGTTAAGTGTTATCTGCAGCTGAAACACTGGACAGCAATTACCAAGCAATTGTTTATAATGAACATAGATAAGAGCAGTTTATGAAAACAACTCTCTGTACCAAGTGGTTCATGTTTATTTTGGTACTTAAGTACTTAATTGAAAAGAAAGTAGGTAAGCAGTTAATTGCCATTAGATTTGACCAACATTAGTTTCGTGCATTATTGTACATGGACTTCTACAATTATATTTTGGACACAATTATCATACGTTATAGAGTACATCAATTATAATTAAAAATGACCGACCAAACTAAGAAACAACATGAAGCTGGTGCTAGAATAGTGGAGTTAAAAATAAAAAAGTCACGATGTAAGGCCGCGTTTACACGAACAAAAAATAAAGTTTTGAATGCAATAAACGATGAAGAAGAAAATGATAAACTTTTAGTAGAACTAATCGAAAAACTAGAAATCGTAATGGACGAGGGTGTGCAATCTATAGAAAATGTGTGTAAAGAATATAAGGAGCAAGAAAAAACGAATGAAATGCTAACTACGTTATCAGAAGTTGAGGAAATAGAAAAAGAATACGAAAAGGTTATGAAGCAATATCATGAATTGCAAAGCGATGTCAGAAGCGAAAATAATGATAGCGAAAAAGCAGACCTTGGCAAGGACCTATGGAAGCAGTTACAGCGGGTTTCCATACCTACGTTCGATGGAGAAACTAAAAATTATGAAACATGGAAGAGCGCTTTCATGGCTTGTGTGGACAGCGCCCCAGCTACAAAACCATACAAGTTGTTACAGCTTCGGCAATATTTGAAAGGCAGCGCACTTAAAGCTATAGAAGATTTAGGCCATTCGGGTACTGCTTATGATGCAGCCAAACAACGTTTAGATAGAAAATATGGTGGCGAGCGTAGAAGAGTAGGAAAATATATGGAAGACATCGAAAGGTTTCCGCCAATGAACCAAAAGAACGCTAAGAATTTGGACAGTTTTGCCGATTTGCTAGACATAGCTGTTATAAATATCAAAGAGGCAGGCTTAAATTCGGAACTCGGTACAGGAATGATGTATCTAGCATTACAAAAGAAGTTACCGGAACAAATGCTGACAAGTTATCATCGTTGGATCGTCGAAAATGGCAAAATAGAGTCAGTCGAAGTACTGCGAGATTACGTAATTCAAGAAGCTGAATACCATATCATAGCTCAGGAAACAAAACACGGTATCGGAGCATCGGGGACATCGAAGCAGACCAAGCAGGGAAACAATCGTTCATTTTACACAACAGAACAAGGCAAGCCATCGAGAATTTGCAAAATGTGTTCAGGCAGTCACGGTCCGTGGAACTGTGAAAAGTTCAAAGGAATGTCTGTTTATGATCGATGGACACAAGCAAAGGAGTTAAAGCTGTGTTTTCGTTGTTTAAAGGACAACCATAGAGGCAGTGACTGCAATAACTTCCGAAAATGTGGAGTCAATGGCTGTCAGAAATCGCACGATAGACTTTTACACGTCGACCAAAAGGCAGATACGGGAAGCTTAAACCCAAGTGCCGCACCGTATCAACCAGATAACATAACGAGTCATGTAACGACTAGTGCCTATATAGCACTCAGAACAGTTCCAGTGATACTTAAAGCAAATGGTAAAAATGTTCGAGTAAATGCTATGCTGGACGATGGCAGCACTAAAACATACATCAACGCAGACATTGCAAGCGAGCTCGGGCTGAAAGGAGAAATAAAGGAAGTAATGGTAAATGTACTTGACGGACAAGTCAATACATTTAATACAATGCCCGTTACATTCGACGTTCAAAGTGTAAACAAAAGTACGTCATTCGAAGTAAACGCGTTCACTACCAATCGGGTCACCGGAAACATGGAAGTTATAGATTGGAGTAAACAATCGAACCAATTTCCACATCTTAGAAATATTGAGTTCCCTGCAGTAAGTTCATCTCGTAAGATTGTTGATGTATTGATCGGACTTGACCATCCAGAGATGCATAGGTCAATTAAAGAAGTCTACGGGCGTGTCGGAGAGCCGTTTGCAAGGTTAGGTCCTCTTGGATGGACATGTATAGGAAAACCTTTTGATTCCAAGGGCGAAAACTCATACATGACGTACTTCGTAAACGACGATCTTGGCAACATGTTAAAGAACTTCTGGGAGATAGAAAATGTACCAGCAGAGACATCGCAAGACTCGTTAACAGCTCCAAAAGACAAACAAGTTCTGGTAGAAACAGAAGCATCGATGACATATAAAAATGGTCGGTACGAGGTAGGAATTCCATGGATAACTAAGCCGTCCAAGAATAGCTACAACATGGCGAAAAGTAGGTTAGAAAACACAGAAAAGAAGCTAAGCAAAATGCCATCCATAAAAGCCGTTTCCAATGAAACAATACAGAAATACGAAGAAAAAGGTTACATTACTAAAGTGAACATCGAAGAAAAAGAAAAAGCCCAAAGGTGGTATTTGCCTCACTTTCCGGTCGTTCGATTAGATAAAGATACGACAAAAGTTCGCATAGTTTTCGACGCATCAGCAAAATGTGAAAATGTAAGTCTAAATGACTGCATCAGCGAGGGTCCCAAACTACAAAATGAGCTTATCGACGTTCTTCTCCGCTTTAGAAAACATCCAGTCGCAATGGTATGTGACATCAGTGAAATGTACCTACAAATTGGATTGAAACCAGAAGATCGACCGTATCATAGTTTCCTTTGGAACTCGGGTACTAATTTGCCTGATGTATATGAGTTCAATCGTGTCGTATTCGGTGTAAATGCTTCACCGTTTCTAGCAATGTTAGTTTCGAGAAAGAATGCAGAAAGATATCAGGCTGACTATCCACTAGCCGCAGAGACAGTTCTTAAGTCAACATACATGGACGACAGCATGGATTCAGTATTGACTGATGATATAGGCATACAGATGTACCATGAATTGTCAGCTCTATGGAAGAAGGCGGGTATGTTTGCGAAAAAGTGGTTATCCAATTCGACAAAAGTTCTTCAATCGGTACCAGAAGAAGATCGCGCAACTGAAATAGACTTAGAATCTGGATCGTTACCAACAAAGAAAACACTAGGCATTTTATGGCAAGCAGACGCGGATAAGTTCACTTTCAAATCAAACACTGAGGTATATAGTGAAAAGTGCACAAAGCGATTTGTGTTACGTGTTATAGCTAGACTATTCGACCCATTAGGACTGTTGTCGCCATTTATAGTACAAGGCAAAATACTCATGCAGAAGTTATGGTGTGATGGCTACGATTGGGATGATACAATAAATGAACACTTGAGAAATGAAATTGGACAATGGTTTCATGGTTTGTCTGAGCTGAATGATATTAAAGTTGGAAGATCGTTAAATTTCAGTGAAGACGTTCAATCGTCAGTAGTACACGTGTTTGTTGATGCTTCAGAACTCGCATATGCTATGACAATATTCGTTAGACATGAAATGAAAGATACAAGCGTCGATGTTCGTTTTGTGTGTTCGAAAACGAAGGTTGCACCATTGAAAGCAACAAGTATCCCGCGTTTGGAACTAATGGCCGCAGTACTGGGAGTACGATTAGCGTACAATGTTATTCGTACACTTCAAATACAAATGCGTGACGTTGTCTACTGGTCGGACAGCATGAATGTACTATGGTGGATTCACAAAGAAAGCCGTTTATTCAAACCTTTTGTAGCAAATCGAGTAAGTGAAATCCACGACAAGAGCATACCTAATCAGTGGAGACACGTGCCGTCAAAACAGAATCCAGCCGATATAGCGTCTCGAGGAATGTCGGCTAGAGATTTAGTAAACTGTGACTTGTGGTGGACAGGACCACTATTTCTTAGGAGTACACCAGACAACTGGCCTAAGAATGATATCGAACAGCAAAAAGAAAGTGAATCGGAAATACGAAGACAAAAGCTAGTACAGAACAATATGAATACATTTCTTATTGTTACAGATGTAGATCAGGACGTAATAGATCCTGTAAAATATTCCAGCTGGCACAAAATGGTTCGTGTGTTAGCATGGATACTGCGTTTCGTATCGAACATTTCGAGCACTAGGAACAAGCGTCAACAAGGTGAACTAAAAGCAGACGAGATGAATGACGCTGAAATAGAGTTATTGAGAAAAGCACAACATGAGGGATTTGCTAATGAGTTTAAGTGCATTACAAAGAAAGTCCAACTACCAAGACAGAGCAAACTGATTCAACTTAATCCTAAGCTAGATGATGACGGATTATTACGTTGTGATACTAGACTGAAATTTGCAAAATATCTGTCGTATGATGCAAGATTCCCAATTATCTTGCCACGAAAGCATCGAATTACAAAGTTGATAGTGAAACATCATCATGAACGAAATAATCATGGTGGTACGAATCAAGTTATGTCATCATTGTCAACAAGATATTGGATTGAGGCAGCTCGCGAAGAAATTCGGGACTGGGAAAGAGAATGTAGTTACGGCAAACGCAATAAGATAAAATCGGCAACACAAATAATGGCACCGTTACCAGAAATTCGTTTAGACATGCCAATGAGAGCTTTCGCGCATACAGCTGTGGACTATGCAGGTCCATATATTACGAAACAGGGGAGTGGTAAACGTGAGAGTCGGGTCCAACGTGATGAAACGACCAATCTCAAGATTGTGCTTCCTTGAGCACTGTACCACAAGTGTAAATTCAAGTAAATAATAAGTTTGTTTAAAGAAGCATAGTGTGAAGGGGCATAATAATCCCCAATCTGTAAATAGTAGTGTTCTTAGTCAAAAAAAAAATCATAGATATGAATTGAGGTGTTTTATTATATTTTTTATGTATTCGCAATATTGACATTTTATTTTCTTTATTCGTATAAACATTGTTAAATCAATCGGACATCGACGAAATAAATTGACTGTATTCGAAATCATAGAACTGTTATCGACAATTATAGTGATCAAGAGACAATGCGGAAAATGCTGAAAATAGACTTGATAAATGAACAACGTCATAGACTTATCATTAAAAATTGTTCATTGTAAAAACTATGTTTTTCCAAAGAGGGGGGAAATGTACGGGAGATAATCGCTTCTTCTCTATTTGTTTATGTTTATTTATACATGTATGTAACTCAACACTTCCATCCTTGATAGAGTGAGTTTACAGTTAATCAGTCAGTATAGTATAGACAGACAAACGAACCACATCGAAAATATATACATTAATAGTTAATCGTTAATAGAAATAAAAAGTTGGAATAAATAGTTTATATAGACATATATGCAACTTGTATATTTATAGTGAAAATAAATATATAAAATTATATCGGATTTATAGTGACATATATTATGGGCCCAGCAAACTAACAGTATTATATAAACCTCTGCGGAACAGTCCGTCAGTACATAGCCTCTCCCTAGCAAGTCCTGCCAAAGTGCCTATCCGTGGCAGCATGGATCAACTTGGCATCTTATAGCTCCAGGCTAGACTATGGAGGGCTCGGAAGAGAACCACTCTTAAAGGTGAGGCAGCAGCGCCACGTCGGTTGCCCACCAATGGTTCCTCAGTCATTGGGCTAAGTGACCCCTGTGGTACACAGGATAAAGGTTGCCCGTCCACTGGGTCAAGTAGGAAACCACTGCCTTGTGGTTAGTTGTTGGATCGACAAAGACTAACCTCGACAGAAAACCCAGGGAGTTGACATCAGCGATGTTGGGCCAAATGGCACTCCCTAACATACCCAAACATCATGTAAAACCGTCATGACTACACATGTTAGCAATATCTAGTATGTAAACGTATAGACAATGAAGAATATTTAAACACCAGGCAATTGTGTAGGTAACCTAATTACAAGTCATAATTCAGGCGTTTGTTTTTGTTTTCGTAGACCGACTGATTCATAAAAAATGAATCATGAGTGCTTGTAACACTGTAGTAAATTGTATAATTAACAATTGATTAATCACAAATCTTCAAAAAGCTATACTCCATGAATGTTAAAACTCTGTTTAGATCATCATACTCCAAAAAATCCACCAAGATAACTTATTGTATGTCTATTTGCTAATTGTCATTTTATACCCCACCCACTGATACTTGAACTTTGTGTAATTTTGCTTCATTATATCACTCTTTTGTGATATCAAAATGAGAATCTTCACTTCAATTATATTTAATTCTAATAAGTCTACTCCGATGTGTCACATTTTGCAGGAAATATTGGGAAAACTTTAATTTTGGTAAATTTTATGAAAAAAATGCGATTATTTTTACATATTCATGAATATGCAAATGAGGTATTTAACAAAAAAAACAAATCTAACACGTAGGATTGTTCATTACAATCATTTCGACACCATTTTGACCCATTTACATTTAAAATAGACCAAGATACATAGATTTTAGAAGTCCTATCACAAAACTACATGGCGGCCATTTTGAATCCAAGATGGCCGCTAAAATATTGACATGAAAATTTGAGGGCAAAACTTTTTTTCAAGTACAAGGCTGAAGTAACAAAATAAAACCAAAAATAAGAGTACAGGAAAATTTCAAACTCATTCACCATTTGACACCGACTATAATAGGGATGTTAACTTAAGCCATTATGAAAATAACCATGCGCATAAATAACGCATAATGGTCACTTTCCTTAAAGAAAACAATATCTGCGAGATGGAGTGTCCCAGATTTTGATCCCATCGAAAACCTATGACATGTTATTTCAAACGTTGGTCCACGGTGAGCTCCATAACCGCGCCAGGATCAAAGCGTTACACGCATTCTATCAAACTGTGAGTTTGGTTTTGAGACTTACGCACGTTGATGTCACGTGACTTAGAAATATAGTTGATTGTCGTTTTGAAATGTTGCTTATTGTTTAAACATATAATGAACTTTTTATAGACAATTTTTTTTTGAATCAATTAAACATTGTTTAATATATAATTTTGTCGTTTGAATAAGTGGTGCGTTGTCAAAGTCTGTAAGTGTTGAGTTCCGGCTGACTAACTATCTATCTGCCAACTGTATCAATGATAACGATTTTTTTTATTTTCGTTTTAGTTTTTATCAATGATCAGTTATATGTGTTCAACACGGCAACTCAATACAGTATATGTGTTTGTTAAGATCAGGACATTGTCTATATATTTATAGTATCTAGATCGAATACCGCGAACAGGTAGAGATAAAAAATACTATTCAAATACTTCAACCAATGCCGTCTCAAACTCGTGGTGACGTGTAACAGACTTTGGAAATATAATGGTCTGACCACATGAACAAACCCTGTGCTTCCAGCGCTATAGGTGCTTTGATTAATAATGTTTACGGAATTATGGAGTTTTTTTGCTAAAGATTACGAGAACAAGTAAAAAATGCTCCATTTTTTATTTTTCGCAGCGGGAAAAAATTTGTTTAAAAAAGTAGTCCGTTTGCGTGTAATTATCGACTGTGAAATTCTGAACTGTGAAATTATCGGGGAATAATCCACCGTTATTGCGCCGTAAGCCACCGATAAGCATGAAATAAAATGCAATAAACAGAATCCGTCATTCGTTGTCTTTGAGATCAACGTTTCTTACATTCGTCACGAAAACAAAGGCTCGCTAAATAACTTGTGTTTTCTAGACTCGTTAAGAAATGTTGATCTCCAAAGACAACTCATAACGGATCCTATATTTTTTATAAAACTCCTTCTGGAATTTCCGTTTATGTTTATTATAGATTTCGAAAGTGCATATTGACGAGTTGAGCAAACAACAAAAGACAAGGATTATGGAAATAAAGAATTGGTTTGAGAATAAACAATCCAAGGATGTGGTGATGGTAAGTAATGGTATGATCTCAGAAATATGTCTGTATAATGATCAATATGTATATTTATATGTTTGAATAATAAATCTCTGCCAAACTTTTAGTCGACAGCAATAACTTCACAAAAAAGTCATGGAACGGTATCACTGTATGACTAAAACACGAAACGTAAACAATTCAACAAAAGTGACGGAAAGAAGATAAAAAAATAAGATATAATGGATTTCTTATGTTTTACACGCATATAATATCAACGAAAATAATTATAATGTTCAATTCGTTTCTTCAACAACCTAAATACAATCTAATAAATAGATCTAAATCAAAATAATTATTTCTAAACGTGAATGTTAATCTCATTGTTTTAGTCACTTGTGTGCTTTTCGTAGAAATGTGGTTGTTCGTGTTTTAATCACACCATACTGAAGTCTTAGCTATTGGTGACTCAGTCGACTCGTTATGGAAAAGTATTTTTAATATTTTTTCGATAAATGTTGGGAGTTTTTTTGCTGACATTTTGTATTTTTGTAGCATTCATAATTTTAAATAATGTCTAATATGTTTTAAATCAATTTGAACGACCTAAATTACAGGTATATAGTAGTGCCTCTGTTAACTATGTTCGTGCAATTTTAATGGCTTCATCGTCGGATGAAATCTACCCGAGGAAACGTCCTTGATTAAGAACAATTAGTCTTTCAAAACAGCTTGGTGCTAAGCATAACAAATCAGAAACTTGTTTCTCATACTTTCGTATAGCTATTTTGCGATAGAAAAAATCGTGTTTTTTAAATATTTCTCTGTTATTATTACACCTACAAGTATGAAATTTTGCACGCATGAATGAAATATATCTACCTAATACACACTGAAATTTCAGCAACATCAGAAATGAGTTAAAAAAGTTTTGTTCATAAGTTCTATGTAACATATTTGTAGTTTTGTATGAAATATCAAGTTAGAAGACTTGATACTTGCAACAGCAAATTGCACGGTCACGTGATACGCATAACGGTATATTTGTGTATTTGCAACCTACTTGATTTAACACATGCGAGGCCGTTTGTGATATGACGAAGTACATTTTATTGCTGTACATTGTTTATAGGCGACACACCTAAATAACTCGAATCACAAGGGCCTCCTAAGTCTTGTCTTTATAACAGCAATCTTTGGCCCGTATTCACATGTCGTTCCTCCACTCCAACTCGACTCACCCTAACCTAAGGGAGCCTCAAGTGAAGCTGGAGTGACGGTCGAGTTAGTGAAGCTCGAGTAGAGATTTGGTATTCACATACATTTATCGACCTGCACTTTCTCGAGTGGGTGACCGTTATAATACATGGTAGGATAGTAAACTGTGTAAACAATCCATGATAAATTATTGAATAGGGTATTTTAGTTTCGGTGCATTTTCATGATACAAACAAAGTCAAATTCTAATTTTGATGACGTTTATGTTATATGAGATGAATACTTATTTGAACTCACAAAAATAAGAGCTTAGTTTGAATACACAATAATAATAATGATAATGAGACTATAAAAAGTTGGACCCATTTACATTAAATTTAGATGTAGTTACATTTAGTGTTAATTAAACGCATACTTATTAATATGTTGACAATAATAAAATAAACATCAAATAAAATGGATGACAATACACACGAGTTTTAAAACATACCGTGTCATAATCCAGCATTAATGTGGAAGCAGGCCCAATAATATTATATCAATATGTATTCCACAGACTATTGGGCAGGAAGTTTCAGATTAATAATTTAGAAATCATATGAAATAAAATCGGTTACTCTTTTTATCAGTAGCTCACTCTCCTGTGCCATTTTGGTGGGCAACTTACTACAGATACAACGCAGCCAAGCCAGGTCACTTGAACGCCAATACTTCATAGAATGTCATTTTGAGAGCGACAATAGTGTATATAAATAATTAAATACATATCAAGTTTACATGTAGATTAATAAATGCATGACAGTGTACTTATTTATTTAAAGTTGATTGCGAAACATTTTTTACAATTTATTTCAATCATTCTCGACACACAATTCTTAATTATATTCATCGTCTAAATTGTATCAATAAACAAAAAGAGAAGATCTCCAAGTTTTTGCCTACTATACAGAAGGTCTTGTGGCGACATATTCCTCATATTTGCATGTTTGTGCGCATTGAGAAAGACTAAAAGAGATGTATTGTCCAACAATAGTTATGTTTAATCTTCGGTGTGGCATGATATGGGATCGAACCCGTATCCCAACACTCGACACGGGCACTCTACGCTAGAATATACAGGCCAAATTATTGCACTTTGGTGATTGCAACGGAAACAACATACATATTTTGTTACAAGTGACCACGTTTTTATTTTAATGAAAATATTTTAGTTATCTCCACGGGATAAAAAGCAATAAAAGGCAATGATTAAATATATCAATCATTATATATATGTACATGTATGCATTTTTGTATTCATGTTCCTTATACTATCCACCTGAACAAAATACACCATGTTATTTATTACCATCGCACTAAAAGTATAAAATTTAAATTCCTCATATTTCAGACATGTACCGCAACTTAACTTTAAATGGTTCAAAAATATACTTTAGGATCACAAAATATTACAAAATTTATATTACAAAATGTGTATTTAAGGTTCGTTGGTTCATTTATCTTGAAAATACAATAACTTTATAAGTCAAACATTCGTGTGCTAAATCGGTATTCAAATAACCCTACTTGAGTGTAGCTGGAGTCACTGTCAAGTGACCGTTTCGCCCACTCGAGAAATCCCCACTCAGTCGAGTCGACTCCAGCGTCACTTACCGTTGTGAATACCAATTTCTAGTTAGGTCGGATGCCCACTCAAGCGCACGGACGAAACGATAATTAAAATCGGATTATCTTAGTGAGTGAGAGTGGAGGGACGGTCGAGTAGAGGATGTGAATATGGCCCTTTATCTCGCCGATCTCGGACTGTAACGGTTAAATAATTGCTAGTAAATCATTAATGGACTACCAGATTACCTCCCTGCGTTAAACTGTAAATACGCATGTAATCTCAACATGTGATAAAGAATAAATGTATTTTAATTGGTGACTAAAAATTATGAAATTCAAAATGGGAGTAGGTAGGAAGTTATTGTTGTAGTGTGTAATTTTATACCAAAATCTGATGAATAGATTTAATGAAATCTTTAAAAACACGATTTTTTTCTATCGCAAACTAGCTATAGCGATTTATAAAACCGGGAAAGAGTACTACTAGTAATACTAATTGCCGTAGTTGTAGAACTAGTTTTACTCTACATATATTATCAAATATGATAAACATTTTAAACGTTCACTTAATTTGCAGAATGGAACTAAACTCATTGCTGAAGACATGAACATCAATACGGAATCACACGAAATCATGCCATACATATCAAAATGTATAGAGTTATGTTGGTCAATGCACCGTCATGTGCCTCCTGTATATATTTACTTCTCTAATTACGGACCAGACGAACCATTCGATACGAAGATGTACCGAGCATACACAAAATCTGGAAAACGTATTGAATATGTGGTATGGCCGGCTGTATGTTTACATGAAGGTGGGCCACTGCTGGCAAAAGGTGTTGCTCAAGGAAGAAAATAACAGTTATGTATAAAGCTTGATAAAACGCAACTGACTCCACTCTATTTTCCAGCTATGGATATCCAAACGTCACAAGGATTATAACGGTAAAACTCTATTTGTACCTACAGATTAGTGGAGATACGGAGTACGTCTATTGTCTAATCAAGTGCAATTCCCTACATAGTTTGTTTAATCGAATCTATCGTCAGCTAATCCAAGCTATATCTAATATCTATAACAGACGTGGGAGCACTTTTGACTTGTGACTAATGGCTTGTGACGTATGACTTGAGGAGGCCCTGGAGGGCACTTTTGACTTGTGACTTGCGATTTGCGATGTTGGACTTGTGTCATTCTATGAATAAATCTACGGGATTTCACTAAAAGGCGTGGATTAAATAACGAACATTAAACAAAGTATATTCCAATGACCGTTACATTTAATTATAGTATCACCTAATTATTGAGCCGAGACGGGTATATTTGAATTGTAATCACGTCACAGAACTGTCTTTTTTGCTCACCTGTCACAAAGAGACAATGTGAGCTATTGTGATCAGTCTGTGTCTGACGTATGCGTCCGTCCGTAGTCCGTCCGTTCGTCCGTCAACAATTTCTTTAAATGACTTCTTCTCCCAAACCACTTGGCAAAAATTGCTAAAACTTTGCAGGAAAGTTCCTTGGGTAGACCTCTACCGAAGTTGTTCAAATGGTTCCGGAATGTTGATTAATTAGGTCATGGGGTCCTAAAGCGGGGGTTTTAAATGCAAACTTAAAAACTCTTATTGTCGGAAACCGCAAGGCCCGGTGCTTTCATATTTGGTATGTAGTATCGACTAGTGGTCCTCTACAAAGATTGTTCAAATTTTGTCCCTGGGTCAAAATTTGCCCCGCTAGGGGGTCTCCAGCTTTACATAGACTTATATAGGGAAACATATAAACATCTTCTTTTCTAAAACTACAATGCCTAGAGCTTTGGTGTATAGGATAGAACATGAGTAGCAGTTGTATATGAAGTTTAAATCCGAGCATAGCAAGAATTAAAACTTCGCATTCAACAGCTACGAGCGTTCTATCTGACTTAGACCGTAGATAAATAATTGTTTGTTTTTCAGGTACATTTTTCCTATAAACCAACCAGTACATAAAGTACGGCCGAGATATGAGTCATTTTATTTTGCAAAACTTGAGCTCGAAGATTTTTCCTTTCAAAAAGAATTGGATTTAATCTTGTGTTTTTTCTTATTTAAATGATGTATTGATGTATAACCTAATATACAAAGGTAGTTATTTCCTTGTTGTTTGAAAAGAACTCGACTCATATATCATAAAAGTGCATTTGTATCTAATAAACATGAAACGGTTAAAAACATATGTCATTTTGGAGAAACCTTATTGAAAATATGCAATTTGATCGTAATTAAGTTGTCGTGATATTTTTAATGCTAAATCGTTCGTTAAAGAAGCTCTCGTGTTGTGTCTGTTAAGATCTTTTGGTATAAAAGACAGCTTTTGTTTATCAAAATCACTGGTATAGTAACAAATAATAAACTTAACACACGGTGTTACTTTAGGGACATGCATGTTACAGGAAGGACATACTATGTTATAGGCAATGAGTATTTTTGTAACTTTTCATTGAATATGAAACAAAACAATAAGGTGTAAAGCATATACAGTTGTGCTTACAATCTATGACTATAATAGCCACACGTATCATTATTATTATTTTTATTATTATTATTATTATTATACCATATTTATATAGCCCTTTTTTCATGTATACACACGTTCAAAAGTGCTGTACAATCATGACTAATACATGGTTAAAGCAGTATATAATGTACATACAATATACAAGTAGGACCTACTAAACCCATTTGGCGGGGCTCTACTTAACCCTGTAGACGGGGTTCTACTTAACCCAGTAGACGGGCCTCTCCTTAACCAAGTAGACGGGCCCTACTAAACCTAGTAGTAGGGCTCTATTGAAGGCAGTAGACGGGCCTCTACTTAACCCAGTAGACGGGGTCCTACGTACTAAACCTAGTAGTAGGGGTCTATTCAACACAGTAGGCGGGGATCTACTAAACCAAGTAGGCGGGGCTCTACTTAACCCAATAGTATCACCACTGAAACATAGACAATTAATTACATGTTACATGAAAAACTATTAGAGTCATAATACATTTAATATTTTCACGCAAAAACCATAGCAGTTTTTTGTTGTACACAACTTTTTTCGGAGCTATGTATGTGTCGGGTTTTATATGAAAGACATATTAAAACTGTAATTCGCAGCACATTCGTAATTTCGTACACTCGCTGTAAAACAGCAGTTGATACTACTTTCTATTTCACTCGATACGTTACATATCATATACCAAAATCTTCGTTATAAAACTGTTTACATTGTCATTTTAATTTGAGTTCATGTAGAATAGTATGTAGCCGTAGCATTGGAGACAATGCACGACAGATATACAACAATCCGTATGCAATTTGTATAGCTAGTTGGCGATAGAAAAAAATCGTGTTTTTGTAACATTTAGTCATTTTTTAAAAGACATTTATTCTTTATTATATATTGAAATTACATGCGTTTGGACAGTTTAACGCAGGGAGGTAATGTGGTATTCCATTGATGATTTATTATCAATTATTTAACCGTTACACTCCGTGATCGTCAGGATTGACATTACTGTTATGAAGACGAGACTTAGGAGGCCCGTATGATTCAGGTTGTTTATGTATGTCGCTTGTTAACAATGTACAACGATAACATGTAATTCGTCAAATTCACAGACGGGCCTCGCGTGTGTTATATTAAGTAGGTTGCAAATACGTAAATATACCGTTAGGCGTATTGCATGACCGTAAAATTGGCTATTGCAAGTATCAAGTCTTCTAACTTGATATTTCATACAAAACTACAAATATGTTACATAGAACTTACGAACAAAAGTTTTTTAACTGAATTCTGATGTTACTGAAATTTCGGTGTGTATTAGGTAGATATATTTCGTTTATTCGGGCATAATTTCATACATGTAGATTTAGAAATTACAGAGAAATATTTAAAAAACACGATTTTTTTCTATCGCAAACTAGCTACGTGGGACGTTCAAAAAGTCCTTGGATTATTGTCATAAAACCCGCATTGTCGAATACAAAAAGTTAAATTTTATATCATATGAAATTTCAAACCTTATCCTATTCACAGCGCAATTATGAAGGTAAATGAATACGCGGTTCGATAGTTGCAGGTGTTTAAACTTAGTCACGTACTCCTACCCGGCGCACAAAATGACGTCGCGCTATTTTATATGTCGTAAGTGTCACTCATAGGGCTATGAAAACGCTGTTTTTAATGATAATGGTAATAAATACATGCTTGTTACACACAGAACTACGAGGGGTGATCAATACACTTAAACGAATTTCTAATTGGCCATCCAAAGAAATATTATATTATGAGATATATTCAGTCAATATTTCTAAAATTGTGATTAATTTCATTTCATGCACTTATCTATCGATTTCAAGAAATAAATTACGCATGCATGTATGAAATCATCCATGCAGAACAGTTAGTGCAAAATGGCTTACGTGCACGTGGTGCACGTGCCCGACATGTTTGATTTTTGAAATTAGCTAAAATGTATTCTCTGTCGATTGACTTAATGAAAGATGTTAATACTGGCGAGAATAAGTAATACGGGTGCGTTGAGGCCGTAAGAATGACGAGTACCAGCACCAAAATCCAGACATGTACGTCAAAACGTCTTTTTGTAAAAAGCGATATTTATAATAACGTGGGGTTTAGCTCGAATTACTGCGAGAAACATATTTTCCATCAATACAATTGGACAGTATCGAGGTTTCGATTATTTATATTCTTCTAAAAGCATTTTTTAAAAATAGTTTATAAAAACACGTGGCAAATCAGAAATTCGTTCAATGTATGCATGCATCTGACGTCATAAGCGCGTTCCACATGGCTCATTTTCACAAATTATAGCGTTTAAAGAAAAGTCGATCTACAGGGAACAAATTTATAGCAAATACGATACTCTTTCAATCTGCGCACGAGGCTAACGTGCAAAAAAGCAATTTCGCACCAACCGTTACGCATGGATGATTTTGTATATGAATACGTCATTTCTTTCCAGAAATAGATAAGTAAGTGCGTAGAATGAACAAATAACACAGCCTTAGATTTATTGATACAATTTATCAGATGATATGATATTTTTTAGGGTGGCCGATTAGAAATTCGTTTAAGTGTATATTCGAGGACTTTCCTTCTCAATTTTGCAATATTGGAACTAGAGTAATAAAGTTACACGCTGATGCAGTTCAATCAATTATCTCGCGATTTGTCTAATTGTCTTTGTGATAACGTCCATATTTACTTGATGACGTCACATTTTGTAACCATGGTGAAGCGCGCACCGTCGAGCATCTCGAGCGTAACGTCATTTCTGAGAAACGACACGCTATGAAAATTAACGCGAAACTTGTAAATTCCTTTCGATACCTCCAAAATGATTTGACAAAATTGTGCATGGATTCTGTGCGCTTTCAATGAGCCATTTTCATATGATTCCATTATTTATGTGATTAAAGGGTATCTGCCAAACGGCTGAGTCGATAAAATAAGGATAAACAGCAAAAATAACACTGCGTTAGGGACACTTTCCGTTAAATTCTGCGAAATAAGACGCACAGATCTCAATCAAATGTAACTGGCAAAAACGAAGACTAGTATAGGCTACAACATATAAAATCGTTGACTCCAAATAAAAAGGATTTTTTCGATATTGCGTCCTAAACCTGATAGGTCCTGTTTCAGTCTTAATTGAAATAATCAATTTTTGTAAAGCCAACCGCTCTTTTCCGATGTTTGTTTCCAATAACGCATCGATACTCTTTTTATTCCACCTCGCATTCCAGAATCGGCTATTAACTACTTATTTCAGTAGTAAAAGACAACCAGTCTCATACATGGAACCGGGTATAAGTCCAGAAAGGAGCTATGTGCTGCTCCGACGGTGACGCTTGGAATGACGTCGCGTGACGTCCAACGTCACGCGCCCATTGTATGAATCATATAATTTTATTAGTGCATTCGGTCGGATACATCTTACTCCGAATGATGTTAAATGGCTTTAAATCTTGCTGCTAATATGAATTTGCTAAATGAAAAGTCCTCGAATATATTGATCACCCCTCGTATATACAGGAATATCGTTAATGAGAATCGAATGTATTTTTCCGAATTTTATATCGAATATCGGGGCGAGAATCCGCACAATAGAATGTTGATCTATTGAAAATGTCGCGGTAACAGACGTTACCATTTTTTATATTTCCTATTACTTACATGTCTTTTACGCTAGAACAACCATCCATTATACCTTTGCGACATTCTAAATCTGTAGAAATAACTGCAAAAATATGTCCTATTGTAGTTACGGTACTTTGCATACTATTTCGAGCGCATATAATTTTACTGTTGACGGAACCTGTTATTTGTCAGTTTTTCGTTACGTTCCGTTGACGTCACGTTTGCGTTCCGAAGTTGTCCATCATAGAGTTCAACTTCTCTTTATTTCAGCATCTATAGTTCAAATATCGTCATTTTTGCAGACAATGTCCAACATACAACAAGTTATGTTTTGGCGATGTTTCACATCTAACGATAGGATAGTATCGAAGATATAGCTCATTACGTAGTTCACATCAGTGGTTATTGATTGGCTGCGCCGGGTGCTCGTTACTATGGTTTCAAAATGGACGATTGCGGACGGTCGTGGAAGAATTACGCGATACAATGGATATAACTTTTTCGCAACTGAATTCTGATTTGATATTATGTATTAATATTTGTATTTTTATTGAAACTGTATCCGTGAGGGCTCCAGTCCTAGTACTTTTTTAACATCCCTCGTATAACACAATATTGCTCGTCTGCATAAAACAACAGCCGCTTTATTCAACATGTTTTTAATTTGTGAGATACTTCACCGAGTGGCACCAAAAGTGACGTGTTTTAACATATCATCGTGAAAAATCACGGGTGCAAAAAATAAAAAAGTTAAATAATAAAATGGAATCACGAAAAAAGTGCAAATTTGCAAAACATTGCCGAAGATGCATGATAAGTACGCAATTTATTTTTTCATCTTTATAAATAAAATAATTATGATTTCCTTTTTATAAATATTATTTTTGTTCTATCATATATAATAAAATCCCAATGCATTCTAGCCATTACTTATCAAGATTATTAGAATGAAATGTGTGGAGGAAAATTGTCCTACGCACGCGTTTTAGCGATGCGTTGTGGCACAGACCATTTACGAACTTAATAATTTAATTATAAGTCGTAGCACGTAAAATTAAAATAAAATTTGAAATGTCATCACAGTGAATTGTTTACTTCTAAACATTTTAGAAGATTGTTCTTACAATAAGCCAGACACACTTGATTCAATGTGTGGAGGAAGATTGTCATACGGCGCAATTTTGCGACGTCTTGGTCGTTTTATGCGTAACGCAAGTTTTTATTGTGGACGAACTACATAACCAAAATAATTATTTTGAGCGATATTATGCATAGACATGCACTGCATTTTGTAACCGTATATTCTAGAAAAATGTGGTGTTTTGTTTTTCATAAAACAGTACATAGAGAAGTGTGTTAGGGATTGAATACGTGAGTGAGTAAGATACTTGTCAGATAGACAATGAGTGATAAGAGTCAATAAGCGTTAAATTGAACAAGCGGGAGAAATTGCTACCGAAAGACACCCAATTTTCTTCACGATTGCGCGCTCCAATATACTTTGAATAATATTTAAACTGAGAACGGTTAACTTTGAACAAAATTTGAATAGAGAACGGT
Organism: Spisula subtruncata; assembly: GCA_963678985.1. Taxonomy (NCBI): domain Eukaryota; kingdom Metazoa; phylum Mollusca; class Bivalvia; order Venerida; family Mactridae; genus Spisula; species Spisula subtruncata. The sequence goes on from OY787665.1 coordinate 29,544,285, forward strand.
TCCCAGCGCGTAAGCGTATTGGAGTGTGCAATCGGGGTATCGGTAAAATCGATATTAGGTTACATTACATTCGTTGGTTGAGATTATGACTGCTGAGCTGCCTTGTTATTATTATCCGTGTGCCTGTGAGTAATGGGGCAGCAGCATGTAAGTCTTTGTTTAAACAGCTTGTTAACACCAGTCATTGTTTGGGCTGTATGTCAGTCAGTTGGGTTGATATTATACTGACATAATCTTAGGGCCATATTCACATCCTCTACTCGACCGTCCCTCCACTCTCACTAACTAAGATAGTCCGATTTTAATGATCGTTTCGTCCGTGCGCTTGAGTGGGCATCCGACCTAACTAGAAATTGGTATTAACAACGGTAAGTGACGCTGGAGTCGACTCGACTGAGTGGGGATTTCTCGAGTGGACGAAACGGTCACTTGACAGTGACTCCAGCTACACTCAAGTAGGGATATGTGAATACCGATTTAGCACACGAATGTTTGACTTATAAAGTTATCGTATTTTCAAGATAAATAAACCATTGAACCTTAAATACACATTTTGTAATATTTTGTGATCCTAAAGTATATTTTTGAACCATTTAAAGTTAAGTTGCAGTATATGTCTGAAATATGTGGAATTTAAATTTTGTACTTTTAATGCGATGTGAATTAAATAACATGGTGTATTGTATTCATGTGTATAATATAATGAACATGAATACAAAATGCATACATGTACATTTATATATGGATTGATATATTTAAATCATTGCCTTTTATTGCTTTTAATCCCGTGAAGATAACTACAATAGTTTCATTAAAATAAAAATGTGGTCACTTGTAACACAAAAATGTATGTTGTTTCCGTTGCAATCACTAATGTGCAAGAATTTCGCCTGTATATTCTAGTGTAGAGTGCCCGTGTCGATTGTTGGGATATGGGTTCGATCCCATATCACGCCACACTGAAGATTAAACATAACTATTGTCGGACAGAACATCTCTTTTAGTCTTTCCCAATGTACACAAACATGCAAATATGAGGAATATGCCGTCACAAGACCTTCTGTATAATAGGCAAAAACTTGGAGCTCTTCTCTTTTTGTTTATTGATACAGTTTAGACGATGAATATAATTAAGAATTGTGTGTCGAGAATGATTGAAATAAATTGTAAAACATATGTTTCGCAATCAACTTTAAATAAATAAGTACACTGTCATGCATAATCTAGATGTATACTTGATATGTTTTTAATTATTTATATACACCATTGTCGCTCTCAAAATGTCATTCTATGAAGTATTGGCGTTCAAGTGACCTAGCTTTGCTGCGTTGTATCTGTAGTAAGTTACCCACCAAATAAAAAGAGTAACCGATTTTATTTCATATGATTTCTAAATTATTAATCTGAAACTTCCTGCCCAACGGTCTGTGGAATTAATATTGATATGATACTATTGAGCCTGCTTCCACAATAGTACTGGATTATGTCATGGTATCATTTAAAACTCGTGTGTATTGTCTTACATTTAATCTGATGTTTATTTTATTATTGTCAACATATTACAAAGTATGCGTTTAGTTAACACTACATGTAATTACATCTAAGTTTAATGTAAATGGGTCCAACTTTTTTAAAAATCTTATTATCATTATTATTATTGTGTATTCAAACTAAGCTCTTATTTTTGTGAGTTCAAATAAGTATTCATCTTATATAACATAAACGTCATCAAAATTACAATTTGACTTTGTTTATATCATGAAAATGCACGGAAACTAAAAAAAACTTATTCAATAATTTATCATGGATTGTTTACACAGTTTACTATCCTACCATGTATTATAACGGTCACCCACTCGCGAAAGTGGAGGTCGATAAATGTATGTGAATACCAAATCTCCACTCGAGCTTCACTGACTCGACCGTCACTCCAGCTACACTTGAGGCTCCCTTAGGTAAGGGACATGTGAATACGGGCCTTAGTAGTGGGTCATTGGCGGACCAGTCAAGCCATCAAGACGACAAGTTGAACTCGAAATGCCGTTGAAAAAATTTTCTTCAACATTTGAGGATGAATTCCGAAAACTAATAAATAGATTACCTACATTTCTTACTACCAATATTAACCACAATATTCAATACATCACTCAAAGGTGCTTATGTACCCATCGCTTTTAAACGAATCAGACACCCTATAAAGAAACCGGTAGTACTGAATCATTACGGACCTGTATCAAACTTGCATTTCATTTTCAAACTTCTTAAGTAGGTAGTCGATGCTCAACTGGAAAAACGTTTAGAAGTCTTATGAACCCCACAAAGAGCGTCAGTCAACATAATATTCATGCGTGTTAGTGCGTGTTTACTGACGAAATCTTCATGAAAGGTAAAGAACATGTCAGGTAAAAGTTTAAATCGTAACATGGTCTTGGTACATGTACATGTATACTTTATCTGAAATAAAAGGAAAACGTTTTTCTACACAGTCCGTAAATAGATGTACTGTTCGGTGCTGATTATCATGAATTAACGAAACGATAGAGCAAATAACTACGTTGGGGCTTTACATAAACATTACACTACATATATTTGTTAACTTCAAGTGCATCACATGCATATCTACAGAATAATGATTAAAAACTTACCGTCGCTCGAAATCGATTACCAATGTTACTTTCGTTTTCGTCAAAAGTAGGGGGCTATTTCCGCTGTACAGTGACTATCAGTATAAAACATAAAATATAATCTAAGTGCAAGAAGTAAGTTGTCAGGTTCCGGTTGAAATGCCTCCTCCATGCACATTATTTCTTTGAAGCTATGTTATGGACCACCCTTCGTTCGTAGTCAAATGGGAAGCAACTCTTGAACAACTATTTAAGATATCAAAGCATTTCTCTCCCTTTGACACAAACGGTCAGTTGGGATGTTTTTTATATACTTTGGCACAATTTAATATACTTTTGGTCAATTAGTCCAGTCATTGAAGCTAAAAAATATGGTCCACCTCAAACAAATTGCAAAACAGAGTTTCTTTTTATTTTCATCATTTACAGACTATTATCAACTACAGACAAAACGTCAAATTTGCGAGTTCAGTGGGGGAAAATACAAAAAAATCGACATGTTTAAGGTCACTTTTGGTAGCAATTTCAGCATTTTACTTATTTCATAATACATGGGGAATTTTAAGTTCTAATAATTCCCGTGTCAGTCGTTAAATATGTACTAATTGGACCTTAAAGCTTATATTTTCTGAAAGATACAACCTTCTTCTATCGAATACAAATATTGATTTTATCATCAGACAATTTACTTATCATATAAATACTAGTCTACGTGTTGGTATACTACCCATTCACATGTCGACAAAATGACTCAGAATAGCACTTGGAAGGGGAAACAAAAGTTTTATTCATTTCTTTAATATTAATCCAATTGGTTTAAAATTTACTCATATCATGTGTTGTATACATGTGTGTCAAATGGCAAAATGATATCTGTGTTTGGACAGTATACAATAATGATAATATACACGAATCTATCGATTTGGGAGATATAGTGATTGTTCTCTTTGTGTGTTCGTCCACAATTGCATTTGTATTCACAATTTTGACTTTATGATTATGAAACTTGGTCAGAGTGATCATTTGAGCAAAATTCAGGCCAAGGTAGAAAATGGATGATCAAGGGTTAACAACTAGGTCACTAGGTCAAATTGTAGCAAAACCTTGTGTAGTCGCTAGAGGTCATAATGTTGACCTTATATTTATGAAACTTGGTCACAATAATAATATCAACAAAATCTAGATCAAAATTATAAATTGGGTCATCCGGGGTCAAAAAGTAGATCGCTAGTTCAAATCAAAGGAAAACGTTGTGTAGGTACAAATTTCACAATTTTGGTCTAATATTTATGCAACTTGGTCACAATGTTCATCTCAAAACATCTAAGTCAGGTGTGCTATTGAGTTATTTGGGACAAAATTAGGTCAATATGATAAAATAATTGATGCGACTTTTTGGCGCAAGAAGGTTTGTCTATTATTTGACCTAGTGACCTAGTTTTAACTCATGATAAGTCAATATTGAATTTGACCTACATTTTCACTTCATTATGCATGTGACATAGTTTCATAAAGATTAGGTAAAAAGGGCACCTTCTAAAGATTTGTTCTATTATTTGGCCTAGTGACCTAGTTTTTAAATCAGGTAGATCTAATTTCACACATAACCTTGATTTTTGTAAGATGATCATTGTGACTAAATTTCACAAGTGTAAGGTCGAAATTGTGACCCCTGGTAACTATATCTGTTTTTTTCTATGTTTTGACCTAGTGACCTAGATTTTGGCTCCGGTTAACTCAAAATTTTATTTGACCTAGATAAGCTTCCGATGATTATTGCTGCCAAGTTCCATAAAAATCAGACCAAAATTGCGACCTCTAAGCACGATGTAAAAATAAGTTACTGATACAAGTCAAGATTTATTTACATCAAAAGTGACAAATATCGCGAAAACATGTGACAATTCAATATATTTGTAAATATCTCAAAAAGTCCCACGAATATTCAATAAGGACATTTTGTAACAGCTAAGGATAGCTTTACGCACCATATGAACACAAAACTGTTTTTTCTTTTTGCAATTAGTTTGAGGTTGAAAGTTAAAATGACTGGACTAAATCTATGTATTAGTGATCACATAACAAATACGCGTTGCGATTGTTTATATGTATAGCTTGGCTATTTTGACCTGAACCTGACTACGCACACTTTTTAAAGCTAAGTTATAGGCTGAGAGAGACCATCAATGGGAAGCAACTCTTGAACAACAATTTATGATATCTACGCATTTCTCTCCCTTTAATTGACAAAAAATGGTCAATTAGGATGTGTCTGTATTGTAAAGTTTGGCACAATTTGACTTTTGGTCAATCTATGTCTTAGTCATCACATAACAAATACGGGATGTGATTGTTTATATGTACTCATCCATTCACACAGAGTACATACAACAGCACCATACGCCATCACTACATCATATTTGCATTGATGCCTTGACCACAGACTGTTGTATAAAAATTAGAGTTTATATGAGAAAGTTTAATAGAGAAAGGCTTAAATCATGAAATTATATTTGAAGATATCTTTGGTTGTTTTGTTGTTGATGTTATTTTTACAAATCAGTAAAGTACGGACATACATGTATCGGTAATATATGGCAACGATTTAGACGCCTTTTTAACGATCGAACGTGTAATGCATTAAACTGTATAGCTAACTGTACATTTTAAAGCCACGTAACTGTAAAATTGGCAAATGATTCCGCTACTTCATATAAATTCTGACGCCGTCCACCATGTTGATTATGCGATTTTTCCGATATTTGTTACGGGCGATTTGATTGGTCGATAGTTTTGTTATTGAGTAAAAATCGTAATGCAGCAAAAGGAGCCACCCAACAGTGCTAAGTGCCCAGCAGAAAGTTGGATAAAGGCCATGCTATTCTTCTCCTTGTCGTAAAATGTCCACGTCCAAATTCCGTGTATAGGGTGTGTGTATAGATACCGACTTACCTAGAAACCGCATGTTGTCAATCAATGGGATCCGCTATACACCAAACAAAATGGATGGTAACTTTTAAGACAAGACAAGACAAAACAATTACTATTTTCCAAGTTTCACAGGGCGTTTTAATCCAAAAATATGTACCAAAGTCCATGAAGTCGCCCGCTGCTAAAAATGTTGTGAGTTTAGAAGCTGAAGGATTTATTTTGAGAATTTATAGTCCAAATATATTTCTTTAAACGTTCGAAGAACAATATAAAATATAGCTTTTTGTAATTCGATACTGCCTAATAATAATAATAATATAATTATTATTAATAATAATAATAATTATTATTATTTTATTATATGCTTTCAATGGATTATGGTGATTTTCAGTGAAAATAACAATGACAAATAACAGTGAAAAATAACAGTGAAAAATAACATTTTGATAATTGACTGTTTTTGACGGAACAACTTTCTTCAATGAAAAATCAATTACCTCCCGGTATTGTTTGTTTAATTACATATTTACCTCCTTGATTATGTCTGCTACTTAACAGCTGTCAAAAATGGAGTATTTTGCTGCTGAATCTGATATCAATGGCTTTGAATTTGAAGCCTATTTGGCATTTATTCGAGCCTCATTCACAGGTATCATTGAAAACGAAAAAAAACCCGAAAATATATCTTTTTAATTTATATTTTTCTATACGTACAGTAAAAGAAATAAAGGATATTTGTTGATTTTGGTGTAAGATCGAATTTTATTTTGGAACCTTATCCCATGGGGCGCCGCAAATTCATTTCAACCTATTCACTTTTTAAACAGAAGTACCGCTGACAGTAGTGCTGTAGTACTTTTCTGCGAAACATAAAACAAGATATGTGTGAAGTTTATGAATAAAACAAATATAATATTTGACAAGCAAAAAACAATTTTATGTTTATTGCTATGTATTATCTTACACCAAAATCAACAAATATCCTCTATATCATTATAAAGACTTCATTTGACAATATACTAAATCAATCTTCCATAAGATCCTAAACAATGAACAGTGAACAAGAAAAAAAAACTATGCCAAAAGTAAAGAATGATATTTGATATCTTGTCCCCCCTAGTCAAGTAATTCATTAGCAGTGTACAAAATGGCTTAAGTGAATATTCGTGGGACTTTTTGAGATATGCACAAAAATATTGAACTGTCCCATGTTTTCGCGATTATTGTCATTTTTTATGTATATACATCTTGACTTGTATCAGTTATTGATTTTTAAATCGTGCTTGGATGTCGCAATTTTGGCATAATGATTTATGAAACTTGGTAGCAATGATCATCCTAAAATAATCTAGGCCAAGTAAGATTTTGGGTTAACCGGGGCGAAAATCTAGGTCACTTGGTCAAATCATAGGAAAACAATGTGTAGTCACTAGGGGTTGCTTTTACGGTCATACACTTGTGAACTTTAGCCACAATGATCATGTTAAGAAAATCTAGGTCATGTGTGAAATTGGATTAACCTGAGTTAAAAACTAGGTCACCAGGCCAAATCATAGCAAAATCTAAAGCAGTCAATCGAAGGCCGGAGTTTTTGCCTAATCTTTACGTAACCACGTCAAAAGGATCATCAAAACAAAATATAGTTCATCATGCGTCAAAACAAGGTCAAATAATAGAAAAACTTTGTTGAGCCAAAACTTTGCAACACTATTTTCAATGATTTTAACCTATTGACCTAATTTGGACCCTAGGTTTATGTATATTATAATTAATGCATACTGTTCAAACATAAATATCCTTTTCCATTAGACAAGAGGAAATCAGACAAGGGAGACAGCAATCAACTTAACCAACGGAGTACAGAAGTTTACCCAGTGACCTATAGTTACAGACCTCAGACGACCATAAAGTTCACGACAAAATGGTAACATGCAGTGACCATACACGTCTATGTTAAATACACGTACAACCATAAATGTTGGCCAAAAATGGTGACCTCAACATGTAGCAAGCAAACAAGGTCATTTCCACGAGAAAAACATGTAATGCCAATAAGAACACTTTCAAAGAATGAGTGCAAGACGGGAAATATCAGAAACAAAGGAATTGTGAAATCGTCGTTTATAACATCAAAATGACGTAACCGAACAGAATATGGTAATTTAAGACAAATTTACAGTATTAAAAATAATATAAATACACTGAAACTGTATACTTTCGTTTTGGACACCTATACAACTGACAAAAAAGTCTGGCTACCGACTAGATATTATATGTTACATATCAATTATCAACTTTATTTTTCAATAGCTTGCTTATCCATGATACCCTGGTTTAAGGTGCAGTGGGAATTACTTTCAAATGAAAAGAGCATATTCATGAGATGTCTTTATAAATATAGGGTATGTTAGACAGACTACTGACCAATATTCGAACTATCAAAGCACTTGGTTGAAATACAATATAAGTAGAGTATATACCATGCACCGTGACTTGGACTTTTAATAATTGTTTGGCTCATGTGTGGACATTGTTAAGTGTAGTTGTGTTGTGATTTCCTTATACCTTTTTTATGATGACGTTACCTCTTAAACATTGTATTTTAACAGAGAGTCACACTCAATATGTGTTTCAGATACAGCCATACCGACATTGAAACAGCAGTGATGTCACTATTTCCATTGATTAAATAGGTTTCTGTTTCAATAAAATGGGGGTGCAATGCTGTTAGAAATTGCTCTAACATTGAAGCTTTTCTGTGAACGAACGGTTTCTACAAGAGGTGAATCCGTCCCACTTAAAATTCAACAGTGTTGAATATACAATATTTTCCCGCTCGTCCAATATAAATGAAATATAACTTTTGATTCAAGTAAAGTTATGTGTCATTAGTAGGGCACATACCAAAGCCACAAGTATCATATGCAACCAATGTTATGGTTGTTTGCAGTATTGTTCGAACCGAAATCGACAATCGACTGTAGAGGATGTGGCCTTGACTTTTTGAAGGTCAAACACTAACAAAGAAGCACCAGTAGATAATCATATACTTTTACTCTTTTGCTGCTCTCATTAGAGAAATGACACGAACTATTAAATTATGCCAAACAAATGGCGATTCCTAAAATATTCGTACCAATAAGGTTGATGATATCTCGGAAAATTCCAATAACGAAAAGATGGATTTCAATGAAGGTAGGGGTATCAATCGAAACTTCCAAACAAATAATTTCGCAATTATTGAACTCAAGATTCCAGAAAACATCGCTGTTTCCCGCGCAAAAACAAAACGAATAAAGGGAGACAATCTTCTTCAACCAAGATATATGCTAAAACGGAACGGTAATTTCTATAACTTTGTCACCTCCGATAAGAGAGTACATTTTCATTGAGGCATATGCGGTTAATAAACAGCCCGCTTTTTGAGAAACCAAGAAGTTTACACTCGTTAAACATCATGAGTTCGCGACCTGCTACATGGCAAGTGTTTTTATTTGTAATAACTTATAAAATGAAACTCTTATTCATTCTACAAAAGGGAAAATTAGTGCACAGTTATATTCCCCTTATGTTTAAAATGATTTTGGATCATTGTGTTTTGGTAAAGGCTTAACTTCATACCCCAATGAATCACACCATTTGGTACGTTGAGAAAACATATTTAAGTAAATTACACGAGAATAGTTAGTGTCAAAATCTAACGATACTACATCCATCGACTTTTGAATCTTCACGATAACGCAACATTAGCTAAATATTTCGATCATGAAAAGCTCAAAACGATCCCCGTACAGTGATGTTCATTTTAGGCTGTAGCTCTATCGGAAATATAAAAACAATGGATGTAAATGTTACTTAATACATTGATGTGCACAACTGAATAGAGATTGTTTGATTATATAATTTAGGTTGAAAATATCAGATATCCACCATTGTTGAAATACAAGTGGGGGCACTATGTTTCTGTGTCATGGTCTGTTTTTACTTGATAGTTCATACCATAGTGGCTGGATACAAATTGAGCAAATGGAAAACGAATGGTTGTCAGATTTCACTACAATTTCCTTATGCATTCAAATCGATGGTTTGCATTGTTGGTTTTCTTAATTAAAACCATTATACGCAAAGCGTGCGATTTCTACTTTTAGCTTTGATGCCATTGTATTCTAAACAACAAAATAAATATGTTGCTACCAGTAAATAAAGGCTACATTGCAAAACACATGAGCTTCACTTTATTACAGTGTAAGTGTTGACGAACAAGAAATAATTAAACAATATTATTATTTCTGAATCAGCCCCCGTATATTAACCACGCAGAGTGTTGAGTTGTAAGTTCCACCTATTACTTTAAATGACATTGTGTAAAAGTAAAAGGTGACAGGGGTCGTATTACAGTATAAAAACTGGTCTCGTACATGTACAAACATAACTGCTCGCTCAAGTATTAACAGTAATGACAATACTCCATTGTATGAACCTCGTTAATTGTATAAAAAAACAAGAGGACCCAAAGGGACATAGGACGCTCACCTTTCGAAGAATGTACCAGGTTCTATAGTGAGTTAATGACCTAAGAAAACATTTACACCTTCTAAGAATTAAGACTAGACGATGTTACATACAAAATACCAAAGTTATAGGCATTATAGGTTTGAAAAAGAACAGTTTTATATTTTCCCTATATAAGTATAGGTAATTAGCGACTAAGCTGGACCCCATAAACCTTAAATATCTTAAAAAGTATGATATCGACTAGAACAAAAAATCAGTATGTCTTCATAAAACATCCTTACCAACTCTCATAAAATAAAACATAATTTTTGTTCCACAAAAATTGTACTTTGCATTTACTTCTAATCCCAAATTTTAAATCTAAAACAGGGTATACATGTATACGTATGGGTGATTGAAGTGACCGGAACAGCGATTTGGTCCAAAATAACTGTACATTAAGTTACACATCGGTGACCATTGTAAATATATGATGAGGCCCGTACATACACCTTTATCGTTAATGATATAACCCAAGCAACCGCGTACAAATATTTGTAACCAGAAATTGATGACATGGCTCGGTAATTATAAACATTTTTCATTCTCATACTCGAACTCCATAATCCATACTCCAACTAGAAAAAACAGCTTTTTTAGAATTTTGCGTCAAAAACAACACCAACTTGTAGCAAATGATCTAATTAAGACGACGAAACCTCATTTCAAATGTTTCCATTCAATAATAAAGAAGTTACAGCAGTTTTTGTAACTAAGAAATAATTGGAGTTGGAGCATGGAGAACGTTCCCCAATGTTTATAATCACTGGGCCAGATCAATTTTGTTCAAAGCTATCCATATTTATTCCGTTATAGTTGTTACCTTGGGGTTTTAGATAAAAAGATCTTTGAATTTTGAACTTTAAAAGCTGGTGGCCCCGGGCCACGACATAGTTTGGGGAATGTTGGAAGAGGGCCACTAGATTATGCTACATACCAAATATTAAAGATCTAGGCATTGTAATTTTAGACAAGAATATTTTTATATATATATACAAATCACTAACTAATATTTTCCCAGAATACTTTAATTCGAAATTCACATTTACCCAAAGCTACCAGCGCTTAGATTGCCAATGTACATCAACTGCAAACTGTAAAAACAATTCCTAAACCACAACCTGAATTTTACCGCAATTCCTTGAATAATTTAGGACTTGCCATTTGTAATGCCATCCCATAACTAGTCCGCACTTCCAACACATTTCAATAACATAAGGTCCTTTTTGCAGTGGATTCACACAGGTTGCACCACATGGTTTATTATTTACATATTTCACGCTACAATATTACATCCATAAACTACATTGTTCGTTTGTGTAGCGTTACCTTAACGCAGTTACGTTTGTAGTTTGTTTTGTGTCGTGAATGTTGACTCTTTCTGTTATATTTTATTTTCTGCTCTTGCGTATCATGTATTTCTGTAAATTGCTATACATATGTATTTCATGCTGTCGTGGACCATATTGAGATTTGGTCTTGATCCAATTATGTCATGCACTATAAATAAAGTCTTTATTATTATTATTATTATTAACTAGTGAAGCTCAGACCAATTATAACCCCAGGGACATTCGTTGAAAACTCTTGGTCGAGTACCACTAGATGATGCTACATATCAAATATATCATTACATAACTTTTATTCAGCATAATACATAATATATACAGGCATAACTACAACAGTACAATTATAATAAAATGAAAATAGTGCAATTTACGATCATGATTTAATAAACGATTTGTGTGTATTGAGAAAAATCAACATTATTAATTTCTATTTAGAGTAGCATAGTAAAAGTATTTAGCATTTTTAAATGGTACGAGTTGAGGTTGTGGACAAGCGAAAGTTTGTATGGTTTACCAGCTAGAACAATAAGTTTTGAAATATTTGGTTCTAAAATATCCTATGTTTTGGGCGGACTGATAGGAAATGATATTCACATTCAACGGCACCCAATAATTAAAGCCATGTACCTTGTGGTTTTAGATGAGAATATTTTTGAAGTTTGCATTAAAAACCCTTTTTTCTCCCTTTTTTCTCCCCATGACCTAGTTAGTCAACAGACTGGAACCATTTTAACAACCCTGGTAGAGGGCCAACCGAGTAACGTTCCTGAAACGTTTTAGCTTTGGCAAAGGGGTTTAGAATAAGAAGTCGTTTGACGGATGACGGAAGGACGACAGGAACGGACGAGGGAGGACGGGCGACGGACGATGAGTGATCACAAAAACTCACCTTGTCACTATGTGATAGGTGAGCTAACAACGTCTAATTCTTTGTCTTATGTTCTTTGTCTTCAAATGCTTTGTTTTAATATGTTGGTCTTTATTGTTATTTTTAACGAAGGTGATCCTTTTGAACTGTAAAACTATTTCTTTTTATGCCTTTTGCTTTTACTATTGCAAATAAGGGAGATATCGTATACGGTTTGGTTGGATGAAGTTCATAAATTAAATAATTGTTATTTATATAGTATTACATGTTTTTCAGTTCCATGCCCTAATGTACAGATGTTGAAAATAATACTGGATTTGCATACATATTTACGTACGTATAAATGTTCTGTTATTGGTTTGATCAAACAGTACACCGCTTTTTGAGCACATTCTTAGCTGTTATGACACGACTCATACCGGGAAAGTATAAGGCAGTTCAATACATATAATTTAAGAAAATGAACTTTCTCAGCAGTAAAAGTGCCATGTCATGGATAAAATATATATAAATATCCGCCATTGGTCTCAATCACCATACAGAGTCCTACTCAAACCATCACCCTCTATGGTTTAGGTCCACCCCCTTGCCTGTAAATGTCACAACATTACAAGAAAAAAGACAACTATGTTAGGGGCTTTTGACAAGTTCTTCATTTTTCACTTGGTCAGAATGGGGTTTCATATACATTTGTATATGCAAATATTTTCTAAACAGCAATGTAGCTTTATTTTTACTTTATGTATTCGAAAAAGTGCCATTTCGTTTGTTTTAAACCATATATCTATATATACACTTTAATCATAAAGTACCCTTTAAGCAATTGCACGAAGAGTACTATATTGGTATTTATTGTATATTATAAAATTGTAGCAATCAACATGATTTTATTTTGAGTCACATGTTTTATATTGATATTATATTGTTGGTCGGAGCTCGGGTTGCTTGCTGGGGTGCTAATACAGTTTATTTATTTTATATTTTGTAGAATGACACCCGTTACTAAATAAGTAGTCAAACATAGACGCAAAACGATATTTGGATGTGGACTTCTACTTTTTCTAGTTGCATTGGTCGCCATGTGTGAAATAGAAGAAATCGAGAACAAATTAAGAAAGATATCTCAAGGTATAATAAACACGATTACAGAATAATATTCCCTCTTAGAGAATGCCTTATAGTCACAAACCAAACCAGACTGTTGACTTAAAGCTTAAGACTGATGACTTGCGACTCGCGACTTGTGACTTGAGAAATGGGAAATACATGTACACACTCACTATCTGATTTTAATCAAATATGTCAACGTTTAATATATTACTCGCGGTTGCTAGGTTATGCGTTATTTTTTAATTAGGTCAATGTGTTGTTTGGTCGCTATGGTGAATGTTTTTTGCATAATTATATATTTTCGAACTTTATGTAGCTAAATATACTAGTAGACTGTGTTGTTTCCCATTTTTTGTACTGTTGTGGTTTGCCCTGTTTGCAGAAAGAGCAACATTTTAAATTATGTCACTCTGTCCTTCCTCTCTGGCCCATTATTTAAAAACTAGGTCACGTCTTAGTTGTGCCTCTTTAGGTTGCATTGACGTTAGGTCACTGTCCTATGGTGTTTTAAACTAGGTCACGGGATGGTAAAAAGGGAAACAATATAATAAGATTTCTGTCACTTAACGAGGAACTTCATCGTTTAATTAATATACGAGGGGTATCCCAGAATTACGTAGACTTTTGTCATAACATTCATACCATACGCCATACAAAGAAATACTTTCGTAAGGAGTAAAAAACATCCCGTGCATGTGTGTATGAAATTCCAAGGCCCTTTCTTACTAGGATCGACTTCTGCAGACTCAAGGGGAAGATAAGGTTATGGTATGCAGGGAACATCACCACGGCGTCACGACATCGACTAAACGTCAATCACTACAAATTCTAAGTTAAATTATGTGAATGAACTGAATAGAATTTAGTCTCCGCCAATGTCTTAAAACTTGTAAAATTCCTATATGTGTCCAATGTTTGGACACATACCCGTATTATACCTGAAAGAAACTGGTAACACTGGTATTGACCACATTTACCAGATGGTAGAATATTAGGATTTGTCTGCTCTGACATCGTTAAGTGACGTCGCATTTCCGTTGGTTTTCGCTGCGGTCCATGTCGCCTGTTACAGTCCCAAAACACCTTTGATGCGATTGTGTCATTTAGAAATTAGAACTCTCGATACAGGATTATTGTTCTAAACAGGGTCTAGTATATCAAGCGTCGGTTATGGTGTCCTCGGGAGATTCACACAAAACTTCACGATGATGTCATTTGCAGCGTATTTCGATAACGTCATATTTTCACTGGTGACACGCAGCAACTATTGCGACATTGTGTCAATTTCTTTTTAAAAAAACTGCCCCGCATAGCTGATTATTGATTTCTATGACAACTGATTAGATAATTATCTAACATTATGTAAGCAAATCTTTTTTCTGATTCACTTGTCATAGGATTAACATTTTTCTACGGCAAAGTTGGTGAACACACATGCCTGAATTAAGAAGTTATAACAAAAGTCTACGTAACTCTGGGACACCCCTCGTATGCGTGTATTGAAAACTAGTGTAGCAAGGGTTTGTAAAATGTATAACCATGTTCGCAAAAACATTACTTGTATTACCAAAGAATTTAAAAACACTAACCAAACTGTTTAGAGACATTGCTTGCGTCATGGATCAAGGAATATACGCTTTGTAAGTATTTTTATATATCAAACAGTAATTTAAAAAAAACAACATCAGTATAAATCGGAACTTGCATTTTCTCATAGACTTGAGGTAGTTTCAAAGACTTGCTCAGATCGTTTGCTTTTAGATCGATATCAGTCTACAGATATCAAAGTAACCCCAACTCACGGAAGTATGTACTTTACATCTCAATACCATTTTTCATTCTGCAAAGTGCCTAAAGTTGGATCGACATTTTGGATGCAAGCTTGTCAAATATTTCAGCGAGGGACGGACAATTCTGACGACATATTTGAGGCAAAGCGAAAAGACGTCCATTTCAATGTTAAAAACGACTGTTTGTTTTCGGATATTGAAACTTCGATTCCTGCCATTGTGATTACTCGAAACCCATTTAGTCGTTTATATTCAGCGTTTATTGACAAATCATATTTGATGCTTTTTACAACACTCAACGAGGAGATCCAAAGAAGTGAAACAGATACTTTCAACCAAGAAAACACAGCAGGATCTATGCAATGTTTTAAGAAAACAACATTTTCCCAATTTTTACGTTATAAAAAGCGCATATAAACAGAAGACATTAGACATGCACTGGGCGCCTGTTTATTATCGATGCCATCCATGCAGTTTAAATGTTTCGTTCGTTGTAAAGCAAGAACATTTTAATACTGATGTGGAGGAAGCTCTGAAGGTATTTGGCGTACGGGAGGATGATTCGAGTGTTCTGTTGTCTGCTCTATATGAACATAGAGTTCAATACACTATACCAGGCATCATTCGAACGGCATATAGCACAACAAAAAGTATCCGGGAATGTTTTAGCACTAAAACATTAGTTTACAGAATTTGGGAATCATTCCAGATCCAAGGCTATGTTTCTAATGAGATCAATTTTCCGAGACAGAAATTCACAAATCTTAAACAATTTGACGACATCAATTACGTCATAGATATTATTATGGACACCATTAAGCAGAATCCAATATCATCCATGGAATCCCAACGACAACGACAAACTGCACTAGCAAATGCCTATTCGCAAATAGAACATTCGATAATTGCTCACATTCAAAACGTATATACCATGGACTTTCAGATGTTTGGTTATGACATTCATCCACCTACAATACAATAGAGATTTTAATACTTAGCATTAGTACAGTTCAGTTAGAATATAACTAGAGGGACGCAGTGGAACAATACTCTATTACAGTGTAAAAACCAGTATCAATGCTAATACAAACCTTTACATGCTAAACGAACTCTATCTGTTTAGGCAATAGTTTTAAATTTTGGGAACATACACAAACGTCTTCATCCCTCTCCAACTCTCCTAACTGGACTGTATAAGCAACGAGATTGTGTTTGTTTACTGTTACTTGTAGGGTCAAAACAAATTAATCGTGTGCTTCTAGTGACCCTCAATATCTCATTTGTGCATCAAACCTATTGTATTGGCATTTTATTGAAGCCATACATGCACCTCGGATCGTTGATGTTTCCAGTGCAAAAGAGCAAATAAATAAGTTAGAAATCAATTTATTCTCCCTACCCTCCTAACAAGTTTAAGCAGGCTACCAGAATCATTATATTACTTTGGTTTGACCTAAAGAAATACTTTTATGGATTTTACGTGTTTTTGGTTTTGTTTGAATGAATATTTTCAAGTGTATTTTACGTTAAGGAGAAAGTCCAAGTATCTGTCCTGAGAAATAATGGAGACGAGGACCCAAAGTGGCCGAGTATTCGTTTTTTCTCAGGAAAGGGCATAAACGCAGATTTTTTCTGACTTAAAATACACCAATACTGTCAAATGTAAATGTGTTTGTGTAAAGATAATTTAAATATCAAAGTAGAGATAAAATATATGTTTTATCATCAAAATTTTCCCTGGTGTGCCTCTTATAAATGAAAGATTAAAAATATGAACGTATTTGAACTAGAAGATGCTGCTTTTTTCGTGAAACCAGTGAAATAATACAATAACTCTCCATTACTTAAATAATGGTGTGTAATCCTTGTAAACACGTGTAGTTAGTTATGTGTTACATGATCAAGCAACGTTCACAAACCCAGTGTCACTTGATGTAGTAACGCGGTGGACATTATAACACTTCTTAATATTTCTATGGACATATTACCGCACATAAACAATACATGTATATTTATAATTGAAAACGGAACGCATTAAAAAGTGTTTGCTTAGTATGACGTCACCCCTATTGAAAGGGCCAGCCAATCGGACGTATGAGACAGCTATTATTCTTGCCACTGAACCTACCAAATCCCGAGCGCCTGGCAGAGATGGACCCATGGTAACTATTATTTAACTATCTGGCGGAACAACAACCCAAAGGCCTAACTCAGTTTCCATCGTGTGTTTTTTGTTTGTGTTTTTTGTGTGTTCTCTATACGCGGCCCTTTCAGTTGAGCATTCATTATTTACAATAAATCCCCATTACTAAAATTAAATCACCATTATTTTGTTAACACTAAATATGTGTGTTATTTTTTCAGGAATGGGGAGTTTTCTGAACAGTTACACTCCATTATTGCGTATACACATTTCATGCAATGTGTATACAAAATAATGAAGAGTTATTGTTAAAACAGCTCTCCATTGCAGAAACAAATAATGGAAACCTAATGAATGGGTTAATCCCTTGAGTGTATTTTAATGAAACGTTATCGTGTTATTCGATGTTCATGATGAGTGTGGCCCAATATTAAATATATCTTCTGTATGTGTATAGGTCTTTAGCGAACAAGCTGGACCCCATGAACCTTAAATGTCTTTAAAAGAAATTATGGATATATGATTTTTATGAACCTACAACAATCCATTAAATTGTTGTAGGTTCATAAAAATCATATACACAGGACGGGGCTCGAACCCGCGACCTCCCGCTTGCAAGTGAGGTGCTCTACCAACTGATCTAGCCGGGGTGACGACAGTACATAGTAACTGTATCAGTCAAATACTGGCCCTGTGACATTCTCTCTTGCTCAATTAGAATTCGTCCTCGAATTCTCAGACTAGAGACATAAATTAATGGAAGCACATGCGTAGCAATGTAACAGTCACAGACCAGTCCCCCTTTTGGCGCCATTGTTGCATGACATGTATAATCTGCTTATTGTAATAACGCTTTGCATCGTTGGACAGTGATTATATATTTACTGATTTGAAATAAATAGTAAAAGTACTTGTAACCCTTTGCTTTGGATTTAGCCACATATATTTGCATATCTTCACTTTGAAGAGTATATCTTGAACCTATTTATATTGATCATAGTGTTTAGATCATATTGTGAAGGCACATTTGACTTGATAATACTATAATAGGATATTATGCAGATTAAGGGTACATTACTGGTTATTGCATTTAACTTCCGTTATGGTAAGTTGCAGTTGCAGACGATGCAATTATGAAGTTATTATCCAGGAATTAATCAGATTATGTCTGTATATTCTTTATATGTTTATGTTATTTTCTTGCATAATTATGTATATTATATCTATTATGATTATACGTATGAACTTTTATAAGTGTGTTTATATTTGTATAAGTGTGTTAAATGTTATATAAAATAAAGCCGGTTTGCGATCGAAAAAAATCGTGTTTTTTAAAGATATCTGAAAATCTATTCATCAGATTTTGTTTAAAAAATTAGACAGAACTACAATAACTTCCTACCTTCTTCCATTTTGAATTTCATGATTTTAAGTCACCAATTAAGACATTTATTCTTTATTACATATTGAAACTACATGAGTATTTGCAGTGAGGTAATTTGGTATTCCATTGGTGATTTACTATCAATTATTTAACCTTTACGATCCGTGATCGGCGGGATTGAGATTGCTATCATAAAGACAAGACTAAGGAGGCCCTTGTGATTCGGTTTATTTAGGTGTGTCGCTTGTAAGCAATGTACAGCAATAACATGTACTTCGTCATATTCACAGACGGGCCACGTATGTGTTAAATTAAGTAGGTTGCATTTGAACGTAAATATACCGTTATGCGTAACACATGACCGTAAAATTGGCTGTTGCAAGTATCAAGTCTTCTAACTTGATTTTTCGTACAAAACTATAAAAATGTTACATAGAACTCATGAACAAAACTTTTTTACTTCATTTCTTATGTTGCTGAAATTTCAGTGTGTATTAGGTAAGAATATTTCATTTATTCTCGCAAAATTTCATACTTGTAAGTGTAGTAATTGCAGAGATATATTTAAAAAACACGATTTTTTCTATCGCAAACTAGCTATATAAATTATAGTGTCATTATGGTTGAAGTGTCGGGACGTTACTTTCCTAAGTCGGGGGAATGTGTCGCAGGGTAACATCTATAATTCTTTCAATAGCGGGCGATTACTGCGGCCGGGAAGGGTCAGTGACGTATTATATTTACGGAACGGTTAAAGTTGAATATGAATGTTAATTAGGGTTAGATGTTACTAAATATTCGATGAGATGTTACATAATGCTACTACTATTTACTACTAAACTATCGAAAACTACCTAGACTTACTAAAATATAGATGTTACCCTACGACACATTCAATCATCATATTTGGGCTAGATTTCATATATGCGAATAGTTTATTTATTATACAAAAGTCAATCACCAAAATCGAAGCATATAGCGCATAATTTAAGCAAAACAAACGAGAGATTGGTGTTCATGGGATTTGAACTCACAGTAAGTGGTTCACGTTAACAAAATAAGACTCACAAGGTGCAGTGGACATAACCACACGGCTATAGGACCGCTAAAGTTATGATCAATTAAATGCATTAATGATGTAAGGATTTAATCCTGACACACCTGTAATAATCGATTGGGTTGAATGTTTGTTTACGCGGTTGTGACAGAGATCTTTATATCAACTATAGTGTATACAAGTAATTACCTCATGCGTATCTTGCATATAGATATTGAAACTACACTATATCCGTCCAATTAAAGGATTCAGTTAAAACCGAGCGGTATAATTAAAATAAAGGTCTTGTATTTAGCACTAAAAATTAAATTGAAAATGAAATTTAAAAAAAAACAAAGATAAAATGTTCATATCTCAATCTGTAACAGTTTTAAATCATCCATTGTATATTAACTCCAAACGCAATGTATTGATTAAGCATGGACCCCAGACGCTTTTGCAAAATAAGCGGCCACATCATTTGCCATAGAAGAGTCAATAAGGGCTAATACACACCTGCGGTCTAGTCAAATAACTCACGACAAGCATCAGTCAAGGAATATTCGAACTGGTAGACGTAACGCGCAAAACTGGAACCTCTAAACGCTGCGTAAAATGATAGTGTTTGCTGATTTTACGCGAAAAAAGTTTATTGTGATTACTATTTTTAAATAATAAATTCACATTCAGGTACGTTATCTATTGTTACCGCTATGTTAAGCTAACACGTTGCTATGATTTAGATTTGGTTTGGGCAATCAACAATTTTGTATTTTATTCTTAAGTAAATTGTCTAGCAAATGCAGAAGAAACAATAACTGTATGTTGTTCAACAATTTTTTTAATTCAACTTATTTTTGTTCAAGAAACACACACAATACATTTGTAAAATATAGGGATGTAACTATTCTGTCAAATTGCTAACCGGTTAACCGTTTAATCTTCCAAACGGTTAACTGGAATTATTATTAACTAAAATACTATTTGAAAATACAAATAACAAACACAGTCTACACTAAACTTTACTATTTGATTCCTTATATTCCTTAAATGGCTTAATTTAATAGCTAAGGAACAATTTTAAATCATAGAAAGTAATCTTGAAGAATGAAGAGAAAGCAATTTAGCTATGCTAAACGTGTTTTCATTTTTAGTTGATATGAAATATAACTGAATATATTGTGCGACGGTATTCATCGCAAACCTGATAAAAATCAGTGGACAGAGAAAAAATAACGGTATAAGTCGAGTTAGACTCAAATCCAAAAGCAAAAAAAAAGTTTTCTATTCTTAAATAAAAGTATCCTGGCATTTTCTTTTGAGTTTGCCTTTGCGATAATATGTATAATTAATAAGATCGCCGAAACTCCAATAGCGGCATTTTTCGAGAATTTCTCCGATTTAAAATTAAAACCAATGATGTAAATTACGGAATAAGGTACGTTGTCATTATTTGCGGTTCTTTAAGCGATAAACGTCTTTAAAATGTTTCATTTAACGTCAATTTACGGGCGTGTGTCAAAATCGGTGAATAAAGAAAAACTAACGACATTATTCGAGTTATACTCCAATTAAAAATCAAAATGATTTATGTAACTACCGAAAAATAGTATGTTGACATATTTTTCTTTCGCGGTTCATTTAGTGGTAAATGTTTTTCAAATTATCTTCGAAATTTTAAGTGAAATAAAGTGTTATTTTGCGGGCATGGAACAAATTAGTGGACAAAGAAAAACAGCATGCTTCGAGTACGATTACAATTTAAAAATTAAAATTATTTATAAAGGTATGTTGACTTTTTTATTTTGATGTTCATAAAGCGGTAACTATTATCCTAATTATCGTCGAAATTTTCATGATTTATTTGGAGCTTTATTTTTACCGACGTGCGTCGTTTAGCGAATTTGTCACCGATTTCAAAATAAAATTTTATTTATGTAAATGATGATTAAAACGTATATTGAATTCTCTTGCTGTTCTTTTAGCGATAAATATCTTTAAATAATTGTCGTCGAAATTCCATGCTTCATGTTTAACGTTAACTTTACGCGCGTGTGAAAAAATACTTAGTATGTGGACAATGAAATAATAGCGGCATTTTTCGAGTATTTCTCAGATTTTAGAATTGAAATAATTTATGTAGATGACGGGAGAGGGTATGCTGTAATTTTTTGCAATTCTTTGAGCGATACACAACTTCAACATATTACCAAAATTTCATGTTTCATTTATAACAATATCAATTCATGGGGGTATTATATAGTTAAGTTTCATAGTGTATTGTCCACTCCATTACATGTACGCAAACAGTTATACAGATAACAATAATATTATCAACGTTAAATAAGAATGGTTAATCTAAATATATGTGTATTAGACAAATGGTAATTATCATCACTACTATTCCATATTTGCATTTCACTGCGATAAAAAACAAGGTACATTTGTTAATCGTGGTATGTTATAAAATAATTATTTATTACATATACCTAAAAATACTGTATAAAAGTTTACAAATAATTAGAGAGACGCACAAAGTATGCTAAGCCGGTAAATCAGATTAGCAATGAACAGATTAGCAAATATAACTTATAATTACCTAAAATATCATTAGTCTAAAACAATAAATTCATAATCTAAAAAATATATATTTTAAAATTGCTCTATGCCAAGTTGCATAAGCAGATAGACATATATGAAACTTAGATTCCATATATGTGTGTATAATTAAAACAGTAAATAACGATAAAGAAGTTATGTTGACTGTTTTTTTTACTTTTGTGATTCTTATAGCGGTAAATATATTTTAATTATCGTCGAACTTTTATGATATATTTTGAGTATGATTTTAATGACGAGGGACAAATCTGTCGACAAAGACAAACAAGCGGCGTTTTGCGAGTTTGTCTCCGATTTCAAAATAAAATTTATTTATGTAAATATTATAATGATTAAAACGTATATTGATTTTTTTCTCTTGCGGTTCTTTTAGCGATAAATATCTTTAAATTGTCGTCGAAATTCAATGTTTCATGTTTAACGTTAATTTTACGCGCGACTCTGATTCATTTATGTAAATAACGGGATAAGGCATGTTGTCATTTTTTATGGTTCTTTTGTTGTTCTTTGAGCGATACATATCTTTAAAAAATCATCGAAATTTCATGTTTCATTTCGTACGTCAATTTACGGGCTTATTATCGGACAAGGTAATTTATGGCATTTTTTTTAGTTTGCCTTCAATTTAAAATCAAAATGATTTATGGAAATACCAAAATAAAGTTTTGTTAACATCGTTTTCTTTCGCGATTCTTTAAGTGATAAATGTTTTAAATTCATCTACGATTGTGTTTGTGCAGTTGTTAGCGTTATTTTACTGGCATGTGACAAGGTGGATCAAAAAGAAAAAAATACGGCATTCACCGAGTACGTCTCCAATCTAAAAATTAAAATCAGTATGTAAATAACTAAAAAAGTTATGTTGACTTTTTCTTCTTTTGCTTTTTTATAGCCGTAACCATATTGTAATTATCGTCGAACGTTCATGATTAAATTGAATAAGATACCGAATTATGTAAATAGAGCCTACAGCTCAGAAAAAAACTTCTTAATTAACCAATTATCACCCCGGTCAGACCGTAAAAGAACTGAATTACTTAGTATGACATAAAATAAACAATTATTGAGAAACAAATTTAATGCATTAACATATGTAACACACACACACACACACACATACATAAATATAAAATTACCTATATAAAACATATTCCCTTGATTTTAAAATCTTAAAACATGTTTTGGCACTATCTTTAACAATATTTCTGTTGGGTAAAATACGAGGGGCATTCTGAAAGTTCTGATAACTAACCGATAACTTGTTATTGGTAGGTCAGCTATTTTTTAAGTAAACATTTTCGGAAAGATCAATCTTCCAGCAAGACATCGATAGCAAATTTATTATTCTAAGTATGAGAAGCTTAATTTTATTTGTATTTGAACAATACATGGTTTCAGGGATTAACTGAAATCGCTCTTGAATACGCGAGGTAATTGCATTGTATTCGACGCAGGTATATTTTAAAATGCCCCTCGTATATACCACTTTTTCATCTTCTGTTAATTGGGTGGAAGTCGTGTAATTGTCAGCACTCATTTACAAAATTGTGCATACCTTAGTATATAAATCAACAAAATAAATCACAGAACATGTTGACGCTAATGTATTTAACATAATCTATTTGGTTCATATTCTGGATAGATTCAAACTGCAAGTTTTAACAATTATTTCTAATTTAAGACAAGCAATATGCAAATATGTGATAATTTATTCTTGAATATATTCCCATTAATCCTTTACCACTGTTGGAACACAGACTTAAATTGTTTGTATGTCATCCATCTGCTATATTTTTGTTATATGTGTACTGTTTTATTAAAGCAATTACGATAGAGTAACTCTAGTCCAGTCATTTTAACTTTTAACCTCAAACTAATTGCAAAACAAACAGTTTTGTGTTTATATGGTGCGTCAAGCTATCCTTAGCAATGTACAAAATGTCCTTATTGAATATTCGTGGGACTTATTGAGATATTTACAAATATATTGAATTGTCACATGTTTTCGCGATATTTGTCGCTTTTGATGTAAATAAATCTTGACTTGTACCAGTAACTTATTTTTACATCGTGCTTATAAAGAGGTCGCAATTTTGGTCTGATTTTTATGAAACTTGGCAGCAATGATCATCGGAAGCTAATGTAGGTAAAATAAAATTTTCAGTTAACCAGAGCCAATATCTAGGTCACTAGGTCAAAACATAGAAAAAACAAGATATAGTCACCAGGGGTCGCAATTAAACTTGTGAAGTTTAGTCACAATGATAACCTTACAAAAATCAAGGTTATGTATGAAATTGGATTAACCTGAGTTAAAAACTAGGTCACTAGGCCAAATAATAGAACACATCTTTAGAAGGCGCCCTTTTTACCTAATCTTTATGAATTCATGTCACATGGATCATGAAGACAAAATGTAGGTCAAATTCAATATTTACTTATCATGAGTTAAAATTAGGTCACTAGGTCAAATAATAGACAAAGCTTCATGCGCCAACAAGTCGCATCAATTATTTTCACCTATTGACATAATTTTGACCCAAATTATTCAATAACATACTTGTCTTAGATGTTTTGAGATGAGCATTGCGACCAAGTTGCATAAATATTAGACCAAAATTGTGAATTTTGTACCTACACAACGTCTTCCTTTGATATTAACAAGCGACCTACTTTTTGACCCCAGATGACCCAATTTATAACTTTGACCTAGATTGTGTTGATATTATTATTGTGACCAAGTTTCATAAATATAAGGTCAACATTATGACCTCTAGCGACTACACAAGGTTTCGCTACAATTTGACCTAGTGACCTAGTTTTTTACCCTTGATCACCCAATTTATACCTTGGCCTAAATATTGTTCAGATGATCACTCTGACAAAGTCTCATAATCATAAAGTCAAAATTGAGAATACAAATGCAAGTGTGGACGAACAGACAAAGAGAACAATCACTATTTCTCCCGAATCGATAGATTAGTGTACATTTTGTATATTGACATTATTGTATACTGTCCAAACACAAATATCCTTTTTCCATTAGACACACATGTATACAACACATGATATGTGTAAATTTTAAACAAATTGGATTAATATTAAAGAAATGAATAAAACTTTTGTTTCCCCTTACAAGTGCTATTTTGAGTCATTTTGTCGACATTTGAATGGGTATTATACCAACACGTAGACTGGCATATATATGAAAAGTAAATTGTCTGATGATAAAATCTATATTTGTATTCGATAGAAGAAGGTTGTATCTTTCAGACAATATAAGCTTTAAGGTGCAATTAGTAAATATTTAACGACTTATACGGGAATTATTAGAACTTAAAATTCCCCATGTAGTATGAAATAAGGAAAATGCTGAAATTGCTACCAAAAGTGCCCAAACATGTCGATTTTTTTTGTATTATCCCCACTGAACTCGCATATGTAACGTTTTGGCTGTAGTTGATAATAGTCTGTAGATGATGAAAATGCAATGAAACTCTGTTTTTTTTCAATTTGTTTGAGGTTGACCATATTTTTTTAGTTTCAATGACTTGACTACTCTAAATTTTCCGTAAATATTGTGTACTATCACCAAAAGATTACCAAGAAGTTTACATTCGTTAAGCAACATGGGTTCGCTGTCTGGTGCATGACATGTGATGTTGTTAGTTAGCTAATAAGAAACTGGACCTTCTATCCATTCTACAGAAATTAGCGCATATTACTATGCGTCTTATATTTAGAAACGTTTTTGAACGAAAATTGTCCCATATATATTTCCTGGTGACAATTTCCGAATCATGGTGGTCTGGTCAAGGTCCAGCCTCTTATCCCTACACAATCACACCATTCGGTACCTTGAGAACACGTATTCCAAGTATATTATACTAGTATAGTAAATGCCAAGGTCTAAAAATACTGTATCCATAGACTTTTGAATCTTTGGCACGAAGTAACATTGATTACACTCGATTTTTCGGTCATAAAAAAGCTTGATACGATGTCCCTACACAAATGTTAAATTGTCGATCTAACTTACTTGCAAATATAAAAACTGTGGGTATATATGTTACTTCACTTTTTAATGTGCACCACGGAATAAATACTTTTCGATTATATAGTGTCAGCTACAAAATCTCGGATGCCCAACCCGGTTAAAAAATAAGTGTGGCGCCCCTCGTATACCAAGGTCATACGAGTGCGCGAATCATAAACTAATACGATAATACTAGTCGTGTACATTATATATTATTTCTACTTAATACACCTGTTACTATAAATAGTAACATATTTGCGTTGACAAAATCCGCATTATCGGTCCGCCGGGGATATTATCAACAAACGCCGAGGATATTATCGATCGCGTGAGCGATAATCGCCCTGCGATAGAGCGCACGCGCGACGTGACGTTATTTACGCGGGTTTTACGTTAGAAATACGTAGACGCTCCAACTTGAAAAACATTTTTTTTAGAAATGTGCATCAAAACCAACACTAAATTGTAGCAAATAATCTAACTAAGAAAATGAACCCCCATTTCATATGTTTCCATTCAGTAATAAAGAAGTTACAGCAGTTTTTGTAACTAAGAAACGCTCCTTTTTGGAGCATGAAGTAGGCAATATGTACTCCACGGTTTATAATCACTGGGTTAGTTGACATTAAGTGCTTTCATAGCTTTCCTTCCCCGGAACAAGTGTATTAAAAAGTTCAATACCTAGGCGCGCTGTGTCATTGAGTGATAATATCCCCGGCTCTTGATAATGGCACTCGGGCTAAAGCCCTCGAGCCATTATCGACGCGCCGGGGATATTATCACTCGATGCCACAGCTCGCCCAGTTATTAATCTCTGAATAATACATTGCTGACTAGTGCGATTAGATGAGCATTCGCTCCGCTAACCAAAATACCGTCTATGTAATACCTTCCCTTCTGGTCGTAAAAAGGCTAACAACAGACCGTCGTTGTTGAAACATGTTCTTAAGTTTAAAGAAAGATAACTATAATAAAGAAGTGCTTGAACGTGAACCAAATTCACTATCCATGACTTGATGAAGACAATACATTATTTCAAGCACTAGTAAATGTTTTGAAAAGAAACTATGGTTGTTCTAAAATCAGTACCAGGTATTCATATGCGTTGTTATCACGATATGTTCGTTTTAGTGTCACTATGAGACCATTCTGAACCAAGCCATCAGATTATAGCTATTTGTCCAGTATTTGAAAACAATCCACACCGTCTCCTGATTTGTTATAACCTTTGTACTAATGGCTTTACGGAGGTCTAACATTCGCCTTTGTCACTATTTGTTCAAATGCAACCGACAGTATAATTATGTTCTTTTTAAGGTGGAAATATCATTGCTAAACCACAACAATTCTCATTGAGCTATCGAGGATCAGGTATATCAAATAGACAATTGCGCCGTATATTTATTTGAGTGAAAAGTAGGACACAACGCCGTTTTGCAGTAGATGTTCATAAACTAAAGAAGTCCCATACAATTACGTCCAACAAGCTGTCACGACCTCTGACAGATATAACAGAGGACGGATAATTTATACCCTACTAACACAAGTAGCCTAACTTAATAAATAGACATAGTATACTCAAAGCATTTGAAACGCACCACTATGAAAAATTACTGAATGTTTGAAGTATTGTTATGCTAAAATTAATAGTTTACAGTACTTTTTAAGTTAATTTAATTCTTTAACTAAACCTAAATAAGACCAGCAGAAGTTTAAGCGCCCAGGAGTCGACATTACACAGGCGGTATCAATGTACAGTAGAAACTTCCTAATCCGCACTCCATCCGGACTGCCCAAAAATTTCGGATTGGCGAGGATTTCGGATTAGAGACGTTTTTTAATTGGTCCTTCATAACTGAACACAAAGGCAGACGAATCCCGGATGGCAATAAATTTGCCAAAAGAGCATTGTCGCATTTTCATTAATATTCCTTTAAATTATCAATAAAGATATAAATATTTTTCTCCCGCTTAGAGCCTTATTACCGAATCTTAAGTGCACACAATGAACATAGCTGGACTGAAATATCACATTGAACATAATTTCTATCCTATTACGTATTAATCTATATTATGCTTGAGGAGGAGATATCACATGCATGCATCAATGCACAAGCTCATGTACTCGCTATTGAAATGGCGACTTTCACGGTTTACTCCATATCATCATTGATTTCAACCTCGCTATAATGACATGAACTTGCGTAAAATATATAAAACTTCTGTATCACAATTCATCCAGTTATTTTTATTTTCCATGCAAAATATTGATATTTTGTACGCTTTTTGAGGACTAATAAGACATCAAACTAGTAGTGAATTATTTTTTAGAAACTACGACCATTTTAATAAAAATACAAAAAAGTGTCACAAATTCTTTTGAAGCGACAGTAAAATCCGAAAAAAGATTTCATACACAAATATTTTTTTGTGATCGTCACTTTTCTTTTTTGCGTATCCACATGCCATAATTATGATCATCATGCAAAGTAAACAATAATTAAAACATAACAGAACTATATTTTTATGATTTTATCAGCATTCTTCGTTTGCCACTCGGCGTGTCACAAAATAGAAAATGACGTCATTTTCGTAATTAGCGTCCCATTGGTTTAAATAATTTCATTAATTTTGGATGATGCAACATAATTTCATAAAAAAGAAAGGTACTGTTTCATTGATTGTTATATCTTCATTAAATTGTAAAAATTTCAAATACCTAGGGTTTTATTCGGATGTAGGGCGGTTTGTAAACTTTTTCGAAAATGTTAAAATTCGAATCATGACTGTAATTATTCATTATGATTATAACTACAGTGTTATTATATTTTAATGAATACTGAAACAAAAATACGATATTTATATTCCGTTTTCGTGACAGATTTATCATGAAACATTTCATAAGTTTCCAAACATAAATAATAAAATAATATGATATTTTACATGGACATTATATGGTCTTATAAATTTACGCTCTAAACATGACGTCGGGCATAATTGACGTCCGCATGTTCTGATACAAAGATACTTAATTATATTACACATCACATTAAAAACACACGTGTATGATATAAATATATTTTATGCATATTTAACATTATGTTTTGTAACTGAAATCGTATCGAGGGGACAAATACAAACACGATAATGATATATTAAGAAATATTGAATTATTAAAATAACTTAGTTATCAAATACATGTTACATGACATTCGCTCGCTTAGAATGAGAAGGTCGTAAATATTACTTATGACCTTATCACACTGATACATATTTGAAATCCGCCACACAAGGCCCTTCTTATGAGTCTATTTTTAAGAAAATCGGAAATTGTCATGTTGACCAAACTAGTGCTGAAACAGTTGCCATAAGTGAAGAGTAGTTTTCCGGCAGTGTTTTCTTGTTTTCTCTAAATATCGATTTTGTACTTACGACCTTCTCATTCTAAGCAAATGTATTGTTTTCTAGTATATATAGATTAAAAAAACATATAGAGGTTATTTACAAGTAATCAATCGAAGATGAAGATCACTACACACTTAAAGATCATACAGTTAAAGAAAGAACCGTACACCATTATTAAACCCGTTCTTTTCTAAATGCAAAATATTTTCCAAATTAAGTTCTTTATAAAAAAATATTTATTAAATTTACAAGTTATATTCGTATTCGTTTCAGTATGACGAGTATTGATATATATTGGAACAACGCATTAGATTTAAAACACACCACTAAACTAGTCTTTTCAAGACAGCGTGATGAAAATGACTGATCGTACATTTTAACGTTATTTTTCACGCTTTCCGTGTGACGCATTCACGACGCAACACCGTGCGCGACGTCGTAATAATATTTCCAAAATATTAAAAACTGTAACCGTGAGGGCCCCAGTCCTAGTAATTTCTTAACGTACTCGTATAAACGTTTATTAAAAACAAATTATGGCGGAAACTACATACAACGGATGCAAAACGTGGATTCATTTTGTAACCTCCCTTGTTTTTAACATCTCTGAAATCACTTAAAGTTAAATCAAAAGCAATATAGCCGAGCAATTGTCATAAAATTTGCTATTCACGAAACTGCTATAACGCTATTTACGCGGGTTAGAAATAATTCTAGCTATTATGATATCAAAAGATCTTCCCCCTTTCACAGTCCCTGTTGAACATTTAAATATATGTATGTCTTGTCTTTGCACGTATGTCTTTTTCGTGCATGTATACTTGTTTGTTCTTCTTACATTTAATTTTCGCACTAATAATGTGATGTGTATGGTATGTGTGCTCTTCAATTCCACTTTCATGGTGATATACATTGTATATCGCCGTGAGGGTGGAATTGAAGAGCATATATACCACATCCGTAAAGTTATAATAACATAACTGAGTGACATGACTAAATGTTATGTTATTATGTTGTGTTTTATTTTATAATAAAGATGTCTCTCCCGAACCCGGGCCAAAATTTGTCTGACGTGTTACACACACTATAAACGATTTATTTATGTTTGATATCATATAATATGAATACTTTCTCGCCATTTATCACCATGCTATTTAATCAGTTGTTTTATTGTTGTTTTGTAAAAAGTCCTTTTCAGGACTATGCAAATAAACTCTATTCTATTCTATTCTATAATAATTACTCTGCAAGTTGCACATACGTAAACAGTATGTTGTTCTACAATTTTTCTCGTTAAACTTATTTTTTTTCAAAAACAATAAAATATACAATATGCGAATAAAATACATATTTTAAAAAACTATTTACGAATGCTAATAACATGCACAGTATATAATAAACTTAATTTTTTTATTCTTTACTCGCGAAATTGTTCGTGTACAGTGCAAAGTTTTATTATGCTGTTTGAATCAATTGTTTTTTGATAAAATACATTTTTCAGTTTTTAGGGATATAATAGTTCCCAAAATCTAAGGATACCTTAAAAACAAGCCGAGCAAAACTGGCAAACTGTCAAACTGCAGTTTTCCAAATATTGGCATACATATGATCTTCAAAATATGTTTTATATACCTTGTTCAGAAAAATCCAAAATTATCGAATCACCTTAAAGAATATCTAAGCGTCCGAACAAGATACTAGTTACTTTTAAAGTTTATTACAGACAATAAACAGACACATACATATAGTGGGCCCAGGATAACAAGAATGGGTGGGAAATTTGGAATAAACCATAATGGTGAAAAATCAAGCGCGCACTATTTATCAGTGCTATTTTAGTATATAATTGACCGTATGTGTTTATTTAAGTAACCACTTTGCAACAGTAGACCAATCCGGTCAATGTTTGTAAACATCACATTATCCTTGGCGCACTGTATAGCTTGACCAAATTAAGTAGGCACTCATTAAACTTCGGTAGCGTGTATTATTTTCCGTAAGCGTAGTCGGTACTTATCGGAAATACTTGTATATTTTTGCACCGACTTTGTCCGAAATATGCACGGAATATGTCCGGAGTGCCTACTAAATCTGGTCAAGCTAAACTATATATCTAGCACGACCTCTCGGCAATGACCCTTTA
Source organism: Spisula subtruncata (assembly GCA_963678985.1). Classification (NCBI taxonomy): domain Eukaryota; kingdom Metazoa; phylum Mollusca; class Bivalvia; order Venerida; family Mactridae; genus Spisula; species Spisula subtruncata. Next base: position 29,576,277 of record OY787665.1, read on the forward strand.
TATTGCGCATACAATAATTAGTATAACTCTAACGCCGTATTGGGACCTGTGCCACCTAAAGTAAATAGGCAAATCAGGTATAACAACATAAGAATATTGAACAAGGGATTATCTTTTAATGTATATCACTTGGCTATTTTTACCTGAACCTGACCTTTATGGAAGAATATATAACAAGGCTTCTTGCTTTGAATATATCAATTTCCGCAAGCAAATCGTGCAATATCGGTATTTCAGATTTGTGTTTGTATTACATCTCGAACGTCGTCGTGATACTCCCTGATTATGAAAACATACACTCGGTGTTGTAAACCTAAACAATATATCGACTGTTAAATTATGCTAATCAATAGGTCAGGCTCATGTGAATGTGGCCAAGCTATACCGTTATTTTCATTTACTTGCTGAATCGGTAAAATAAACTTCTGCTTTCCCCAAATCAATGTAATGGTCAATGATTTCTGTTTATATTGACCTTTGCAAAATATCGAGTTAGAGTTATACTAACTAGTCACGCCTCGAAACTTTTTGTAGATGTATAGTAGTAACTATCTCTTTATCTGCAAGTAATGTATGAAGGGAGGACACCATCATTATCATAATTGGTATATAACTACTACTTCGATGTGTTTCGCTTTTATAACTAACCAAGGTCAGTTGGTTTTATATCTTAAGGTCCATTAACTACACGATGATTAAGTACACATTTATACATTCGCCAAAAGACTTGTAAACCTGTTGAATACCGTAAATAAAAGCAAGTGTATATGTATATCAGCTAGAATCATCGTTCCATATTAATTCAAATTTAAAAGAAATCAAGATTCACGCCAGTGTATATCAAACGTTTCGCATTTAATCAGTCTTCTTCAAGAACTTAATAGTAATTCATATTACAATTTTAATTATATTAATGTAAGTTAAAAAATAGCCAAAATGTGACCATGAATATTTTTATAATAAAAGTGATAAAAGAACAATATTCTGCACCCTGATTAGTTAATACATTTTTGTCGAGCGCGCTACAGGCACTCAGGCAATAAACTCAGTATAAATAACCCATAGATGACAGAAAAGAGTAGTTTCTATTATTGTGACATCACTGACATAGGGGTAATGTCAGAAATAATGAAGCCAAGAATGACATGAAGTGAAAATTTTCAAAATGAAATGAGTCAATAATTTTTTGTTCCAAGCCAATGGATAGTATTTGCAGTTTATGTACGATAATATGGTTTTGTGATAAACCTGCACGTTTTTAATTATTTACAATTTACTTTAAACTAATTCATAAAAAATGCAAAATATCCGGAAACAATGTAATCAAGTTAAGTACTTGGTCAAAGCCAGTTATTATGTAGTTATGGTGTATTTCGACTAAAATAGTATTAAGGTTCGTAAAAATGTCATTTTTACATCGATTTAAGTTATTGTTTGAGAAAAAATGGAGTTTTGTGTCTTTTATGACCCTGATATTTTGGTTATACTCACAAATATTTTCTCTGAAGACACATTTTTTACACAAAATTAATAATAACTTGTAACAACCTTTATTGATGATAACTGAACAGGTATTGAAATTTTCGAAATACTGCTAGTTTTCAAAAGTAAATGACAGCGAGTCAAATTTAATCTTTAAAGATTAAAAAAATGTTACACTCATGACAGTTAAACTTAAGACTTTTCGAAAACTTATATGAACCACTGTCATTGACCATTGTTTTGTTGTAAAACATCATTACAATTATTAAATAAGTTTTACAATCGATTTACATAGCCAAATTGTCATTTTATAACAAATAAGAAACATAAAATTGTGCACTTCGTTATTTCAAATAACCAGGGTAACAATTACATACATTTTTGTATAATTATGATAAAAATCAATAATTGGATGTAACCTTAACGTTCTTTCCTACATGTATTGACATTTTAAATATCCAATGTTAAAAATAATTTAACTACATTTATTTATAAACTTTGAAACTTACTTTGTAAGCATGTAACTGGTACACTCCAAATATGAAATATGCAAGAATGGTATTAATTAAGACATCATTTAGCAATCAAACATTTTAATTTGATTTCCGACATTTTGTACTGGAATCTTTACATGCATAATATGTCAAAATATAATATATGCCCAATCTAAATATTGTTGGCATTTAACAATATTTTGATAAGAACAAAGTATTGATGCATACATGTTTTAACTCAAAGGTCATTTGAACGAACACTTAACATTGTAGAATGTGTTCATACGCTTAGTGTGAGATAAAATGTCTAGCAAAATACTGTATGTAATTATGATTGTTTCATTCTAACTTTTTAACTTGAGAACTTTTATGGTATATTTAGTATTCTTACCAAAGGTTTAGTTTATTGCATTTATACCATAAGTTGTGTTTTGTCAACACCTATTCATTTTGTGGAGTCATAAATTGCCTACCAGAGATGTAATACATTGCTGTTGTGATGTCATCAATGACATGATGTCGTCAGCACTTTACAAACACTTGTGTGACCGTTGGGTTCTGGGTCAAATTATGTTGGTAGATGCTGTAACTTTTATGGCTTTTTTTATGCAGTTATAGTTTTGTATGTAAAGTTCCTTTATAGTATTTCAAAGACAGTGCCACTTTAAATTAACGTGGTTAAAATAATGTTGATAGTTTTTGCAGATGCCTGTTATGTGCTAGTGTATTAGAAAGTGTGACTTGTATGGTTGATGTTGACGATATTATAGTTATCCAGGCATGCATTCACCAATTTGGCTATTGGTGATCGACCTGCTGATAAAATTAAAATGAATATTTAGTTGTTGGTTCTTGTACATTGTCAGGGTTGCCACATTCTCAGAAAAAATCTAAACGTATGGTTACTATTGTATGCCCCCCATCTTTGATGAGGGTTTATAAATGTACTGCTTTGCTCATGTCTGACGGTCTGTATGTCTGTATCTAGCTGTATGTCCGTAAATAGACCAAATGGTTTCCGTTAAAATACCCAAGACTGATTTGACCTAGGATATTCAAACTTTCCATGGAGGTTGGCTAGTAACACTAGAAGACTCCTAATTATTTTAAGGTCAGTAGGTCAAAGATCAAGGTCTATTAGACCTATTCGTACCATATTTAGACCAAGTGTGTTTGTGCAATAACTCAAGAACGCTTTGTTCTAGAATCATTAAACTTTACAGTTTGGTCAGCTAGAGGATTATCCCTATGTACTTTGAGGTCAGTAGATCAAAGGTCAAGGTCATTGTGACATTTACCATTTGAGACTATTGGGCTGTCATGTGGCATACCTGTATGAGTTTTATAAACATTTCTTCCATTGGAAAATCTTGTCAACAAATCCATTCAGGAAAACATACAATTTCAAAATTGGGCAAAAATCAGGGAATTGTCAGGGTTTTTTTATCAAAATTCAAAGCACATGATTATGTTCTACTGGTAGCATCTTCTCATGCTTTTATAGAATAGATATTTCTTCAAGATACTGTTAGCAACATGTATGAATTGTAAGATACATCATACATACCAATAATGAGTTTCGCAATGAAGGTACGATCGTAAGGCGAGGTCGAATGTCATATGTTCAGGTGTATCTAAGTTGCGAACAACTTAAACAGTCAGTAGAAATCCCCTTTCAGTCGGAGAAAAATCACGGAGTCATCGGTGAATTTCATTTTCTGTTGATTTGTTATGTACGGTTGTGTTATATATAGATGTTAAATTGTTAGTGAATACCGAATAAGTAATTAGATTTGGTCCATGGGAGCAGTGTTACACTTTCATATCTATAGAAGTTTGGCTTTTGGTGATATTTTGACTTTTGATTGGTGGAAAGTCTGTATATCTTACTTCAACCATCCTATTGTAGTTAAATGTTTGCTAAAATTTGCAGCCTTAAACAAGTTTAAATTTTAGCAAACACAGAAATTATAAAACAATGTCATGAGTGAAACACTTATGGATAGACTAAGAAATGACATCATGACAGAGAAAGAATGTAACACTTTCAGTTTCCATGTGCGTTTTTATGTACACTGAACAACATTTTACCAATCCAGTTACACCAATAGGAAATCTTTTTAAAAAATTCTCATTTTTTCTCTGTTGTTTGTTGTGATAATGGGAATTTTAATTTTAAAGTGCAAAATAAAATAATTATATATCACTTAAGCATGTTTTTATCATGAATTAATTAAATTTCCATACCTCGCCTGATAAAAAATGCAGAACATGAAATGCTAATCGAAAAAGTATAAACGGTAGACAGGAATAAAGAAACAACACAAAACTTCAAATTCAGCGTTTCACTCATGACATAACCTAAGACCATGTTAGAAAAATATATACTGGGTAAAAGCATGAATAATTGTTACTGATAGCATCTCTGTGATACAAACTACAATGTCAGAAAGCTGAAAGTTGTATAAAGAGTTGTCTGATTTCAACATAGTATGTCAAACTCAAAATGTTACACTCATGACACTTTCATGTACAATTATGTTATAAGTCCCCTACTTGACAACGATAGTCCAACATTCAATATATCAACGTTTCTACAAAGAAGATAAATCAAAGACAATGTTTGAAACATGCAAAGGATTAACTTGTTCATATATTAGAAGAAATTGTGATATTAGTAAAAATGCAAAGCAAAATTTAGGTGTTTTTCCCGAAGGAGCAACTTTATAATCATGTCGGTTAAATCTTATTTATAACTATCTGAACATGGAAATGGATATGTAGTAAAAGCCAACATATTCCACAATGCAATACAGTTGCAATTTTCATGATTGATGACCTTGAATTTTCTAAGTAAGTATTACAAAACAAGATTTTTTTAAAATGTCACGGAAATTTGTTACACTCATGACATTTTTTACCTCCTTTTTTGTCATAACTTTTTTCGTACTCATTCAAATTTCATAAAACTTGGCAATTTTCTTCACATTTACTAAGTGAATCTTGTGGACACATTTACAAGGAAATTTAAGAGCATATATTGATTGGGGAATGGTTGAAAGGTAAAGCTTCATTATTTCTGACATTACCCATAGTATAATTCAATTTAGCACATAAACAAACTGCGGCGTGGGAGTGTAATAAAACAATTTAATAAAAACGATATTACATTACGCAGTCATATAATACCCATGCAAATGAGACAGCTTATCACTGTTAATGTATTCGTACGCTGTTAAAAATATACATAGACAGGCAGGATACATGGAAAAAACAGGTCCGATACGTGATTAAGATTCAATATACCCGTCTCGCTCCAATAATTATACAACAATGTAACGGTATTTTAAATACAGTGCTACACTATGTCTAGTTGCTCATTTATGTATAACAGCATTAATCACTGAATTGATTATTTTCTATAGGGTAAGCATGTCCATTTTTAACACATTTACAGGGCTTATTTTGTTTATGTGATAAAAATAATCTTACACGAGTGTATTTCCATATATAATTTATTAAACGCGTAGGATAAAAATTATCAAATACACGGCAGAGCGTCATTTTATCAAACTCGTTTAATAAATTCAATATGAAACGACACTCATGTAAGATCCTCTATATATGAGTATACTAATGACGTAGGGCAATTATCAACAACTGAAATTACAGTCAGTCATGTGTGTAACACTCAAAACGAACGTAGACCTTTCAACAAATATGTTACAAAAGTTACTTGGCGACATCTGGGAAAGTGAAACCATGCCTCAAGAATCGAACGAGGGACATATCATCAAGATCCCGAAGAAAAGTGACCTCAGACAATGTAATCAAAGCGCTGATAGCGCTACGAGAACAGGATTTGCTGGCTTCCAATATGTAGGATAAAAAGAATCTACATTATACAGCACACCCTATATACTTTGTACACAAAGTATAAGGTATCAACTCCTAAAAAGATTCCAGTAAGTGACTGGCTTCTTTATAGCATTGAAAAACAGATGATTGGCCGTTACTGGAAACCTAAAAAACAAAATAGGTACCCCTGCACTTATGTACGAGGCGTATTTCTCAGTTACCGAAATACCCGAGTAGTTACGATTAACTGCTTGAGGGTTATTAAACTTACATGATTTTACAACTTGCTTCCCTTGAATTTAGAAAGTCACAGTGCAGTTTAAACAAGCGGGCCACCAGATAAAATTCTGCCGATTTAAAACATTGTTTTGCTGAAAACAACCTTGATAATAATTTATTTTGTAAAATTATACATTTTTAATACATTATTGTTTTCTCATGTATAACAATATACAGCGGTAATACCATTAGCTGTGCTATGAATAGAATATGGAACTAGTGAAAAGGCAAAGTGTAGCAATAATTATAATTTTAAGCATAATTGTTCGAAAGACTGCAATAAATATGATTAATCGTAATACAAACACATTTAATTTTAGTGTTATGTTGAATTCCCATCAGCAGGGAAATGTTTAAAAAACACTATCGCGGAACTATTTTTCCGTCGTCCCATTAGACGTTTCAAGTTATATTTTAATATCCTATAGTTTATATATTCTCATTCAAGAGATCGAATACAGTTTTATAAGAGACGATAAATACAGATCGAATATTGAGAAATAAAATTATGTGCAGTAAATTATAAGGATCGCTTAAAAATGTTAAGAAAACATCTCTAGTTTGGGTGTTCAGTTTTGTTTTCTGCTGTACGACAATAATATTCGTTAAATCGTTTATGGGCCATCGTGCTATGACGGCTGTTGAACAAAAAGTTGAGAAAACCTCCTGTTTAGGAAACAAAACAATATTTTGCGGTACATATGCTTTACAATCAGAATTGTTTAAAGTTCACTCTATCTGTCTATGCTGTACAATAAAACTGATAGAAGTGGTGAATGTAAAGTGAAGGACCCAAAATGTGTTATAATTGGAGTGGCAAAAGGTGGTACTCGAGAATTAGTGGATTTTGCATCATTACATCCAAATATAATTTCTAAACCGGGATGGTCACTGCAAGAATTGTTCAGTCAGGACAAACGAAAACGGATTAAGGCTGCTACGGATTTTAACCAATCACAACCCATGCCATGTTCCTACGCTGATCAAATTGTTATTTCAAAAGCGGATAAGTTTTTGTCTTCGCCGCACATGCCAAAGTGCTTCATGAGTTCAATCCTGATTTGAAAATGGTATTGATGGTACGAGAGCCAGTTGAAAGACTTATATCTCACTATTCATTCAATTATTTGCAGAAACTTCACCATATACAAAATTTTACATACAGACCAGAAACTGTTCCAGACATTGATGATGTGTTTGTAAATGCATCAGATGGCAGTATAAGATACAATGGGTGGTTAAATCTCTCAATGTATGACATCGGACTTGAAAGGTATTTGAAATTATTTCCAAAGGAACAGTTGTTGATTATTGAATCAAATGAATTGAAAAAAGATCCAGTAAAAGTATTGCAGCAGTTAGAACACTTTCTCAATTTGCAACCGGTTGTGAAGAACAATTATTTCGATTTTATTAAAGACAAGGGATTTTATTGCTTCAAGAACGGTAACGTGTATTGCTATGGTAGTGATAGAGGAAGAACGGTTTTGAAGGAAATTAGAGCAGAAACGAAGAAAACATTATAGACGTTTTTCAAACCACACAATTTGAAATTCTTTCAACTAATTGGAAAACAGTTTGATTGGTGAAAATTTAAAATATTCCTGCATAGTTTCAACATACTGCAAGATAGTTCGTGATTTATATTTTTGTAGGACTGAATAACAAGTTATGTTATATAATACGCATAGAATATACAGAAAAAGGTGTCAGTTTGGTAAGCAACCTATTGTCTATTGATGTTGTATGACCCCATTAATACCTTTAAATCTCATTGAAAACATTTGGTGAATGACTTTAACACCTTTACACAATAAGCATGCCATTCTGTTTATTAGTACATGGTTTGATTTTTTATTCCTAGTGTACATTGCACTTAGAATATACAATCCAATACAATCAAAATATTGTTACTATGATAATAAGCTTATGTTACAATAGGCTGTCATTTGTTTATTTGTTAAATTGATTTTCACTTTGACTGGGATTTTAGATATAATTTCTGTATTGTAATAGTGAAAACTTAATAGGTTTTGAATTTTGAATAAAATGTAATTAAAAACTTATTTTAGGATAGTTGGAGCTTAATTGAATAAGGTCAAAGAATTACAACCAACTGTTTTCGTGTACGTGTATAATACAACACTCTTAGTCCTGACTTAAGTTTTTTTAGGTAACATAACCTGAAAGCTCCTCCATCCGAAATCCTCTCTAATCCGAAAATTTAATCGGTCCGGAAGGAGTTCGGATTAGGGAGTTTTTACTGTAATACCATTTCCATTTATTTATACCTATTTTGTCTAATTAGGGTCCCGATAAATCGTGATTATTGCCAATGTCCACAATACTTGTGGGACCATATTGAACTCATGACGGAATGACTTATATATTATGTAAGAGGCTCTTGTCATTATACATCACATTATTTCATTAAAATGTATGGCATCTGAACGTTCTAAACACATATATATCGCTGGCTTATAATGAGAAGGTTGTAACTACAAAATCAATATTTTGAGAAAACAAGAAAAACTGTCTGACAATCACTCTTTACTTATGGTAACAGTTTACAGTTTATTTCAAAATATGTTAAAGGCCACCGGCCCATACACAACATATATACAACATAATGTTTTTTCATACAAATACAATATTTCCCAATTATACATAATACAATATACATGAAGACAATATTTCCCAATTAAACATAATACAATATACATGAAGACAATATTTCCCAATTATACATAATACAATATACATTAAGACAAACAGTATTTTAAATTATAGCATGTTACTAGTATATGATAAAACTATGTTAATTATTGTAAAATTTTAACCAATTCCTTCGATTAATGAACGTCTTAATTTAAAAGCATAATATATAAACATGGCTAAATTTTTAATAGTAGTTTTGTTATGGTAAAAGAAGCTTTATCAACATCTGTTTCAGATTTTCATGTAAATACGCTCATACGAAGCGCCATATGATGTATATATCAATATGCATTAGTCTTATAAGGTCATAAATTTTCTAGACACTTCTCATTCTAAACTATCGATATATAAATTTTCTAGACACTTCTCATTCTAAGTTATCGATATATAATAAAAAAGGATGAAAGTTTAATATATAATTTATAATTTTGAATAGAGGATATTTGTATTTTACCGTATATGATCGTCTGATAATTCACCGAGTGAGCAACTGGCGTAATATTTTCACGAGTGGCGTAGCCACGAGTGAAAATATAAGTCAGCTGCTCACGAGGTGAATTATCAGCGATCATACACGATAAAATACTAATATTCTATTTAATGCATGCTTCAAAAAGCTAAAATTATGAAAATACGTCACTATATACCTCAAACGTTTTGCGTGACGTCTTTTTCCGCCATGAGCGCGCCGAGTTGACATCAAGTAGTTCTTCTGCAATGGCTTCAATTTCGTCCATTTTTTACATCTATGTTAAGTTAAGAAAAAAGTTACCTATTTTCTAGGGCTCTTTTCAGCTTAGGCCGCTCAAGCACCTTTTGACATTTAAACTTTCTCTGGTAATTGGTCTACATATGGAAACCTACACTCGTGTCTTCCTGTGGAGACTATTTCTCTCCTGTGGGTGTGGCAGCCAACATCGATCTGCGGCGTCCAGGAATAGACACTGCATTCGCAGGTACCATTTTACACCATAGTGGAGTGGAGCATGTGGGTCTTACTCAGAGACATTAACCAGTGGTCCAGAGGGGGATCGAACCCGGGACCTCTCGATCCCGAAGCACGCGTCCTACCTCTAGACCACCGCTCCCCATATGTACAGGTAGTGTTCTGTTATTTGTTAAAGATTAAGAGAACAAGTGGAAATGCTTCAGTTACTTATTTTTGGCGGCGGGGAAGTTTGTTTAAAAAAGTAGTCCGTTTGCGTGAAATAATGAACCAGAAATTATGAACAGTGAAATTATCGGGGAATAATCCACTGTTATTCCACCGTAAACCACCGATAAGCATGAAATAAAATGGGATACATAAATTTCAGCTGATAAAAGACAAATATTATTTGTAAAAGCAAATTATGATTATGTTTTCAACGGATGTAACAGGAATCCAATTATATGATCACCATTTTGATAGGTCGTATGCCTTATTCCTATAAAACCTTGGCTACCTATTGATTCCGTGGCAATGTAAATAATGAATTTGGCGAAACAGTGAGGGTCCGAATTTTCATGGGTGGAAACATTGGTCCGAGTTGTGCAAGAAAATGCAACTAAAACAGCTGAAATTCCTTACTTAAGCCTTACAACGGTATTATTTCATCGATTGTTCGATAGTAGTGAAGGTTTGCAAACACGAGAATACTTTCTTTCACATTGTTTCATTTAGTGACGATTTCTCGGTGAATTTTAATCAGCCTCCATTTTTGTTGCATCATCTGACCTTCACCTGGGAACCAGCTTCCAAATCATGCATTCTGTTAATGAAATTGATTGCCTAAGAGCTATTTTTAGAACAGCTAAATTTAGCCACGCTTTCAATAGGAACTTTCTAGAATATTTTGATTCTGAAAGTCACTATGTAAAACGTGCGTGGATTGGTAAACAAACTTGTTTACTATTAATTTTGGAGTTGGACTGTGTGGAAATTAGCCATAGGAAGAGTTTTGGTAATTTTTTTAGCACACTGCGCATGCGCAGTTTTGCTGATTAAGAACCACGATAATACAGGAATAAGGCATATTTTAAACAATGTAATGTCTAAGTTGAATACAAGTAACATCGGTTTGAAAAGTTCAATATCTATGCGTTAAACCTTATTATAAAGTATGAAGGGACAGTAGTTTTGTTCCTAAGGAGAGCTATTTTCCTTTTCCTGTATTAACACTTTAGTGTATTAAAACTATCAATTACAATACATAGGTCCCAAGCATAATTTTATTAGAGTTATCGGTAACGACTACGCTTAACCGAATTTCTAATTGGCCACTCAATGAAATATTTTATTATGCGATATATTCAATCAATATTTCTACAATTGTGGTTATTTTTATTCCATGCACTTATCTATCGATTTCAAGCAATAAATTACGCATGCATGTATAAAATCATACATGCGTAACAATTAGTGCAAAATTGCTTAAGTGCACGTGGTTCACGTACCCGACATGTTTGATTTTTTGAAATTAGTCAAAATGAATTCTCTGTCGCTTGGCTCATGAAAACCATTGGTATAGGCGAGAATAAGTAATATTGGGCGCGCCGAGGCCGTTAGAATGACGAGTATCAGCACCAATCTCCAAACAGCTACGTCAAAACGTCATTTAGAAAAGCGTAATTTCTAATAACGTCGGGTTTAGCTCGAATTACTGCGAGAGACATATTTGCTATCAAAAAAGGACACTATCGGGGTTTCGATTATTTCGCATTCTTCTAAAAGCATTTTTTTAAACTAATTTATAAAAAACACGTGGTCAATCAGAAATTCGTTCAATGTATGAATGCATCTGACGTCATGAGTTCGTTTCACATGGCTCATTCTCACAAATTATAGTGATTTAAAAAAAGCCAATCATCAAGGAACAAATTCATACCAAATATGATACTGTTCCAAGATGTGCACGAGACCAACGTGCAAAAAAGCAATTTCGCACCAACCGTAACGCGTGGATGCTTTTGTAAATGAAAACGCCTTTTCTTTCCGGAAATCGATACATAAGTGCGTGGAATGAACAAATAACACAGCCTTAGATTTATTGATATAATATATCAGATGATATAATATTTTTTAGGGTGGCCAATTAGAAATTCGGTTAAGTGTATGTTCATATATATCAGGCTCAGGAAATAGTAACCGGAAGAAAGTATATATGCTATCAATATAAATTGTTTATCCTTAAGAACATGTGTGTTTTAATCATTAAAATAACTAAAGTACCGAATTGTTTATAACAACATTCAAGTAAATGTATGCATTAGAATTAGACATCATGTATACCAATATAAAGTATTGTCTAATGAATAATGGTTGGACTTCTAGATGTTTAAAGATATCTCGTGTCATCAGACAAGGATGCCCATTATCGGCCCTTCTATTTATTATGTCGCTGGAATTATGGTGATTCAACTAAGAAACAGTACAACATTCAATGGAATTAAAGTAAAAGTCGACAACAATAATAATAATAACACAACACATCAAATTCACACAGTTAGCAGACGACACAACACTATTCATAAATCATGAAAATGGAATAAACATTTCTTTATAAATAATCGAAGAATTTGGTCAATATTCAGGGCTAAAACTAAATAGAAACAAAACACAGGGGCTCTGGATAGGATGTTCAAAATGCAATATACACAAAATCGATAACACAGGTTTACGAATACACATGTTAAAGCATTAGGACTAAAATTAAAATATGTAAGTTTATCATACAAAAATGGCAAAAAACCCTAACAGTATACTAGTACGTACAAATAACCATGATTAAAAGCTTAATACGTCCAAAGCTTACATTTGTTATGTAATCAATGTCCACTCCAAAACAAATTATAAAACGTGTCACTAAACTATCCTCTGATATTCTTTTGAGCAATAAACCTGAAGAAATGAAAAGAACAACACTCATAGGAAATAATCTTGACGGAGGCTGAAGCATGGCAGACAGTTATGTAAATTCCCTTAAGCTAAAATGGAGCAAATACTTGAAACCATCATATAGTGCAAATTTGAAGATTATCTCATGTTTATTGTCGAACCAATTAGGTAAAGGACTATTAATATTTAAGATAAACATAGAAAGCTTGTCGTTCCCTTATATGTTTGCTCCCTTGTTGCTCTGACTTCGGATAGGTCATTGAGTACTTTCTGTGCTACTATACGGGGGTTGTCAATATAATGTTCCTTGTTTTACATTCTTTTATTACCTGTCATTGTGGCCTTTTTGTTAGGGGGGGGGGGGGCATTACATGGCGGGAAACCTTTGTTTACACTGTCCTTTTCTATAACGTTGTCGATGAGGTAAGTGTGCACCCCATTCCTACCTTGCCCATATTTTAACTAGGTCAAGTCGTAGTTGCGCCTCTTTAGGTCGCATAACGTTAGGTTATTGTACTGAGTGCTTTAACCTGGGTAACGCCCTGGGGTTGTTGTGCCTCATTTGGTCGCCGTTTTGGCATGGGTTTCTGTGGGCACTGCTCAGGGTAGTTGTGTCGTGGTATTTCTGATTTATGTGCTCGGTTCTAAGGCGGAAGTCTCATTGACAACATAACTATGTTATGTATGCATGTGTTGTCCATTTTACAGTAAAAATAGAAAACTCCAAAAACATTTTTTGGCCTCGGGCCCTCCTACATGTACATGTTCTGCTGCAATTTCGCTGTCCTGCATAAGGCTACTTCGTATCTTTCAGAAGTAAATGTATATTGTGCCATTTAGATGTGTGTTGTCCCTTGTTTTAGTCTTGTCGCTTGGTTCGTACCCCGCATAGTTTGACTGACTGAGGCGGCAAACGCTCGGTGGGATATCAGGTTATGGTAATCGGTATACATGTTGTCTTCAAGTTGTCCTCTGTTAAAGCAGTGTCCACGCCCCCTCCTTTTTACAGCACTGTGCAGTGTTTTTTGTTTCCATTTGTCCTTGGAAGTTAATTGCCTCTGCCCTCCTTTTAAAGTCCACCGTCCACCCTTTTTTCATCAGTTGTATCTTGTGGAGATGCTTTCCACTTGTCCTTGGAAGTTGATTTCCTCTGCCCTCTTTTTAAAGTCCACCACCAACCCCCTCCCTTTTTCATCGGTTGTATCTTTCGGAGATGCTGGATGAGATGCTTTTTAATTAGGACACTGTGCTGTTTGGTCATTATGATGAATGTTTTTGGCATAAATATTTTCGCCCTCTTTTTGCCCATTATTGTAAACAAGGTCAAGTCGCAAAAGTCATCTTTAAGAAGTATTTACGTTAGGTCACTGTCCTTGGTGTTTTAAACTCGGTCAAGGGGTGGTTGTGCCTTATTTGGTCGCCGTTTTTGCACGGGTTTGTGGGGTTGGGTCGCCGTGTGGTGGCGCCTTGGGGAACTTGGTCGAGTATTGGCTGCGTTTTGTTCGGTCTCATGCAATAACCGCTATTATATAATTTCTTTGTGAAACTGGGTCATCCTGCATTTATTCGGCAGGGACTTGAATTTTTCAAATGTTTTCAAGGTAAAATAGAACAAAACGGGAGTTAAACAAACGTGGTTTAATAAAATATATCAAAAACATTATGTACATTATAACATACGATGCGCATGATGTCTTTTTACTCTCTTTTAATAATTTTGGTTTGTTTAAGTGAATTGTAATCTATGCGACCTCGTTTTCAAAATGGTCACGTTACATCGGAATGGGTAAGGGCAAATAATATGTTTCCGTGAACAGAAATCAATTACCGAACACAAGAAGTTTTAATTAACGTGCGTGCCCAACAGAAGCAATAAAACATATTTTACGGATATTCACATAAGCTTGTAGTTTTATTATCAGTTTCAGAAAGAAAAAAAAAACACCGGCACATTACGTATATTTCGGATAATCATATAGGTCCGCATATAGCCCCGCAGAAATCCACAGTTTGAACTTTGCCTTATTTCGGGATATTTCGGACAGTATCGTGACAAGCGTTCGGGATATTTTGGACAGTATCGTTAGGTTTGGTGCAAGAAGTTGCGATTGGTGCATGGTCATTTACAAAAAGCCTTTACAGTACTACGGCGCTTTCAAACGCCGTAGAATAAATGTATTTTTCATAAGTGATTGAAAATTATGAAATTCGGAATGGGAGTAGGTAGGAAGTTATTGTAGTTCTGTGTATTTTTTTACCGAAATCTGATGAATAGATTTTCAGAAACGTTTAAAAAAACACGATTTTTATCAATCGCAAACTAGCTATACAATGAACATACACTTACGCACACTCCCAACACAACACCTATATTTTTTAGGATTTCTCAACTAATTATAAATGTATATGGTTTAAATTTTGACTGTGAATAAACTCACACTTGTTGAATATCTGCTAGAATTCCTGAGTCACTAAGTTCATTGAACGATCAAAATAAATGAAATAATGAGCGTCACTGTAAATGAAAAGTCACAAAAATGGCGACATGTCAAAATGCTGCATGACGGAGCCTTGGCTTTCATTGCACAAAAGAAAAAAAGCAATATTTGAAAATAACGACATACAAAAGATGCCCAAATCATTCTTCGGATTTCAACATTATTTAGGGCAAGTCGAAACAAGCGTTGTATGCGACCAATAAGACGACTACCAGTCCTACAAAATCTGCAAAAACAGGCCCTCGTTTAGGAATTCTGGAACTCATCCCAAATATTGATCAGCAAATATGAGTTCTCGATGTTGACGGTGTATAAATCTATCAAAAACGTGATAGATAAACATGCAAGATGCTAAGAAACAATAATTGGAATGTTGTTATGCGATCATTTTACTGCGACGAACCTTTTAGTAAAAAAACTACCAAGTTTTTCAATATTTTTCATGACGTATTTTTGTGACTTTTCAATTTACAGTGATGTTCATTGCTGGAAATTGTTGTTATCTTGCCATGATTTAATTTTAATAAAAAATCACTTGAACATTAATAAGATATGTATGTATGTTAATGCCAAATTTGAACCAAATCCTTTCATAAACTATATATTATATTAATTGTCTCTCATAGGAAAGAAATGTTCGTTGTATAACAAATAACTGACTCGTAAATCAAATTTTCGGGCACATGCCCTTCATCAGGATATATTTCAATTTTCTATACTTAAGGTACATCCATTTTAAATTTTTCAACAACATTATGAAAAATTTAAAATGGATGTAACTTAAGTATAGAAAATTAAAATATATCCTGATGAAGGGCATGTGCCCGATTTACGAGTCAACCTTTCATAAACAGCTGATAAATCCTGAAAAATATAGGTGTTGCGTTAGGAGTGTGCGTAAGTGTACATAGTCTAACAAAGGCATATGCGTTTAAAAACGTGTATATCTTTAAAACTGGAAAGTCGGCTGGTCCGGATAATGTAATTAATGAGTTTTTTAAACATGGAGTAAACAACTTTTTAAAAGTACTAGGATGCTTGTTTAATAAACTATTTAATGCTGGTTATTTCCCTAAGTCATGGAGCGATTGATTTATTGTACAGATACACAAAAAAGGGGATATTGATGATACAGGTAATTATAGAGGCATCACATTACTTAGAACACTCGGAAAATTATGCACTAAAGTAATTAATACTAGATTAAATATTTTGGCAGCAGAATATTATGTTTATATTGAATCAAAACCAGGATTTCGGAAACATATGAGTACAGCCGATAATATATTTGTTCAACAAGGGATAATTACACATCTGTTAAACAAAAAACTTTATGCAGCATTTCTTCATTTCACAAAAGCTTTCGATTACGTTGTACGCGAAAAGATGTGGTATAAATTGTTAAAAATTGGACTAAGGGGTAATATTATTGATATTATAAACTCAATATATGTTAGCGTGAAATTTAAGATAAATACGATAATGATATAAGCAAGGATGAGTTTAATTATGTTTTAGGTGTAAGGCAATGGGAATCTTTATCGCCGTTTATGTTAAATGTACACGAACGGGTTGATATCGGAGTTTTAAACACGTTCCTTTTATTAGATGCGGATGATATAGTTATTTTTCTGAAACGACACAAGGGTTACAACACGGATTAGATGTCAATATATGTAATACAAAATTTATGATTTTAAGAAAGGAGGGCAAACAAAAACTTGATAATTTAAGATTTATGTTTGATGGTAAACAAATCGAAATTGTCAACAAGTTTACATATTTAGGATTAGTATTTACAGTAGGTGGCTCGTTTTCAAGTACTTACGACACATTATCAGGACAGGCACACAAGGCGTTATATAAATTAAAGGCATATTTGGTACGATTCCTTTGTATGAATATAAGTCACTGTTTGGACCTTTTTGATAAGCTTATTGTTCCTATTTTAAATTACGGTAGCGAAATATGGGGTTTAAATGATTGTATGAAGATTGAAAGGGTTCATCGTAACAATCATTGTTAATAAGGAAAACAAGGGTTTAGTATACAGAATACAGAAATACAGAATGCAATCTTTTTTAGTCGGATTTCATTTACAAACAATATAACATTACCTATGTATAGCTATTGTCCGACATTTATAACAAACATAAAGTATTAACAAACATAGACATACCTGTAAAAAATTATTTCAGCAAACATATATTAAATATTGCAATATATTACTTGAACATATATAAAATGTATAAATTATATTTAATTAAGTAAGTATTTGAGATAAGATAGCATACATGTAAGCAAGTTAAAAGGCAGTTACAATATTACAAGTACAAGAACACAGAGAAAGCATAAAAAGGAATAAACATAAATAAACAAGTAAATAAATTGATTAATCAACACAGTAATAAATTGACGAATTAATTAAAAGCAGCCAAACATTTTTAATCAAGCATAATTATATATATATATTTATTTATTTATGTCTCATCCATATGTGTACGATATATTACATATAGAACATAAAATCACAGTTAAAGCATGCATATGGTCATTCTATATAGAATTATAAAAGACATTATGTACCAATATTAAACACATATCAATGAACAACAATACTTTTACCCAAACATTAACATTGCACACGCAATAAATGTAAAACTGAAACATCCTTGTTTATCAATAAATTAAAATATTGCAATTAATTAAGTTTAGCTTAAAAATCTGAGAAAAGAAAAGGAGCACTAGGGCGCATAATTAAAAATGAGTGAAATAAAATCATAAACCCGATGATCATCATCACGAGCTGGATTAACAAAAATCTTTCAGACGATATAAAATACCACACATAACGATAAATTAATGAGCATTATTTACAATAAATAAAATCATTTGCAAGTTAAAAACATGCCAAAAATAAATTGTACAAGTACATATATAGATGACTGGGAAAGACACTGGTGACTAAATAAATAAAATACATGATAACATAAGGGTATGATAAACATAAAGACAAGCAAACCATACAAACATAAGCAAAAGAAACATTAAGAGAGACAAAGCAAACATGCAGAATCATAACGTAACAGTAAATTGATTTACCTGGTCGTAGAACAGTAAGAACAGCAACAGCTCTCCCCACTCCATGTACATACCAGGCTCCGGAAGTTGTTGTAGTTGGACTGGTCTCTAAAGTTTTGAGGTAGATCATTCCAGAGCTTGGCTGCACTGTAGCCGTTTTAGTGGCGAAAAACACTTGCTATTTTTCCCTGTAGGCAAAACGCAAATTTTCCCCTTGTTAAACTATTTTGAAAAGTAATTTTTGCAGAAAAATCACTTTTGGTGAATTTTGTGTTTTTGCTTTCGGCTTAACAAACGATGCATAGACAGACAGACAATTTTGTTTGCACCAACATGTAAATAAAAGGAAAAACCACCGTGCACAATTTCCGGATATCATCTATTGCATACATTATGATAACTCTTTGATATTCAGAGTGGTTGTGTTGATTGTAGAACATCTGGAATAACAAGCTTTTACAACTTTATCTTGGTTAACATGACAATTTGCTCCTAATGGTGCAAATTTCAAATGTGCATCAGTCTTATAAGGTCGTAGGTAGTAAGTACGACCTTCTCATTCTACGCCAGCAATATATTATACACATTTATTACCACTCACTTTTTCGTAATGTTAAGGTACTATTCTTACTATTACGATCAAGCGGATCAGTACACCTCGTGATTGAACATTTTTTTACAGTCACCAGGGTGATAGTACTTTTTTGACAGCACTTTCCATGTCACCTGGTATATTTATAAATGAAAAAGAAATATGGCGGCATATTCCACTCGCATAACCGTTGGTTTTAGTTTGAGTTCTCCATACCCAGCCAAGTATTG
The DNA here is from genome assembly GCA_963678985.1 of Spisula subtruncata. Taxonomy (NCBI): domain Eukaryota; kingdom Metazoa; phylum Mollusca; class Bivalvia; order Venerida; family Mactridae; genus Spisula; species Spisula subtruncata. Next base: position 29,595,386 of record OY787665.1, read on the forward strand.
GGTGTCGAAAAGTATTCCAAGAATTAGGTGTATCTACAGTATCTTAGAAACACATTGTTACTTTTCGCTACATATTTTCCTTTGGGTAGATTGGAGTTGTTTAGTTTCCGGTCAGCCGACCAAGAATGTGGGATGTTGAATCCTTTAATAATCAGGTAATTTACTAAATTACATCATGTGAGTACTTGGGGAAACAAGGAAAAGAGTCTTTAACTCATATTTTTCACACATCTTGCCATAAAATCGACTCCTGTAGAGTAATTCATTGTAAATTACACCCTGTTGAAATTGAAAGTAAGTTCATTCGTACCCGTTACGATTCGTACCTAAATATATCTACCAAAAACAGATTTTGGACGAAAAAAGTTCGGGCTAATAAAATAAATAGCACATAGCTGTGAAGGTGACAGTAAAAATGTCAGCCCTCGGAAAGTACTGTTAACCGCGGGCTTCGCCTTTGAGTAACTGTACTTTCCTCAGGCTGATATGTTTACTGTCACCCTCAAAGCTATATGTTATTTATATAATAACAGTCGAATATTATCAAGTATGGACTTAGTTAACGGCGTTAATCGATCTTCATGGAGTATTTCCAGTTTTGGCCGTTACGTCTCAGCAAATGTTTTGTACAAACTGCTTTCTTACAACTCACAAAAGTGTCCTCTTACGAAAACAAAGTACAATATTTGAATGGAGTCATAGGATGTGTCGGAGAATAATAATGAATCAAAACACTCACAGATCATATATCCAGTTCAAACATGTCGCTTTATCAACATTTCATTGTGACTTCTTAAACCTGATTTTGTACATTCTCAATCAAGAAAGCGAACGCATTTTACAAGTGTCAGTGCATTGCAGATACTGCTTGAATTTTTAGAGATTAATCATGCTCTGTAAATTATTAGAACCGCTAAAAAATGTTAAAAACACCAAAAAAACACTAGTTTGGGTGTACAGTTTTGTCTTATGCTGTGCGACAATAATATTCCTTAAATCGTATATGGGCCATCGTGCTATGACGGCTGTTGAACAAAAAGTTGGGAAAGCTTCATGTTTAGGAAACAAAACAATCTTTTGTGGTACAAGTGCTTTACAATCAGAATTGTTTAAAGTTCACTCAATGCTGTACAATAAAACTGATAGAAGTGGTGAATGTAAAGTGAGGGACCCGAAATGTGTTATAATTGGAGTGGCAAAAGGTGGTACTCGAGAATTAGTGGATTTTGCATCATTACATCCAAATATAATTTCAAAACCGGGATGGTCATCGCAAGAACTGTTTAGTCAGGACAAACGAATACGGATTAAAGCTGCTACGGGAATAGACCAATCACAACCCATGCCATGTTCCTACGCTGATCAAATTGTTATTTCAAAAGCGGATAATTTTTTGTCTTTACCGCACATGCCGAAAGTGCTTCATGAGTTCAATCCTGATTTGAAAATGGTATTGATGGTACGAGAGCCAGTTGAAAGACTGATATCTCATTATTCATTCGATTATTTGCAGAAACTTCATCATACGCAATATTTTACATACCGACCAGAAACTGTTCCAGACATTGATGATGTGTTTGTAGATGCATCAGATGGCCGTATAAAATATAATGGATGGTTAAATCTCTCATTGTATGACGTCGGACTTGAAAGGTATTTGAAATTATTTCCAAAGGAACATATTTTGATTATTGAATCAAATGAATTGAAAAAAGATCCAGTAAAAGTATTGCAGCAGTTAGAAAACTTTCTCAATTTGCAACCGGTTGTGAAGAACAGTCATTTCGAGTTTATTAAAGACAAGGGATTTTATTGCTTCAAGAACGATAACGTGTATTGCTATGGTAGTGATAGAGGAAGAACGGTTTTGAAGCAAATTCGGGCAGAAACGAAGAACACGCTAAAGACGTTTTTCAAACCACACAATTTAAAATTCTTTCAACTAATTGGAAAACAGTTTGAATGGTGAAACTATTCCTGCATAGTTTCAACATACTACATGATAGTTCGTGATTTTATAGCTTTGTAGGACTGTATAACAAGTTATGTTATATAATACGCATGCAATATAATACTTATTTTGTGTAATTACAATCACGATAATCAAGTGAATCATGATTAAAAACAATATCCACGAATTATAGTGGGACTATCTTGAACTCACAATGGACTGACTCATACACTTGTTAAATGTTATAAGTTCACCAACATGTAATGCGTATATCTTTTTTATTATACATGATACCATGTTCAGTTTTTGCGTCTCTTCATGCCAGTAGTAAAGCAGCAATATCCTTAATTCGATGAATAGAATTTGCCCGCTGCAAGCAGTGAGCCGTGATTTTATTTCAAATCATGGAAAATGCACGTGCAAAACAAATGATTTTCGCAAGATGTCTCAAATGTTACATACACATTGTCCGTCAATACCCACACCAGGAAAACACAAAACCGGAATAATAATGATAACAGACCGTACATGAGAGGTTTGGGAAACATGCACATCTCATGACAGTAAATAGCCTAGTGTAGCTAAGGTCACCACGACATTGACTTTTGACCTATCGACCTCAAAATTAGTAGGAGCCTACATCTGATGATTAGGAACCTTTATGAAAAATTTTACAATCTAAGATCCCATATTTCTTATGGTGTGGACCCGTGATTTCATGTGTGTTCAAAGGTCATGGTGAGTTGACCTTTGATCAAAATGACCTTGAAATTGAGTCAGATCGTCTGTGGAGGATGAATAATCTTATTTAAAGTTTTAGAATCCTAGGTCCACCCATTTGGAGTTATTGTTGGAAAATCATTCGGCATGTCGACCGACCGACTATTTGCACGTAACGCTATGTACTGTGTTGGTTTACTTATAACATTCAATAAGTGTATATAATTATGCATGTAAGAGGCTATTGTCGTGTCATAATAAATATCATTCTTTCTTCAAAATCAATGACATCTGGACTTTCTTAACCTAATAGAAAAATTTGTAAAAGTTTGATATATATTATTTTTTAATTTTTAAATAAAATACAGCAAATTTCACTAATAAAACACAATTATTGTTTGTAAAACCTGCATAAAATTTACAATAGAAATCCGCTTATATAACCATTTTTATTGGTAATATTTTGAACAATGTAACAACCTAGCTAGGTCTAAGATGGTTGGTTTTAAAAATTCAATTTTTATTCCGTTAAACAATTGGTTCAAACGACGAATGGGACAGTTTGTTCTTTTGAAGAGTTTTGTTCATTTTTCTGTATTAACACTTTAACGTATAAAAAAGTAAATATGAATTACAATACGTAGGTTCCATGTGTGATTGGGTAATCAGTGGCCAACAGTGGGAGACGACTGTGTTCCAAAAACACACAATCAGACCCAAGCTAATAAAAGAGTAACAGGAAAAAGTATTTGCAATAATTAATGTTTATTGAGAAGAACATTCATGTTTTAATCACAAAAATAATTGAATCAATTTGTAAATAGCAATAACATACACGCTAACACTGTATACTTATAAACTTTTTAAGTCAACACGTATAACAGATAATAATTTTGTCAACAATATATATATGTGAATGAAATTTTGCTATGATATGGTACAACAAAAGTCTATCTGATATGCATCTATTCTATTTAAACAATTTTACATAAACACCAAGGAAGGTAATAGTTACAAATACATATTTTGGTATCTTGGATGGCCATCATGTAATCTGATTTTTCGACTTGCAGTCACGCACGAGATTCGGGAGCATTGTTAAACGAATAGTTGAATTTAACTGTTTTAGTGCACAATTGACACACATCTCCGATGTAGCCTGAACTTACGTCATAACATCACTTGAATGCTATACTCTGTCGCAGCAAGTAATGTACATCAGACAAACAATACATTTTCTTCTAGTTTAAAATTACTATATGAGCATGCATACAGTGAATATCAAACTGTAATATTTCTGACTGGTCAACCGAAAATATCGCATTATACCATACTGACGTAACTGACGTCATTTAAATCATTGTGTACATTGTCCTTGATCATTTTGGCTATTATCAATTTTGCACACTTGAGTCACTTCAAACAGTTTTCATGCACAAACACAAATTCACTTTTAAATAAATATAACTTTGATTTTTGAAACAGTTCTACATAGACTATTATGTACCGTATTAACATAACTATAGTAAAATAATTTCAGTTTCACGAAAGAAACTTACCATTCAGTCTTCGTGTAGCACCATAATGATAACAAATCAGTACAAATTAGTGAAATTGGTCGAACAAATATTCTTTTACCAAAAACCACACAGGCCACGCGAAAAAAAACATGCAAGGGTAAATTCAACTAAGGTTTTAATTCACCATCCGTTAAAGTGTTACGGTTTTCCTATTCACGACAACAGTGAGTGTCCTTGTCGTCGGGACATGTTGAAGGATCTTGGAGCAGTTCAGACCTCGTGATCAGTTTTCGATCAAATGTTTGTAGAAAAAAACACTTAGTCGTCGAACTCGTTTGGTTTTCTTAGTTTATTTTTAATTACAGTGAAATTATAAAATAGGTGGTGGTGTTCAAATATTGTTTACTATTACTGTTTGCCATCTAATTAATGGAATATGTTCCATTACAGTGTATATATTGTAATACCTCACCAAGATATCAAACATTATATTTTGGAATTGTTGTCATTGCTCTTTTAACCCACCCATTTTTGATATAATACAGCAAGAATGCACCTAGGTAAAATTAATATTCCTTTATTTTATAAATTAGTTTTTGAAACATAGTGTCAAGTAATTCTTGCGACACGAACAGTCCAGTTTATGTAATAAAATAGATGTCACCGACTTATCTTTTGTACAAGTTTTTTTAATATGGTAAAAACCAAATAGAGAAAATCAATGAAAATGTTAAAATATAAATAAAGTAAACATTCAAACATCGCGAAAATACATAAACACACAATTAACACTTATTTGTATAGAAAATTTACGCTACCCACCGATTTGTACTATGCATTTTTTCTTTAGAACGTAAAATGTTATTTCGATTAATATGAAAAAATGCGCCGCATACATTGGGACTCAATCAATGCCAGTGGGTTTCAGAAATAACATAAATGGTGACGTTACGTATTTGGATAAACAAACTTAAATATAGTGAAAACACATGGTTGTAAAGTCAACGAAAGTGATGTTAATCATTCGAGACTTCTTCACATCGTCCTGCGACAATACAGACCTTGATTTTGGCGCGTAACGTCATGTAACGTCATTGCGTATAACGTGACGTCATTGACGTTACGTCATCATTTATAAATAAATTTGTAATGAGCGTTCATATCTTGATATTATATTATGGTCTTGGGAACATTTTGAACATCGTTAATCAATTAAAGATAATTTATGAGCGAAACATTAAGACGGTAAATGAATATTTATTAATAACTATTCACTGCGAGAGTTCTACACACAAAGTTCAGCCGATTAGGGCTGACCAAATTTTGAATGGGCTAAAACCTCGCAAGTAAGGGATGTTGGTATGGCGATTAACATCGGCCCGCTCCGCATAATACAAATCAGAACAGCTGAATATTATATATTTTACATAAGTTTGACACATGTTTATGTCTATGAGACGAAGTATACACTTTGACAAATGACGCATGCGCACTTAAACAATCCAGCAGCTTTAAAAATGGAATATTATGTGAATAAGTAAGAAATAACCGAAACCAAGTGAATGGGTGGTCAGAGAATGTTTAAGCTAACATATTTGAATTTTACTGCTAATTTTTGTACAATCATAACAAATAAGAGCAGGTAAATTAAGCACATGTATCTAAATGGAAAAATACACAGGGAATATGGGTATACTATTATTATTGTTTTCCTTATTGAATATGCTTTAAACTATTTTTATAAATAATATTAACGGTCGTATATTGCTACGTATACATGTACCATAGGGAATCCACAGTCCGGCTTTTTATTTCATGCTTATCGGTGGTTGACGTCGGAATAACGGTTGATTATTCCCCGATAATTTCACAGTTCATAATTTCACAGTTCATTATTTCACGCAAACGGACTATTTTTTTAAAAACAAATTCCCCCGCCGCCAAAAATAAAATAATAAGCATTTTCACTTGCTCTCTTAATCTTCAACAAATAATAGAACATTATATGTACATAAATGTAAAACAAATGGACGAAATTGCAGAAGAACTATTTCATTGCAACTATTTGATTGCAACTCGACGTCACGCAAAACATTTCAGGTATATAGTGGATTATTTCCACCATTTAAGCAATTTGAAGCATGAAATAAATAGAATATTAGTATTTTACCGTGTATTATCGTTTGATAATTCACCTCGTGAACAGCTGACGCCACTCGTGAGTGAAAATATTACACCAGCTGCTCACTCGGTGAATTATCAGCCGATCATACGCGGAAAAATTCAAATATCCTCTATATTAATTTTGAATTTGTGCAGTAACCGCCTTTGTTATTACTTTTCGCACTCATGCTTAATACAATACACTATATAAGGAAGAATATATGTCTCCGTAGCTCAGTGGTTAGTACTCTTGCCGTCTAACCTGGCGACCCAGTTTCAAATCCAAATGGAGGCACACATGCATATGCCTACCATATTTCAGCATCAAGCTGATTGACATATAAAGGCTATATGCTGCTTCACTAAACGATAATGTCCCCGTGGAAGCATTGTCCATAAGTTTTGTTTAGTTATATGAAACTGTCGTTCCATGATAATGAATATCAATGAAATTAACATTCTCCTCATTGTAAGTCCACAATTAAACTGTACATATAAATGTCAATGTGAAGGTGAAAATGAGGTCCCAATATAACATTCATGCAAGTGCGAAATCTTTGTAGCAAGTCACATTGATGTTAAACGAAATGGTCAATTTGGTATAACCAAGAATATGACCCTTCAAAAAGTTTGAGTCCTAAAGTAGGTCAAAGTGTAGGTCAAAATGAGGACATGTGTGTTCTAAAACAACATTCATGAAAGTATGAAAGCTATACAGCAAGCCACATTGGTGTAAGAAAAAATGGCGTTTTGTTAAACCTCGTTCCGTTCGGAAAAAACAACGGACAGGTCAATTACTATATGCCAGCCGATCTATCAATTCGGGGCAGAATTACAAAAGAAAATGGTTACATCTTTCATTTGAATAAATCTTGTATCATGTGCGTCGTCCGTGTCGATATTTAATTTCTCTCTTAGTGTGGTGAATCACGTGACTAAATGAATACGTTTACAATCTAAACAAGTGCGATTTTGTCCGCTAATGGTCAGTTATTTTCTTGATTACGAAGCCGGTCTACTTTAAGCACATTTACCGGGCTTGTTTTGTTTATGTGACAAAAAGAATCGTACATAAGTGTATTTCCAATATAAATTAGAAATAATGACCGAAAATTTAGGAAAGTCAACGTCGCAATGTGTTGGACATTCAATATTATCTGTAACGTTCATGTTGGTGGTGTTATATATGAATAAGATAGAACGCCGGGTTTTGCCATACTAGCTTACAGCAATCAGTAATATGAACTAAGGCACCGCCTAAATGGGTATTTGATAACTATTGGATAACCGCTAGTCGGCTATATTTGTGCATACGGGCACCATTTGCTATGCATTAGTCATGGGAGATAACAAATGTACCGTATGCAAGCATTGTAAATTGTTATCTTCATACAAATGTACAGTACACAAGTCAATGCATTCAAATTGTCATAATTTGATTCAAAATTGATTAAATCAACGTCGTACCTATACTGTTACTGTAGTGTTGTAGGCCTACTATTAAGGGTTTTTATTTTGTCCAGGAATATGGATCATTTCCAGCTTCCCATGCCTACCTGATGTGACCATTTTTGTCTTTCGTCGATATCCGCTTGGAAAATCGAAGATATTGCATAAGCGACACCGCATGACATTTGATTGGGTCTAGGTTTTATATTCACAAGATCCACAACAAATATCACACAATTGTGCTTCGCAGCTTGCATACTGTGTAGACTTTCGGATACCCTGCTCATCAGGAACATGATTTCGCGACTGCCTTATAAAATTTCGATCAAAGCAAATTTACAACAACATTGAAGTGCTCAACTTCGATGACGATTATTCCGGAATCCATCCATATAAATCAATATGTGATAGAACTTCTTCGTTTGGTTACTTAACGTCTAAAGTTTGCTAAAGTAAACAGCATCACACGATGTTTTTGTTTTGTAAAACGGAACGGTCTTAACGGAGTTTTTACTTCCCTTTGTTGGTTCAATATTTTTGTTTCATTTCATAGAATATTTTAAGGTATATGAATACAAAAGAAAACGTTTGGGCTCAACCGTTTCGAGATTTGTTTTCTTATTTTCCAAGACTACTCACCTCGGAAAACTGCCTGAAATTTTTGACCGGAAATAACTTTTTCTGAAAGCATTAGTACCTGCAGAGGCTCGACGAATATACACACGTGCATCTGTTACTGGTGGGGGTATTTACAATAGCCAGCACTTTGCTATAATGTTTGTGCAATTTTGTAAAAGCTTAAAACAACAATTTATCAGATAATATCGTATTTAGCCTTTTAAGACAAAACATCCCTTATAATAAGTTTGGTTTGTTAGAGCTCTGCATGTTGTATTGATAAAATGGCTACAAAAACACAACCATATTGAGTCCCATTGGATTGATGCTTTCAATGACGAATCTTTTGGCCAAAATGGAATAGTAACAAACGTGGGAGTACCCAAAGGATCTATCCGTTGAATTTATTTGTCATACGATGAAAACCAAAGGTGATGGAGTTTGTAAATGCGACTTAGGGAACATTAACCGGAAGTTTGCTTCACCCCAGTCGACGCAATGTCACGGGTGGTAATCACGTGACTTCGTCTTGTATGAAGCACGTATAATGGCGGACATTCAGCCTCGGTAAGTACCTATTTTTCTTGGTGTTATATGTCTTCCATCCTCTATATCGAAACTTCACATAGCCTATCATATGCGCATTGCTTTTTTACTAACGTTACAAGTTAGTTTGGTCTCCTAAGTTGAACAGATTATGAGAACACTCGTTGAATTTGGTCCGGAGTTTCATCGCAAGACACGTAAGTTGCACGTCAAGTGTAAATAGTTGACCAATTATGGAAAATAAAGGTTTTTGTGACAAGAAAGGTAAAAAATCATAACTGTTGTTTGATTATATCACGAAAGAACCATGTACCGATTTTTTGCAAGGATTTTTCGGCCGTATATTTACATTTTACGAAAGTAGTATGATACACGTTCGATTTTGTAAAGTAAATCACACGAACAAATATCGCCATGTTTCAGATCGTTCAGTTTCTTTGTTTTTAACATCTTATAGTTTTAACATATACCAAGTTACCAACCCATAATTTTATCTATGTATGTACTACGTTTACAAAGTTTGATTTAAATGAATTTCAGTCACACTGTGAACAACAAACATCAACCATACAGAAAGAGCATTGAATTCAATGCATGTATGTTTACGTAATCAAATGATATGTTTGACTGATACTGTTGATTTATACGTGTCCATGCCTGATGCTCGATAGTATGCATATTACGATCATTATATGCATATCTACAACATTAATGCATATCACGTGAAGCACACTAGTCCATTTGTAAGATAGCTTGTTTCCATTACTTTTACCAGAGATTCTTTATTTTAACAAGTCCTGCTTCAAAACAGCCATAACAAAAACTGCACAAATCAAGTACATGGTCAACATACATGTACCGACCAATGTAAATGTTACATGTCAGTTTCATACATACTGTACTTACTTTTTCAGATAATGACGAAGGCAAAGTCACGCCTCACCATACAGAGGCCAAAAAACATCTATAGGAAAATTAAGTCGTCAACTATATTAGAAAATAACAACTCTGTCAAAAGACCTTTAAGTAAAACACCACTGAAATCGCCATACAAGTCTACTAGCAGCTTCAAATCACCACCAGCTACATGTATAAAAAAAAGAAAGGTCGGATCATCCCGTTGTCTTTTCCGAGACATAACCAATATAGAAACAAACAGAAATGACCAGTCACCATCGATTGATTCTGATGATATATTATTTGCTACACCACTATCATACGAGGAATGCGTTTCATTTGCTAACCAACCAAATGAATCGGCAGAAGAAAGAACTGAGGAGAAGACACAAGTGTTGGATGAATTGAAAGCTCTTTTGCCGGAGGTGATTGCTATATTAGCAAGCAATGGAGACATTGATAGGTCGATTCTATCATTCTTCCAGCAGGTCAAGGACGATAGATTTCCATTGAATAACATGTCGTTTCAATTGTGGCTGGAAGTCGTCAGGTGGTTTGACAACAAATCTACAACAAACATGAGATACTCTGATGAAACCAAACTGTTCTGGAAGCTTGGATGGAGGATGTTCGGAGAGCGCTTTCTTCATTTCATGGGAGGTTTTAAAAGCCATGGGAATGTGATTCAGAAGCATGATGTACTCGGTTTGTTTCAACCACAATTGTCTGAAGTGAACTTTGCTGTACCAAATGTCAATGTTCTAAGAACTTTTAATGTCTCAAACATCGCTGGAGAAAGAAGACCTGGTATTTACCGTGACATGATGAGTGTTTTAAGTTCATTTCTTGAGCATCAATCATCCTGCTTAACATTTGATGGGAAGAAATTAAAAATGGGACTTACAGATAGTTCAGGTGATGTTGATCTCCTCGGACATGAGACGGGATACACACTTGCAGCGAAAAAGGAGAAGCTAACCAGACATATTCAAGAAGTGACTGAATTTCAAGGACGAATAAATACCGTCGAAGCAGATGTAACGTCAATGCAAGATCCTGCACTAGAAGGGCTAAGACTTGAGTTAAAAGCACTGCTTACAGAAACAGTGAAACGCATCTCTGCTGATATATTCTCTATCCGAGACATACGCAAAAAGAAGGAATACTGCAAATTAAAGCTGATCGAAAGGGGCGGGGACAGCAACTGGAGGAAAGGAAGATACGTGTACGCAATTAGCGCTATAATTGCTTTTCTTCATGATATTGATGAATATCTTAAAAAGGCGTATGACGTTATTGAAGTGATAGGAAACACAATAGCTGCTATCAACAATCGCCTGTATACAACGGAGGGAACATTGAATGTATTGTGTCATCAATCCTATGTAAGCATAGAGCTTCAAAAAGAAGAAACCCCGAACCAACTTCCGAATACTAGACACCTCTTACAAAGATCCCAAGAATGGTTTGAATTGCGAAGTACGGCGAAAGTGACAGGAAGTACTTTGTATACAGCTCTCGGTGGCGAAGGACTTAAACGTCAGCAGGACCATTTTGACAAAGTTATATGTGGTGTACCCGAGAAGGAACCGAAACCGGAGCAGAAAAAAATGATGGAGCACGGTGTTTTAAATGAAATGAATGCGGTAGCGACTGTGGTTGGGAAAGTTTTACCCGTCTTTGAACCCGAATTGAAATTTTACGAGGAAGGTTGTTCTACTGTCTCAACCGAAACAATAGATTCGTTTATGGTTGTGTCTCCTGATGGAAGTCTACGTGAAAACAATTGCTTCGAAACCACGCGAGTTGCTATAGAGATCAAATGCCCGTACTTCAACATACACACACGATTCCCTCCAAGGTACTTACTACAATGTCTTTCAGAAATAGAGGTTCTCGATGTACCGTATCTTCTTTATATCAGCTGGACAATAGAGGAAACGACTGTCTTTAGAGTAAATAGGGATCGAGAACTCTTTCAGGGAGCAATCAAATTAGCTTACGAAATGTATGGAAAAGTTAATGTGAAAAAACCCACCAAATATAGTAGTGAACAAAAGGCTATCAAGATGAAAATAGAAGAAAAGTGTAAAGAAGTGCGTATGATAGGTAGATTCAAATCATTGGCTCATTCCGACAACGAACGGATAAATGACAATAACACTTCAATGGCTTCAACAGAATACCTCACATCATTGAATGACACCCTTGATGATATCAGAGGATTAACAGAAGCACACTACGAGATCAACCGAGAAAGAGCATCTGAAGCAGTTGTCTTCTTGGTGAGTGATCTTGACAGAAGCTGGGATAAGGAACGTGTAAAATGGTCGCCTGTTTCGTGGTTTCCGAAGGGTTACAGTTTAACTACGTCCACTATGCGAGAGATTGCCGAGGATGTCCATACTCGTTCACACGAAAGCGGAATTCATATCCCATGCTCATCATTCGACGGGCAATGGCACGGAATCGTTGTACGTTCGAATACAGGTGAGCCATTAACTATTCTACAATTACAAAAGGATGTGTGGAATACAGTTATCCGTATGTCCAAAAGTGAAATTGTTTCAGAGATAAAGAAACTAAACAGAAGCCCTACCTGGGAAACAAAGATAGTCGTTGAAAACAGAGACAAGAATAGCTACTTACCTGAAAATCATGTAATTGTGGCATCGTACGGGAAAGTGTATCCACAATTTAGAAGAAAAGAAACGTCGTTACAAACTGATGCCACTAAAGACAACTCTACTGGTGTCAACATAGAACGACAACAAACACTGGCTCACTCAATTCCTCCGCATGTTGTAGACACCAGTGATTCATCTGTTGACGTGTTAAGAATGACTGCAGTAGACGAAAATGAAGAATTGGAGGCGTTTCTGTCAAACGTTAATGAAAACAACTGGGCTGATGAGCTACTAGATGACCAATATGATCCAGTAGACGAACCAAATGAAGTCATTCCAGATAATCAAAGTGAAAGCCAACAATTGCGTACTCAACAGTCTGGTCATGTAACTGAAACGTTCACTCAGACTCAGAATCAAAATCAGAAGAATTCTAGAGAAATATCATTCTTCAACGAACAAGACTATTCTTGCATTCTGTCAATGTTTAAGACTACAAAGGACAGTAACAAAAAACACAAGTGGGACAATGTAGCAATATCTGAACTGTCTGAAAAATTTCAGTCACCGGATGCTCTGAAAACATTGTTAGACATTGAACTCAGAATTGTAGTAAGATACTTGAAAAAGACAAAGGGTATATCACTGAAAGAATCCGTCTCAAAACAAGCCAAGATATTAGAACTTTGTAGAATAATTGGACTTGAAAGTCCACCACCCAATGATGGCAATAATCGACGTTCAGTTAAGCGTCGAATCGATACATTATCAGACCTCGCATCAAGAACTATTTCGAGAACGCACTCGAAGCACGACCTCAGTGTTTGGTACTCGGAATACGTATGGCCAGAACGATACAATCAGTGGAATAGCGAAACTGGTGATATTACAATCAATGGAGAGTCCCAACAGTGGTTTTACAAGCCAGAGTATAGTATTGCTAGGAATCAGTATGAAGTTCGCTGTATAGACGCTACTCATCTCTTAACTCGATCAAGACAAAAGAGTTGTAGAGGAGGACTTGACGGGTTTTCCAACGAGCCTTGGCGAACAGTGGCAATCACTAGGAAAACGTTGCTAACAAAAATCATGGTTGATGAGGTGACAGACCCTATGTCCGTTCAGATGGCGAAAACACACTTTTCAGAACAAGTAGAATGTATGATGCGTACGCTGAATTTTGAAGACTGTGCTCAACTGTGTAGAGACATTAGAAATTGGTGGAATTCCGAGGATACACCTGGAATCTCGGCTAACGAACGACTTGGATTACGACAGAGTCTCCGAAAACGCTTACTGAGTTGTGCAAACTTTTCGAGGTTTCCACCCGCTACAGTTTCAATGAATGGTTGGCCATTGCAACTATGGGAGGCGTTGCTAGCAAACATAGATGCAAAAGCTTTTTTGTATGGACTGAGTCATAGGGGAACCTACAACGTGCGCTCTTTCAGTAGTATGATGGGCGAAACCTTTTTTTCTGAACTGGTACTGCATGATAAAGGGGGAAAAGGTGCTGTAACATCGGAAGAATTTGGAAGATTCATTGGTAACACTATAGAAAAGGTTCAAGCTCGACTAGACCCTAAGAGGTAAGAAGATATATCAACATATTCAATGCATGATTTATTTTTTGTTAATTTTTAAACCAAGTTCTTTTAACTTATCTCAAATACTCTTTCACCTCATTTGTGATTGTACTAATAGCACAGCGTATAGCCAATTCACAGGATGAATTATTTGGGTACTTTGAAGTTCAGATTGTTTCGCTTACTCCTTTAAAGTCACATGCAGCTTGTGATTACTGTATGGAGCATAAGTTACTAGGCGATTGTAAGTGTATGACTTGTTGCCTAGATTTCGTTTATAAGCCATCGTCTAGACCTCCAGCACACCATGCCACAATTCAGTGAAAATAATATAAAATTTGAGATACAAATGTTTGTGTGTTGTGTGTTGTAAAGGTTAACACATTTAATATATTTCGTGGAAAATTACACAAGTTGTATGTACATTGTCAGACGAGCTGATGATCCACACTCATTAGTAGATATTGCTTTTTATTTACTTATTTCAGGACTTTTGCATATCGCACAAGTAGAACACGAGTTTATGATTTGGTAGAAGACTGTGAAAGTTTGCCTGACAACGACACTGCGTTTTGTAGAGTATGTGCTGAAGGGTGTGCAGTATTACCAAGGAACATAACTCCTGCGTAAGCCAGTTTATCATCTGTTAGAATATAATCGACACTATGAGCCTATAAATACTACTTCGAGGTTGCCATTAGTCGTCACAGAAGTGTTCTTATAATACGTGACGTAAAGTGATGTCGCTACATACCTATGGCTGATCCCATTGCAACTGTTTAACGTCTAAGTCAGGTTGAAAAAAAACAGCTAGTTCATTCTTCACCAATAAGTAATGACTTATTATGCTCCCACTACTACATATCATATTAAATTGATTAAAATAAAGCTCAAGTTTATACAAAATACTTTGGTGCAGCAGTTCAACAAACCACTACATTATATTGAGTCAACATAATCATCTTTGTGTTGTTTTTCAGCGATCACTCTTTCGATATGGTGCAGAGAAAGAGATTGAAAGGACGAACCAAGCCGGAGACAGTCTCAACATCAAGGACGGCTGTCCAGCGAGGTGCACTTGGGGTCCGATGGGAGCGGGCACGCCGAAATGAGTCGAAGATGCTTCTGTCTGATAAAATGGGTATTTAATGTGTATACCAAAGATATGAATATAACATACAAATGATACACCGTCTAAATTATTAATGTAAGATTTACAGTGTTTTATTTTGGTTTTTGAAATAGTGAGTCCTTTCCATATGATTTTCAAAAAATCAACTAGTCACATGGTGTAAAAGCTATTTCAAAAGTATAATGAGTTCTAATCAAATTTAAATAAACCAATGACTCGATGCTCGCACTAAAATGAAACACTGTATGTGAATAAGAAACAAAGTATTTCACAAAACTGTTTATTATAGAAATTATTATCATTATCACAGAAATATAATCACAAAGTTAATCAAGTATAAATCACAGAATAATGGAACAAAAACATTTATCAACAAGCTATGTCATTGTACGAGTTTTTTTCCTGAGCAATGACCATGGTACCACAGTAAATACCCTATTGCCAGCATAATAACAAATTACATTAACATACAATATATTGCTAGTATTGTCAAATTACACTTGACCATAAATTTTCGTAACCGAAGTATTGCACTTGTCTATATATGTTGTACAATGATAGTAAGTATGTGTAACAAGTTCCTTCGCAAAAACATTGAATGAACAACGACATATTAGACAAACTATCAAAATCATTGTAACTCCTAACTAAACAAGCATACAGCTAGTATGTCACATGCATGCCTTTGCCTAGTAATACAAAGGATGCAAATGTGGTACTCAACTACACATGGGACAAGCTTACAGAGACATGGACTAGGACAACAGAAAATCGGGCTGACAGACCGAAGAGCCGCTCAGGCGCATGTTTACAGGATTGGTCAAGTCCACTAAAATATGATTGAGTACTACAAACGACTTGACGTTTTCATCAATATTGTAAGCATACAAAAATACATACAATATGCTTGACATTTAGCACATAAGGTAAATAAAATCAAACAAAAGATAATATCTAAGATACTTTGAGACCCATTCTTTACATGAACAAACGTTTTGACTGATAACTTATCTTATCGAAAAGAAAGTACACCAACCGGGGAAAATTAAAACAAACTTGTGACATGCAAACATACTACAGTTAGCAAATGGTGTGATTCAACGTTATTTATTCGAAATATGGAACAGTCATATATTGTTCATATAAAGAAAAGTCAACAAGTCTTAGAAAGGTCTCCCTTTTCGAAAATAAATCATTTTTCTAATGGCTACAGATCACAATACTTATAACTGAGTAAACACTGACTCAATAACTATCATCGTTATCCTGAGATTCTTTTCCAGATGAGATCATTTAACAAAAAATAAAAACAAGACAAAAAATAAAGATATACAAAAATGTGTTAATGATTACATGTATTGGAACAGTGCTCTACCTTTTGTTGATTGTTCATAGAGATATTTAGTTCTTTCATGATACGACATATGATGAACAAGCACAGAACTTGTTTTCCGAGGAGCATGTATGCAATATTTAATCGGTTACAATGTAAGTACTAAACCATCATGTCATTTTTAGTATACGTCTATAACATTAAAATAAAATGGTGAAGAAATTAATACGAACATTTTAACAACTACCATCGGGAATGACCAATTTATTCCCCCAAAATACCCATCCTTATATTTCCTAACGTACCGTTCTTACGTTATGTAAATGGAACACATATGTACATACAACCGCTCAAACACCCAAAACATGTCAACAGTAGATTGAGCAAATTATGACTGGATAAAGGTGATTGGGTGAGGAGGCTAGATAAACATATATCACATGAATTTCCTTGTATCTGGGTTAGTATAGCGAGTACGTATTATCCTATACGTAACATGTTTGATATAAGGTAAACTACATTGGCGTATTTTTTCAATAATTTGATGCGTATTTTCCGTTTTTAGTGTCATATGATATAGAGAATCGTTGTCAATTGATATATTTATATTAAACTCGTTCAGGAAATTCCCAAAACTCGTTTAATATAAATTTATATAAATTGACAATTCGTGATAGATCCCATATATAGTTAACGGGGAATGCTTAAGAATTGCATCATAAAGAAACCTATACTAATAAGTAAGAAAAGACAAGGTGGCCAAAATGATAGGTAAGTTATGGAGCTCTGTATACATCCTGTCATTAACAACAGTTGACGATACTGTGTAAAACATTTCTACAAGGTTGTAAAGGTAATTTTCTATAGGTTAGAAACCACTAAATAAATTTGCTCTATAGCTCAATGTAAAGTGCCCATAGTAGGCCCCAATTATGAACTTTTTTAGTATATGGCCACCTGGACCACGTATATCATTGTAAAGAGGGGTATTTAAGCTTCAAATAATGCAATAAAAAAGGGGGGTCATGCATCTTCTAAGAAAGATTTTGTCCTTCAAACATGGTCTATCCGTTTTTACGCATGTCCGGATTTATAAGTTCTTGGTTTTACCCTAGTCTACTTTCACTTTGGTATCAAGAACAAAATAGCGGAATAATACAAATATTACAGTTTAACTACACAACATGCATATATACCAACCATTTAAACTCAATTTCATCATTCAACTCTACGTTTGTAAAGAAATATCACCATTTACAGGCAAACCAAAGTGTTTTAAGGACTACTTGAGTGGTTCTTTACCTAATAGTATATGCAATCTCAAATCAAAAATAAAATACTCCACACTTAACAGTAAAATAGTAACACATTTTTGAACTTCTTCAACTTAAAAATAACAACAACTTCGGGCAACAATATAACGGAAACTTAAATATCGCTACACCTCCTCTGATGCTGTGTCAGGTTAGGCTGATGGGTGAATGCTTTTCCACACCTACATACATGGTTCTTCTCCCCCCTGTGCATAGCCAGGTGATCCTGATACTGTGACAGGCGTCTTATTTCAAGGCCACATACGTCGCACTTGTATGCCGCCGCTTCATGCATTTTCATATGTACCCTGACATCGGCCTCCACAGCAAACTTACGTCCACACTGGTCACAAGAAAATTCCTTGGCTAACCCATGTTTGGAACACCTAAAAGATAAAACATTTCAAATGTAAAGTAGTTAATAAGGTGGTTAGGATATAGTCTCTTTAAGTCAATTTTAACGCCGATATGGACTGGTTAAAGGGTTAAGAAACCTATATTACGATGACTGGACAAAACAGAACAAGAACACTATCATCTTCATGAAAGTCTTAATTATCCATATGTTCCATTTTTAACGCATTATTAAATAATGTCTTTTTCCAGGCAATTAATATTTCCCATTGCACAAGAAAAAAAGTATCAAAAATTATATCGTAGTCTATGTTCAAAATATACAAGACAAAAATTGCAAAAAAAACCGGACAATATTCTAATACCATAGAGCCTCAAAAGCAGCACGAACGTTTAGATGATATCAGGCTAACCCGCAGGTTAAGTTTTGATGAAATATTGACTCGAATACAATCTTGTAGAGGTACTATTGGATTTCTAAACAATATGCCTGTCCATCTCTCTATCATGACTTAGCACAGTCATTATTTTACACTAGAAAATTAACTAACCTATGCCTTGTAATATTGGCCTTGCTGAAGTACAGCTTACCACAGCAACTGTATGGTGCCTTCCCTGTATGGCCTCTCTCATGACTTGACAATCCAGATCTGCTTTTATAATTCTTCCCACAGTGAGAGCAAATGAGCGTCTGTTCCATTCTGAAAAAGGTTAATTGAAATGATTCAATGCTCATCAAACATTTATTAAACATATTATATGATTTATTAGGCCACGGCATATTTGATGTCGATCTCACTTATCGTACATGTATTTATAAAAAAAACAAGTATTAAGCTGTCATGAAAATAGTCGTACCAGTATGCTAAGCGTAATGTGAATCACGAGATAGTTATAGTAAGGCCTAAGCATCAAATATGATCGGAACGGTCCGTACTGTATGACATTTATTCTTGCTAGGTCAAATGATATATTAAATCGAAAGTAACTACATGTATAGAGTCAACTTAGTTAAAGTATACTCATCAAAACACGATGACGTAATAATGTAGTTGATCCGCTGGCCCAGTGATGCATTTAAAAACAATTGGATTCATGCGGTCACAGCCGGAAAACTTGTTTGACAAAAGTTGAGTATGGGGACGCCTATGTTTGTGACATATTTTCTAATTTCTTATCTAACGGTGTTGATCCTAGATCTACCTTAACTACCGTATGTTAAAAATAATGTTAGACGATAAACACTTTAAAACGAATACTACAACAAATAAAGTGTGATAATGCAACATATTTACGTTTAAACTGGGGCCGCTATTTCTAATTGACGTGTGACGTAAACGGTGCGATATACAACATGTAGTTACGTTAAAATTACTATATTTAAAAAATAAGTATTGTATATTTGCGAATAAACTTTTAATGCAATCGATGTTTACATTGGTGAGTCTACTCACACTAACATGTTTTGCATTGAAATGTAGTATCGAAACCAGCATCTTTAATATACACGAAGAAGATTAATAGCATTATAAAAGTAAGTACTGATTAAACGGGTCCGTAGCCACATTGATGCACACCCGGTAAAATTGGAAGAATTATCAAAATATATAAGGAAAAAATAGACCATATAAACAATGTGTCTCGGTGAATTTGGCCTATAGATACTGCCCTGGAACATGTTTTTTAGAAATGTTCTCAGTATATTCATTGAAGGCAATTAAATATCTGCGACGAAAGAAAAAGCCTACATTCCCCGAAACTTATTGTACATAACGACAATCCTATCGTTGAAGAAAAACATTTTCGAACGGAAATCGACCGTAACGTTGTGTGGTAATTTTCTCGCACAAAAGTCGGACTTCGTATAACCCACATATGGCAGTTTAATGCGTCTTTTATACATGGCAGTTTAAAGACTGTTTGATGTTAATATCAAAACGGCTCTTCAGCTTGGTTTAAAGTAAGTTATACATCGTCTGTACCATGAATCGCCAAGGTTAGTCCAGATTAACTAGCGTTTGAGTAGGTTTCTTGGATGTTGTATCAGTGGTTGGATGTATGGTGTTTCTTAAATCGCCGTAATCTAAATTAAAAGTACACTGATGCCTGTAAATAATGCTTGTTTGGAAAGCATATTTAGGCTTGTTCGATGGTATATTGGGGTGGTTTCAACAAACTCTTGACGATCTGAAACATGGCGATATTTGTTCGTGTGATTTACTTTACAAAATCGAACGTGTATCATACTACTTTCGTAAAATGTAAATATACGGCCGAAAAATCCTTGCAAAAAATCGGTACATGGTTCTTTCGTGATATAATCAAACAACAGTTATGATTTTTTACCTTTCTTGTCACAAAAACCTTTATTTTCCATAATTGGTCAACTATTTACACTTGACGTGCAACTTACGTGTCTTGCGATGAAACTCCGGACCAAATTCAACGAGTGTTCTCATAATCTGTTCAACTTAGGAGACCAAACTAACTTGTAACGTTAGTAAAAAAGCAATGCGCATATGATAGGCTATGTGAAGTTTCGATATAGAGGATGGAAAACATATAACACCAAGAAAAATAGGTACTTACCGAGGCTGAATGTCCGCCATTATACGTGCTTCATACAAGACGAAGTCACGTGATTACCACCCGTGAATGTTGTAGCTTAAAGACAGTTAAGTTTTAATATTACATGGTCTTCTATTTTAGAAAAGGACATACGAGATAAATCGGTGTTTGTTCAGTCTGGCATGTCCGTGGCGGTTTCCATGACAAGTCACTGTATCTTGTATTTCTCTACGTAAAATCCATCGGTTCGTGTTATTTGAAAAAAGCAAAACGTTGTATTTTAGTTATATTACTCGTTATACTTCATAAAGACGTCGCGTCACAAGTTGGAGCTATTTTTATTTTCGCGTTATTTATTTGCCAAATGGTGCAAAAGTAATAAGGCTTGTTAATTTATATAATATGTTATATATCAATCGATTGACGAAAATGTGCACATTCGATCTGAATGTATAGCTTTTAGTTTTATTAGTAATAACCAGAATACTGTAAAGATGTAGAGATGTAACATCCAAGCTCAAGTGGCTTGGGAAAAAATGAGTGGAGAGCAAAAAGAATTTTTTGCGCAAACTGATCGTTAAACGTTAAAAGTAGATGCCATTAACGTAAAAGAATGTGTCGTAATCAGAAAGTCAAACATTGAATCTGTGTTGCGGAAACAGTTGTATAGAGATTTAAAAATTGCGGAAAAATATTATACTGATAAAAATTGTTTTACAGCGGTTATTTTTTATTATTTCCCTTTGAAATTTCTTATAAAAAATACATTTTTCATCAATAATTAAATTCAGTATTCATTTTTGATTTTTTATTCAAGAGGTCAAAAATAATTTTAAATTTTCTTTGTCGACATAAAAAGTCCCACCCTGTGCTTAAAACTAAAAACTGAATTGAACATGAAATTCGATTTGATCGAACGTGAAAATTTCTGTAAAACATTATTCGTCACTGAAATGATAAAATACGTCTTTTCCACGCTGTTGAACAGTATATTGTTTATCAAAATCGTTCAATATACTGTGTAGTTATTAGTTGTTTTCAATGTCGACACAAAATGTCCCATCAGAAAAATTACGTACTAAGTAACGTCAAATATCAAAGTGCTCGTGTTGTTGCTTCGATAATTCAATGCAAAATTGAAGTCGATATTTTAAAGATTGGGCTAAAAATATTTTTTAAATAAATGAAAACAGTACTTTATTCATAATGTACATTATGGTTAGATTAATTATAAACGCGTGATAGATCCTCTTTGTTTCGTTTTACTTGTACATGGAAATGCTCATCTGTGTGTATCTAAACAGTCTACGAAGACCATTATGTTTTGATCCCCTTAGAGGAAAAATACAAAATACTTATAATTTATTCAAATATCTCCGTCACAACCGCGTAAACAACCATTCAACCCGATCGACTATTACAGGTGTGTCAGGATTAAATCCTATCATTATAAAACACTAAAATGATCAAAACTCTTACTGCACCTTTGTGAGTATGGTTTGCAAAAATTATATAACTCACTGTGAATTCAAATCCCATCAAACACCAATATTTTTTTCGCTTAAATCTTCCATCCGATTCCGGTTATTCGAGTGGGCAATTAAGCACATGTATCATTCATGGTTGAAAGCGTCATATAAAGCTAAATGTTTACCTAATGTTTAAAACGACATTTATACGAGGGGTGATCAATATATTCGAGGACTTTCCTTCTCAATTTTGAAATATTGGAACTAGAGTAATGAAATTACACAATGATGTAGATCAATCAATTATCTCGCGATTCGTCTAATTTTCTTTATAATAACGTCACTATTTATTTTATGACGTCACTTTTTGTAACCATGGTGAAGCGCGCACCGTCGAGCATTTCGGACGTAACGGTATTTCTGAGAAACGACACGCTATGAAAATTAACGCAAAACTTGTAAATTACTCGAGATACCTCCAAAATGACTTGACTAAATTGTGCATGGATTATGTGCGCTCCCAATTAGCCATTTTCATATGATTCCGTTGTTTTTGTGATTGTAGGGTGTCTGCCAAACGGCTGAGTTGATAAAATAAGGATAAACAGCAAAAATAACACCGCGTTAGGGACATTTTCTGTTAAATTCTGCGAATTAAGACGCACAGATCTCAATCAAATGTAATGTGCAAACACGAAGACTAGTATAGGCTACAACACATAAAATCGTTCACTCCAAATCAAAAGGGTTATTTCGATATTGCGTCCTAAACATGAAAGGTCCTGTTTCAGTCTAAATTGAAATAATCTAATTGTAAAGTCAACCGCCCTTTTCCGAGTTTTGTTTCCAATAATGCATCGATAGTCTTTTTATTCCACCTCACATTCCAGAATCGGCTATTAACTACTTATTTCAGTAGTAAAAGATAACCAGTCTCGTACATGGAACCGTGTATCAGTCCAGAAAGGAGCTATGTGCTGCTCCGACGGTGACGCTTGGAATGACGTCGCGTGACGTCCAACTTGTATGAATCAAATAATTTTATTAGTGCATTCGGTCGGAGACATCTTACTCCGAATGATGTTAAATGGCTTTGATCCTTGCTGCCAATATGAAATTGCTAGATGAAAAGTTCTCGAATATATTGATCACCCATCGTATCCTATAACGTCGACCCTTCTTATTAATTTAAAACTAAAAATTTCAACAGTTATCAAAAAAACATAAAATAATATATTTCCATAACGAGTGGATTGAGTCACCAAATGCTTAAGCTTTAATAGTGTCTGATTAAGACAATCGGACACGACAAATACACGTTTTGAAATGATTATTTTGGTGTAGATCTATTTATTCGATGATATCCGAGTTGGTTAAGAAAAAAATTGAACATTATATTTATTTCGTTGCATGAGATTATATGCGTGTAAAACCAAAAAATTACGATATCGAATATTGTCATTTCCGTTCCGTCCGTTTCGTTGAACAATATTCGTTTCGGATTTTAATCGCACCGTTCCGTGGTTTTCGTTAAGTGGTTGTTGTCGAATAAAAGGCTCGAAGCAATTTATTATTTAAAAAAAATAAATATGTATTTTGATTATTATGGAGACATACATGTATTATGGCTCATTTTCTTCTTACATGTTAAAACGATTTGGTGTTCTATATTCGTTTATCACATAAATCACGATGTGGGAGTGTAATAAAGCACATTATATAAAAACGATATTACTCTACTTAGTAATATAATAACTATGCAAATAAGGCGGCTAATCACTATAATTGTGTATTCATACACGCTGTCAAACAAACATGGCCGACTGTGATTTATCGTCAGCGGATGAATCTACCTGTACATTTTCCATTATTCGTTTTGATTGAGTTAACACCCACTGTACATATGTCATTCATATTTAACTCTGCCTTGTGTATAGATTGTAAATTTGTCTTGTTTTTCATCCATGTTCATTAACTTGTTGTAATATTTACTACACGTTTGTTTAAATGTATTTTTCCATCCATTATTAATGTTACTATGTAAGTGTTTTATCCATGTTAATACTGTCATTTGTACCCGTCGTTAAAGACTTCTGCTAAATTTAATAATTTAATTTGTGTATATACCCCATGTATACTTGTCATAAAATCAAATTTGTAACATATTCCATCAACAACTGCTTTCCCCACCCGCTTATAAACAATTATTAGAATCTACATTACTTTTAACATAAAATGTTGTTGTTTTCTTGAAATATGTTCTCTCCTGTTGAAAATCCTTATTACATGTCACACCGCCTTTATCCATGTATATCATTTCTGTATATATTTAATGCACTTGTCATTACTATGGGCGTATTTGTTTCGCCTAAACACGGTTTGGTTTGAAACCGGTTTATCGAACTATCCGTTTATTTCTCAAAACTATTTTAAAACTAAAACCAGATAAGCTGTTTATTTGTCAAAAACTGAAACCTATATTACAAACTATTGGAACCACACCAGGAGGTGGTTTCGCAGGTTTGAACTATCCGAATATAGCTACACTTTTGAATAAAAAATGGCGGCAGAAAACGCATTGAAGCTGTCACTGCTGCTTTCTGCTCAAAACGATGCTAATGAGCAAATTGAACTTGAAGAATGGATTGGTGATTTGACAAAAAGAGGTGAATTACTTCTTGACTATTTACATTAGAAGATTTTAAATATATGTAGAATACTTATGTGATGTTGGAAGGTCCAATGCCTGATTCGTACTAGAACTACATCGAACCACCAAGTTTTCTTCAGACTGCAGTACATACATTGTCATTGATAAGATCTAAATTTTAAACTTTCAAATTGTAATTTATGTGGGTCAGATGGGTGCAATCCATAGACTGATATACAGATATAGGGGGTCCTTAGAGCAAGAGCAGAGCCTACTCGCAACCCAAACTGTACAGATATAAGATGGAGTGATTGGTATCTAGAGATGTGAGGGGCATGATTCCCCCCCCACAAAAAGTAACTGTGTCCTTGCTGGGCCGTATATTGTAAATGTAACTAAAGTGAATCCAGGGAAAAGCTGCAGCCCGGTGGGGGCTCGAACCCACGACCGCCGTAACACTAGACCGGCAGAGAATACCAAATTGTGAAGTCAGTGAATAGTTACACCGCTAATCAATGCATATGTTTTGTGACTATTGGGGTGCTTCTGTTGGGTTGTTATTGATTAGATAATATAAGTATACACCAATAACAAAATGTATGTGTTTTCAGGTGATCACATCCCAGTAGGGCCTATCTGCTCCCTTGTCCTAGAACGCTATCATAGACATTGTGGCAAGGATGTCCTGAAATCCTTCCTAGCTTCCAGCCAGCAAAGTGCGAAAGAACTTGAAAAAAGAATATACCCAGCAGACATTCCTGTGATCGTGCGAGAATACAGAGAAACCGTATTCGAACACGTTATAGGAGGCATATTATAATTGGACAATCCATCTGTCCGGAATTAGCGTCCACTCCATAACTTTGTCATTCCTTGGTGGATTTTCAAATAAGGCCAAAAAAAATGTTTGTTTAGGGCAACTCGACCCTACCTAGACCCCCCGACCCTAGAGTGTTTTTATTTCAAAAAAATAATCAAAAATGGAAAAAAATGCTTATTTTAGGTACTTTGACCAAAAAAAGACTACCCTTACTAACTTTTTTCAGACGGTTGCCTTAAACAAACAATTTTTCTTTATTTTGGCTTACTTGTTCACCATCATGAGAGAGACGATGTGTCATACACAAGGACCATGCATTGACATTGACCTAATTTTGAATTTAGACTTGTTCAAATGTGCCAAACATACAAGGTCAAACTTTTGGTCAAAGATACAAAAAATGGGGTATTCGTGTCCACTCCGTAACTTTGTCATTTGTTTGTTGATTTTGAAATATGAACTCGGCACAAATGTTCCCCATCGTGCATCATGCACACTACTCAGGTCTGTATCCCCAATGTCAAAGGCCGATTTGTTTGTTCTTCAATTAAAAGAAACTTCGGCCTAAAAAAAATTGTGTGGTTCAGGTGACATAGCTGAAAAAGTAAGGGCCGGTAGGTTGGAAAATATTTTTATTTTATTTCATTTTTGAGTCAGCAAAAATCAGGGCCTAAGCTAGGGTGAAATGGCCGAAATTATTGCCAAATGAGCAAATGAGTCCCTATGACCATTGGGGGAAAAATGAATTTTATTTTTTAAATAAAATCGTTAGAGTCGATCGGGTCACCTGAACCACACATATTTTTTTGTTTGGCCTTACAAAGGCTCTTGTTTAATGGGTTCTGGTAATACTGGTGAGCGATAAAGGACCATCATTACTATCTTGTACATGTACTGTTAATTTTCTACATTGAATAAAATTGAATAAAAAAACACATACGTTACTGTTATTACTTTAATAGGCCCACACAAGATAATAAAGTTATTCCTATTACAATAATAATATTCTTCAGAGCTCTGAACATTAATATGAATGAATTGAAAGTTTTAAAAGAGCTTGGTAAGTGCTGGATAGAGATTACTGCTGCCTACATTAACGCCCAGTTCAGGAAGTTCCTGAAGTCGTTCACTTCTTCATTGTCTTCCATGCCTTCTTCAATGTAGTCGGCAATATCCTTATCAACCTCCTTGCACAGCTGATGCAGAGCGCAACAGCTGAGAACCACATCAACAATACACGAGATGTCTTGCAAGTCAATGAATTTAAGTCTTCTGAACCGCCCTTTCAATCCCCAAAATGCACGCTCGATACACATCCTAGTGGAACTGTGCACGTAGTTGTACTTCCTTTGAGCCTTGCTCAAATTTCCATAGTCTCTGAAGGGGACCATCATCCACGGTTCAAGTCCATATGCGGCATCATCAAGCACATGTGTATTGTTTGGAAACACCTCCTGGCAGTTCTCAGTTATTCTTTCAACTAAAGGCGAGTTCTTTAGGACTCTTGAATCGTGGACCGATCCTGGCCAACCACAGTAAACATCGGTGAACTTTAAAGTGCTGTCACATACAGCTTGCAAAACTACTGAAGAGAACGACTTCATATTTATGTAGTTTTCAGGAAAGTTTGTTGGTGTGCGGATGGCTATGTAGCTTAGAAGCTTGTAACTGTAAAATACATGTGTTTGAATCGTCTTCATCTGCATTTAAAATATCGAACAGATCCATGTAAAATACATGATCAGCCATGTTTGTTTGCAAAACCTTTTGACAAACCTTCCGTTTGTTTCTGAACATCCAAACTGTACAAACTAGTTCAAGTTTTAATGTTTCAAGAACCAAACTTAAACCGAAAACTGAAACCAGATTTTTCCGAACAAATACGCCCTATGTAATCTGTGCTGAAAATAAAGGATATGTTCTGTTCTGTTCTGTTCTGGTTGGAGAATGCGAATCTGAAACTCTCGAGAATTTACAAAGGCACTTCAATTCAAATATAATTGAATAAATGCACACACTTCCTGCAAAAATGTTAATGCATTTTGAGTTTCAAAATATCATCTCTTTAAAATTCATTAATCTCATTCCTGAAATTCGAAGTAGCGATGACGTCAAAACATAAATATGATGTCACAATGAACGTGACGTTTCCCTTTTTTGGTACGAGTATGTTCCCCTGGGTAAACTAATTTCAAGACGGGATAGGGTCTACTAAAAAGGTCCGTGACGTTATTACCGTTCAAATATACCCGTCTGGGCTCATCTTCGTTTTCAACATTGAATTAAATGTAATTGAAATACAGTCACTGTGTTGCACTATGCTTAGATGCTCATTCATTCTTAACCGCATTACGCACCTCAATATTCTTCTCTCTTTAGGGTCTGCTATTTTTAGTTTTCTACATTTATTCTTAGCCGCATTACTCACGTCAGTCTTATTCTCTCTTAAGGGAAAGAGGGTCTACTATTTTTTGTTTGCTACATTTAAATGGCTTATTTTGTTTATGTTATGAAAAGAATCTAACATTCGTGTCTTTTAATATTAAATTTATTAAACTCGTTTGATAAAAAGTAATACAATACTCGACAGAGCCTCGTATTTAATCACTTTTATAAAACTCTTTTAAAAAAATTCAATATGAAGAGTAACTCATGTACGATCCTCTATTTATGTCATTAAATGGAATAGGTAGTAATACTATGCTGGATAAATGGAATGCCCGTTTAAGGTTGCCAATTTAAAAGTACGCTGACACATGTCAACACAAGAATGGCAGCTAAATAATAAAAACAACACATAGAAATATATGACGGAATTTGTTCGTCGATATATAAGAGTCAATAAAATACATTATAAAACATTATAATCTAATAAAGAAATAAAATTGCTTCGAACTGAATTCGATCATTTGTAACGTTATAAAAGTACGGGCATCGCCAATATACTGATGCCAAACGTTTAACGACCTAGGCTACAAACGACCATGATAGAAAAGGGATTATTTTAGCACACAAAGGTCTGGTCAAATAAGGTATGGGTAAAACAAGAGCGTTGATTGGTGCATACGCACAATTACCTATTCAGAAATGGAACATTCTGGTGGTTTTGACAGACATCTTTGAATTGACAATACAATATGTTAATCTCCTCCATTCAAATGCTTACGTTGCGTATCTGCATAAACAAAAGACACATTGTCATGACTTAACGATGCGTTCATTAGTTGATTTGCGTTTGAATTACATGATATTGTAGTTTACATGTTGTTTTGTAGACTGTGTGTTGGATTGAATTTTTAAGGAGGAACTTTGGTAAATTAACGTTATTTCCGTTTGCTTTGCTACATTGCATGTTGTTATTTAGTATGATGTTATATCACTATTTTGGGGAAAATGGGTTACTAACATCCTTATATATACTAAGCAAATTTATGTATAATTCTGATAAATGTACGAAATAATTATTTTAAAAAATGACATTGCTATTTAATTTTAAATACATCTAGGCTAGCAATTATTTCTATTTTAATTGGTCGGATATGGATATGCTTAAGCCATTTTTTAGATTCGATTTTCAATGATGAAAAAATGACCACTTTCGCACTAAACGTCGCGCTGTCAAAAAAATAAACAAACATGGCCGACCGCGATTTTTTTCGTCAGCGGTAGAGGTCAGATCGATGGACGAGGCGAATCTAAAAATCTCAACGAGAATTAACAAAGGCATTTCAATTCAAATATAAGAAATAAACACAAACCTACATTTGATGATTGAACAAAGCTTAGGCTAACACTTCCTGCACAATTTTAACGCATTTTGAGTTTTCAAAATCGCATCTCTTAAAATTCATCCACCTCATCCAAGATATTCGAAGTAGTGATGAAGTCAAAACATAAACATGACGTTTCCCGTTTTTAGTACGAGTATGTTCCCCTTACCTAACTAATTTCAAGACTGGATAGAGCCTACTAAAAAGGTTCGTTACGTTAATATTACCGTTCAAATATATCCGTCTCGGCTCATTTTCGTTTTTAACATTGAATTACTAGTAAATGTAATTGAAATATAGTCACTGTGTTGCACTATGTTTAGAAGCTCATTTATTCTTAACAGCATTACTCACCTCAATATTCTTCTCTCTTAAGGGTCTGCTATTTTTAGTTTGCTACATTTAAATGGCTTATTTTGTTTATGTGATAAACAGAATCTTACATTCGTGTCTTTCCATATTAAATTTATAAAACTCGTTGGATTAAAGTGAGCCTCGTATTTTATCACTTTTATCCAACTCGTTTAATAAATTCAATATGAAAAGACACTCATGTAAGATCCTCTATGTATAAACACCATTCAATACTTTAATTTATCTCAAATTGATAAAAATTTAACATGAATAATACTGAACTCTTAAACCAGAAATTGGACGGAACGGGTTCACGGGTGATAACAAAGAGTATTACTGTACAAGAGCAATTTTTACAGACAAGGAATCAATGAGCAAAGAAAAGAGCAGAATTTAAATTATCAGTAATTATACTCCGTCATGCCCAATGACTCCATTCATAAAGTGTACATTATTTCTGTAAATGTACACTTTTGTGAGACATTTTTTCAGAAAATGATTGGTCAATTTAAGCTTCAAACTATTTCAGATTTGCATAACCACATACACAGTTAAATAAATGTCACTGCTGATTGCCTGAAGACTAAAAATTGTAAAAACACACGAGGTATTAACATGACTGTGCTACTGTAAACTAATCAAATTTGCAGCATTACATTTTAATTAGTGTCTTTTGTGAAACTTAATAATAATCTTCAAGCATTTATATATGAGCCTGACTTTATTAATTTAATAGAAAAATTATCGCATAACGTCGGTTATTAACACCTAAAATCTATTGCGTGACTAACGCAGTAAACTAAATCATTTAAAGTTTTGTGATTAAAACGTCTAATAAACGTGTTTTTTAACCACCGAAAAGAAGTTTAGTCGCTTTAAGATCCCATCAAAATTGGCAAGCTGTATACATAAACAGGCAGTAATGTTTGAGGTAACATTTCTGATTGGTCGACAGAACATACCGCACTATACCGTACCATCGGCACTAAATTTTTATTCTGATTCATATAACGTACAGCTTTGCTTTAACTATTTTAAAATGTTTTTCATACATGTAACATCTTTGCAAATAATTCTTAAGTTATTGGAACGACTTCCGGTGATGTAGCGCTGCGTGGAGGCAGAATAATACATCATGCACGTCCACCCCAGATCGATCAAACCACGTGACAAACAGCCAGTTGGTGACTTGGATTATGTTGTCTTCTTCGTAAAAAATAATTGAGAAATTTTATCCCGTCCCTGTTGATGATAAAAAATTATTAATCAATCAAAGTAGGACATAGAAAATCTGTTAAGTATACAAGTAAATAGTATTGGATGTCTTATACAATATAAGTATGGTAACACATAATGATAGTGTCAAAGGTGCTGGTGTTTCATACTTTAGATGTCATTTTATTATTAAAGTTCTTATCAGACTGATACATATTAAAATCACCATAACACTGCGCTCTTTATGAACCTATTTTCATGAAAATCGGAACTTGTCATGTTGACCAAACTAAAGGTGAAACAGCTTATTTTAACATAAGTATAGAGTATTTGTAATTTTTTCCTTGTTTTCCCAAGCTATCGATTTTGTCCTTACGACATTTTCATTCTAAGCCAGCGATATAGATCTAAATATATTGACTAATTTATACATGTTTAGTTTGAAACATATCTATTTTTGTAAGCTTAAACATCCCTTATTCTTATTTCTCAAGTAGTATGTACGTCAGTGCGAATGTACTTTGTATTGAGATGAAATAGACTGTGTATCATTGTTTAGTGCTGTCAAACGTCAACGTATTCAAAAACCCTTGATGAGTGATGACATGTGGAGTATTCAAAATATTGGTACAATACAAGTATAGTTTATAGATCATATATCAGTACATCTAGAAACGCAACCTTTTCATCCTTGATTTTTTACTCCCATTGTTCATACATTTTCTAATTCTATGTAATAATATTGTATAATCGCGTAGAAACTTTGCTATTGACCACATTTTATCGACCGGGTTACGTAACTCCCGTGCGTCAAGAAACTCACAAAACGGACGAATTTCACGTGCACCATTTACGCATGATAAAGTGTGGTGTAAGTCGCTTTGAATACTTTGTAAGGTTTGCAATTAGAAAGAAAAATAACAAAAAAAAATTCTAGGGTTCGGAATAAAAATGGGCGGAATCAGGCTCCTCGGATGCCTATAAAGGGGACGTCAAATGGGAGGTTTCACTTCGGCTACATTGTCATGAACCGACAATTATCATCTAAAGACACTATACTAGCACTTTGGTACCGTTTACAACCACCCTTGTGCATGTCATCCATGTGAAAGAACTCTCCGACAGGACCAGTAACTCCACATGTACCATCTCTAGACAAAGTTCATAACTGATGCATGCACTTCTAAACAACTTGTTGGACGTCAAAAGTATGTAATCAATCAATAATTAATCAACATTTGAACTTTTCACTTAGAACATCGATTCTGAAAAAGTATGATTATACCAATTTGTGTTTCGTTACTTTTTAGCCGCACTATACACACAAACAGTGTTCAATCCCTCAATAGCACTTTATAATAACAATGTTACAGTTACATTGTTCATGGAATAAAATATCATCAAGCAAATACAGTTTGGCTATCAATCATAAAAAGTTTGAAAACGTGTTGACAATAACCCCAGTGTTGCGTTTCTAGATGTACTCAGTATATATGAGGGAGCGATAGCGACTGCTACACTTAATTTGTTTATAATTGAAATATGTGATACATGACCGTCGTGAAGTTTACCCGCCCACTTTTGGCAACCTGTCTGGCCAAATGTATTTGTATGCAAACAATAACCTGTTCAATTTATGGAGTAATGAGAGTGAAATTAGACAAAAATAAAAAAATGCTTGTAAAAGGGTCGTTCAATAAATAATATGTTTAGACACAAATTAAGAAATAAGTTGAATTCTGGAAATATTTTGACTATTCTGGATCCTTTAACCGTTCTGCATTTTTTCAACACAATGTCAATAAAATTTAATCACTGGATTGGTGTTTCTGTTGTCTATTATATGGTTTAGTAATATACTCTGTCACTGTTTCAGAATAACTGTCCACTTAATTTTTATTTTGAGAAATAATCTTATAATAATAAAAAACTATATTTAAATACTGTTATTGGTTGGGATTAGATACGTTGTACATGGAAGTATTCCGCGGACCATCAATATCAATTTCTGGTAAGACAACTGAATACATGTAGAATGGATATGAAGTTATTTGCTGCGTAAACCTACGAGCATCATTTGATAGGAACAAGAATATTCTCTCTTGTTTTTGTGCTACATATTCGTAGACCACATATACTTTCAGATTGATTCAGAATTGCATTTTAATGAACACTTACAATCACTTTTCTTAACCGCTCCTACACGGTTGATGTTGTGGTTTGCTGGGAGGGGATACTTTTTTAATTTGATCGTCACTGTGCGGTTAGACCTTGTTTGGTCGCTGGGGTCACCTCGTTGGTATAGTTTGGAGCTACATGCATCTAGAAATATGGTCACTAGGTGGTAATGTCTCGCTTGGTATGTTTTAGTGAAACTGGGTCGTCCTACAGCAGGAACTTGGTCGGGTCTTTGATGCGTTTCATTCGGTTTCATGAAATCACCGCTCTGCTATGGTGTATATGTTGAATTGGGTCATCCTGCATTTTTTCGGCGGGGACTGTATCTTTTAATTGTTTCTTTTGCTAATGTGTGGGCATTGCTCAGTGTAGTTATACTATGGTGTTACTGATTTACGACATTCTGATTATAAGCCAGCGATATACGGACCTAACATGTGGAAACATTTACTATGAATACAATACATTGTGTCATATTTTTCATTTCAGATAAATGTGCATGTAAACCGTGTTCCAAACCTTCAGAAATAGGCAATGAAGCTCTCAACAAAGAGATGGTTACATTTGATATTGCTGATATGTTCAGGATCGTTCTTCTTCTTTATTTTCCGACCAACAACCACAGATGTTAGCACAGTTTTCGCTTGTTTTCTCAAATTATTTGGATTGAAGATACTAACTATACACGTATTGGTTATAATGTTTCATACAATTGACCCGGAAATTCCTAGTATTAGAGTCTGTTTTATACAGCATGAGTCTGTGCGATTTCATCCCTAGTTGTTACCAGCTTCCTTGCATAGTAATCGCTAAATATACAGGATGATGACTAATATATGGTAACATAAATACCTTTAATAACTTTGTCAGTTTTTTAAAATAATATGTGTTGCTTTATTCAGAACATTAATAATATTCAAATGCTACATATTACTTTCTCAGCAGATGTTTTAAGCTTTTTCCTTAATTCTGAAAATCTGTCAAAATCAGCAGTTAATGACGTAGTAAATTACCAATCACTTTCTTGCTTTTTATTTATTGATGCTTCCATTTTCACATTGTATTAGTTTTCAAATCAAGTAAACATACTGGTTTTATATTATTCACTCCTTCTTTCGGACATTGATATGATCCGAAACACAAAGGGCTTCAGTCCGGTGAGTTTAGGGGTCAACTTTAAAAGTGGTCTACAGCGAAATGATTCCGTGTCGCAAAATTTCCTGGAATCACTGAAAATGTACGGCTTCATCGATGACGTTATTGACACCAAGTTCACGTAGCAGGTCTTATACAAACTTGGGCTCAATAGCTTTGAAATAAGGGTCAAACTACTTCTCTATCATTAAATCTGACAAAGTTATTAAACTTATCTCTGTTACCCTATATTAATTATCACCCTATACAATTATCATTTTATAGTGCATGCGCGTTTCATACACTGTGAAATGTTTCATTTCATCATGAATTAAACACTTATTTCATACCATTAGATTACATTTGACCACAAAATGTTGCAAAACTAAGCCACCATTGGAAATAACGCTCCTCCACTATTCAAAATCCCCGGTTTATCACTGATTTTAGAAATAATCTTCGTTTTATCGTAGAATACAGCACGGTCACGAGTTAGGATACGTGGTAATTAAATCACTGGTGTAGGTATTCAATACGAACGTCCAACTAACTTGTATATCACTGTTATAAACAATAAGAAATATGTTTGGACTCGTACCCAGCAAGAAAAATGGTATGCTCGTGAAGTATTGTACTGAAACAATATCAAATAAACTATAAAATCTATTTAAATTTACAGTTATAGTATTATTTTACTCAAATTGGCATTTTGATACCATCGGCTTTGTAATTCACGTTATCAATACAGTAACTGTTCAACATAACTGTGAATATGTATTACCATACGATATAATTATAGTGTATTTAAGAGCTAAACCGCTTCAAAACCTTTTATTTGGTGAACCATATTTAGTTCAATGCAGATATTTTTGGGGGAAACAATGCGACAAAAAATGTTTTGTTTGATTATGTTACACTATACTAAATATCTAGGTCTGTACATGTTTGGGAAATTCTATCATTTTGGGGTAAAACCTTGCAAAATATAAAAGATAATCATTATTTTTTGTAATCAGTAACCTACAATCATTAACAGTTTTATTGGAAATAAATGTATTGTGATAGGTACTTTGAACTTTAATACCATTTTCCAGACAAAAGCCGATAATTTAGGGCAAAACCTGCCATAATCTTAACAAAAGAGTCTATTTTCGGAATCTGTTGATTACGATGTCATCAAAAATATACTTGAGAAATTATTACTGTGGTAGGTAAATAGTGCCTTGAAGTTTTATAACTAAAACAATTGTCAGAATATTTTTGATATATGAGAGTCCTTTTGTGGTAAAATAGGGTAAGATACAAATGAAAGTGAGAATTTTGAGATTTGGTTAAGTATTTTGGATGTTTACCCCAAAATCAAAGCGCCGATGGCGCTGAAAGAACAGCGTTTGTTCTAGTGGTCAAACAATTATATTTCCAGTTTTTGGTTTTATTTTGAGTTCCCATCTGCAGCGAAATGAGCAAAGGAGCACTATCGCGGAACTATTTCTTCATCGTATGTATCTTACTAGTCGTTAAGCGGTAAATGACATTCGTTACTCTGAAATCCGATGCCTGAGTCGAAAATGCCACTTATAACTCTGAACTTGGTTTTGCAACCCTGATCAAAAACAAATATCAAATTTAATAGATTACTATTCATTCCTTATGTGTCATGATTCAGTAAATAAAACTTGTGTCTTTTATTTCCTTTTTAAAATTTGGCGCTTGACGTTTACTAATTATATGATGTCTCCCCTATTTCATTATTTGTGTGACGTCAATGATGTCATTCTAAACGTCAATTATATTTCCATGCCTGTAGTTTTTATTATGTCACTAACTTGTAACATTTTGAAAATGTATACCTTTTTGGAAACCTTACACATTACTCTACACAATACTACTAACATGCGAAGGTGTGAAATTTGATAATTAGGTTTAAGATTATTGCTACCGCTTGGATTTTTTGTACAATGCGTAAATGTTGAACATATTGGATTGATTCTTTATTCTCAACATATTTAGAAAGCTGAAATTCTGCATTGCTACATGCCTTATTTGCACATGCGACCACAATATTTCAACTATGAAAAGCTACATGGTAATTTTCATAGCTTAATTTTAACAATATTTGCCCCATTTAGAATATTTGATAAAACAAATAAGTTTTTCTCGAGTGCATCAATTGTTCTTGCTGATAAAGCAAATATTGTATTAGATATTTCAAATTAAACATATAGCCTAAAGCCCAAAGTTGTAGTTGTTAAAGAGGGCCTGCCTCAGAGATGGAGCGATTTTTAAAAAAAAGTATAATTTGCTTACCAAATTAAATATTTATATAATAGAACATTGTTGACTGTTGCTTTAAGAAATATTTATTGCAAATAAACGATTTTAACCACGTTCAACATCGCGCACACCAGCATGTTTTTCATTTAAACACAGCGTACTGTCAGCATGATTTTTGAGTAATATAATTCCTTAGATTGGTCTGTAATATAAACAAACTTCAGTCTAAACATTTATAAAGTATTTGGTTTGTTTTTGGCCTGGGGCGAAGCCCCAAGGCCATAGTTATGATACCAATTTCTCAGCCTACTAGAATTGACCTTCCAAAATCCCAAAACTCCAAATAACCACTTTCATGCGCAATATAAAAGTAGTTCTTCGCGGATCTCACTAACCCGCCTTTAAAAATGCAGAACATCACTATTTAACATTACAGTTTCATAAAAAAGTGTAAAAGAAATATTATTGAAGCAAAATTGCTAAGCATTGACTATGACATAGTTTCGATTGTTTACATATTCATGCGAGAATAAGTTCCTCACTTGACGGTCTTATGCCGAAAAGATACGAGTGTTTACGGAGACAGTAAGAAGAAACTTTTTTCTGAGACATTTTTGAAGACATTATATTTGGTATTTATATAAACATATTGTAATATTTTTATTTCATTTTGCGTTAACAAGACTTTTTTGATACCATAATGTCCCATACATAAGTCGCACTTCTTAAAACAAATTACCAAAATACCGCGATTGCCCATACATGAGTCGATACTCTGTATAAGTCGCACCCACAAAATTATTGTTAAATCTCTTTAATTTAACATACTTTAGTATTAGAAAGTCGAATTCAGCCATAAGTTTCAAAATCTTTAAAAAATTGTTTGCCAAAACATTAGCAAGGTAATACTACATGTTGTTCAATTGTCACAGTCTATGTGACTGTGCATGTGTGTGGGTAGTGGGAGGCATAAATGTCATTCTGACATCTCTTGTTTACTAGAACTTAAACTAGATAGGCAAGTTAAGCATGATCAATAGATTAAACCTTCAACTTTGTACGGTCAACATAACTGTACACTGCAACTGGCAGTAAAAGAGCGTCGATTCGTTTACGTATACTTCATTTTAGTCACTAAACTTCTTCCCAAGTATACAAAGTTTAGCCCCAGGCCTTCAACGCTTACAGTGCTTTGATTAAATTCGTTTTCATCATATGCGAGTAAATTCAGGCAATTTAAATCAGAGTAGTTTAAAATTCTATAATATACCGTATTAATACGGAATAGAATTTTGGAGGTAAAATACTTAAATAAATACAAAATTCTGATGTTACACAAGTGATATCAGTGTGTTTGTTTATGGGATATACAGGCATCTATGCCAACATATAGTGAATATTTAACAATTTTATTGGATGTTTGCTATACGCTGAAACGTGAGACAGTCCTTTATGCTACGAATAATGATAAGCCAATTTAGACATGTCAGTGGCCTTAACTGAGGTCTAAAAATGCATCATAACTACCTTAATATATGATCGAAATCATTAATGCCTGACAATTTGCCAAATTTGCTTAACACATATCAATTTACGTTCATTGTATATTTTCAACAGTCACTGGTGTGTGACTAAAACTACAGTTATACTGGACCAAATTGTTGACCTTTGCTGTTCTGGTCACTTCCAATACCCATACGTATTTACCCTGTTTTAGACTCAAAATTTTGCATTAGGTGCTATGCAAAGTACACTTTTCTGTGGACCGAAAATTCCGTTTTATTTTATGAGAGTTGGTAAGGGTGTTTCACGAAGACATACCCATTTTTGTTCTAATCGGCATTGTACTTTTTAAGATATTTAAGGTTTATGGGGGTCCAGCTTAGTCGCTAACGCGCTATACTCGTACTTATTATAGCACCCGAACAACGCATGTTGAAACCAGGTTTACGTCCTGTCAACTTCTACTTGTTTGCCTCACTTTCTCACATGAAACAACATCGCTATGTATATGTGCGTGCTGGATCTGCAAATGAGCATTTTCGGCAAATGTCGGATTTTCTCATACCTTTTTTGCTGTGCGATTTCCAACTGCTTGATAAAATATTGTCTTTTGGGAAACCCATATTTAGTCCAGAGCAATGTCTTTGTTTGATGATGTCACACTATGTTTGTTTTTTAACCAAATTGAAAATCTAGGTTCTTTTGTGTTTGTGAAAGTCTATTATTTTTGGGTAAAACCTTACAAAATATAAAAGCATGATTTTTTTGAAATCGGTAACCCACATCACCATTTACAGTTTTATGGGATACAAATAGATTGTGATAGGTATGTTGTAACTTATAGTTTACGATATTAAAAATCATTTTCTAGACCGTTGTCTAAAATCCGATATTTTAGGACAAAATCAGTCAAAATCTAAACAAAAGCGAGAATTTTGGGAATCGGTTGATTACAATGTCATAAAATAATATATTTGAATTTTTTTAAATTGTGGTAGGTACATAGTGCCTTGCAGTTTAAGATATCAAAACTATAGTGCCAGAGTATTTTGCTAAATGATAGTATTTTTGGGGCATTCTCATAAATCAGTGGTTAGTCAAGTACCTAGACAGTAATTGAAAAAGATACGCTGGTTGAACGAGAATGTTGTGGGGTAAACTTGTGTAAAACATAAACGAAAAGTGAGAATTTTGAGAATTTGTTAATTATCGTGTTGTGTTAACTCAAAAAAATATAATAACAACTTAGTTTACAAAACATCCTTGATATGTTATGATCCAACAAATAAAATATGTGTATTTTATTGCCTTTTACTTATTGGGCGCTTATTATAGAACCTGTACTAATTATATGACGTCACCATATTTGTTTATTTTTGTGACGTCAATAACGTCATTTTGAACATCAGTTGTAATTTCATGCCTCTAATTTTCATTTTGTCATAGCATGTCACTATGTTAAACGATTTTGAAAGGGTATACCTTTTTGGAATCCTTAAACATTACTCTACACAATCCTACCAAATTAATGATGTTTGCTGCTTGACTTTAACTTGACTTTCTACATACTTGTGAATTATATCACCGAAGTCAAGTTCAGATCATTACACACGGTTTATGTAGATGCGTAACTCAATGATTTTAGCCAGTCATTGGATACATAACATTGTTAGGGATTTGTTTTCTTAAGAAAACAGCATTATTATATGAATGAGTATGCATATACATGTATTATAGCTCAGTGGATATGGCACTGCTTTTCACTGTTTTTCATGTCATTGTTGTACATTTTTACAAACGATACTGCTTAATAATCCGAATCCTACAGGCCTCATAAGTTTCGTCTGCATACATATCATTCTCTTTTTTATCACGTTTTATAACAGATAAATATTTTATAGTAAATCATCAATGGAATGCCAGATTACCTCCATGTATTGAACTGTCCAAGCGCAGGTGATTTCAATACGGGTTAAAGAATAAAATTATTTTAATAGTTAATAGGTGACTAAAATTAGGAAATTCGGAATGTCAGTAGGTATGAAGTTTTTGTAGTTTTCTATTTTTTATTTATTTCTATCGCAAACTAGCTATAACATTACTTACTGACGTATTTTGACATTCATTATAATTATGTACTTGATCCAATAAAACTCGATCTGGTCTTGGTTGCGATTCATTCGGTCTTTTGGGATAGCTGCATTTCTGTTATTTCTTTGTGAAATTTTAATCTTGTTTTGGCTTATGTATGGACGTTGCTCGGGGTAGTTGTGTTGTGATGTAAATGATTACTGTGCTCCGCTGGTAAAGTTGAGAGTAACCTTCACTGCCCGATTTCCCCATACCTTTATCGTACATGTGTATATATGAAATTGGGCACACAATATGCGTGTTTATATAAGGTACGCGTCCGTATCAAATTTATATTGATGAATTGAGAAACATGAGCCACTATTCCAAGGCTGTCGTTTGAAATTACACTGAAACATCTTATTTTCATTTTAGATTGATATTCCTGGCTTTGATCAGATGGATTTGACAAAATATCCTGAACTTGGAATCAAAGATGTAGAACAATTTCCCACGGAAGGGCCTCTTCGGGTGGAGTAAATTATTCATCAAACTTGGAAGACAAAACACGTTCCACGTTTTTATTTAGAGTACATACAATCTTGGTTGAAATACCATCCAGATTGGACATACATGTTCTGGACTGACGAAACTGCACGACAACTAATATCTGACAAACACCCGAATCTCCTGTCGTCGTATGACCTATATTTAGAGAATATTCGCCGTGCTGATGCTATGCGGTATGTTATTTTATATGAATATGGTGGTGTATACGTTGATCTTGACATGGAAAGTCTTCGTCCGTTAGATGAAATCCTACGAAAATACACATGTGTGTTAGCCCAGGAACCATACGAACATCCGATAATTGACTCCAACGCGGAACATTTAGTTATCAATGCATTCATGGCGTGCAAAGCCAAACATCCGATGATGAAATTATTTATGGATTCTTTGCCGAAGTTTGCTCACATGTGGAACCTTTTAGACAGTACTGGACCTCATTTCTGTACGCTCCAATATAGGAGTTATATGCAAGACACTCATTTGTATCCGACGGATGAGGACGGTGTATATCTCGCGCCGGCGGAATATTTCTTCCCGACGATTGATCCAGCTAAATACTCCTACATGAAAGACCGGTGTGTGTTAATTTTGATTCTATGTCATACATTCAACAAACGGCCTGTGTATCATTAAAGATTTACGGTGTTGAAAGGAAGCCAAAACTGTATTCATTCTCGGACCATCACTGGGCGCATACATATTTCACCAACAAAGTATCCTTGAAACATCCAGTGCATATAGCTGACATTGCACCAGATGTGAAAGTATATAAATAAACATTTCAACATTTCTTGGAGGGTTATTCTAGTATCGTATGGCAAAATGTAAATTTCAGTAGTCTTAGACACGAATGTCTGGTGTGTGATACCTGCGTGTTAAAGTATTTAGGAAATGTATATTGTGTGCAAGTCGCTTGCTAAGAATAAGACGGTGGTAAGTACAAGATCGATATTTTGAGAAAACGAGAAAAAACTGTCTGAAAACAACGCTAATGGAATAGTTCAAAATCCACCTTTTTAGCTCACCTAACACAAAGACGTCGCGCACGATGTTCCGTCTTTTTACGTTTTTATGGTATGTGCACTGACGTCGCGCACGGTGTTGCGTCGTGGAAGCGTCACATGGAAAGCGTAAAACTTAACGTCAAAATATTCGAGCAGTCATTTTCATCGCGTTGTCTTGAAAAAACTACTTTACTGATGTGTATTAAATCCAATACATTGTTCAAGTATATATCAACGATAATAATACTGAAAAGAATACCAATATAACTTGTAATTTTATTAAATATATTTTATAAAGAACGTCGGAAAAGTATTTTGTATTTACAAAAAAAACGGGTTTAATAATGTTTTACGGTTCTTTCTTCAACAATAAGAATTTAGTTGTAATCTTCATCTTTAATTTTTTACTTGCAAATAACCTCTATATGTTTTATTACTCTGTGTAGGAAACAATGCGCTGGCTTAGAATGAGAAGGTCGTAACTACAAAATCGATATTAAGAGAAATCAAGAAAAAACTCTTTACTTATAGTAAATCAAGCTTTTTCAACATCAGTTTGTTCAGCATGACAAATTCGTATTTTCACGAAAATAGGCTAATAAGAATCGCCTTGTGAAGCAGTCTTCTATATGGGTCGTAAGTACTTCAAATGTAGTTACAATCTTCTCATTCTATAAGCTAGCGAATGTCATGCAACATGTTATTGGTCACTAATTTGTTTTAATAAATTAATATTGCTTATATTTTTAATTAATGTGTTCGTATTTGCTCCCCCCCCCCCGATAAGATTTCATTCACGAAACATAGGTAATGTTTAACATAAATTATGAATAAAATATAATTATATATATCATACACGTGTGTTTTCATTGTGATGTGTATAAAAATTATGTATCTGTGTGTCAGAACATGCGGACGTTAGTTATGTCCGTCGTCATGTTTAGAGCGTAAATTTATAAAAGTTTACAAGCTATAATGCCGATGTAAAATATTGTATTATTTTAACATTTATGCTGGGAAACTTATGAAATTTTACATGATAAATCTGTCATGAAAACGGAATATGAGTATCATAATTCATGAAAGAAATCCGATAAAAATTAAGCTCTTTACCAATTTTCTTCAAGTGCGCATACCCTAAAAACGTAAAAAGACGGAACATCGTGCGCGACGTCACTGGAAGAAAATTGGTTAAGAGCTGAATTTTTATCGGATTTCTTTAAAAATTTAACTAGGATTAGCTTTTAAAATGTACTTTTCGGTCATAATTTCAAAATAGATAAACACCTTCCTGAAAATTTATAATAGGCATTTTTCTTGAGATTTTTGTTGAAAAACGTCGTGTAACTGCGTCACATTTGTCTTGATGCAGTGTGCGATATTTCACCTTAAAGAAGTCAAATGAATGTCAAATTTTACGGGAAGATATCATGTGTATTCGCAAATGAATAACGAACAAGATGTAATATTACATTTGAACGTGAGACGTCAAACATGGCTGTTGGTAATTGTTAAATAGTTCGTTAAATTCTGTAACTTTGCCATTTTTTGCGTAAAATATATAAAACTTCTATATCAAAATTTCTCCTGTTATTTTCATATTCCATGCAAAACATTGACATTTTGTACACTTTAAGAGAAATAATATGACATCGAACTAGTAGTGAAAAAATGTTTGACAAAACACAATCTTAGAAAATACGATAATTTCATAAAAATACAAAAAAGTGTCACAAATTCTTTTGACGCAACAGTAAAATCCGCAAAAAGGTTTCATACATAAATATCTTTTTTATTATCGTCAACTTTCTTTTTTCCGTATCCATATGTTATAATTATGATCATCATGCAATGTATACAATAATTAAAAATAAAATTAACTATATGTTTCATGATTTTAAAAGCATTCTTCGTTTACAACCCGGCGTGTCACAAAATAGAAAGTGACGTATTTTTCGTAGTTAGCGTCCCAGTGGTTTATCTTATTTCATTAATATTGAATGTTGTAACACAATTTCATAAAAATGAAAGGTACTGTTTCATTGATTGTTACACCTTCATCAAATTGTAAAATGTTCAAATAGCTAAGGTCATTAATGTTGTCCTTGGAAGGTTATATACGGACGTAAGGCGTTTTGTAAACTTTTTCTAAAATGTTGAAATTCGAATCAGGGCTAGAATTATTCATTATTATTTTAACTACGATGTTTATATATTTTAACTAATACTGAAACAAAAATATGATATTCATATTCTGTTTTCATGACAGATTTATCATGTAAAATTTCATAAGTTTCCCAACATAGATGATAAAATTATACGATATTTTACATCGACATCATAGCTTGTAAACTTTTATATATTTACGCTCTAAACTTCGACGTCGGGCATTATTGACGTCCGCATGTTCTGA
Source organism: Spisula subtruncata (assembly GCA_963678985.1). Lineage (NCBI taxonomy): Eukaryota > Metazoa > Mollusca > Bivalvia > Venerida > Mactridae > Spisula > Spisula subtruncata. The sequence goes on from OY787665.1 coordinate 29,639,587, forward strand.
CACAAATATACATAATTTTATTACACATCATAATTAAACACACACGTGTATGATATGCATAAATTTTATGCATATTTTATGTTAAACATTCTGTTTAGTGTATGAAAGCTTATCAAGGGGACACATACAAATACGTAAATAATATAAGAAAAAACATGTACATTTTTATTGAATTATTAAAATAACATAGTTATCAATTACAGGTTGCATGACATTCGCTCGCTTAGAATGAAATGGTCATAACTATTACTTACGACCTTATAAGACTGATACATATTTGAAATCAGCGTCTTATGAACCTATTTTCATGAAAATCAGACATTGTCATGTTGACCATAAAACTATTGTTGAAACAGCTTGGTTTACCATAAGAGAAAAATATTTTTCAGACAGTGTTTCCTTGTTTTCTCTAAATATCGATAATGTACTTACGACATTTTCATTCTAAGCCAGTGCATTGTTTCCTATATACAGTAATGAAACCTATAGATGTTATTTACAAGTAATAAATTGAAGATGAAGATAACTATACAATTAAAGATCTTACAGTTGAAGAAAGAGCCGTAAAACATCATTAAACCCGTTCTTTTTCTAAATGCAAAAGAATTGCCCACAGTTCTTTATGAAATTAATTAAATGAACTTACAAGTTATATTAGTTTTCTTTCAGTAAAATGCTCATCGATATATACTGGAACAATGCATTGGATTTAAAACACATCACTATAGTAGTTTTTTCAAGACAGCGCGATGATTATGACTGTTCGAATATTTTGACGTTAATTTTTACGTTTTCCGTGTGACGTTTCCACGACGCAACATCGTGCGCGACGTCAAAGTGACAATGTGAGATTTTGTGATCACTCTCTGTCCGTCGTCCGTCGTCCGTCGTCCGTCCGTCATCCGTCCGTCAACAATTTGCTTGTGTTTACTCTAAAGGCAACAGATTTAATCCAATCTTCATGAAACTTGGTCAGAATGCTGTTCTCTATAAAATCTAGACCACGTTCGAAACTAAGTCATGTGGGGTCAAAAACTAGGTCACTAGGTCAAAACTTAGAAAAACATTGTGTTCACTCCAGAGGCAACAGTTTTGATCCAATCTTCATGAAACTTGGTCAGAATGTTGTTCTCTATAAAATCGAGGCCAAGTTCAAAACTTGGTCATGTGAGGTCAAAAACTAAGTCACTAGGTCAAATCTTAGAAAAACCTAGTGTTCACACCAGAGGTCACAATTTTGATCCAATCCTCATGAAACTTGGCCACAATGTTGTTCTCTATGAAATCTAGGCCAAGTTCAAAACTAGGACATGTGGGGTCAAAAACTAGGTCAATATGTCAAATCTTAGAAAAACCTAGTGTTCACTCCAGGATTCACTGTTTTGATCCAATTGTCATGAAATATGGTCAGAATGTAGGTTGTACTGATACCTAGACCAATGTGCAACAGGTGAACGACCTAGGGCCTTTCAGGCCCTCTTGTTTACTTTAGTAGACAACATGAAAAGTTCCGATTTTCAGCAAATAGGCTCATAAGAAGCGCATTGTATTGCATATCTGAACTATGTAAATATATAATGGAGACTTACAACACAGCGGTGTGTTAAGAGTGTGATATACTAACATAGTGCTGTGATAAAAATGTTTGTGTATGTCTAACATTTTGTCTTTTTATGACGTTTTAACGTATTAAACCTATTTTCGGAAAATTACGTTTAAAACAAAGGTGCCGCCAAGTCACAAAAGAATGCTCTACCCACGGAACCCGTCCAGGTGCACTGACTGGATTTCACGCGCATATTTTGTAATTGTTATTGGTTTTTTTTATTAACACGGCTTTTGTTTGCTTTCCTTTGATTTCAACGGGTTCCAATACCATATACATTGAGTTCATTCATGCCAACAATAAAAGATATGAACATTCGTCAAATATTGTGTTGTGTTAATTACCCGTATTATAGAACGCATTGTTAGTTTGACCTAGCATAAGGCGAACCACTTCTATTTCTGTATGCAGTGTGTACATGGCCCTGTCGAAATGTTTAGCTAAAGACGCACGAAACATACAACAACAAAAGTAAACAACAAACAACATGAAATACCATATTCTTGCAGTTTTAAAACGAGAACATTTCGACGCTGTACAGGCATCTCAAAATTTGGGCCAATATCGAGAGTATAAAATCGAAAAACTGACCTTTAAATATATCAAAAACGTCTATCGGACATGAAAGTTGTACTCCTTTAGGAACATTTTTCGTACTTGGCACAATCAACAAGAGCGTGTGTTTTTCTATGACGCTGTTGGAAACAAGTCTGTATTTTCGCCTGTGTATTTTACGTTATGATAGTATGTACAACATACGTATTTCTCTACAGAACTCAACAAAGATGTTCAGTAATGGTTGTGTCATTTTTTAACTCCAGTACTATATATCTACACATACCAACTCTCCGAAAACAATAAACATTTATGAAACCGGTAAGTACATCATAACATGCTATTTCGTTTACACTACATTTTACTTTCATGTATCTTATATCATTTTTTAATTAGAAGTAGAAAAGCGTGTGGGTATTAATGTTACTTTCACCAATCTGACTTGGAACCTATGACACTACTTAATAATTTGTGAGATGCATCTAAATACAACCCGGCTAAATATACATATTTTGGTACATGCTTTTCTACTGACGTGTTCGTCACGTAAAATACGAAAGCAACTTATCCATTAATACTATAATAAAATGCTACATGTTGTGCTGTAGAGACAATTCTGACCTCATATTATTACAGTTTTTGGTAAACAATGTACAAAAAAAAACCCAATGTATATAGTGATTATAGGGATAAGATTACGGGTGGAATGGAATATTGTCACGTAAAATATTATTGTAGGGGTGAAATAGCATAGAGACTAATTTGGAACAAAACTAATGCTAGCTAAAGGTTGTTTAAGCGTCTAAGCACGATTAATCTGTTAAAATTACAGCTTAAAATGCTTAGAATGGCTTATAGCTTCATCATCGAACATCTATATACTGTCACGTAAAATACCAGTCTTGAAACATATTTTTCAACAACAAATAACACATATCAAGCCTTTATCCTGAAAGCAAAACGTGTGTGCACATAACTCAGTTTTATCACACATTATTTCTAAATTATATTCAGTAATTATTTATGATTATTTTTCTGTTGTGCTTCCATGAAAGTCATGTGCAGTCGTCTGGAAATGCATTTTTTCCAACAAGATATGGACTCTTTCAACTTGTACAGTGAATATTTCGTTTTTATTCAAATCCAATGATAGAAAATATTTCATAGTGATAAAAACATGAGCAAATATTAAATAAATCATTGCCAGCATGCCAAATAATCAATTGTTATATTGGCTCAAATAGCTCTGGGTTTTTATTTTGTATTTTACGTCACGAAAGTTATACGGTTATCAAAAACATTATTGCTGTCATAATCTACGCTTATTTGCCAAATTGTGAAAGCTAATAACTTAATTTATATTTGATAAATGTCACAGACAGCATTGCTTCTCATCAAAATCCTTATGTATTTGCACAGTCTAAAAATCATACACATTAAATGTCAAATAGTTAGCTTGTTTTACATGTAGATTGCACAAAAACTAGTTGTTTAAAGGTAATACACTCTAAAGCCATGTTATAAGTCATCAAATGTAAAAAAGCAAACATAGGTTCATTAAGAAAGCAAAATATTTGACTTAAATTTTACGTGACACTAAATTGTATTTAACGTGACGAGCAAGATCATGCTGAGCAAGCAATAGACATACACTATCGGAATAATTACAGTAGGCTGTGTTTTGCGAAATTGGATAAAAGTTGCCATATTAACAGAATTTAGAGCCCATATTAGTTCAAGAACTTTCCATCTAAGGTGAGAGATATTTCTTATATTGACGAAATATAGCATTTAAGTGACAAACTGTGTTCATTCAAACAAGTACCCCGGTCAACATTCCACCTTAGTCTGAACCTGTGGCAACTATTGTAATAAAATGGAACAACTTGAGGACAGTGGTTAATCATTGTGTTGTTCCGTGTGCTATCGTTTAAGCACAAATTTATATGTTTGGCAAATTCAATGATTTTCGTAGCTCTCCTGTGGACTGGTGTCCTCAAAAACCATTGTTTTGCACAGAGAGGGTACCGATACAGTGTTTTGCACAGAGAGGGTACCGATACAGTGTTTTGCATAGAGAGGGTGCCGATACAGTATTGTGCATAGAGAGGGTGCCGATACAGTATTTTGCATAGAGAGGGTGCCGATACAGTATTTTGCACAGCGATGGTGCCGATACAGTATTTTCGCATAGAGAGGGTGCCGATACAGTATTTTGCATAGAGAGGGTGCTGATACGGGTATACACCATGAATACTATCAAATCACAGAAATGATAAGTGTTGCAAAACTTACAACAATATGTTTAACTAGTCATTTGACTGATTTATTTTATAATATGTCACGAAGTTCTACCTTCCACCACGGAAACACGAACACGACCTTAATATTTCCAAATGGTAGCATACTACGCACTGGACTGATTATACGTACGTGTGTTAGCTGTACGTTGATTTACCTTTCCTCTTCTGAAGCAGGCGATTGCTGGATTAAGGATTCTCTCACCTCTCACTTATTATTTGGCCAAAATGAAGTGATAATGGGGTTTGGGTAACATGCTTATAAGAAAGTTTGGCGGCAAGGAAGACTCATTTTATTTATTAAATAATGTTTATTAACTTTGTATTAAAATTTTGGATGATGGTGTTATAGTGAGTTCCATTAAAATGACATGTGTATACATTGATGTATGATTATGTGATGGTATTTGGTTCACATACAAACGGTTTTGTCGGTCTTAACAACTGGTATTAATTTTTACTATCTTTCTAACCACAGAAGGTAGTGAAACATCATAAAAGTAGTACAATTCGACGAAACCGTGCTCATAGGATATAGTTATACGTAGTAATAATCGAAACACATTTGTTGTATAATCAACCAGACATAGATAGACCCTAAGTCTATGCAATTTTGCTAATCTTTACAAAACAGCCAAAACAAAAAGACCATTTTGTCAATTAAAGGGAGATAAATGGATAGATATTCTAACTTGTTTTTCAGGAGTAACATCCCACTTAACTACAAATGAAGATGAAGAGTGGTCTATTTGAGTCGATTACACAAACAGATATTATATGTGTGGAGTGGGTATTCTAACCGGCACCTGGCAGCTCACTTCATGCACGCAGAGTATATGTCATGTTGCTTTAACAAAGGGTAAATAAATTAAAATAGAATGTGATGATTCATTCAATGCCAATCATGTAGGAACGAAAGTACACTTACACAGACTCCTAACGCAACATCTATATTTATCGTGATTTCTCGGCTTTTGATCAACAAATATGGTTAATATTTAGACTGAAAATAAACTTATTCTCATTGAATGCGCCTAATTTGTTTGTGTTAGTCGGTTCATTGAAAAATGGCACCTGCGATTTTGGGCTATAACAGCGTGAAATACACCACTCCTTCTTGCGCTCGACTTGAAGCATGTGTCCTAATGTTCTTAGAAAGTAAACACACATCGATAAGATGCCAAGTAGGGCATGTTTTAGTACGTGTACATAGAGAAATAACACGGTGGCATGGTTATAGAACGGATACTATTAGCATGCTTGACTACTGATCGAGAGGTCCCGGGGTCCATCCTCGGCAGAGGCACTTTGTTATTTCTAAAACGCCTTTCAGTGTTTTCCACCCAACAAGAGATGAACTAATTGGCAACCCAGATGTAGTCTCGTGTATATCGATGCTATTTACTCTTCGGAAAGAACTAGGGCAGCATACCCAGATACCTTGTATCACACAACTGTCTCTCTACTTGTTGTCCCTTCAGCAAAGCACCTGACCCATTGGAAATAAGTGATTACGCTTTTAAGTGTTATACTTGACCGAAATGTTTAAATAGTCACATATGTTTAAATTCTATAGTACCCAGACACTCCCAAGCACCACAATAACAGTGCCATCACCTAGCCACCCAAGCAAGAGTTAGACATAGAACGAACCATCCACATTTCCAAAAATGGATATTTCAAGCAAGCACACGTAGTTAGCCATAGAGTAATCATAGTAATCATAATTAAGTTTACTATTCACATTGTAATTCAAACACCCAAAAGACAATGATATTCGCGTCTACATTTAACTTTTAAGACAAAGTCAGCTAAAACAAATGGCCATTTATCAATATGATACATGTATACGATTGTGGATCAAAGCCATATACATTGGTAATCGCTTAAACTTAAATAGTAAGCTAAAAAAAGATGGCCATTTATGAATGTGATACATGCATACGATAGGGAATCATGATACATTTAAAATGGAATTAAGGAAACTGGAAGCGAGCTTCTTAGAGAGAAAAGCACAAAACCATGTACGCCAGTGGTGACTCACAACTCGAAGAAAGATGAGATATTGGAACTAAACAAATGTACTTAAAAATCAGAATGACAAGATCGACCAATTATAATCTGTCTACAAACACAAACGACTGAGGTACGTATAGGGTATTATGATGGAAGAAGATCGAACCAAAGTAGAGGAAATCATCATCATTTACGTTCTAGGCGGGTTATCAGACTACCCAAATCCTCATGTTTATCACAAGTAGTATTAGTGAGGAAGAAAACGATGAAGTTCCGGGTGTGCACGGACTATATATGGAACTCTCAACAGCAAAAATGTTAGAAGATAATTACATACTTTCGAGGATAGATAAAATATTTGACTGTTTGGATGGGGCAACAAAAACAAAAAATTGAAATGTTTACTTGCATTACCCATTATACTAATACTAGTATATCAAGATTTCACCCAGCCATTTGAATTACACGGATTACGAGCTGAATTGAACCACGAAGAATGAGGGTACAAGACAGTAATAACATACGCTATCAGGAGTTTAACAAAATCAGACAGAAATTATCTTGCACATACATTATAATTCCTAGATTTAGAATAAGCTGTCATAAAGAGATTTTCAGATTACTTCACAGCAACAAAAAAATATTATTCGTTAATAACCATTATGTTTCAACCACATAAGTCGACACAACAGGGCTTCGGCACTGTAGTCCGCTTTCCTTGCCTTTCCTGTGGGGTCCACCCCCAACCACCCTTTCTTCATCAGGTGTATCTTGCGGAAAAGCTGGATGAGATACTTTTTAATTGGGTCACTGTGCTGTTTGATCACTATAATAAACGTTTTTGGCATGTGTATTTTCGCCCTCTTTTTTTCATTGTTGTGGACGAGGTCAAGTCGCCCCCTCCTTTTTACAGCACTGTGCAGTGTCGGTGTATTGTGTTTCCACTTGTCCTTGGAAGTTCATTTCCTCTGCCTTTTGCTTTAAAGTCCACCCCTTTCCTCATTTGTATCTTGCGGAGATGCTGTATGAGATACTTTTTAATTAGGTCACTGTGGCAGTGCTGTTTGGTCACTGTGATAAACTTTTTTAGCATATCTATTTTCGCCCTCTTTTTGCCCATTATTGTAAACGAGTTCAAGTCCCAAAATGTCTCCTTAAGACATATTAACGTTAGATCACTGTCCTCAGTGTTTTTAACTAGGTCGGGGTGGTTGTGCCTCATTTAGTCGCCGTTAAGGCACGGTTTTGTGTGGTTTGGACGTCGTGCAGTGGGGCCTTGGGGAACTTGGTCCAGTATTGGCTGCGTTTCATTCGGCAATAACTGCTATTATATAATTTCTTTGTGAGAGTGGGTCATCCTGCATTGTATCGCCTGGATTTTTAATTGTTTCTTCGGCTTATGTGTGGGCATTGCTCAATGTTGTTGCTAGGAATATGTAAGATTGTTTCCCACCCCAGTCCTACCTTGCCCATTATTTTAACTGGATCAAGGCGTAGTTGTGCCTCTTTAGGTCGCATAACGTTAGGTCACTGTCCTTAGTGTTTTAAACTAGGTCACACCCCGGGGTTGTTGTGCCTCATTTGGTCGATGTTTTGGCATGGGTTTTGTGGACATTACTCAGGTTAGTTGTGTCATGGTGTTTCTGATTTCTGTGTTGAGTGCTACCTTCCCTGTCGGATTTTCTCATACCTTTTTCACACAAACTCATGCAAAGTGTTTACAGGGTGTTTGCAAAAACGGTCCAGCTACGGATCGAGAGATATATTTCGAGGAAAACTCATCATTTTTCGCTTAGTGTGGGCTATGTAAAATATAAATAAAAAAATTCTTACGCCTTTAATTTAATTTTTAATCCGTCACCATGCACAATGTACAGTTATGACTTATGCAGCAGTCAGTTGCATCCACGACCCGCCCACCCCGGGCGTAGGCGGGGATTTTTACTTTTGGATTGTCAAAACCCCCGTCATTCTCCCGCCCTGTTGGGACAGCTCATGGTAAAACCTCCAGTATTTCCCGGCCCCTGACAACTAAATATTGTCCCCTTTAACTATAGTAGTTGCTAAAACACATAAGTCAAAACCCGGAACTTCAGATGGTTAGTAGTGAAAATGTATAGGTCATATCACAGAAACTATACTTGCACATAACATGTAGTCTACTGAGTGAACAGAGTTATCGGGGTGCCGAAAAGTCATGCAGGAAATATATGTTCGCATATTATTGTGACCACTAGCTTAATACACGTATGTTACGAGTACTCATACAACCTCCTCTTTGTAGGTGCTGTAAAAATATATAAGGCAATGCCATATACTTTGGTAATCGCTTAAACTTAAATAATTGTTGTTGTTTTTTGCGTGAAAAAAAGGCACAGTTACTTTAGTAACTTACTGCCAAATACCTGCACGGACAATTCAAAGCATTTATAAGTGGTGTAAACGTTCCAAGAAATTACTGGAAACAAACTTAATATTCCGAAAGGCTAGTAATGCAATTTAAAAACAATACGTGTTTTTGTTGAGTTAACATAATTCAAGGAATTTCTAGACATTTGAAAAATACGTAATTAAATTACAAGTATGTCACGAACTAGAATGCGACCTTGACGTTTGAAATGTAGTGCTCAACATGCGCATTGGAATGATTGCACGTGTGTAACATGTATGTTGCGTTAGCTTTTATCTTTGGAAGTTGACGAATACATGGCTGAGTATAATAAACAAGAGCGTGCAAAGGGCTAAAGGTCGCATACCTGTTGCACATTGGTCTAGGTAACAATACAGCTTACATTCTGACCACATTTCATTAATATTGGATCTACACCTCGACCTCTGGAGTGTGCACAAGACTTTCTAAGATTTGACCCAGTAACCAAGTTTTGACCCCACATGACCCAGTTTCAAACTTCGCCTAGATTTCACGGAGAACAACATTGTGGTGAAGTTTCATGAAGATCGAATGAAAACGGTGACCTCTGGAGTGAACGGAATGTTATTCTAAGAATTTACCTAGTGACCTAGTTTTGACCCGAAATGACCCAGTTTCGAACGTGGCCTATATTACATACAGAACAACATTCTGACCAAGTTTATGAATATTGGATCAAAACGGTGACCTCTGGAGTGTACACAAGGTTTTTCTTAGATTTGACCTAGTGACATAGTTTTTGATCCCACATTACCCAGTTTCGAACTTGGCTTAGCTTTCATGGAGAACAACATTCTGACCAAGTTTCATGATGATTGGAAAACTGTTGCCCCTAGCGTGTACACAAGCCAATTGTTGACGGACGACAACGGACGACGGACGGACGGACGACGGACGAAAAGTGATTACAAGGTGAGCTGAAAAAGGTTGGTAGCCAGAAAAAAAACCATATTAAATCGATTGTATTTATTATGTATTACAATATTGGAAAATCCTCGATCCACGATGAGTTAAAGTGTTTTCCATTAGTCTGCCATGTTTGTGTAGTTTAGGTTTATGTATACAAAACAGACACACCAATTGACCATTTGTGTCAATTAACGGGAGAGAAATCCGTAAATGGCATAAATAGTTTTTCAAGAGTTGCTTCTCATTTAACTACAAATGAATGTTGGTCTATCTGAGTCAATAGCATAGCTTCAAAGAATGTGCGTGGAGAAAGCATTTTAAACGGAACCTGGAACTTACTCCTTGCACTTATATAATATGTTCTGTTTTACACTGAACAACGGAAATAGCCCCCTACTTGTGACGCAAACGAAGTAACAGTGATAATCGATTTCGGACGATGGTACATTTTTAATCATTATTCTGTAAATATTTATGTCATCCACTTAAGTGAATAAATATATGTAGTGTAATGTTTTTTAAAGCCCCATGTGGATATTTGCTATATCGTTTCGTTAATGCTTGACAATCAGCACTGAAAAGTACCTCTATTGACGAACCGTGCAGATAAACGTATACTTGCCTCTAATTTCTTGTATTTACCAATACCATGTTACGATTTAAACTTTTACCTGATATGTTATTTATCTGTCTGACAGATTTTGTCAGTAGACACGCAATAACAAGCATGTAATTGAAGAAAAACAACATCGCATTGAAAGCCTTGTAGTCTATTCAGAATGACTTTTGGGGAGCCACACCGTAAAGGTGCAGGCACACAGTATTTTTTTATGTATACATCTTGACCTATAAGTCAAAATGTACTGTGTGTTTGCATATAGAACGCATCTAGCATACATTCTCTCGAGATGTACACCTTCATTGTTACCAAGTGGTATGAGGGAAATGTATGGGACCCACGAACATCTTGTAAAGTGTACATACTCGACTTATACTCAAAACCTTACTATGTGTACGCACCTTAACGAACTGCTGTAATCTTGTCGTGAAGTTACTAAAGAATTGAAAAGGGATTTTGTTATATCGACATTCAAATATTGTCCGATTTGGCCAATGTGTCAGATCTGCATGATAGACAACTGTGAGCGAGAGTTTACATGCTAATACATGGCCATGTCTAGGATCAATTCACATGATTTACAAGGGAATATATTTATTAGTTTTCAGATTTCATCCTCAGATGTTGGAGAAAATTCTTTCAACGGTATTTCGGGTTCAACTTTGTCGTCTTGATAGTTACTGGGTGCTTCTTCAGTACGTATTCCAATTGTGTTGATGGAGAAAAGACGTCACTGAAATCATATGTAGGTTTACCAGATGGTAAAACAACTTCTTTTACCTCATTTTGTATTTCAAAGATCCCGTGTCTGATACTTTATTGACGTAAACTGTGGCACATTTAACAATCATATTCTTATTTTAATAAAACGTGTCCAAATTGGGAGTGTTTGCTTACAGGGAAAAATAGCAAGTGTTTTGGCCACCTAACCCTTGTTTTCCTTGATATGAGTACTTTTTAGAAACCGATCACCATAGCAACAACAACATAAATTATTTAAACGCAATTTTAAAGAAACCTTGAAGCTAATCGATAGTACTATACTATCCAATTACTTAAATATGAAATCAAAGGACACGATTCTTTTCTCATTTTAGACATTTTTTTCTAAATCTTATTGCATAATTACAATACAATGTTTTTAAGGCCGGTTTTCCTGGAGAACGGCTCATATTAATGATTAAATGTCAGGTTAATATTGTACATAAAACTCAACATCTCACAAAATCTACAAAAACAATAATTACAACCCGAAACAGTATATATATATATATATATATATATATATATATATATATATATATATATATATATATATATATATATATATATATATATAAAAGAATACTACCATAAGCAATCACATCAAATTCCACCGTAATTCTGGAGATTTTAATAATCAAACATTAGAGAATACAAATATTGTGCATACACAATCCATTATTTATGTGCCGGTTAAAATGCTTAACTCCATGCACATTATTTCTTTACTATGTAGAGTCAGATAGAAAGTAACTCATAAACAACGAGTTCGGATAGTATAAACGCATTTATCTCCCTCTTAAAATTGACAAAGATGGTATAGCTTGGCAAAATCACTCACAGTACATACACGTATTTTCAGCACCTAGATTTCTGTTCTTTGACATATGTATTTTCATCAACTAATATAGGTTTTGTGGTTTGACTTAGCTATTAGTCAAGGAGCCAGGTTTCAAAAAGGCCTTAAAATGGATTTTTATTTACCCCATCTGGTAGAAAAAGTCCATGGTATTTTCGAGTATAGTGAAATCCTATGCAGCCGGTGTATCCATGATACCGGTGCATGTGATTTTTCTCGTGAAATTTAGATTCTTTCCCGCAGGCTTGTTTACAATGACTGACGAGTGAATTAGATAGATAAATACGAAATGGTCCAATTTCTGAAGGAAATCGCAACAAACACTTACACCAAACCTTCACTAAGAGTAAATCCTTATTTAATTGGCAATGTTCGATATGCATGTATTCAATGCTCGGTTGTTAATGTATCAAACATAATTTTGACAGCTATGACGTCATCATCCATTGATAAAAAATGGTCGTGTGCAATTTTTGGCTGGAAAAAATCAATTTGTCATCAAACTGGACCAAATTTACTTGGAAATGTTGTTGTTGCACCAGATGCATGGGGTTGTTTCCCTTTCCTGTAAATTTGACACAGGTGTTTGTTTACATGTATTTTTTCGATTCCAAATGTCATTTGATGTGATTTTAGCAGTTTCCAACAAAATATGTGTCGAGGAGTTAGTGATTTATTTTTATTTTGTCAACTTTGTTTGATACAACGGCTGCATGAGCTTCAAGGCTACATTCAGACTTCAGAAAAAGGTGGATGCCAGATCTTAAAGTGGTGCAGATTTTTTTAAGCAGGGGCAACAACTCTTGCTTCCGAGCTAATTTACGAACACACATGCCATTCTTAATTCTGGTGTGAAATTTGTGTTAATAAAATATATTTGGGTGGATATTATTGATCAAATGGACATACATTACTGACCAGTTTGGTGTCAATGTCAAGGTCATTTCAAGGTCAAAATGAGAAAAATAGCTTAAATTGATATTTCAATGCAAAATTAATTGAATAATATCCACCCAAATATATGGCAATATATACCTAAACAAAAATTTAACACCGAAATTAAAAATGGCATGTGTATTCGTAAATTAGCTCGGAAGCAGGAGTTGTTGACCCAGTTAAAATATCTGTACCAATTTCATATCTGGCATCCACATTTTTCCGAAGCCTGAATGTGTATATTATTCGACACTCACCAATGAACTTTTTCTACCAGATGGGGTAAATAGATTTTGAATTTCTAGTCGCCAGCTCCTAAACTAAATTACAACCCGAAGAAGTATATTCAAATTAAAGAAAACTTCCATAGACACTCACACCGAATTCCACAGTAATTCTGGTGATTTTAATCAAACATTAGAGAATACAAATATTGCGCATACGCTATTCATAATTTACGTGCCGGTTTAAATGCTTAACTCCATGCACATTATTTCTATACGTAGAGTCAGATAGAAAGTAACTCTTTTAAGAACAACGAGTTAGGATAGTAGATACACATTTATCTCCCTTTAACATTGACAAAGAAAGTCAAGTTGATGGTTTGGTCTGTTTTGTATAGCTTGGTAATATCACTCACAGTACATGCACGTATTTTCAGCACCTAGGGAAACCGTCGGAGCAGCACATAGCTCCTTTCTGGACTGATATCCAGCCCCATGTATATGATTGTTTTTCTTTTAATACTGAAATGAGTCATTTATAGCCAACTCTGGAATGCGAGGTGGAATAAAAAGAGTATCGGTGCGTGATTGGAAATAAAACGCGGAAAAGGGCGATTAGCTTTGCAAGATTGGATTATTCCAATGAAGAATGAAGCACGACCTAGCAAATTTAGGGCGCAATATCGAAAGAACCCTTTTGATCTTGAGTCAAAGATTTGATATTTTGTAGCCTATACTAGTCTTCGTTTTCGCCAGATACATTTGGTTGAGATATGTGTGTCTTATTTAGCAGAATTTAACGGAAAGCGACCCTACCGCGGTGTGATTTTTGCTGTATATCCTTATTTTATCGACTCATCTGTTTGACAGAGACCCTACAATCACATAAACGATGGAATCATATGAAAAGGGCCAATTTGGAACGCAAAGAATCCATGCACAATTAAGTCAAGTCATATTGGAGATATCTCGAAGATTTTACAATTTACGCGTTAATTTTCATAGCATGCCGTTGTTCTGTGATAACGTTACGCCCGAGATGCTCGACGGTGCGTGCTTCACCATGGTTATAAAAAGTGACGTCATCCGGTAAATAGTGACGTTACCATAAAATGATAAAGTAAATTAAAAGAATCGTGAGATAATTGATAGATCTACACTAACTTGTAATTTCATTACTCTAGTTGCAATATTTCAAAAAATGGAAGAAAAGTCCTCGAATATATTGATCACCCATCGTATATATAACAAGACTTAGTCGCTAATTAATGCGCTGTATGTGTAAAAAGACCTTGCCTAAAGATATGAGAAAACCGAATAAGGAAGACAAGCACACATCTTAACCTGCCGAGGATAGAAAACCTACAAAACATCACATATCACAAATACAAAGCACAATGCTCACGCATAACCGAGCGAGAACTCAAAAATACAATGTCCATGTCCCGACTGTCAAAAGCTGGATAGCCTTTAGTTTCGTAAGGTTAAGATATACCAATACGGTTACTTCAAGTTACCAAACAGGTCATTTCTATGACTTGACCCAGTTACCCATACAATTCAGTATGAAGCCAACAACTCCATTTGTGAATCACTGATATTGCGTTTATTTCGTTCAGGAGGGTTGATGTGCATTTGTAAAGGGACTAAACTCCATTTCGATGATAAAAACACGGTTTTGTAGATGTTAAATCACAAAACTAATTTTAAAGAATACATAAAGTATTCTTACAATTTACAATACGACAAAATGCACTATTGACGAAAACCACCGAACATGTTATAACGTCCGTTAATTAGGTAACGGCTTTTCCCGGCATTTAAACACCACCCTATGCTACACAACGATGAATTTAATTTTTTAGTCACGCAATAGATGTTTTGTTTTTTAAATTTAATAAACCGACGTTTTGCGATTATTTTTCTTCTAGATGAATAAGTCCAGATTCGTTTATACATGTATTAGGTAGGTCAAGCCAAACAATGCGATTTTAAGAGAGGTTCTTTTAATACATTTTACAATTTACCAACTGGAGTTGAGTCCCTTTAAATACTGTCAGATCTCAGATAGTTGCACTGGGTGGCAGCACCTTTGTCAAATCGCATTTCCCCATAGTTCTTGTTTCGTGAAGTGTTCAACGCCAAATAAGACAACATCGCAGTTTTCTTCTCTATATATTTATTTACTAATTTATACTTATCTAGAATACTCGTTTAGCAATACAAATATTTTTTTTCAAAACTGCCAAGTTAAAGAAAGACAAACAAAGTAGAAATAGGCAAACGTTTATATCAAATCATTAAACAAACAGTATTGCAATATGATATCATACTAATGACGGATAACAATTCAATTCAATTCAATTCAATTTATTGGCATATGAACATATTTACATACATTCTTCGCCATATAAGGCGGCATAAATTACATAAAAGAGAAGAGTATGATACTCACACGCACAGATACGCACACACACACGCGCGTACACACACACGCACGCACCCACACACACACACAACCACACCACTTGCAATCATCATGTTATATAAAGCATATATACAGTGCAATAACTGCAACACTGCACTAAAAAGCTTGCAAGAACTGTAAGGCTAAACTGGAAGTGGCACAACAACTATGACTCCTGTTAAACTAATTATACAAATTACATCCTCTGTACTTACCATGTTCAGTGATATTTAACACACAAAAAAGGCAATATCTATAGTAGTATAGATAAACTATAGCAGTATGTTGGTAGTGTTTCACGAATGCAGCACTCACAATAAATAGACAAACAAAATACAAAAAGAAGGAATTCACACACTAAAGTGTACAAAAACACGCATCTCAAACAAACCTATATTTACAACATATATTGCACACAACATAAAACACTATTATTAAGAGTTATTAGAGACATTATCTACATTATAATAAAACATCTAACTATCACAAAGTACCTGTACCGTATATAAAAATCTGATACTACACATGTTAACATAGTATATTTTAAAACTGGAAAACAGTTGTTAATCCTTATTAAAATATAAATTAAAAAATAGAAGTTATCGTGCAATATGGCGCATATTTAAGAAATGACTTACGAAATATTCTTAGGTCCAATCAGATTGGTTCTAATTTGATTAAAACTGTTCTTCAGACGAACTAAAATCTTAAAATTTAATCAAATATGATTTCGACCGTTTCAATTAATTTAAAAGTTATTAGATATTAATTAGAATTATGAATGCTACAAAAACATAAACTTTTAGCAACAAACTTCCAACACTAAACGCACGCCTTTCTACGAAAAGGACGAAAAGATTACACGTTTTGATATAATTATTTTGATGTAAATCTATTTATTAGATGATATTGGTGTTAACACAAAACAAAAAGAAAGATATTTTTATTCAATTTGTCGAGAGTATACGCATGTGTGTAAAACATATAAGACAACGATGGTATCACATTTTTTCGTCCTTTTCAGAGGAAAGGGATCGTTTCGCATCTTAGTAAAACGGTTTGGCTGCCTCATGTTACTACATATATGTTACATCAATCAGTCACCCTTGACTATTATATATTGGGTGGTTACTGGTCAAGAAAATAAGAAGCGGAAGAAATAAAATAGTAAAGTTAGAAATAAGTAAGAGGTTCAAAGGTAGAAGGATAAGAAAGTTCTTCACAGCTGCTTTTTCGCCGTCAACACCCTGAGCCTCCCAAGTTATAGTGGCCACTGCTGATACAGTCTCAGGGATCATCGATGGTTTACTTACAGCTGGGTCCTAAATAGAGAGACCGGACAACCCCCGCTTAAAGGATACTAAGTCGGGGTCTCTGCGAAGACACAGGGAGACTGTTCCAAGGAGTGATGGTTCTTGGAAAGAAGGAGTTATTGTAGTAGGCGGTTGATGTTGAGATAAGCCTTTACTTAAGTGAATGTGTTGATCCGGAGGTAAGTCCAGCAGGTGTTAGGTACTTCTATGGTGGGATGTCTACGAAGCCATGGACAATCCGGAAGAGCATGGTTAGCTGTGCCATTCAAGGGACTCCCATCCGAGTGGGTCTAACAATGTACTGACACTGCTGGTGTTGTGGTACCGGTTTGTGGTGTAACGCGCATCCCTTCTCTAGACCATCTCCAGTTGACGAGTTATGTTTCTGGTGTATCGGTTCCATATTGTAGAGCAGTATTCTATGTGTGGCGAACAAGAGAGAAGCATTATGCATCTCTTTTGACTGAAGGAAGCCGAGAGTTCTATTTGCCTTTTTGGTGATCTTATCTATGTGGGTATTCCATCATAAATTTCCTGTTAAGTGGACCCCAAGGTACTTTGTTATTGAGTCGGATTCTAAAATATGCCCTTTAGGAGTGTAGATGTAGGTGTAGGGTTTTCGTTTCCGATGAATACGAAGGATGCCGCATGTTTCTGAATGGAACGACATTCCCCACTTTTTCTCCCATTCAGCTAGTCTCTTGAGGTCTTCTTCAAGTGCGATAGAGTCTGATGGTGAGTCGATCTGGCGGTAAACTAAGCAGTCATCCGCAAACAGCCTGGTTTTTTATTTGACCTGTTGAGGAAGGTCGTTGACGAATGCTGGTAACTGGATCGGGCCAAGGACGCTTCCTTGTGATACACCGCTGCCTACTGGTTCTGGTACTGAGGTAGCACCATCCACAGTTACTCGTTTGGTCCTATTTGACAGGAATGCATTTATCCAGGCGAGTGTGGTACTACGAACCCCGTAGTGCTCCAGCTTGGCAAGAAGGCGAACATGGGGGCGCGGTCGAATGCATTGGAAAAGTCCAGGACTGCAAGGTCATGTTATTTCCCTTTGTCCATGGCTGCGGTTAGCTCCTCCACTAGTGTTAGGAGTTGGGTCTCGCATCTTTGCCTTCTCCTGAATCCATGTGGAATGTCTGTGAGGATGATGTTCTCGTCAAGGTAGCTTCAATATCCCTTGAGTCTCCACTTCAATATCTGGCATGGTGGGGGCGGGTTGCCCCTCTTGTGTGAGGATCGATGAAGTATTCTCGCGTGTGAAGACATACTTATATTGATTGTTGAGAATGGTAGCTTTGTCAATAGGGTCGTTGAATAGTTTTCCATAATCATTTAGAGGCGAGATTTCGCAGTTATCTTTCGTCAGTGATTTGATATACAAGTAGTTTCAAAAGCGTTTCTGTTGAGCTGGTCTTTGATTTCATCTTCGGTAGGGTCTTCAATTGGTCCTTCAATGTATTTCCAGTATTGTTGTCTTTCTATCGTTTGGGTTCGGCTTCTTTTTTCATATTTTTCTATGTCACTTCGCTTCTCAGTGACTTTCTATCTGTTGTAGAGTTTGTTCAGTCTTCTTAGATTGGTCTTGACGAGTTTGTTGATCCATGACTTGTTAGTTTTGTTACCTGAGACTTGTTTGGATAGTATGTACTATCCATAAGTTCTTTCAGTTCCCCTTCAAAGAGTTTCCGCGAGTCATTAGCATTCATATTCTAGGTATTTTGATCAAAGGCTTCATAATAGTCATCTAGTTCAGTCTTCATCGGAGAGAAGTCTACTGTTGTTGTTGAATAAAAGGATGGCAGCGAATTAAAATGTCAAACATTTGGATGTGTAATGTTGTCATCATACAGAGATACTTCTTACATAAAATTATTAATACGATTAGTTGTGTTTCTGTACATGTATTTCATTAAATTCGCTAGGGATGAATAATATTCAAGAAATAGGGAGAGCCTCCTTAAACGTCATACAATGTTTTAAACGGAGAGGGGATGTATGAATCGTTAGCATCATTATACACCGTCAATTAACTATGCATGTAATGTATATGTCTTTGGAATCGGGTAAACTACAGTCAAACCTCTATTATTCGAAATTGACGGGACCAAAATTTCATTTCGGATAATCCAGGGCTTCGGATTATCCAAATTCAAAGAAGACAAACCTCTATAGTCTCCATCTTAGCTATAGCCGTGTAGGATACTCGTTTCTGTACATGTTTTGTTGTTAATATAAATAATATAATAAAGAAGTAAAAAGAAATAAAAACCTGCGTTAATCTATATATTTATTATTTAATATATACACATATAACACAAATCGTCAACAAAATATAGTATGCAGCATAAAACATGTATGAAATTCTACATAAACAGACAATTAATGCATTCGCTGACATTACTCGTCAACAAGGAAGTAGATAACATGGTATAGTATAATAAACCTACGACTATATATTTCACATCGTTGTAGTCGTCACTGCGTTAGCTCAAGTCTATAAATAAAATGTTCTATTATGTTCTGTTAAAAGTCACCACTGTTATAAAGAATATTGTTAATGCAGTTTATCAAAGTTTGCCGAACGTTTGTGCATCAAAGTCAACACTCATTAACACATAATTAAGTCAAACATGTTATCAAACATAATGATATGTATTTCTCACGGAATAGCAAATATTACGTACAACCGCTTCGAATTTTTCACAACTTGAGAATGTCAACAGTTAATCACATCAATTAAACACCTTTTGAACAATAGGTGCGAAAACTTTCAAACTTCGTTGGTAGAAAAATATAATTAACTATCATTGATAATGCAAATTCGAATAATAGGGGTACAATTCGTATGAAATATTATACTCGGGACTCAAAAATTGTTTCGAATAACAGAGGCTTTTCGAAAAATAGAATTCGAATAACCCGATCGAATTTGTATAGGTTTATATAGAAAGTAAATCGGGACTGCAATTCTATTTCGGATAAGACCAGGTTTTCGAATAAAAGGTTGTCGAATAATCGGGGTACAACTGTATGAGAGTATTGGGTACATTACAAGTTTTGCTCAATGTTGCTGTATTTCCTGCATATATCATCTTTTGAAGATATAACTCGGCTCTTTTTCGTATTGGAACAATTCGAAATCTTTCACGAACGCATCACGCACACCCTCTAGTAAACGTTTGGGTATTTTCGAGTACGCTTCCTTCAAGTACACCTCTCTCTGTTGTGTCCATGACCATAAAACATCATTTGGAGTGTTGCGTCTGATTGAGATCAGTTTATCTAGAATACGTTGTTTTATAAGATCTTTATCTTGTAAGTTGCGAATCTCTTCATACGGAAATGCTAAATCGTCACCTAAGTAACCGTTATATTGAAATGTTTTCCAAATTCTGTGAGCTATTTCTGCTTGATTGAAACAAGCATCGTTTTTAGTACCTAAATCTGTCAATCTAGATTGAATATCAAAGTTATATATTGTTAATGTTTTCATTTCTTCCAAGGCCCGGTCATCACCGCCTTCGTCGACATTATCTTTTGATTCATTGGCCACGTGGCCTTGGTTTATGTTTGTGTAGGATAATATATATTTTGAATCTGCGCTGAAAGTTTCCATTTTTCCGATGATGTCAAAATGTATCTTACATGGATTACAACGTCTGTAACTTGGGACAAAATGATGGTCCACTTCCTCACCGGATTTTAATTGACTTACAATGACTTGTACGAACTCTGAAAAAGTGACGTCATTTCCGCATTGCTTAGACATGGTGTAAGCATTTCGGCGCGTTTTCTTGATAATTGTTGTGCCAAACCAGCCCCAGAAATCCGGTAAATAAAGTTTATCCAAATAAGCCGACCACAGTCTGGCGTATGGGTCGCGTGATATCATGAACTTTAACCCCAATCTATTTATAGTATCAACATTTTCTTTTTCACTCAAATGAATCACTTTTGTGTTTTTCCAAGGTCCAAAATGAGCATAAACACGAGGGATCGCTTCCGGTCTCGAAACTGTCCCCTCATAGTCATGAGTCAGGTATCGAAAGACCCGTTTCCAGTACGTACACCCTACTTTGGGGACGTCACAATAAATGAGAGAAAGGTCTGGGGTTGCCATTACGTTCCCCGTCATCTTCTGTGCCCTGAAATATAATAATAGTGTACACATCATTTATATGGTTTATTTCAATACGGAAGACTTTACAATCTATGAGTATACAAAATATGGTCAGAGCAAACGGTAATATTACATGTATGTGTATGAACACTGTGTCACATCAAAATTATGGATATGTACAATATAATAATTGAAAACATACGCACATGCACAATGTTAATAATGAATAAATATGAATATCCAACAAAAACAAACATCTACTGTGACAATCTGTTTCATGTTGGTGATAACTAGTTTGATGATATATTTTGTCGGCTATTTGTACGTCAATGTCATTAAAATCAGATCCTAACATGTGCTCCATTCCTTTGCGCTAATAGTTTGATCTGACAACATAACATTAGAAGTCACGTTCAAATGACCCTCTCTAGTACATGTTGTAGTATTACTATTCAACTGTTTGGGTAGACTAAAGTCAGTCTAGTTGAACTATCTACGTACACTAATGTATAAAGTTTAAACATTTCTGTCACTGTAATCGACAGCAGAGATTTCTGCACTTTTAGATTGTGAACGTAGCGATTAAATCGGATGGTGTAGAGCTCACATCGACATGATCCCATACCGAGTGTGGTCATATTCTATATCGGTGTTAAGTAGTGGAGATTTAAATGAGATTGTTTGTTCGTTGTGGTCAAATAAGAAAAAGAACAAAACGAACTAGCAGACAGCTCACCAAATGACAATACGAGGGGCGTTCAATATATAATGTCCATGTACCTTGCATTGTCTATGACAACATTAAGGCCAATTCTACAAGTTATGACTAAAAGGTACATGTTCCTTCTCAATGTCTGAAAAATGCATAGCATTGTGTCAATAATTAAGTAATATATCGAAGAGGGAACACTCGAGTCCACTAGCCTTACTATCATTTTAAGCAAAATTGGAGTCATCTGTGCAGTAATGGTTAAGGAAAGTGATTGTCAGTATTATTCAATTGCAGTATGCGATATGTTAACTGAATCTTAATGCATCCACCAGAACTTTATATCAATATGAAATTATTTATTTACTACGAATAAGACGCGCAAAAACAAGAGAGACAATTATTGTTCTTACCAAATGATGCTAGTTGTTTCACGCATCAATAACTTCTTATCAATTCTATTTTGTTCGCAAACTTTTCACAGAAAGTATTGTTGATTGACCACGGAATACTTCCATATTTCATACACCAAATTATAATCAATTAAGGTATTCAAAATTATTCTTTGAACAAATTCATGCTTTCTGGGCTCGTATTGACATATATTTTGGCGACTTTAAAAAGCGCTTATTTTGTCAAAAAATTATAATGAATTACATCAAATTATATTTTTATGGAAGGCATTTGCGTAATTGACAGCGTAATTTATGTCGAATAAGATTTTTTCCCAAAATGAAATTTTTGTGCACAATTATTCTCAAAAAACCTTAGTGCCTATTACTGGCCCATGTTATCAAAAACAGAAACACCAATCCAGTAATTAAATTCTAATGATATTTACAATAAATAAAAGCGGTAGTGTTGAAGATTAAAAAAATGTCAAAAGATTTCCAGAATTCAAAGTATTTCTAATGGGTGACCAAAAAGACATTATATGTTGAACACCCCTCGTAGCATGCAATCAACACCCGGGGCATGCCGGGACTGAACTGTTTGATCACGATTTACACGGAAAACAGTATGCTTGGAAACAATATCATCGAAATTGTTGAACTAGCTAATAGAAGAAGAGCTATACGAGATGCTATGGAAAAATCTCAATTAGTCGACCAAATGTTAGAGCATGTCGACATTTCAGTAATTAATCATGGTAGATCGATGGTGTATTTACCGTAAACGTTCAAATAAATTAGAAATACTACAAGTACCAGAATTGCTTGTCATTTGCATATTTTGCACATTGAGCAGTCACATGACGGACTCTATGAGTATTCACCATTGGTTGTTGAAGTTTGATGTCATGGTGAACGGATTGATTTTGCTGAAATATAAGAAATCATTTTATGTTCCGTCTTGAGATGTTTATGAAGATCAAAATTTCCTAAATGAGTCTGGAGCTTACGGTGTCCCGTCAGGGTCATCGCCGCATTGCTATAAAAAGTCTCTAGTACGACTATAAAAGTCGATAGTGCAACTACAAAAAGTCGATAGTACGGTGTGAAAACGCGATAGTATGATAGTGATTAGTCGACAGTACGTAAACACGATATATCGACAATGAAACGTCGATACTACGATAGTGATTACACGTTAGTAAGATAGTGAAAATGAGATTTAATATCGCTCTACAATGTATATTTGTTTCGCGTTTCTATTATCGTACTATCGTGTTATCACTATCGTAGTATCGACTTTTCACTATCGTTAAAAGTCTAGTTTCGTGTCTCGAGTTACTTATATGCAACTTTGGCCTTAACGGTACAAAGTATGATTATTTCAAAATGAAGACCCATAACACTTTACCAATGAAATAGCCATATACTTTGAAACGTCAGCAATAAATCATTATTCAAGTGCATTTTATAACCGGTCTGTAAAGTCTGTAGGTAGACTAAAGGTGCGTACACACAGTAAGTTTTGATGCATACATATTGACCTTTAAGTCAAGATGTACTGTGTATTAACCTCTACCATACATTTTCCCGAGATGTACACCTTCATTGTTACCAAATGTTATGAGGGCAATGTATGGGCATGATGTAAACGTGACAAAATGTACATCCTCGACTTATACACCAAATATTACGGTGTGCACGCAACTTGAGTGTTTAAATAAAGTGGTATTGTGTTTTGGTTGATATTGGATAGAACAAAGGAGAGTGCAATTACTTAATATGCTACTGTTATCATGTACTGTAGTAGTCAATTCAAATCATTCCTCTGGACATTAGGACACACGGCACCAGTTTTCATAACATTTAGTAACATCCCCTCACCTAACATCAGTGTAAAGAGTTATATAACTATGATGTCATTAACATGTCATATTTACACATTACGGAAACTCTACTTTTTTATCCCACTCACATGTATACAATAACAATACAAAATTATGTCAACAAAAACATTTAAAACAACTTCAGTTTTGTTTAAAGAGGCATTGAGCTTACCGATGATGTTAAGGATTTGAGGGTGTAAAAACTTTTAAAAGAAGTGTCGATGACTGTATTTTAAACATACTCATTATCTTGTTTACCCATTTTAATAAGATATCTGCATGTGAATTATAAAAAAGCTTTAACTGTCCGTTAAGAGAGTAATTACTATAATATGTCATTACAATCAGCGTAAAACATGCAAAAACAAACAAATACAACTGCAAATAACTCCCAAGCAGATAACAAAATAAATAAAAGATTGTGTTTAATAGCAATGATAATTTAGTCAATCAAAAGCGTATAGATGGTGTTTTGATAAATTATGAAACAGAAAAATTGTAACTTAATTAACTTAATTGTTTTGCCTATTGCTCTAAAATCTTCTCAAAATAACTTTAATGTGCATTGTCGTAATAAACATTTGAAAGGTTTTAACGTGCGGTTTCAGAAATCCACAGCGACCTGATTTGCATCTATTTACCATGTATAAATTCCTACACACAAACGAAAAAAATGAAAATAAATATTGTTCTCCAAATGACACTCTAAAGTCATATTGTAAAGCCAAAACTGTGTCGAAAAACTACGAATTAAAGAGAAAAAAATGAAATAAAATAAATATTTTGTCTCTACTGGGGTTTGAATCCACGCCTCATAGGAAATCCGTCAATTTACATTACTGAACTTGGGTACTCTTCATGAGGAGATTTTTATAAGGCCCTGTCAACCTTAAAATAATACTACAATTATTTAATCCATTTTAATGAATTAATAAGCACCCTTTCTGTTACGTTGTTTTATCCCATTTGCTATTAATTTATTTATTGTCGATATATCATTGCACTTTGTTTACCAAGCATGACGCGATGCTTTAATATGTTGATGGCTGAAGATGGAAAATGGTTACGAAATATTTGACTCACCTGATCAATGTATCTTGCCACATAAAATGTGTTAACTGAAGATAGAAAATCCTTACAACAAGGGGCCCAAAGTGCCCGAGGTCGCTCACCTGTTGCACATTGGTCTAGGTATCAATACAACTTACATTCTGTCCATATTTCATAAAGATTGGATCAAAACGGTGACCTCTATAGTGTACATAATGTTTTTCTAAGATTTGACCAAGTGACCTAGTTTTTGACTCACATAGAACAACATTCTGACCAAGTTTCATGAAAGTTGGATCAAAACGGTGACCTAGTATTTGACCCCAAATGACACAGTTTCAATATTGGCCTAGATTTGATGAAGAACAAAATTCTGACCAAGTTTCATAAAGATTGGATCAAAACTGTTGCCACTACAATGTAGAGTGTACACAAGCAAATTGTTGACGGACGGACGGACGACGGACGACGGACGACGGACGACGGAAGAAGAGTGTTCACAAAAGCTCACCTTATGTGACAGATGAGCTAAAATATAAGAATTGATAAAATTAATGCATTAATCATTAATAAAATCCATCAATTCAGCCAATTAATCAATCAATGATTCGGGCAATCAATCAATCAATTAAGGCAATAAGTTAAAAAAAATCTTAAATAAATCATCTACCGACCGATTGATCTATCTATCAATTAATCAATCAATCAAACAAGCCTTATCAATCAATTAACTAACTATAGTGCATCTTACCAGTGGATTGTAATGCTGCATCCGTAGCCTGATACTTGTAGTGTAGAATAAGATAAATGTTGACCAGGAACAGTACAACTGGTACAACCAATGTCACCTTCAAGGAACGCCGGAATATATACTGCATGATAAGTCTTGTAGTGTATTCGTGTTTCACGGGATGTAAAATTGAATTGTCCGTACTAAAACAGATAATAGCACCTTTTTATTTTGCATGATGAAGTATTATGACCGACTACTCCAGTTCTCCTACGAGGTTAAACACTCAGTCTGGCTCACCAATACAAATTAAAGGCAACATTTCGAACTAATATCGTTCACCAGTAAGATAAGATAAGATAATATTTTTTTAACGTCGGTAATAGTAACAAAAGCTTGAAGCTTGTATCCGATATAAACATTGATTATCCAAAAACTTACAAATAAACAATCTATAAAATAGATAGAGGATATTTGTATTTTTTCGTGTATGATCGGCTGATAATTCACCGAGTGAGCAGCTGATGTAATATTTTCACGAGTGGCGTAGCCACGAGTGAAAATATAAGTCAGCTGCTCTACTTAAATGATGAAAATACTCCACTATATATAGCCTCGCCTCGTATTTCCGTGGTACCCCTAATTCCGTGGTATTGGATATAAACAGTTGTGTGCGTCATACATACGAAATATACCTGTAAATAAGTGCACTATCACTTAAATCTCACAAATTAATGAAAAAAAGTAGACAAAAAAGTAAATAAACAATCTTTTTGGGCTGAATTAACTTTTCCTCCTAGTAAAGAGTAAATTTTCTAGTGTTTTAAGAGTAGGTCACTTGCTAAACCTCTAGCAACAAAAGTATACATAACACCTTATGTTTACTTGTCTGCTACAGTTAGCAACATCTGTATTAACATTTTTACTGGGTTTCAGACAGGTGCATGTCTTGTAGGCGGACACTAAGAACTGTTTTCATTGGATACCGTGGAAATAGGGGTATCCGCTCTCCAAGTGTAGAAAGGAGTAGGTTATGGAAAAACTTAATTTTGTTTTTGTTTTGCCCGATAAAAACATTTAATTAGAATAAATCACAAACCAAAGGTACATTTTATTATTCAGTGGCAGGCTGTAACCAGTACTGTATTGCTATTGTAAACATTATATTGAAGTGTATAGTTAAGTGCCACGGAAATACGAGGCACCAGTATACCTCAAATGTTTTACGTGACGTCGTTTTCCCGCCATGCACGCGTCGAGTTACAATCAAATAATTCTTCAGCAATGGCTTTAATTTCGTCCATTTGTTTTACATTTAGGTACATATAATGTTCTGTTATTTGTTAAAGATTAAGATAACAATTGAAAATGCTTATTATTTTATTTTTGGTGGCGGGAATTTCGTTTAAAAAAGTAGTCCGTTTCCGTGAAATTATGAACTGTGAAATTATGGACTGTGAAATTATCGGGAAATAATCCACCGTTATTCCGCCGTAAACCACCGATAAGCATGAAATAAAATTTAAAGAAGAATAAACATATTTATCACATAAATCACGGTGTAAGTGTAATAAAGCCCATTACATAAAAACGATATTACACTACTGAATAATTAATCATAACTATGCAAATAAGGGGGGGTAATCACTATGTTTATGTTTCCATACGCGCTGTCAAAAAAATAAACAAATATGGCCGACCGTGATTTTATCGTCAGCGGTACAGGTCAGATCGATAGACAAGGCGAATCTGAAAATCAACGAGAATTTACAAATTCAATTCAAATATAATAGATAAACACAAACCTACATTCACTTATTGAACATAGAATAGGCTAACACTTCCTGCAAAATTTAATGCATTTCGAGTTTCAAAATCGCATCTCTTAAAAATATTCATCAATCTCTTTGCGGAATTCGGAGTAGTGATGACGTCAAAACATAAACATGACGTCACAGTGTATGTGACATTTCCCGTTTAATAGTACGAGTATGTTCCCCTTATCCAACTAATTTCAAGACTAGATAGGGCCTACTAAAAAGGTCCGTGGCGTTATTACCGTTCAAATATACTTGTCTCGGCTCATCTTCGTTTTCAACAATGAATTAAATGTAATTGAAATACAGTCACTGTGTTGCACTATGTTTAGATGCTCATTTATGCTTAACCGCATTATACTCACCTCGATTTTATTCTCTCTTAAGGGAAGCGGGTCTACTATTTTTAGGTTTTTTTTTAAATTTCAAAGGCTTATTTTGTTTATGTGATAAAAAGAGTCTTACATTCGTGTCTTTCAATATTAAATTTATTAAACTCGTTGGATAAAAGTAATAAAATACTCGGAAGAGCCTCGTATTTTATCACTTTTATCCAACTCGTTTAATAAATTCAATATGAAAAATCACTCATGTACAAGATCCTCTATTTAAGACAGTTTCACATTCAACGCTCGTTATACTAAAGATAGGTAAATATTTGAATACACAAGAAAGACATGGACACAAACTAAACATAGACATGTATATTAAAGAATTTAACATACGTTGAGCAGGTTAATAGGACATTGGTAAAACAAACCTAGGTAAACAAAAAGATCATACTATTAGGTAGAAATTTATATAAAAATACAGTCACTGAATTAAAACTACATTTATAAAACTTTTTTAAACTTTTTTTTTATAAAATGGTTATGACTAATGCTACGGTCACAATGCTCGTACGATGTCCGTATGGGTTTACAAACTCGTACGAGTCTGAAATATTTCAACTGCATTTAACCTTGGTCATTTTGCGGCGGTATGTTTTTCCTCAGATATGTAAAACTGGTATAATTCATTATGGAACTGGCAAATTAAGAGTGCCCGATTTCAAGTCAAAGTAGTATTCCTACTTTATTTTTCTTAATAGGGGATTTAATTGCCTGCGCGTAGCGCAGGCTATTGAAAATACCCTGACCGGTAATACGGGTGACATGCGTATTTTCGTTGAGTCTCAGCAGGTACTAATGCTTTCAAAAAAAATTATTTCCGGTCAAAAATTTCAGGCAGTTTTCCGAGGTGAATGGTCCTTGGAATATAAAAAAATAGTAAGCTGTAAACGGTTGAGCCTATCGTTCTCTTTCAATTAATTATTATTTTTTTTAAAAAATGTGTAATAAATAAAACAAACTATTTTTAAAAAACAAAGGGAAGTAAGAAATACCTCTACTCCCCATGACCGTGGACCGTGTCACTAGCCAATTCATTACAAGCGTTTGCGAGATTTCCATGCGCCCGTTTCACATGGAAGATGTTTTAAGAAACATCAAAAATAAAGGTGAAATTTTCATTTAAATAGCCGATTTATCATGTCAGTACTCGATCTCCGAGGAAATTGGTCTTTAATAGACATTTTTACGTAGCTTTACAATGATATCAACACTCAGATCATACCAGATGCTTGAACGTAAGTAGGCTACAATTCGTTCCATGTCAACAACTGAACAATGCAAATCAACAATTCTAAGTCTCAATGTATAGCTTGTCAAGGCAATGTTTATGAGATTATTTTGTTACTGTCAGTGTGTATAAGACTTATGTACCAGTTAGTTTCATCCACAGCAGCCCAGCCACGGGGGAAGGGCGCTCTGGAATTTTGAGTTGTCAAAAACAACGGCCCTTCTACGGCCAGCGGGGGAAGCTGATGGTAAAATCTCCCGCATTTCCCCTGACATCTACCGGTAAATATTGTCTTTAGGCTATAGGTTTTCGCAGAATAAATCCTAAATTTCCCCTGCCTTGCGGGGGAAGCTGGATGGTAAAAGCATGGTTGTCTCCCTGGCTATCCTGGGGATGCAACTGACTGGTGCATTAATTATTTGTGGTGGACAAACTTGTGTACTAGGAGGGTCCATATGTTGTTGCTTATGTAATAACATCTTCGATTTTCCAAGCGGATAAGGACGAAAGACAAACATTGGAGGCTGTAAATTATCTATATTCGGAATATAAATAAACCATCTTAAAGTAGGCCTACAATACTACAATACAGTACAACAAGGTACGTCTTTGATTTTATTGAATTGGAATCAAATTATGACAACTTGATTGATTGACTTGTGTGCTGTATAAAGATTACAATGCACAATGATTGCATGTATTTCTTATCTCCCTTGGATAATGCATAGCAACTGGGGCCCGTGTCTATATCTACAAACATAGCCTAGCGGTTATCTTATATTTATTAAATACCCGTATAGGCAATGCCTTAGTTCATATTACCTGTTTCACATGCATAGTCACATTTTTCAGTTCGTTTGAGTAAACCAGATGCTCATGTACGTGTATATAAACGTTACCTTTCATTTGATTAATATTTTTTAAGAAAAATCCTAGGAACGCTACATTATTTGTCAAACTGTACGACGTCAAAGAATACTATATTTTACTGCGTTAGTTACGAAAAGTATTTTAGGGGTTTGAAAGGTTATAAACCGACGGGATAAGATTATTTTTCTTCTGTATGAATAAGTCCAGATTCGTATATAAATATTTTAGGTCGATCAAGCCAAAAATGCGATTTTAAGAGAGCTTTTTTGATAAATTTTGCAATTTACCAAATGGAGTGTAGTCCATTTAAACACGTGCATTTGTACATGTGAGTTAACGCAATAGAAATATGCAAATTCAGAAGAATATTTGGAGTTTGAAGAAGTTTCTATAGCGTAATAAAAATTACCCCACCCACTTTTAAAACATCCCTTGTAGTTATTTTATTCCTAATCCACTGTAGTACTTGAAATATAAGTGCAAATCTGTTTGATTGGAAATTAAGTTCTACTACTGCCTATACATATGGCCATTTATTCAATTCACCATGATTAAGGGTCAGGGTCATTTCAGCGTCAATTTTTAAATATGTACAAACAAGTTTTAAATACCATACATTCTACAAATGATGCTTGACGATGTCCGGGTGTGAAAACTTTTTTTAAAAATGTTGAGGAATGCGTTTTAAACGGTTTTATTCTATTGTGTGCCCTTTAAGACATCTGCATGTGAATTTTAAAACACTTTTATTGTCATTTAAGAGAGTAATTTCTATTTTTATATCCCTACACCTAGCGTAAGAACGTACTGCAAAAACAAATGGAGTCATCTGCATGATAAATATAATAAGTCTCCAACAGATGACACAATCAAAACAAGAGTGTGTTTAAATCTAATTATAATGATTATTTCTTCAATCAAAAGTGTAAAAATGATGTTTGGTCTAATAATGAAGTAGATAAAAATAAACATGTAACCCTACCCTCCTTGAAAGCAAGGCATTTTTTCGCATAATGCCAATAAGAACCCTATAGACAAATGGCAATAAAATATTATCTAAACAAGTGGCACCATTGAATGTTTTTCAAAAATAACTTCAATGTGTGTGTAATGTTTCAAGAAAATTTTGAAATGTTTTACCGAGCGGTTTTGAAAATATACATTTCAGAAATCCATAGTAACCCGATTTTCGTCTATATACCACATATTTTACTTCTATAAGATTGAAGAATAAAAAGAAAAAAAAAATTTTTCTCCAAATTGCACTTAAAAGTGATGTCACAAAGCCAAAACATTGTCTAATAACTAAAAATAAAATAAAAAAGAATAAAAATAGTTTGGCTCTAATGGGGGTTGAACCCACGACCCATAGGAAATCAGTCAAATTGTCTTAAAATTACTGAACTTGAGAACTCTTCACGAGGAGATTCTTTATTACACCCGGATATCCTTAAACACATGTATTGCACATAAGAGCACATGCTAGATAAGTTCATTTGAAATATTTGAGCCGTTCTCCAGGAAAACCGGGCTAAGTGACAAAATTGTTAAAATTCGTGATAATATATGGTTAGAAAGATGAGACTATTGTGAACAGTTTCTGAAAATTTGTATAAATTATTCCATACACTTACAAAGTGAAAGACTTTTTAAACCAACGACTACCGCCTGCTTTATGAGTGACCTCGCGAACGTCATTCTCTACGTATTTGACGTGCCGTCAAATGGCATTTCAAAGATACAGTATTTGAAAAAAGTTGACGAAATCTTTTAAAATTGTGTCACATTTTAGAATTCTTATTTAAATCAAAGTGTGCAATTGTGAGTGTTTGCTTATAGGGTAAAATAGTATGTGTTTTTAGCCAGTTAAGCATTACTTTCCTTGATATGAGTACTTTATAGAAACCGAGCATCATAGCAGCGGAAGAAGTTATTTTAACACAATTTTATAGAAAACTTAAAGCTAATGGATAGTACTACACTATCCAATTACTTAAACATTAAATTTCCTTTTTTTTCTCATTTTAGCCATTTTTAAAAATGTTATTGCATAATTACAAACAGTGTCATTAAGCCCGGTTTTCCTGGAGAACGGCTCATATCAATTTAGAAGAATATTTAGAGTTTAAAGATTTTATATTTATACCCCACCCACTTTAAAACAATGTCATTGCAGCCATTTATACCAAATCGCATGCAGTATTTTTATTACAAGTATTATAGGTGTAAAACAGTTTGATTGCTACTGCAAATGCTATTATCATTGTTTTGAATATCAATGTCGTTTTAAGGTCAAATTGTGGAAAATACCAAAATGAGGCCCCTTGTGTTTTAATCCAATTTGAGGAAGAAAAATTTTAGATCCACATTTTCTTTGGTTTACAACAAATATTTCTTGGTATTGCTAGTTGATAATAGATTTAGTAACATTCGTAGGTATAAACAACATTGATGAAAATGCCAACATAATGGAAATTCGTATACAAAGATCTAGAAGGATGAACTGATTATCTTTCACACGTATTGAAAAAAACGCACATTATAATGCTATTTACTTGAATTATTACACTAAATAGTAAATTATTCAATAGTAACGGGTGGATGTATTAATAGCTTCTAATATAAATGTTTAGTTTTTGGGATACCATATACACCAAAATAATTCCGAGCTTTAGAGCGTTAGACGTCGCGCACGATGTTCCGTCTTTTTATGTTTTTAGGATATGCGCACTGGAAGAAAATTGGTAAAGAGCTTAATTTTAATTGGATTTCTTTCAAATTTTAACTAGGAGTAGTTTTTAAAATGTACTTTTCGGCCATAATTTCAAAATAGATGAACACCTTCCTGAAAATTTATAATATGCATTTTTCTTGAGATTTTTGTTGAAAAACGTCGTGTTACTGCGTCACATTTGTCTTGATGCAGTGTGCGATATTTCACCTTAAAGAAGTCGATTTCAGGTCAAGTTTTACGGTAAGATACCACGTGTGTTCGCAAATGAATAACGAACAAGATGGCATATTACATTTTAACGTGAGACGTCAAACATAGCTGTTGGTAATTGTTAAATAGTTTGTAAAATTCTGTAACTTTGCCATTTTTTGCGTAAAATATATAAAACTTCTATATAAAAATTCCTCCAGTTATTTTCATTTTCCCTGCAAAATATTGATATTTTGTACACTTTAAGAGAAATAATATGACATCAAACTAGTAGTGAAAATATGGTTGAGAAAACGCAATTTTAGAAAATACAACAATTTTATAAAAATACAAATTACAAATTATTTTGACGCGACAGTAAAATCCGAAAAAATATTTCATACACAAATATTTCTTTATGATCGTCACTTTTCTTTTTTCCCGTATCCACATGTTATAGTTATGACCATCATGCAAAGTGTAAACTAATTAAAAAGTAACTGAACTATAATTTTTATGATTTTATAAGCATTCTTCGTTTGCCACCCGGCATGTCACAAAATAGAAAATGGCGTATTTTTCGTAGTTAGCGTCCAGGTAGCTTATATTATGTCATAAATACTGGATGCTGCAACATAGTTTCATAAAAAAGAAAGGTACTGTTTCATTGATTGTTATACCTTTATCAAATTGTCAAAATTTCAAATAGCTAGGATACCTAATTTTGTCCGTGAGAGGTTATATTCGGATGTAAGTCGTTTTGTAAACTTTTTCTAAAATGTTAAAATTCGAACCATGACTCTTATTATTCATTATTATTTGAACTACGGTGTTGGTAGATTTTAATGAATACTGAAACAAAATTATGATATTCATATTCCGTTTTCATGACAGATTTATCATGTAAACTTTCATAAGTTTCCCAGCATAAATGCTTAAATAATACAATATTTTACTTCGGCATTATAGCTTGTAAACTTTTATAAATTTACGCTCTAAACATGACGTCGGACATAACTAACGTCCGCATCTTCTGTCACACAGATACATAATTTTAATACACATCACAATGAAAACACACGTGTATGATATACATATATTTTATTCATAATTTATGTTAAACATTACCTATGTTTTGTGAATGAAATCTTATCAGGGGGGGAGGCAAAATACGAACACATTAATTTAATATATAAGCAATATTGATTTATTAAAACAAACTAGTTATCAATAACATGTTGCATGACATTCGCTAGCTTATACACCCTTTCAATTAAGACCGTAATTAAATTGTCTCCCTTTGATGACGTCATACGAGGGCTCAAAGCGAATACACGGGCCGATTACCGTTAGCGTGTAAAGGAAATAAAAAATGTGTCAACTTTAAACCGCTGTAAATCACGTTTTACTCTGTCGATTTTTAAAAGATGAACACTTACGAAAACAAGACCGTATAGACTTTTTAATAATGTAACTTTTGTTAATGTATTTTCAATAATAAAACATAAAAAGCCATGTTTTCGGAACGAAAATTTCAAGGGCGAGAAAATGTAAAAATAAAGAACTGAATTCAATACTTAACAATTGGCATTTAACTTGCTCAAAATGTTTATTATTTGCAGTTTTAGGAACTGTGTAGACTAAGCTTTCCAACAATTATATTATTAAAAGATATTATTAAAGTTTTAAAAGGAGAGCCATGCTTTTCGAACCTAAATACCATGCATCACGCGCGCACAATCCACTCATTGAAACCTGACTTACATTTATACTAGCATAAAGAAATTGTGTATTTTAATAATTCATCACACATCATAAAAGTATAGAATATTAGCTATATCATTTCAAAAGTACGACTATCCAGCCAGAAATTAAAACGTTAATTTACACAGGAGGAAATTTCTTTCTAGATATATATATAGTTTGTACTAAAATCCGGGCGGCATGATTTTACATGTCCGCATGTGCTTACTTGTTTAGTGTTATACCGAGTACATTGATGTGTTGTTTACTGCAATCAAAGAAAGTAAGGAATCACCGGAAAAGTTCACACGACGAATAACTTAAAATCAGAATCAATTCTATGTAAAATTTTGTTGTATGTAGGTAAAACTAAATTGTTTGGCAATACAATGTAGTCTGTTTTAAATCTTACTCTTCCATCATGAAACCTTTGTTTATTTGAAATTCATATACAAGTAAATGAGAAAAGTGCTTTATTTATTTTAAATGGTGTCTACGTGTAATAATATTGCAATAAAATATATTTGAAACATCAAAATGAGCATTGTAGCACAGGTCAAACAGGTGCATGTCCATTAATTTACACTTTTTGTTCGGACACGGAATTAGAGAGACCTCCGTGGTTTGGATAAACATAATTTATACTTTTTTATAAAAGTAACCCAAACGTTGATTTAAAAGTATCAATCAATGTCAATCATTTAAAGTAAAACACTGATCAATATACATGTACTGTACATGTATATTAAGATGACAGATGGTGACAACATAGTATTGATTGGTTGTATATTAGTACCCTGCTGTGAAACTAATTTAGAGTATGGTCTTGGTGGCTTATCTTGATATTAGGGGATCTATGCTGTTTATTGTAAATCATTATATAATTATACAGCACCTAGAATTTATTTATGCGTTAGGGTTTTAGCACCTTATCATCTGACAAGATTTTATTTATGCATTAGGGTTTTAGCAAAATTATCTGTCTCACTTTAATTTGTTATGTTTTTCCCATCACTCGAATTGCAGTTAAGGCCACTTTTTGTGAATTAAGATTTACAATTCTTATATTAAAAACAAAATATTGTTAATTGTAATGTTAGTTTGAGGAGCAGTTGTATATAAATGATGTAATTTTTAAATTAATTTATAACAATCAACTGATATCATAATCGTCATTTATACAGCTTTTTAAGCCGAATTTGCCCGAAATGACACGTATGTAACCAGATAGGACATTCCAATAAATAGTTGTGGCTCTAATATACGTGTAGTTTTATTCAAAGGCCTAAATAATTATGTCTTTGTTTTATTACAATCCATAATAAACAACACATAACTTGTGAATTGTATTGATAAAAAGAAATGAGACATAGCAATGATCCAGAGTTAACTAGGTCTAATGGCGGTAATGATGTAGTAGTACTTATTGAAAGAACCAGGTGAAAATACTTGCGCTTTATATTCCCGGCAAAATATACATTTATCAAAGTACAAATATACACTGTATCTCAGCACTAACGCTCAATTTAATATACAAAATGTGCATGACAATCAACCGAATTACAAAACAACATTAATACAACTACAGATCTTTTTGGAAATTAACGCCCGATAATTGACCATTGTTGATAGACAAAAATCCGAGAAATCACACATTTCCTCCACATCCATATCATGTAACATATTATACATACATTGTTAGTACATTATAAACATCTTTATTGAAAAAACAACAGCTACAAAACATGCAATTAACGAAAAAGGCGATTAAATAATCTCTTCGCTACTGCGTTTATAGTGTCGTTAATTTGTAGAGCCCTCGTTTGACGTCACATCCGGTTACGGGAGGTAACTCTGTACATACGATTATCGCTTAATTGAAAGGGTCTATAGAATGAGAAGATTGTAACTACATTTGTATTACTTACGACCCATATAGAAGACTGCTTCACAAGGCGATTCTTATTAGCCTATTTTCTTGAAAATACGAATTTCTCATGCTGAACAAACATATGTTGAAAAAGCTTGATTTACCATAAGTAAAGAGTTTTTTACTTGATTTCTCTTAATATCGATTTTGTAGTTACGACCTTCTCATTCTAAGCCAGTGCATTGTTTCCTACATAGAGTATTAAAACATATAGAGGTTATTATTTACAAGTAATAAATTAAAGATGAAGATTTCAACTAAATTAGAGATCTTATTGTTGAAGAAAGAACCGTTTTAACATTATTAAACCCTTTCTTTTTGTAAATACAAAATACTTTTCCGACGTTCTTTATAAAAAATATTTAATAAAATTACAAGTTATATTGGTATTATTTTCAGTATTATTATCGTTGATATATACTTGAACAATGTATTGGATTTAATACACATCACTATAGTAGTTTTTTCAAGACAACGCGATGAAAATGACTGCTCGAATATTTTGACGTTAAGTTTTACGCTTTCCATGTGACGCTTCCACGACGCAACACCGTGCGCGACGTCTTAATACAAACCACTGCCTTGTTTCATATAAACAATTACAATGATGTCTATATATTTTTATAAGTAATAAATGGGTCATATTCAGCACAGTCATCATGTAATAATCACCTCAGTGGTTTGTTTTAACATTCTAGAACTAACAAATAGTTTTTAACAGGCTGGGTAAGCACTAAATTCTCGGTAAACGTATTTTTTAATATACTGGACCTTGGCGCTAAAAATACTGTTTTATTTTATCTTTGTTAATTGTTTGTTTGATACATTTCTAGTGATTATTTTTATATTTTGCTGAAAAACTAAATACAGGCCATTTGTTTGTTTTGGATTCAATCAAAGATTTAGGTCTTATGATGAAGCATCGCCCGAACGAAATCCTTGCACATATTGAACAGATTCCTTAAATTCTAATGAAAAGCGCACAAACTGCTCTTCGATTTCTTTACTGTACTGGGCTATCTTCCGCATGTACACATTTTCTGCTTTAAAAACATATCTCATTTTTTTTGTTTAGAATAACCTCGTTACACAGATATTTTGTTCTGAATGGTGGGGGTATCATGGCATACTAATATATGAGATCTGATATTGCCGGCGACAGGTTACCGGAAATGCAATTTGTTGGTATTGAAACTATAATTTTGAAGGTATAGTTTAATGGT
Source organism: Spisula subtruncata (assembly GCA_963678985.1). NCBI lineage: Eukaryota > Metazoa > Mollusca > Bivalvia > Venerida > Mactridae > Spisula > Spisula subtruncata. Next base: position 29,677,606 of record OY787665.1, read on the forward strand.
ACTACTTGGTTTAAATTTGTGTTTATAAACCTCCTTCTATGTCTAATGCCATGTTTCAAAATGTGATGATAAATGTGGCTTTAATTTTTATATTTTAGAAGATGGAAAGTGCCAACCTATTTCTGATATTTGTGATATTTTTTATCGTGCAAATATTGTTAAACCATCTTGTTTTAATAAAAATGGGAAAAACTTATTTTTAGATTTGATCTTAACAAATATTACATCAAGTGTATATAATACATGTAATTTAAACTGTGTGTTGCAGTTCTGTCTCGTATGGTCGCTTGGTTCACCGTTTTGTCATATATTTGTGAAACTAGGTAATCCTGCAACGGGAACATGGGGAACTCGGTTGCATCTTAGCTGCGTTCCATTCGGTCACTTGGGATCACTGTTTTTTTTTTAATTCCCTTGTAAAGTTAGATGTAGGTATTACTCCAGGTCGTTGTGTTGTGATGCTACTGTTTTCTGTGCTCGGTTGGTTGAGTTCTACCTTCCCTGTTCGATTTCCTCATGCTTTTGAGTTATGAGCATGATATTGTTGGCATTCAGTTAAAACACGATGTATGCGTACCATTGTAACTTTGTAACAATATATTTGCAATTATAGACGTTTTAGAAATTGGAATACTGAAAAAAAAATCATATTTACAACAAGATGTGTTTAGTTAAATTGAATTTAAGTGATGATGTCCACACCAAACAGCAAAATGTGGTGATATTTTACTAGTGTAACTGACAACCATGTCCAAGTCAAAACAGAAGAGGTTTACTGAAAAGCCAGCAAGTATTTTGATAAAATTCTGAAACAGACTGTTTATGAAAGAGAATGTTTTAAAAACATTAAATGCCAACACGTCTGCTGTAAACTGGGAATAGTTTAGAAAACAGCAACAATATCCAGGAAATCAATGATCAAATACTTTCTATATAGATGTCTGGGGAGCTGTAAATCAGAAACTTTCTGGCCTACAGTAAAACGTTTTTACCAAGGAAGGATGTAAGACACAACTTTGTGAAAAAGATAGTTTGATAAATGATCAGCAAGATGTCTGCAACATTTTTAGTGAATGTTGCTAAAACTATCGTTAATGATAAAATAACAGTCAATATTGTCGCCCTTAGTATTATTGAAATAAAAACAACTGACTTGGACTATTGGTCAAGCAGATTTTAATTCCACTCCTGTAAACACAGATTTTATTAGAAAACAGATGCTACGATTATCGATGGTATTGCAAGCAGTGTTTCCAGCTCAACTTAAAATGAACATAACATTAGAGAAGAGTAATTAAGGACCAGTAAGTATTTTACCTGCCGTGTCTAAATTATATATTGAAAAAAATACAGTTTATTTCAAGATTTTAGGCCATATGATAGAGCCATCAATACCCACCAATCAATACCCAGCTTTCTGATAATGTTTATTAACATTTCAATTCATTATTACCAACTTTGAGACCATGCTATGGTGTCATTCAACACTTCTCAAAATTATAGAGGACTGGGAAATACAATACAACAAAAATACAAATGCAAACCGATATGTATCAGCAGTCTTTGGTTCAGTTCTCAAAAGCATCTGATTGTTTGCATGCTACTCAAACTTAAATCATATTTTGTCAATGGTAACGCCTTTGATTTCATTGACAGCTATCTTTCCAATAGAAAACAAAGTGTAAAAAATAAACTTATTGCAAAGCGCTTTACAATACTTATTCAAAGGCGTACCACAGGGATCTATCTTAGGGTCTGTGTTATTCACGATATTCAATATATTTGTCATTATGTTCAGGAAATTAGTCAATATAATTATGCTGATGAAAACGCTTTTTCACATACAAATTTGGACAATGTAAAATCCACTATAGAAAATGATAGAATGCCACTGATTCAATGGTTCTCAGATAACAAAATGAAAGCAAATCCTAACAAATTTCAAGCCGTATTGATTGGCAAAAACACAAAAATATAATATTTCGTTTCCTTTAGGTAATTTTAATATTCAATGTGAATATGAAGTAAACCTACTTGGTGTTACCATATACTTCAAGTTGAATTTTAATACTCGTGTTTTCAAACATATGCAAAAAATCAAGACAGTTAAATATTTTAGAACGAATAGGAAATAAACTATTAGAAAAACTTAATAATATACGAGGGGCATTCAAAAAATACGTAGACAGATCAATTTGCTAGCTTATTTTTTCAGATAAATCAATTATTATTTACTATGTTTGCAACCCCTGCTGCACCCCTGCTGCACCCCTGCTGCCAAAATAAAAAAAGTTTCATAGAAATCGGACCGACGGTTAAGTGATGATCATGTTTGGTGCATTGCACATATAGTGACCACGGGGCAAGTCCAGACGTCCTTGTTGACGTCATAGGTTTCGGTAACCTCACAACAACTACTCAATTCTCACAATAATACTCCTTGTACAACTCCAACAATTCTGTTTAATGACCAATTTACAACGGCGGGATAAACTTACAAGAAAGAACGAATAGCATTCATTATTTCATTTGTTGTTTAGAGTTTTATACTCGCGTACCCAAATAGCGCCAATATCTAAGTTTTGACGTCCAGAAAAGCAACATTAGGACTCTATGGGACATGTTTAAGATGATTTAATCAAGAAATATATACAACCCCGGCACTGTATGTTTTACATGATATCCCGGCACTTCCTCTAGGTGAAATCTCCAATTTTCGGGCTCGAGCCAACTAAGTACGTCTGTTTAAAATCTGTTTATACCAAGCGCAGCACATAATTTAAGGATTACGCGTTGTCCCGTGGTTTAACGCGACGTCACATTTTCTTTCCGCTTTTAAGATTGTCTTTGAAGGATGACCAGCATCTCTGTAACCCTATTAAATATAACATCCTAATTTAAAACACAGAACTACATAGTCTCAAACGATAGACACATTAATTCTCGAAACGTTTCGTAACCGTTAATGATAAGTAATATGTGAAGAAATCAACACCAATTTTATTCGGGATAAATCGATGGGTTGCCCGTGTGTTCAATCGTACGTTGCTATAACTACTATATTTCGAATATAACATATATTTTTCGTAATAAATATACGCACTGAATTCATAACCGATAGAACCTAATTTCTACCAATTTTGATGAAATTCGGATGATAGATAGTTAAACAATCGATGTTGCTTACCTATTATTTGAATGGCTCTCGTAGTATTCATTTATTATGTTAAATTTCAATTACTGTCCATTGGCATGGCATTTTGTTGTTTGTGGTAAACTAGAAAAAAATACAGGAACACGCACTTCGTTTTATTTCTAATGATTATGTTTCTTCATACCGTGAATTGCTACGTAAGTCTTAATAACCTTCATTTAAAGCAAGACGTCTGAGATGTATAGCTCGGGAATCATTCAATATTGATATGTCACTATGTGCTATTTCATCGTGTTTTCATTTTCTATTACGTCGTACCCCACCCACTTATTCTGTATCGTAAATTAATTGTTCTCCGCAAAACAACATGTTTTAATTACAGTCACTATCCTTCATCATCTTTATCAAGTACCATATAACATTATTTTAGATTTGTTTTACCTTATCTGATCGTATATACGATATTTTAATCCACTTTATTAACTCACTGTTTAAATTTATTTTGCTCCTCACCAAAGTACCAGCATGCACAGCGACGCAGCCTCATTTATTTTTAGTTTGTGTATTTCCACGTTATGACTCATGACGTTACGGCGTTAACAAAGAAAATTTGAAATTTTAAGAACAGTTACATTTATAATATGAAGGTTAGTGACTTATAATAATTTAGTATTGGTATATCATAAATTGTTATGTTTTATTGCTTGTTATGTCAAATTTATGTATGTATTTGTATAAAGTTATAGATTCAGGCTGAGGTAAAAAAATACATAGTCTGATTATTAAATTTATAAGCACTTATACTTGAGTCAAAGGGGTTCGACACAATTAAAATCTATCACTTTACACCTATAGATTGTAAGGGGGAACAATTCAATGACAAACCCAGAAATATCCAACTCAACATTTTGTCCAATATTTTAAACAAGTCAAATGTAATCATTCAATGGCTACTGTACACTTCACAACAATATATTATCATACATGAAAAAACACAACTTTAATCCAATTCCGATATGGAGCATTTACTTAGGTGTGAGCCGACAGACTTTCCAAAACAGCCTCATATAAAGAAGATAAATCAGTATTTAGGCATGATCTTAGGAAATTAGTGTGCCAATTTGACAGAGGATCATATTTTGTGCAACTTACCATCACCGGTCTGTGCCTGTATAGCTTACACTAACTTACACAGAATAAATCAACAGATGAACTAAAACATAACTTTGGTTTTGAACAATATGTCATATCAATGACTATCCAGTAACTAGTTTTCTTATTGATTCAGATGAAGGACAACAGCAACTTTTCAGCCAATCAATTTACTCGTGTCAAAAAACATGCAACTTTTGTTTTGAGTAAATTGATTGGCTAATCAATAGTTGAAAATGCGATGCTGCATATTGGCATCAATGCACTCGGAATTTGATTAAAGTTTTGTTTTTCATGTATGATAATATGTTGTTGTGAAGTGTACAGTAGCCGTTGAATGATTGCATTTGACTGGTATTGAACAATGAACAAATTGAGCTTGGTATTTCTGGTTTTGCCAATGAATTGTTCCAATCTATATGGTGTAAAGTGATAGGTTTTTAGTCGTGTCGAACCTCTTTGATATGAGTCTGTTATTCAACTTATATGCTCATAGGCGTCCTTACAATATATTAAATAAAGCTACACCTGTATATTTACATGATTTACGTTAGGGAGAAAGTCCAAGTTACTGTCCATTCCTGAGAAATAATGGAGACGATGCCCCGAAGGGAGCGAGTTTTCATTATATCTAAGGAATGGACAGATACACGGACTTTCTCTGACTTAAAATACACCTATACTGTCAATTGTAAATTAGATGTTTTTGTAAAGAAGCAGTAAATGGCAAAGAAAAAATATATATTCCGAAAAGTTCTCCCCTGATGTACCTCTTATAAATAAAAGATTCAAAATATGAAAATGTCTGAACGAGAAGAGCATGTTTTTCCCAAAGGGGTTCGAGACGATTAAAAATCTATCACTTTAGACATTATAGATTTTAAGGCCTAGGGGAACAATTCAATGGCAAAACCATAAATATCAAACTCACTAGTGTGTCCAATATTTCAAACAAGTCCAATGCAATCATTCAATGGCTACAATACACTTCATAACAATATATTATCATACATGAAAAACACAACTTTAATCAAATTCCGAGTGCATTGACGCCGATATTGAGCATTGAATTTTCGCATAATGCAAAAATGTTGAATCAAAAGCTAGCGTGGGATTGTATAGGGGGTCTGTGAAACCAAGACCAATGTCACAGGTCAAAAGCTAGCCTGGTGTGGTATTCAGGGTCAAGGTCGCTGTTGCTAAAATAGAAAATCAGTGTCCGGTCAATAACTTATGTTTGGAATACCCAATGTAAACTAAATTATGTTTTTGGCATCCTGGTATCGAAACCTAGCCGGATATTGTAGTTGGGGTCTGTCGGGTCAAACTCACTGTTACTAAAAATAGAGCATCAGTGTCCTGTCAACGACCTAAATTTGGAATGTCAGACAAATGTTGACTAAACTGGGTATTTAGGATCCTTGTATTAAAGCTTTGCTTGGGATTGTAATGTCAATTGGGTCAAGGTCACTATACAAAAAATAGAAAATCAGTTTTCAGTTAATAATTAATAAAGGATTTAGACATTGCGTTGACGTTTTGCGTGGAGGTAGATTACTTAGAATTAAAATACACTCTGGGGATTAACCCATTCATCAACTCTCCATTATTTTTCAGGAATGGAGAGTTGTCCTAACAATAACTCTCGCTTATTTTGTATACACATTTAATGCAATTACAGCTTTTTATACATTCAAACTGTTTGAACATAATAGTGCGTACAAAGCTAATCTTTGATTGTTTTGGTCATACAAGGCCTATAATCCAGGTAGACCTGTGATTGGACTCCTAAATTTGAATTTAAGAGGGAGATGCACGAAAACATATCCTCTGACTGAAACATTAATATTCTTAATGATGTTCACCGTGGTATGGGTTTGTGTTGTTGTGTCGCAGTGCAGCAGGATGTTGTGGAACTTGATTGAGTCTTGGGTGCGTTTCATTTGGTCTGATGCAATAACCGCTATTCTATAATTTCTTTGTTAAATTGGGTCATCTTGCGTTTTTTCGTCGGGGACTTTGATTTTCTATTGTTTCATTGGCTTATGTGTGGGTATTGCTCAGGGTAGTTGTGTTGTAGTGTTTTTTATTTCTGTGCTCGGCTGGTTAGACTGAGTGCTACCTTCCCTGTCTAATTTTCTCATACCATGTTTTAGTTTCATTTTCTAGTTCAGTTGTGGTTTGAGTATTATGTCGTGTACTTTTTGTTTGTGTTTTTTTCTGTGCTCTGTTCTCTGTACGTGGCCCTCTCAGTTGAGTACTCATTATTTACAACAATTCTCTGTCACTAAAATTAAATTGCCATTATTTTATTCACACTTAATATATGTGTTATTTTTGAGGAATGGGGAGTTTTCTTACAGTTACTCTCCATTATTTTGTATAAACATTAACTGCAATGTGTATACAAAATAATGGAGATTTATTGTTTAAAAAATAAATGGGTTAATCCCTTGGGTGTATTTTAAACATAATATAAGTACCAATTGTGTCTTATATCCTGTTTTACGACTAGACATTTTGGCGGGACATTTTTGGCGACGTCGGAAAACAAAGTCGTCGTCGCTTAGCAAATTTTACGTCACATACAAGTTTTTGTTATGAGCGTAGACTTCCGGTATCCGCAAATACCAAAAAAAAATGTGACATTTGGGGTTTGTTTCGTTTATTATTTTATTATTATAGAAAATTGATTAATAGTTACAAATAAAATGTGAATTACACTTCATATAACGCTGTAAATCCTTTATTTTCGTCGGCTGGGTCCTTAAATGAGTATACTTAAACTGGACATTAACAGTGCGTGAATCTTTATATAAACGTAGCAGCAAAATCGCCGTTTTTATGTTATAATGAATATTTAAAATGCATGTTTTATGACGAAAAAAATCGGTAAAATATGTCATATCTTCTTTGGTCAAATGATTATTCAAAATAGTTCTAATTATGGTAATACAGATCATATAACATGAGATTATAAGCATTTTTCTAACCCCAAATTTGAAATTTCGTGTGCCATTCAAAAAGTATTATTTTAAATATGGCATTTCATTTGTGTAACATTTTTAACTGTTATGCACATACAATAATGTAAATCTGAGCATTTTTTATTATAGTTGAAATGGTTGGTTCAGTGTATCAAACTTACCAGTGTTTGAATATCAATAAAAATAGAAATGATTTAATTTTTAATGATAAAAATACTACGATTGTCTAGCTGAGTGATTTATCTTTCAGAAAATGTACACTTTTATATAGACAGAGACACTGATGTTTTTGTATCGGCCACTGATTAGTATTTTTCAAGTGACTCTCGATAATTAATGGTTCGCATTATACATAAAATGACCCTCTTACATACTGATTGACAAAAATTCATGCTTCCTATAACGGGCCTCATTTCAGCAGACCTCATAACCTACTATGAATGTTTTATGGGCTTTTTCCTTATCACGTTGACTGGAAATATAACACTTTGTCGAGTAAGTTAATTTTAACACTTTAAATATGGATATTTCATACATTCTGGAGATAAGTCAAAAGGGATATTTTGTAACACTGTTACTGTGATTTTACACAATTTGGCTATTATGACATTGAAATGACATTCACCATTGACCCAGCTGTCACAAATACGTATATTATGCTTGGTCTTCAAAATTTAAATCTATATAATGGACTGCATCAACATAAAATTTCAAACTTTAAATACCGATGATAAAATAGTATGGAAGCTGTAAGATAACCAGCTGCAGTATTGTTTTGGAAAGTGAGCGGGGCAAAGTTGAATTGCAGCAAAATTAACAATTTAATCTCTGTTTCCGTTTACGTAAGTTGGTAAAATTTCAAATAATATTTACAGTTATGATTCTTTTATATCAATGCGTGTATTTAAGCATCATATTTATAATTGATAACGTTTTGTATCTCGATTGTAACAGATTATTGCATTTGTTGACAATTTGACCTGAAAATGACCTTGACCAACACAATGTCATGACTGTGCATTATCTACAGGTCGTCCCTTTGGTCCAACAATGTTGAATTTCAATTTTTAATCTCAATTGATAAATTTGTAACAATATGTTTGGCTTTTGATATTTACTTCAATATAACAAGAAATTTAAGTTGATGACTGATACAACAAAAATAAACTGTATCTATATGTAATATGAGGATCCAACACGAGCTTCTATGTAGGATAAGGCTATCTCACCCGAGTGGTCGGATTTTAAACAGGGACGAGGCTTGCCGAGTCCCCTGGTTAAAATGCCGACCCCGAGGGTGAGATTTCCTTATCTTACATAGACTGTCTCATTGTGGATCATTTTTTCTTCGACGCAATTCGGGAAATTTTGAGTTTTTATCATTATTTAGCGTTCGTGGTGTCAATTTGACGTCATGATAACGTGGCATTTGCCGTACGTTCGCATTCAAAACAATCGATTAGATATGGGCATAAAAACGAATCAACCCGACATTCGAACGAGAAAAATTGATTTTTTTTCACTGCAGTTTATCGCTTACAATCAACTTTTTCAGCCAACAAATGTATTGTATCGTAAAATATAGTCCATAAACTCTACAATTAACTAATCTTTACGACTTTATGTCATGAAATTGATGTGTAAATCCGCAAACCAATTGGTACGAAATGGACGGATCAGTACCAACTGGCGTCTTCCTTAACGGTACTTATCTGACCGCGTGATTTAGCGGCCGTGTAATCTCGTCAGATCGGCGCGTTAAATGATCCTATATATATAGAAGATCCTGGCTTGTGTTACAATGTTTCAAATATATTTTATTGCAATTATTTCACACGTAGACGCCATTTAAATATATGAATTACTTTTCTCATTATACGAATTTCTAATGAACAAAGGTTACATGCTTGAAGAGTAAGATTTGGAACAGACAACATTGTATTGCCAAACATTTAACTTTTCCCTAAATATAACAATATATTGCATTAATAGAGTCTGAATTTAAGTTATTCGTCATGTGAAATTATCCGATGATTCCTCACTTCCTTTGATTGCAGTAAAAAGGTTAAAAACACATTAATGTAATCGAGTAAACACTTAACAAGTAAGCACATGTTGACATGTATAACATGTCACCCGGATTTCTGTACAATCTATACAGGAAGAAATTACCTCCCGTGTGAATTAACGTTTTAATGTTTTGGCTGGATAGGCGTGCTTTTGATATAGCTAATATTCTATATAGTAGGGGAAAATTTTCGAAATTTTGTTACCTGAGTGACAATGGAAAAATACTTTCAGATATGTAAGCATATGTTTTGGTGATGTTAAAAAAGATGGGAGCAGCACTGAGGGTCATTTATAAAGCACTTTAAGCAGCGTTTCCATGGCAACCGTGTGGCTACATATTTGAATTTCTCACTGTATACGATAATACCTAATATATTTTTAACGAATAAACATATTTCAATGAAACTTGGAATGATACCTCGCAATATCCCAGCAATGATGAAAATATAAACTTCAATTGCAAACGCATGATGTCAAGGTCACAGTCAGAGGTCAAAGGTCAACTTTTGACATTTTTCCGGATATTTCAGACAGTTTTCATGTAGTCCAGTTTCCTCACTTCTTTGTGTGCTGCGGTCCAGAGGGTTTTTTGGTTTATTTGTGTAGAGGTGTGTTTGAAGTTTGATTTCAGCGAGTATGGACAGCTGGCATCATGCAGGTTACCATGGAAACCAAGATGGCGTCCAAATTTCCGACCACTTTAAGCACACATCCCATCTTTATCTAATCATTCGTACTAAGTATGTAAACTTGTATACCAATATGCATTTGTACAATAGTTAAAGAAGATATTTATTGCTAAAAAATGATATGTGTGTCCAGGTTATTTAATTTCAGGGTCAAGGTCATTTGAAGGTCAAAAGGCAAAAAATGTGTAAAATTTGTGTTTTATCCCCAAAAGGTTATCTGTAATTATAGGTGCACTTATGGCAAAAATAAGTTTGATGTACGCCATCACAATGTGGCATCACTAAGTCGCATAACAACATTTATTTTATGGTCATGAGCTGAATAATGAAAAAATAAGAAGGAATTCGGTAACCCCACCACAATTGAAAATTTTATAATTCTTTAATTATTATGAAATAACTGTATGCGTTGCATTTACTATCACCGGGTTTATATGTGTAAAAACGCATACATGTCCAAGTAAGAGCAACATTATTACAAACTGATGTCTTGACCAGCGTTCAAATTGATCTGTCTACCAAGGTCATGGAGGTCAAGGTCATTAAAAGCAAATTCAGGAAAATGGTTCAAGTCACGTTTTTACGTTGTAAAAAGAAAGCTATCTTTAGTTGATTTTGCTTCAGCGAGTACCTTTTCTTTCTATGATAAATGTCTTTGTTTATTCGTGTAGAGGGAGGTCTAAGGATAAAATCCAGGCGAGAGTGCTGAAATAAGGTTAATTACCATTGAAACCCAGATGGCGGCCTATGTTACAGCCATTTTATAAGCTAATTACTAGTCAAAATCTCATGTTTGTTACCCATAAGTAGACAATACATATTTTATTAAATAAGCATTGTAATTAATAAACATATGCGGACCTCCGAAATGAACCTTTTACCAAGGTCAAATGGTGGAGGTCAAGGTCATTTAGAGGTCAAAACTTTATCAAATGCTTAAGTCAATAGTTTACCTAAAATAATTTGAATTAAATTGAGATATTTTCTCTCTTTTTTTCATTTTGCAACATATTATATATTAATGTTGGGTTTTAAAGTGTTTAAAGTCTTGAAAAACACATATTTCCTGCCACAAGGCCAGTTTTTAATTCAAAAACTTTGCAACAAATGGCATTTATGTGCATGTTGATCAAGATCGATTTCTTGAGTTGATGCGTCCATCTATAATTCTTAGTTTTCAAGTTTGACAGTTTTAATTCTAATGGACTAAATAAATCTTTGTATAAACATTATAGATATTTTTATATTGTACTTATTTACAGACAAACATTGGCCACACAAGGTCAAGGTCATTTTAAGGTCAAACTACAAAACATACCCACATATTTGATACTTTCGGCGCAAAACATCATTTTGTAGTTCATTGTACTGTGTATTTTGATGTAGATGTGTTATCTTAGGTTCAGAGAGTAAATTCTTTCATAAGAAGTTATAGGACGAAGGGCCTTGTGTGTTTGTAGTTTTTAACGACATGTCTGGGAAGGGTGTAGGGTAACCATTAGGTTTCGGGATGACTGCACTCATAGGAGATGGATACCTTATATGGTATAGTATTGCCGTAAATAGGGATGGTGGATACAAAACATGAAATGGGCTGGCTGGATATAGAGGTTGTTTGTTACAAACAGGGTCGGGGGGGCTGCAAATGGAAGTGGTGGGTTCCAAACATGGTCATTAATAGATGAATTAGAGATGGCGGGAACTAAAATGGGTCTAGGATGGCACTGCCTAGAGGTTGTGGGTTCCAAACATGCCATGTTAGGGTTGTACATGGCGATGGTGGATACCAAACATGGTCTGGCATGGCTGTACTTGAAGGTGACTGGTACCAAGCATAATCTAGAAAGGCTGAAATAGAGGCATTGGGTACCAAATATGGTCTACCATGGCTATACTTGGAGATGATGGGTACCAAACATGGTCTGGGATGGCCATACTTGGAGATATTTCAACGCCCTTTTAAACAACGACTGGTCAGTCTACAGTGGCACCAATAAACTTGTTTGTCAAGTTCATTGCTGTGTGGTCATATGCTGCGATCACTATTATCTCAACTGTCTGAAGAATCCTAGGTATGTACTTAGTGAGGGACCCACCAGTGTAAGAAGCTGTCATCCATAGTACTATGAAATTCTCGCCAGAGTAGGGAACTTTCATCTCAATTAATTTGTGATAATCACCAGCGTAGGGAACTATCATCTCTAGTTCTTTCACCAGTGTAGGGAACTTTGATCCTAAGTGGTATTTTGGGACATGCCGTGGAGGGTAAAGTCATCATAGATCTACATTTTATCATTTGAGAAAACGAGGCAACCTGAATTATGGGGGACTCACATACTTCCACGCATGTCCAGTTATGAGCACCGTTTGAGAGAAAATCTCTAAAACGGTGCTCATAACTGGACATGCGTGGAAGTATGTGGTGTCTGTGTGCAAAACGCAGGTGATACATAGAAAGACGTACGTTGACGGTCAGTATGGCTTTCGCTAGTTTTTCTGAGCATGCAGAAACGATGCAGTACTTTTCGTGTATCTGGAACATTCTGGTCTGTTTACGTATTTGTCCCCACACATGCGACGCTCTTGCAATATGTGTGCCTTTTACTGTCAACTATAACGCACATGATCAGTACGTGCATGTACTGTCTCTTTACACAATAACTTGACAATCATCAGGCGAGTGTACAATGTGCGCACGTTGTAGTCATGTGCAACGTACTTGTCAAGTGAGCAACGCACGATTCACACAGGTTTTTTTATTACAGTCAGGAAAAGCTTTGCATGCAATGAGCATCGACGTACTTACTTCGTACTTCCTTCCTTTTTGAAAAAAAACGTAGTGGCCACAGCCTTGCAAAAACACGCACGTCGGGTTGTGGCCAGGCCATTAGAATGACTCAAGACTTTTCGAAGTAGTCACCAACCGCCCTAAGGGCTATGCTGTTGGCAGCAGTCATAGTAGGGACTTGGAAGGACTAATGACTGTATAAAATAGCAAACCAAGGTCCGCATTATGCACAGAATAAGCGGGGTTACCAAAAAAGTTACTTTTGCCTTAATGCTAATTTGACTGAACTATAAATTTTATTTTATATACATGAGTGAAGATGATGACAGCAATATTGGAAACCATATTTGCCATGGTTACAATAAGTATTTTTCTATCAAAGAATCAAGATACATTTGTTTTGTTCTTGTTAAAGTAATCAAACCAACATAAAACATACTATTTATTCCTGCATTATTTTACTTGATTGTGTTCATATATACTTACAATGCAAATTACGAAATTCCAAATTTGACATTTGACCTGTAATACAGGGTGTTTCATATCTGTCCCCATTACAAACTAATACCGAGAGAACTTGATCTCATCTGATATATCTGCCAGCATAGTACCGTTTCATTCAGTATCTAACATGACAATGTTACTATCAATGCAAGATAGGAATTAAGATTCCCCCAAAAAGTCATTTTTTCGATAAAAGTCAAAATGACGTCCATATTTAATCTGTTTCCAAAGTTGAATAATATGTTATTCTAAAGTATTGCATGATATAACCAGTTTAAATAAATACAATACCTATGTGAAAGTTTCATCCATTTGTGATAATCTAACCACTTATGAGTGATACAGTTGTTTTGGTTACCAGTTGCTAGGCGACGCAAGAATCTAACGCATAACGCTACGTTCTCACTTTAATTAATACAAAGTACCGGTAACCAACTTGCTGATCTTTGGTTGTTTCTCTTTCAAAATCATGTTTTTAGAGTCATCAATTGCTTTTAATGGTGGTATTGTAGACTCAATACGACTCTTTGTGAATTTATCACATCCATTTGGAAAAAATATTTGTCGAAAACCAGTCATCTTTTTACTTGGCTACAAGTGAGAATTATCTGTGTGGTTAAGTTCTTTCGTTGCCTAGCAACTAGAAACAAAAACTAACTGTACCACTAACTTATCTGAACTTAACTTGTGGTATATAATCTAAACTTTGTAATCAATATATTACGTGGGTAATAACAGTGTTATATCGTTCGATAATTTACAAGCTATGCTATCGATTTGGGATAAAAATCATTTTGAACTTTATTTTAACAATTATCAAAAAGTGACATTTTGCAAGAATCTTATTTTCTGGGTTGCTTTGATAGCAAAATTATCATGTTATATACCGAATAAAATAGTGAAATGTTGACTTTCCAATGGTATATGAAGATATCAGAAATGATCAAGCATGTTCTCATGGAATTAATTTGTAATGGGGAAAGATATTATGAAACACCCTGTATGACATTGACATCAAGGTTGACAGAGGAGCCTATTTTTACAAATATTGTAACAAGTACATATTTGCTAATATTCAACTTCATCATTTCAAATGATACCTAAACTAATTCAAATCATGTCATCTTTGGAACATGTGTCATTATTATCAACTTTACCCCTACGGTCCTACCCCTGATGAGAAAAGTATAGAGTAGATATGAGCAATGTTGATAAAATACTTATTTATATATGTACTATTAGGATGATTTACATTAGAAAACTTAAAATTTCAAATTACGGATGCCATGACCTCAGAATACCTTCTCAGTCAACGTGTACATGCATAATAGTGTCAGATTTAGTATTTTGAATTGAAAACTGAACTAATAATTAAATAATATATGTGTACAAATTATTTTATCACATTTAATGCCAACTTAAATACAAAACATTTACTAAAATAAGAAAGTAAGAGAGGAAATATCTATTGTTCAGCTATGTTTCATATTTAAACCTTGAAATGGCAGTGACCTTGACCTTTAAGTGGTCAGTACAGCATGCCCAGTTAATGTACATCATCAAATGAATAATATCCAGGCTAATACCTGTCAGTTAATACATAAATAAAAAAATCACATCAAACAATATACTATCAGGTGTATTCGTAAATTATGGCGGCCATCTTGGACGCCATTTTGGATTACGCCAAACGCTATATCGCCCTATGAAAGGCTCCTGCCTTTTTTGAATCTGCAGAACTTCCCAGACATTTTGGTATATAACACCTCTTGTTGCCTTTCATGGCAGACCCCTTTGATTTTTTAGCCAAAGTGTCACCAGACCATGAGGAAATTGTAACTTTTGGGCCGTACGTAATAGGAAAATTCGAGAAAGTATTCCAATATTTAATTGAAAGGTGCATAAATGACACTACGCTCCAAATTTCCTAATAGTTAAACTGTTTGTCGTACGGTTTAGTGTCTCAATTATGTATATTAAGTAAAATATTGATGCATTTCGTAGATTTTAAGAAATTCGTACCCCACCCACTTTTATAGTGTATTGTCAATTTTTAAGTACTTTTATTTTGTACATTTGTTAGTATTTGCAATTCCCTTACTATATAGCATATACTTAACACAAGAATTGCTATAAATGTGGTAAGAATAATCATGGGTGGTTAAAAATCATACCCCTACTCCTAATTTTTGCCAAAATTAGATGAAAAAATATTATGAAAAACAACTTAATAACGTTCCATGTTCATAATTATCCACTAATATCACCTAATATGATAAGAACAACATACCATACACTGTTAAAATGACTTATTTCCATTAGAAATGTCATTTCTAATTCCCAGGGGCTATATGAAGGCAAACGCTGATATTTTCGTTTTTTGGTGGCCATCTTGGACGCCATCTTGGATTTCTCTTAGCATACCTATTTGACAGAGCTGCTCCCATCCTTAAGAGGTCGAGTAAGGTGTTGGGTGTGTGTATGTAAAATATTGAGTCATTGTCATTCCGGTAACAAAATCGGCCATAATTGGACATATTTTCCCCTACTAATACCTTTATATGACTACGCAACCACGTGAGCATCTTACTTACATTTTCACTCACGACTACGCTACCACGTGAGCATCCAACTTACATTTTTACTCGTGACTACGCTACCACGTGAGCATCTAACTTACATTTTCACTGTTTTCTTTACGATTACTGTAGCCCGATACATAATGATTCTAAACAAAGTAAACGAGTGTTAATATTTGATTGTCCTGTTTAGCTGATACACTTAAGGAAAGTTTGAGATATTTAGGAAATTCTAATATGTAACTTAAAATGCTCTTAATGAGGTACACAAATATTTCTCAAAAATATTCCGCTTTTCTCAGTATTGTAAGTAAATCAAATGAGATATAATCTTATTGCACCAAACATTATTCAAAACAATATGAGATACAACATTCTGCCAGATATATTTATAAAGGGTTAGACTTTCGAATTAAAACAGGATTTTGTATTTAAGGATTCTTAGTCTTGTTATGCAATTAACTCGTATTGATAAATATGTGAGATACAATGTACAACCTTGCTGCACCAAAAGGGCGAGGTACGTGTTTTTTATTGCTTTAATATTTAAAACACAAACAATTTAAAAGGAGAAAATAAATTGATGAATATTTACCTGCTTCAAATGACTACATCCCAAGTTTTATGCACACAAATGTGAAATTGTATTTTACGGATTATGAATCTTAGTAATCGAACATGCCATTGTAAGGTCCTCTACACATTCATGTGGTGTAGAGCGCGGGCCAACCATCGGCTTACACAATAGCATCCAATATGTATAATTATACTTTTGGGCATGGGGGATGTTTCATAATCAATGCAAACTTTGTAAAATTACAATTCATTGAATTTTGAAATCTTACATTTTATCCATTTCCATAATCATGTCGCATGTTTTCAACATTTCCCCTTTTTATCCAACGCCCATCACCGGGTGTGGGGGCCGTGGATGCAACTGGCTGATGCCTTGCTATTTTATTATATACGCAAATAGTTCATATGGGTCCAGTCGTATGAATTACTGTTCATATATATTTACATGGTCATTAGTATTTACCGAACATTAGTGGTAATAATGTAGTACTGAGCGAGGCCGCCTGGTGGGTTTGGATTTAGTTGACGTAACACCAAAAACGAAATGGACATGGTTAATGATTTTGTTTCTTAACCCGGCCATCTGGATTTGATTTCCGATCGCAGCAGGTGACATTCGACATGCCTGTTTTCCAAAATGTAGACTTATCATTTAATTTGCCATTCTGATATTTACCCTTGTACAATTGACTAAATATACTGCTTTCAGACAAAAAAGGTATGAGAAAATCCGACAGGGAAGGCATAAGACATATACTACGCGCTGTATCGCAATTAGTTTACCTTGAAGTTTAAATTGGTTTTGTTGATTGCAATATGCTTATATTTTCGGAGTTTATATAACAGTTGAATTAATAATGAATCGACCCTCGCATTCACCACTATAGTATGCACTTAAGTACTACAGAGATATTGTTAAATTGAAAGGAGGTTTATTTGCTCAGTTGGGAGCCATTTTGTATCGACGTATCTTCTTACTCAATAGAAATGTCCCCTGAAATTCTAGTTTTCAATGCTTCGGAATAAAGTATTTGAGAACATACCGACTTCAATTCATATTTTCAAGTGCGAAATTTGCATACAAATATTGAGTATTTACATTGCATTGCAAAAGGTCTCGTTTCTTTCAACAAGGAACACGACGTATGACAATACATGCATCCGGTCGATTTTTTATGTATATGCTCATGCATACAACCTTTTAACATCACATATTTTATTAAGTTGAAATACATGGTATATTTGTAAAACGTACATGTACTTTCTATTAAAAACCAGGACGATCTTCATTTCAAAATTTCGAGTTTGTGATTTCAATATAAAAATGAAAAATAAACAGTGCTTTGCAACGAATGGACGATCAAATCTCATTACTTATTACTTTTTACCTGAAAATAATCACATATCTGTAACATATATTGGGTTATCCATCCATAGCTAGTGAAAAGTCGTTGATATCATACGAGTGTGTGGTCATACCACGTGGTATGTGAAGTCATTTTGGGGTAAGACTAGCACCCAAATAGCTGCGACTCGGAGTGAAAAAGGCCTGTACGTATCTTATTTTCCACACGATATTGACGAATTAGAGCCGATGCTAAGGGGAAAAGTGTACACTATCCCCGGTTGTTTATAGATTTCTCTTTATTAGTTTACTTTTTCAAACATTCGAGTCAAAAGTCAAACCAGGATCAAAATGAAGTGAAAAGACTACAAGCTAAAAGAAAATTCACCGAAATATTCGTTATGTCCTGCAGAGAACCTTTCTGAAAAGTTTCGGACATCAAGTACTCGTTTTGATATATGTCGGCTGAACAGATTGGATAAAAATGGACAAATATCTGAAAAATAAGCTCAGACGGTATGTTGAATTTATTCAGCTAAGACCTACAGTCCTGTAGTACTCCTACTCTGCTGTCTGCTCTATGTAATTTGAAGACGACCGCACTCCGAAATTGAAACAATGTATTATATTTATATGAGCCGTTCTCCAGGAAAACCGGGCTTATTGATAAAAATACGAAAATCATGATAATAAATCGCTAGAAGCACGAGACTCTTATAAACACTTTCTGAAAATTTTAACGAATTATTGCATAAATTAACGAACTTATAGACTTTTGAAATTAACCACTCCCACCAAGTTTTTGAGTGACGTCGTAAACGTCATTCGAACGTTATTTGACGAAACGTTAACTATCATTTTATAAACCCAGTATCGGATGAATTATTGACGTAAACTTTTCATTTTTTTGTCACGTTTTAGAATAATATACTAATTTTAATAAAACACGAAAACAATTGTGAGTGTTTGCTTAAAGGGGAAAGTAGCTGCTATTTTTAATCACTTACCCCTTTTTCTCAATTCGGGTAGTTTCCGGAAATTGGCGACCATAGCAACGTCGGAAGTAATTTTATCATGATTGATCAGAAAATTTCAATCTTAAAGATAGTACTATGTTATCCAACTACTTACGATTTAATCGATGAACATGACCTTTTTTCTCTTTTTAGACCTAGTTTTAAATCTTATTACACAATTACTATTGTTATCTCAATAAGCCCGGTTTTCCTGGAGAAAGGCTCATATATATTAAAACATATATTAACTGGAATGAACAACAGCAAGTTTTGTCTATTATTACGTATAAACGTAACAACACTGCTAGTCGAAGCATCGATAATTGTTTTAAAGAATTCCGTTGTGGGGGAAACAATAAGAAAATATTGATAACTTATGTATCTTATTTTTTTCAGATCTGGTCATTTATGGAGATGACAGGAGTGTAAATTTGTACAGTCAACTACAAATGACCGTAACTAGAAGGACAGAAGGCCATAGCTTTTATTGACAATACGTTACAGAAACTATCTCTAACTGAGGATCTGATATCCACGAGTGCATGATAATCATGATATGATTTTTACAATTATTGTTCTTTTATTTGTAGGGAAAAAAAACACGTTTGCTCTACAGACAAAACTTAATGTTACTGGTAACTGTTCATTGTTTATTTTAAGTAAAATCAATGAAAACGATTACAACATGCTCTTGAATGACGGTACTTCGTGAGCATCTAACTTATATTTTCAATCGCGACTACGCTACCAAGTGAGCATCTAACTTACATACTTACATTTTCAATCGTGACTACGCTACCACGTGAGTATGAAACTTACATTTTTATTCGTGACTACGCTACCACGTGAGTATGAAACTTACATTTTCAATCGTGACTACGCTACCACGAGAGCATCTGACTTACATTTGCACTCGCGACTACGCTACCACGTGAGCATCTTACTTACATTTTCAATCGTGACTACGCTACCACGTGAGTATGAAACTTACATTTTCAATCTTGACTACGCTACCACGTGAGTATGAAACATATATTTTCAATCGTGACTACGCTACCACGAGAGCATCTAACTTACATTTTCAATCGTGACTACGCTATCACGTGAGTATGAAACATACATTTTCAATCGTGACTACGCTACCACGTGAGCGTCTAACTTACATTTTCACCCGTGACTACGCTACCACGTGAGTATGAAACATACATTTTCAATCGTGACTACGCTACCACGAGAGCATCTAACTTATATTTTCAATCGTGAATACGCTACGACATGAGAATCTAACTTATGTTTTCAATCGTGACTACGCTACTACGTGAGTATGAAACATACATTTTCAATCGTGACTACGCTACCACGTAAGCGTCTAACTTACATTTTCACCCGTGATTACGCTACCACGTGAGCATCAAACTTACATTTTCACTCTTGGCTACGCTACCAGGTGAGCATCTAACTTACATTTTCACTTTTTTCTTTGCGATTACTGTAGCTCGTTACATAATGATTCTAAACAAAGTAAACGAGTGTTAATATTTAATTGTCCTCTTTAGCTGAAATTTTAGGAAACTTAAAATGCTCTTAATGAGGTATACAAATATTTCACAAAAATATTCCGCTTTTCTCAGTATTGTAAGTAAATCAAATGTGATATAATCTTATTGCACCAAACATTATTCAAAACCATATGAGATACAACATTCTGCCAGATATATTTATAAAGGGTTAGACTTTCGAATTAAAACAGGATTTTGTATTTAAGGATTCTTAGTCTTGTTATGCAATTGACTCGTATTGATAAATATGTGAGATACAATGTACAACCTTGCTGCACCAAAAGGGCGTGGTACGTGTTTTTTATTGCTTAAATATATAAAACACAAACAATTTAAAAGGAGAAAATAAATTGATAGATATTTACCTGCTTCATGTGACTACATCCCAAATTTTATGCACACATATGTGATATTGTATTTTACGGATTATGAATATTATTCATTGAACATGCCATAGCAAGGTCCTCTTCACATTTATGTGGCGTATGGCGCGGGCCAACTAACTATACAATAGCATCCAATGTATAATTATATTTTTGGGTATGAGGGGTTTTTCATAATCAATGCTTAGTAAAATTACAATTTACTGAATGTTGAAATCTTACATTTGATCCATTTCCATGATCTTGTCGTATGTTTTCAAATGTCCCCCTTTTTATCCAACGCACATCCCCGGGTGTGGGGCCGTGGATGCAACTGGCTGGTGCATTACTATATCATAATATACGCAAATAGTTCATCTGGGTTGAGTCGTATGAATTATTGTTCATATATATTTACATGGTCATTAGTTTCTCCCGAACATAAGTGATAATAACGTAGTGTGGAGTGAGGCCGCCTGGTGGTTTGGGTTTATAACGAAATGGACATGATTAGTGCGTTTGTTTCTTAACCCGGTCATCTGGATTTGATTTCCGATCGCAGCAGGTGACATGCGGCATTCCTGTTGTCCAGAATGTAAACTAATCATTTAATTTGCCATTCTGTTCTGAGATTTAACCGTTGTACAACTGACTAAATATATAAGTTGCTTTCAGACAAGTCAAATTACACGGTAGTAAACCCGATATGACGTCTCTCAGATCCGTCGGAGAATTGTAGCAGGTGTCATGCGACATGTCTGTTGTCCAGAATGTTTACCAATCATTTAATCGCTACGCCGGTCGGTCGGAGAATTGTAATAATTTCATAAATTTCTGACGGAACTGAAAACTTAATTGAATTAAAAACTGATGTAACCCTCTCACTGAAATAAGATGTCATGTATCCTAAGTTCCGTCAGAGCGTTTCGTTGGTTTTAAGTTCCGTCGAACCAGAAATGAAAGCAGTACTATACTCCGCGTTGTATCGCGATTAGTTTAGCATGAAGTTTAGATTGGTTTTATTGATTACAAAATGCTTATATTTTGGGAGTTTAAATAACAGTTGAATTAATAATGAATCAACCCTCGCATTCACCACAATAGTATGCACTTAAGTACTGCAGAAATATCGTTAATTGTTTTACTAAAGTTAAAACAAGATGTAAAGACATAGACACTTACCCTATTCTTAAATTTAGCAACATATGTATACGACAAATACTTGTAAAACAGAAATTTGAAAAACCGTTTATACACAGTTACTGGGAACGATTACTTAATACAAAAATTAATTGGAACTCAGTATACTATATTATACATTATGTTATAAAAGATCCACGAATAAAGCAATTTAAAATAAAACATATTTTTAACATACAAGCGACAAAATAAAATTTATTTACATGGAAAATAGGAGACTCTCCATGCTGCACTCATTGTCAAGATGTTGAAACAGCAGAACATGTACTAATTAAATGTCCATATGTGAGTAGCTTTTGGCAAGATATTCAACGTTTTTTTTAACAAATTAGGTTTTAAACAAAATATGAAAAGTTTACAGCGTTTACTTGTCGGATATTGAGTCGAATTTAAGGAATATCAAGAAATAAACATTCTTTTAAGTCAAATTGGCTTTTCTTTGTTCAAAAGTTATTTAAGAAGTGAAAGAAGAATAAAACCCATAAACACAATGCTTATTTTATACCAAGATCTGTCTCTATTACCAAAGTTGTATTCAAAAAAGTCTGAATCATACAAATTGCTTGATACATTTTTAAAATTAATACACAATTATTAAGATAAACAAAAATACCAATGCTGACTAAATTAAGAGTGAAAAAATTATGACCAAAACTAACAACCTATACAATATTTTCACATCTCAAAAAACGAAAGTCAAAGATCACCTCATAACACTATTTAACACACACTTGCCATTAACCTAACAACTTTGAACTTTAACATCCTCTTTATTACTTATATAAATTGTAAATGCTTAATTTTTAAGCATTAATAATTGTTTACTTCATTCAACCTATAACCTCACATCGAGTTAGTCTAGTCTACAGTAGACTAGACTAACTCGATGTGAGGTTATAGGGGCGTATTTAGGTGGGGGCTAGGGGGCTCGAGCCCCCCCCCCCAGCTGGCTGGCCAGATACGATTTTATAAAAAAATGAGCCCCCAAAAATTTCTAACTTATCCACTATATGCACATTTCTTGTTTACTAGCCCCCACTAAACAACGAGGGTCAGTGTAATTTAGCCCCCAATCATAAACTTGACAGGATTATAGTCTAGGTAAACTACATGCTTCATTGATTGCAGGTGATAAACCACACTATCTGATTGGCTAAAGGAGAAACATTCGACTAATGAAATGCCCTGAAATATTTAGTCACATGCATAAGAAATTATATTAAAAAATACTTGTACACAAATTATTGACAACCCCCATTTTTCTGTCATTACTAAAAGTAATGAGATTTAGAAACTCTGAATGTTGTGATTTAATTTATTCTATAATAACTGTATGTGCCTCCGTAGCTAGGTGGTTTGCGCTTGTCGTCTAATCTGGCGACCCGGGTTCAAATCCGGGTGGAAGTACATATATATGCCTGCCATGTTTCAGTAGAAATAAAGCAAATAAAGGCTATGCTCGGCATTATATCATATAATATAAAAGTATTTGGTTTAGCTGATGGTGATTTTTTTTAATTTATAAAATTTGCAATTTATTACTACAGTCCCGTGCCAAATTAAAGTTCACAAAGCGAAAAAATCACAAAAATAATTTGATGAATTTCTTCAGTTAGCAGAACATAACAATCGTAATAAGAACAATTTGACTATGTTTGCTATCATTTAGTAGGATAATCAATTTCTGATAAAACTGTCATGCACTTGCCTCATTTACGCAGTCCATTCTTGGTTGCTAAGCAATTCTAGAACACCACTAAAAATCAATGGTTAGTCCATTTAACATTGTTGTCATGGTAACACATATACCATGAAATATTTAAATTAATGTTGACTTTTTCCACAGCAGATTTTACCTTAATACAGTTTTTATTTTAAGAAAATCGGAGTTCCAATGGGAAAATAACAACATTTGAATTTTGTTTTGTTATTTTTTAACTTGAAAATGACAAAATTTACATGGGAGTCAATGGGAACTACACTTTTTGTTATTCAACTTCGAGATTTCGTTACTTTACATTTTACAAACTTACTTTTTAAGAACAAATGAAGTTGATTTTTAAGAATGTCAATTACTCCTTGATATTTCTGTAAGATTGACAAACAAAATACTAAAAGTATGTAACCATGGCAACCAAGCTTATTCCATCAGTGAAGAATTTTCACTGATGTTCTTAAATTGCCTAGTAACCAAAACTTTGATAAATGTAAATTATTTTCTGAACAGAATCAAATCATGCTTGGACTACTCTATCATATGATACCAAATTATAGTATAATATATTTCTATTTATCGTGTCATGCAATTTCAAAGTGAAAATATTTGTCCAATTTTTCATGCATTTTTTACTTTGTGAACTTTAATTTGGCACCTGACTGTAATTACCAAAATACAGAAATGTTGACTCAAAGTTTTGAATTTCGTACGTTGAAACACTGTCAATATCTGTTAGATTATTCATGATTTGTATTGCATGCACAACGATTGTTATATAGCAGGAAAACGCACCAATTCAATTTGCCAGTTTAAAATTTTTCGACCACGGGAGCACTCCCAAGTTGAAGCCTTCCCCCTAAAGACAGATTTTTGTTTTGTTCGCCAAAAGCAGACTGACTAAGATAAGGGTAGATAGATAGAGATTAAGAGTTCCACAACAAGAGGATCGATACAACCCTATATTAGGACCACAACCTTAAACTTTTCTAGGTGACCAATCAGTTTAACGAACATTTGTCCAAATTCTAACTACTTGAGTTTTATACATTAAAGTTCATACATTTAATCATTTTCACAAAATTTGCATTCTCGTTCAGCCAGCGTATTTTTTCAATTACACTGGTTCATGAGAATTGACTATACACTGATTCATGAGAATGAAAATTTGTTGTCTTTAATGTTTAAGTATTGCATGTTCATTCTTTAAGCATAACAGTGGTTAGATAACAGGAAATTGCACAAATTCAGTGGGCTTTTAAAAAATTTCGCCCACGGGAGAGGACACCCTTTCCGGAACCCTCCCCAGGTTGAGCTCCCCCTTGAAAATTTTCTGGATACGCCCCTGCTACTTTCGCTTTCGATGATGAACTCAATGATGTGATTTGGTTAAAACATTTAAACTTTCTGTATATATATACGTTGTTTTCTTCTTTCTAGCAATTTTGTATTATATTATGTCACAGTAGTTCATTTACAAATTGTTAACGTAGTCTTTTAAAGTCCCATTAACGCTCAAAATCAGTCATATTTTGTGCCAAAAATGAGTAACTTATCGAGAATTTATTAAGATTTTATAAATATTGATCACTGTGCAACAATAAGTTGACTTACACAATATGCAAAATTCTGGCCTTTTATTCAGATGTTTTGTTTACTGTTATACACAGCGAGCTTATTTTCGTCAAGTACCGAGTGCACACGAGCGTGAAGCTATTCACATACATGGGCGAGTACTAAATCCCGGTGTCCGCCGGTATCTTTTTGAAACTATAGAAACTGTCGGTTTCGCTGGTTAAACATACTATATATTGCCTTGTATAGAGTTGATTTCATTATAACTTAGCTTTGGTGGGGTGGTTTGTATAACTTATTCATAAACATTGTGATAGTTATCTATTTAACTATGTGCTACTTGTATATTACACTTTTTCATGAATTAAATATCTGTTGAAGCCAACGCTTCTTTGCGGCAGTTTTTAAGCATGATTGACAGAAATTAAAATATTTATAAAACATTTATACTTATATTTTTAGATAAAATGTCGAAGACCTGCCGTCCATGCATCATTCCGCATTCAATCCACATCTTCGGGACGCCTTCTGTGACGCTATGTAATCATGTAGCCATCCCGAATGGTTTCCAAAGGAAGCCAAAAGCTCCCCGAAAACACCGAAGAGATGATTTCTACACGCGGAAGCTATGCCGATCATGTTAAGGTCACAAGCCCAAAAGCGAAAAGTTACCAAAGGCACCAGTTGATCGTGGGAGAAATGATGCCGGGTCATCAGCGTATATCCAGAACGGCAGCGGAAGCGATGCCATCAGTTTACCAAGAGGTTCAGATAGTAGTTCGGCATCGTCTATTCACTTAACCGAATTTCTAATTGGCCACCCTAAAAACATTATATAATCTGATATATTATATCAAAAAATCTTAGGCTGTGTTATTTGTTCATTCCACACACTAATTTATCGATTTCCGGAAAGAAATGGCGTATTCATGTTCAAAATCATCAATGCGTAACGGCTGGTGTGAAATTGCTATTTTGCACGTTGGTCTCGTGCACAGCTTAGAATAGTATCGTACTTGGTATATGTATTTGTTCCCTGTTGATTGACTTTTCTTAAAAACACTACAATTTGTGAGAATGAGCCATGTGGAACGCGCTCATGACGTCAGATGCATGCATACATTGAACGAATTTCTGATTGGCCACGTGTCTTTATAAATTAGTTTTTAACAAATTGCTTTTAGAAGAATACAAATAATCAAAACCTCGATACTGTCCAATTTTATTGACAGAAAATAAGTTTCTCGCAGTAATTCGAGCTATAAAACCCCATGTTATTACAAATATCGCATACATGTCTGGATTTTGGTGCTTGTACTTGTCATTCTGACAGCCTCAGCGCGCCCATGTTACTTATTCTCGCAAGTATCAATGCTTTTAAACGAATTTGAAGGGTTCCCGAAACGAGCATGTTGTAATCAGCAATCCTTCCGCATAGTACCGGGGTCTAGTTGACTGAAGGTCTAAAACATTATTACATCGGCACTTTAATTATATCTCAATATGTTATATAATAATCTAATGAAAACAATTAACCCTTTAATTCACCAGTGAAATATTACACTCGATTACCCTATACAATAGGATACCGGCGATTACCAGTACCGGACGATACCGGTTTGACTTTTATTTATAAGCATACACTCGCATAAATTTGTCATCAATATATGTGTCCTCGATCTATAACGAAAATGTACGTACTGTCTTCGGAACGACCCGTCGATTTCAGATTGTAAACAAAGGAGTATTTTGTATGGTGGACAAAATACTCCTTTGTTCACAAATTGACGATTTGCGGAGATTATTATATTAAGGATAAAAGTCAACTTACATCTAATATATGCTGATTATATGCCATTAAGGGAGATATATAACCTGTCAATGTTTCACGATCTTATTTGTTTGTAAAATATTGTTATTTCTGAGACTTTATGGGACTTTAAAAGCCCTGGAGCCTGTATGTAAATTGATATGATTTTTTGAAAATAAAATATCCTACTCCCAAAAAAAAATAATATTTGTTAAATTGAAAAGAGGTTTATAAGCTCAGTTAGGAGCCAGTTTTTTTTATCGACGTATCTTCTTACTCTATAGAAATGTCCCCTGCATTTATGGTTTTCAATGCTACAGAATAAAGTATTTGATATCCCGTATGACATACAATAGATGTCATAATATAACGACTTCAATTCAAATGTTATTTTGATTTATTAAGGTAATTTAGACCCTTTTCGCTAAATATCACCTGTACCTCGGATTTTGATGATATTTTTGGCATGAATATAGTATCAAGTGTTGGCTTTCTGATTGTGGTGGTTTTATGGAGAAATTTCACGTTACGTACGATAGATAGCGCCACCTAGCGGGGGTGTAATATTAGCGTGTTTTCGACGTTTTTTTTCGGGTTAATACTTACGTCATTGAAAAGCGAAAAATACAGTTATGTAGGTTAATAAAGGCCACATCATATGGTGCAAAATATAGAAAGAATTTTAAATATTATGAACGTTACGCTGAGATGACCGCGCCGCGCCCTCGATAATAACGGCGTTTTAATCGCGTCATTTCTTTTATTCACACGCGTATAGCAAGAACACGGGGCGATCATATTTTATTTTTATTTTCGTATAAGTTTATTTGAAGTGTCTTCTTTATTTTAGTTAGATATAAAATGGGATGTTCTCGGGGCCTTTTTCGCGCTATTTACAGTCTAAGGTATTCAGTCCGGATAAAACTACGCGACGTAACTGTTAGTGCACGGATTGCGGACGTCGTTCAAATAGTCCATTTTCTTTCTTTTCGACGCCATTAACGAAACAAAACTTGTTTTAAGTTTCTTTTGATTTGCGTTGAAATATATTGCTTATGTTAGTGACAAAATGCGATGTTCGCTAGTGTATTTTTCCGACGATGTAAGCGTTCAAAAACGATGAATGCCGTTGTTTTGAACGTATTTTTATATCTGCCGCGACATAATTATTAACAAAATGTTCAGCCCGAAAAGTTAATATATGCTTGATATGCTTAAAACTACCGCGTCACTTTTCATTATTATATAATGTTGCGAAAAAGGGACTTATCTTACACCATTATAACTCATTCATTTTTTTGATGAATTACGCTGTTGATTTATAGTAGTGTATGTTTAAATGTTTCCAACTTCTAAAATGCCTACTTGTTTATAGGTGGCAATTCAGAATTGGAAGTGGCGTCATCTTTTTCTCTGTGGTAACATTTCACGTTATTTTCGCTAACCCACTTGAAAAAAATCATCATTAGAAAAGGGCTTTAGTGTCGGGTCATTTGTTTTATAGTTTAGAGTCAAACACGTGAAACAAATATGACAATAAATAGCAAAACAGACAAGAGTGGGGTGAATTCATCTAGCAAAAGAGAAGCAACCTTTTAACAATTAAAAAATACATATTGTCGAGGACCATTACCAAAAACGCTTAGACAATAGGAAGAAGCAAAGAGTACAGTTTTATCCAAACAATTAAATCATAGATAGATTTCAGAGTAATTAATAATATGTCTTTTAGAATTTATAATATAGCACCATAGGCTAGCAGAGAAACTCTTCTTACAGTAGTTACAATTGTTTATCCTTGGTCAGCGTTTTTGGGACACTCTGTAGTTAATATTTAATACCAATTAGTCCAATCATTTTGACTTTTAACCTCAAACTAATTGCAAAACAAACAGTTTTGTGTTTATATGGTGCGTAAAGCTACCCTTAGCAATGTACAAAATGTCCTAATTGAATATTCGTGGGACTTTTTGAGATATTTACAAATTTATTGAATTGTCACATGTTTTCGCGATATTTGTCACTTTTGATGTAAATAAATCTTGCCTTGTATCAGTAACTTATTTTTACATAGTGCTTTGAGGTCGCAATTTTGGTCTGATTTTTATGAAACTTGGCAGCAATGATCATCGGAAGCTAATCTAGGTCAAATAAAAATTTTAGTTAACCGAAACCAAAATCTGGGTCACTAGGTCAAAACATAGAAAAAACAAGTCATCAGGGCACTGTTTTATCAAAGCATTTACGCTAGCGTAAACCTAAGATTTCCTAAAAAATTGCGTACGTCGATAATATTTGCGTAAACGCGTCTTACAAAGATATTTTAGTTCACATTCTGTCGTAAGTTTTAGCTTATTTCTACGCCAAGGCTAGGCAACCCTAAATGGCAAATATGAACGTAAGTGAAGAGCTTTTAACACGCACTGATGATTTTTGACCGTCGCATGTTATTTAAGACCGTCGTTTGTTGTTTTAGACCGTCACTTGTTGTTTTAGGCGTGATTAATCATCAAATCTTGACGCATATTGATTCATTCTGGTACCCGTTATATTTGTTATATTGGCTATATTGTGTCCCGAATTACGTTCAATCTTCAATATTTTTTGCGTAAATGTATGCGATTACTTGCGATCGTTTAGTAAAACACACTTACGAGTTTGCGTAAGGTAGATATCTATGCGTAAATATACGCGACATTTACGCATTGTTAGTCAAACAGTGCCCAGGAGTCGCAATTTCGACCTACCACTTGTGAAATTTAGTCACAATGATCATCTTACACAAATCAAGGTCATGTGTGAAATTGGATGAACCTGAGTTAAAAATAGGTCACTAGGCCAAATAATAGATTAAATCTTTAGAAGGCGCCCTTTTTACCTAATCTTTATGAAACCATGTCACATGGATCATAAAGACACGATGTAGGTCAAATTCAATATTTACTTATCATGAGTTAAAACAAGGTCACTAGGTAAAAAAATAGACAAACCTTCTTGCGCAAAAAAGTCGCATCAATTATTATAACCTATTTACCTAATTTTGACCCAAAAAACTCAATAGCGCACTTGTCTTAGATGTCTTGAGATGAGCATTGTGACCAAATTGCATAAATATTAGACCAAAATTGTGAATTCTGTATCTACACAACGTTTTCCTTATCTACTTTTTGACCCCGGATGACCCAATTTATAACTTTGACCTAGATTTTGTTGAGATTATTATTGTGACCAAGTTTCATAAATATAAGGTCAACATTATGGCCTCTAGCGACTACACAATGTTTTGCTACAATTTGACCTAGTTTTTTACCCTTGATCATCCATTTCTTACCTTGGCCAAAATGTGTTCAGATGATCACTCTGACCAAGTTTCATAATCATAAAGACAAAATTGTGAAAACAAATTCAATTGTGGACGAACAGACAAAGGGAACAATCACTATTTCTCCCGAATCGAAAAATTCTTGTATATTATCATTACTGTATACTGTCCAAACACAAATATCGTTTTTCCATTAGACACACATGTATACAACACATGATATGTGTAAATTGTAAACAAATTGGATTAATATTAAAGAAATTAATAAAACTTTTGTTTCGCTTCCAAGTGCTATTTTGAGTCATTTTGTCGACATTTGAATGGGTAGTATACCAACACGTAGACTGGCATATATAAAAAGTAAATTGTCTGATGATAAAATCAATATTTGTATTTTATAGAAGAATGTTGTATCTTTCAGAAAATATAAGCTTTAAAGTGCAATTAGTGAATATTTAACGACTTACACGGTAATTAATAGAGCTTAAAATTTCCCATGTAGTATGAAATAAGGCAAATGCTGAAATTGCTACCTAAAGTGACCTTAAACATGTCGATGTTTTTGTATTTTCCCCACTGAACTCGCATATTTGACGTTTTATCTGTAGTTGATAATACTCTGTAGATGATGAAAATGCAAAGAAACTCTGTTTTGCAATTTGTTTGAGGTTGACAATATTTTTAGCTTCAATGACTGGACTAAATACATATAGTGATTGTATACATCCATTGAACAGTTTACCGACACTCGGTAGTAACGTCTGAACATTTCTTATCGCTCAGGACGTTGATGACTGAAATGCAACTAGAATTGACGAGAATTCGAAATGATTCGATTGCAAAATACACGAGTAATAACGACTATTTGAAATCAATGACACCTCGGTTGCATCTCAGAGCAAGCACTCTCCCGTATGAAATCCTTTGTATCACAGAATGCTTAAGATATTCATATATGTAGATGTAAGGTATTGTTATTCAGCATGTGTGAACCTTAAATCATATTAATGCACAAAAAATTATCGTACTGCGGGAAAACGATACCACGGTTACCGGTATACCAGTAACATTGCGCATGTTTATAATAAACGTATAAAGTTTATAATAATTAATTTAAGGTCTATTGTGAAACATGTTTTTCCAACTTATATTAATCATACTCGACACCTCATTCCTGGTGTTATCCATCGCCACAAGGTAATGAGAGAAGAGATGGCAGTTTCCCTTATTTGCTGAGCGTCTAGCAAGGGAATTTCTAGTACCATTTTTTTGTTTTCGTCTTTGGTATAACGCGGCCTGGGATCGAACCCAGGACCTACCGCACTCGAAACGAACGCTCAACCACTAAGCTATCGATGAGGTTTTACACAATATATTTCACACACCACAATTTATACATTACAATTAACAACCATTATTACCACCATGGACATCTGAATCCCGAATGTAAACATCGTCACGAGAGAATGAGATAGAAAGGGTTTTTATGTTCAGCAAGAGCATCATTAATACAATGTTTTTGTCTTGGAAATGATGCGGCCTGATTTGAATCACTACCACGAAGCCATCGAGACGGTTGGAACATCATAGTGCATATTTCACATGGTGTGCTTGTAATTATCTGTGAAATATGGAGTGAAAATTGAAGTACTTTTAAAATTTATTTTATCATTCATTTCATTTCACATATTATATATTTTTTCTAATTCTACATATAACGTATTCTACTTCCGCTTCAATATAGACGATGGACTGCAATAATTCGACTATGGAATCGATTAATAAACATGAGTGATAACAGATTAACTAAGATCGTATTCAATACAGATTACGAGGTATGCCGAAACAATTGGTGTAGCGATGTAAAGAATATACTATCAAAACTTGATCTATCAAATGACTTCAATGATAAATCAGTTGTAAGTCTACCGACAATCAAAGTAGCAATTACTCAGTACTACAACCGTTTGTGGAAAGAAAATGTCACAAAAGTCTCGAAACTGAGATACTTTATAACATTCAAAGATGTGTTTAAACAAGAGAAATACACTACATTAAACTTGGCGATCATTATTCGCCCAATTTAGATGTGGTATTCTCCCATTAAGGATAGAAACAGGACGATATATTGGTGAAATACCGGAGCAAAGACTATGTTTGTTTTGTGACTCAGGTGAATCTGAAACGGAGGTTCATTTTCTTATTAATTGTACTTTTTACTCAAATATACAGCGTGATATTTTCAGTGAACTATACTCACAAAATGACTTTATGTGATGAGTGACACTAATAAAAGTACTCTCCTTATAGCTGAATATCCGCGTAAGACTGCAAAATATCTTGTGAGAGCATATATGAAAAGACAACATTATATGTATAACCGATAAGCGTCTTTAATACTATCATTCTGATCAATACACATTTGTTATCATTTTAATGCATAATTTGTCTTCACATTCCATGATTGTACAAATAATAATAATTACCACTGATTTAATATTATTAGTAAAAATGCATGACTTATTAAATCCAATGAATTTGGTTCCTGTATATACTATAGTGCATATTTAAATGTTCATGTACATGTATATCAAATTTGTGAAGTGTTAATTACGGAAGCCCTGGAGGGACATTTATAATTGAACAGTTATTACCTATTACTTGCCCCTTATTACCTAATACTTATAACCTATTATTAATAAGTTATTGACACGCGCCATATTTGCGGCAAACAGGCACGATGAGCCAAAAGGATATTAAAGACGGACATGAGTTACAGAAGGTATTAAAATCTGGTTGTTTGTATCTATATTATATATTAAATCATAATATTGTTGTTAGTAATCGATGTAGAATCGAATTTATAAATTCTAGCTCGAAATTGGGGAGAACGAAATATTCTGTTTAGGATCTCCGTTGGCATGCTCCACTGGATTTGTTTTTACTTCTACGACATCGTTAGTGCATTTTGCAACAATATTTTACCACCGTTAACACTGCACTGTCATTCACAGCTTTATGCAAATGCATCCAATGCAGTGCATGGGGTCCAAGGCATGTTCCCAAGAAACTTTTAATTTTAGAACGTCATTGGTGGGTTCTGGAGCACATTCAGACTATGTAGGATGCAATAGTTAATTAGCAAAAGTGTCTTCTAATCACATGTGCAATTAGTCTGTAAAGTGCATGGGCCTAGATATAGGTTTCTAAACCTGGTTTGCACAACCGGGATGGTCCTTATCAAGCTTCAGGCCGAAGAACAATGTGTTAATATTTGGCAGGGTTTATCAGTTTAGTTTTGCTTCATTCTTTGTGTAACTCGGTCAGATGTTGCATCTCAACTAGTAAACCCTTCAAACCGTGAATAATAATTTGGCAGTGCATGAAAAGGAAGGGGTCTGGTGCTGGGCCTTCCCAGGAAAGATAGTTAGGGAAGCTGCCCACCAGTCTTAAGTGACATAGCATTTGAAATTGCCATTTAAACCAATCAACCACAAACAATCAGTTTTAAGTGATAAATTTTAAATAATAAGTTTTAAGTAATACATTTTAAATTATAAGTATTAAGTAATACATTTTAAATTATAAGTTTTAAGTAATAACTTTTAAATAATAAGTTTTAAGTTATAAATTTTAAATATTAGATAAATAATAATAACAAATAAGTACAGTCTTATATATTTTAAATAAATTATTTTGTTCTTTTTTCAGAGCGCTGGTTCATATGAAAGACGTGGTCGTGGGTGGAGAGGAAATCAGAATACAAGGTGCAAATACGCTAGCGGCCTTTCAGGAGGAATATTGAGGAATGGAGGAGGAAAAATAATGAAAATTGTTGTGAATGAACGTATTGAAGAAGGACAAACATTATACTTTAAGAAGGTTATTCAGAGCATTGACCACATGACTTGCGTTTACGACATATTGTGTTAAAGTGTTTATGTGTCTAAGTATGGTGTTTTTGTTTTAAAAATTAAATAAAATAATTAGCAGTCTATTGCTTTATTGTATTTTGTCTCGAAGATACATCAGTTATACAGGTCAAGAATCTTCAAGTGGCTGTCTCATATTTGACCCTAATGGAGTGGCAGAGGAATGCATGACTCACCTGTCACCAGGTGACAAAGAGTCTTAAGTGTTCGTGCTGTCAAGGTTATTCTCCAACATAGCTTGATTTTTATATAACAGCATGTGGCATTCTAATATAAATTGCTCAAATAATGGCACCAGATCATTTTGACACCACCGCAGGGAATTGCAAGTTCCCACAGACTTATATTCGGACTAGTAAGCATTGAGGCGGGTGAATATGATTACGGAGTCATAATTTGGCAATTCATAAAGAAGTCCATTAAAATTTTGATATATGGATAATATGAAAGCCTATTATAGAAGTTATGGCTGGAGGTAGCTCCACCACGCTTGAATTTGTTCACTCGCAGTGGCTTTGTCAAAATAACGGTTGTAAAAAACTTAACATGTGTGCTTTTAGTGCCACAGTCAGCTCAGAAAATACAAGGAACACGCTTCAATGTTTTTATGGATACAATATGGTAATTAACAAAATAACAATACATTAACAAAATACATCATTATACGACTATGTCCGGTTATTTCCAATATCTATTTCTGCAAGAATGCATAAAACAATTTTTTTCTTTCGTCATATCCACCAATGTGCCAAATATCATTTTAACCTTTTGTACAGTTTCTTTGTATATGTGGCATTCGAGCTTTTCATTCAGGAACAGCACATACTAAAGTCTTCTAAAACAAATACATTTTCTACTAGTTTTATTTTTTCTCTCTATCAAGTATATGATGGTTTCTTGCGACGTAAAATCCACAAAGATGTAAATTATTGACTTCAAATGCCGCATTCTGAACAACATTTTGACCAAACTTAAAGCCAGCGTTAACGTATTCCTTCACCAAGTCCAGGATTGTGTATTTAATTCTCTGATGGCAGATATCAAGGAACCACATCTCCTGTGTTACTTATTCACCACATCAATACTTTCGAGAAAAGTACAGTTCTTCCACTCCAATACATTTTCAACTTTCCTATAATTAATAATAATAATTTTACAAAATCACATTTATAAAGCCTGTCATCATCACGCTGGTGTTAATACTTTTGAGCAACAGAACTAACAATAAGGTATGAGTTTATCTGGTAATTGGCATTACTATCAGTTTATAATAGGATACTCATTTTAATCGTCAACTTATTGAGATGGCCCTACCAAGTATTTAAACATACCACCATATATTGTTATAATATATTGAAGGTCATGATATCAAGTATTCACCGTGCCGACGTCGGAGCACATCAACATCGGGATTTCGATGTCGGGTGTCGAACCGTCATTTGGTTTTGGTTGCCGACGTCGCGACATATCATATCCAACGATAGTCACATGTTGGGCCAATGCCAAGTGCCCAGTTAGCTAGTTGTCAGTTGCGAACTTACAGCTTCGCCTAACTCGCGAACTTACAACTCCGCCTAACGCAAACAACTTGGAAATGGACCATGAAATTAAAGCTTAATTAAAGTTGACAACAAACATAACTTACCCCTAGTGACTTTGCAATGGATATGAGAAGAACGCCTTTCACATAATCGTACTTATGTTACCGTTGTGAGTATCCTTTTGACTAATCAACACGAGTCGTATATTTTATTTTCCGCCAGATACAGTAGTGTTCAGTAATAAATAATAAACTATAGATAATAAGTTTTAAATGATAAATAATAATTGTTTATAATTGTTAAATAATAAATGTCCCTCCAGGGCTTCCGTAAATATCTATAGTAGTATAGATAAACTATAGTAGTAAGTTGTTAGTGTTGAATGCAGCACTCACAATAAATAGACAAACAAACTACAAAAAGAAGGAATACACACACTAAAGTGTACAAAAACACACACCTCAAACAAACCTATATTTACAACATATATTGCACACAACATAAAACACTATTATTAAGAGTTATTAGACACATAATTTACATTATAATAAAACATTTAATTATCACAAGGTACTTGTACCGTATATAAAAATCTGATACTACACATGTTAACATAGTATATTTTGAAAACTGGAAAACAGCTGTTAATCCTTATTACAATATAAATTACAAAATAGAAGTTATCGTGCAATATGGCGCATATTTAAGAAATGACTTACGAAACATACTTAGGACCAATCAGATTGGTTCTAATTTGATTAACAACTGTTCTTCAGACTCTAAAATCTTAAAATTTAATCAAATATGATTTCGACTGTTTCAATTAATTTAAAAGTTATTAGATAATAATTAGAATTATGAATGCTACAAGAACATAAACTTTCAGCAACAAACTTCCAACAATAAACGTACACCTTTCTACGAAAAGGACGAAAAGATGACACGTTTTGGTATAATTATTTTGATGTAAATCTATTTATTAGATAATATTGATGTTAACACAGAACAAAAAGAAAGATATTTTTGTTCAATTTGCCGAGAGTATACGTATGTGTGTAAAACATATAAGACAACGATGGTATCACATTTTTTCGTCCTTTTAGAGGAAAGGGATTGTTTCGCATCTTAGTCAAATGGTTTGGCTGCCTCATGTTACTACATATATATGTTACATCAATCAGTCACCCATGACTATTATGTATTGGGTGGTTACTGGTCAAGAAAATAAGAAGCGGAAGAATTAAAATAGTAAAGTTAGAAATAAGTAAAAAGTTCAAATGTAAAAGGATGAGAAAGTGTTAGGTACTTCTATGGAGGGATGTCTACGATGCCATGTACAATCCGGAAGAGCATGGTTAGCTGTGCCATTCAAGGGACTCCCATCCGAGTGGGTCTAACAATGTACTCACACTGCTGGTGTTGTGGTACCGGTTTGTGGTGTAACGCGCATCCCTTCTCTGGACCATCTCCAGTTGACGAGTTATGTTTCTGGTGTATCGGTTCCATATTGTAGAGCAGTATTCTATGTGTGGCGAACAAGAGAGAAGTATTATGCGTCTCTTTTGACTGAAGGAAGCCGAAAGTTCTATTTGCCTTTTTGGTGATCTTGTCTATGTGAGTATTCCATATAAAATTCCTGTTAAGTGCACCCCAAGGTTCTTTGTTATTGAGTCTGATTCTAAATTATGCCCTTTAGGAGTGTAGATGTATGTGTAGGGTTTTCTTTTCCGATGAATACGTAGGATGTCGCATTTTTCTGGATGGAACGACATTCCCCACTTTTCTCCCATTCTGCTAGTCTCTTGAGGTCTTCTTCAAGTGCGATAGAGTCTGATGGTGAGTCGATCTGGCGGTATACTATGCAGTCATCCGCAAACAGTCATCCGCAAACAGTCGTTGATGAATGCTGGTAACAGGATCGGGCCAATGACGCTTCCTTGTGATACACCGCTGCCTTCTGGTTCTGGTACTGAGGTAGCACCATCCACAGTTACTCGTTAGTCCAATTTGACAGGAAGGCCTTTATCCAGGCGAGTGTGGTACTACGAACCCCGTAGTACTCCAGCTTGGCAAGAAGTGGTGTCACTAGTGTTAGGAGTTCGGTCTCGCATCTTTCCCTTCTTCTGAATCCATGCTGAATGTCTGTGAGGATGTTGTTCTCGTCAAGGTGCTGGCCCTGTTGCCTTCTGTGGGTTTAGCTGCTTAAGTAGCTTTACTATCCCTTGAGTCTCCACTTCAATATCTGGCATGGTGGGGCGGGTTGCCCTCTGGTGTGAGGATCGATGAAGTATCCTCACGTGAGAAGATATACTTATATTGATTGTTGAGAATGGTAGCTTTGTCAAAAGGGTCGTTGAATAGTTTTCATTTATCATTTAGAGGCGAGATTCCGCAGTTATCATTCGTCAGTGATTTGATATACAAGTAGTTCCAAAAGCGTTTCTGTTTAGCTGGTCTTTGATTGTCATCTTCGGTAGGGTCTTCAATTAGTCCTTCAAGGTATTTCCAGTATTGTTGTATTTCTATCTTTTGGGTATGGCTTCTTTCTTTTTCATAGTTTTCTCTGTCACTTCGCTTCTCAGTGGCTTTCTATCTGTTGTAGAGTTTCTTCAGTCTTCTTTGATTGGTCTTGACGAGTTTGTTGACCCATGACTCGTTAGTTTTGTTACCTGAGACTTGTTTGGATGGTATGTACTTGTCCATAAGTTCTTTTAGCTTCCCTTCAAAGAGTTTTCGTGTATCATTAGCATTCATATTCTGGGTTGTTTGATCAAAGGATTAAGAAAAGTCGTCTAATTGAGTCTTCATCGGAGAGTAGTCTACTGTTGTTGTTGAATAAAAGGCTGGCAGCGATTTTTTATGTCAAACAATTGAATATGTAATGTTTTCATCATACAGAGATACTTCATACATAAAAATATTTATGATTAGTTGTGTTTTGTACATTTACATGTATTTCATAAAATTCGCTAGGGATTAATAATATTCAAGAAATAGGGAGTGCCTCCTTAAACGTCATAAGAACGGAGAGGGGATGTTAACATCATTGTGAACCGTCAATTAACTATACGTGTAATGCATATGTCTTTGGCATCGGGTAAACTATGAGAGTATTGGGTACGTTACAAGTTTTACTCATCGTTCCTGTATTTTCCGCATATATCATCTTTTGAAGATATAACTCGGCTCTTTTTCATATTGGAAACTTAATGAATGGGTTAATCCCTTGGGTGTATTTTATGAGACGTTATCGTGTTATTCGATGTTCATGATGTGCGTGGTCCAAGATTAAATACTATATTTCAGTATATCTTCTGTATTTGTATAGGTCTTTAGCGACCAAGCTGGGCTCCCATAGACCTTAAATGTCTTTAGAAGTAATTATGGATATTTTGGATATTAAAAAACATGACATAAACATTACATAAATTCGATAATATGACATAACTGCAAAAGCAGAGTATAATTACATTGATACCAAAAAAGATAAAAACTTAACAAACTTAAATAACTGGCGCCCTATATCTTTACTTAACATATACTTTAAAATAGCATCAAAACAATAGCTAATCGAATTAAAAAACATGAACACATTTAATAAGATCAAACGGGATTCGTAAAAGATAGATATATTGGTGAAAATGTAAGGCTAATACAAAAAATATTTGAAAAAAATGCAAGAAACCCATGAACTTGGTATCATATGTTTTGCAGATTTTCAAAAAGCTTTGATAGCGTAGACCACAATTTATTTTCAATAATTCAACTATTTCAATTTGGCGAACAATTAATAAAATCAGTATCGTTGTTCTATAAAGATGCAAAAGCATGTGTTACAAGCAATGGACATTGCTCCAACTTTTTCGACATCAAGAAAGGAGTACGTCAAGGATGTCCTCTCTCTCCATATTTATTTATAATTTGTATCGACGAATCAAGACGAATAAATACCACTGCAAGTTTAAAGGAGGTTACTATTTAAAAAAAATGAAACAAACATTATTCGCAGACGATGCTAGTGTCTTTATAAATGGGGAAAAGAAGTCGTTTGAAAAACTAAGAGAGATTCTAGGAGAATCCTCATTGATATCAGGTTTAAAACTAAATAAAAATAAATGCACATCACTTATAATGGGTTCGTTAATACACAGTGACTTACTAATAAAACAAATTTGGTGGAAATTATCTCAAGCATCTAACTAACATGATCAAACCGTATGCAATTAAAAGATTAAAATTTATATGGTAGAACCATTTCATGTTTTAAAATGGAAATAATTCTGATATTAAAAACTAATTTACATTAGTGATAAAACTATCAAAGAAACAACTGATGAATCATTGCGAATGATTTATTCCAAATGCCTTGAAACATCAAATCTCACTAATTGGTTACAACGTTGGTAAAAAAGGTATGAGGAAATCCGACTGGGAAGGTAGCACTCAACCTAACCAGTCGAGCACATAAATCGGAAACACCACAACACAACTACCCTGAGCAATGCCCACACAAACCCATGCAAAAACGGCGACCAAATAAGGCAACAACAACCCTTACGATTACAATTTTAAAATTAAAATTATTTATAAAGGTATGTTGACTTTTTTATTTTGAGGTTCATATAGCGGTAACTATTATCCTAATTATCGTCGAAATTTTCATGATTTATTTGGAGCTTTATTTTTACCGACGTGCGTCGTTTAGCGAATTTTTCACCGATTTCAAAATAAAATCTTATTTATG
Source organism: Spisula subtruncata (assembly GCA_963678985.1). Classification (NCBI taxonomy): domain Eukaryota; kingdom Metazoa; phylum Mollusca; class Bivalvia; order Venerida; family Mactridae; genus Spisula; species Spisula subtruncata. Next base: position 29,718,225 of record OY787665.1, read on the forward strand.
CAAATAATAATTAAAACGTTTATTGAATTTTTTTCTCTTGCTATTCTTTTAGCGATAAATATCTTTAAATAAGTGTCGTCTAAAATCCTTGCTTCATGTTAAACGTTGATTTTACGTGCGTGTGACAAAAGAGATGGACAATGAAATAATAGCGGCACTTTTCGAGTATGTCTCCGATTTTAAAATTGAAATCATTTATGTAAATGACGGGAGAGGGTATGCTGTAAATGTTGCGGTTCTTTGAGCGATACACAACTTCAACATATTACCAAAATTTCATGTTTCATTTATAACGTCAATTCACGAGGGTATTATATAGTTTATTGTCCACTCCATTTCATGTACGCAAACAGTTATACAGATAACAATAATATTATCAACGTTAAACAAGAATGATTAATCTAAAACGTTGTGTATTAGACAAATGGTAATTATCACTACTACTATTCCATATTTACATTTCACTGAGATAAAAAAACAAGGTACATTTGCTTATCGTGGTATGTTATAAAATATTTATCTAATATGTACCTAAAAATACTGCATAAAAGTTGACAAATAATTAGAAAGACGCACAAAGTATGCTAAGCCGGTAAATCAGATTAGCAATGAACAGATTAGCAAATATAACTTATCATTACTTAAAATATCATTAGTCTAAAACAATTATCATTATACCATATTTAAAATAAATTCATAATCTAAATATATATATTGTTTTAAAATTGATATATGTCAAGTTTGATATGCAGATAGACATATATGAAACTTAGATTCGATATATATGTATATAATTAAAACAGTCATAAGACAAGCTTCAATTTATTTTTTACAATTTGCTTCGAAATTTATGTTTCGTTGTTAGCGTTATTGCACGGGCATGTGACATGATGGAGCAAAAAGGAAAAACTAACAGCATTTTTCGAGTACGGCTCTAATTTAAAAATTATTTATGTAAATAACGAAAAAGAAGTTATGACTGTTTTTTTTTCTTTTGTGGTTCTTATAGCAGTAAATATATTTTAATTATCGTCGAAGTTTCATGATTTGTTTTGAGGTTGATTTTAATGCCGTGGGACAAATCCGTCGACAAAGATAAACTAGCGGCGTTTTGCGAGTTTGTCTCTGATTTCAAAATAAAATTTATTATGTAAAAAATGATTAAAACGTATATTGATTTTTTTCTCTTGCGGTTCTTTTAGCGATAAATATCTTTAAATTGTCGTCGAAATTCAATGTTTCATGTTTAACGTTAATTTTACGCGCGTCTCTGATTTTAAAATTAAAATAATTTATGTAAATAACGGGATAAGGCATGCTGTCATTTTTATGGTTCTTTTTGTTCTTCTTTGAGCGATTCATATCTTTAAAAAATCATCGAAATTTCACGTTTCATTTCGAACGTCAATTTACGGGCTCATTATTGGACAAGGTAAAAGTAACGGCATTTTTTTAGTTTGTCTTCAATTAAAAATCTAAATGTTTTATGGAAATACCGAAATAAAGTTTTGTTAACATCGTTTTCTTTCGCGATTCATTTAGTGATAAATGTTTTAAATTTATTTACGACTGTGTTTGTTCAGTTGTTAGAGCGTTATTTTACGGGCATGTGACAAGGTGGATCAAAAAGAAAAACTTACGGCATTTATTGTGCACGTCTCCAATCTAAAAATTAAAATTATTTATGTAAATAACTAAAATAGTTATGTTGACTTTTAATTCTTTTGCGTTTTTTTATGGTTTTATATATTGTAATTATCGTCGAACTTTCATGATAAAAAATGAATAAGATACTGATTTTTTGTAAATAGAGCCCTACAGCGCAAATTAAATTATCACCCCAGTCAGACCGTAGATGAACTGAATTACAACAGCCTCTTGGTATGACATAAAGAAACAACTATTGAGAAACAAATTTAATGCATTAACATATATAACACACACACATACATAAATATAAAAATACCTATATAAAACATTTTCCCTTGATTTTAAAATTTTAAAACAGGTTTTGGCACTAACTTTAACAATTTTTCTGTTGGATAAAATATAAACTACTTTTTCATCATTTGTCAATTTGGCGGAAGTCGAATAATTGTCAGCATAGGCATTAAACAATTCACTTCTGTTGTTGCTATATGCAGAACAATATAAAAGTACGAGTAATCAATTATCAATAGTATCTGTATTGCAAATTGGACAAAGTCTATTATTAACATCAATATTTTCATACCGTCAAGTTTCTTAAGGATGTCGCTTATTTCTGAATAACTATAAATCTTAGTCCTCCACACATTTACAACATTTTGCATACCTTAGAATATAAATCAACAAATTTATCACACAACATGTTGACATTTATGTATTTAACATAATCTATTTGGTTCATATTATGGATAGATTCACACTGCAAGTTTTAACAATTATTTCCAGTTTAAGACAAGGAATATGCAAATATGTGATAATTTATTCTTATATGTTTCATTTTATTAATCCTTTACCACTGTTGGAACACAGATTTAAATTGTGTGTATGCCATCCATCTGTTATATACTTGTCATATGTGTACTATTCTATTAAATCAATTACGCTAGAGTAACTCTAAATTTTCCGTAAATATTTTGTACGTCGATAATGTTTGCGCAAATGCGTTTTCTTGTCTTAAAGTCGGTTTGCCAGTCCGATTTTGGCCCAAGCGCGTAAAATTAACGTTAAAAATTGAACATGAAATTTAGACGACAATTTAAAGATATTTATCGCTAAAAGAACCACAAGATAAAACATTTCAATATACGTTTTATCGTTATTTACGTAGCTAATTATTATGGCAACCACCGGGGGCATAAGCGTATACTGAACTACTGAACGCTCTCATGTTTTATGTTGATGTGAGAGGTGCCCCACTTATTTGAAGAGCGTTGAAACCCCGATTATATCTGGGTAATCGGATATATAGATGTATATGCGATATCTCTTTTGAACCGAGTGAGGAAATGTATCAGGAATCATATACAATCACTGTTTGTGTTGTTTGCAATATGGTAAGAACTATAACCGACCAATTTGTAGAGGGTGTGTTGTCTGAAGGTCGAACACTCACAAAGAAGCACCAAGAAGAGGTTGAAGAATCAAAGATGTACAGTTTTTGTGAAGATAACCATTAGTAATCGCCAGCAGTAGGGTGTTTTGTTATGTTGCTCGCATAAGTGAAAAGACACAAAATATTAAGCAATGCAAAAGCCGACGATTTCTTGAATACTAGTAGTCATACCCATTAGTCTACATTGGCCGTATGATAAATAGGACACATTAAATAACAAAACTGTGGATTTCAATGAAGGTAGGTGTATATCTACCGGATATATCAAACTTGTAATTTCGAAAGTATAAAATACCAAACTCCCAAAACGATCGGTGTTTACAAGCACAAAAAAACCAACATAAACGGGAGACCATCGTCCTTATTCACCTTAAATGTTACAACGGATCGGTTATATATTTAACCTTTTCACCTCTGATAACACAATACATGTACCTTATCATTGAGATACGGTTATAGAACAAACTGCTATTTGAGAAATATCTACGAGACTACCAAGAAGTTGACATTCGTTAAGCAACATGGGTTCGCTGTCTGCTGCATGACATGTGATGTTGTTTGTTATAGCTAATAGGAAACTGGAACTCTTATTCATTCTACAGAGGGAAACTAGCGCATATTACTATGCGTCTTATATTTAGAAACGTTTATTGGACGAAATGTGTCCCATATATATTTCCTGGTGACAATTTCCCAAGCATGGTGGTCTAGTCAAGGTCCAGCCGCTTATCCCTACACAATCACACCATTCGGTACCTTGAGAACACGTATTTCAAGTGTATTGTACAAGTATAGTAAATGATAAAGTCTTAAAATACTGCATCCATAGACTTTTGAATCTTTAGCACAAGTAATATTGATTACACTCAATAAATGTTTACCACATTATTTTTTCGGTAATAAAAAAGCTTAATACGATGTCCCTACACAAATGTGAAATTGTCGATCTAACTTGCTTGCAAATAAAATCAAAGCGCTGTAAGCGCTGAAGGCCTGGGACTAAACGTTGTATGCTCGGGAAGATGTTTAGTGACTAAACTGAAGTATATGTCGGATCTACGCTCTTTTACTGCCAGCTGCAATGTACAGTTAGGTTGACCGTACATAGTTGAAGGTTTAATCTATTGGGCATGCTTAACTTGCCAATCTAGATTAAGTACTAGTAAACAAGAGATGTCAGAATGACATTTATAACTCCCACTACCCACATACATGCACAGTCACATAGACTGTGACAATTGAAAAACATGTAAATGTACATAGTATAACCTTGCTAATGTTTTGGCAAACAATTTCTTAAAGATTTTGAAACTTATGGCTGAATTCGACTTTCTAATACTGAAGTATGTTAAATTAAAGAGATTTAAAAAAATTGATGGGTGCGACTTATACTGAGTATCGACTCATGTATGGGCAATCGCGGTATTTTGGTAATTTGTTTCAAGAGGTGCGACTTATGTATGGGGCATTACGGTATCAAAAAAATAATAAAAATAAGTAATTTTTTTAAAGAATATTCTCTACCGTCTTGTACTGTACATACATATGAGCCGTTCTCCAGGAAAACCGGGCTTAATGACATTGTATTGTAATTGTGCAATAAGACTTTGAAAACTGACTAATATGAGACAACAATCGTGTCCTTTGAATTCATATTTAAGTAATTGGATAGTAAAGTACTATCCATTAGCTTCAAGTTTTCTTTAAAATTGTGTTAAAATTACTTCTGTCGTTGCTATGGTTATCGTTTTCTAAAAAGTACTCATATCAAGGAAAACAAGGGTTTAGTGGCTAAAAACGCTTGCTATATTTTTCTCCGTAAGCAAACACTCACAAAATGATTCTAAAATGTTCCACAATTTAAACAAAATTACGTCAAAAATTTATCAGATACTGAGTCTTTGAAATGCCAGTTGACGTTACGTCAAAAACGTATAGAATAACGTTCGTGACGTCACTCAAAAAGGAGGCTTAGAGGTTGGTTAAAAAAGTCTGTAACTTTGTAAGTGTATGGAATAATTTGTTCAAATTTTCAGAAACTGTTCACAACAGTTTCCGTTTTCTACCCATATATGATCAACATTTTTACTATTTTGTCACTAGGCCCGGTTTTCCTGGAGAACGGCTCATATATACATATTATACAGTAGTTTTCAGGCTGATGGTTTTGAAGGATAATAATAATAGAAAGCAGTATATCACAAACAGTGAACAGAATTTGTGTTTCTTAGCCACAGCAATATCTGTTTAAGTTAAACTATAGTTGAGTGCCATGGGACCACATGCTAGTATGCCAATTAAATGGATGTCATGCGGTCCCATGGCAGCTGCGTGACCACAAGGATCAGATTCGAATTGTGGCGTACGTTTGTCTCAACTTTTCGCGCTCGATCTGCGCAGTAAAATACCATATCCGGTTACTTCGTCTGTTTCCGAGAATGATCGTGAATATTTTTGTTCATTTTACTTTTTTCTGGAATGGCTTGTTAACGCAAAATGAAAAAAACAATATTCAAAATATGTTTATATAAATACCAAATATAATGTCTTCCATATCCAACTATTTGTCCCATTTGTATTGAATGTGTTTTCAAGTCGACCACAGTTACCTTTCCTTTACTGGTGTTATACCGGTTTTAATCTGATCGATCTTATCTCGATTACGTAATCGCGCTAAGCTAACTCAGCGGGTTGTCGGAGTGTATGAATTAATGTATATCCTTTGCTGGAGGGGGTTTGTGCGTTCAGTTACACTTTTGGTATTTTTGACATTGTGTATATGATGCATACCAGGATCTTTTTTATGGGCCTAGCTCTGTCATTATGAAATTTTGTTTATAAGGTAGGTATCATCAGGAACATTTAAATACTTCCATGGTATCATTTAGAATTCGTTGATCATGTGTCAGGAATCAAACAATTATGCATTTGTTATACTAGTAACCGCAATACATGTGACGATATGTATACCTATTATTATGCATATTCGATGGATGATAAAAAAGAAACGGTTACTAGTAACTGTATCATGCTTAAGTATGTGTGCAATATCACAAAGTACAGTTTAATTGAAATTTAGCAACCACTGCTGATTTTGTACGGTTTGTTCAGTTGCGTCTTCAAGCCATAGATCACACAATTATGTCTCTGGTTTTTTAATATCTTGAAAAATTAAATAGGAGAATATTCGCGCGCTCGCGGACCCGACAAAACTCCAATTTTCCCTCTAATTGTCACAAATTCTTTTTCAAGATATCGGGATGAAACATTTGTTCCACTTATATTTATGGTGGACAAGTGCTTTCAAAGTTATGAAGAGTTGAAATAATAACCAAATACTAAATCAGTTTTCATTGTTTTAGTCAATTCATAACATCAATCATATATCACATACAAAGAGGTCTTTGGATTCAGTTACAGAAGCATGTAGATTTAGCGACCTTTAAAACAAAACGTTTGTGAACTTGAGTGCGCGAATCAGTAGCAAGTGATAGATGATAGTTCTATTCTACCACCGTTATTTTCTTTGAATTTTCGAAAACAAACGTAGAACTTTTATTTAACGTACTGGTCAGTGATTCTTACTTTAAAGTTACCAAACAAAAGCAACATTTCCCTTTTTATTTTTCTATTATATTATGAAAATAAGAAAATGTATACTAACAACATCGTTATTCTTAATGTGGTGTGTTTGACATGGCCTTTTTTTAATATATGCAAATTCTAAAAATTGATATTTTATTTTTGTAATTGTGTTTAAAGATAAATATTTTATTTATATTCTGTGATATTTATAATATGCCATGTCACATATTACTTATACCGAATAATAATTATAAGTATTAGTATTTATTAGTATTACTATTATTATTATTTATATATAATTTGTAATATTGCACATGTCACTTATTATAATAAATAAATACGTTACTTACTAACTTAATAATGCATTAAAATAACCTCCCATATAAATCAAAATGTGGAGCCATTATTACGACGAATGTTATATTCTGATTGCCGGAAGGGAAAAATATGTATGTAATTGTTCTTTGAAAATAATTATGTTCATGTTGTTTGTCTCGAAACAATTTTGTTAACGACAATAAACTATTTTGTTCTGTTCTGTTCTGTTCTGGTGTTGTTGAGGATTGTGCATTTACACGAAGCGACCATTAACACCATAATCTGAGAAGCGAAGCAGTTATTGAGCTTCCTTGCTATATTAATTCGTCAGCTAGTCCATTGTGACCATTTATCTGTTCTTAGACTCTTCAAATACATTGCCCAATCATGTCAAATTATATACGTTAATATCTCAAATTTGCTCATGTCAAGTAAATACACAGAGCCGATAAGAAAGATAATACAATTTTTTTTGGAATGTAATATCTAACTAAAACTTTGCATTTTTCTTGGAGGTGAATATTGTAAGGGAAACATGTTTTTGTCATTAAAATATTTCAACGATACATTTTATGAACTTTGATTAAGTCAAATTCTATTTTGAACAAGCCTCGCATCAAAACTCTTGTTAATTCAATCATAACGCCGTTAATACAATTAGCTATATCACCCAGGAATTTAAGAGATAACTAACTTGCTATAGTTCTATTACATGTTATTTGCTGATCCCCTTTGTAGCAATCTTGGTCAAAATCCTCGATTTTATCTCTATATCGTATAAAAGAGGGTCGCAATGTTGTTCAATGAACCTTTTTGTGCATGGACATGTAAAGGTATTTATCGGTTTGGACTTGTCATATCCCTACCAAGCCAGCTTAGTTTAGATACAAGACATATCGTTTGGTTCGTCATCTAAATTGCGGGATATAAATTGGCAAAACGCCAAATCCTTATCTCAATATTGATTGCAATTTATCATAACGACGCCATGGACAAAGTATCAATACATGACAGCACATGTGTTAGTACCACGGTAAATTCAATACTGAAACAAATTGATGTTTTAACATTAACAATATGCATCAAGTATTCTGTTTGTTAATATATGCGATTATTGTCAATGGTATAAATGACACTTTATAGCTGTAGAATAAACGGTTATTCATCATTTCACCAAATGATATGTACAGTTTGAATAGATTCATTCATTTATTTAATTCTATTGGCTATCCAAATTAAGATGTTCAACGTTACTAACACATAGGAGTTATGTACTGTTGAACAATTGGTTTCTTGAGTGAAAACATATGGTTAATTATGTACCAAAAAATCACAACTAAGTCGTGCTCAATTGATAAAAAACAATCAATAGCATGTGGGCTATGACAAACTTTACCACATGGCGCACTAGTCATTGCACCTTGTTCTCCTTATCAACAATACATATATTATGTTTATTAACTCAGTCAGGCTTTGACGTAAAGTCATGCACAAAGCATTTGTCCTCTACGTATAGCGAGTGTTGTACTAGTCTAAACTACAACATCATACTTCTCACAGGTCAGGCTATTTTAAGTGTTTAATTTAGGTATTATTTATAGTGCTCTCTAAAGTTTCAGGTCCATAATCTTAACTTTAAATACTCCTGTCTGTCTTGGTGGCGCCAACAATATCTAGAAAGTTGGCAGATACGTGTACATTATAAATGGTTTTGGCTTAACAATGGGCATATCGACGGTGTCAAATTAAAATGCCGTATGACGAAAACCCACTTTTCATGAGAGGCAAAAAAAAGAAAGTTTTTTATGTAAACTAAAACTCCTTCGCAAATCATTGAATATAGAACTAAATTATATATTTCATACACAAAACATCTTATTGAATAGGTATCAAATAATAAATATAATGCAATTGCTGATATTTGTTCTTTTCTTTGCCCCTCAAAAAAACTAACAGTTATTCGGCATTTTCTTTTTGTGATGATTTGAAGGTCTCTTATAAGCTTATTTACCCCAGATAAGGCGTTATAAAGGGCGGGAAAATAATAAACAGGAATAACCAATGGTAAAAAATGGCATTTTGATTATTCGGCATTTTAATTTGACACCATCGATATAAAGTTTCGAAGATACTATTGATATAATAAGTTATAGTTTAATACTCATGCATATTCAGTGTTTATCCGTCGTCCCATTGGACGTTTCAAGTTATATTTTAATATCCTATAGTTTATATATTCTCATTCGAGTACAGTTTTATAAGAGACGATGAATACAGATCGAATATTGAGAAATAAAAGTATGTGCAGTAAAGTATTCAGATCGCTTAAAAATGTTAAGAAAACATCTCTAGTTTGGGTGTTCAGTTTTGTCTTATGCTGTGCGACAATAATATTTCTTAAATCGTATATGGACCATCGTGCTATGACGGCTGTTGAACAAAAAGTTGAGAAAACCTCGTGTTTAGGAAACAAAACAATATTTTGCGGTACATATGCTTTACAATCAGAATTGTTTAAAGTTCACTCAATGCTGTACAATAAAACTGATAGAAGTGGTGAATGTAAAGTGAGGGACCCGAAATGTGTTATAATTGGAGTGGCAAAAGGTGGTACTCGAGAATTAGTGGATTTTGCATCATTACATCCAAATATAATTTCAAAACCGGGATTGTCATCGCAAGAACTGTTTAGTCAGGACAAACGAATACGGATAAAAGCTGCTACGGGAAAAGACCAATCACAACCCATACCATGTTCCTACGCTGATCAAATTGTTATTTCAAAAGCGGATAATTTTTTGTCTTTGCCACACATGCCGAAAGTGCTTCATGAGTTCAATCCTGATTTGAAAATGGTATTGATGGTACGAGAGCCAGTTGAAAGACTGATATCTCATTATTCATTCGATTATTTGCAGAAACTTCATCATACGCAATATTTTACATACCGACCAGAAACTATTCCAGACATTGATGATGTGTTTGTAGATGCATCAGATGGTAGTATAAAATATAATGGATGGTTAAAACTCTCAATGTATGACGTCGGACTTGAAAGGTATTTGAAATTATTTCCAAAGGAACAGTTGTTGATTATTGAATCAAATGAATTGAAAAAAAATCCAGTAAAAGTTTTGCAGCAGTTAGAAAACTTTCTCAATTTGCAACCGGTTGTGAAGGACAATCATTTCGAGTTTATTAAAGACAAGGGATTTTATTGTTTCAAGAACGGTAACGTGTATTGCTATGGTAGTGATAGAGGAAGAACGGTTTTGAAGGAAATTCGAGCTGAAACGAAGGATACATTAAAGACGTTTTTCAAACCACACAATTTAAAATTCTTTCAACTAATTGGAAAACAGTTTGATTGGTGAAAATTGAAAACATTCGTGCATAGATTTTATATTTTTGAAGGACTGTATAACAAGTTAAGTTATATAATACCGGTAAGCATACTAATAAAACTTATTTGGTATAATTACGGTCATAATAATCAAATAACTCATGATTAATGCCAATGTCCACAAATTATAGTGGGACCATCTTGAACTCACAATGAAATAACTTAGATATAATTATGTATGTTAGAGGCTATTGTCATGTCATTATAAATCACACTCTTTATTCAAAACCAATGACATCTGGGCTTTCTTAACCTAATAGAAAAATTGATGAAAGTTTGATATATAATTTGTTTTTTTAATTTTTACATAAATAATAATAAAACACAATTATTGTAAATAACTATTGTAAAACCTGTATTAAATTTACAGTAGAAAATAAAAATTTGAAAAATAAACGCAAAACTACTCGTTATACTAAATTGTAATCCGGATATAGGGAAAGTCATGTGATATGAACGTTTATCTCCTAAATAGAGGCTCATTTAATACAATAATCAGAAAACATATAATATACATTATGTTTAGATCAAATATAAACTCGTTTTGTTTCGTTTTATTTGTACATGAAAATGCTCACCTGGTATCATCAACGAAACAACATTGTGTATCTATAGAGTCTACCAAGAACATTATGTTTTATTCACAGGTGACAGTATCAGTGTTTGAAAAAAAAATTTAAAAATGTAAAACATTAATTTTCCGTCACTTAGCTAATTATATCAATACTATGAAGGTATAAAGCCTACTATGTGTCCATTTCCAAATATTGTGGAACATCGCATCTCATTATTTCAGCATAAAATACGGGCGCTTTAAAATTGGAATAAATCTATCAATGCTGACACAGGGGCATCTGGGCAAGGAGGCAATACGTTACGCACATATCGTCTTTTTAAAACAGATTTATGTACCGAGAAATATTGAAAATTGATTATGCAACCACGTCATAGGGCGGCATATTGTAAATTTCGCTTCGGCGTTGCCCCTATACGTATAGAGACCTGTAGATTTGAGCGTAGTCCGGTAATAAATCGTAAATGCCCATTGAAGATTAATTTCATGTTTTATTTCATTGTCATTTATATGATGACATTAGACAGAATATGTACAATAAAGCGGTTGAATTGAATGATAATTTTATAAAAATGTCTAAAAATGATAAACTGTGTTTCTTTTTAACTCCTCTGATATGATAAGGATAAGTGCCAAAATCTGTTACGATATTTTAAAACGAAGAACTTTTTATATTTGTAAATAATGTGGTTTCATAAAAAGGTAATCAGATTAAGGTCCTTTGGATGGATCCTATTTATGTTTGTATTTTGTATAAAGCATGATTCTTTTTTAATTTTCGTGTGTAATGTATTTTTATGTGAATAATGTAAAACTCTTAATACTTTCTAGTGTTTTACTTCCATCTAAGAGACTGTTGTTAATCAGTTCATCTACGGTTTAACCGGAGTGATAATTGATATTTTAAGATATTGCTTAATAAGCGCTTTAGTGCCTATTTACAAACTTCAATTTTCTTATATCAATCATTTTAACACATTTTTAATACAACTCATTAACAACAGTTTCTTAGTGTAAATAATTTAAATATGTGATATCGTAATAGTTCCTAAAATATAATACTGTGAATATTTTTAAGTTAATGTGGTACTCATATATGATAATTGTAGTACCTTAATGTCTCTTGTAATTCAATTTTGAATGGTTATGTACAATTGATCTGTTTTTATTATGATATGAAATTTTATGTGTGTACATGTACATGAATGAGAAGTAAATAAAGTATATAGTATATTTAGCTCAGTGACGTTTTTTTTATTTATTTTATTTTCCAAACACTGATGCTGCCACGTGTGGTTTTGATCCCCGTAGAGAAAGAATACAAAATACTTGATTCAATTGATTCAAAGATCTCCGTCACAACCGCGTAAACAAACAATCAACCCGATCGATTATTGCAGGTGTGTCAGGATTAAATCCTATCATTGTAAGAGTCAATTTTTTTTTGCAAAATTTGAGCTCGAATATTTTTCCTTTTAAAAAAGTATTGGATTTAAAAAAATCTTATTTAAATGATGTATTTGTGTATAGCTTATGCTATCGTACACAAATTCCACATCAAATACTTCATATTTCATAAGCCTGCAGTAGTTTGTTTGACTTAGTTGAAATGTCACTGCTGTAGCGCATTTGTATCATGCAATATATTGAACACTAATATACGAAGTTAGAAATGTTCCAGTTATTTGAAAAGAACTAGACTCATATATCATAAAAGTGCATTTGAATTTAATAAACATAAAACGGTTAAAAACATATGACATTTTGGGGATTTGTTTTTTGAAATTATGCAATTTGGTCGTGATTAAGTTGTCGTGATCTTTTTAATTCTAAAACGTTCGTTAAAGAAGCTCTTGTGTTGTATCTGTTAAGATCTTTTGTTATAAAAGACAGCTTCTTTTGTTTATCAAAATAACTTGTATAGCAACAGATAATTAAATTAACACACGGTGTTACTTTGGGACATGCATGTTACAGGAAGGACAAATTTTGTTAAGGGCAATGAGTATTTCATATTTTTTTTGTAATTTTTCATTGAATATGAAACAAAACAATAAAGTGTAAAGCATATACAGTTGTGCTTACAATCAATGACTATAATAACCACATGTATCACCACTGAAAAATAGACAATTAATTACATGTTACATAGATACTATTAGAGTCAATATAATAGTATATCATTGACATAAATAATGCAATTGATGGCTTCTATATGTATTAGATACAGTACTGGTTTTCGTTCAAAAGTGTCTTCTTACAAGCGTTATTGTACAGTTTCGGAAGGACAAACAACATAATTGTCCGAGGCGAAGCCGAGGATAATTTGTTGTTAGTCCTTCCGAAACTGTACAATAACACTTGTTAGAAGACTCTTTTGAGCGATAACAAGTTCTGTATCTGACTTATTCTCCGACAAAAAGCAAAATGATCCCCAGAGAGACGTTCAGATTTTTATGAAAATGGGCTCATAAGTTACATGCACAATCCATGAACAGAGCATCGTTTGCAGCATAGAAAATATAGTTCTAATGTAAAAATGTGCTTGGCCTATAATGTACCAAAGGGATTAAGTTAACTGTCCAAAAATGTCCATTCATAGGTTTAATTAGCTTGTGATTAAAATTCACACAAGTGTCAATGTGTTTATACACCTTATAAGTGCTTATAATACATTTGCATCTAGTTTTCTTCATTCATTGATGAAGGACTTAGTGCACAAAGGTAGAAATGTATGCATCTTATTTTCACAATTGTCATATTTCTATGACAATATTGGTATTGTTTTATTTCTAATACACATAACAAGGTTATATTTGTACTGCCCATGTTGACGCTCACAGTAATATTAATATATAGAATAAAGTTCACCTGATAGACAATTATGGTAAGTATTTGTATTCTGTATATATTCAGGTTTCTTGTACATGCAATTAATTGCAAAATGAATTTTTACAGCTAAATCTTAAATTCGCTTAAATTGTTACAAATGCTTTAAAAAAATACTGTAAAAGCACTGCTTTTCTTGGGAATAATAGGAAAATAAATTTTGCTTGGTATGAATATTCTGTAACTTTGCTTCAATTGCTATAATCAATTTCTACTTTTCTTGGTCATTACAAGAATATAAATTTTGCATCCCATTTTGCGGTTTACAAAACAATAAACAATTTCTCTAAAATTTGTTCTGGCCTAAATAAATCAAGAATATTGGAATTCATGATTTAGTTATCTACACTATTGATTCAGTAAAAGCCACAAATAAGATGGTTTTACAGTAGTACAGTCTAATATTGCACTATCTTTGGGTGGACTTACAATTTTCTAGCTACATGTTTTTGACGAGTAAAAATAATTAAATTTCAATGTGACAAAATTTGTTGATTTGGTGAAAAAGACCATTTCGTGAGAAGTTCAATGTAATTTAAAGGGTTTTCGTGGTTGAAATCATCCACAAAATTAATGAAATTAAATGGCCCTCTAATATCATTGGTTTTACAGTATAACATTTATTTAACTGTTCATGTAGTTATAAGCGGATTTGTCAAGATTGACCAATTATTTTCTGAGTAAATGTTTTGTACAAACAACTACTTACAAATCAAAAAGTGTACACTTACGAAAATAATGTACACTTTATCAATGGAGTCACAGGGCGTATCGGAGTATAAGATATTGTTCTTTTATTTAAATGAAGTAATAATGTATCTTCAAAATATATTAAATATTTTCACTCAAAAACAACCTCAGTTTTTGTTGAACACAACTATTTTGGTGCTATGCATTTGTTGGGTTTTATATGAAAGACAGGGTAAAACTGTAATTCGCAAAATTGAATGCAGTTTAAATAATTTTACTTTACACCATTACGTTACTGCCATTTATCTAAGTTTTAAAAAGTAAATGAAGTATTTAAATGATTGATCATGGTGTTTACACTCAATAACTACAAAATCCGATGTATATCTTAACAACGGAACGAGTTTCATGAAAAATGTTGTGATTTGTTACAAAAAATGAATATTTATGGTTTTACAAAAGTGACATTTGCATCCACATTGTTTTGAACACTAAGCACAATCAGTGGATCAGTACATACAGCAGTGTTGATATGTCGGGAGGTTATATTGACAAGCAATATTTTAGCAGTATGGTGGTCTATTGTCATCTGCATATCAGTCAGTGTGTAATTCAGTATCTGCATGTTATTCAGTGGGTTCCTAGGAAACAGGAAGTATATCAGTTGCTGTATATTTAGTTTGTCAGTTAATAGGTCGACTGAATGCCAATCAGTGTATTCACAGTATGCCAGTAATGGGGAAGTAGCATGTATGTCTTTTTGTAAACAGCTTGTTGACATCAGTCTGGGTTTTGGCTGCATGTCAGTCAGTTTGGTTGATATTATACTTACAGCATCTTAGTAGTGGGTCATTGGCGGACCAGCACTATGTCAGTCAATGTGTCGGCAATTGGTCAGAAAGTTTTCCAAAGATACCATACGTCATTACCACATAAGTACAGCTGTCTTGCCAGTTGGCTCAGTCAATATCTACGTTAGTGTGTTGACAATGTACTAGCAGTAGGTCTGCCGCGGATCACTAGATATGCAATCAGTAAAATTGTTAAAATTGCCGGATTGGTATTCTCATTAACTGCAATAGTACATGAGGACACTTATTATCGTTTATGTGGAACTAGAACCATAGTTAGGCAATTTCATCAAACAAGTTGCGTAGCAGAATCATTAAATATAATATTCAAGTAAGGTTTGGGTACATTGATAATTTTGAAAATCGTAAATGCATTCTGCTACATATCATAATAATTCTACAAAATCTAGAAGAAAGGTTAGAGTACATTATTTTTTTCGAAATCGCGAAGGTATAAATGCAAAAGTGTGAATCCCCAATCCTACTCCATATTTGTCGGAGCACATTGACAATCACTCTGACAATGTGGCCTCTGGTTTCACCGGTAAAACCTGTGGTATTCAGGGAATCATCTGGAATGAAATACCACATGTGGTAACAGAAAAGTAAAACACAAAGCATAACAGTCTTATCTGTAACATAAACTCAAACGTATTAATTGATGTTCTTATTTGTGTGTGACATGTTCTAAATTGCGTTTAGCTCTGACTAATCAGAAAGATTCTAACCAATGAACTAAAATATATCAATTATTTAATATTATTACCCCTCACTTATGTAATGTTAATTTCCCATAGACAAACAGGTAGTATTCTTACTGTTACGATCAAGTGGATCAATACACCACGTGATTGAACATTTTTTACTGTCAGTGGGGTGATAGTACTTTTTTGACAGTACTTTTCATGTCACGTGGTATATTTATAAATGCAAAAACAAACATGGCGGCGTATTCCATCCGCATAACCATGGTTTTAGTTCGAGTTCTCTATAGACTGTCACGTATTGGGTGTCGAAAAGTATTCCAAGAATTAGGTGTATCTACGGTATCTTAGAAACACATTAATACTCTTCGCTACATATTTTCCTTTGGGTAGATTGGAGTTGTTTATTTTGCGGTCAGCCGACCAAGATGTTGGATGTTGAATCCTTTAAATAATCAGATAATCAGGTAGTTCACTAATTAAACACGATTTGAGTACTTGGGGAAACAAGGAACAGAGTCTTTAACTCATATAATTCATACATTATGCCATGAAATCGACTCCTGTAGAGTTCACTGAAAATTACACCTTGTGGAAATTAAAAGTAAGTTCATTCGTACCCGAAACGATTCGTACCTAAATATATCTACCAAAAAAAGATTATGGACGAAAAAAGTTCGGGGTAATAAAATAAATAACACATAGCTTTGAGGGTGACAGTAAAAATGTCAGCCTGAGGAAAGTAATGTTACCCGCGGGCTTCGCCCTTGGGTAACAGTACTTTCCTCAGGCTGACATTTTTACTGTCACCCTCAAAGCTATGTGTTATTTATATACCGTACCACAGATAATATGAGGTCAGTTTAAACAGGCTAACAAAGTCATGACTAATAGCTTGGTGTTGACATCTGCTGATAGCTTATTTCAAATCTGACACAAACACTCTTCAATATCTGATCGTAAAATACATTTGTCAATAGCATAACATTATGTTTTGTATTTCAATATATAAATCGATGGCTTAGAATTAGAAGGTCGTAACTACCAAATCGATATTTTGAGAAAACACGAAAAAAATGTCTGACATTTACTCTTTACTTATGGTAAAACAAACTGTTACAACTTCAATTTGGTCAACATGACACGTTCAGATTTTTATGAAAATGGGCTCATAAGAAGCGCCTTGTGATGCTTATTCTAAACATGTATGAATCTTAAAAGGTCGTTAGTTCTCAGCCATCGAAATGTCTATCCTGTAACATTTCCTGACCTTCCGGTAACAAAATATCCCGTTACAGGAAGGACCGTTACATGAGGGAATTATTCCGACTAAATATGATGGTAATAAATAGTATAGTATCTATTCCTATTTTAGGAAATGAAACAACCCCGTTACAGTAAAGACACATAGAAACCAACGCCTCTACTAACCAACCTTCAATTTCTGTGTTATCCAATTTGTTCAAATATTTACGTAACGACACACATGGATGTTTATTTTGGAAGGCTCTTCACAAAGACGGTTAATTGATTTCCCAAGCCACAGGGAAATGTTATTATTATATATGTGTGTACAAATGTAACATGCAAGACATAAACGCTGGGTACAATATTTCCATCCAATTATTTTTCAGAAAACTATCGTTAAAATTCTCTTTCGATGTAATTTCAGGCAGACAAAATGTGTATGTGATTTATGAATGGTTTTGTTAACATAGTTTAATCCCTATCGTTAATAACTAGCATATACATGTGTATACACACGATTTCTGGTCTGGTGACAGCCCAAAACAGCACAATTTACTACTTCAAGAGCGTAGATATGTTCTTTCTGATTGGATAATGTTTAAAAATCTATCTGACATTGATAAAGTTTAACAAGTTCAGTGAAACCAACCAAAATCGCGTGTAATGACATTTTGTTACGGTGTAACAAATATTGCAATAGGACAAGCAAATGTTGCAAAAATAATTACTCATAAAACAATTAAATGATCAAAACTTTAACGGTCCTATAGTTCGATTTCGAGCATTGAGCCGTGACTGCACTTTTAAAGTTTAATCCATTCGCCAATAAACTGTACATCGATGAATTACACACAGTAGTAAATAGCAAATCTTTAAATAATGACTATTGCATAAATCACGCGTTACCCGCCCAAATAGACTCGTCTGAAAGTTAATGGCTCAGGGTTCAAAATTGAACTATATATCCTAGTGGTTATGCTTACTGCACCTTTGTGAGTATGGTTTTGAACAATTATAAAACTCACTGTGAGTTCAAATCCAATCAACACCAATATTAATTTATTCAAACCACGAAATTTGATAGCAAACATTGTTTAACTGCATTAAAATTGTGTTTATGAATTTGGTCATTTTATGTTTAAACATCAAGTAAAATTTCAAAACAACAGTTAATAGTGTTACTAAGACACGTGACTTCCACGTGCTTAAGTCTCAAAACCAAAATCACAGTTAGGGAGAGTAAGGGTAAAGTTATGTTTTGGTGCGTTCACAATAGCAGGTACTCATTACAAGTGCAAGTCGCTTCTGGTGAATGTTTCTCTATTCATCAACAAAGGTTATGGCAACCTTGTGGGCAGATCGGGTTATGGCACTCATCCATGGATTGATGCTGCGAAAAACATGCAATATGTTTTCGGTGGGATCAAAATCTAGGACATTCCATCACGCAAATATGTTTTCTTCAAAAAAAGTGACAGTTTTCGTTATTTATGCGCATGGTTATATTCCTGCTGTCTAAGGTTAACACCCCTGTCATCCGGAAATAGTAATACAAGAAGGAAGTGACTGCATGTTGAAGCACGTGTTCAATGGTAGATGAAACACAAATTGGCAGGATACTAAATGAAAATGTTGTATTTCATAAATAAACGTGTTTGATATTTTCATTTGATGAATTAGCACATCTATCGACACCAAGCATTCTTTTGACAGGCACGGTTGCTGACCGGAAGTCGTTTCTTTCGCGGAACATGCGCATTAATTTATCCGAATTAGGTGTCTTTTAAGGCCTTTAGTCCCTATTTGGAGTTCAATGGGGGTGTCCCGATTCAACACGATTTCATGACTTCCCGAACCTTCCCCTAGACCCGCCCCGATTCCGATAAATGTTTATTAGAACATTTTCCTCTTAGAAAAGTCTAACTAAAATAATTGAGCCAGGCTCTGCGATTTACTCCCCTATCACATATTGTTTCGATTTTTTTATTTTCGCATTTTCTGATAATTCAACCCTTCCTGATCATAGAAATGTAAATTATTTTAATGAGGGTTGACCAAAAAGTGGTAAAATATTGATTTTAACATGTATGTACAAAACAAATTTTCACTAAAATGTGTATCTGACGATATAGTAAAACTGAACGTATTTAATAATCTTTCACGGGATTATGATTAACACAACATAATCAATACTTAGTGCCAAGTGTTCACTTGAATAACTACATTATGATCTTTCAGTTAAGAGATGGTCCGAAGTTTTGAAAGATTTCATTCTGTTGCCATGGAAACAAAAACTCAAATAGTGGGATTATTTGATATTTAAGCGGAAAATCTTTTTAATCGGCCAAATATATACTTACATCATCTAACGATAGCAGTATTAAATTATATACATTTGAATAATTATTTTTCCAATGATGGTTGACCAAACAATGCTGAAGTTGATAGGCAAACGTGCGTGTAGAAAAAAATATGATCCTTCGACGAAATTTGTAGATCTCTATATTTAATCAAAGATGTTGATTAAAGTTTAAGTGATGTTGGTGTATTTATTAAAGCATAAAGTATAATAGTAAATATGTAATGTATATTCCATTGCTTTCCAAGAACAGATGCTATTAAAGTTAATCTGTATATTCCGTTGCCACGGAAACAAAAAAATAAGATCAATCGTTGAATTGTTACTTATGCTCAACATTTTGACTATTTCACTTTTTGTTAGAATGTCCCCTTTATCACGAAATAAGAAAATGTCATATTAAAAGATATTATTGGAATCATCCAAATGTGCCTAAATTTATTGAACTTTTGAAATCTGATAATAAGACTATCCAAAAAAACCTATCTATTTTTCTTCAGAAAAGTTTTGAAATAAGACGTAATACAATCATGTATGTTTTTAATTAGTACTGTTTTATATTCCAACTAAGAACTCTCTCCCACTTTGTAAATATGTATATTTTGTTGATGGTATAATTATAATATGAGTGTAAGTATTAAAAAAGCACTTTTAATACCAATATATGTTTATGTCCAGTAGACGCTAATAATGTGATAATTCATAGAATTATTTTTGAAATATTTAAAATGCAATTACTTTTTCACATTTGGGGTAGTCAGAACAATATAGTAGAAATAATTTATATGTATGTATTATTACTAACTGAAAACAACTTATCTATGCATAATTTTCATACATATCACCATTAACCATTGTAATTTATGTAAAATTGTAATGTATATATATGTAGAATGACAGGCATGTATGCCTTTTTCTTGAATAAACTATACATTGTCAAGTATACTATAAAATTAAGCATGAAATAGCATTTACATAATGAATTTTCTTCTATTTTAGGCTATTTGATATGTATACAATTATAGTAGACATAATTGGCATCGAGCGCAGGAAAACGTCTCTTACGACACACGACGCTATAACGTCATAAAATGCGTCATAAAAAGCGTCACTAGACCGCGCGTACTAAACGTTAAAAACGATCAACGTCTATGTTTATATTTTGCAGTATTTTGTCTTCAGGCAAATTATTTAAATGCGCGGTATCGGTTTAGCCGTTCCTGTCCGGCACTTCAAACTTTGTAGAGTAACATTTTTTCCGGTTAGGGGGGGTGTAAGAAATTTGCTGGGGTCCAGGGCATAGTCCTGCATAGGCGTAGGAGTGTCTTTAACATTACAACACTTCATTCATGGAAGCGTATTTTGGTTATATCTATATACTGATATATAACAACTGAGTTTATGATTCTCTGGCAATTTTGTTATTACATGGTAACTGGTAGTTGATCATTTGAAATAGGGGGACCGGGGGCATGCTCCCCTGGCAAAAAATTCTAAACAATGGATCAATCTGATGCATTTTGGGCGTTCTGAGATACCTTATTTGGTGTTAAACAGAAAAGTGCTCGATTTTGATATCTATGCTTAATGTGAACTAGGTTATGTTAACCTTTAAGGGCTTTATATCTAATTGACAACCTCTAAAAGTAATATTATTTATGGAGGTGGGAGTATCTAAAATATGAAAAATATTTATGGAGTGTATACGTTTTCGCAAAGAACGTGTTGACACATTTTCCTAGATTGAAGTGACTTTGCGAGCGATATCTTTTCAGTAAAAAGTAAAATAAAAATGTTCACGTATGTTTTCCATAGTTTTACAAAAACTCGCTTTACAAAATTAATGATATTTAGCCTGTTATTGCTTTTGTGAAAAACACTATATGAATAGAAATATTGTGCAGATTTGCTGTCATTTCTTACAAAATGGAGACTATAACAGCGATAATTAACCAAATAAAGATAGATCTTTGAATGCACAAGGTTAAGTATACAAATTTACCAGACAAGTAATCGATTAAAAGGAGTATAATTGTAGGCCTAAGGTACAACATTTGTATGTACCGGGTATGCATGCTTTAGTCAAATGACAGTCTTTAACTGCATTGTCATTGACATGTCACTGTGCAATTATTAAATGAAAAGATTTAAAAATTTGAAAATTTGAACACCGACGAATAACAAGATTAAATCAATACACGTACCAGGCCTGCTTTTTTGTAATTTTATGATTTGAATTACAAGTAGAATATTTCATGTGAAATTAAAGTAGAGCTGGATCATATTACGTTAAGGAGAAAGTCCAAGTAACTGTCCATTCCTGAGAAATAATGGAGACGAGGCCCGAAGAGTATTCATTATTTCGATGGAATGGACAGATACGATTTTCTCTGACTTAAAATACACCAATACTGCCAAATGTAAATTTGATTTTCTGAAAAGATGCTGTAAATTTCCAAATTGAAAGAAAATGCATTTTTTCAAAAAAGTCTCCCCTGATGTACCTCTTATAAATAGAAGATTAAACATATGAACATGACTGAGCGAAAAGATCATGCTTTTTTCATGAAACCAGTGAACTAATACAATAACTCTCCATTACTTTAATAATGGTGTGTAGTCCATGCAAACACATGTTGTGAGTTATGTGTTACACGATAAAGCAATGGTCATTTACCCAGTGTCACTAGATGTTATAACCCTGTGGACATTATAAAGACTTGGTTTCAGTCAGAGGATATATTTCCGTGCATAAACTATACATGGATATTTATAATTGATATACAACTTGATGGACATAACTACAATGTTTTAACGTGTTGTTATTAGGCCTAGCTCTGTATTTGCACCGTCATGTTAATGCAAGTATTAATTAATGTACTCAAAATTGGTATATATTCTTGTGAGGGCAGTGTCTATTCCTAGGCGCCGCAGTTCGATGTTGGCTGCCACGCCCACAAAAGAGAAATAGTCTCCCCGTGAGACTCGAATGTTTCATTAGGTAGCCCAATGATCAGGGGAAGTTAATGTCAAAGAGTGATCTAGCGACTGAACAGCTGAACACAGCCCTCGTAAATTGGGTACTTAACTTTTTTCTTACCCTCCAAAATTTATATAAACGTTGCCTGTTCTTTAATTCAAATTTAGGAATCCAATCGGCACATGTCGTTCCTGGAGTATGAGCCTTGTATGACCAAAAACAATTAGAAATTAGCTCTGTACGTACTATTGTATTCAAACAGTTTTCACCTGATCATCTCAAAACCTAAGTTGCAATATTTATGGAACTTTTTAATGTAGGCCAAGGTCAATTATTTCATTTTCAGTATCATGCTGAAGACGGGTGTCATGATTTAGTGATAATGTTGACCCTTGTGAATATATAAAAGTTGTAATTGGAACTTATTGAATGGTCATGATCCCGCGAAACTGCAATTGCAAATTAATGGAATTTATTTAATTGATATCATATCACACTAGCATCATCTTGATTTC
The DNA here is from genome assembly GCA_963678985.1 of Spisula subtruncata. Lineage (NCBI taxonomy): Eukaryota > Metazoa > Mollusca > Bivalvia > Venerida > Mactridae > Spisula > Spisula subtruncata. Next base: position 29,741,441 of record OY787665.1, read on the forward strand.
TTTATTTCTTGCGCGCGTACCACCTTAATAGCTGAAATAATTAATGTTAAAAGCTATTTAGTAACAGTGGATTGATTTCATTTTCTAGTTTCGTTGGGGTTTGAGCATTTTTATCTTTCTGTTGTTTTCTTTCTTCTGTGTTCGGCTCTTTCAGTTGAGTGCCGCTTTTCCTGAAAATTGTATTGCCCCTTTTTGTTAACACATACATTTTGTAATGCACCAGTCAGTTGCATCCACGGTCCCAACCCCGCGTATGGCTGCGGTGTTTTACCCTCCAGCTTCCCCCGCACTTCCGGGGAAATGTTAGGATTTTTTTCACCGAACCAATAACTTTGAAACAATGTTTGATTGTAAGATAGCCCCCGCATGGGCCGTGGAAGGGGGGGGGGGGTTGAAAACCCAAAAGTAAATTTCCCGACCCATCTATTTGGGATAGCGGGCAATGAAATTGAATGAATGCAACTCAATTGTGTATAATTATACATTATTTACAATCATTCTCCATTACCTGTTAACACATTTAATAAAAATAACTCTCCATTTTTTTAACACTACATAATGTGTGTAATGTTTTTCATTCATAGAGAGTTGTCTTAACAATAACTCTCCATTATTTCGTATACACATTAAATGTAATGTGTATACGAAATAATGGAGAGTTATTGTTAAGACAACTCTCCATTCCTGAAAAATAATGGAGAGTTTATGAATGGGTTAATCCTCTGGGTGTATTTTAATTAATAATAATAATAAATTGTTTGACATTGATATAAATACCTTTATCTAGTCAGGTATATACCGGTAATCACGTTTTTTAAGTGCAGGTATTTTAAAGTTTTGCTGCACAATAACATAATTCATACAGAATAATGACTGCTGTGTTGATCCATTAGGGAGTTTGTGTATGTCTCGGTTGCAAACAATACGAGACTCACTGACCATAATTCGATTCAGAGTGCATTTGGTCATTTTTCAACATACGAGGGTACACTAATTATGCCAGAAACTTGTTCAATATTTGTAGCATAGATTGATAAATACAACATTGTTAGCCTAGATCTACTACGAATACTTTTTTCTAACCGCATTAACCTGAGACTCCGAGCTTACGCCCCGTTATCACTGCCCCGGTTCAGGTCCCGGTACATCCCGGTGAAGTAAAGCCAGTATACCGGGATGATCCGGGACGCTTTTGTTACAAAAATCAATTGCATTCCCATATACCCGATGTTACCCCGGTGTGCCGCCGGTGTTAAAGGATATTCAATTAGGCCGGAGTTGCTACGGTTATTCCCAGTTTCAGTACAGTGTCGTTACGGTGAAAGGCGGCAGCGCCCCGAAAAGGTCCGGTTTGATCCATGTTGATGCCGGTGATTTTATAGTGACAGCTGGAGGTGTCCCGGCGATCGACGGAGTTGCCCCGTTACACTATGGCTGTGTCCCGGTGACACGCCGTTGTTACCTGGTTGTCACGGGAGATCAATTATAAACTAGGGAAAAGGTGCAAACTGCATCAGTTCTCACTAGGTTGCCAATTACCTATGATAACGTCATGGTAATTAATTTATAAAAACTTAAAAAGCCAGCTAAGAAATACGTGTCGGTAGAGCTTGAGAGGTCAGAATTCAACATGAACTTCGCCGTCCTTAACCGTGACGGAACCGGAAATCTGCCAGTCATAACCATGAAAGCGCCTCCATTTTCCGTGAACAGCTGGTGCTTATTCGGTCCATAACGTTGTGCGGACGGACGTAGGTTATGTACGCCGTTCATTACATGCATTCAGCTTGCATTCTTGTAGCCTATATCACACCGAAACGTCACGGTTTATCACGGTAGACATACGGTAGAGATATGATCGTTCCCGGTGGTGTCCCGAAAGCACCGGTTGTGTCCCGTTTATCCCCGGATTAAGCCGGTCCTCGATATCTGCCCGGTGGTCCTGGTGACTCCCGGTTGTATTAAACATTTTAACACAACCGGTACTGTTAGCCGGTGCATCTCGGTTTTTCCCGGTTCGCCCCGGTGCTGTTACGGTTGCCTTCCGGTTTGACACGTTTCGCCCCAATGATTCCCGGGGCTCTACCGGGATGTCAAAGCGGAACAATAAGAACGGGGATTTAAAGGGTTAGCAATACTGCACATGAAACAATGTTATTAACTAATTATCAAACTTCTTCTTTATTTACACCAACGGTTCCAAATATATGTTTCAGATAAACTTTCTGAAATTCTTAGAAGCAGTATTTTCATACCTCGAGTGAATTTACAAACAGTGCATTCTAAGCAGTCTAGATGTTAATTTCGTAACAAATTGTTTAATACTGATTTATCAGAAATAATATGAAAAGTTAAAACTTAATGTATCATCAATAATACAGTATGTAAGTTGCACTTATACTGGACGACTAAACAGCATAAATATAGTTACTATGGCTGTTTTGCACAGAGTTGGCCGGATTGGCGTATAATTTTGGTTAGATTTTTAAATCATACAATCTTGAGAGCATAGTGTATACTCTGCGGTTGCTAGGCAACGGAACTACATGGACGTGTCGAGAAATGCAGAGCTATGACGAAACCGTAACAATTATTTCAATCATCATAATATTTTCGTATTTATTTACAAAAGTAAACGGACGTTTTTCGCTACTATGAAATGACGCTGTTAATATAACCACAGATATATTCAGAATATATCTGTGATATAACGTTGAGGTCGCGACATTTTCAAGTGCAAAAAAGGACGCACTATGCATCATTCATAAATGGTCATAACTAGAGAAATAGGCAATGTATAACTATCAAATAAAGTTCTTAACAAAGTTATGTGCGTTAGATTATGTAAAAAAATATTTTTGTATTTTTTTTGTCGTAAGGGACGTTTTCCTGCGCTCGACGGCATATATATGTATGTTATTGTTGTGTTATTCAAAATTTCTTTCATGTTTATTATAATGAAGAATAACATTTTCCTGCTAATGTATGCTGAACGCTGATTTCTGTCATTTGACCATTACCTCAGAATAATTAGTATACTGATCACTGAAACAATGGGTATACTAGAAATCATGCGTGCACATGTTAATGTTGAAATACAGTGTTTGTTAGCATGGTGACACTGGTGTTACATTAGAGTATAACTATACTGTGTCACGTACATTTTGATAAAGGTTTGGCTGTAAGTTTTTTCCGACCATGCAAATTTATTAATGCTGATTGTCTCTTGATGGCATTAACTGGTATGATACAATCATGCAAAATTTGAACAAATCAATTGAGCACATTTACCAATAGATTGCTTATAAACAATTTCAGTTGATTGCTGACATGACCGTTGATTTTGAACAAAACAAAGTCGAAATTGCCTAACAAATTGCTCTTCGTAACGTCTGCCATTGAATTAGCCATTGGTACAATTGGAATCTTCCAGTTTATCATGAAAAGTTCTACTTTGTACCTAGCAAACGCCTTGACAGCATTGCTTTGATTACTTCCGCATTAACGTTAGCTTTGACGTCACTTACGACGTCATTTAAGGAAAATAACGTCACTTGCGATAAGGGTGAAAATCGTAGAGCCTGGCTCATATACATTTTGATGAAAATAATGCAATATGAACAGTCTTGAATTAAAGTCGAACCTTAAGACTCGGTGGAAACTGGCTGTTGACTAGCTAAATGACAGACACTTTATCAGCATAATTATTACTTTGTTATCAAAATCGTACACTACTATATGGCGATTGCATGATGACTTTGCTGCCGCCACTAATGCTTCATCGTTAAGCAATCTCGTTTTAAAATATCATGTTATTGTAACTTGTGTTAAGAGTCAATTCTAAGACACAACCGTTCAAACCCATTATACACGTTAACTTAGTGCTTATCATTTGATTTTGAAATATAAATACCACTTTTGTCTGCCCTTTTGTAGAACTAGTGATACAATTTTGTTGTAATATAACAAGGGGTATAACCTAAAGCATGGAGAATGGTGGTTTAAGTAAGACTTTCCATGGAGATTGGTGTCAATGGCCGATATTTTGATTTTTTTGTCACTTGACGGACACATTTTCAGCAAAGTAAGTTCATTTTCTTGCTTTATATGTGGTGTCTATGCGATAACCACCTAGCCATAAGTTTAAGCCACCTATCGACGGTCTGTTTTAGTTCGTCAGTGCAGCGATAAAAGCCTGAAAGAAGGGATGGTGACATCGGATGTCCGTAGTCCGCATTGATTTTTATTAATTCTGAGATGTCCGGGCATTCTGATTGTTTTTTCAGTGTTTGCTAGGTACTTCATGCGTGATTTAACGGTTAAAATACTGTTTCTGCTTATTTAGGAGACTCCATGTGCATAATTATTTTAAATGTTTAAGACGATTATATGGAGACTCGTCAACTTTAAGACCCTCTCCATGGAGACTTGTTATCATTTCGTAAACCATATGTACTGGTATTATAAACATAATCCGAAGTAATCTCTATTTTGTACCAATTTCAGGGCTATCGTCTTACAGAGGGTCTTGGCGAGTAACATATAATTTGAACCTAATACAGTGACAACACCACCTGGCTGCAACAATTGTTGTGATTTTCTTATTTGTACTCGAAATGCATATAATAATAAAGGATGATTTTTCAATAATTGTGTGCTCTGTTGTTTATTATGCACCAGTTAAATCAAACCCTGACTCCCCACCCCTGGATTGTAACCTCTTGTAAGACTCTCGGGCAGAGATTTTGCCATGATTTAAAAAGTCAATACCTCCCTTCCCCGTGCTAAGGGTTTCAATTGACTGCTGCATTGTGTATCTGTGATGATATTCAGTTGAACTGACAAAAGGCCTAGTTGTAGCCGTCTTTTCTACTAAATGGATATGATCTTTTTCGGAAATGTGTGCTACAGGCCACATCAATTTGGTAGATTGTGTTTTAAAATATTATTTATAATATAGAGGATTTGGAATCAGTTTTAGGATCAGTATTCTTTCAAGCAATTACTTACAATCCACAAGGAACCAACAACTTCTCAACATGTGGAGTAAAACCAGCATTGACAAATTGAAGCAACTGGGAATCAAACCAAGATTACTTGTTACAAACACGGCGCGTTAACCATTGCAGCAGTTTATAGTGGCAGTATAATTGTACGTCAATGTTCAAAACATCACAATGAAGCCTCACTTATTCGACCACCCTTATTTATTTTCAAACATACGTATCATAGCTGTTTATATATTAATAAATGCTTATCATACTTGAAACTGTCATATTTTAGAGTTGGGTATACTATAAATCAAGAGTACAACATGTAATCATGGGAATTGACTTCGAACTTGAGGTTTTAATTTTGAGGTGGTCTTTGAGTGAAGTTTTACTGTTTGTTACATTCATTAGAGTGAAATTCAATATTCGCTCTCATCTCTATAATGCATTCATCTTGTTAAATGCATCGTACCATTGACACCTATTTCAAATGGGTCATGGGATTTTGCTAAACAGGCAGCAAGTAGAGAACATAGTATGGTGTTACCATGTATATAGGCGCACTGCCCTACATACATTGGTTCTTTAGCGTACCTGGTGTACAGCACTGATACTTAGTACATGCGAGACTACCTCTGGGTTACCTACCAAATAGATCATCTCTAGTTGGGTGGAAAACACGGAAAAGCGTTCCAGGAATAGCCAAGTGCACCGGCCTAGGTTCGAACCAGATACCTATAGATCAGCAATCAAGCTGGACCACAGTACCACCCTAGTAAATACTTTGTATACTACTAGTATTTATAAAGGGGTTATTGCCGAGATGTCATGGTAGACCGATAGTCACTTTTTGTGCAATCAATATAGTAATAATTACGTAAGTTTGTATGATGTTTTTATTTACAAATTGTAGTTTTAAAGGTTCATTAGCGCAGATGATCAATGTTATGAAGGCTGTGTGATCTGACACTTTGTGAACCAAATATTCCTGGCAGTATCTTAACATATTCAGCAACAGTTGTTGAACAATAACATTAATTTCATAATAAATAAAAATAAATAATACAACCAAAATCTGTGCTATTGGACCTTTCCAACAAAACAAATTAGACATATTATTTCATGTTCTTTTATTATTTTATAGAATCATAACCTTGAACATGTATTAAAATACGTGAATAAAGTGTTTTCATGAGACTTTACTCTTAATTTATTTTCTGGCTTTTCACTGGGGTTCTTCGGGTCGATACAAATGGCAAGGTGATGCTGAAGTTAATGTTTTTCCTTTTGATGACGAATATCTAAATGGTGACGGTGTATTAAGTTTTTGATTTGCGACACAAAGCTTCTTAGTTACACTTTTTTAGGCAATGAGATTTCATTAAAGTTCTCTTTCGTTTTCTTTTCTGCCACTTCCTCCTTGAATGAAGTAACGTCTTTTGATATGTATTCTTCAAACCAGGAGTCTGAAAAATTAACAGAAACTATATTTTTAATCAATGAAGACAAAAGCAAAACATTTTAGAACAGAATATTTACATTGATTTAATTCTCCACAGTTCTGGTCTTAAAGTTGACGATTCTCCATGAAATCGTCTTAAACGTTAAAATAATGCTCATGGAGCCTCCTTAATAAGCAGAAACAGTATTTTAACCATAAAATCATGCATTAAGTACCTAGCAAACACAGTAAACCCATCCAGAATGCTCCGGCTACCTCATAATTAATAAAAATCAATGCGGACTACGGACACCCGATGTCATCATCCCTTCTTTCAGGCTTTTATCGCTGCATTGGCGGACTAAAACAGACCGCCGATAGGTGGCTTAAACTTATGGCTAGGTGGTTATCGCATACACACCACATATAAAACAAGAAAATGAACTAACTTTTGTAGAAATGTGTCCGTCAAGTGACAAAAAACGTCAAAATATCGACCATTAGCACCAATCTCCATGGAAAGTCTTACTTAAACCACCTTTCTTATACCCCTTGTATAAGTTGCTTTATTTTTTCTATTTTATGTTATTGGTTATAATAGTAACAAGTAACTTTTTCGTTCTTCGTCATCGACTGTCAATGGTGTTTTGATTTTCCTCCTTACACTGTAAAGAATAACAGACACACTGGAAATGCATTGTACGCTTTGCGTACAGGGACTTTTATTATAAAATATATGGTACAGAAAATATCCACGATGTTAGGAATTATGTTTCATCATCCGGGATTCCTATCCGCTGTGTAGGCAGTATCTTAGACGTGTTGCCTCCCTGTTCCTGCGACGCTGTAATCATCTTATACACTCTGAAATACTAAATTATACTACATAGAGCTATGTTTTAGAAACGACACTCCGCTCTACCCATCAGTTCATTGTTACTAGTTTCTACCATAAACAAGAAAACTCTGTATTTTTAATTTTAGACCATTTTATAGCTCGAGACAATGAATTTAGTGACAGACATTAAACAAAACATCTTATATATGACAAATGCGCTTACAGACGTGCAAATGTGAGCGAAACGGTTGATTTTAGCACATAGCACTAAGCTCTATCGTCCGAATTTGTTGGAAAATTCCTCGACTCGATTCCTGTGACCAGCATTCCAAGATAACTACGAGACTGTTGAAGAATCTACTTATACCGGAATGTGCAGAATAGTGTTGAGCAGGTTAATAGCTACATCTCAGTTTCCACAATTGTTTGACAAAAAAGATTTTGGCAAAAACGTACCTTTTTAGCGTGGCGGCCATCTTTTTTGTTTTGATAGAAACTAGTGCGATTCACCCCCCGTGTTAACATAGAATGCATTGATTCATTCATTGCCTATCGTGTAGACCTGAACGAAAGTACACTTACGCAGACTCCTAACGCAGCACCTATATTGTTCGTGATTTCTAGGCAATTGATCAACGAATATGGTTCAAATTTGGACTGAAAATAAACTACTACTCACTGAATGTCGCCTTTATGTTTTGTGTTAACCGGTTCATTGAAAAATGAAAATAAAACAAAATAATGAGCATCACTACAAAGTGAAGTCACAAAAGTGACATCGTGTAAAATACTGCACATGATATTGTACTGACTCACATAACACATGCAGTACAAGCATTACTGCATAATTACAACATACGAAAGGTGCCACTACCATCAAAGTCTTCCGAGTGCATTATTATTTAGGATTTGCGGTTACAAGGTGTGTATGCGACCAATAAGACGATCATCACTTATCAGTTCCCCAAAAACAAAACATGCAGGAACTGGCCCGACATTGAGAAACCACACATATTGGTAAGAAAATATGAGTTATTAATCACGGTCTGTATCCGTATAATGACCGCTGGATCGGATAGTAGTGGCTGGATGGTACTGGTGGCTTGGTCGTTAACAAAGCGACAATAGAGACGTAGGTTTATACGAAAATTCTGTTTTATTATGATCCCATTCGTACATTTTCCTGTCACTATTTTTAAAGAATTAATTGACCAATACATCGGTAATTCTACCTTCTAAAATATCCACGAGAAAATGTAGAAAAAATGACAAAATATCACCCAAAGTTAGAGATATTAACAGAAAACTGATACCTTTGAGAAACTCGTGAGAAACTGTTGAGTAAAAGGATAGCCAGATTGTTTAATATTTTCCATGGTGTTTTTTGTGACTTTTCAATTAACAGTAATGTTTATAATTTGAAAATTATTGTTATCTTGCAATGACATAAATAAGATATGTATGTATGCAAAAGCTATTTGAACTAAATCCCTTCATAATCAGCTAAATAAATCCTGAAAATATGTGTTGCATCACTTGGTCAAATAATTAGTCGCTCGAGTTCACCATTTTGTTATATCTTTATGCCACTTTAGGTTGGTCAGCTTTTTGACAGCTGTGACTGGTGTATTTCACTATCTCGGTTATGAAAGGGCATTGTGTCGTATATTTTATGTGATGATTTTACATGTTTTCTATGCTACGCTGGTTAAGTAGAGTAATGTCTTTCCTGTCCGATTTTCTCACATCGTTCTGGAAACAGAAAAATACAAATTGGTCATCAAACATATTTCAAGTTATAGATCTATCCTTATAACCAGTAAGTCTGCATATTTGTAAATTCAAGGCATGATTACTCCTAAGATATGCCGTCCAACCTATGCTACGCAAAACATGTTGTGTAGTTTCTCAAAGGAATCTTTATCATTAACATGGGCGGAGCTTTGAATACTAAAAAATTACAAATAGGTCATACAAGCACTAAAAATGATATAGTTCAATCATATTTTATTGCATGAAGTTTTACAACATTTACAAAGGGTTTGCATATATACAATTAATTACAACAAATAGAATCATATCACAAATTACAAAAGGATCGGGACACACGTTATTGAAAATGATATGTGTGTTTGCGACTGCGGTTTGGGCTACAACAGCGTGCAATACACCACTGCTTCTTGTGCTCGACATGAAACTTGTGTCTTAATGTTCTCAGAAAGTAAACACACATCGATGGCACACCGAGTAACATATGATAGAGTATGTGAAAGTACGTGTACATACAGAAGTATCACGATGGCATGGTAATATAGCAGATACTAGTAGCCTGCTTGACTACTGATCGAGAGGTCCCGGGGTTCATCCTCGACAGGGGCACTTTGTTATTCCTGAAACACTTTCCAGTGTTTCCCATCCAACAAGAGATGTACTAATTGGCAACCCGAGTTAGTTTTGCGTTTATTCGGCACATTAAATAACCAAGAAGGCATCTCTTCAAATAGGACAAATTTATAAAACTATAACATCAACATTATGAAAGCACATCCGGATAACTTGTATCACACAACAGTCTCTCTACTTGTTGTTTGTGTGGGAAAAAAACACAATGATTTTAGCGGTTTTTGACAAATACCTGCACGGAAAATTCAAATCATTTATAAGTGGTGCAAAATTTCCAAGAAATTGCTGGAAACAAACTGGATAGGCCGAAAGTTAGTATTGGGGTGTTCCAAAATTAATAGGACTTTTTATAGCAGCACGCCTAATCATGAATTAATCTAACTAGATGTCTATAATAACATTTTTATCTTTCTCAGACAAATATGCGAAATATCAAAGAAATTGATTGAAAAATAATAAATTTATTAAACATTAAATACACTGTGTACCAAGAAGACAGGTCGCATTGTGACGTTATTATGTATTTCAAGCGCAGTATTTTAACATAAAAAAAATATATTATATTTTGTTTATAGTCTTTCCGACATTCTAAACAGATCCAATATCACCGTTACAATGGTTTAGATGTGCTTCCGTACCCCTGTTCAAAACAAATGTGATGCAGTGATGTTAGAAATTGCTCAAACATTGGAGCGCCTGACCAGTGTACAAACAGTGTTAATTAACGTCAACTGAATTTTCTGTAACCCCACCCGTGCCTACGAGTAATATATCCTCGATCTGTACACAATTTGAGCCAACAGAACACAAGTTGCTGCTTAATACCACTACTTTATACATATTTCATCATTTCATTGGTTAGCATTGTTGGTTTTCCCAATATATACCATTGTTTTACAATCGCTTGGTTTCTGTTTATTGGCATTGACGTCATTTTCATCGATGACGCAGATGAATACATGCACTTGATTGCTGACTTAAGATAACAAATACAGGGCGACTATATCGAAAGTTTACATGCTCATATCAAAGTCATCCATGTAATGCATTTCAAGTAGGCGTTAATATTTATCGAGTGGTTATTGAGAAATTTACGTTTTTGATCAAGATGGTAATGGCAAATAATAGTGTGACCCGCCTTGGCGTTACATGGTTTCTATGACAACGCTTTGTATGATCATCATCAGCAACAACGCAATTCTGTTGCCATCAGCATATAGGGAATACATTGCTATGCTTATGGGACAATTTTCATTTATGGTAATTGTTGAGTAAGAAGTTATGAGAAAAGTCCTATTATTTCTGGAACATCCCTCGTAATGCAATTTAAAAACAATACGTGTTTTTTGTTGAGGAAATTTAAGGAATTTCTAGACATTTGAAAAATACGTAATTAAATTACTAGTACATTTTGTATGTCACGAACTCGAATGCGACAATGACGTTTAAAATGTAGTGCTAACTATGCACACTGGAATAATTGCAAATGTGTAATATGTATGTTGAATTAGCTTTCACCTTCGGAAGTTGACGATTACATGGCTTAGTATAATAAAAAAAAGTTGATAGCCAGGAAAAACATTTTAAATCGTCTGAATTTATTTTATATTTAAATATTGAATCCTTGATCCACGATGAATGGTAGTGTGTTCCATTAGAATGTCATGTTTGTGTAGTTTGGGTTTATGTATGACTTAGTGATGGCGTATGGTGATAATGTATGTACTCTGTGTGAATGGATGAGTACATATAAACAATCACATCCCGTATTTGTTATGTGATCACTGAGACATAGATTGACCAAAAGTCTATTAAATTGCGTCAAACTATACAAAACAGACACACACCAATTGACCATTTGTGTCAATTAAAGGGAGAGAAATCCGTAAATGACATAAATAGTTGTTCAAGAGTTGCTTCCCATTTCACTACAAATGAATGGTGGTCTATCTGAGTCGATAGCATAGCTTCAAAGAAATAATGTGCGTAGAGAAAGCATGGAACCGGAACCGGGAACTTACTTCTTGCTCTCAGTTAATATGTTCTGTTTTACACTGAACAACGGAAATAGCCCCCTACTTGTGACGCAAACGAAGTAACAGTGATAATCGATTTCGGACGATGGTACATTTTTAATCATTATTCTGTAAATATTTATGTGATCCACTTGAAGTGAACAAATATATGTAGTGTAATATTTTTTTAAAGCCCCACGTTGATATTTGTTATATCGTTTCGTTAATGCTTGACAATCAGCACCGAAAAGTACCTCTATTGACGGACCGTGCAGATAAACGTATACTTGCCTCTAATTTCTTGTATTTACCAATACCCTGTTACGATTTAAACTTTGACCTGATATGTTCTTTACCTTTCTGGAAGATTTCGTCCGTAGACATGCACTAACAAGTATGTAATTGAAGAAAAACAACATCGCATTGAATATCTTTTGTTTATTCAGAATGACTTTTGAGGAGCCACACCGTAAAGGTGCGTACACACAGTAATTTTTTACGTATGTATGTATTGACCTATAAGTCAAGATGTACTGTGTGTTTGCATAAAGTACGCATCTACCATAATTCTCTCGAGATGTACACATTCATTGTTACCAAGTGGTATGAGGGAAATGTATGGGCACCACGTACATTTTGTAAAGTGTACATACTCGACTTATACTCAAAACCTTACTATGTGTACGCACCTTAACGAACTGCTGTAATCTTGTGGTGAAGTTACTAAAGAATTGAAAAGGGATTTTGTTATATCGACATTCAAATATTGTCCGATTTGGCCAATGTGTCAGATCTGCATGATAGACAACTGTGAGCGAGAGTTTACATGCTAATACATGGCCATGTCTAGGATCAATTCACATGATTTACAAGGGAATATATTTATTAGTTTTCGGATTTCATCCTCAGATGTTGGAATAAATTCTGTCAATGGTATTTCGGGTTCAACCTTGTCGTCTTGATGGTTTGACTGAGTACTGAATGCTATTTCAGAATATAATAGACGTCACTGAAATCATGTGCAGGTTTCCCAGATGGTAAAACAACTTCTTTTACTTCATTAAAAATTTGCATTTCAAAGATCCCATGTCTGATACTTTTTTGACGTAAACTTTTACGTGGCACATTTTACAATCATATTCTTATTTTAATAAAACGTGTCCAAATTAGGAGTGTTTGCTTACTGGGAAATCAGCAAGTGTTTTAGCGGACATATCCCTTGTTTTCCTTGATATGAGCATTTTTTAGAAACCGATCACCATAGCCACAACGACAGAAGTTATTTTAACGCAATTTTAAAGAAAACTTGAAGCTAATGGATAGTACTATACTATCCTAATCAAAAGACACGATTTTTTCTCATTTTAGACATTTTTCTAAATCTTATTGCATAATTACAATGCAATGTCATTAAGGTCGGTTTTCCTGGAGAACGGCTCATATTAATGTTTAAGTTTCAGGTTAATATTGTACATAAAACTCAACTTCTCACAAAATCTACAAAAAGTAATAATTACAACCCGACAAGTATTTATAAATAAAAGAATACTGCCATAAGCATTCTAACCAAATTCCACAATAATTCTCGTGATTTTAGAGAATAAAAATATTGCGCATACACAATCCATTATATACGTGCCGGTTAAAATGCTTAACTCTATGCCTATGTAGAGTCAGATAGAAAGTAACTCTTAAACAACGAGTTAGGATAGTATATACGCATTTGTCTCCCTTTACAAATTAACAAAGATGGTCAATTGTTTTTTCTGTTTTGTATAGCTTGGCAAAATCACTTACAATGACGTAACGCTGATATTTTTATAAGAAAAATGGTCGACTGGTTGTGCAATACGTTGTTTTAGAAAAAAATCATGAAAGGGAAATGTGATATATAATGTTCGTAATGAAATCTCATTTGATAACGATTACGTTCATATCGACGTCGCGTCACAAGTTGGAGCTATTTTGCGTAACGTCAAAAACGCCGTTATTTTAGCTAAATATGACGGATATAAGGCATGCAATTGACAGAATAACGAAATCATGGGCGTACAACAACCATAAACACATAAATTGTGTAACTATATGTAAAGGGGGTATATTCAGCAACCTTATGAACTACAGAACTTAGATTTAGGCAAAATAACTTGTAATTAACGATATTGCTGTAATGTGTACATTTATCCATTTGCTCTTTCTACAGTTTAGACCTGCTTGGTGGAACCCCAATGAACACAAAATGCTAAATAAAAATCCCTTTATGAATAAAGTACTGTATACATTTCCTAGTATATAAAAAAAAAATTTCAAACAAATCAATAAAATTTCAATTTCAATTTTGCATTGAATTATCGAAGCTACAACATAAACACAAATATATTTTGACGTTACTTAGTACGTAATTTTGTTAATGGGACATTTTGTGGCGACATTGAAAAATACTAATAACTTCACCGTATATTGAACGATTTTGATAAAAAATATACTATTCAACAGCGTGGAAAAAACGTATTTTATCATTGCAGTGACGAATGATTTTTTACAGAAATTTTCACGTTCGATCAAATCGAATTTCATGTTCAATTCAGTTTTTAGTTTTAAGCACAGGGTGGGACATTTTAGGTAGACAAAGAAAATTTGAAATTATTTTTGATCTCTTAAATCAAAATCTAAAATGAATACCGTATTTAATAATATATGAAAAACGTATTTTTTATAGGAAATTTCAAAGAGAAATTATTAAAAATAAATATTGCAGAACAATTTTATCAGTGTAATAACAACTTATTTTCCCGTAATTTTGAAATCTCTACACAACTGTTCCCTCAACACAGAATAAAAATATTTGACTTTATGATGATGTCACTTTCTTTTACGTAAATGGCATCAACTTTTTACGTTTAAGAATCATTTTTGCGAAAAAAATATAGAAATTTTGCGTATGGTTTTTTCTCTCCACACATTTTTCTCAAGCCCCACGAGATTGGATGTTACATCTCTACAGTGATATTTCACCGTATTCTGGTTATTTCGAACCCTGAAAATGTGGGATTTTGTAATAAAACTCAAAACATATACATTCAGGTCGATTGTGCTGATTTTCTTCGTTCGATTGATATAAAACATATGACATTTATTGAAACAAACATAATTACATTTGCACCATTTGGCAAATAAATTACGCGAAATTGAAAATAGCTCCAACTTGTGACGCGACGATCATATTCTTAAGAAATGTATTAAATTTTAGCATTGCGATATATTTGCTTGTAAGGTCTAGTCACTGCGACACTTTTTATCATTTTTCATCGTTACCGATAGATATGTACATTTTCAAAACAAATACAATACAATTCGCTTGTATGTATGAAAACGATATCTGCCGTTTGAATTGCTCATTTAACAGAGTTTCTATTGCAATAATTTGTGTTGTGATACATGCAAAACTAAAAAGGTTATAGTAGCTAGGTCTAGCTACGGCGCAAAACTGACTCAAACGCGAGAGATAACGTCATAATTTGCGTCGTCGTCAACAATTTCTTCAAATGACATTTCCTCCTTATAAACCTCTTGACCAAATTTGATGAAACTTCACAGGAATGTTCCTTTGGTGGACCTCTACCAAAGTTGTCCAAATTTTTCCGGTCCGTCGCATGACTAGGTCACAGGGGCTAAAAATCGATTTTCAATAAGGAAACTCCATCTTCTTGTCTGAAACCGTAAGGCCTAAAGCTTTCATAGTTAGTATGTAGCGTCACCTGGTGCCCTGTTGCTCCTCTACAAAGATTGTTCAAATTATGTACCTGTGGTTATATAGGGAAAACGTTCAAGTGTATATAGCTATATTTTAACAGTCATTTAAAGTCAAAATAATTACTTGCATCGTTTTAGTATGACACTAGACTACCTTAATTGCACGTTAAAACTTTGGATGGGTTCCGTGTACTTTGATTCAATCGTCGAAACATAGACATTTGTTATAATTTCATAGGGTGTTCTAGAACCCTTTCGTATGAAAATGGACAGTTCGCATGTCGAATAAATCACAGAGAGAGTTTCTGTTAAAACTGAAGCGAAAAATGATCTAATGGTTTAAACAAGAGGGCCATGATGGCCCAATATCGCTCACCTGATTGTACATGAACCATGCAGTTTCACCCAAGGGAATAATTTGAACAATATTGGTAGATGACCACTAGATGATGCTACATACCAATTATAAAAACTCTATGCAGTGTAGTTTAAGCCAAGCAGATTTTAATATGTTTTCCCTATATATGTAAGTCTATGTAAAACGGTGACCCCCGGATGGGGCCAATTTTGACCCAGGGGCATAATTGTAAAAAGCTTGGTAGAGGTGCTACATACCAAATATCAAAGCTCTATGCAGTGCAGTTTAAGAAAAGAAGATTTTTTTATATGTTTTCCCTATATAAGTCTATGTAAAATGGTGACCCCCTGGATGGGGCCAATTTTGACATCAGGGGCATTATTGAATGATAGCCGTGTTGGTTAGTTCATATCATTCATTTAAAACTCATTTTGTTAAAGAAAATGTTCATTGCTTTGTTCAAATATCCATTTTGTGCATATTATAGTTTACGAAAACGTTCACGACAATTTCTGACATGATACGGTATCATGTGTTGTATGTGTTTATTAACGTAGTGAGATATACACCAGAGGACATAAAAAACGCCTCATCTGACTCAAAATCAGTTACTGCTTAATTTGTTTATCTTAGTGAAAAATATTATTCATTTGCATATTAATTGATATGTCCTGCACATAGTTCAATTTAGTATGTAATAAAATGATGACTTGTTATTATTCTATGATCCTGCAAGCACCATCACCATAGCCAAAAGCGTGGGATTTTCAATGCCGGTTATCTGCCGAATTATTCGTAATTTGCTGGATAAAATTAATATAAAAAGTCTTCAAAACCATATGTCACTTATGAGGAGTTCACAATAAATATACACATGTACAAACAAAACAATCCCTTGTCAAAATTGGATAGAATCATAGCCAAAGTAAATCAGAAAAGCTAGTTCACGCATTTAGACGCATTTAGTTTGAAATCACAGCGTTCCTAGCAGAATTACCTTACGTTATCCTTTTGACATGTTGACATAAAGTTGGTTATTAGCGTGTGCGTAAAACCCCCAGTATTATAAACATTGACAGATGCTTTAAAACAAAGATAAAAATCCAAAAGGATTAACTAGTGAACATTTGTATTTGACAAATAAGCGTGGTCACATCATCTTACATTTAGGTGCACAGGTAAAGTAAGCCATGCATTTTAACCGGCTTTGAAAATCCCACACTTCAAGCAGTAGTAAGTGCCCTTGCAGGAGTCTCAGTAAATAACGAGATACAATTTTATTACAAACTTGTATGCAGGAAAGATAGATTAATACACTCTGAAAATGATTCAGTAATAAAACAAATCACTTATGCGATATTTTATATTTGGTAAAGTGAGGCGTTTTAATGTCCTTGAGTGTATATCCATTGATACTATTCATTTCATTATGGACATCAAATGAATAAACGTCTAAAACCACTTTGAGGTCAAGGTCATTTCCTGACCTAAGTGAGAAAATAGCTAAGTACATTGTTTTATTTTTTTTTCTCTGTATTTGTTATTCTCACGTATGGTATGAATTCAACTTTGTTAGGAAAGTGCTAATTTGATTTGTCTCAGTTTTTATCAAATGGACAATTATACACAATACTGAGTATACGACCATTTATGTTGTTTAAGTGTAAGCATGTCTGCAAAACCTACTTTTAAATGCTTGCAAAAGCACTATACTTGTCTGTTTTCATGTCAGTTTTGGAATATTTATATACGCCGTTGTTTTACAGGGGCACTACTTGGGAGGGTTATCATATATATATACATATTAATATAATCATTAGGATTCCCAGACTCTTGGGAATATATATATATATATATATATATATACATCCAGATTCCCAGACGCTTGGGAATATACATATATCTATACATCAGGATTCCCAGACTCTTGGCAATATACATATATATATACATCAGGATTCCCAGACTCTTGGGAATATATATATATACATCAGGATTCCCAGACTCTTGGGAATATATATATATACATCAGGATTCCCAGACTCTTGGGAATATATTATATACATCAGGATTCCCAGACTCTTGGGAATATATTATATACATCAGGATTCCCAGACTCTTGGGAATATATTATATACATCAGGATTCCCAGACTCTTGGGAATATATTATATACATCAGGATTCCCAGACTCTTGGGAATATATATATATATGTATACATCAGGATTCCCAGACTCTTGGTAGACATTATTAACTACTTTTTGTACTTACTCTCTAGGACACAATAACTATTGTTCGCATTCACCCAGAAAATATGGTGTACCCACCGACATATTATACAGCAATACGTATGGCCTATGATAGGTATATCCAGTGGTAGTTAAATACCAGGCATGAAATGACTGCATAACATGGTGATGAGCACACCATTGGCATAGGCTGGCAGTTGTTTTGAACAATAATGTACCAGTCAATGTTTTGTCCGCTGGTGTGATACAGGGGGGTAGACAGACGCATCTTCCTGACCGGCGGGAATTTGACAACATAATCGACTTCTAGTATCGGGGAATAGACTCTAGTCGGTTTCTAGACACGGTAATTACTACGTTAATACCTGTATCCAGGTTGGTGATTTAGACGTCATAAAAATATGATTTAGTATCATTACGGTCAATGGTGAGATATTTCATTTGTGGTAACTAGTACTGAATTTGTTATGATACTTATATTCCTTACAGAGATATGTACCAACGTAGGCATCTGATACATGCACTTAGTAGTATTGTATACCACATATTTCCTGTGAAATCTGTAACTGGCAGTGTTTTGAAAAACATGTGGTACTTATCACAAAGAAGTGCCGACAGTCCTGGTCATATGGCGAATACTAGTACAACATAACTCCTATGGTGTAGTCATCACTGTAATGACCAAAGTGATACAGCACTGTGATACAACACAAACAATGTGAAAGATAGGTGCATTTAACACAGCGGAAAATAGTCACCCAGACCAAAGTAGTACCAACACCATGTACAACCATCTCAGGTTGAAACAGTAGCCACTAAAACGTAATATTCAAGAAGCATTACAACACCATACGCCGCATGTAGCACCACATAATCAGCCATACCTGGCTCTACATAATACCCATCAATACAAAGTAGAAGCATTCCAGATCCTAATAGGTCGATATCACTACAGGATACTGGATAAAGATATCCCATACCCCCTAGGAATAGATACCACACCCTTGCACGTCCATGTCAGGCCGTAATGGTTGCTCCACATTGGGATGTACTACCATTTTCAGGTCATAATATTATGCGAAACTCATTATTGTACATGTACATGTATAGCAATCCAAAGCCACTCATCATCAGGTCTTGAACCAGATAGACGTTCTCTGCTATGCTTCACTGCAAAATACTTGCCCATACTAGTATGGTCTATGAGTGTACCCACTGTCACTGAGTACAGCTACCTCATACCACATTGGTTAGTCACTACTGTATTGTACAGTTATTCAATGCTCACCATCAAGTAAGCTATTATATACTGGACCATAATGGCTTACCAATCGCTACTATGTGCAGCTATCCTTATCCTAGAAGGTAAGCATTGTCATCTACCAGATCGGTCAGTTAATGCTCCATCGAATATACATCACAATAAAGTACCACCGCAACCATATCAGACTTTAAGGGGTTCTCACCACCATGCAGTACACCCATCCTAGTCAATAAAGGTTGACTAACATCTTTGTTACATCTCTTCCTAATTCCTGGTGCAAAGGACTTTAAGTTGAGCTACGTCCTCGACAAATAAGACAACATCGCGGTTTCGTTCTCTACATATTTATTTACTAATTTATACTAATTTAAAATACTCTTTTAGCAATACAAATAGTTTTGTTCAATGCCAAGTTAAAGAAAGACACACACAGTAGAAATAGGCAAACTTTCATGTCAAATCATTAAACAAACAGTCTTACAATACACTATCATACAAACGGCGGATAACAGTGCAATTACTACAATACTGCACTAAAAAGCTTGCAAGAACTGTAAGGCTAAACTGGAAGTGGCACAACAACTATGACTCCTGTTAAACTAATTATACAAATTACATCCTCTGTACTAACCCTGTTCAGTGATATTTAACACACAAAAAAGGCAATATCTATAGTAGTATATATAAACTATAGCAGTAAGTTGTTAGTGTTGAATGCAGCACTCATAATGAATAGACAAACAAACTACAAAAAGAAGGAATTCACACACTAAAGTGTACAAAAACACACACCTCAAACAAACCTATATTTACAACATATATTGCACACAACATAAAACACTATTATTAAGAGTTATTAGAGACATTATCTACATTATAATAAAACATCTTACTATCACAAAGTACTTGTACCGTATATAAAAATCTGATACTACACATGTTAACATAGTATATTTTAAAACTGGAAAACAGTTGTTAATCCTTATTAAGATATAAATTAAAAAATAGAAGTTATCGTGCAATATGGCGCATATTTAAGAAATGACTTACGAAATATTCTTAGGACCAATCAGATTGGTTCTAATTTGATTAAAACTGTTCTTCAGACGAACTAAAATCTTAAAATTTAATCAAATATGATTTCGACCGTTTCAATTAATTTAAAAGTTATTAGATATTAATTAGAATTATGAATGCTACAAAAACATAAACTTTCAGCAACAAACTTCCAACACTAAACGCACGCCTTTCTACGAAAAGGACGAAAAGATTACACGTTTTGATATAATTATTTTGATGTAAATCTATTTATTAGATGATATTGATGTTAACACAGAACAAAAAGAAAGATATTTTTATTCAATTTGTCGAGAGTATACGCATGTGTGTAAAACATATAAGACAACGATGGTATCACATTTTTTCGTCCTTTTCAGAGGAAAGGGATCGTTTCGCATCTTAGTAAAACGGTTTGGCTGCCTCATGTTACTACGTATATATGTTACATCAATCAGTCACCCTTGACTATTATATATTGGGTGGTTATTGGTCAAGAAAATAAGAAGCTGAAGAAATAAAATAGTAAAGTTAGAAATAAGTAAAAGGTTCAAAGGTAGAAGGATAAGAAAGTTCTTCACAGCTGCTTTTTCGCCGTCAACACCCTGAGCCTCCCAAGTTATGGTGGCCACTGCTGATACAGTCTCAGGGATCATCGATGGTTTACTTACAGCTGGGTCCTAAATAGAGAGACCGGACAACCCCCGCCTAAAGGATACTAAGTCGGGGTCTCTGCGAAGACACAGGGAGACTGTTCCAAGGAGTGATGGTTCTTGGAAAGAAGGAGTTATTGTAGTAGGCGGTTGATGTTGAGATAAGCCTTTACTTAAGTGAATGTGTTGATCCGGAGGTAAGTCCAGCAGGTGTTAGGTACTTCTATGGTGGGATGTCTACAAAGCCATGGACAATCCGGAAGAGCATGGTTAGCTGTGCCATTCAAGGGACTCCCATCCGAGTGGGTCTAACAATGTACTGACACTGCTGGTGTTGTGGTACCGGTTTGTGGTGTAACGCGCATCCCTTCTCTGGACCATCTCCAGTTGACGAGTTATGTTTCTGGTGTATCGGTTCCATATTGTAGAGCAGTATTCTATGTGTGGCGAACAAGAGAGAAGTATTATGCATCTCTTTTGACTGAAGGAAGCCGAGAGTTCTATTTGCCTTTTTGGTGATCTTATCTATGTGGGTATTCCATCATAAATTTCCTGTTAAGTGGACCCCAAGGTACTTTGTTATTGAGTCGGATTCTAAAATATGCCCTTTAGGAGTGTAGATGTAGGTGTAGGGTTTTCGTTTCCGATGAATACGAAGGATGCCGCATGTTTCTGAATGGAACGACATTCCCCACCTTTTCTCCCATTCAGCTAGTCTCTTGAGGTCTTCTTCAAGTGCGATAGAGTCTGATGGTGAGTCGATCTGGCGGTAAACTATGCAGTCATCCGCAAACAGTCTGGTTTTTTATTTGACCTGTTGAGGAAGGTCGTTGACGAATGCTGGTAACTGGATCGGGCCAAGGACGCTTCCTTGTGATACACCGCTGCCTACTGGTTCTGGTACTGAGGTAGCACCATCCACAGTTACTCGTTTGGTCCTATTTGACAGGAATGCATTTATCCAGGCGAGTGTGGTACTACGAACCCCGTAGTGCTCCAGCTTGGCAAGAATGCGAACATGGGGGCGCGGTCGAATGCATTGGAAAAGTCCAGGACTGCAAGGTCATGTTATTTCCCTTTGTCCATGGCTGCGGTTAGCTCCTCCACTAGTGTTAGGAGTTGGGTCTCGCATCTTTGCCTTCTCCTGAATCCATGTGGAATGTCTGTGAGGGTGATGTTCTCGTCAAGGTAGCTTCAATATCCCTTGAGTCTCCACTTCAATATCTGGCATGGTGTGGGCGGGTTGCCCCTCTTGTGTGAGGATCGATGAAGTATTCTCGCGTGTGAAGACATACTTATATTGATTGTTGAGAATGGTAGCTTTGTCAATAGGGTCGTTGAATAGTTTTCCATTATCATTTAGAGGCGAGATTTCGCAGTTATCTTTCGTCAGTGATTTGATATACAGGGTGTCCCAAAAAAACGGGGACCTACCTTAAAACCTGATTACTCATTCATATTTTGATAAATTAAGCTGACATTTTGAGAAAGTGTATATAAAGGACCCCCCCCCCCTTCTGAAAAGGGTACTTGTTTAAATATGGTGCTTCAAAACAGGAAGTGACGTCATCATTTTCACTATGGCAACATTTCACGTTATTTTTGCTTAATCACCTGAAAAGGGATATTATAAGACAAGGGCATTTGTGTCAGGGCATTCATTCTTAGAAAACACCATTTAAAGTCAAAGGGGTGATCAAAATCTTGTAAAAATTAAACCAATCTGACAAGAAATAGCAAAATAGAGGACAACGTGGTGAGTTTGTTTACTGAACAAAGGGGAAGTGGAAAATCCTCCAAAATAGCATCAACAATCATTCAATGATTAAAAACATAAATATTGTCCAGGACAGGCAAAAAAGCTTAGACTATAGAAAGGAGCAAAAAGTAAAGTTTTATCCAAACGGACAGTTCATAGTTATATTTTGGAGTAATTGTGTATGTCAGAAATTATAAAATTGTACCATATCCTAGCAGAAAACTCTTCTTGCAATAAATCAGCAGCAAAATCAGGATATGTTTGCGAAGTAGTACAGATATCTTACCTCATAACACAGGCCATATTACCTAAAAATTACTCAAACTTGATCCCTATAGTGAACTTATTTGCTATACATAATAAACAAATGTATCACAAACCATAAACAATGATTTGGAGAACATAAGAAGATGTTTGAGGTCAGCATGGAAATATATCTCTTTGAATTCTGAAATCACTGCTTCACTTTTTGGTATTTTACTGAAACATGCGATTGTAAACAGGGGAGGTTACTCTGTGTATTGAACTATATAATCACGACAGTGATGCTAGTATTCTGAACAGTGTTCTTTCCTTATTGTTTTGACATATTAATAGTGTGATATCTATAATTGAAAAAAAAGTTACAATTGATTTTCCTAGGTCCCCGTTTTTTTGGGACACCCTGTACAAGTAGTTCCAAAAGCGTTTCCGTTGAGCTGGTCTTTGATTTCATCTTCGGTAGGGTCTTCAATTGGTCCTTCAATGTATTTCCAGTATTGTTGTCTTTCTATCTTTTGGGTTCGGCTTCTTTTTTTCATATTTTTCTATGTCACTTCGCTTCTCAGTGACTTTCTATCTGTTGTAGAGTTTGTTCAGTCTTCTTAGATTGGTCTTGACGAGTTTGTTGATCCATGACTTGTTAGTTTTGTTACCTGAGACTTGTTTGGATAGTATGTACTATCCATAAGTTCTTTCAGTTCCCCTTCAAAGAGTTTCCGCGAGTCATTAGCATTCATATTCTAGGTATTTTGATCAAAGGCTTCATAATAGTCATCTAGTTCAGTCTTCATCGGAGAGAAGTCTACTGTTGTTGTTCAATAAAAGGATGGCAGCGAATTAAAATGTCAAACATTTGGATGTGTAATGTTGTCATCATACAGAGATACTTCTTACATAAAATTATTAATACGATTAGTTGTGTTTCTGTACATGTATTTCATTAAATTCGCTAGGGATGAATAATATTCAAGAAATAGGGAGAGCCTCCTTAAACGTCATACAATGTTTTAAACGGAGAGGGGATGTATGAATCGTTAGCATCATTATACACCGTCAATTAACTATACATGTAATGTATATGTCTTTGGAATCGGGTAAACTATGAGAGTATTGGGTACATTACAAGTTTTGCTCAATGTTGCTGTATTTCCTGCATATATCATCTTTTGAAGATATAACTCGGCTGTTTTTCGTATTGGAACAATTCGAAATCTTTCACGAACGCATCACGCACACCTTCTTGTAAACTTCTGGGTATTTTCGAGTACGCTTCCTTCAAGTACACCTCTCTCTGCTGTGTCCATGACCATAAAACATCATTTGGAGTGTTGCGTCTGATTGAGATCAGTTTTTCTAGAATACGTTGTTTGATAAGATCTTTATCTTGTAAGTTGTGAATCTCTTCATACGGAAATGCTAAATCGTCACCTAAGTAACCGTTATATTGAAATGTTTTCCAAATTCTGTGAGCTATTTCTGCTTGATTGAAACAAGCATCGTTTTTTGTTCCTAAATCTGTCAATCTAGATTGAATATCAAAGTTATATATTGTTAATGTTTTCATTTCTTCCAAGGCCCGGTCATCACCGCCTTCGTCGACATTATCTTTTGATTCATTGGCCACGTGGCCTTGGTTTATGTTTGTGTAGGATAATATATATTTTAAATCTGCGCTGAAAGTTTCCATTTTTCCGATGATGTCAAAATGTATCTTACATGGATTACAACGTCTGTAACTTGGGACAAAATGATGGTCCACTTCCTCACCGGATTTTAATTGACTTACAATGACCTGTAGGAACTCTGAAAAAGTGACGTCATTTCCGCATTGCGCAGACATGGTGTAAGCATTTCGGCGCGTTTTCTTGATAATTGTTGTGCCAAACCAGCCCCAGAAATCCGGTAAATAAAGTTTATCCAAATAAGCCGACCACAGTCTGGCGTATGGGTCGCGTGATATCATGAACTTTAACCCCAATCTATTTATAGCATCAACATTTTCTTTTTCACTCAAATGAATCACTTTTGTGTTTGTCCAAGGTCCAAAATGAGTGTAAACACGAGGGATCTCTTCCGGTCCCGAAACTGTCCCCTCATAGTCATGAGTCAGGTATCGAAAGACCCGTTTCCAGTACGTACACCCTACTTTGGGGACGTCACAATAAATGAGAGAAAGGTCTGGGGTTGCCATTACGTTCCCTGTCATCTTCTGTGCCCTGAAATACAATTATATTGTTCACATCATTTATATGGTTTATTTCAAAACGGAAGACTTTACAATCTATGAGTACATAATTAGTACAATTATTAACAGTACACATTTAACACATATAAACGTATGGTCAAAGGAAACGATAATATTACATGTATGTGTATGATCACTGTGTCACATCAAAATTATGGAAATGTACAATATAATAATTGAAAACATATGCGCGTGCACAATGTTAATAATGAATAAATATGAATATCCAACAAAAACATACATCTACTGTGACAATCTGTTTCATGTTGGTGATAACTAGTTTGTTGATATATTTTGTCGGCCATTTGTACGTCAATGTCATTAAAATCAGATCCTAACATGTGCTCCATTCCTTTGCGCTAATAGTTTGATCTGACAACATAACATTAGAAGTCACGTTCAAATGACCCTCTCTAGTACAGGTTGTAGTTTTGCTATTCAACTGTTTGTGTAGACTAAAGTCAGTCTATTTTAACTATCTACGTACACTAATGTAAACAGTTTAAACATTTCTGTCACCGTAAACTGCAGCAGAGATTCTCTGCACTTTTAGATTGTTAACGTAGCGATTTGATCGGATGGTGTAGAGCTCACATCGACATGATCCCATACGGATTGTGGTCATATTATATATCGGTGGAGTTTAAATGAGATTGTTTGTACGTTTTGGTCAAATAAGAAAAAGAACAAAATGAACTAGCAGACAGCTCACCAAATGACAATACGAGGGGCGTTCAATATATGATATTCATGTACCTTGCATTTTCTATGACAACATTAAGGCCAATTCTACAAGTTATGACTAAAAGGTACATGTTCCTTCTCAATGTCTGAAAAATGCATAGCATTGTGTCAAGAATTAAGTAATGTATCGAAGAGGGAACACTCGAGTCCACTTGCCTTACTATCATTTTAAGCAAAATTTGAGTCATCTGTTCAGTAATGGTTAAGAAAAGTAATTGTCAGTATTATTAAATTGCAGTATGCGATATGTTAACTGAATCTTAATGCATTCATCAGAACTTTATATCAATATGAAATTATTTATTTACTACGCGCAAAAACAAGGGAGATAATTCTTGTTCTTACCAAATGATGCTAGTTGTTTCACGCATGAATAACTTCTTATCAATTGTATTTTGTTCGCAAACTTTTCACAGAAAGTATTGTTGATTGACCACGGAATACTTCCATATTTCATACACCAAATTATAATCAATTAAGGTATTCGAAATTATTCTTTGAACAAATATTCATGCTTTCTGGGCTCGTTTTGACATATATTTTGGCGACTTTAAAAAGCGCTTATTTTGTCAAAACATTGTAATGAAGTACATCAAATTATATTTTTATGGAAGGCATTCGCGTAATTGACAGCGTAATTTATGTCGAATAAGATTATTTCCCAAAATTGAATTTTAGTACACAATTATTCTCAAAAAACCTTAGTGCCTATTACTGGCCCATGTTAACAAAAAAAAACAGAAAACACTAATCCAGTAATTAAATTCTAATGATATTTACAATAAATAAAAGCGGTAGTGTTGAAGATTAAAAAAATGTCAAAAGATTTCCAGAATTCAAAGTATTTCTTATTTGTGAGCAAAAAGACATTATATATTGAACACCCTCGTAGCATGCAATCAACATCTGGGGCCTGTCGGGACTGAACTTTTTGATCACGATTTACACGGAAAACAGTAAGACGAAGAGCTATACGAGATGCTATGGGAAAATCTCAATTAGTCGACCAAATGTTAGAGCATGTCGACGTTTCAGTAATTATTCATAGTAGATCGGTGGTGTATTTACCGTAAACGTACAAATAAATTAGAAATAATACAAGTACCAGAATTGCTTGTCATTTGCATATTTTGCACATTGAGCAGTCACGTGACGGACTCTATGAGTATTCACCATTGGTTGTTGAAGTTTGATGTCATGGTGAACGGATTGATTTTGCTGAAATATAAGAACTAAATATAGAATACGTCTTGTGATGTCTATGAAGATCAAAATTCCCTAAATGAGTCAGGAGCTTACGGTGTCCCTTCAGGGCCATCGCCGCATAGCTATAAAAAGTCTCTAGAACGACTATAATAGTCGATTGTGCGACTATGAAAAGTCGATAGTACGGAAGTGTTAACGCGATAGTATGATAGTGAGTAGTCGACAGTACAAACCGCGATATATCGACAATGAAACGTCGGTACTACGGTGGTGATACACGATAGTAAGTTAGTAAAAATATCGTGTTATCACTATCGTAGTATCGACTTTTCACTATCGTACTATCAAGCTTCGTGTTTCGACTTACTTATATGCAGCTTTGGCTTTAACGGTACATGATATGATTATTTCAAAATGAAGACCCATAACACGGATTTCAGGACGTAAAAACTTTTAACAGAAGTGTCGCTGGCTGTTTTTTAAACATATTCATTATCCTGTATACCCATTTAAAAAAGATGTCTTCATGTGAATTATAAAAAAAACTTTAACCGTCTGTTAAAAGTGTAATTACTATAAGTCTTTACACTCAGCGTAAAACGTAATGCAAAAAACAAACAAATACAACTGCATGGTAAGTAAAATGTATTATAAAAGGCAATTGTTTTGCCCATTGCTCTGAAATCTTCTCAAAATTGCTTTAATGTGTAATGTTGTGAAAATATACGTTTCCGAAAACAGGGTACCCCATTTGCATCTATTTACCACATATTAATTCCTATACACTAAAGAAAAAATGAAAATAAATATTGTTCTCCAAATGACTCTATGAAGTCTTGTTGTGAAGCCAAAACAGTGTTGTGAAGCCGATGCATTAAGATTGAATCAAAACAAAACAAAGAAAATGAAAATAAAAATAAATATTTTGTCTCTTCTGGGGTTTGAATCCACGCCTTTTAGAAAATCCGTCAATAGTTAACATTACTGCACTTGGATACTCTTCATGAGGAGATTCTTTATAAGGCCCTGTCAACCTTCAAATTATATAATCCATTTTATTTGTATTTTTTTCTGTTACGTTGTTTTATACCATTTGCTATTGGTATAAATGGTCCATATATGTTTGCACTTTGTTAACCAAGCATAGCGCGGTGCTTTAAGATGTTCATGGCTGAAGATGGAAAATGGTTACGCAATATTTGACTCACCTGATCAATGTATCTTGCAACATAAAATGTGTCCACTGAAAATAGAAAATTTAATAATAAAATAGGACCCAAAGGGCCCTAAGTCGCTCACCTGTTGCACATTGGTCTTGGTATCAATACAACTTACATTCTGACCAAATTTCATTAAGATTGGATAAAAACTGCGACCTCTGTGAGTGTATGTACAAAGTTTTTCTACGATTTGACCTAGTGACCTAGTGTTTGACCTCACATGACCCAGTTTCAAATTTGGTCTAGATTTCAATCACGGAGAACAACATTCTGATCAAGTTTCATAAATATTGGATCAAAACAGTGACCTCTGGAGTGTAGACAAGGTTTTTTCTAAGATGTGACATAGTGACCTTGTTTTTGGCCCAACATGACCAAGTTTCGACCTTAGCCTAGATTTCACGGAGAACAACATTCTGACCAGGTTTCATGAAGATTTGATAAAATTGGCGGCATCTTCACTTGTTAAATATTAAAAGTACACCAACATGTGATGCGTGTATATTTTTTATTATACGTGATATCGCGTTCATGGCTCCATGCGAGTAGTATAGCAGCAATATCCGATAATTCCATGGTTGTAATTTGCCCATTGCGAGCAGTGAACCGTGACTTTTCAAATTATGCAAAATGCACGTGCAAAGCAAATGATTTTTGCAAGAAGTCTCAAAATGTTACATACACATTGTCCATCAATACCCACACTAGGAAAACACAAAGCCGGAAGTATTACGATAACATACCGTACAAGAGAGGTTTGTGAAACATACACGTCTCATGGCAGTAAATATCCTGGAGTAGTTAAGGTCATCACGACCTTGACATTCGACCTATCGACCTCAAAATTAGTAGGAGCCTACATCTGATGATTGGCAACCTCTCTGTAAAGTTTTACGATCAAAGATCCTATATTTGTTATGGTGTTGACCAGTGGTTGTTTTGTATTCAAAGGTCACGGAGAGTTTGACCTTTGATCCAAATGACCTTGAAATTGAGTCGGGCCGCCTGTGGAGGATGAATAATCTGAACTTACAATTTTAGAATCCTTGGTCCAACCGTTTTTTAATTATTGTTTGAAAACCATTCGGCATGTCGACCGACTATTTGTACGTAACGCTGTGTTGGTGTACTTATAACATTTAATGAGTGTAGAGTGTACAAAATACTTTATCAAATTTGACCTAGTGACCCAGTTTTTGACCCCATATGACCCAGATTGTAACTTGGCCTATATGTCATGGAGAACAACATTCTGACCAAGTTTCATGAAGATTATATCAAAACTGTTGCCACTAGAGTGTTCACAAGCAAATTGTTGACGAACGGACGACGGACGGATCACAAAAGCTCACCTTGACAATATGTGACAGGTGAGCTAAAATATAAGAATCGATCAAATTAATAAATAAATCATTAATAAAATCCATCAATTCAGTCAATCAATCAATTAATTCAGTCAATTAATAATTTAAAATCAATTTAGGCAATCAATCAATAAATTAAGGCAGTAAGTAAAAATAGTCGTGAATAAATCATCTACCTACCGATTGATCTATAAATTAATTAATCAATCTATCAATCAAGCCTAATCAATCAATTAACTAACTATAGTGCATCTTACCAGTGGATAGTAATGCTGCATCCGTAGCCTGATACTTGTACTGTAGAATAAGATAAATGTTGACCAGGAACAGTACAACTGGTACAAACATTGTCACCTTCAAGGAACGCCGGAATATAAACTGCATGATAAGTCTTGTAGTGTTTTCGTGTTTCACGGGATGTAAAGTTGAATAGTCCGTACTAAAACAGATAATATCATCTTTTTATTTTGCATGATTAAGTATTATGATCGACTCCCCAGTCCTCCTAAAAGGTTAAGCACTCAATCTGGCTCACGAATACAAATTAAAGGCAACATCTTGAATTAATATCGTACACCAGTCTAACTATTACGCAATAATTTGCAATTATCTTTGAGCAATACAATATATTTTTCGAAAAAAGCTTTTTATAGCTTCGTTTCTTAGCCATACTACCCCGAATTAACCAATGTCCCGAAAACGGTTGTGAAGAATGATAATGCGTATTAAAATCGTTTTAAAGCACACAAACAAAAAATCCACATGGGTCCCAGTTCAATTGCATTTAACCTTTTTATAGCTTCGTTTCTTAGCCATACTACCCTGAATTAACCATTGTCCCGAAAACGGTTGTGAAGAATGATAATTGCGTATTAAAATCGCTTTAAAGCACACAAACAAAAATCCACATGGGACCCAGTTCAATTGCATTTAACCTTTTATAGCTTCGTTTCTTAGCCATACTACCCTGAATTAACCAATGTCCCGAAAACGGTTATGAAGAATGATAATGCGTATTAAAATCGTTTTAAAGCACACAAACAAAAAATCCACATGGGTCCCAGTTCAATTGCATTTAACCTTTTTAAAGCTTCGTTTCTTAGCCATACTACCCTGAATTAACCAATGTCCCGAAAACGGTTATGAAGAATGATAATGCGTATTAAAATCGTTTTAAAGCACACAAACAAAAAATCCACATGGGTCCCAGTTCAATTGCATTTAACCTTTTTAAAGCTTCGTTTCTTAGCCATACTACCCTGAATTAACCAATGTCCCGAAAACGGTTGTGAAGAATGATAATGCGTATTAAAATCGTTTTTAAGCACACAAACAAAAAATCCACATGGGTCCCAGTTCATTTTGTGGCGGTATGTATTCCCTCAGATATGTAAAATTGGTATATAGAGGATCTGTCACGAGTTGTCAATTGATATAAATTTATATTAAACGAGTTTTGGGAATTTTATTAAGCGAGACACTGGCGAGCTTAATAATATTTCCTGAACGAATTTAATATAAATATATCAATTGACAACGAGTGATAGATTCTTTTTATTCTTGTGCCTCCGTAGCTCAGTGGTTAGTGCGCTTGCCGTCTAATCTGGCGACCCGTGTTCAAATCCGGGTGGAGGTACATATACGTTGGCCCATCAATAATTTCGTGAACTAATTCTACTGTTTCATAACGCTTTGGCATAGCTTATTGAAATTTTGCATGGTCAAAGATAATTTATTATCCAACTAATTAAGCATAAACAGTGAATGATGACGTCACTATTTATGACGTCATAGCAATATTCTAACGTCATGTCATTGGCGTTCGTTATTAAAAATGGCGTCGCCTGGTATGATCGAGTAACGTTTTGTATCAAAGATTCATACATTACTCAGGCAATATATCTTCTACATTCAGAAACTTTTGCATGCAGTTTATATGGACTCTTGGTAATCGAATAGTGCATTTTCATTGTCGAAGAAGTACATAAAGGGCAATAAAGGAGCAAACAAAGATGATAAGCATATTCGCTGGCCAATGGTTGTTAAAATTGGCGGTCGGTAAAGTGAATTGACTATAATATTTTGCGACATACAAAGAATAACTTGTAATTACTGTGTTTCTCCGAAAGCTACTATTATTAGAAACTATTGTAGCAATAATTAAATCTCAGTTGTTATCGGTTATTAAATGAAAGCACATACAACTTCAAATGTATGAAATTCTGATATACCATGAAATTTCACCAAGCTGTAGCCGCAGCGCTGTTTCGGACACAATCTAGGACCTGAATATACAACTGTTACAGCACCAATCATATAACCCAGAATAGACTATATGTTACTTCTGGCCATTTCCAAAACTCAAAAATAGCCGGCATGGTTAGAAATACAAGCCCCGAGAGAAGTTGGGTGCGTCATAAACAAAACTTTGCGGGAGATGTCACGTGACGGCATGTAACACGTGCTCCGGTTATGGGTCCAGCAATGGAATAAATGCAAACTGTGCACGGGATGTTACTTAATAAGGACTAGAGGCTAAAAGTTTGTAAGTCTATTTATACTCTCTACATAAAATTAGTTCACGGAATTATTGATGGGCCCTCGTATATGCCTGTCATGTTACAGTAGAAATACAGCAAATAAAGGCTATGCTCGGCAAAATTCATTTTATCATATGACACTTAAATCACAAAATACGCATATATATATTGGAAAAAATAAATATCTTATACTACACGTGGTACGTATAACTTTATACGTACTGGCTTTACTAACCTGGATACAAGGAAAGTCATGTGATAAAATTTATTATGTAACTGGCAAATTAAGAGTGCCCGATTTCAAGTCAAAGTAGTATTTCTAGTTTATTTTTATGTTTCACATACATAGTCACAAGTTTCAGTTCGTTTGAATAAACCAGATACACATAAACGTGTATATGAACGACGTTAGCTTTTATATGATTAATATATTTTAAGAAAAATCCTTGGAATGCTACATTATTTGTCATTCTATACGACGTTAAAGAATACTTAACCTTTGGTAAAACACTACACTTACATATAATAGTGTAATGGTCACTTGAATATGAAACATTATGAATGCCAAATTTCAATTCAAAATTCAAGTTAAAAATATCAAGGTCAATGTCATTGCAAGGCCAATTATTCAAAAAAGTACAAACATGGGTATGTACTAGGTATCAAATGTCAAAAATGATGCTTAAAGCTACTAACTCCATTTCGATGCTAAAACACGTTTTGTAGACGTTTTAGTCACAAAACTATGTTTTACGAATAGATCTACATAGAATATTTTTACAACTACTCATACCTTACGATCAAATTATAGACGTTATTGATGAAAACTTCGGAACATGTTTTACCGTCTGTTACGGCTTTTCTGTATATGTATATGTACAACTACGCTATAACAACGTTAAGTTATATATTTTAGGGGTTTTAAATGTTATAAAGATATGTTTAGTGATTATTTTTCTTCTATATGAATAAGTCCTGATTCTTATATAAATGTATTAGGTAAGAGAGTTTTTTAACAAAATTTGCAATTTATCAACTGAAGTTTAGTCTCGTTAAACACATGAATTTGCACATGTTAGTTAACGCAATAGAAATATGCAAATTCAGAAGAATATTTGGAGTTTGAAGAAGTTTCTATAGCGTTATAAAAATTACCCCACCCACTTTTAAAACATCCCTTGCAGTTATTTATTCCTAATCCCCTGTAGCACTTGAAATATAAGTGCAAATCTGTTTGAATGGAAATTCAGTTCTAATACTGCCAATGTCTATGGCAATTTATTCAATTCACTATTATTGAGGGTCAGAGTCATTTCAGCGTAAATTTTTCAACAATGTACAAACAAGTATCAAAAGCCATCAATTCTACAAAATTTGATGATGCTTCAACACATGTATTGCACAAAAGAGCACATACTAGATAAGTTCATTAGAAATATCAATTCAGTTTAAATATTTTTATTCAAACCCCACCTTCTTTAAAGTGTACCAACATTAGCCGGTCGGACCAAGCAAAATAACCGGTTGGACATCTGCACAATACAATGATCGGTCGTCGTACATTTTGGCTAATTTGACTGACGCCGAACATTGTCAGGCTGCAGATCGGGGATATTGTATAGCATCGAGTAACTTGGCAATGTATACCAAATTATTAATAGAGTCATTTTATTTTTGTATTAAAATACTAATTCTTACACTAAATATTTGTTTTGTATAAAAAAGCTATATATCCAAAACATAGCAGATGGACTTCATTATAATGAATTCAATTTGGATTTCATTAACTAATTTGTGTTTCGGTTTTTAAAGTTTATAAAAATGTGTCGAAATTTCAATACAATTTTTTTTATTGTCTATCACATATTGTAACATACACATAACCATTAACATTTTGACATAACTGCTGTCATACTTTCCACTATCTAATCCTATGAAGTTGACCGTTTAAGTCCCGTCCTCGAAAGATATACGAGCCCATTTTTGAGACACATGCAAATATTTTTGTACTCATGGTAAAAATGATTTAACTCATACTGAAAGCATGCTAATATCAACGTGCATTATAGTTTAACCAAATGCCATATAATATTTAAAATGAAAATGTATTTCAATTTTGATTTACTTAAAATAATCATTTCAATCGAAATACGTCGAAATGTGTTTCAGAAACAGGCCTACATGTAACATTACAATCGCTTGGGCAGATTCTTCGATTGTCAATATCGCTAAGATTTCTTTCTGAGTATAGAGGCAAACACATGGTTAATTAATTTCTGTTTATCATATAGAGGGTCTTGCATTGCATGAGTGCTCATTACAAATGAGTTTTATTAAACGAGTTGACAAAACAATACGACACGAGGTTTTGTCCACTTTAAAATAGTTTTGTATTCGTCAAATATTATATTTGTTTTATTTATAAACTTCACACATATCTTGTTTTATGTTTTGCAGAAAAATAATACAGCAAATAGTTGCACTACTTTCAGCGGAGCTTCCATTAAAAAAGAGAATAGGTTAAAATTAATTTGGGGCGCCCCACGGGATGAGAATTGTCAAATATTAATAATATGATTAATTACGCATGTAATAAACAGAACATTTGTTGATTTTTGGTGTAAGATTGAATTTTATTTCACCGTGTGATCACAGAAATCAATATTTTCACGAGTGGTGTAGCCACGTTGTCTACGAGCTCGTATATGTTTGAGGCAGACGTATTTCGCACAGGACTTTAACGGTCAACGTCATATGATTAGATAGTAAACAGTATGACAGCACTTATGTCAACAATGTTAATATCCCTCATAAACTTAAGAAAACAAGACCTGCTTTATTTGAATATATAGCTTTTAATACACTAATTATTACACTAAATATTTGTTTTGTATTAAAAGCTATATATTCAAATATAGCAGGTCTTGTTTTCTTAAGTTTATGAGGGATATTATCTTTGTATCATATCTTAGATACTTGGTAAAGATGCAGCATTGACACAATAGCAGTTCAACACATGTATCATGAATTCGATATTGAAAAATGTGTCGAAATTTCAATATATTGTCTATGACATAATGTAACATACACATAACAATTAACATTGTTGACATAAGTGCTGTCATACTGTTTGCTACACAATCCCCCCGATCTGCAGCCTGACAATGTTCGGCGTCAGTCAAATAAGCCAAAATGTACGCGGACCGAGCATTGTATTGTGCAGATGTACACACAAGAACATTACCCAAGACGTACTCATCTCTTAATGTAAGATGGCCATTTCTTATCACATAATTACAGAAGCCCGGACCCAACCTCACCCGACCTGAATCCGCTCACGCTCAATGTAAATCGAATTGACATGTCCGTGATTCGCGTGCACATAGCTTATGTTTACACATAAATAATTGTCCATACATATACATGTATATGTTTTTTTTAGTTATTGATAACTGTGCAATCCATATACTTTAATGCATATACGCATTGCACTATAAAAATCGACAAATATAGCCCTGATCGTTCAATATCTGTCAAGAAGTAATCAATCGTTTTTCCTTGCATTTATAAACATGACATGAAAATTCCATCATTCTATAATCATCTTACATATACTAACAGCTAGAATAGGTAATCCCAGGCTGTCAGCTTCCTTGTGAGTTCCCTTTTTCAATAATACCTTCGAAATCGAAGACAACTCGGGAGCTCTGTGAAAAAGTTTCACCGAGCTTCCGAGTCCATTACGAGTTACAACAATCCATACGGTGCTCGTACGAGTTTACAATGGACGTGCGGACCCCGAACGGACTCCGTACGGCATTGCTAAATTTCGACCAGGGAAAATCGAAATGTGCCGAAGAATTTTTTCTTGTCGCACGGACCTCGTACGGTCATCGCGCGAGCATCTTACGGACACCGTACATCGTGCGAGCATCTAACGGACACTGTACGAGTGACTTGTGAGCTGTGAGTTTGACATACGAGTACCGTGCGAGCCCCGTACGTTCACCGTACAATCACCGTACGATCTCCGTACGAAGATTACGATGTTCGTACGAACCTCGTACGAGAAATTCTCTTTTATTCGCACGAGGTCCGTACAAACTGTGAACAGAAGCTAAGAACCTACAAATCCCCGTCATAGGTGGGAGAAGGTCGGGGAACCATCATTCTTCCAACCTTACAATTGAGCATAAATGTAAATGTTATAAGACATGGGACAAAAACAAGGGGAGCAACTCCGATAGCCTTATTGTATAACAAGACATAGTGCTTTCCCTTGGGTTATTCAATGCTGGTTGTGTAAATGCGCGAAGGTTATACATACAAGCTTTAAATAATTTTCTTCTTCTTCTCCTTCTTCTTCTTCCATGTAATTCGCAGGGCCCTCTCTGTGGCATTATCGCAATGTTAGAGACAGAGGGGAGTTGCAATGAATCCGGGTGCGATACCCTAGCCCGTTTCGAATAGATTCCTTGGTTATTTAAAGTTCCCGGTGTAAAGCACCGATACACGCGAGACTACCCCTGGGTTACCAACCAGGATAATATCTAGTTGGGTGGGAAACACTAAATAGCGTTTCTGAAATGACCAAGTGTCCCGGTCGAGAATCGAACCCGGGACCTCTCGATAAGGAGTCGAGCGTCTTACCACTCGACCACCGTGCCACCCATGCAGATAAGTCAGAAGCAAACAGGTTATTGACATTTGATCGTAAACGGAATTACAAATGTGTTGTAAACAAAAATAGGTCTTACAAATAAAAAATGCGCGAAATAGAAATTCTGAAACAATGAAAACCCGTAGAATTCTGGAGATATTTTAAATCGAAGTCAAAGCTGTCAGGTGAAAGCATTTTCTACGAAGTTAAGCATATTTTTCTAACTTGAGTAACGGAATGTTTGATAGTAATAATGATGAAGCAGAACATTTCTATAGAAATAACGATTTTCAACAAACTAATAACAGCTACCCAGAACTCAACCAATTAAGACTGATGAAATCCAGCGCGCTATTAAGTCACTCAAACGGAACAAATCAGCAGGTAGCGACTATTTATGGAATGAGTATTTTATTGAATGATTGATATTTTGTCTTCTCATTTATGCGATATATTTAACAGCATCTTAAATTCTGGTTACTATCCTGAAAATGGATGGAAGGGTTAATAGTACCATAACATAAGAAAGGTAGCACGGATGATGTAAACAATTTTCGCGGTATGACTTTACTTAACTGTTCACTACAGTGCTAAAACAAAAGAATAGAATAATTTTGCGAAAGCAATGATATTATTTCAGACGCACAGTTCGGTTTCAGAAAAGGGCGCTCAGCAGTGAATGCCATATTCATTTAAATGTCACTAGTGCAAAAATATTTAAATGAAAATAAACGATAAATGCTTGTAAGTTGTTTTTGTTGACATGATAAAGTGTTTCGATTCTATTTATAGAAATGCACTTTGGTTGAAATTATTTAAAAGCGGAATTCAAGATAAATTATTAAGAATTGTCAAGGACATGTACCAAAAAGTTAAATCCTGTGTTAAATCGTGTTCCACATTCTCAGATTACTTTGATTATGTTTTCGGTCTTCGTCAAGGTGCAGTTATGTCCCCTTCGTTATTGTCCCTTTTTGTGGAAGATTTGGAACTTTACTTACAAAATGATACAAATTCTGGGGTACAAATTGACGATATTTTATCAATATTGTTATTATTTGCTGATGACATGGCTATTATAGGAAACTCACCTGAAGAACTGCAATCACATGTAGACCGTTTGAAAATATATTGCAATAAATGGGGTCTAACTGTAAATACAGAAAAACAAGATTATGGTTTTTCGCAAGCGCGGTAGGTTATTACCTACAGAAAGATGGGCCTATAATAACCAAGTCATACAGGTGGTTGACGAGTTCAACTAATTAGGAACAATTTTTACTTATACGGGTAACTTCGGTGCTAACATAGAGCATCTTGTTGGTAAGCCCATAAAATCTTTGAATATACTTTTATATAAATGTCATGACTTTGTTTTGATATCTAAGACACTTTGTATGTTGTTTGATGCTCTTGTTCTACCGGTAATTCATCCGAAATGTTGGGTAACACCAAATCCAAAGAGGTAGAGAGAATACATTTGAAATTCTGTAAGGGAATGTTAAAGGTTAGAAATAATACATGTACAGCTGCTGTCTACGGGGAACTTGATAGGTAACCTCTCTATATGAGTCAATATTTATTTTTGCAACATTTGAGCTCGAAGATTTTTCCTTTAAAAAAGTATTAGATTTAATATCTGTTCTTGTTTATATGATGTATTGATGTATAACCTATGCTATAGCACACAGTTTGAAAAGAACTCGACTCATATAACATAAAAGTGCATGTGTATTTAATAAACATGAAAAGGTTAAAAACATATGGCATTTTTTGGAGAAACGTTTTTGAAAATATGCAATTTGATCGTAATTAAGTTATCGTGGTTATTGTTCTAAACGTTTGTGTTGTGTCTGTTAAGATCTATTGGTATAAAAGACAGCTTTTGTTCATCAAAATCACTGGTGTACCAACATATAATAAACTTAACACATAAAAACATAGCAAAACCATAAAGTGTAAAGCATAAACAGTTGTGCTTACAACCAATGACTATAATAGCCACGTGTATCACCACTGGAAAATAGACAATTCATTACATGTTACATGAAAAAGTTAATATATTTTGCATAATTTACATAAACCAATGTCCTATTTGATATTTTTGATTTATTGAAATGAAGTGATAATGTATCTTTAAAATATATTTAATATTTTCACCCGTAAACCACATCAGTTTTTTTTGTTAAATATAATTATTTTCGCAGCTATGTACGAGGGGTGATCAATATATTCGAGGACTTTCCTTCTCAATTTTGCAATATTGGAACTAGAGTCATAAAATTACACGCTGATGCAGTTCAATCAATTATCTCGCGATTTGTCTAATTTTCTTTGCAATAACGGCACTATTTACTTGATGACGTCACATTTTGTAACCATGGTGAAGCGCGCACCGTCGAGCATCTCGAGCGTAACGTCATTTCTGAGAAACGACACGCTATGAAAATTAACGCGAAACTTGTAAATTCCTTTCGATACCTCCAAAATGACTTGACAAAATTTTGCATGGATTCTGTGCGCTTTCAATGAGCCATTTTCATATGATTCCATTGTTTAT
The DNA here is from genome assembly GCA_963678985.1 of Spisula subtruncata. Classification (NCBI taxonomy): domain Eukaryota; kingdom Metazoa; phylum Mollusca; class Bivalvia; order Venerida; family Mactridae; genus Spisula; species Spisula subtruncata. Next base: position 29,781,021 of record OY787665.1, read on the forward strand.
GTGATTAAAGGGTATCTGCCAAACGGTTGAGTCGATAAAATAAGGATAAACAGCAAAAATAACACCGCGTTAGGGACACTTTCCGTTAAATTCTGCGAAATAAGACGCAAAGATCGCAATCAAATGTAACTGGCAAAAACGAAGACTAGTATAGGCTACAACACATAAAATCGTTGACTCCAAATCAAAAGGGTTATTTCGATATTGCGTCCTAAACCTGATAGGTCCTGTTTCATTCTTAATTGAAATAATCTACTTTTGTAAAGCTAACCGCTCTTTTCCGATGTTTGTTTCCAATAACGCATCGATACTCTTTTTATTCCACCTCACATTCCAGAATCGGCTATTAACTACTTATTTCAGTCGTAAAAGACAACCAGTCTCATACATGGAACCGGGTATAAGTCCAGAAAGAAGCTATGTGCTGCTCCGACGGTGACGCTTGGAATGACGTCGCGTGACGTCCAACGTCACGCGCCCATTGTATGAATCATATAATTTTATTAGTGCATTCGGTCGGAGACATCTTACTCCGAATGATGTTAAATGGCTTTAAATCTTGCTGCTAATATGAATTTGCTAAATGAAAAGTCCTCGAATATATTGATCACCCCTCGTATGTGTTAGGTTTTATATGAAAGACATGGTAAAACTGTAATTCGCAACAATGAATGCAGTTTTAAACATTTTTACTTTTAACAACATTACACTATATCAATTTATTTAAATTATAATAATTTAATGATGCATTTAAAGGATTGATCAAGGTATTTATAATCAATTACAACAAATTCCGATGTAAAACTATTAGCAAAGGAACTCGTTTCATCATAAATGTTGTAATTTGTTAGCAATATGAATATTTATGGTTTGTAGACAGTGACATTTGCATCCTCATTTTTTTTAAAACTTACCACAATCAGTGGATCATTACATATCCGCATATCAGTCAGTTTATTAATCAGAACCTGTATGTTAATCAATGGGTTCCGAGCAAACTGGAAATGTGTCAGTTGGTGTACATTTAGTATGTCAGTTAATAGGGCAACTGAATGCCAATCAGTGTATTCTCAGTATGCCAGTATTGTGGCAGCAGCATGTACGTCTTTGTTTAAACAGCTTGTTGACATCAGTATTGGTTGCATGTCTGCCAGTTGGGCTGATATTATACTGACAGAATCTTAGTAGTGGGTCATTTGCGGACCAGCACTATGTCAGTCGATATTTTGGCAATTGGTCAGACAGTGTGCCAAACATACCATAAGTCATTACCACATAAGACAAGTACAGCTATCTTGTCAGTTGGGTCAGTCAATATCTAAGTAAGTGTGGTCAGCAGCAGATTACTTGATATGCAATCAGTAAAATTGTAAAAATTGCCAGTTTAGTATTCTCATTAACAGTAATAGCAGTTATTACCGTTTATGTTGAAATACGTAGAACCGTAGTTAGGCAATTTCATCACACAAGTTGCATAGCAAATTAATTATATATAATCTACAAGAAAAGTTAGGGTTCATTGATAGTTTTGAAAATCGTGAAGGTCTAAGTGGGCAATTGTGCATTCTGCTATATAACATAATAGTTCTATATAATGTAGAAGAAATGTTATAGAGTATACTAGTATTACAAAAATCGAAATCGCAAAGGTCTAAATGCAAAATTGTGACTTCTGCTCCATATTTGGTGGAGCACATTGACAAACACTCTGACAATGTAGCCTCTGGTTTCACTGGTAGAACCTGTGGTATTCATAGAATTGTCTAGGATGAAATACACTTGTGGCAACAGAAAAGTAAAACACAAAGCATAACAGTCGTACCTGTAACATAACATCAAACGAATTAATTGAAAGTTCTTGTGTGTATGTGATGCATTCAAAATTGTGTTTAGCTTTGACTAAAGAGGAAGATTCTTACCAATTAACTAAAACATATTATTTTATTAATACCGTACCACAAATAATATGAGTCCATTTTGAACAAGTAATAGTATTTCCTTTAACAAATATGGTCTATCATGTAACAGGCAAAAAAGTTATGACTAATAGCTTGGTGTTGACATTTGTTGATATCTTATTTTAAAACTAACACAGACATTTTGCAATATTTGATCGTAACAATACATTTGTCAATAGCATACTATTATATTGTGTAGTTCAATACAAAAATGTCTACCCTGTAACAATTAATGTCCTACCTGTAACAAAATAGCCAGTTACAGGAAGGACCGTTACATGAGGGAATTCTTCCGACTAAATATGTTGGTAATAAATAAACTGTGGACCTATGAGGTTGAAATGTATGTCTTATGCACAGTACAACAGTATGTGTCCAATGTCTACCAAACATTGTAATTAACCATATTTTGAGAAATGAAACAACCCTGTTACAGTAAAGACATATACAAATATACGCCTCTACTAACCAACCTTCAATTTCTGTGTTATCCAGTTTGTTAAAATATTGATATAACGACACACGTGAATGCTTATTTTGGAACGTTTGCTCTTCACATAGACGGTAAAAGAATTTTCCCCGAGCCACAGGGAAATGTTATCATTATATGTGTGTGTGTACAAATGTTACATGAAAGACGTAAACGCTGGGTGCAATATTTCAATACAATTATTTTAAAGAAAACTATCGTTAGATTTTGCTTTGGATGTATTATCAGGCAGACGAATTGTGTATTTGATGTATGTATGGTTTTGTTAACACCGTTTGATCTCTATCGTTAGTTACTAGCATATATGCACAAGAGTTCTGGTCTGGTGACAGCCCAAAACGGCACAGTTTTACTACTTCAATGATGTAGACATGTTCTTTCTGATTGGAATAATGCATAAAAATCTATCTGACATTGATACACAAGTTAAGTGCAACAAACTTGCTTGTTATGACATTTTTGTTACGGTTTAACAAATATTGCAAAAAGACAAGCAATGTTGCAAAATAATGACTCACCGCTAAGTACGCATTATACAATACTGGCTAAAAACCACGAACACTGATAATATCATATTACGCACAGTTTGTAACCAATCTGTGACAGATTTGATAGAGGCCGTCAAAATTGGGTTAATAGTTTTAAACAATTATGGATTCACGTATGTTTTCGAAAATGCTTCTATAATTAATAAGAAGTTTTTTATCTGAATTTAAAAGTAGACTGATTAATTAATCAGGGATGGTGTAGGCAATTGCACAGTCCGGTTTTAATATCATATAAATAATTTAAACCAGTACATGAATATGAATGCTTTTTAGACGTATAGCCCAAAAGCCTTAGATTTTACTTTTGTAGATTTAGATTTTCAGTAATCCCATTAAGAATGCAAACGGATAGATATGCACGTAATCGTGTAAATAGGGAAGAAAGGTATTGGTTATGTTGCAACCAATTAGATTCAGAAGAATGGATGAGTTCCATTTTGTTTGTATATGCCCATGTTTTAGCGCAATAAGAAGGAAATATATCAGCATTTATTTTTACCAACGTCCGTCCGTTTACAAATTTATTGATTTATTAAATTCCTGTTACAAAAACGTTCTCCTTAATTTGTCTATATATTAAGGAAGCTTTGTTCTTACGAACAAACCAATTGAATGTATAATAATTGTTTATCCTCATCTACAACTGTATTTTGTTTCCTTTGTTTTGTTATATCTGTTTGAAATTGATTTGTATATAGATCACGTGATTATTGTATATTATGTAAATATGTATGTGAATCGGACGATGAACATTGTATAAGCCCAAATAAAAAATCTGTTCTGTTCTGTTATTTCAATTATAATATACTTCATGTTTTATAATTTATAGTTCTACATTGCATATTATTTTGTCACAAGTTGAAATTCAGTTGCAAATTTTGTAGTGAATGTGTCCTATTTCTATTACTCTAGTATTGCGTTGCTAGCCGTAGTGGTTAAAATTTTGACAAAAAATGATATAAATCGACGTTTCTATCTTTTACATCTTTTGTATACTTTACAATTATTGATGTTGGGATAAAAAAATTCTTTTGTATCTCTATTTGGATGGTTTTCGCTCAATTTGAGAGTTGGTCCGATTACGGTATCTGTATTTGGTGAGACTGGCCAAATTATAAATATGCAAATAGTACAACTGAACCACAATAAAATGACACAGTTGTTATAATCACCATGTATATTGGACGGGATGCGATAGGTGTTGCAGGGTACACAAATGTAAGCGGTGATACATGACTTGGCCTTTGAAAGTAGGGTAAGATAATTATATATTTTGTTTATTTATTTATTTCTGTCTCATCCATATGCATGATACATTACATTAATTAAATCAAAGTTAAAACATGCATATATGGCCCTTCTATATAAAATTATAAGAGACATTATGTACAAACAGTAAACACATATCAATGAATTCCAATAACTTTACACAACCATATATATTTCACACGCAATAAATGTAAAACTGAAACACCCTTTTTAATCAATGAATTAAGATATGCAAGAAATTAATTCTAGCTTAGAAACTGAGAACAGAAAAAGAGCACTATAGCGCATAATTAAACAAATGAGTGAAACAATTATTAACCCGATGATCAGATCATCGCGAGCTGGATTAACAAAAATGTTTCAGACGATATAAAATACCATACAGAACAATAAATGAATGAGCGTTATTCACAAGAAATAAAATCATCTACATGTTAAAACATGCGTCTGTGTAAAATTGGATAGCAGCTTTTGGCAAAAGTTCTTATCATTTCTGGGTTGGAAAACGAAAATGTAAATTTCGCAACCTCAGGGAATGTCACAAACATGTTATCGCACATAGTAGCTTGAATATATAACTGCTCTCATATATCACAATATGCAGGACAATTAAATAATGCATGATATTCTTCTTCGACAGTGTCACAAAAAGGAAATACTCGTTTATCGATCTTCAACATTTATACCGACCGGTTTCAATTCTAAGAGAACCTACTCCAAAACGAAATTTTCTAAATGCTAACTTATGTCTATGTGACATAATAAGTTTACAATACAGCTCAGATGCAAAATTTGTTTTACCTAATTTATACAAACAAACTTTATCACTATTAATTATATTGTCCCATTTTGTTACATAGTCGTTAATACCCTAGTCACAGTTGCCCTACAAGCTCCGTACGAGCTCCGTGCGAGTTGATTTTTCTGACGTCCGTACGGAGCCCGCACGGAGCCCGTACGGATATCGAGACTTGTACGAGCATCGTACGGATTTTCACAACTCGTAGAGGACTCGGCGATCAGGTGAAAACTATACATTCTGTACAACTCGTACGAGATCTGTACGAGCTGTGACCAGATGCTAAGAACGTACAAATACCGCTAGGATTAAAATATTTCAGACTCGTACGTGTTGGTAAATCCGTGCGGACATCGTACGAGCATTGTGACCGTAGCATTAAGAGTATATCAGATACACCAACAATGTAAGATTTTGGTAAGGGTTGCTCAATATTCACAAATATATTCATGTTAATATCACATAACATTTTTTTGTATTCTATAAAACCAATTCCTGATTTGTTTGACTTCGAGCGAACCCAGAGTGATATACGCTTACTGACCCTTCTTATATCTATGGAAGACAGTCGAACCCAATAAAGCAGTACTGATTTCCATTGTCTTACCACAGTATATAAAAAAAATCAAAAATTATTTTAAAAGGTTCAAGGTGTGAAAACAAAAATACTCAAGTACGAGGGTCAATTAAATAAATTCATGGACTTGATTTATCATTCTAATACCCAATGTTACAGAGAATTAAAAAAATACATCACATTAAACTACAGGCTTTTGGAGACATGTGCGGAAAATATGTTATTGAACAACGCATTTTTGTACAAAATATGACTGAACTAAAAACATATACCAGTTCATCGTGACGTCAGCGCAGTTGTTGGCGTTTTGTAGTTTGTCTAATGGTTAGCCCGAAATGGATTTATGTCATTGATAATACAATAAACATAAAAATTAAGAAAAACATAGAACAAATAGCACAATATCTAACAAGGTCCAAGTTAGTGATTAACGCTGGCAATAGTGGTTCTATGTTAATATGAAAACATATCACAAATTTCGACTGATATTGCGGGAAATGTCACTACAATAGTCTATCGGTCAATCCATGAACCGTTTTCGATACCACGCTGCTCTTTAGACAATTGGTTTATACACTTAAATATATGGCCACTGGATTCTGTTTATTCTGAATTCGCTCTCCGTGGCAGCTTGTTTGTGTCGGCGGCGTTTTTCAATTTAAAAGTCACACGAATTTTCTTGCGTAAAGTAATAGCCATTTTGACGATAATGAAAACCTGACTCGCTTTTGTTAAACCGTTTTTAATTCAGACCCCAACATCCACATTTATTAACTTCATACTTTTATGAAATGTCATGAGGATATCATGAAATAATCTGGCAGAAATATGGGAATATAAATTAACATATTATACAGTTATAACTAGTTAACCAATAAAAAGCGTACGCTATATCGGTCTGGGTGGTTGCGAGTTACTATGGTAATAAAATGGCTGCTACTGGCTTACATTATTAATAATACATTTGTTTTGACTGTAGATAATAAGTTAATGTTTGTAATGATATAATAATTTATTATTTAAACACATTCATATTTAAATGAGAACGATAGTCTTCAAATATATTGAATGACACTCGTACATCTGTACTGAGTACTTTATATTGTATTTTTCACTTTTATGTTTAATCGAAAGAAAGATTTTTGTATTTTCCCCAAGCGGCTTCAAGTTTTAATGGTTTATGTTATGGTTGTGGGTTGTATTACTCTAAGTAATAGATAAAAGGTTTGGCTTGAAGTAGGACATTATAATAATTTATTATTAAGTCTATTTTCTACTACCAAATTTTATCTCATTTAGCACCAAGCGAGACATGTTACTACTGCATTAACTATTTATGTGTTGTGAAAGATGCTCCCAGAACCATTTACAGACTACTTAAACACCTTCGGTAGTAAATACTTGACACTCTTACCTTTATTTCTTGGTTATACCATAGATTTACTGATTTTTTGTGACTGCTGTTTAGAGGGTTTTTACTAGAAGACAGGCTGTGATAGCCACGTAAGAAATCTTTCCAAAACGGATTTTGATCCTCATGAAGTTGTCTTTGGATATAGTCTGTGCCAAAAATGTAAATGTGTTTTAATGATGGACAGACATTTTCTACCAAGTGACTAAATTTGTTATCCATGTCTGCTATTCTTCTCAGCCAAGTTATTTTTAGACTAGTCATAAACCGATTTATATCAATCATTTAAAGGCCATATTTGTAACTTTGTGTGATGGTGGTTCTTTTTACTCTGGCAGTTGAATTGTTCCAGATAAATTTATAGCATACAATTTGAATATTTTATTTCTTCTTGCGGGGGTTCAGTATTCTAAAATTATGTGGTTTAATTTTGCAAGAGCTAATGTTTTGATGACTGTGTTTTCCAATAGGCGACATCATTCGTTTGGACCAGCAGGATTTTTTTATTTCTTCTACCTTATTGGTGTATTTTGATTTTTGACAATTTCCAATAAATTAGAAGAAAAATTTATACCTAATACAATGAATGAAGAATGTTCCCAAGTCAAGTTGTATTGAGGATATATTTTTATTTTTCTATTTTTCCTGGAATCAAACCAAATTACTTTGGTTTTGCCTATTTTCATATTGAGTCCAGATATATTCCCATACAATTTTAAAACTTTCAATGTGTGATCTAATTATTCTGTGGAGCCGTCAAGAGTCAGACTTGTATCATCTGTATATTGGGATACTTAGTATTATGTTTTATTTATTTTAATGCCTTTTTATTCGAATTATTTTTTAGAAGTATTGAAAGAATGTCTGAACAAATGATTAAAAGGTAGGACGACAATGCATCCCCTTGTCTACATCCACGTTGCAGAGGCAACTATTCTGACGTATGGCCATTAATAATGACACACAATTCTACATTTGTGTAGAATAGTTGTAACCAGCTTATAAAGGAGGGACCAAAACTAAATGAAAGCGCTGAAGGCACTGAATTTGTTTGGGTTTGAAATATTGAAAATGTCAATTAACTGCAGAACTTTCCCTCAATCATTAACCGATTACTTCAGTCTCCTGCTTCCAATGCGGATGTTCTAACCACTCGGTCGTGGTTTAGGTAGGGGTTTTGCTACAAACGATATTTTGATCCCCTGTTAGGGAAATAATTATACTATATTTAATTTATTGAGTTTGTCTGAACAGGCAATACTATTATTTGTGTGACTCGTATATACTAATCAATAAAATTATTATAGTATGACAGAGATAAACAAATGCACATTAAATGAATATCATTTGTTAGACATGTACGTTTCAATGACAGCCTACAACGTTCTAGTACCATGTATAAGACCACTATGATCTTTATGGTTATATTACATTCGATCATACGGAGCAACATCACTTCATCTATTGATGATGACTTATCTTCATCAGTTCTGGCATTTTATGATATTTAAAGAAAATGAGATTATGAAAAATACAGCTTAAATTTCTTAATTCCCTTAGTTCAAATTATGCTGAGCACATAAATTAGATTGAGTTCTTTAATCTAACAACAAATCATTAATCAAGTTAGTGTAGAATTATTTTCAATAAAAATACGCATTACATTGTAAATAACGGCCGTATTTTTGTAGTCGTTAGTGGACGGGCCAACCTCTTTAGTTTTAACCAAATAAACCGCTCATGAATTAGCATGGAGGACTAAGCATTTTATAGATTGCTGTGGTCAGTTAACACATTATTGACAATTACACCTCCTGTTGGTTAGACAGTCAGTGTGTAGAATCACGTGATTAACAAGCGAATTTACAGTGAGTAATCGAGACAGAATGAACAGTAATCTTCACCGCGTTACCCATGTTTATCTTAAAGGGACTGCACCGCCTTTATGCTTATTACCAAACTATTCACTTAATTAATTTTGTTATAGACGCCTGTATATCCTACGAACAACCAAACTGATACTAATACATTATGTATATTACTTGTGGAACACACTTGACATTTTTTAAGTATTCAGTAGTTTCCTCTCAAAATACATAGGTTATTAATACCCTATAAAGAACTTTCAAGACTACTATCACGTAAATTGCCTGAACTGGGTTGGTATTCGATGACAACGAATTACAAAGCGAACCAAAATCTTCATATCTATGTTTATAGTGAAGTTTATTCATGTTTAATCGGTCATGTCAATAACATATCGCATGTTATGTTTGAAGTAAAATCTGCACTATTTCGAGAAGTAAAACAATATCAAATGTTTGCTAAATCGATTGCAAAACTATGTTTTTCACTATTTTTTCTTAATACACGTATTTGTTAAAAGACGCCCTTAAAGTGTATAGAGCTATATTTTTTTTAAATAATTCAAAGCTGAAAAACAATTATGTTTTCATATCCATTAGATCATTTTTCGCTTCAGCTTTAACAGCAACTCACTCTCTCTGTGATTTATTGGACATGCGAATTGTCCGTTTTCATACGAAAGTGTTCTAGAACACCCTAAGTCGACGGTTGAAATTATAAGAACCGTCTATTATTTTGACAATTGAATCAAAGTACACGGAACCCATCCAAAGTTTCAATTTGCAATTAAGTTAGTCTACTATTATACTAAAAACGATGCAAGTAATAAGTTTGAAATTAAATGACCGTTATGCTACGGTCACATTTGCCCTACGAGCTCCGTACGAGCTACGCACGAGTTGATTTCGCTGAACTCGCACGACGTCCGTACGGAGTCCGTACGGTGCTCGTACGGATATTGATACTCGTACGGATTTTTTCGACTCGTAGAGGTCTCGGCGACATGGTTAAACTTTTTCACCGAGCTCCCGAGTTGTCTACGAGCTCGTATATATTTTGAGTCGGACGTATTTCACACGGGACTTTAACGGTCAACGTTATAGGATTAGATAGTGAACAGTATGACAGCAGTTTTGTCAACAATGTTAATTGTTATGTGTATGTAACAATATGCTATAGACAATATATTGAAATTTCGACACATTTTTCAATATCGAATTGATGATACATGTGTTTAACTGCTATTTTGTCAATGCTTCATCTGTACCCAGTATCTAAGATCCGGTACAAAGATAATTATAACGCATCGATTTTAAAAAACAAAACATAAATTAGGTAATGAAATCCAAATTTAATACATTATTATAATTATGCCCTTCAATTTTAACATCTGCTATGTTTTGAATATATAGCTTTTAATACAAAACAAATATTTAGTGTAATGATCGGTATTTTTATACAAAAAATAAAATGACTAAATACTTTGATATATATTGCCTATGTTTATTTTGGTTGAAGCTGAGGGGGACAGAATGATTGGTTAGCATATCCAGAACGAAATACAGGATGCTGACAGATTACTAATGCGTGTAGGTCTAGGATTCTAGGTGGCCGGATTTATCCATGATGTGACAAATTCTGGCCACCAAATATGGCATGTTCGGCACCCAGTAACTTTTTATGTCATTGTTTGTATGATTCTTCATAAAATAGAATCAGGTATGAGCAGAGGTCTACAGGGAAGACTGGACTTTCCCAACCGGGTTGTATTGCTGGTATATTATAATAATGACGCTACTAGCTTTTGAAAGAAGTATTTAAATGATTTTAAGAAGACTCAACATGTAAGTACGTCAACAAGCATTTTAACATGTGGTGACACTCTAACACGTGGTGACACTTTAACCATTCGGGTGACACTCAGACTGTGGTCGCATGGGTAATTCTCTAGACTACGGATCGGCAAGTGGTCATTCGGAAATCTTTTCATTGTTTCCACCCAACTAGAAATGGACTAGTTGGTAAACTCAGAGGTGGTCTACACCTAAAACGTTAAAGAACCAAGTTGTATATTCGAAAAGGCTAGGGGTCCCACATGCCGTTTAACATTCTGTCTCTTCATCCTCCCGTGTATCCTATATGTACTCGATGATTATTGATGATCGCGCAGACACCGACCGATGAGTAGCAACGTATATTTTTTAATATACTTTAAATAACCCTGGCCGCCGTGACTCGATGCTACACAATCCCCCGATCTGCAGTCAAATTAGCCAAAATGTACGCCGACCGTTCATTGTATTATGAAGATGTTCAATCGGTTATTTTGCTAGGTCCGACTAGCACAAGAACATAACATAACACAAGACGTACTCGTCTCTTAATGTAAGATGGCCATATTTTTCCAACATTCCAGAAGCTCGGACCCAACCGCACCAAACCTGGCTCCGCTCATGCTCAATGTAAAATGAATTGACATGTCCGTGATTTGCGTGAACATAAGAAAGCACATATCTTATGTGTATACAAAAATATTTGTCTATACATCTATGTGTACTTTTTATCTTTTAGTTTATGACAACTGTGCAATATAAATGTATTCAATGTACTTTAATGCATTTACTCATCGTACTATAACAAACTCTGATCGTTCAGTGTCGATCAAGAAGTAATTAAACGTTTTTTCCTTGCATTTATAAACATAACATGAAAATTCCATCATTCTTTAATCATCTTACATATAATAATAACTAAAAATAGGTAATGTCAGCTTCCATGTGAGGTTCCTACTTCATAAATACCTACGAGCTCGTAGACTACTCGGGAGCTCGGTGGAAAATTTTCACCGAGCTCCCGAGTCCTCTACGAGTTAAGAAAATCAGTACGATGCTCGTAAGAGTTTACAATGCGCGTACGGACCCCGTGCGGGCTTGCTAAATTTCGGCTCGCACGGACCTCGTACGACTAATGTGACCAGGTGAAATTGAAATATGTCGAAAAAACTAATTCTTCTCGCACGGAGCTCGTACGGTCATCGTGCGGACACCTTACGGACACCGTACGGACATCGTAAGAGTGACTTGCGAGCTGCGATTGACCTACGAGTACCTTGCGAGCCCCGTACGATCTCCGTACAAGCGCCGTGCGATCTCCGTATGAAGATCACGATGTTCGTACGGGTCTCGTACGAGACATTCTCTTTTAATCGTACGAGGTCTGTACTAGCTGTGACCAGAAGCTAAGAACCTTATATACCTTTAGGATTTAAAATATTTTGGACTCGTAGCCTACTCGTACGAGTTTGTAAATCCGTACGGACATCGTAGAGCAAATGTGACCGTAGCATTAGATATAGCTCTATACACTTTAATCAAAACAACAGTCAACATGTTCCTATAATATAAATAACGTGGTTTGGTAGAATAATTCACCGTACACAAATTTAAACTCCATCTTTGAGGCGATACCTTTATGTTGTAGGTTCATAAAAATCATATTCCCAGGACCGGGCTCGAACCCGCAACCTCCCGCTTGCAAGTCAGGTACTCTTACCAACTGAGCTACCCGGGCTGATGACAGTACATAGTAACTGTATCAGTCAAATACTGGCCATGTGACATCCTCCTTGCTCAATTAGAATTCGTCCTCCTCGAATTCTCAGACTAGAGACATAAATTAATGGAAGCACATGCGTAGCAATGTAACAGTCACAGACTAGTCCCCCGTTGGGCGCCAATGTTGTAGGTTCATAAAAATCATATACCCAGGACGGGGCTCGAACCCGCGACCTCCCGCTTGCAAGTCAGGTACTCTTACCAACTGAGCTACCCGGGCTGACGACATTACACAGTAACTGTATCAGTCAAATACTGGCCCTGTGACATTTAAATATCCAGCTGAGGCGTGAGAACACACACCTACTCCCGTATTTGTAAATGGATAAAGCAACACTATTTGAGAGTCAAGCTTAACGATATTGTATGTCGATAAAACAAGTTTATAAATAAGCTTTGCTTTCTGCTCAAGACTTGCATGATTTGTACAAAAATGAATGTGTGTCTTATTTGATGTATTTCGTTTATACTTTTGCACTTAACGAGTCGTTTATTAGTTCTTGATATCTGGAACTAAATTGCTATGCCGAAGGTTTATGACGGAATTATTTGTCAATGACGTAACTAAGGGTGAGCGGTTTCTGAAAAGTGGTATATATATTTGTTTGGTCTGACGACCCAAACAAATAAAAATTGGAGGGATTTTATCATAAAACTCCAACTTACAGTATTAAAGGCCGCTGAAAATTATAGTAATAGCAATACTCCTGGGCACTGTTTTACTAACAATGCGTAAATGTCGCGTATATTTACGCATATATATCTACCTTACACAAACTCGTAAGTGTGTTTTACTAAACGATCGCAAGTACTTGCATACATTTACGCAAAAAGTATTGAAGATTGAACGTAATTAGGGACACAATATAACCAATATAAAAAATAAAACGGGTACCAGAATGAATAAATATGCGTCGATGATTAATCACACCTACAACAACAAGTGACGGTCTAAAACAACAAACGACGGTCTAAAATAACATGCGACGGTCAAACATCATCAGTGCGTGTTAAAAACTCTTCACTTACGTTCATATTTGCCATTTCCAAGACTAGTACTTTTTGACATTCTTTTGGGGCTATTAAACATTTCTACATATAGGACCTTCAATAGTTAGGGAATGGTTAAATGAGAGTTTAGGCACATTTAATTCAATAGGAATCTCCGGTGGGGATACGTCTTCTGTTCTTTTTACTTTAAATAGGTTTTCATAATGCGATTTGTTTCTTTTAGAATATCATCTTGCGTTGTTAATTATTCCCGATCTTCTGTTTTCAAAGAGTTCACATTTTTAAACATAATGTTACAGAAACAGCCTGTTGGTTTTTCGCCATCCTGAAACCATATTGCATTTAATCTTATGAATACTCCCTCCATCTTTTTCCTCCTTAATGCTACGGTCACAATGCTCGTACGATGTCCGTACGGATTTACCAACTCGTACGAGTCCAAACTATTTTAAATCCTAAAGGTATTTGAGGTTTTTAGCTTCTGGTCACAGCTCGTACTGATCTCGTACGAATAAAAGAGAATGTCTCGTACGAGGTCCGTACGGACATCGTAATCTTCGTATGGATATGGTGCATGACTCGCACGGTACTCGTAGGTCAAATGCAGCTCACAAGTCTCTCGTACGATGTCCGTACCGTGTCCGTAAGATGCTCGCGCGATGACCTTACACTTCAATTTTCCCTGGTCACATTAATCAAACGAGCTCCGTGCGAGTCGAAATTCAGCATTTACGTACGGAGTCCGTACGGACATCGTTAACTCGTACGAGCATCGTACGGAATTTTTAAACTCGTTGAGGACTCGGGAGCTCGGTGAAAAATTTTCACCGAGCTCTCGAGTTGTCAACGAGCTCTTATGTATTGAAACGCACAAGGAACCTGGCATTTAATATTTTTAGTTATTATTATACTAATATGTAAGATGGTTATAGAATGATGGAATTTTCATGTCATGTTTATGAATGCAAGGAAAAACGTTTCATTACTTCTTGACATACCTTGAACGACAGGGCTATAAATATATAGATTTTATTTTGTACAATGAGTTATTGCAATAAAGTACATGTATTACATGTATATTGCACAGTTGTCATAAATAAAAGATACAAATAACACATAGATGTATAGACAAATATTTATGTGTACACATAAGATATGTGACGCGAATCACGGACATGTCAATTCATTTTACATTGAGCATGAGCGGGTCCAGGATGGGTGAGGTGGGGTCCAGCTCCGCAAATATGGTAAAATATGGCCATCTTACATTAAGAGATGAGTACGTATTGGGTAATGTTCTTGTGTGTACTAACATTAGCTGATCGGACCGAGCAAAATAACGGGTTGGACATCTTCATAATAGAATGATCGGTCGGTGTACATTTTGGCTAATTTGACTGATGCCGAACGTTGTCAGGCTACAGATCGATGGTATTGTGTAGCATCGAGTGACGGCAGTCAGGGTAATTTAAAGTATCTTTAAAAATATGCGTTGCTACTCATCGGTCGGTGTCTGCGCGATCACCAATAAACATCGGGTACATGTCGGATACACGGGCAGATGGAAGAGACATATTGTTAAATGGAATCCGGGAACACTAGCCTTTTCGAATATACAACTTGGTTCTTTGACAGTTCATGTGTAGACCATCTCTGGGTGTACCAACTAGTTCATTTCTAGTTGAGTGGAATGGATGAAATCTCCGAATGAACATGTATCCCGGTCGAGATTAAAACCTTGCATGGAATTGTCGATCCGTAGTCTAGAGCATTACCCACGCGACCACAGTCTGAGTGTAACCCGAATGGTTGATTATACCACATTTTATATAGAGGATCTTGAATGAGTGCTCATTCATTACCATTTTTATTAAACAATTTGATAAAAGAAATGACACGAGGCCCTGCCGTGTGTCATATTGTTTTTGTTAACGAGTTTAATAAAAATGGTAAGGAATGAGCACGAATGTAAGATTCTATTTATCATACATATAACCTTAGTAAACTCTAAATATCTTAGAAAAATGATGATGCATGCTGCATATGTCAATGAGGTTTCAAACAAAATTTAGTGGTACTTGAAGCGTGACGCACGGACTTCGTGGGTGGCTAACGGATCGATTCAAGGCACGGATTGGCTTACGTTACATCACCCTGAACCAACCAACCAATCACCGTCAAGCTAATTTGCATATTTCTGTAACATTACGAAATTTCCGGCACGACTTTAATGCACTCCCACACTGCAGGTTATGTGTTAAAAGACTTGTTGACATAGTTGCATATTGAGTATTCTTTAAATAATCCAAATACTTCTTTTAAAAGCTAGTAGCGCCATTATCAATATAATAGTAATACCTTTTTTAAGACGCGAACCGGCTGGGAAAGTCTAGTCTTCCCTGTAGGCCTCTGCTCGTAGTACCTGATTCATTTTCATAAACAACTATAAAAACAATGACACAAAAAGTTACTGCGTGTCGAACATGCCATATTGGGTGACCAGACATGTCCCACCACGGATAAATCCCGCCACCTAGAGTTCTTAACCTACACGCACTAGTAGTATGTCGGCACCCTGTATTTCGTTCTGGGTATGCTAACAAACCATTCTTTCCCACAGCTTCAACCGAAACAAACATAGACAATACATCGTATATACCAAAGTATTTAGTCATTTTATTTGTTGTATTAAAATACTAACCATTACACTAAACATTTGCTTTGTATCAACAGCTATATATATATATATATATCATAGCAGATTTTAAAATTGATGGGCATTATTATGAAGAATTAAATTTGGATTAAGATTAAATTTATACGGGATAATTATCTTTGTACCGGATCTTAGATACTGTGTACAGATGCAGCATTGACACAATAGCAGTTAAACACATTTTACATAAATTCGATATCGAAAATTTCAATATATTGTCTATAACATTGTTGACATAACTGCTCTCATAATATCTAATCCTATGGCGTAGGCCGTTAAAGTCCCGTGCGAAATATGTCTGTCTCAAACCATATACGAGCTCGTAGACATCTCCCGATCTGAACTTACACGACGTCTGTACGGAGCCCGCACGGAGCCCGTACGGATATCGAGACTCGTAAGAGCATCGTACGGATTTTCACAACTCGTAGAGGACTCGGTGAACTGGTGAAAGTATACATTCTGTACAACTCGAACGAGATCCGTATGAGCTGTGACCAGATGCTAAGAACGTAAAAATACCTTTAGGATTAAAATATTTCTGATTCGTACGAGTTGGTTAATCCGTACGGACATCGTGCGAGCATTGTGACCATAGCATAAGCGAGCCTTTTGCGAGCCTAATAATGTTTCCTTAACGAGTTTAATATAAGTTTAAATCAATTTACAACGAGAATTAGATTCTTTATATCACAGGACTCTAATTACACGGAAAACGCATATTTTAGTTGAACAAACGACACTAAACGCAACGTCGTCTTCAGCACAAAATGACGGCATTTAGGAGATTAAATGACGTCATTCAAACGTTATACTACACTCGTTACATGTAAAGTTATACGTACTGGTTATACTAACCCGGATACAAGGAAATTCATGTGATATATTGATAATACAAAACATCAGGTGAAAATAATTAAAGGACTGCACGTCTGTTACGACCACAAAACAGAAAAAAAATACCAATAGATTTTCTATGGAATACCGTTATATGCAGCAGTAAATCTACATGTGTATTCATACATCCATAATATAATTAATATATTTACAATCACGTATACCATTTTAAAGCTAGTATTCGCCCATATAACTGCACCTGTTCCCTGTATTACAACCGGAAGTAAATATGTCGAGATTTGAATACTATAATAATATCGGCTACTGGAAAATCATTATAATTATTTCGTTGGGACGAAATTTTGTGGTTTTGGTAAAAAAGACAATTTCGTTGGGACTTGAATTCGTGGATTTTGCATTTCCGGTGGTAAAACAAGGGTCAAAATCAATGTTCGTTGGGATTAAAGTTCGTGGTTGACGTGAACCACGAAATTTAATCCTCCCACGAAAATTAATGATTTTACAGTATTTCAGCGACAAAAAAGGTTATGGTTGAGTAGCTAGTTTAATACGCAAAAGTATCGAAACAAGAGCCATGTTCACAAGGCCATCTCCGCCAATAAATTTGCTTGTGTGTGGGAACATTTGTTTTCGAGAGCTAAATTAGGTGTGTTGTGAAATGAAAAGAATGAGATAAGATGGTAGAGAATTAAAAAATAAAGATATATATAATTATGCCATGTATTTGTATTTAAAGTTTCAAGTCAATCCCTTGCACCATTTAGAGATAAGCTCTGGCCAAAAATACAATTCTGAAAATATGTAAAGGGGGATAATTAAAAAAAGAAGATATATATCTATAGAATTATGTTTCTTAGTCACTGCACTTCTCCAAGCTGCCACCTATTAATATTATAATTTTCATGTCAATATCTTAAAAGGTTAAAAAATTTGCCATTTATGCTCCGGACAAACATTTTTATGAAAATATTAAAGGGGAGATATTTCAACATGAAATCACCTTAAATTGGCTCCGGTCAAAATGACTAATATTGGGAAATTATGACTTTCAGTCGAATATGTGAAATTAAGCTGCAAATCAAAACCAAAACCAATAGTTTGAGGTCTCTGTATCAAATATTTTGTCTAGCTCATAAAATCAATATTAAAACAATCCAAATATTTAAGCACAAAAAATCTAATCATAATTTCAACAAACGAATGCTTATTCGAAATCAGCAAAAATAGAAGACCATTTTTGTTGGTCTTGTAAATATCTAATTACTTCCAAAATTGTCGTAACTGTTTCCCCAAAATAAAACCAGTTGACGGTCACTAATTTGTTGACTGCCAAACCTATGTAATGAGGTCTGCAATGGAGTTCGAAGCTATTAAGTATTTTATATCGAGCGAACTTATTCTTCTCCAGTTTGAAATATTGTTTTTCTCTTCCTGGTTTCGGGATCAATGTAATGAGTCTATTTTCAAAGAGTAATTTATTGAATAGACGACAATTGCTATATCACTCGAGAAATCTTTATAGAATTTCTTTTTTAAAGAAGTCCACATTCTTACTCAATTAACTTCCTTCACTAGTTTATTGCTTCGACGTCGCGCACGATATATCGTCTTTTTATGTTTTTAGGGTAGGTGCAGTGGAAAAATTGACAAAGAGCTTAATCTATATTTAATCTCTATCAAATTTTTAATGGGAGTAGATTTTTAAATGTACTTTTTGACATAGTAGCGAAATAGATGAACCCTTTTTCTGAAAATTTACAATACTTGTAGGCATTTTTCTTGTGATTTCGTTGAAAAACATCAGGTTTCAAAATGGATCACTAAAAAAATCCATTCACTCACAATATAATTAAATAGAAATACCATAAGGAGCGCAACACCCTAATTATCCCCGTCGGGTACCCCTTTGACTAAAAACTGACTTCTCTTACAAAAAGCAGCTTGGTTGATAAATCTCATTGTTCACACAGTCAAAGGAAGTAATAACAATACCGAATACAGTCTTACATCAAACGATCCGTACATAAAATCGTCAAATATTGGCTTTTTCCCAATTTTATTTGTTGATTGAAAACCAAATACTCAATCTAAGAAGAATGTTGACTAGCACTATCTGGGGTAAGCGACCAAAATGCTGTATTTACACAGGTTCACTGCAGACTGATAAACGTTCACAGCAAGAAAGCTACTGTTATGGAAGAAGGCTGGTATTACCATCATAAGCACGGTTCAGGACATAAGCACTCATGCCACTGACATTGACACATTATGTCATTTCATGGATTACACCAACGCACCATACACACTAATTTACCATCCTAGGTATTACCAACCATGGATGGTAGTACTCAGGAAAGCAATAATAAAAGCCAAAGCATTCCATACAACTTCGGGAGTAAGAAAGCTCATAACAGCTCATAGCCCGCACAAAGCAACGATCCCAAACAACATCCATATTTTTTAAATATTATACTCCGTAATTGGCACCCAAAGCTTCAGTGTAACGTGTGTCCCATCAGCCTATAGGCATGGCAGCGTCACATCCACAACCAAAAAGGGAATACAGTGTATAGCGACCCTAGCAATTACTGGCCCATCTCAATCAAGTCTGTGTGAAAAAGACAGGTCGAGCACACACCGTCTTGACACGTTGTAGATACTAGCTGTCCAACAACATATTTCAGAAAGATATCCACTGAGAGTCAGCTGATGTTTACACTCCATAACACTAATATTATTGTTACTTAGATTATAAAGATCAGCTTGATGTTTCATTCTGGACTTCAGCAAAGCCTTCAGTTCGAGGAGAGGCACGCCAACAAACTGAATTATTACAGCATCGGGTGGAGCCTGCTGGGTAAAATAGTACTAGTTATTATCTTGAAACAGAACCCAGCAAGCACAGATCGGAGGACAGTCCACCAAGGCAGCACCAGTCACACCAGGGGTATCTCAGGGATTATCCATTGTACCACTCTTTTCTGTCTACAACTTCCCACTCCATGCAAAATCTACTTGCTGACAACATTATCTTGAACAGGGCAATTCATAAAGAAAATGCTATTCAAAGCCTTACAAAAAGACCTTGACAAACTACAGAAATCAATGGGAATTACAAATGTATCTTTAGTTTTAAAAAATATGTGTAATATTATCTATCCTCACAGCATGATATAAGTTGTATCGGAGGTCCATAAGGGTATATACCTAGATGAGTTTTCTTTGAGTATCCATGTTGTGAGGAAAGTTAACAACAGCATCACCTTCTTCTGAACAAACTTGACAAGCTGTCCAAAACAGACTAGGGTACTACATTGAGCTATGCCCACACTTAAGCCGAAGAAACAATTAAAGATCCAAGTCCCCGCCGATAAAATGCAGGATGACCCACATTCACAAAGAAATTATTTAATAGCGGTTATTGCCGAATGAAACGCAGCCATTACTCGACCAAGTTCCTCAAGTCCCAACTGCACGGCGAACGAACAACACAAACCCCTGCCAAAACGGCGACTAAATGAGACTCAACCACCCCCTGACCTAGTTTAAAACACCAATGACAGTGACATAACGTTATAACGTCTTAAAGAGGCATTTTGGGACTTGACCTAGTTAACAATAATGGGCAAAAAGAAGGCAAAATATATATATGCTATATAAGTATATAAGTATGGATAATGCAATTGGAAGCAATTTAGGGAAGAAAAAAAATTGACTTAAAAACTGATATTCACAGATTGCTAAGCATATCGTATGCATTAAAGATGCCGCACACTTCTCGAAATGAAAACACTGAGTTGAATGTCAAACTTTATATCCTTCTTGTCTCAAATACTCTATAGGATGACTTGATGTAACTTAAAAGTTTAAACTTTAGCAATCAATATAATAGCAATAACCAAATACTGCCGTGATAGGAGGATGCGGTTGGTAATACTAAGTTTATTTCAATCAGGCATGCCCTTACCAAATTATCAAACTTATGATACTGTTTGAAGGTGTGTTTATGCAGTTCAAGAATATTTAACTACACAAAACTAAAAAAATATCCGTTTATGGTGAAAATGGAAATATCACAGCCGACTTGAAGTTATGCGAACGTCGGGAAAATCGCAAAACCACGTCAAAGCGGGTTTTGACAAATTTGGGGCAGCTACTAAAACTTCTGGTGACACGTTCTGTATGCATCATTTTTGTTAATTGTTTTGTAATTTCAACATTGATTTGAATGTCCTTTAATCCTAAATATAAATCAGATACATAAAGTCAGGCACCAGGTAATCATATGTCTTCAACAAGCGGACATGTAATTTAGACACCATGTACATGCCTTCAACGACTCTGTTAACTTGTCAATTGTTTTAATTTAATGCAAAACACAAACTATTTCAATACAATAGATGAGTTAAATAAACTATGCCCATTCAGTAATCGTGACGATCATTACAACCGGTAGTTGATTTCAGCCTTAATGTATTCTATCTTAGATCAACTCAAACAATTGATAATGATACGATTGAATGAATACTATGTTTAATCATCTACACAACTGCAAATTAGCAAATATAGTAATTTATGTAACTAATCTTTTGCACCGTCGACATTTGTTCTGATTTCGGCGGCCAATTATGACGCCATATTGGATGAGGCATTGGGTCATTTGAGTTTAATCTAACTTTAGTTTGAATGCTAGCTTGGTATTGTAATTCTGGTATCAATAAATATGATTAAAATAAATGATTTAGTACAATATACCAATATATCAATTATTGCGGCCGTTGCAGTCGCCATTCTGATTTCAGCTGCCATGGATGTCATCCAAGAATATTTCAATTGATGAATGATGTATAATATAAATACGTATGCATAAACATTTAAACTACAACCAATCGGCAATTTCTTGGACCTCAGATAGTATTTTTAATTTTGGCGGCCATCTTGGATGCCATCTTGATTTTCACAAAATGCTCAATGATGCCAGATGGGCATCACTTAAATTCTTCAATTGCAACATATTTCCCTAACAGACAACCAAAAATCCACACTCTTGTCGGATTTGAAAGAGAAAAATTAATGCAAATTATCATGATTTCATTAAAAACTCAATAATTATTAATTATTTACATTATTATTATATTTCAATGTTTATATTACCAGATGTTAGGTTCCATTTCAAACGTTTTAAGAGATATTTCAAGCCGATAGCCCTTGTGAGTGAGGAAAATCGAAGTTTTCCTAAACCGTATGACTGCTCAAAATAATGGCGGCCATCTTTAATCTTAAATCAACTGAGTTCGGACATCTATGATATTAAGCTAACCGAAAGTCATTGTTGGATCTGTTCACCAATTTGGTAATGGATTTCGGTCTGTCACATGGACTAACATTTCTGTCCTGTATTTATGTCTTCCCATTGATGGTTAATCTATATGTTAAGCTTTTTTCTCAGCACCGATTTTTTCAAAGTTGGCAAAAATATTAATAACAACAATATAACAAACGAACAAAGCTCATCACCAGGGCAACCAATTACAGATACAGTATACATGCGCTTTTGAAAGGTACGAAGCAGCCTTATGTTAAACAATAAAATCGCAAAATAGCGCATAAAATGCACACGGTCACATAATAAGATCGAATATGTTTTTGCTTGTATTTTTACTATACGTTATATACATACATGACCGTTAACTAAGGGGCTTTTGCCATGGAACCGACAGCGATAAATGCCACTGGGGGCTTTAACATTTACAGTGCATCAAACCTCACTTTTACCTCATGGACAACCTTATAGAACAGGACAATGTAGATAAGCTTTCCACCCGCAATATCCCCTAACGACTAGGTCAAAATGACAGGTAATACACGTATATGAAACATGAAATACAGTGAAGTTCCGCCAATAAGACCAGTCGAAAAGGTGGTCTTAATAGCGAATCGGTCTTATTAGCGGACCTTTTCGTTCTAAATTTAATTCTTTGGGACCTTAAACTGGCAAAAATCTGCATTGTTTCAAAATAATCAAAGTGGTCTTATTAGCGGAACTTTACTGTATTACATTAACATCACCTAACATAAGCCCATGTAATCAATGATTTATCAGAAGTCAGAACAACAAGAGAGCAAAACATTACTCGACAGGATGTAGCAGCAATACATTCTGTTCGAAAACGCTAAATGTGAGGTATACTAAGGTATACTAGTATTTGCATATTGTCTGATAATCGCACAATGTAATTAGAAGCATAAAAAGGTGCATGCAGTGCTTTGCAAAAATTAAAGGATCGCATCCTATACCAAGAAAACGTTTACTGACCGCAAGATACATATTATCTGGGAATGTCATGACGTAACAAGGCATAACCGCATAGTAGCCTAGTTTAAAAAAGTTGCTCTCCCAGCAGAAGGGGCAAACCGAAACAATCAAGAGGGGAATATTATAGCCTGATAGTATATCTAGCTACATGTAGTACGAAATGTATAAGTCAACAACGTTTATCAAAGTGACCAAACATCACATTGACCTAATTAGAGAAACTATCCATTTCATTAACCAAACGCATGTCATTCTGGTTGAGAGTGTTAGCAATTGATATCCGAGTGTTTCGGTTTGTAAACATTCACATAGCACATGCACTAGTTCTTCCTGGAATATTGCTTCGCATATAACACACACTTTGTTTTCGAGGTTTACAGATCGCGTCCATAGTCGTGAAATAATGTTCATGATATTTCTTTGTGCGCTCTGCTGAAACACTGTATACACAATTGATGGCTTAATATCGGGTTGTAAAATCCGGAAGAAAATGAAGTCTGAGTCTTGCGACATTCTAATATCCCACAACTGTGTTTCAAACTCGACAATAGCTTTTTGAACAGTAGCTTTCCATTCACGTTTTGGTGGTACGTAATGTGTGGCAGATGTGAACATATTTACGATACTCTGCAACTTATTCTTCAACAAAATTTTACAAATATCTGGTATAAAGCCTAGTGTTACTTAGGAGTTGTCAGTTATAAACAATATTAGTTTTCTAATAAATATGCCTTTTGCCACAGATCCATTCGGTAGAGTTATAAGTTTGTAAAGGAACATTAATTTAAGATATTCAACTAAAGAAGGCAATCGGTTCAGACCAAGCATGGATTCCGCCATATCGGAACGAGTAAGCAATGGGAGTCCTTGAATACGCTTGACGGTCGAGTGACAGATGAAAGGTCTGCGAGGGTAGTGTTGTTCCAAAGCTCAGAACCGTACGTTGCAATCGGTATGATTATTTTCGAATATAAATTTGTAGAGACTATTGGGTTAATACCTTGAGCGTGGATACCTTGTGCTGACATGGCAAATAACGCGTTATTCGCTTTTTGCAGGCGCTGTTTGATCCTATCGGTATCTTTTGAGTTATATGAGTACAGTATGCCGAGATGAACAAAGTTATCGGCCTGTTCGAAAAAATTGTCGCCATATAGTATGCCTACCTTAGGTTGTTTGCGTTTTCTCGTAAATACGGTGACATTGCATTTTTGTAGTCGGAATGGCGTGAGTGCGACTAACGATATATCGTCGGTAAATGCGGGTTTCCAGAACTGACAGACATGACTTTTGAACCTAGGCGACTCCTTTCAAGTTGTTTAAGTAGGTCGTCGACATATGCAAGGTATAGGAATGTGGACAATACGCCGCCTTGTCGCACTCCCCTTTTTACTTGGATCGTGTCTGAGTAAATGTGAAGAAAATTGGCAAGTTATACGAAATTTGAGTCAGTAGAAAGGAGGTAAAAAATGTCATGAGTGTAACACATTTTCGTGACATTTTTTAAAAACCTTGTTTTGTAGTACTAGCTAAGTAAATTCAAGGTCTTCAATCATGAAAATTGCAATTGATTTGCATTGTGGAATATGTTGGCTTTTACTACATACCCATTTCAATGTTCAGATAGGTATAAATACGATTTAACCGGCATGATTATAAAGTTGCCTCTTCGGGAAAAACACCTAAATTGTCCTTTGCATTTTTACTATAATCAAAATTTCTTCTAATATATGTACAAGTTAATCCTCTGCATGTTTCAAACATTATCTTTGATGTATCTTCAATATAAAAACGTTAATACTTTTTATGTTGGACTATCGTTGTTGAGTAGGGGACTTATAACAAAATTGTATACGAAAGTGTCATGAGTGTAACATTTTGAGTTTAACAGACTATGTTGAAATCAGACAACTCTTTATACAACTTTTAGCTTCATGACATAGTAGTTTGTATCACAGAGATGCTATCAGTTACAATTATACATGCTTTTACCAAGTATATACGTGGGGTTATCCAAAAGTTCGTGGACTTTTGTTCTTATTCAAAAACCATTTAACCTATGGTCCCTGTAAAATTGATTTATATTGAACATGTGTACCAAATATCATACGGATATATTTACATATTACATAAATATAGCATTTGTAAGCATGCGTAGAAGGCATACCCGGCGCACGCTCAGAAATGACGTACGACGTCGCCCTTTCGACTAAATAACTTCATGAAGCTCCTAAACACTGTAAATCAGTTGTTCTTCGTTTCTCGTGATCAGCTGTATACTTATTATATGAAAACGCAATCGTTCTGTCAATGTGTACTGATTTGTGTCGTTTCTATCTCTACAAGTGGATTTTTTCTCTAATACCTATGAAAATTTAGATTGTCATTGTTGTCTTTGATTTGAAAATATAAACGTGTACAATACATAAACAATTATGTAAGCCCATAGTACCGTATAATTACTAAGCACATTTTTTCTATTACAATCATCTTATAACGCAATTAAAAACTCGGAACAATCCCAAAATAAATTAATATCCGCATATTTCGAAAAGAAAGAACATGGACGATTTGAACGACGTCCGCACTACTAACGTCGCTAGTAACAGTAACGTCGCGAAATTTTACCCTGACTAAAAACTTTTTATTGTAAATAGCGCAAAAACGGCCCCGAGAACACCCCATTTTTTATTTCACTAAAATAAAAAAGACACTTCAAATAAACTAATGCAATAAATAAAATAAAATTTGAACGCCCTGTGTTCTTGCCATATGCGTGTGAATAAAAGAAATGCCGCGATTTAAACGCCGTTATTATCGAGGCCGTGGCGCGGTTATTTCAGCGTTACGTTTATAATATTTAAAATTTCTATCTATATTTTGCACCATATGACGCAGCATTTATTTCCATACAAAACAATATTTTTCGATTTCCAATGACATAAGTATTAACTCGAAAAAATGGTGAAAAACGTCGAAAAGCACGCAAAAATTACGCCCCCGCTTGGTGGCGCTATTCATCGTACGTCACGTTATATTTCTCTATAAAACCATCAAAATTAGAAAGCCAATACTTGATACTATATTTATGCAAAATATCATCAAAATCCGAGTTACAGGCGATATTTAGCGAAAAGGGTCTAAATTACCTTAACATACATCGTCTGTCACACCACCCTGAATGTCTGTTAACTATTTATGCCATTTAAAAACACTTGAATACAATGCAGAAGGGTTCATACTTAATTTGCCAAACAATTATTGTCTTCCTTGCGGGTTCCCCTAGCTGTATATATAATTGAATTATTTTGCGACTGTAAATGATATCTTGTGACGTCATATTTTACGTTGCATTTTATATGCCAACATTAACCCTCATGCTCATAAGATTAAGAATGTATATGATACAACCTTTAAATTATACCGAAATATCGGTATGACATTACTCAACATGAGGACGCATTTTTGTATTTTTCAATGAAGAAACACTGTAACAATCGACAATAACGTAACGCATTTTACTGGAAAAAATCAGCAGTACGTCGCTAACCCATTTTTGTGTTACTATGGCATCGTGTTACTCTACATACAAATGGTACTTTATCAAAATGGTTTGAGGCAATTGTTTGTAATAGATTAATGTCACTGTATGGTAATTTTCATACTGATCTGACTTAAAATAACAGTTTTAGAGCAAAAGTCCACGAACTTTTGGATAACCCCACGTATTTTTCTAACATAGTCTTAGGTTATGTCATGGGTGTAACGTTGAATTTGAAATTTTGTGTTGTTTCTTTATTCCTGTCTACCGTTTATACTTTTTTTTATAAGCATTTGATTTTCTGCATTTTTATCAGGAGAATTATGGAAATTTAATTAATTTTACGTGAACTCACGAGATATATTATTATTTTATTTGGCACTGTAAAATAAAAAATGCACATTATCACAACAAAAAAGCTGAGAATTTTTTTTTCAAAATGATGTCCCATTGTTGTTACTGGATTGTTAAAATGTTGTTCTGTGTACATAAAACGTACATGAAAGTGTTAAACTTTTTAGCTGTCATGATGTCATTTATTAGTCTATCCATAAGTGTTACACTCAAGACATTATTTTATAATTTCTGTGTTTGCAAAAATTTAAACTTGTTTAAGGCTGCAAATCTTACGGTTGAAGTAAGATATACTCTTTCCGCTATTCAAAAGTCCAAATATCACCAGTAGCCAAACATCTATAGATATGAAAGTGTAACACTGCTCCCATCAACCAAATCTAATTACTTATTAAATATATACTAACATTTGAACCTCTATATTTAAAAGAACCGTAAATAACAAATCAAACCTTTAATTTAAAGATAACAGAAAATGAAATTCACCGATGATTCCGTGATTTTTCTCCAACTGAAAGGGGATTTCTCTTGACTATTCAAGGTGTTCGTAACTTAGATACACCTGGAAATATGACATTCTACCTCTCCTTACGACCGTACCTTCATTGCAAAACTCATTATTGGTATTTATCTTACAATTCATTCATTTTGCTAACAGTATTTTGAAGAAATATCTATTCTATAAAGCATAAGAAGAAGCTACCAGTGCACACATAATTATGTTCTTTAAATTTTGATAAAAATCCCTGTCAACTTCCGGGTTTTTGCCCAATTTTGAAAATGTATAAATTAAGTTTTTAAATTTTCCTGAATGGAACTGGTAGAGTTCCAATGAAAGAGATGCTTATAAAACTCATACAGGTATGCTCCATGGCAGCCCAATAGTCTAAAATGGTATATGTCACAATGACCTTGACCTTTGATCTACTGACCTCAAAATACATAGGGATCATCCTCTTGATGACCAAACTCAATGTAAAATTTAATGATTCTAGGACAACGCGTTCTTTAGTTATTGAACAAAAACAATTGGTCTAAAAATGGTATAGGTCTAATAGACCTTGACCTTTGACCTACTGACCTCAAAATAAATAGGGGTCATCTGGTGTTGCTAGCCAACCTCCATGTAATGTTTGAATATGCTAGGGCAAATGAGTCTTGAGTTATCGAACGTAAACCATTTTGTCTATTTACGGACATACAGTTAGAGACAGACAGACAGGCCGTCAGACATGAGCAAAGCAGTACATTTATAAACCCTCAATAAAGATGAGGGGGGATAAAATAGTAACCATACTTTAAGATTTTTCCGAGAATGTGGCAACCCTGACAATGACCAGAGCCAACAATTAAATATTCATTTTAATTTTATTAGCATGTGGAGCACCAATAGCAAAGTTGGTGAATGCATGCCTGGATAACTATACCATCATCAACATCAACCAAACAAATCACACTTTCTAATACACTAGCACATAACAGACATCTACATAAACTATCATGATTTTAACCACGTTAATTAAAATTGGCACTGCCTTTGAAATACTATAAAGGAACTTTACATATAAAACTATAACTGCATAATAAAAATCATGCCATAAAAGTTACAGCATCTACCAACATATTTGACCCAGAACCCAACGGACACACAAATGTTTTTAAAGTGTTTATGACATCATTTCATTGATGACATCACAACTGCAATTTATGACATCTCTGGTAGGCAATTTATAACTCCATAAAATGTATTGGTGGTGACAAAATACAACTTACGGTATAAATGCAATAAACTAGAAACTAGATATTTAATATTAGTTTAAAAGCTGTTAATACATGTAGGAAAGAACGATAAGGTTACATCCAATAATTGATTTATAGGGGATTAAAAAATAGCCACACCAGTAACAGGTGCCACGTGCGTATTTTCGTTGAGTCTCTGCCGGTACTAATGCTTTCAAAAAATGTTATTTCCGGTCAAAAATTTCAGGCAGTTTTCCGAGGTGAATGGTCCTTGGAATATAAAAAAATAGTAAGCTGTAAACGGTTTAGCCTATCGTTCTCTTGCGATTAATTATCATTTTAAAGAAAATTGTGATAAATAAAACAAACTATTTTTAAAAAACAAAGGGATGTAAGAAGTACTTAAAACACGGAGCAAAGCGTCGTATTTTAAACATCGACAACCAAGGGAAGTCATTCTAGATAGTGATTTACAATAATTGTTCAGTTCAAGGTCGTTCATACAAGAAGCATTGTGAACTAAAGTTTACTTAAGCCTACTTCAGACGTTAATTATCCAAAACAAATAATTATCGCATATCTATTTAAATGAATTGATTCCGGATTGATCACCATCGGTAGCTGGAGTGTATGAAACTGCGGAGCACAATTGTGTGATGTTTGTTGTGGTCTTGTATCATTGACTAGGCCCCCAATTAACGTCATGCGGTGTCGCTTTTGCAATATCTTCAATTTTCCAAGGCTTGAAGCTGATCTGATACTATGGACTGGACGAAATATGGTTACAGTAGGTTTAGAAATTATCCCTGGACTAATTGAAACTGCTCTCAAGAACACAGTTAGCCCTACAATAAAGGTATGCCATAGATTTTACTCATTTTGAATGAAATTATGACAATTTCATTTTGAATGTGTTGTGTACACAAAGATATTTACATTGTACTGCTAGGTAAGCGCTACCAAGTGCTTTCGTTAGAAACGGGGTGATTTGGTTGCACTTTTCAGCGCTATGTAATAGTCAGCTAGCCACAAGCGCTTGCTGCTTGCCGAAATAATAATATAGTTTTCACTCTTTCCGATATACAGTAGCGCTTATTTTAAGAAGCTGCATCTAAGCATAGCGCTCGATAGCGTGAGTACTGTACATCTCACGCAATGTTTGCCTAAAATCGTGCATTTCTGCGGTCAGGGTCAAACAAAAATTTTACTTGCATATCTGTAGCCGCAAAGCTTAAAGTAAAATAATTTCACTCACAGTCGCATTAGCAGGCTTACTTGCAAAAAAAGAGTGACCATAAATCGCCACAATTACAACGTCACATCTATACATGTCGATTAATTACTCTATCCGCTTGGGTCAATAGGTCAAATGCCTTATGTAGTCACTATGTCACAAATTTGGCCTTATATTCCAAAGCCTTTAATCAGACGGATATTCTTTTAAAAATCAAGCTCAATATTGTGACATCCGGGGTCAAAAGTGTGTCACTAGGTCAAGTCCTAGAAATTTCTTGTCACGGTAGACAATAGAGATAAAAATGTTGGTCTTTTCTTGATGAAATTTCTCCAGAATAAATTATTTCATTATAATCTAGGTCAAGTTCAATTATAGGTCTTCCGGACCGGGGTCCCTGATTTTTGGGCTACCCGACTTCCCGATAATCGCTGATAACCTGTGGGACTGACGATCTGACGGACTAAAAAAAGTCGGTCTGACTGTCAGACTTTTTTCTGCTAAAATCAACAAATGCAGTTATTCCCTTTTAAGGCGGCGTTTACACATTAAAAGAAGGTTTTCCTTGTTTCCAAGTACTTTTATCATGATCTCAGTGTAAGACTTTGTTTTCCGGTTGTCATTTACCAATAATTCAATCGTTTTAATGCACAAAGGTTTCCCTCGCGAAATCATCGAGACTTCAGAAAAACACCAAGTTAGAAAAATGTTTCAGCTTTGCGATTGGCCTAAGAATTTATTATCGACCAATCAAAATATGTCTTACACAAGACACCGCATTGTCGCAAAACCAGGCTTTCTATACGGGTGTCCGCCTAATGATGGTTGAAAATTCTTGAGAAACATAGGAGTTGAGCACAGAATTAATTGCTTACGCTGCCTGCCCACACATTTGTGGCTATACCCAAATCTAATAACCAAGGATTCTGAAGCCTGGTTAATAAGTGTAGAAAGCATGAATATGCCAGCACAAAAAATAGCATTTCATGAAAAATGCCCAATGCAAACTGAACTTATTGACCGGAAACCTTTTATATATATTTTTAGTAACGGTGACCATGACCCTTTTTGACCACAAATACAATCCCAAGCTAGGTATCCATGCAAGCTTGCTATATACAAGGTATCATTAAGATCAGCCTATCCAAGCTTCAAGTTATTGACTGGAAACCCCTCGTTAAAACTTGTTTGACTTAGCTGCCTGCCCGTCATCTAGTCCGGGACCCATTGTCCCAATCTAATAAGGAGGATTTTTCGTTGGAAAACCTTGAAAAAAATACACGCGATAAAGTACCCAGGAAAAACGTACCCAGGACAGAAACTGAAATTGTTCAATTCATCGGACGGCTAATTGAACAGTCTGTGTACGGTACCCTTACAGAAAATATGCTCTCTGACAAATGTGTAACATGTGTGCAGTTAACATGTATTAAATATGAAATGAATATACTGCGAATGCAGTCTTAAAGGGACTGTGTCATGTTTTAGCGTATAGCAAAAATCAAATTAAATTGTTAAATATTTACTATATTTGGCATAGATGCCTGTATATCCCATAAATAAGCACACTGGTATAAATATAACTTGTGAAACATTATTTAAGTATTTTACCTAAAAAAATTCTATACCATATATCTGAAATATAACTTAGCAGTTATCCAACATCTACTATTTAATCCCCGTTTAAGCGGTGCGTTAGTTCATATTATCATATGAGTATGTAATTGTTACCCAGGTAATTTAATAAACGAAATGTACAATTGTTAGTTTCTTATTTGTTATAAAATGACAATTTGGCTATCTAAATCAATTATTTTACTTATTTAATAATTGCAATGATGTTTTACTACAAAACAATGGTCAATTACAGTAGTTCATATATTTTTTCAAAAATATTTCGTTCAACTTTATTGCGTCATGAGTGTAACATTTTGTTTTAAATCTTAAGATCAAATTTGACTCGCTGTCATTTTCTTTTGAAAACTAGCAGTATTAAGAAAATGTAAATAACTGTTCGGTTATCATCAATATAGGTTGTTACAAGTTTTTTATCAATTTTAAGTGAAAAAGTTGTCTTCAGAGAAAAAGTTTGGGAGTATAAACAAAATAGCAGGGCCATAAAAGACACAAAATTCCATTTTTTTCTCAAACAATAACTTAAATCGATGTAAAAATGACATTTCTAACAATTTCTGAAAATTTTATTCCATACAATTACAAAGTTAAAGATTTTTTAAACAACCACTACCGCCTACTTTATGAGTGACGTCGCGAACGTCATTCTCTACGTTTCTGACGTAAAGTAAACTTCCATTTCAAAGATCCATTGTCTGATAAAAAATTTACGTAAACTTATAAAATTGTGGCACATTTTAGAATCATATTCTCATTTTTAATAAAACGTGTCCAATTTGTGAGTGTTTGCTTACAGGGAAAAAGAGCAAGTGTTTTAGCCACCTAACCCTTGTTTTCCTTGATATGAGAACATTTTAGAAACCGATCACCATAGCAACGACAGAAGTTATTTTATCACAATTGTAAAGAAAAAATGAAGCTAATGGATAGTACTATAGTATTCAATTACTTAAATATGAAATCAAAGGATGTGAGTTTTTTCTCATTTTAGATGTAATTTTATTCTTATTGCATAATTACAATACAATGTCATTTAGCCCGGTTTTCCTGTAGAACGGCTCAAATGTAAATGCATTTAAAAAGAATTAAATTGAAAGGACAATCAAACAAGAAAACGTTTCACCATTTTGACTAACATAAATTGATAATGGCTGTGCCATTGGTGGTTACATTGTTTCAAATATGACCATTCAAAAAGGTAATCACTGAAAAAGATTCCTATTATTGTAAATATTGTTAATACGTCCTTTGAAAAAATATATTTACACCCAAACCATTTTCAAATCATGATTAAATTTGTGTAGCGCTTTCGGCATATGTGACAGAGACAAACATTTTCCCTTACCAGCTTTATTACGCGTGTATTTCCTTATCAAACAATTCTTGCGGTGACCATCTCGGTTTTGAAATTATATTTGGATGTAATGATGCAAAATCCACTAATTCTCGAGTACCACCTTTTGCCACTCCAATTATAACACAGTTCTGGTCCCTCACTTTACATTTACCACTTCTATCACTTTTATTGTATATCAATAAGTGACCTTTGAACAATTCTGCTTGTAAAGCACATGTACCGCAAAATAGTGTTTTGTTTCACAAATACGAGGCACTTTTCATTTTGAAGACGTGGGTATCCTTATAACATCTTCATGTTCATTGGCCGTCTTAGCACGATTTTTGATTCCAAGATTAAAAAACTTAGCACCCAAACTAGATCGGCTTTTTAACAGTTTTAAGTGACGATCAGAATAATTTACAGAATATGATTTACTTCTCACAATTCAAGCCGTATTAATTTTACTATTTGCAGACCCTTACACAAATGCATTATCTTTTTTGAATTGAGATGTACAAACTTGAATCAAAATATACCAACTTACGTGTGTATTAAGCGACATGTGTGAACTGCATTTTATCAAATTAAACGTGTGCCGTTTCGTTATTGTGTAATTAGCAAGTTGGCTTAATCAGAATAGCAACTCCAATAGGACGACAGATAAACACTGAATATTCATGAGCGTTACGTTACTACTGACTAACAATAGTATTGTCAATAATCAGTGATAATGCACAATATCCTTTGTTTAACCACGTTATTTTTCTGTCAGTTTTTGTTTTGTTGGCGCCTACCAGACGGGACCAGGTTCTTCGTACCAGGAATAAAATGTGTATTGGTCTTCAGAGAACAATAGATACATTTTTGCCGAATAACCTATTAGTCTAAGATATCACTCTGTTGCCCCAAGTTCAAATTATCTATACCAACGAGTATTTTGCTATAATGCTATGCAGTTGTTATCAAAATATATTTTCAGTTGTCAAACGTTTGCCCAAGGTCATGTCATTCCATTTATTTAAATAGATATATGTAAAATACATTTATTTTTACCAATAAATACATCAACGTGAATTAAAATCAATGACATGTGTATGGGTGAATGACAACTTTAAATAACTCCTAAATAGTTAAGGGTATGGTGGGTCTCATGGACCAGATAGTTGTTGGTTTGTAATTGATTTAATCCGGTTTACAAAACTTTATAGTTAACGTTTTGACGAAATCAATATTAAGTACTCGTTCATCTGTTAATAGGGGATTTAATTGCCTGCGCGTAGCTATTGAAAATACCCAGACCGGTAATACGGGTGACATGCGTATCTTCGTTGAGTCTCAGAAGGTACTAATGCTTTCAAAAAAAGTTATTTCCGGTCAAAAATTTCAGGCAGTTTTCCGAGGTGAATGGTCCTTGGAATATAAATAAATAGTAAGCTGTAAACGGTTAAGCCTATCGTTCTCTTTCAATTAATTATTATTTTTAAAAAAAAATGTGTAATAAATAAAACAAACTATTTTTAAAAAAAAACAAAGGGAAGTTAGAAATACCTCTACTCCCCATGACCGTGGACCGTGTCACTAGCCAATACATTGCAAGCGTTTGCGAGATTTCCATGCGCCTGTGCACATGGAAGATGTTTTAAGAAACATCACAAATAAATTTTCATTTAAATAGCCGATTTATCATGACAGTACCCGATCTCCGAGGAAATTGGTCTTTAATAGACATTTTTACGCATCTTTACAATGATATCAACACTCAGATCATACCAGATGCTTGAACGTAAGTAGGCTACAATTCGTTACATGTCAACAACTGAACAATGCAAATCAACAATTCTATGTCTCAATGTATAGCTTGTCAAAGCAATGTTTATGAGATTATTTTGTTACTGTCAGTGTGTATAAGACTTATGTACCAGTTAGTTTCATCCACAGCACCCCAGCCCCGGGGGAAGGGCGCTCTGGAATTTTGAGTTGTCAAAAACAACAGCCCTTCTACGGTCAGCGGGGGAAGCTGATGGTAAAATATCCCGCATTTCCCTTAGGCTATTGGTTTTCGCAGAATAAATCCTAAATTTCCCCTGCCTTGCGGAGGAAGCTGGATGGTAAAAACATGGCTGTCTCCCTGGCTATCCGCCATGTATCCCTGTGGTCGGGGGAACTGGGGATGCAACTGACTGGTGCATTAATTATTTGTGGTGGACAAACTTGTGTACTAGAAGGGTTCATGTGTTGTTGCTTATGTAATAACATCTTCGATTTTCCAAGCGGATAAGGACGAAAGACAAACATCGGAGGCTGTAAATTATCTATATTCGGAATATAGCCTGCTTACCTATGTTTTCGTGAACGTAAGAGTTGTTTTTGAAGCATACTCAGTTATTTGCTGATAAGAAAAATATTTTTTACAAAGAAACAATTGCCTGAAGCCCTCTCTACATGTTGAATGCAAAACAATATGAGAAATCATCGTATTTTCCAAGTAGCAGCCATCTTACATAGTGGCCTCCACCTCGACAATCAGGTGACAAGTTTCCTATCTTTTCGTAAATTTTTATTGGCTGGTCAGTAAATTGCATTCTAGCAATCTCTGGTTCTATTTGTTCCCGGCAGAATTTTATTGGGGGTTTCATTATCATGTGTGTGTAAAATGGTGGCTTTGTGTTGATTCTGAAGCACATAAATAGTGAAAGTACTGATTTGGGTCGTCTGCTTTTCAGTCAAGTTGAAATATTGGGGTATTTCACAATTTTCCATTAAAATATGTTATAAAGATAAATATGTTCATAAAATTGATGATAAATAACTTTTTTTACTTTTTCAATCATTTGTCAAGAATTTTGGACCTGCACATTTGGCAGAAATATGTCATAACATGGTTCACGAAATCATAGCAATTCACGAAATCATAGGAAAGAAGGATAAATAAACCATCTTAAAGTAGGCCTACAATACAGTACAACAAGGTACGTCTTTGCTTTTATTGAATTGGAATCAAATTATGACAATTTGATTGATTGACTTGTGTAATGTATAAAGATTACACAATGATTGCATGCATTTGTTATCTCCCTTGGATAATGCATAGCAACTGGAGCCCGTGTCTATATCTTCAAACATAGCCTAGCGGTTATCTAATATTTATTAAATACCCATATAGGCAATGCCTTAGTTCATATTAGAAATATCATCATTTCAAAGACCAGGGGCCTTATTCACCAACGGTGTAAGTCTAAAACATAGACTTAGACTTTATATTGCCAAATGTTCTATTCGCTCTCAGGTTGTTATAAATGTACCGATTTTGATATAGATTGGTGTACATGTTCAGTGGGTAACAACAAATAGTCAGATAAAATTTCACACGGTAAAATCTAATTTCAAAGAAATGCCAGAGATTATGAAAAATGACAGTTTTAAGTTTAAGTCTGATTTTTATTTACAATTTACAATTGTAAATAAATCTGTATACGAATTTCAAATGCGTAATTGGCAAGATCGCGTATATGATGACGAAGAATTTCGAAGATTTAGACTCATACATGAATCGATCTCACCTTCTCCTATATGGTCGTCAGCTGAAACGCACTCCGAAATCACATATGCTTTAACAGC
Source organism: Spisula subtruncata (assembly GCA_963678985.1). Lineage (NCBI taxonomy): Eukaryota > Metazoa > Mollusca > Bivalvia > Venerida > Mactridae > Spisula > Spisula subtruncata. Next base: position 29,817,915 of record OY787665.1, read on the forward strand.
TGTTAGAATACTTACATTTAGACGCTTTCAAAACTATGCTACCTGCAAATATTGTAAGATCGAAACGGAGGACATCAATTCACATCTCTTGTCTCAATGCATGTATACTCGACGTAAAAAAATCTTACTTATACATTGCATAACACAGGCCTGTGGGTTAGAAGCAGGGTCCTTTCTAGATACAGCTGATAATGAACTCTTTACCCAGTGTTTGTTTAGTGCCCAGCTGCCCGCACTCTACTCATTATCGCGAGACTTGCAATCAATATAATACATTCACGATATATGCAAATCTCACTCACTCAATTAAAAATGCTACACAAAGCAATGTCAAATGATGTAAATTGAAATGTGTATTTTTTCTTTTTCTTATATTATGTAATTCATAAATTATGCATTATCTATCTGTATCTTTCACTTGTACATTCTATATTATGTTGTTTTTCACCATAAATGTTCATTATTCTCATCATTCATAAAATGCATGTAATGTATACATCACTGTAAAAGTGGAATTAAATCTTATATATGAAAATAGCGAACGATATAAATCAAATACTGTAAAATCATTAATTTTCGTAGGGGATTAAATTTCGTAGATTTCGTGGTTTACCTTAACCACGAACTTTAATTCCAACGAACACTAATATTGACCCTGGTTTTATTACATGAAATGCAAAATCCACGAATACAAGTCCCAACGAAAGTGTCTTTTTGCCAAAACCACGCCCCAACGAAATTAAATGATTAAATTGAAGGTGATAATAAAAATGTTCTCATCATTTTAAAGCCCCGCGTGTTTTAAATTCGCGCTGTTTTCAGGGGAAATTACGTCAAACAACGTCAGTTTTTGTTCAGTGGGACAATTTTAAGCACTCGTTCATCTGTTAATAGAATTATCACCATTGCAAACATTCCAATGACCAGATATTCATTTTAAAGAGGAAATTTAAGTGAGCGAAATAGAATGAACATATTCAAATATAGAAAAGAGATATGAAAACGTTTTTATTATCGTATATTTAGGTGTCTTGGGTATTTTTTACGTTAAATTTTAGATAGTTGGACAATTTTAAGTGCTCGTATTCGTGTTATTACAAATAAAGAAAATGCTTACTTTTCACTTATATTAATTAGAAATATTACATGAAAAGAGCGAACGAAATCTATTTAGCAATTATAAAATGTAAGGTGATAATATTTTTTCATTTTTCGTTTTAAAGCTCCGAGTGTCTTAAATTTGTGTTAATTTCAGGTGAAATTACATAATTCACTCGCCGCGAAAACACACCTATCTTCTTTCTGAATGTAAGCACAACTGTCAAAATCACACCACTTACGAACTCACGGTTAATAACAGTTTATGTAAAATTTCCCGAAATTCCAATCACGCAAACTAAAAAAAACCCGAATGGTACCGCTACTTAAAAATAAATGTTACATATAACACACATTTTGTACAAGAATTTTGTGTATTTTTATATTTTGGTGCTTTCATACCTGTTTTTAACAATTTATTGGAGCGTAATCAATAGTCTGTATTTTGATACAGCGTTAAGGAAAATAGGATAAACGATAATCAAATACTCCTCAATTTTACATTTTACACAAACGAAATTTAGCATGAGTTACAACTTTTGACGTTACGACAATGTAGTTAAGAATAATTTAACTTCAGTATGCCTGTCTATTATAAACATATTTAAATAAGATTCACTTGTATGTTTTTGGTTTGTATAAAATACAATAAATCATTGCACTAAATACAATACAAAGGGATCATCTTGTTATAACCAATTCCTTATTGTATATACATGTAATCATGTGCGAGAGCATGTCTTGTTTGTGGACAGATTTAGTAGTGTGTGTATGTGTGCAAGCATAGCTTAGTCTAACTTTTTTCTTTTTTTTAGTTCAGTTTGCATATTATATAACTACTATGCCTTGTGAATGAGTTTTATTGTAGTTGTTATTAGTCTGATCATGTTGCGGTATATTAGGTAGGATTGAAAAGACATTCATTTTACAGGGTATCACTTAAGTACTTTAATACAAATACTTCATATAATAATGAAATCATAGACTTCAACAAGTAAAGAATGGTAACCAAATTTCAATCAACATTGTTCAATTAACCTTATATTCGCATTGGTTTTAAATATTACAGAACCAGCAATATCCTATTTGATGCAACAGTATATTTTCTGTTCGTTGCTAAGCTGTAATAATTAATTCTAAATATAAATGCTTTCAAATACCAGTCAGTGTGTCAAATAAGCCTATAATCGGATAATATAAATAACAATTTTACTAATGCTACGGTCACATTTGCCCTACGAGCTCCGTACGAGTAGATTTTGCTGAACTCGCACGACGTCCGTACGGCGCTCGTACGGATATTGATACTCGTACGAGTATCGTACGGATTTTTTCGACTCCTAGAGGTCTCGGCGACATGATAAAACTTTTTCACCGAGCTCCCGAGTTGTCTACGAGCTGTCTACGAGCTCGTATATATTTTGAGTCAGACGTATTTCGCACGGGACTTTAACGGTCAACGTCATAGGATTAGATAGTGAACAGTATGACAGCAGTTAAGTCAACAATGTTAATTGTTATGTGCATGTAACAAATGTTATAGACAATATATTGAAATTCCGACAAATTTTTCAATATCGAATTGACGATACATGTGTTTAACTGCTATTGTGTCAATACTGCATCTGTACTCAGTATCTCAGATCCGGTACAAAGATAATTATAACGAATCAATTTTAAAAAAAACAACATAAATTAGGTACTGAAATCCAAATTTAATACATACATGTAATTATAATTATGCCCTTCAATTTTAGCATCTGCTATGTTTTGAATATATAGCTTTTAATACAAAACAAATATTTAGTGAAATGATTAGTATTTTTATACAAAAAATAAAATGACTAAATTCTTTGATATATATTGCCTATGTTTGTTTTGGTTGAAGCTGAGGGGGAGAATAATTGGTTAGCATATCCAGAACGAAATACAGGGTGCTGACAGATTACTAATGCGTGTAGGTCTAGGATTCTAGGTGGTCGAATTTATCCATGATGTGACACAGTCTGGCCACCGAATATGGCATGTTCGGCACCCAGTAACTTTACTTGCCATTGTTTGTATGATTGTTTATAAAATAGAATCAGGTATGAGCAGAGGTCTACAGGGAAGACTGGACTTTCCCAACCGAGTTGTCTCTTAAAATAAAGGTATTGCCCTTATATTATAATTATGACGCTACTAACTTTTGAAAGAAGTATTTAAATTATTTAAAGAAGACTCAACATGTAAGTACGTCAACAAGCCTTTTAACATGTGGTTTAATCAACCATTTGGGTGACACTCAAGACTGTGGTCGCGTGGGTAATTCTCTAGAATACGGATCGACAAGTCCATCAAAGGTTTCAATCTTGACCGGGACACATGGTCATTCGGAAATCATTTCATCGTTTGCACCCAACTAGAAATGGACTAGTTGCTAAACACAGAGGTGGTCTACACCTAAAACGTTAAAGAACCAAGTTGTATTTTTGAAAAAAGCTAGGGGTCCCACATGCCGTTTAACATTCTGTCTCTTCCATCCTCCCGTGTATCCGATATGTACCCGATGATTATTGATGATCGCGCAGACACCGACCGATGAGTAGCAAAGTATATTTTTAATATACTTTAAATGACACTGGCCGCCGTCACTCGATGCTACACAATCCCCCGATCTGCAGCATAACAACGTTCGGCTTCAGTCAAATTAGCCAAAATGTACGCCGACCGTTCATTGTATTATGAAGATGTCCAACCGGTTATTTTGCTAGGTCCGACTAGCACATGAACATAACATAACACAAGACGTACTCGTCTCTTAATGTAAGATGGCCATATTTTTCCAACATTGTAGAAGCCCGGACCCCACCTCACCAAACCTGGATCCGCTCATGCTCAATGTAAAATGAATTGACATGTCCGTGATTCGCGTGCACCTATCTTATGTGAACACATAAATATTTGTCTATACATCTATGTGTTCTGTTTATCTTTAAGTTTATGACAACTGTTAAATATGAAATGAATATACTGCGAATGCAGTCTTAAAGGGACTGTGTCATGTTTTAGCGTATAGCAAAAATCAAATTAAATTGTTAAATATTTACTATATTTGGCATAGATGCCTGTATATCCCATAAATAAGCACACTGGTATAAATATAACTTGTGAAACATTATTTAAGTATTTTACCTAAAAAAATTCTATACCATATATCTGAAATATAACTTAGCAGTTATCCAACATCTACTATTTAATCCCCGTTTAAGCGGTGCGTTAGTTCATATTATCATATGAGTATGTAATTGTTACCCAGGTAATTTAATAAACGAAATGTACAATTGTTAGTTTCTTATTTGTTATAAAATGACAATTTGGCTATCTAAATCAATTATTTTACTTATTTAATAATTGCAATGATGTTTTACTACAAAACAATGGTCAATTACAGTAGTTCATATATTTTTTCAAAAATATTTCGTTCAACTTTATTGCGTCATGAGTGTAACATTTTGTTTTAAATCTTAAGATCAAATTTGACTCGCTGTCATTTTCTTTTGAAAACTAGCAGTATTAAGAAAATGTAAATAACTGTTCGGTTATCATCAATATAGGTTGTTACAAGTTTTTTATCAATTTTAAGTGAAAAAGTTGTCTTCAGAGAAAAAGTTTGGGAGTATAAACAAAATAGCAGGGCCATAAAAGACACAAAATTCCATTTTTTTCTCAAACAATAACTTAAATCGATGTAAAAATGACATTTCTAACAATTTCTGAAAATTTTATTCCATACAATTACAAAGTTAAAGATTTTTTAAACAACCACTACCGCCTACTTTATGAGTGACGTCGCGAACGTCATTCTCTACGTTTCTGACGTAAAGTAAACTTCCATTTCAAAGATCCATTGTCTGATAAAAAATTTACGTAAACTTATAAAATTGTGGCACATTTTAGAATCATATTCTCATTTTTAATAAAACGTGTCCAATTTGTGAGTGTTTGCTTACAGGGAAAAAGAGCAAGTGTTTTAGCCACCTAACCCTTGTTTTCCTTGATATGAGAACATTTTAGAAACCGATCACCATAGCAACGACAGAAGTTATTTTATCACAATTGTAAAGAAAAAATGAAGCTAATGGATAGTACTATAGTATTCAATTACTTAAATATGAAATCAAAGGATGTGAGTTTTTTCTCATTTTAGATGTAATTTTATTCTTATTGCATAATTACAATACAATGTCATTTAGCCCGGTTTTCCTGTAGAACGGCTCAAATGTAAATGCATTTAAAAAGAATTAAATTGAAAGGACAATCAAACAAGAAAACGTTTCACCATTTTGACTAACATAAATTGATAATGGCTGTGCCATTGGTGGTTACATTGTTTCAAATATGACCATTCAAAAAGGTAATCACTGAAAAAGATTCCTATTATTGTAAATATTGTTAATACGTCCTTTGAAAAAATATATTTACACCCAAACCATTTTCAAATCATGATTAAATTTGTGTAGCGCTTTCGGCATATGTGACAGAGACAAACATTTTCCCTTACCAGCTTTATTACGCGTGTATTTCCTTATCAAACAATTCTTGCGGTGACCATCTCGGTTTTGAAATTATATTTGGATGTAATGATGCAAAATCCACTAATTCTCGAGTACCACCTTTTGCCACTCCAATTATAACACAGTTCTGGTCCCTCACTTTACATTTACCACTTCTATCACTTTTATTGTATATCAATAAGTGACCTTTGAACAATTCTGCTTGTAAAGCACATGTACCGCAAAATAGTGTTTTGTTTCACAAATACGAGGCACTTTTCATTTTGAAGACGTGGGTATCCTTATAACATCTTCATGTTCATTGGCCGTCTTAGCACGATTTTTGATTCCAAGATTAAAAAACTTAGCACCCAAACTAGATCGGCTTTTTAACAGTTTTAAGTGACGATCAGAATAATTTACAGAATATGATTTACTTCTCACAATTCAAGCCGTATTAATTTTACTATTTGCAGACCCTTACACAAATGCATTATCTTTTTTGAATTGAGATGTACAAACTTGAATCAAAATATACCAACTTACGTGTGTATTAAGCGACATGTGTGAACTGCATTTTATCAAATTAAACGTGTGCCGTTTCGTTATTGTGTAATTAGCAAGTTGGCTTAATCAGAATAGCAACTCCAATAGGACGACAGATAAACACTGAATATTCATGAGCGTTACGTTACTACTGACTAACAATAGTATTGTCAATAATCAGTGATAATGCACAATATCCTTTGTTTAACCACGTTATTTTTCTGTCAGTTTTTGTTTTGTTGGCGCCTACCAGACGGGACCAGGTTCTTCGTACCAGGAATAAAATGTGTATTGGTCTTCAGAGAACAATAGATACATTTTTGCCGAATAACCTATTAGTCTAAGATATCACTCTGTTGCCCCAAGTTCAAATTATCTATACCAACGAGTATTTTGCTATAATGCTATGCAGTTGTTATCAAAATATATTTTCAGTTGTCAAACGTTTGCCCAAGGTCATGTCATTCCATTTATTTAAATAGATATATGTAAAATACATTTATTTTTACCAATAAATACATCAACGTGAATTAAAATCAATGACATGTGTATGGGTGAATGACAACTTTAAATAACTCCTAAATAGTTAAGGGTATGGTGGGTCTCATGGACCAGATAGTTGTTGGTTTGTAATTGATTTAATCCGGTTTACAAAACTTTATAGTTAACGTTTTGACGAAATCAATATTAAGTACTCGTTCATCTGTTAATAGGGGATTTAATTGCCTGCGCGTAGCTATTGAAAATACCCAGACCGGTAATACGGGTGACATGCGTATCTTCGTTGAGTCTCAGAAGGTACTAATGCTTTCAAAAAAAGTTATTTCCGGTCAAAAATTTCAGGCAGTTTTCCGAGGTGAATGGTCCTTGGAATATAAATAAATAGTAAGCTGTAAACGGTTAAGCCTATCGTTCTCTTTCAATTAATTATTATTTTTAAAAAAAAATGTGTAATAAATAAAACAAACTATTTTTAAAAAAAAACAAAGGGAAGTTAGAAATACCTCTACTCCCCATGACCGTGGACCGTGTCACTAGCCAATACATTGCAAGCGTTTGCGAGATTTCCATGCGCCTGTGCACATGGAAGATGTTTTAAGAAACATCACAAATAAATTTTCATTTAAATAGCCGATTTATCATGACAGTACCCGATCTCCGAGGAAATTGGTCTTTAATAGACATTTTTACGCATCTTTACAATGATATCAACACTCAGATCATACCAGATGCTTGAACGTAAGTAGGCTACAATTCGTTACATGTCAACAACTGAACAATGCAAATCAACAATTCTATGTCTCAATGTATAGCTTGTCAAAGCAATGTTTATGAGATTATTTTGTTACTGTCAGTGTGTATAAGACTTATGTACCAGTTAGTTTCATCCACAGCACCCCAGCCCCGGGGGAAGGGCGCTCTGGAATTTTGAGTTGTCAAAAACAACAGCCCTTCTACGGTCAGCGGGGGAAGCTGATGGTAAAATATCCCGCATTTCCCTTAGGCTATTGGTTTTCGCAGAATAAATCCTAAATTTCCCCTGCCTTGCGGAGGAAGCTGGATGGTAAAAACATGGCTGTCTCCCTGGCTATCCGCCATGTATCCCTGTGGTCGGGGGAACTGGGGATGCAACTGACTGGTGCATTAATTATTTGTGGTGGACAAACTTGTGTACTAGAAGGGTTCATGTGTTGTTGCTTATGTAATAACATCTTCGATTTTCCAAGCGGATAAGGACGAAAGACAAACATCGGAGGCTGTAAATTATCTATATTCGGAATATAGCCTGCTTACCTATGTTTTCGTGAACGTAAGAGTTGTTTTTGAAGCATACTCAGTTATTTGCTGATAAGAAAAATATTTTTTACAAAGAAACAATTGCCTGAAGCCCTCTCTACATGTTGAATGCAAAACAATATGAGAAATCATCGTATTTTCCAAGTAGCAGCCATCTTACATAGTGGCCTCCACCTCGACAATCAGGTGACAAGTTTCCTATCTTTTCGTAAATTTTTATTGGCTGGTCAGTAAATTGCATTCTAGCAATCTCTGGTTCTATTTGTTCCCGGCAGAATTTTATTGGGGGTTTCATTATCATGTGTGTGTAAAATGGTGGCTTTGTGTTGATTCTGAAGCACATAAATAGTGAAAGTACTGATTTGGGTCGTCTGCTTTTCAGTCAAGTTGAAATATTGGGGTATTTCACAATTTTCCATTAAAATATGTTATAAAGATAAATATGTTCATAAAATTGATGATAAATAACTTTTTTTACTTTTTCAATCATTTGTCAAGAATTTTGGACCTGCACATTTGGCAGAAATATGTCATAACATGGTTCACGAAATCATAGCAATTCACGAAATCATAGGAAAGAAGGATAAATAAACCATCTTAAAGTAGGCCTACAATACAGTACAACAAGGTACGTCTTTGCTTTTATTGAATTGGAATCAAATTATGACAATTTGATTGATTGACTTGTGTAATGTATAAAGATTACACAATGATTGCATGCATTTGTTATCTCCCTTGGATAATGCATAGCAACTGGAGCCCGTGTCTATATCTTCAAACATAGCCTAGCGGTTATCTAATATTTATTAAATACCCATATAGGCAATGCCTTAGTTCATATTAGAAATATCATCATTTCAAAGACCAGGGGCCTTATTCACCAACGGTGTAAGTCTAAAACATAGACTTAGACTTTATATTGCCAAATGTTCTATTCGCTCTCAGGTTGTTATAAATGTACCGATTTTGATATAGATTGGTGTACATGTTCAGTGGGTAACAACAAATAGTCAGATAAAATTTCACACGGTAAAATCTAATTTCAAAGAAATGCCAGAGATTATGAAAAATGACAGTTTTAAGTTTAAGTCTGATTTTTATTTACAATTTACAATTGTAAATAAATCTGTATACGAATTTCAAATGCGTAATTGGCAAGATCGCGTATATGATGACGAAGAATTTCGAAGATTTAGACTCATACATGAATCGATCTCACCTTCTCCTATATGGTCGTCAGCTGAAACGCACTCCGAAATCACATATGCTTTAACAGCTGTTAGAATACTTACATTTAGACGCTTTCAAAACTATGCTACCTGCAAATATTGTAAGATCGAAACGGAGGACATCAATTCACATCTCTTGTCTCAATGCATGTATACTCGACGTAAAAAAATCTTACTTATACATTGCATAACACAGGCCTGTGGGTTAGAAGCAGGGTCCTTTCTAGATACAGCTGATAATGAACTCTTTACCCAGTGTTTGTTTAGTGCCCAGCTGCCCGCACTCTACTCATTATCGCGAGACTTGCAATCAATATAATACATTCACGATATATGCAAATCTCACTCACTCAATTAAAAATGCTACACAAAGCAATGTCAAATGATGTAAATTGAAATGTGTATTTTTTCTTTTTCTTATATTATGTAATTCATAAATTATGCATTATCTATCTGTATCTTTCACTTGTACATTCTATATTATGTTGTTTTTCACCATAAATGTTCATTATTCTCATCATTCATAAAATGCATGTAATGTATACATCACTGTAAAAGTGGAATTAAATCTTATATATGAAAATAGCGAACGACATAAATCAAATACTGTAAAATCATTAATTTTCGTAGGGGATTAAATTTCGTAGATTTCGTGGTTTACCTTAACCACGAACTTTAATTCCAACGAACACTAATATTGACCCTGGTTTTATTACATGAAATGCAAAATCCACGAATACAAGTCCCAACGAAAGTGTCTTTTTGCCAAAACCACGCCCCAACGAAATTAAATGATTAAATTGAAGGTGATAATAAAAATGTTCTCATCATTTTAAAGCCCCGCGTGTTTTAAATTCGCGCTGTTTTCAGGGGAAATTACGTCAAACAACGTCAGTTTTTGTTCAGTGGGACAATTTTAAGCACTCGTTCATCTGTTAATAGAATTATCACCATTGCAAACATTCCAATGACCAGATATTCATTTTAAAGAGGAAATTTAAGTGAGCGAAATAGAATGAACATATTCAAATATAGAAAAGAGATATGAAAACGTTTTTATTATCGTATATTTAGGTGTCTTGGGTATTTTTTACGTTAAATTTTAGATAGTTGGACAATTTTAAGTGCTCGTATTCGTGTTATTACAAATAAAGAAAATGCTTACTTTTCACTTATATTAATTAGAAATATTACATGAAAAGAGCGAACGAAATCTATTTAGCAATTATAAAATGTAAGGTGATAATATTTTTTCATTTTTCGTTTTAAAGCTCCGAGTGTCTTAAATTTGTGTTAATTTCAGGTGAAATTACATAATTCACTCGCCGCGAAAACACACCTATCTTCTTTCTGAATGTAAGCACAACTGTCAAAATCACACCACTTACGAACTCACGGTTAATAACAGTTTATGTAAAATTTCCCGAAATTCCAATCACGCAAACTAAAAAAAACCCGAATGGTACCGCTACTTAAAAATAAATGTTACATATAACACACATTTTGTACAAGAATTTTGTGTATTTTTATATTTTGGTGCTTTCATACCTGTTTTTAACAATTTATTGGAGCGTAATCAATAGTCTGTATTTTGATACAGCGTTAAGGAAAATAGGATAAACGATAATCAAATACTCCTCAATTTTACATTTTACACAAACGAAATTTAGCATGAGTTACAACTTTTGACGTTACGACAATGTAGTTAAGAATAATTTAACTTCAGTATGCCTGTCTATTATAAACATATTTAAATAAGATTCACTTGTATGTTTTTGGTTTGTATAAAATACAATAAATCATTGCACTAAATACAATACAAAGGGATCATCTTGTTATAACCAATTCCTTATTGTATATACATGTAATCATGTGCGAGAGCATGTCTTGTTTGTGGACAGATTTAGTAGTGTGTGTATGTGTGCAAGCATAGCTTAGTCTAACTTTTTTCTTTTTTTTAGTTCAGTTTGCATATTATATAACTACTATGCCTTGTGAATGAGTTTTATTGTAGTTGTTATTAGTCTGATCATGTTGCGGTATATTAGGTAGGATTGAAAAGACATTCATTTTACAGGGTATCACTTAAGTACTTTAATACAAATACTTCATATAATAATGAAATCATAGACTTCAACAAGTAAAGAATGGTAACCAAATTTCAATCAACATTGTTCAATTAACCTTATATTCGCATTGGTTTTAAATATTACAGAACCAGCAATATCCTATTTGATGCAACAGTATATTTTCTGTTCGTTGCTAAGCTGTAATAATTAATTCTAAATATAAATGCTTTCAAATACCAGTCAGTGTGTCAAATAAGCCTATAATCGGATAATATAAATAACAATTTTACTAATGCTACGGTCACATTTGCCCTACGAGCTCCGTACGAGTAGATTTTGCTGAACTCGCACGACGTCCGTACGGCGCTCGTACGGATATTGATACTCGTACGAGTATCGTACGGATTTTTTCGACTCCTAGAGGTCTCGGCGACATGATAAAACTTTTTCACCGAGCTCCCGAGTTGTCTACGAGCTGTCTACGAGCTCGTATATATTTTGAGTCAGACGTATTTCGCACGGGACTTTAACGGTCAACGTCATAGGATTAGATAGTGAACAGTATGACAGCAGTTAAGTCAACAATGTTAATTGTTATGTGCATGTAACAAATGTTATAGACAATATATTGAAATTCCGACAAATTTTTCAATATCGAATTGACGATGCATGTGTTTAACTGCTATTGTGTCAATACTGCATCTGTACTCAGTATCTCAGATCCGGTACAAAGATAATTATAACGAATCAATTTTAAAAAACAACAACATAAATTAGGTACTGAAATCCAAATTTAATACATACATGTAATTATAATTATGCCCTTCAATTTTAGCATCTGCTATGTTTTGAATATATAGCTTTTAATACAAAACAAATATTTAGTGAAATGATTAGTATTTTTATACAAAAAATAAAATGACTAAATTCTTTGATATATATTGCCTATGTTTGTTTTGGTTGAAGCTGAGGGGGAGAATAATTGGTTAGCATATCCAGAACGAAATACAGGGTGCTGACAGATTACTAATGCGTGTAGGTCTAGGATTCTAGGTGGTCGAATTTATCCATGATGTGACACAGTCTGGCCACCGAATATGGCATGTTCGGCACCCAGTAACTTTACTTGCCATTGTTTGTATGATTGTTTATAAAATAGAATCAGGTATGAGCAGAGGTCTACAGGGAAGACTGGACTTTCCCAACCGAGTTGTCTCTTAAAATAAAGGTATTGCCCTTATATTATAATTATGACGCTACTAACTTTTGAAAGAAGTATTTAAATTATTTAAAGAAGACTCAACATGTAAGTACGTCAACAAGCCTTTTAACATGTGGTTTAATCAACCATTTGGGTGACACTCAAGACTGTGGTCGCGTGGGTAATTCTCTAGAATACGGATCGACAAGTCCATCAAAGGTTTCAATCTTGACCGGGACACATGGTCATTCGGAAATCATTTCATCGTTTGCACCCAACTAGAAATGGACTAGTTGCTAAACACAGAGGTGGTCTACACCTAAAACGTTAAAGAACCAAGTTGTATTTTTGAAAAAAGCTAGGGGTCCCACATGCCGTTTAACATTCTGTCTCTTCCATCCTCCCGTGTATCCGATATGTACCCGATGATTATTGATGATCGCGCAGACACCGACCGATGAGTAGCAAAGTATATTTTTAATATACTTTAAATGACACTGGCCGCCGTCACTCGATGCTACACAATCCCCCGATCTGCAGCATAACAACGTTCGGCTTCAGTCAAATTAGCCAAAATGTACGCCGACCGTTCATTGTATTATGAAGATGTCCAACCGGTTATTTTGCTAGGTCCGACTAGCACATGAACATAACATAACACAAGACGTACTCGTCTCTTAATGTAAGATGGCCATATTTTTCCAACATTGTAGAAGCCCGGACCCCACCTCACCAAACCTGGATCCGCTCATGCTCAATGTAAAATGAATTGACATGTCCGTGATTCGCGTGCACCTATCTTATGTGAACACATAAATATTTGTCTATACATCTATGTGTTCTGTTTATCTTTAAGTTTATGACAACTGTGCAATATACATGTATTCAATTCACTTTAATGCATATACTCATCGTACTATAATAAACTCTATACACGTATATAGCCCTGATCGTTCAATGTCGATCAAGAAGTAATTAAACATTTTTTCCTTGCATTTATAAACATGACATGAAAATTCCATCATTCTTTAATCATCTTACATAATAATAACAACTAAAAATAGGTAATGTCAGCTTCCTTGTGAGTTCCCTACTTCAATAATACCTACGAGCTCGTAGACTATTCGGGAGCTCGGTGGAAAATTTTCACCGAGCTCCCGAGTCCTCTACGAGTTACGAAAATCCGTACGATGCTCGTAAGAGTTTACAATGCCCGTACGGACCCCGTACGGACTCAGTGCGGGCTTGCTAAATTTCGACTCGCATGGAGCTCGTGCGACTAATGTGACCAGGCGAAATTGAAATATGTCGAAGAATTCTTCTCGCACGGAGCTCGTACGGTCATCGTGCGGACACCTTATGGACACCGTACGGACACCATACGGACATCGTAAGAGTGACTTGCGAGCTGCGATTGACCTACGAGTACCTTGCGAGCCCCGTACGATCTCCGTACGAGCGCCGTGCGATCTCCGTACGAAGATTACGATGTCCGTACGGACCTCGTACGAGACATTCTCTTTTAATCGTACGAGGTCCGTACGAGCTGTGACCAGAAGCTAAGAACCTAAAATACCTTTAGGATTTGAAATATGTTGGACTCGTAGCCTACTCGTACGAGTTTGTAAATCCGTACGGACATCGTAGGGCAAATGTGACCGTACCATAAGCATTTAAACATCTTTAATCCAAACAATAGCTTTGGCGTTATCTGGCATTTTATCTGAGCCTGTCTTAGGATAATTTAATATGTAACTACTTTAGACTTGTAATAATTATGAATGTATTTGCTTTTGAGTTATAAATCTTCTTGTCGTCTTTCCATTCTTGTCGTCTTAGCATTTTCAGACGAATTATTTATTTCACAAAATATTTAATGAACTGGACCATATAATGCTTAATTATGTTAACAGGTTGTTTCTAATACATTGTTATACATGTCGGCTGTACGCATTTTGCATAATTATGCTCAAAAGAGCTATGAATGATAAAATAAATATTTTCTCGTCGTCTTTGCTTTTTAGATTTTGTCCATTTCTAACCGTTGAGCCACTTTCGGGAAAAAAACTGTTGGTTTTTGTGCCAAATCATTCAGTGGCATGCATAGTATTCTTTCTGGGCTTGAGCATGGGACTAGTCTTGTGAAAATTGATCAACGAATAGAATACTTACGGCTGTTTTTCTCGTTTTGTTGACAGCTTTCTTCTTGTCGTCTTAGCAAAAAAATACGTCACACACCACGTGGTATGTCCACCTTGCACTATTATACCTAGAATAATCTGATACATAATAATCAAAATATAATAGAATTTGATAGATATTATATTTTGGTAATTGCCTTTCACAGAAGAAGAAAAATCCAGACGTACGCAGAGATTATTGATGCATGACGTTAATGACACAATTTAATTCCTATATTTCTCGTGCAAACTACTCAAATACAGTGTGAAGAATCACGTGATCAAATGAATAAAGTTCGCACTAAAAAAGATTGCGATTTCGTCTGCTAGCGGTGAGTTTTTCTTGATCGTGCATTTAAATATAGAATAATAGGTTAATGCCGTGGATGAGTAAGTTTATCTGGCAAGGAGGAATTTATCGGGTGAGCCGTAGGCGAATCCGGTAATTTCGGCAGCCGAGCCGGATAAACTTTTACTCATTCTATTTATCCAGTCACAACATCTGCTTTAAAAAGGGAATAAAAGTCGGGACTATTTAGTTGCCTTTTTATTATTTGTGCGTAATGTCACGACAAAATAACAAAGTCGGATATCTTCGCAACGTCATTTATCCCGTCACTTACGGCAAAATCGGCCAGAGAACAGGGTGCCAACATTTTCAATAATGGATGATGTTTTCCTATATAAAATGAGCTTGAGTCGATCAATATTTGTTCTACGACTTACCTGTGTGTGCATGACGTTATGAAGATGCCCGTCGCCCTAGCCACCCTTATCATCCAGCCACCATTATCATCCAGTCAACAATTATCATTCACCCACCATTTTTATTCCAGCCACTATTATCATCCAGCCACCATTATCATCCAGCCACCATTTTTGATCCAGCCACTATAATCATCCAGCCACCATTATCATCCAGCCACCATTTTTGATCCAGCCACTATAATCATCCAGCCACTATAATCATCCAGCCACCATTTTTTATCCAGCCACTATTGTCATCCAGCGACCATTTTTGATCCAGCCACTATTGTCATCCAGCCACCATTTTTGATCCAGCCACTATTATCATCCAGCCACCATTATCATTCAGCCACCATTTTTGACCAAGCCACTATTATCATCCTGTCACCATTATCATCCAACCACCATTATCATCCAGCCACCATTAGCCACCATTATCCGATCCAGCAGTATAATCCAGCTTTCATTATACTGATACAGACAGTGAACACATCATTTTAATTAAGTATGTATCCGCAAATCATATATCTTAGAGAAATTACATATTTACAGTATCCATACTTAAAGAGGATCTTGCATGAGTGTCTTTTCATATTGAATTTATTAAACGAGTTGGATAAAATGATAAAATACGAGGCTCTGTCGAGTATTTTCCAAAATCTTTCACTAAATTTCACTAAATCTTTCCACAAACAAGACATGCTCTTGCACACAGACATGAATACATGTACAATATGTATATACAATAAGGGAATTCAACACATGTTTTCAAATACACAAAACATGTACAAAGGCTGATACAGACACAATCACAGACATTTAAACGACTACACCAATGCATGGCAGATGAGTACCTTCCTTAAGATGTATGTAAGGAAAGAATGGATGCATTTCTTAACGCGTGGTGCAAAATTTAGTACAATACTTCAGAGGCTACGAAAAGACGAAAACAAAAACGATACATCCGAGGTAGACAGTGTAAATCATCAAGTGAAGGAAAAAACCGCCTTTTATAATTAAATCACATACCGTTAGTGTATTCGTCCGATGTACATTTGTTAACATGTATACGTGGTATGTGATCATCAATAGTACAGAGCTTTAATGAATTTTGCGCAGCAAATGAAAATGTTCGGGTACATTTTGACAACATCAAAAGTTTCGCACAGTTGTGAGTCCGTCTGACCGAGGAGGCATGTATGAAACGGGTTCTGTTTGCACTAATTAACAACTCGCATACGTTATCATTAAATTCATTTGATAAGTGTTAAAGAAACAGTCTGCGTTGTAAAGTATCATTATTATTCTCACAATGGTAAACCAGAATCTCCATTTGAGATAAGTCTGAAATGCAAGCTTTCTAAATTTTACAGAATTAAGCTAAAAAAGTACTTTCTGTTTTGTGATGCCACTTTTTTAAGTCCTGTCTCCCAAGGAAATTATCACAATGACACATGACAATTTTGAGTTGAGATTTATCTCATATTGAGTTGTTTAGGGAGATTGAGGTCTGATTTGTTCAATGATTTTCTATCTAAATCGCATCTAAGTGTCAAAACGGGAATCCGTGTTCATTCGAACAAGTAAACCAGGTCAACATTCCATCAAAGTCTGAACTAAGGCGAGTAATATAACGAATAATAACAACATGGGGGCAGTGGTAAATCATTGGTTGTTCCGTGGGCTTTCGTGTTTTAAGCATGTTTCATTTGTTCACTCGGAAGAAGATATGGTACAGCCAGAACAGTTACGTCATAACAACAAAAACAACAATGACAACCGGAAACTTCACAAGATATGTCATTCCGATCACCATGTCAGTAGATGATGTCCGGTACTGTGTACAGTGTGTTTTTCCACTTACTTTGCAAGGTATACAGTGTATGACCTAAACTGGCCTAGTAGACTGGTTATGTATTCATATTCAAGCACAACTGACCCCAACTCTCCAGATATGAATATTCAAGTGACACAAGGATTATAACTGTAAACATATGTTTGTACCTACTGATTAGTGGAGATTCTGGTACTGTTTGTACCTACTGATTAGTGGAGATCCTGGTACTGTTTGTACCTACTGATTAGTGGAGATCCTGAAACTGTTTGTACCTACTGATTAGTGGAGATCCTGGTACTGTTTGTACCTACTGATTAGTGGAGATCCTGGTACTGTTTGTACCTACTGATTAGTGGAAATCCTGAAACTGTTTGTACCTACTGATTAGTGGAGATCCTGAAACTGTTTGTACCTACTGATTAGTGGAGATCCTGAAACTGTTTGTACCTACTGATTAGTGGAGATCCTAAAACTGTTTGTACCTACTGATTAGTGGAGATCCTGGTACTGCTTGTACCTACTGATTAGTGGAGATCCTGAAACTGTTTGTACCTACTGATTAGTGGAGATCCTGAAACTGTTTGTACCTACTGATTAGTGGAGATCCTGGTACTGTTTGTACCTACTGATTAGTGGAGATCCTGAAACTGTTTGTACCTACTGATTAGTGGAGATCCTGAAACTGTTTGTACCTACTGATTAGTGGAGATCCTGAAACTGTTTGCACCTACTGATTAGTGGATATCCTGGTACTGTTTGTACCTACTGATTAGTGGAGATCCTGGTACTGTTTGTACCTACTGATTAGTGGAGATCCTGGTACTGTTTGTACCTACTGATTAGTGGAGATCCTGGTACTGTTTGTACCTACTGATTAGTGGAGATCCTGGTACTGTAGGTATTCATAATATAGTACACCAACGAAGAAAAACGGAAATGACTGGGCTTTTACGATGGGAGATTTTCTTGTGGCATGTATTTCTAGCACAAATATAACGGCTATAACCAAGGGGTATAACCTAAAGCATGGAAAATGGTGGTTTAAGTAAGACTTTCCTTGGAGATTTGTGTCAATGGTCGATATTTGGATGTTTTTTTGTCACTTGACGGACACATTTTCAGCAAAGTAAGTTCAATTTCTTGTTTTATGTGTGCCGTGTATGCGATAACCACCTAGCCATAAGTTTAAGCCACCTATCGGCGGTCTGACTTAGTCCGTCAGTTCAGCGATAAAAGCCTGAAAGAAGGGATGGTGACATCGGGTGTCCACAGTCCGCATTGATTTTTATTAATTCTGAGGTATCCGGGGCATTTTGGTTGGTTTTACTGTGTTTGTTAGGTACTTCATACATTTAAGATCTTTGATTTAATGGTTAAGATACTGTTTCTTCTTATTAAGGAGGCCCCATGTGCATATTTTTAACGTTTAAGACGATTTCATGGAGACTCGTCAACTTTAAGACCCTATCCATGGAGACTTGTTACTATTTTGTAAACCATATGTACTGGTATTATAAACTTGGAAGTAAACTATATTTTGTACCAATTTCAGGGTTACCGTATTACAGAGGGTCTTGGCTTGATGTTGCGAGTACACATTATTGGAACCAAATACAGGGACAACACCACCTGGCTGAAACAATTGTTGTGATTTTTTTTTATTGTACTCCAAAGATATGCATATAATAAAGGATGATTTTATAATTGTGTGCTCTATTTATAATGCACCAGTCAAATCAAACCATGGCTCCCACCCCGGTAGTCCATGTGACAGACCGAAATCCATTACCAAATTGGTGAACAGATCCAACAATGACTTTCGGTTAGCTTGATATCTAAGCTGTCCGAAATCAGTTGATGGACTTGCGGGACATTTTGCCAAATGTCCTTTTGGCGGCCATCTTTAAAGATGGCCGTCGTTATTTTAAGCAATCAGAGGGTTTAGAAAAACTTCGATTATTCCTCAATTACAAGGGCTATCGTCTCGTGATTTGTCTTAAAATGTTCGCAATTGAAATGTGCATATAGCAATATATTAATATAAATAATATAATGTGGTTATTAATTAATAATTATTGATTTTTTAAGAAAATTATGATATTTTTCGATTTTTGTCGTTGATTTTTCTCTTTCAAATCGGATCTGAGTGTGTATTTGACCATTTGTTGATTGTTATATGCAGAGGAGGGTTCTAGGCGTCCATATAAATATTACATTGACAGGTTTTGGTTTAAAAATCCTTCATGAGCCCGGAATATTGGAAACCTTAAAGTTTAATAAAAGTCCTGTCTATAAATGGGATATTTAGGTTAGACCCAACATTGGATTGTACAGTGAATATTTTTTGGTTTTCTGTTAGAGAATATGTTGCTATTGAAGAATCTGAATGATGACCAGCTGTCATCATTGAGCATTTTGTAAAAATCAAAATGGCGTCCAAAATGGCCGCCAAAATCAGAAAAACAATCAGAGATGCCAGAAATTAGTTACAAATTTCTTTTTTGCCGATTGGTTGTAGTTAAAATGTTTTTAACACATGTATTTATATTATATCTATTGTTATTCGTCGATTAAAATATTGTGGGATGGCATCCATGTCGGCTGAAATCAAAATGGCGGTTACGACGGCCGCAATAATTGACATATTGATATATTCTATTAAAACATTTATTGAAATGATTTTTGTTGATATCGGAATTAAAGTAGTTAACTAACATTCAAATAAAAGTTCGATTCGATTCAATTTACCCGTTGCCTTATTCAAAATGGCGTCCAAGATGGCCGCCAAAATCAGGAAATATGTCGGTGGTGCAAGCGATTAGTTACATAAATTACTATTGTTGCTAATTGGCAGTTGTGTAGATGTTAAACATAGTATCTATTCAATCATAGCATTATTTATTGTTTGAAATTATTTAAGATAGCATACTAAGAAATCAACTACCGGCTGTAATGGCCATCATAATTGCTGAATAAGCATATTTTATTAAAATCGTATAGTATGTTCAAATAGTTTTTATTTGTATTAAACATTATATTTATCAGACATGCATTATGGTTTAACTTCAAAACGGCAGCAAAGATGACCACTTAACATTACATAAGTGGTGAATAAATTGCAGATTATTCTTCTTTCTGTATAGTATATATGGTCGTCCTCTTGGGCATTATCGTGCCATTGATATTCAATTACAAGATCGTGTGAGCGGCGAGTTATTTTTGTTAAAAACAAATATTCATGATTATCCACTATAAATAAGACCCCTTGAGAAGGCATAATCGCTGTCGACAATGCTCATGAATCTGGTTCTACAGTTTCCAACCAAAATCACCAATGATCTGCCTGATGTTGCTTGTTGTGCTAAAGTACCGTTTGACGAATTGCGTCCAATATGCTGAACTGCCTCCAGCTGACAAATATTTGTTCTGGTTGACCCTTTGCCGAATTTGCGTATTCAAGGATTGATTTGACAGGTGTCTGGTAACATCGTACCCTAATCTGTTTCGATAGTGGGTCAAGTTAGTCCAGAAGAAGGCGATGCTGTTGTTAGCTTTCCTCACAATGGTAGCAACATTGTTACTCAAGGAGACCTCATCTATGTATACCCCGATGTACTTATCTCTGCCACAACCTGTAACGTGTCATGCTGTTGTGGATGAAAAACGGAGTCTCAACACGAGTGCTCTTCCTAGTGATGCGGATGACCATATACTTGTAAAAAAGGATTAAATGACATGAACCATGGACCCTCCCATTCATTGTTGTAGTCTGTCAATGTCATCTTGTTAGCCTTAAGCATTTTCTTTAGTAATAACCATGTTCAAGAGGTTGTTGTCAGCAAGCAGATGGTGAGTAGATGAATTAGAAGGTGGTAGATATACAACAGAAAAAGTTGTCCAATGGCTGATGACTGGTGCTGTGTTGGTGGACTGTTCTCCGACCAGTACATGTTGGGTTCTGATTGCAAGAATTATGCTAGTTCTAATCCTGCCCAGCAGGTTCCACTGATACTGTAATAATTCAGTTTGCTGGCTTGCCTCTCCTCTGCTTAGACCGAAGGCTTTGTTGAAGTCCCGAATCACGGGCTACTCTGATCTCAACCATCTAGGTAACAGTTGTAGTTGGTTATGGAATGCAGCTGACTCTCAGTGGATATCTTTCTGAACCTTGTTGTTAGTCAGCTAGTATCTAAAACGTGTCAAGAAGGGCCATGATCTGGCTTTGAAGTAACGGTGTGAGCTCGACCAGTTCACTTCACGCAGACTTGATTGAGATGGACCAGTAGTTGCTAGGTCGCTATAAATTGGTCTCTAGTTTTGATGATGGGTGTGAAACTCTAGTCTGAAGGGAGTATAGTATTCCAAAAACTTGTGTGGATGTTGTTTGGAATCTTTGCTTCATGCGTACCGTGACCAGTTATATTCTTTCTCACATCCAGTTTGTCCTCACCTCACCTCACCTTAGTCGTTTGTCTTACACTATCATCCCAGTGTCTGCGATGAACTTTCTGGTCTTCCGCAGATCATCAGCGTCTCCATAGAGCTTCTCTTGGAGAGTTGTGTCTGTGGGCCACGTTGCAGTTCGATCCTGGTTGTGTCCTCTGCATCTTTGGAGGACATGATCGACAGTTTGTTCTTCTTCCCCGCATGGACAGATCGGAGACGGCACCAATTTGTACTTCCGGTACATGTGATGGTTCAGCCTGTTGTGTCCTGAGCGTATTCGTACCATAATCGCTTGTTCTGACCTGTTAAGACCAGCATCTTTATATCTCTTTATCTCTTTATATCTCACATGTACTGGCGGTTGTGCTGACTGTGCTCCCAGTTTTGCCAATTTATCTGCGGTTTCATTTCCAGACATTCCACAGTGGGCAGGAATCCACTGTAGGGCTAGTTTGCAGTGAGTACTAAGGTTATGTAGTATTTTGGCTAGTCCTGGTGTTTTGTTGTCATCAGTATAGACATGGGTCTATATCTCAGGAGGGTATTCTTGGCGTATCAAGTTTTCATGGCTAGTGTCAGGCTCCTTCGAACACATTCATCATCTTGCTTGCCTGGCTCGAGTTGAGGGACTTGGAGTCTCACAGTTACTGCAGACAGATCATTTGCTAATGGGTTGACTATATCATCCCTGACAAGAGGTGTACTTGCTATGGTCAAATCAGGTGCAAATTCTTTGTCTAACTTCTTGGTTTCATGTACAAAGCTGCTTCGCTTGATCCGATTTTTTGGTAAATCCAGCCAATCTTGTTGCCATTTAGTGATTCGGTATTGATCTGAACTTCTCCGCTTGAAGCATGACTTTGGCTTGCCTTCGTTTGTATAATGGCTGGATACCAGTGAACTTTTCCATGAATTCAATCGGTGTAGACTTCGAAGCACCAGTCATTATGCGCAACGCTTAGTTCAGGACCTTGTCGAGTGCTTGGCTGTTGGTATCCAGTTTGTCTATACTGAAGTTGTGCGGAATGCCCATTTCTTCATCATAAACGTTTGACTTTTCTGATTACTACTAACAATGGTTGGAAATACCTGGGATCGTTCATGGGTTTGTAATTTGGTACGTTGGCATAGTCTCTGAAATAACATTCACAATGTGTCAATATCAGTGGTATGAGAAAAGTGCTAGGCAAGGTCAATGCTGACGCCCTGGACCATGCTTATGATGTTAATATCAGCCTTCTTCCACAAAAGTGTCGTTCTTGCCGGGATATTCCATCGTGCCGCTGAGGTCCTCGCCACTATGAATTCAGTGCTATGGTCGCTAACCCAAGATAGTGCTGTACTGGTTATACAGAGGATACGTTTGTTGTTTACCCCTATCGTGAAGATGAAAAATTGTTCTGGGCTTGTTTCTGTGACCGTGTCTATAAATATTAAGCAAGTATGGCGATGGTAGGTGTTGTCTGTAATCATGCCAGTTTCCAAGTCGATATCCGGTAAGTTGATGCAGCATGTAAGCCATTTTGTCGATGTTGCGTAGGCAGGGTGGAGGTGGTTGACTTCATAAAAAGCTTGGTTGCTGCTGGGTGATCTGTAGATTAGTGTAATGGCGAGCGGATCGCTTCCGTGGCATATGAATGGTGCTACTGTGAACTCGGTGTATGCGTCGAGTTTGATGTGTGTGCAGATGATCTATTCTTTGACGGCAATGTGTAAATAAAACCTGTATAACTATGTATGAAAAATATCTTATGCATATACCGTACCACGTTACCAACCGAACACACATTAGACAAACAGTACCGGTGGTTCACAATATTGATGGTACTTGACTTAAGGATAAGGACAGCCAACCAGATAACACCATAGTCAACACTTGGTCAGCTACAAGCGATGTGACTATGTGGCTATCCTTATTCTCCAAAACTATTAGATAAGATCAGTATTGAATACCACTCCTATTTGAACATACAAGGTTGGCAACCATCTTAGAAGTCATATCAAATATACTGCACATAAAGTGTTCTAATTGTACAGTAGATCTATATTTTTAACCTATAGCAGTATTCACATCAACACATTCCATTACGATACATGTTTAATGCACTTTTTGAGTTTGACATACCTGTATGCGGTGGCCATTTTGTCACAATTATGATTTCAGCCTTCATTGATACCATTTTAAACGGGGTAGGTCGATCACCAAATAGATATAATGTTATATTTTATACAGGGTATTTAAGTTGTAATTATGTTTGCAAAACTTACACTGCTATCGATCACAAAAGTATCAATTTGTAACTTCTTTGGACCACTAACACAATATGTAATTGATTTTGGAAGCCATTTTGGAAGCCATTTTGAATCAGCTAATGGTTCAATGCTTAAAACGCAAAGATTTCTTGGAGCATTTATTGCATATTACAGTTCAATCATTTATTATACACCACTTCAACTTAAATTGTGATAAAAACAAATTATTTTCCTAACAGCTTGTCATTTTAGCCACCATGTTGATTCCAGCCATCACGGATGCCTTTTTACATTCACTAACTCAATCAATAATATTGAATATAAATACATGTAAATAAGTATGTTTAAAACATTTAAACTACAACCAATCTGCAAAAAGGCGATTTGATCCTAATTTCTGGCACCTCTGATTGTTTTTCTGAATTTTGGCGACCATCTTGGACGCCATCTTGATTTTCACAAAATGCTCAATGATGCCAGCTGGGCATTATTCATATTCTTCAATTACAATAAATTCCCTTACAGAAAACCAAAAAATATTTACTATTCAATCCAATGTTGTGTCAAACCTAAATATCCCATTTATAGACAGGACTATTATTAAACTTTAAGTTATCAAATATTTCGGGCTCATGAAGGATTTGTCAATGTAATGCTTATTATGGACGCCTAGAACCCTCCTCTGTATATAACAATCAACAAATGGTCAAATACACACTCAGATCCGATTTGAAAGAGAAAAATTAACAACAAAAATCGAAAAATATCATAATTTCCTTAAAAAAATCAATAATTATTAATTAATTACCACATTATATTATTTATATTAATATATTGCTATATGCACACTTCAATTGCGAACATTTTAAGACATATCACGAGACGATAGCCCTTTTGAGTGAGGAATAATCGAAGTTTTTCTAAACCCTATGATTGCTTAAAATAACGACGGCCATCTTTAAAGATGGCCGCCAAAAGGTCATTTGGCAAAATGTCCCGCAAGTCCATCAACTGATTTCGGACAGCTTATATATCAAGCTAACCGAAAATCATTGTTGGATCTGTTCACCTCTTTGGTAATGGATCTTCAATTTTCAAGACCTGGGACATGGACTACGGGGTATAGTACCGAGTTTTTACATTTTGATATCCCCGTACTGCCGAATGAGAGGAGGACTTTTGTCCGCACCTAAATACGTAGATGGGAAATTCAGCCGGGAATATGTTTCACTGGCAAGGGCGGCATTGTTACCTTTTGTAAGACCCTCGGGCAGGGATTTTACCAAGGTTAAATAAGTCAACCCGCCCTGCCCCGGGCTAAGGGTTTCAGTTGACTGGTACATTGTGTATCTGGAATGATATTCAGTTGAACTGACAAAAGGCCTAGTAGTAGCCGTCTAGTCTGCTAGATGGACATTATCTTTTTCCGAAATTTGTGCTACAGGCCACATCAATTTGGTAGATTGTGGTTTCAAATTTATTTGAAACACACACCATCCTCTTCATCACATTTATAGTATAGAAAAGTTTATTTTTTTAATCAGTTTTCTCTTGTTGGGTGGGAAACACGGAAAAGCGTTCCAGGAATAACCAAGTGAACCGGCCGAAGTTCATAACATTGAACATGTATTAAAATACGTTCAAACAAAGTGCTATGATGAGACTTTACTTTATATGTATTTTCTTTTATTTTCTGGCTTTTCACTGACCAGTGTTCTTCGGGTCGAAACAAATGGCAAGGTGATGCTGTAGTTAATCATTTTCTTTTTGATGACGAATACTAGTATATAAATGGCGACAGCTTATCTAGTGTTTGATTTGCAAAACAAAGCTTCTTAGTTACAATTGTATTAGGTGATGAGATTCCATTCCTATTTCTCTTTCGTTTTCTTCTCCTTGAATTAAATATCGTCTTTTGGTACGTATTCTTCAAACAAGATGTCTGAAAAATAAATATAAACTATATTTTTAATCAATGAAGGTAACAAACTAAGCTGCGAAACAATTTAGAACAGAATATTTACATTGATTTAATTCTCCACAGTTCGGGTCTTTCAGTTGACAAGTCTCCATGAAATCGTCTTAAATGTTAAAAATATGCACATGGAGCCTCCTAAATAAGCAGAAACAGTATTGTAACCATTAAATCATGCATGTAAAACCTAGGAAACAGTAAAACCAACCAAATTGCCCCGGATACCTCAGAATTAATAAAAATCAATGCGGACTACGGACACCCGATGTCACCATCCCTTCTTCCAGGCTTTTATCGCTGAACTGACGGACTAAATCAGACCGCCGATAGGTGGCTTAAACTTATGGCTATGTGGTTATCGCATACACACAACATATAAAACAAGAAAATGAACTTACTTTGCTGAAAATGTGTCCATCAAGTGACAAAAAACATCCAAATATCGGCCATTGACACCAATCTCCATGGAAAGTCTTACTTAAACCACCATTCTCCATGCTTTAGGTTATACCCCTTGATAACAAGCATTATCGGCCTCCTTAAAAGTTTTATTGTTAATCATTATTTTATTTGTATTGTTGTTACTTCCTGTTACATGTATGTCCTTGTTCCGTTTTGTTCGGAAGCTGTTTGTAGTAGAACATACGAAACACTGTTCAAAACGGTTCCATTTTGGTCGTAAGTTGTTTGGAGTGGAACACCGGAACAGAGTTCTGAACAACCGTTGCGAACACATCCTAGTTTTTAGATACTTTAGATAGTCTCTAAACATAAACGTTAATATTTTGTCAACAATGATCACAGGTGCGGCGAATATATAGTATTGTATGCAAAAGAACCACAATCAAATAACGTCCAGCAAGGAAAGAAGAATACATAAAATCATATGCAGTGTAATATACTATATCTATGGCACCGTTTAAAAATGCCGAACCTACCATTTTTGCTATTTCGGGGTTTTCGTCCTATTATAAATATAATTCAGTTTGCCGCCTTTCCTGCTAATACCGGACTTACTAGCCAATAGGAAATTGCCAAAATAGTCACATGAAAAAATACCGAACATTCTATTGTTTAACTGTAAAAAATCGAAATACCCGAACCTACGAGCTTTTGCAGCTCCGGCATTTTCATTTCGCTCTTGAGCAGTGGGATTTTTTACTAAAACTTTCGTGATCATATGATATACACATGAACCCTTAAATTAACCCACGACAGGCTGTTTACACAAACAAATATACCCTTTTGGTGAAATACAGACCAAACTTATGTTCAACACGGTGTTATACGTTAAGCTGAGTTCTGTTTTGTGCGGTATTTAAACCTTCGTGATTTAAACTTTCGTTACCCAAATTCGAAATTTAAGCTAAAAAGGCAGGATATTATAGTTATACCACTATTCTGTTGGGCTAATTGAAGTTTTAGCATACTAGAAGGCGAAATCATTGAGAGATGTCATAAAACATGGCCGATATTTCCTACTGAAATTGTGAGTATTTATACCTTTCTTTCCAAAGAAACTATTTTGCCATTAAAATTGTCTGAAATGGTATCAAACTATGACAACGTTCGCACAATACTACGCTTTTCTAAAGTTAACATATACATGAGAGCACTGTGTCTCCTTTTTGTATAACTATTGTGTTTAAATTAATGAAACTTTCGTTATCAAGTGATAACGAAGGTTTTATCTCGATTTCTGTTGAAAAGGTTGTATTGCACCGTGTATGTACACGCTTTACTCCATTGCATTAAAGCAGCTGTTACATAGGTATGGAATTGGTACAATAACATAGTTCGCAGGGTGATCCGTTATGCTTTTTAATGAGCATGTCGATATACGGTAAAATTTGCGATAGTTTTGTGTTCTGTAAGTGATTGTTAGACCATTAAATCTAATACCCGTATGCAATATCAACATTGTTATTGCTATATCATAGAACTACACCATTGTTAAATTTTATAGCGCATTGATATAAGAAAAGTGTTACAATTCGGTTTAAACTTACGACAACGAAGGTTTCATAATGATAACGAAGGTTTATTTTTCATATGGGTTATAATTATTATAATAAAAAGTAAAGCTGACTTCCAAATAGTATGGTGTAAACGTCTGAAAGAGTAACACAATGAAAACTGTCCTTGTCAGTAATGAGAAAGATTGCGTCGTTACTATACCTTTCCTCTGATCTGTCAGAAAAAGAGAAAATAAATAGAGACAAGCAACAAAGAATAATGTAAAAATGACAGTTATGAAGGCACCATCAAGTACGAGAAGAATGGAACACCGGTTTGTTGGGTTACATGACATATACAGTTGCTTATCATGTACATGTCGTGAATGAATATATCTGGTTTAGTGACAAAATAGCTGATACGTACGATGAAGAGTGTGAAGTGACATTGATTGAAACTAAGAAGCAGTTTTTCCATTGACATCGAAATGAATAGTTTGTCTGGCGGAAGTCTTGTGAAATATCAATAAGGATAGATGCACCACTGGCTTCAGGGAAGTCAGAACCATTGTTTACAAATAGTGAAAGAGAAAGATAGTGTATTTTGAGCATGTATGCAGTGTATACTGAACTGTAGTGATATCACAAAACCTTCGTTATCGGTCACACTGTTTGCATTCACGTTTTCTCTTTGCTATTTTGGTATTATGTTTTAGTTAAGTGGATATATGTCACTTGTTCATTCCAGCATGCATGTAAACGTACAAAAAACTCAGATACTCGCCGATCTTGTCAAAAAGATGTTAACCTATTATATTCTGATTCTTAGAAAACCTTCGTTGCCACTATGCTGAACCATTCATTCTGGACAATCTCAACATGTAGCACATCAAAAAATGACATAATAATTTCTGTTATAGTAAACTAAAATAAAAAAATACCATAGAAACGATTTATAATGTGTTTGCCTGTTTGGCTTGTAGTGTTTGTTTTAAGTAAATGCTGGCATTTCAGGTATGACTTTGAAACATATTTTCGTCATTTTTTTAATATGACAGCACTAAATATTCATTATAAATGCTATGTTATACATTGATGTACTTTTATACACTCAACCGCTTTAAAAACGCACCACTATTGAAAATAATCAAATTTTGTCAAAATACATTTTTATGCTAAAATTGATAGTATACAGGGTTTGTTCAGTTCATAAGCTTGATCTAATTAAAGAAAACGATTTATTTTTCATTCGGAATACCCCGCCCAGAGAACTTTTTTGATTTTGCATGTTTTGTGCGTGCAGCTCGATCGCGTCGACCTGTGTGATCAATATTAACTTTAAACTGTACGCTGTTGATCTACACATTGAAAAAAAACCATAAGCAATATTGGCTAATTGTATTTTTATGCTGCGAATATCTCGAATATTTGTTATCGATGATTGTGCCTTCGCTTCCAACTGAAAAGTGCCTCGGTGCCTTAGCATGACGGTTCAGCTGCCACCATAAAATGATTGTGGGCTAAGAACATCGATTCCTGGCGAATGGCCATGTCAAAGACAGACCTGAATGAAACCAGCTAAAGGTATTGAGCCCGAGCGAGGAGGAAACAGGACGCAGGTTGTGTAACTGTAATTGGTTCCACATGGCTGCACACAGTGTCAAAATAATGCCGGGTGTCAATCAACAAGCCAAAAGTACATTATTGCATTTTCATAATTATTTCTTTCATAATTGTCAATAAAAAGGAAAATAATTTTAGTACATTTTTTAATGAGTTTTCTCCCGTTTAGAGCCTAAATTCCCAACTTTTTGTCTTCAAGCTCCTTCATAGTGTTGATTTGGGGTGCCATAGAAGCACCATGGAATATGTCCTGACAGTCTGATGCTCGTAACCAAGACTTCAAGTTTAAATAGGGCTTGAATCCATCTTAAGTTCACATAATGCGCGTATCTGAACCGCACTCGGTCGTACGGTATAAGCCAGACAGCCATAGTCACATACCATTTATAATTCAAGTTAAGTTTTGCTTGAATGGTGGGAAACATCACGTCGAGCATAATTCTATCCTATTACGTAATTAATGTTATGCTTTAGAAAGAAATACCACGTGCATGCATCAATGTATCGGGCTCTTATACTTGCTTTTAAAATTGTGACTTTCACTTTCATGGGTCTCAGTGTTATCTATATCATAATTCATTTCAAATTCGTAATAATGGCTTGGAAATCACACACATAGTTGAATAGACTGAAGATTATTAATCCGAAAATAATCAACAATAAATGGACGTTTTCATCACTTATAACCGATATTTCATATGTGGTGCGTTTTTAAAGCGGTTGAGTGTATTCTAGTTCTAAACATTAAATAGTTCTGTAGATTAAAATAGTATTCTTCTTTTGCATGTATACATATATGATAATACAGAACCTTTGTTATCATTTGGTTGAGTGTTTCTGTTAGGCATACCTTATCTAAATCACACGTATATGGATTGAAAAATGGTTCATTTGATATCAATGTTTTCAATATCTAAGTTAAATTTCGATTGACACACTATTACACCTCTAAGCATCTTCTAGTTAAATTGAAGTTAAGGCATCCACATGCTGTGCGTATTTTGTTTACAATCAATATATCAATGACAATATATGGATGGACTTCATGTTTGTTTGTTGATCTTTGCATTCAGACCTTAACAAATTTGGTATCGCTAAACATCATTTTTCCGATTATACTAAGTTAAATATCATTTGTTTCGAATTACTTAAAAAAAGTATGTAAATTTCACCATGAGGCTGTGGTAACGTAGGTTTTGTAAGTACTCGAGTTGGTTTCTACCTACCTGTGTTTGCACGATTATTACATAAAAAGTAAGAAAGTGTTGTATTCAAGATTTTCAGGCATGGTTACTGGATGATTTATCAAACTTTTGAGGCAAACTGAAACTAAATCTGGAAAGGTCACATTTTCTTTTTTTTCTTTTCGAAATGGACCTACTTATTAAAAATCCGTGAATGTACGTACATTTGATGGTAATTATCTTGAAGAATAGTATTACACTAAGAACTATATCGTCGCTTCCACTATAATATCCCGGACCTACATTTTTACGATTTTTTTTTTATTTCATTTTCCGTATCTATATAATTTTCCGCGTCGTTCCATATAATAACCAGGCCCGTAAGCCAATCAGAAACGGTCTTTTTGGCGCTTTTATAAAATACCGGATCTTCATTGGTCAGTATTTCAAACTTATAAAATACCGGAGCTGCAAAAAATATGCATGTCCGGCATTTTGTAACACTTTAAAGCGACATAACTATATAAGACGGTAAATATATAAGTCCGGAACTACAATTTTCATGTAGCTTCGGGTTAATTACAACATGCCATGTCTAAAATTTCGCATTATAAAACATCGAACCTAACATATTTGCTAATTTCTCATTAAATATCAAGGGTGTATACAATTTGACAATAAAGCTTGTTTAAAGAGTGTTTCAATATGTATATATGTTAATGACTGTTATTGAATATATATATATATTTCGCGAAAATCAGTTTTTTGCTTCTCCTGAAAAGTTGGTGTTTTGTAGGTCCGGGATATTATAGTGGAAGCGACGATATACATTAATGTGAGCCCAATGACTGCATCAGCGAGGGTCCCAAACTACAAAATGAGCTTGTCGACGTTCTTCTTCGCTTTAGAAAACATCCAGTTGCAATAGTATGTGACATCAGTGAAATGTACCTACAAATTGGATTGAAACCAGAAGATCGACCGTATCATAGTTTCCTTTGGAACTCGGGAACTAATTTGCCTGATGTATATGAGTTCAATCGTGTCGTATTCGGTGTAAATGCTTCGCCGTTTCTAGCAATGTTAGTTTCGAGAAAGAATGCAGAAAGATATCAGGCTGACTATCCACTAGCCGCAGAGACAGTTCTTAAGTCAACATACATGGACGACAGCATGGATTCAGTATTGACTGATGATATAGGCGTACAGATGTACCATGAATTGTAAGCTCTATGGAAGAAGGCGGGTATATTTGCAAAAAAGTGGTTATCCAATTCGACAAAAGTTCTTCAATCGGTACCAGAAGAAGATCGCGCAACTGAAATAGACTTAGAATCTGGATCGTTGCCAACAAAGAAAACACTAGGCATTTTATGGCAAGCAGACGCTGATATGTTTACTTTCAAATCAAACACTGAGGTATATAGTGAAAAGTGCACAAAGCGATTTGTGTTACGTGTTATAGCTAGACTATTCGACCCATTAGGACTGTTGTCGCCATTTATAGTACAAGGCAAAATACTCATTCAGAAATTATGGTGTGATGGTTACGATTGGGATGATACAATAAATGAACACTTGAGAAATGAAATTGGACAGTGGTTTCATGGTTTGTCTGAGCTGAATGATATTAAAGTTGGAAGATCGTTGAATTTCAGTGAAGACGTACAATCGTCAGTAGTACACGTGTTTGTTGATGCTTCAGAGCTCGCATATGCTGTGACAATATTCGTTAGACATGAAATGAAAGATACAAGCATCGATGTTCGTTTTGTGTGTTCGAAAACGAAGGTTGCACCATTGAAAGCAACAAGTATCCCGCGTTTGGAACTAATGGCCGCAGTACTGGGAGTACGATTAGCGTACAATGTTATTCGTACACTTCAAATACAAATGCGTGACGTTGTCTACTGGTCGGACAGCATGAATGTACTATGGTGGATTCACAGAGAAAGCCGTTTATTCAAACCTTTTGTAGCAAATCGAGTAAGTGAAATCCACGACAAGAGCATACCTAATCAGTGGAGACACGTGCCGTCAAAACAGAATCCAGCCGATATAGCGTCTCGAGGAATGTCGGCTAGAGATTTAGTAAACTGCGACTTGTGGTGGACAGGACCACTATTTCTTAGGAGTACACCAGACAACTGGCCTAAGAATGATATCGAACAGCAAAAAGAAAGTGAATCGGAAATACGAAGACAAAAGCTAGTAAAGAACAATATGAATACATTTCTTATTGTGACAGATGTAAATCAGGACGTAATAGATCCTGTAAAATATTCCAGCTGGCACAAAATGGTTCGTGTGTTAGCATGGATACTGCGTTTCGTATCGAACATTTCGAGCACTAGTAACAAGCGTCAACAAGGTGAACTAAAAGCAGACGAGATGAATGACGCAGAAATAGTGTTATTGAGAAAAGCACAACATGAGGGATTTACTTATGAGTTTAAGTGCATTACAAAGAAAGTCCAACTACCAAGACAGAGCAAACTGATTCAACTTAATCCTAAGCTAGATGATGACGGATTATTACGTTGTGACACTAGACTGAAATTTGCAAAATATCTGTCGTATGATGCAAGATTCCCAATTATCTTGCCACGAAAGCATCGAATTACAAAGTTGATAGTGAAACATCATCATGAACGAAATAATCATGGTGGTACGAATCAAGTTATGTCATCATTGTCAACAAGATATTGGATTGAGGCAGCTCGCGAAGAAATTCGGGACTGGGAAAGAGAATGTAGTTACTGCAAACGCAATAAGATAAAATCGGCAACACAAATAATGGCACCGTTACCAGACATTCGTTTAGACATGCCAATGAGAGCTTTCGCGCATACAGCTGTGGACTATGCAGGTCCATATATTACGAAACAGGGTCGTGGTAAACGTCGTGAAAAGAGATACTTGTGTTTATTTACGTGTTTAGCAAGTCGAGCAGTACATTTGGAAATGGCGTATGCACTTGACACAAGTTCATTCTTAAATGCGTTCTATCGTTTCACATGTCGACGAGGTGTACCTGTAAAAATGAACTCGGACAATGGGACAAATTTCGTAGGCGCAGATCGAGAATTGAAAGAACTTGTGAATGAACTAGACAATGATCAAATACAGAGACAATCGTCGGACAAGAAAATTCAGTGGGAGTTCAATCCTCCTAGTGCTCCACATTTCGGTGGGGTACACGAAGCAATGATTAAATCTGCAAAACGTGCAATATATAAAATACTCGGCAATGCAGACGTCACGGATGAAGAACTTTCGACTGCATTTGTTGGCGCTGAAGGACTTTTGAATAGTAGACCATTGACGTACCAATCATCAAACCCAAATGATGACGTAGTGTTAACACCAAATCACTTTCTCCATGGACAGCTTGGTGGACAATTCGCTCCAAATGCAATAGATTCCACTCCATTTGATCCAAGAAAACGATGGAGATACGTACAAGAACTAGTAAAACATGTTTGGCGTCGTTGGATGCAAGAGTTTTTGCCAACACTCAGTGCAAGAAAGAAATGGTTCAAAACGCAACGGGACTTCAAACCAGGTGATGTCGTCATCGTTATCAACCCGGGCTCACCAAGAGGACAATGGCCTCTTGGCAGAGTAACGGAAATATTCCCTGGTAAAGATGGTCATGTGAGAGTGGTAAACGTGAGAGTCGGGTCCAACGTGATGAAACGACCAATCTCAAGATTGTGCTTACTTGAGCACTGTGCTGTACCACAAGTGTAAATTCAAGTAACAAATAAGTTTGTTTAAAGAAGCATAGAGTTAAGGGGCATAATAATCCCCAATCTGTAAATAGTAGTGTTCTTAGTCAAAAAAAAGAAGAGAAAACAACAATCATAGATATGAAGTGAGGTGTTTATTATATATTATTATGTATTCGTAATATTGACATTTTGTTTTCTTTATTCGTATAAACAATGTTATATCAATCGGACATCGACTTTCGAGACAAACACTGAATAGTACGAAATAAATTGACTGTATTCGAAATCATAGAACTGTTATCGACAATTATAGTGATCAAGAGACAATGCGGAAGATGCTGAAAATGAATTGATAAATGAACAGCGTCATAGACTTATCATTAAAAATTGTTCATTGTAAAAACTATATTTTTCCAAAGAGGGGGGAAATGTACTGGAGATAATCGCTTCTTCTGTATTTGTTTATGTTTATTTATACATGTATGTAACTCAACACTTCCATCCTTGATAGAGTGAGTTTACAGTTAATCAGTCAGTATAGTATAGACAGACAAACGAACCACATCGAAAATATATACATTAATAGTTAATCGTTAATAGAAATAAAAAGTTGGAATAAATAGTTTATATAGACATATATGCAACTTGTATAGTTATAGTGAAAATAAATATATACAATTATATCGGAATTATAGTGACTTATATTATGGGCCCAGCAAACTAACAGTATTATATAAACCTCTGCGGAACATTGACTTCTATGTTCCTGATTGTGTTAATTATTATAGCATTCAGCATATCTTTTGATCAAAAACAGAAAGTTGTGAATATGTCTAACCTATCACCAGACAAGTCACAACTGTTTGGTAGACATAAATTGCAATATTATCAACACACCATCACCTTCATTAATGATTCAACACATGTATCTGTCTTGGGGATTTTGTCCATCAAAGAATGGGGGCTTTGTCCGCCCTGATAATTGTAGGATCAGTAAAATAAATGGTGTAACAGGAATAGTAACTCATGCAATAATTGTGTTACTGACATAGCATTGTTGTCTCCCTTGATTAATTTTATAATATCCTTGCGTGCTACACTACTACAACCCAGAAAATATCTGATAATTGGTAGCGAGATGGTAAAAATGAATGCAACGAAACGTCATGTAGTTTAATTAATTAACAATCAAGATGGACAGCTATGATAATTTGATAATTGATACCGGATATACCGTAATTTTCCCGACTGATGGTTATCCTTATCGATCTAACGGTCGAGTTCAATGTATCTTTACGACATCCGGAAAATAGGGCTTAGACTATTGTTTTATTTTTTATGATCGTCGCACGTAGTTAGACCTATAATAAAAATTCAGGGTCAACTCGGCCCACTAACGAACTCGGCCCGGTATTCTTCGGCCCACTTACCAACTCGGCCGGCCCAACTCGGTCCGAATACAAACTCGGCCAGGTCCAACTCGGCCTGAATTTAATATTATTGATTCTTTGTAGTAATTGTACAGTTGTACCTGATTATATTGAACTGAATGGCTATTTTATGATTAATCCTGATTATTTATACCCATGAATACACAAGAAGTACTCATATGAGTCTTTCTGTGTTTGTTTTTGTTAACTCCCTTTAATGGTAATTTACGACCGTTGCGATGTTGTTGTCATCTTCAGATTTAGGGAGTTTGTATGTGCTGGAGCATACTCGCTACTGGTATACCGATAATAATTTGTAAATGAAATAGTAAAACCATATGTGTCTGTGTTATTTCTCAAAATTGAGTGGAGTGTTTAAGTATACTAAATTTACAATCTTCTTGTTGTAATTGTATACACGGATGTATATATAATTGAAACAATGACATGATAATAGTTATATAAATCAGCTATACACATGCCATTTTTTTCAAAATATATATATATCGACTCCACGAGAAAGCAACATAATATTACATGGCTCCATGTATACACTATTATATAGATAATAAAACCAATATTGAATTGAAAAATATAACTTTTATTATAAGTCGCACATTTTATATACAAAACAGAAACTCTGAAGGGCCGCTTGTGAAAAACTTCGTTTCTTTAATCGGGCCGAGTACGACCATTTTAAATTTTCTACTGGGCCGAGTTGGGCCGGCCGAGTTAGTACCGGCCGAGTTTGTAATAGGGCCGAGTTGACCCTTTACCCTATTGATTAAAAGGGTGTTTGTGTTTAAAATAGTACCATATTGAATTTCATTTGTCCTGTCTGGATAATGTATATTGTTGACTGCAACCGAACCTGATTTGTGGATTGAGGAGTTCGTTGTTTCCTGGTAGGTCTATTTCTCATCATGCTATCTGCTACGCTATCCATGGTGCATTAATATTTTGACTTTTTTTAATTCCATGGTCCATTAATATTTTCACTTTTCTAAATCCGTGGTTCCATATTTTCACCACAGATATATATTTATACTATTAATGTCTATGTTTTCACGTTTCTTACTACATGGTACATTATTTCAAAGAAGTCCTAACAGATGCTTGGACTTCTTTGATTTTCTAGTCCCATGGTCCATTATTTTTACGTAGCTATCATCATGGGCGTAGGAGCGTCTTCAACGTTGGGGGCCAAACATTTGGCAAGATAGGGTAAAAAATTTTTTTTTTGCTCGCTTCGCTCGCAAAGTTACTGCATTATGTCAAAATATGCCAATACCCATTGTTTGTACAAAAATACACTCGTGCATCAATTGTACTCGTAATCGTCCACAATCCTCCTATTTATATATATAGATATAAAATAACTGTTAGTTTACGGTTATGTGGTAATTTGGTTTAGTAATTACGTGGTAACTGGAAGTAAATCAGTTGAAGCATAAGGGGTCCGGGGGCATTCCCCCGGGATTTTTTTTTCTAAACAATAGATCAATCTGATGCATTCTAGGCGTTCCGAGATACCTTATTTGGTTTTAAAAAAGGACCTAAATACAGGGAATTTCAGTACTTACATTAAAGTGCTTGCAAAAAATTTCAATTGTTTGATTTTAAGATTGAAGCTTTTAAAATGTGAAAACGTCTGTTTCAACGGCTTTATATATAATTGACAACCTCTCAAATTCAATAAAAACCAAACGTTCGATTAATTATGCCTTTTTCATAAAACTTTATTATGCGCATGTGTGCAAAATACCGTATAAGTACGGTCACAGTGAAATGTAATTGTGTGTTTTAAAAGTGAAGAATTATGAGAATTAAGAATGGTTCAGTGAAACTATACAGTTATATTTAAACCACATGTCCACGAAATTACTAGTATATCACAAAAATAAGCTACAGTTTTGACTTCCCCAAATGTTCAGCTATATATTCGATATAAAAGTCTTTGATAGTGAAAACTGTAGCCTAGTTTGTGATATAGTTTCTTAGACATGTGTTATAAATACTGTTTGGTGAATAAAATTCAGCAGCTACAGTAAATTCAGTTTCAGTTTAGGCTATGAGCTCGTTATATGTTGGTCGGAACTGAATACTAGTAGATCTAGGACTCATTGGGAGATTCGTAACTTAATTAAATATATTCACACGTGTCGACATCGAGTTGACCAAAGACCTACTACTGTCTTTGGGTTTACTAACTTAGTGATCGTGTAGTATTGCATTACACTGTCTCATATATTTGAAACCTGCATCGAAACGCGCTACTCAGAGAAACATTTTATAAAAGGTATAGCTAGGGTGCCTAGCTGTTGTCACAAGACAGAACAGACTGGCTACCCGACTAATTAGGCCTATATTCTATCCATCAAATAGCATTTTTCTTTCTTTTTTTAATTTTAGCTAGATTTTATTCTGGGCTTGATTATTTGTGTTTGGGGATGCAAAGGGAAAATAATTTTAATGAGAAAAGAGTAGTACTGTAGACTGAGGAGTTGTCTTTATTTATAAACAGTATGTTAGTCCGACTAGCCAAGGAAGTATAGCCTAGTTTTAGAATCTATAAATACATATAGAATCATAGACATTAATAATTATATATATCTGTGATAGAATCTAGATACATGTATATACAACTAGACTCTAGATTTATAACGTGTTAGGCCTACTGTGTAAAGGTCCTCGGGCATGATATAAAATTTATGGTCGATGTGTGGCATGTAGGCCCTATCATATGCAAAGATTTCTTATGGATTTTTTAGTAGATGTAATAGAAAACTAGGCCTATATAGTATATATACTCGATAATCATAATATTATAGAACCTACAATGGACCATGATTTTGGAGGGGCACATTGCCACACTGCACAAACAAGGTCTGGCTACACCCCTGAATAAAAATCTGGTTATGGTTGAGTGGGTCACTCATATTTTAAAATTGGCGCTCAGTGACGTAGGGGCACCTGGTAAACTCTTATGAATTATGCTATTTTTATTATTAATATCAATAAATGCTTATAACAGCCACTAATAATCCATATTTTTGCTCTTTAATCTGAACCAGGTACAAACGAAATGTTCCTTCTAATTTATTAGGGTCAAACAAAGGTCAAGATTTCAGCCAATCAAAGAGCCCGTTTCATCAGAGTTGCGAATTAGACGCAGTGATCTTCCTTTGTGCGCCATTTTACAAGCCAGTTGAGCAACGCACGTTTTATCTTCATTATTTGCGCAATACTAAAATCAAGATGTCTGAAGATATGCAACAACAGAAAAAGGTATGACAAAACTCTTTTTTATATAGATCTACCGTAATATTATTTTTGTGTAACGTTGTTTTCCTCAATAAATGAACAAAAACATGTTCTTGTTTTGCTTTTGCATCAATTTTGCCGGTTCTTAGGAAACATTTTTTTCGTGGAAAATCGGCATAAGTATTTATATTCAAATAGACTTGTTGGTCTAAATTATTTATGTAGACAGTTAGTAATGCTCATGTCCTTATGAATTGAATACGCTCCCTGTGCTGTTTTTTTCTGGAATTGTCAACTTTCGAATTTAAAGTGGGTGGGGTAATGACACTAATGAAATGTTACTTTTATTGTATGTGAAGATAAATGATATCATTTAGCTGTATATTATTGGTTAATCGCTGACATGAAGCTTTACTTATCAAATGAAACCAAGCCCCAACCATGAGAAATGTAAAGGAATTAAACTTCTTCCATCCAATCCACAGGGGATTGACAATTTTTTGTCTTCACAAACGCCTTCAGTATGTATAGTAAAGGGACACATCAACTGTGTGTTAGTTGTCTTTTATTTCAACGCAGTACACACACTTCAACTATCGTGGAGACCTTTTGCAGTTCGATTAAATGATAATTTATCTCTAGAGGGTCTAAAATGAGTCAGAAATAGACAAAAAAAGTCACAAAATCACGCCACAGTTGGTCCGTCCACTCGATTACAACAATAACAGACCAACCCTTGCCGTTATTACATTAATTTCTTTTTCACAGTGTCAACACAAAATTCTTACGTTAAACGTTATCCTAAGATCCTAAGGACATAGTTGTCCGTAACATCCAACTACTCTGTTGTATTTTGCGTATTACCAGCACAAACACGAATGAGTTAAAGTTCTCAAAAATGCATGCATTGATTAAGTAGAAGTAAAAATCCTGACCCATCCCTACTAAACAAGTGGGGGCCCGTGGACACAACTGACTGGTGCATATAGTAGACTGTACTATATAAACAGTAATAAACAAGACAATGTTTCCTAGTACATCTTTTGTTTTTCATGACTGTATTGTAAAAACATGATATGCTTTCAGGATGATGTCAAAAATGAGACAGAACACATCAACTTAAAAGTGACCGGTCAAGATGGAAGTGTTGTTCATTTTAAGATCAAAAGAAACACGCCTCTCCGTAAATTAATGTCAGCATACTGTGATAGAGCGGTAAGTCTATAGTGCTGTGTGGTTTGTTTTGTTTCAGTCATACACAACAGGCAGTCTGGCCAGTTTTTATGGAAATCATTATGCACGTGTGGTTGGGGGCCGTGGATGCAATAGTGAACTGACTGCTGCATTATCAACCAAGAGTTGTTCAGGGTTCTCTGTAGGATTTTAAAGTTGGAGTCCCAGGACTCCTTTTTGCACAAAAGTAGGAGTCCTGAGGACTCTATCCAAGTCGCGTAGCGACGAGTGAGGGAGGGGGTGATCCCCTCCCGCCGGAGGGGTTTGGTTTCCAAAGCCTTTAATCCTGCATTCTGGTGAATTATGGAGCTATTTTTCCAGTTGTTAGTTACCAATGGCAATAATATTTATTTTTATGCCCCCGTATCGATAGATCGGGAGGCATATAGTAATTCACCTGTCCGTCCATCCGTTCGTCCGTCCGGCCAGGTTAACCCAAATTGACCGTTTCTTCTAGCATTAAAATGGCTTGCTACAAAGTTTTAAAACTTGCATGGATGTTGTATATGACCACTCTCCACGCGCCTGTATCACCTGACTCCATTTTGACCTTCACCTTGACCTAATTTTGGACTTAGACTTATTGAAAGGTAAAATTCTTGGTTAACCCAAATTGACCGTTTCTTCTAGCATTAAAATGGCTTGCTACAAAGCTTTCATACTTGCATGGATGTTGTATATGACCCCTATCCACACGCCTGTATCACCTGACTCCATTTTGACCTTCACCTTGACCTAATTTTGGACTTAGACTTATCTCCCCTTTAGTATTTTTACAATAAAATTTTGTCTGGAGTGTATCTTCAAAACTATTTAACGTATTGACTTGAAACTTGAAATATTAATAGATGGCAACTTGGAGAAGTGCATTGACAAAGAACCATAACTCTGTCTGTCATAAATTTTGAATTATCTCCCCTTTAGTGTTTTTTTATAGTCAAATTTTGCTCTGAGTATATCTTCAAAACTATTAAACATATTGACTTGAAACTTGAAATATTAATAGATGGCAACTTGGAGAAGTGCATTGACAAAGAACCATAACTCTGTCTGTCATAAATTTTGAATAATCTCCCCTTTAGTGTTTTTTTTATAGTCAAATTTTGCTCTGAGTATATCTTCAAAACTATTTAACAAATTGACTTGAAACTTGGAATATAAATAGATGGCAACTTGGAGAAGTGCAATGACCAAGAACCATAACTCTGTCTGTCTTAAATTTTGAATTATCTCCCCTTTAGTGTTTTTTTATAGTCAAATTTTACCATAAGCCCCTTATAGATCAAAGCCATGTAACACTATCAAACATTTTAACTGAATAATGGCCCCTGATTGACTTAGCTTTTGATGGACATGGCTTCCACGGGGGCATAAGCGTTTATTGAACGCAGTCTTGTTTATATCTATATGTGACATTTTTAAGCAGCTTAATTATTTTGTGGTTGATCCTTAACCTATAACTGAATGGTGGAATCAGCCTTCATACCCAGAAAAGAGCTAAATTACAATTTACATACTCTTAACATTCTTGCTACGTATTAATAATTGATAAAAGATCGATTGAAAATTGAAAGGACAAAAAAATCTATCTCATCCGAAAAAATGTAGGTGTCCGAAATTTGTAACTTGCATGTCATACTTTATCCTATTCATGGTCAATTGCAGCCAAAAGATCGTAAAATGATTGATTATGTTTGAATATACAGGGACAAAAATTAACACTCGCCCACTCGCCCATGGCGACTAACTTATTCAGCTGGGCGACCGATATTTTCGAGTTCGTCGTCCAGCTGGCGATCTAAAAATCGGGGCCGTATATTTTCTATTTTGAGCCGCGGTATAAACGTCGCGAATTAGGGAAGTACGGGAAGTACGGCATTTAGTCTGTCGGAAAAATGGCAGCCCCCATTGCTTACGTGCGATGAATTTATAATAATAAAAATGTGGCGTTACGTTGAAGGCGTTAGTGAACCCAAAAAAAAGAAATTAACAACGGATGATAAGAAGTTATACTATAATGAATACGATAAAAACAAGAGATCAAGGGCGTTTCTTTTGGAGTGGACAACAGACAGACCATGGCTATACAACACTGACATGGGCATGAAATGCGAGTATTGTGAAAAGTATGATGGTAAACGAAATTCGAACTTTGTCCAGGGGGCCAAATCATATAAATTAGAAACTGTCAAAATGCACGAAATGTCTAAATCTCACCAAAGGTGCACACAAATTTTCATATCAAAAAGTAAACCCGTTTTCCAGTCCGAGGCGGCCAAAGTTGTGCTAAAATTAAATCATGAAAACTTTAAGAAAATGGACATTTTGTTTAGAAATGCACATGCCCTTGCAGTCTATAACCGCCCGTTCAGTGACTTTGTTTGGATAAATGAACTGGATGAATTAAAAAATGTAAATGTTGGTAAAACATACAGGAATGCTGCAGCTGCAAAAACATTTGTAAGTTACATTGCAAAATCAGAGATGAATAAAGTTTCATCACGTATCACTTCTGCTAAATTTGTTTGTATCATCGGTGATGGTAGTACTGATTCTGCAGTAAAAGAACAAGAAATGTGGTTTTCTAGGTCATGTTCTAAGGGAGTCATTACAACAGATTTTCTTGGAATTGACTCCTGTGAAAAAGCTTCGGCTGAAAACATAGTTAGTGGTTTCAAAGACTTAGTTCGGTCTAATGTAAATATTGAATGGCCAAAGTTTTCTGAGAAGATGGTTGCAATCTCATGCGACGGAGCAAGTGTGATGACGGGAAGTAAAGGTGGAGTTGGGGCAATACTTCGCAAGGAGCAGCCTTCTTTA
Organism: Spisula subtruncata; assembly: GCA_963678985.1. NCBI lineage: Eukaryota > Metazoa > Mollusca > Bivalvia > Venerida > Mactridae > Spisula > Spisula subtruncata. The sequence goes on from OY787665.1 coordinate 29,861,071, forward strand.
GTTACCATACACTGTATGGCACATCGTCTTGAACTGTCTCTTAAAGATGCTGTTAAGTCGGTCAAATTATATGATAAAACTGTGAATGTCTTGGCAATGGGGTTGTATTATTTCTACCATAACAGTAGTTTGAATCGCTCCATGTTGATTAGGAGCGCCTGCGCTCTTAAAACTGACAGCGACAAGGATTTACTGCTTCCCACTAGAGTAGGAGGTACAAGATGGATAGGCCACACTGCGCTTGCACTTGAACACATAACAGTGTCATACAAGTACCTGACTGGTCATCTTGGTCAGGTAATAACTAGCAGCTATCACATATATTTTTCTAAAATAATGACTTAAATATATACAAAAATGTTTACATTATATAATTATACTGTCTGCTGAAAACAAATGAATAAATTACTGATTCAGAAAAAATCATGTTCTAGTATTAGTAAGGTTTAGAAATAATTTTATGAAGAAGTCAAATGTATCCAGAAGTGTGCTGTCACTGAGAAGTAAGTTACATGATAGTTACTTACACTAACAATATGCATGAAATGTAACATGACATAGTCTATAACTATTTTTTTAGGTAACTGAACCAGTTGAACGTGTATCTGTTGACTCACGAGCAAAGGCCAAAGCTTTCCTGAAATGTTTACAGACGATGAGTACTCTATATTTCATCTACTTTCTGATGGATGTTCTCACTGTGTTGAAGAGACTATCGCTAGGTGTCCAAAACAGGCAGTGTGTCATCTCAGAACAACATTCCACTTTGGAGTCGGTGGTGGAAGTTCTTAGTGGATATAAATCCAGGTATAACCAATTACCATCGACTTAAAGTTGTTTTAATATTTTACCCAAAATATATCCATTAATGCATTACTATAGAATTTATGTTCCAAATGCTTGACGTAATTTTATAAGACGTCCACCCTGTACGTACATGAAACAGTATGTTTTTGTTAGAAGGTCTGAACAATTTTTTATACTCCATAAAATTTTCTGTACAATGAACAATAATTGTAGTGACGGACCTAACCTGAGGAGGATTAGAGACAGTCAGATAGAACTGAAGGGTGATGATCGGGAATTCAGTTCAGCACGTCGTAAGCTTATTGACAATATCGAAGCAGCATTGATGCGTAGATTTGCTGACTTCTCATCATTAGGGGTAATAAGAGCTACTAGAATTGCAGACATGCAGGCTTGGCCAAAGACCTGGGATATACTGAAAGGTTCTAGTCTGTCTGGTTGAGATTGATTTTCAAGTTTTGTGAGAAATGATTGATTTGATTTTCTGTTCAAGTTTAAAGCAGTGTGTCCATTTAACCATTAGTCTAGATAATCAGAATATTGCATTATGAACTAAAAGGAAACTCGAAAAATCAACAATAAGTTTTTTCTTTGTGAATGCATTCTTTGCTTCTGTGTCTTGGCTAATTTTAAATGGGCTTGCTGTACTTGATGTTCAATGTTTTAACTTGCACTTGATTATAGATATCAAATTTTGTTGTTTTAGTCTTGTATATATTTTTTGTTAAATTTAAGTTAGTAAATAGTTAAATGACCAGGTCATTGCGTAATTGGTAACCTGTAAGTCACATTCAGATGTGTGAAACATTTAATTCTCCAGTCATTAATTACCAGTACTTGAGATATTAAACATTCCTTTCTACTGTTAAATTAGAAAAATAAACTATTTAAAAAAGCTAATATGATAACTGTTAACATATTGCCATCTGAGCTATTAAAAAGGTTTGCCAAATTGTATCATATTGATTCTTGATTTTAAATAAAAGATTTTCATGATGTTTCAGGGTTTGGAACCGAAGAACTTTTGATCCTGATCGACCACTTTGGTATATTACTGAATGGAGCTGCTGGACTGAAATGCGACGAAATCGAGATGGAATGGTCTATGTTGAAAAAAGACATGTCTGAAAAGTAAGTAAACTTGAACTTAAACAAAAGAGACTAGTGCATCAAGTTCTTCCTACAAACATACTTAGCAAAATCACTGCAACTTTCACATTTCACTGTTTATAAAATTAATCCTTCAGACTAATGAATTATTGTTGAAAGCTTTTTATGCCAAGTGTGTGGCAGTACGTGGTTTGTATTTAGCTTCTTTTCATTAGTAAAAAATGTTGTGTACCATTTTGTTTTCTGATTTCTAGCACAGACAAACTGGAGACATGGAAGGCTGTGAACGAGGTGTATGGGCACAAGTATCCAAACATACTCGGTGTGATGGATCTTATCATGACTATGAGTCCAAGCAGTGCAGAAGCGGAAAGGGGATTTTCCTTGATGAAATTACTTAAAACTAAAATACGATCCAATTTAAGTCAGGGTAGCTTAAATGATCTGTTGATGACAAAAATAAATGCACCAACAGTTGAAAAATTTGACCCCAGTGATGCAATATATCTCTGGAATAGTGAGGGTAACAGAACCAGAAGAGTAAACTTTAAAGATAAGTTATTAAGAAAGCCCACAGAGTTCATGTTGGTTGAACAATCTCAGTCTAATGCTGTACCCCAGTCTAGCTCAGTTGATTTGTCTGTAGACATTTCCCAAGAGTCTCAGCTTATTGAGTCTGGTTCAGTAGGTATTGTATCTGCTGACATTCCACAAGAGTCTCAGCCTGTTGTAACTCAGTCTGGCTCAGTCCTCATTTCAAATGAGTCTCAGTCTAGCTCAGTTAGTCTGTCTACTGAGGTTGTATCTCAGTCTAACTCTGATTTGTTATCTGATCAAAGTAACAGTAATACTGTTGAGGCAGAATGCCAAACTGATAATTCCTCTTGTGAAGCAAGCACACAGACATTTGGCCATGTTACATGCATGTCATACTCAACCAATTCATCAGAAACAAAATCTTCAAAGTACTATTCCTCGGATGAGGAAGATAATAACTTTGATTCAGATCTTGATTCTGATTTAGAGGAAAGTATTGTGTTTTCAAAACTACTTTCTTTTGAAAGGGACTGTTCATAAACAAGTTTAATGTTACAGTTGTGTTGTGAAAGAGACTTTTAAGCATTTACCAGTGTTTTAAAGAATTGTTCTTGAGCAAAGTTGAGCTGGGTTGTGTGTTTTAAAATAGAATAATTCAATATGTAAGAGACTGTTTTTGACACTGTTTAATTATGCATTATAACAGTTGCTGTGTTCATAAGTACATATTAAGTCATTTAATAAAAACAGATATACAAATTCAAGGCGTTATTTTTTCATTGATAATGTTGGGCGACCAAAATATTTTCTGGGCCACCAGGTTTCAGAAGTTAGTGGTCCAGGTGGCCACCAAGCTGAAAATGTTAGTGTTTGTCCCTGATATAATAAATTGTGTTAAAACTCAATCATACCAGTATCGTTCAATGCTTTAAACATCTCGTCAATTGACATGAGTTGAATTCAGGGCACTCATTTGACGTTTTTTGGGGCCGAAATTTGGCCCCAGTCCCCTCCTGAAATAATATACATTTTCCCCCTATTTTTGATAAAAAATTCCCCTTCCAAAAGGGAAGTTGGAAACTCTGAACTTTTTAGTCGAACCTTAGATTAATTGTGTGTGCATTCATGTACATAATATTGAAATATATCTATTTTAAGGTTTAGTGCATGGTTACAGTATAAGGCAGTTTTTAAAAAATCTCCTAAATTCCCCTGTTTCTTCAAAATTCCCCTACCTGAGGGCCCCGGGCCCCTTCCCCTATAGTGCAGCTAGGGCCCTGTGAATCATATGAATGTTTGCGAGTGAACTAAATCAGCAAAGTTGTTAAATCCAGAAAAAGTCAGCTGCATCAGTCATATTTTCAAATTTATAAATAACGCACGTATATCGAATACAATTTACGGCATTAAGTTCACATGTTGCACGATCAAAGTTCACCAAATCGCTAGACCGCTCCTTTGAAGTTACCCGCGTCGGTTCCATCAAACGACCTTGATGTAGAAATTGCCGTCGCACGTGCGTTTGATAATTGAAACTGACAACCTTTTCTGAGTACAGTTGAAACATTCGTCTTCCGTAATTAGGTCAAAATGACCTCAGGTCGGAAATATTGCGTGTGTTGGGATTGTGATATTTTTATCAAGGAATTATCAGCGCGGAATATGAATTTAATAGGTAGATTCTATGTTCTTTAAACTCGGCATTTGTAGAATTCGTAATTATTGTTTGGATTTAATTTCTAACACACACGTTAATCGTAAATAATAAGTTTGGATTAACAAATCGCTTTTCCGATGTAACGTTACGACAAAAATTAAAATCGTCATATAATTCTGTCAGTAATTTAGTGGAGATATCAAGTATCACCAATCAATTAAAGCGTACGTTTTTACGTTACATTTTGAGATTTACACATATGCATCAATCTAATAAAGTTTATTTTTCGCGGGACGTGTCAATGATTATCTTAGGACTCGCGAACGCTGATTGGTTCACGAAGCATATCTTGGGTATTTAACCCCGCCTCTCGCCTGTCAATTACTCGATTCAAGGGACGCTGCAATTGTTTATTGTATAATTACGTGTGTTCACGACGAATTTATGACCCAAGGTCAAACGCTTGCGTCCCGAAAACGCGTTGATCGCCGATTTTATGCATCTGATTTCAAAAGTATGCGTCCAAATACGCAAAATTACGCGTTGCCGAGAACCCTGCTTGTTTATAAGTAATTGGGGTTGGTATTCGATATTGATCTTATTTAATTGGAGAATAAGGATAACCAATTGTATCATCTGTTACTGACAGTGTTCAGTATGGCGGGATCTGATTGGTTGCCCGTATTCTTAAGTAAGTAGAGGGGTCGACAGACTCAATGCTAAGTTGCTAACTAGTTTGGTCACTGTTCCTACAGAAAAGTAAGATCAATGTTGAAAACCATCCGTGAGATCTCCTTAAGCCCCAGTGCTCAGCAATTGCTAGTCAGAAAGGTTTAGTTACGGTTTACCACAGGCTACATTTCTCGAACAGGATCAGTGATGAATTAAATGTTTTAAATAATTACAAATAAATGGTTGAAACCCAATGAACAAACCAACTGCTGAGAAGTCTAACTACTAATAACGTCTACCTTGAAGTCTGCAAAATGAAGGCATAGTCTCAATCTCATCATATACTATACTCTGATGGGCTATACATGTAATAGGGTCAGCATTGTTTTACGAATTTCCAATTGGACTATCATAGGACCTTTTTTAAACAAAGTATTTATAGTGAATATAAGCGCAATTATTAATCCCCCTGATATGTCATTGCAGCAAATTGAGATGATTGTTTTGTAGATATATATGTAGTTACTAATATGATCATTTTATGTATTTCAGGGTCTAAAACTTGGTGTTGTCCGTTTTAGATTTGATGGTAATCCAATAAACGAAACAGATACACCTCATGGAGTAAGTGTCTTGTAATTTATGTTTTTTTTCTCACTGTCTAAAACCTGTATACAAGATATTGCTAGTAAATGAGTAATAATTAAAGCACTTATAAAAACTGAATTATATATATATAGCTGCTATAGTTTGGTGTCTTCTTTGGCTGTAAAAATATCAGAAAATACTTACAACCGTTCGAGATGCTGTTTGGAAAATGAAATATTATGGCAGAGCTTGCAACGTCATTCAATTATTCAAATTTATGTGCAATAATATCAAGCACCTGTTAGCTCCTGGTGTATTAGCGCTAACACTGGTCACCTGGTCCGAAGCCAGTGAAAATCAAGAAGGACCTGTGAAAATCTTGAATGACCAGCAACTGTTTTTTTACAAATTTTTTGTTTCTTTGCTGGGGGACCAGTGACCAAAAATAGTGTCAAGTCCTGATTAGAGTGGGATCAAGAGATGTTTGTAAAACATGTATGCCCTCTTCGCAGCCTTATTGTCAATGGTTAAGGTCACAGTGACCTTTACATACTGACGTCAAAATCGATAAGCATCATCTACTGTTGCTGGCCAATCTCCATGTAAAGTTTGAATATCCTAATGCAAAGCGTTCTTGACTTATTGAACGAATTCCACATTGGTCTTCCGAACGACAGAGAGCAAAGCAATAAACGCCAGACTTCCCGATAGTTGCCGACAATCTGTCGGACTCAAAGTCTGATGGACTTGGAGGAACTGTGACTTTTTTTTACCTATCTACCAGATAAATATGCAGGAAAATTGTCCTTGATTGTAGACATTAATTGATCTCTTGCTTGGGTTACTTTTGATTATTTGATCACAACTGACACAAGCCGATGTATTTGTCTTACGTCTGATCACTTTGATAAGAATTGAGATGTTTTATAAAACGGCGCTAAAAATCAACAAGGGATTGTCAGACGCTTACACGTTACTGAAAATAATAACTGTCTACACGACTCTGAATATGTTTCCATCTCAAATAAGATTTACGAACAAGACCAGAAATACGACAAGTAGCGGAAGTTACGATAAAAATCGTCTAGGGAAAAGCAAAAAAAGCTTTTGATACTAGTTTTAATCAAATTTAATGCCAATACGGCTTGATTTCCAAGCTGAAATGTTATTAAGGATGGCCTATCTACTGAACGCTAGGGATCCCCAAACATGGGAGGCATAGGTCTAGGCCTCTATTAACTACAGGTATTTGTGAAATTAATTAAATGACTTCTGATAACCCGGATCTTCAACCTTAATTGGAGGTTGGTCCTCCACAATTGAAGACCATCAAAGAGATAGGTAACAGATTGCCGACCATTGACTTGAATATTAAAAATAGACCAAATGGATTTTGCAAAATCTACTAAAAATGGTTAGGCCAAGGATCTACACACTTTACAATGCGATTGGACATGAACATAAGGCCTCTACTGATTATGCAGTTAGTAGGCCAATGGCCCTATGACTTTTAACATAATTTATGACTAAGGCTACCAGGGGGAACTAAGTGTATCTTTTTTCTGAAAAGATGAAATTCAGTTGTAAATAGAGTTGTAATACTAATCAAGATTCATGTATTGAACTCCTACAAACAATATTTGTCTACAACTTGCAGTTGTAAAAGAATAATACATTATTTAAATTTGAACCTAAGTTTACATTTTCCGTAAGTGCTTTGATAAAACAGTGCCCTGATGTAAAGTGACTTGTACTAAATTTCCTGTGACTCTGTATTTCAGCTTGATATGGAAGATGGTGACTCAATAGATGTATTCCAACAACAGACAGGAGGTGTTCATTTACTTTGATAGTTTCTTTATAAACTTCAACCCAAATGACTTGGAATAGGAATAGTAACATCAATTCCATCTTGATAAAACATCAATAGTTCTGCGCACCTGAAATGTTGAAATTTTATTTTTTTTGTTTTTAACACATGCTAAAGTTTCTTTTAAACAAATGTCGTTGAAGAACACTCCACTTATTGAGGCCTTTCAAGAAGTGCAAGAAAAGTATGCACATTGGTATTGCAAGGTCATAATTGAAGCTAATTTATATTTGCGTATTCATGCAATTGCAACCCAGGTGAAATAGCCAAAGGCATTCTTCTTGTTTTATGAAACTGTAGTCAACTGCTATTGTGTTTCTTCATGTCTCTATAAATCATTCATTATTCATTTATCATCATTGCTCCATTATCATACTCATTTGTACATAGCTTCATATGTTGAATCATGTTGATCATCATGTATGGTAGTAAACTGTGTTGTATCATAAAATTGACATTTCTCAATCATATACTGTTCAAAATCAAAACATTTACTAGTACAATGTATATACCTACAGGAAAGTGCTTCACAATTTTTAGATGAATTATTTTTGAAACCAGAATTATGATATTTAGAACTTCAGTAAAGAAATCCAGTGTTTAAATCTTGTGTATTTTCTGTCAGACTTTTAATGCTTTTAACTGTAAAGATTAATTCTTGCATCTTTCCAAAGTGTAAATACAGACTTCTGGAAAGTCCAGAAATGTGTCGGGGTATGGCTGAAAAAAAAACCTGCAAAATCTTTACGACTGAAATAAGTGCTAGATCTCAAAGTAGATACATTGATGGGAGTATGAAAATGCTTCTGACATTCGGATTGATTCCGATTGAAATTTCTGTAAAAATCCAATCTGATCTTGTCAGGTATGTCCGTAACATCATGTTTCCAGAAGTCTTTAAGTATTATTTTCACCTTGAACAAAAATCTTGTCACTTGCTGGCAGGTGTTGATTTAATGAAACGTCACATTATAACAAATAACATTATAAAACCGAACTGATTTGATGCATGTACATGTATAGTAAGTGTTTCTTCATTAAATGTTTAAATAAAACCAGGTGTTTTGTTTGATTTTCCTCCGTTAATTTGATATATTATCCACAAAGCTTTCTATACATATGTCTGTCAACTGGTATTTGTGGTAAGTAATTAACTCTGGTTAGTAACCCAGAGGTAGTTTCACATTGTAGCTCAGTGGTTAGTGTTCTTTGTTACCCAGGTTGAACCAGTTCAAATCTGGGTGGATGCACATGTGTATATGCCTGCCATATTTCAGCAGAAAGCAGACTGGCAAAAGAGGCTGAGCTTGGCATTTTTGTATCAGTGTAATACAATGGATGGGCAAGTTAAATAACCAAAGCCATATACCAATGATTTGTAAAGAGCTAGGATAATGCAAGCAGATTCCTTGTTGCACACAAAAATGTTTGTTTTATCAATACTGGATATCCTGATTGGCTATTGAGGCAACAGCCTCCAAACTAAATGACCACACACTTGTCAGTCAACACCAGGGGCTTTATTCACCAACATTGTAAGTCTAAAATTCTGACTTAGACTTTAAATTGCCAAATGTTCTATTCGCTCTCATGGTGTTATAAATGTGCCGATTTTGATATAATTTCGTATACCCGTTCCAAGGGTAATAAGTTTTATAACAAATATTCAGACAAAATTTCATATTGTAAATCTTATTGCAAAGAAATGGCAGTGATTTCAAATGATGTCAAGTCTGAGTTTGAAACTTACAATGTTGGAGAATAAGGCCCCAGGGATGTAGATTATACCTCCATCATGCCTACACATAACAAATATTAATAACGGCTAAATAGACTTTGTTTAACATGTCTGCACTTTGTACGATGATGCTCCAGAGTGAGCGATGTACAGTATGGGAAGATGTCGTGCAATGTCACACTCGCTAGAAGACGACCCTCGTCTACCTGGGACCCTTCTTTAATGGAGGAATTATTTAATTGGTATTAATTATTACCAACTGGTCTTGTCAGCCACCTACACAAGTTTCTCCCCTATCAATTATTTGTCACTATTTCAGGAAGGTTATTAAGGAAACCTGAATTTAGAAATTTCATTGGGTTCTAGGCTTGTGTCTCGTCATACCATACGTTGGGCATCAACCTCTGCTGATCAAACTCTTCTCAAAACGTTTACCCTCTGCCCTTCATAGATTGTCATGTTAAAGAAGTTTGGACTTCTTTGGTCTTGTACTGTTGAACCTGTTTGTAAAGGCCACCTGTATATGAACTGCAAAAAATGGTATTTGTTTAAATGTTGACAGGTGGTCTCTTTGAACAGGTTAATTGTGATCCTTTTAAAAGTTCCGATTGTCTATGTATCAACATTATTGGTTGTACATATCTGTTATCAGTTTTCACGTTGTTATGAGAAAAATATGTACGAAACTACTCCGGACGAAAAAGTGCAGCGCGGGAGTTGTCGTCCTTGAATCCAACATGGGTGCGAAAGATAAAGATTATAAGCCGGCGCAAAATAAAGAGGCACCTCCGCCTAGTACCAGTGCTGCTAGTGCCCAATGTTTCAACATTAGGCATGTCATAAGAGAAGGGATACACGGTAAGTTCTTTAATAGATGCGTTTATGCTGAATTTATGGCGCTAATTGGAAGTTAGTGCTTTGTGTACATTATTCGTCCCAAATATTTTCGTACCAAAAATTAATTCCTTCCCCGTATTTTATCAGACTACGTACTTTCTCATTTCTAGGACAATAAAACTAATAGAAAACTTGAGTGCAACATGTGTGACCTAATGGTAAGTGATTTAACCAAAGTGGTGATGACAAGTGGACAATTTGATAACAAATGAATTCATAGTTGAAATTAATTGACAATTATTATTAGGTCTATCTGTCTATTATATGGCCTGATTTGTATATATAGTACACAGAATGATATGTGTATAATATACTTGTACATCTCTCCAAACATACACAAATCTGTATATAATTGTAATTATGCACTGGTCAGTTAGTTGCATCCACGTCCCCCACCCTTGGGGAAACGGCAGTATTGTTACCATCCAGCTATTCCTGCACTGCTGGGGAATTTTTTTTCTCTAAACCAATACCTTGGGGACAATATTTAGTTGCCAGGGGCCAGGGAAATATCTAATATTTTTCCATCAGCTGTGCCCCGCAGGGCCGTGGAAGGACGGGGTTATGACAACTCAAAGTAAAATTCCTGTCCCATCCCCAGGGTGGATGGGTCGTGGATGCAACTGGCTAGTGTATAACAGGTTGGTGAGATTTCCCAATCAGGCTTAACATAGTAAAGTTGCAATTTCTCAAAAAGTATCATAAGTATTGCTTTGAAAGTTGGAATATATTTTTGCTACCAAAATTAGTTTAATTACAGTGTGTTGCAATACACCGCTTTGTCCTATTTTATTTAATGACAGTTTTATTCCCCATTATCAGTTTTAATATGGTCCAAATACACAACTTTTTCATCCAAATTGTAAGCAGATTTTTTATTTAACAGCATCCCAAGTATCCAATTAGGTGTGCCAGTGCATTTATTTCTTGAATTTGAAACAGAACTTTAAATATTCTAAAATATTTATTCATTGCAAAAGCATGTATAACAAACTTTGCTTTAAATTCAATGCATCAAAATGTGAAAACTAATGGCTATTGGCGCACCCATATATGGATACTAAGGATGCTGCAAAATTCAAACTCAAATTCAAAATTTAAATTCCATTGAAAAAGTTGTGTTTTTGGACTTAGATTTGTTTTTAAATTGAAAAGGGGAAATTAATTGAGCATTCTATAAGATAGTTTAATTTGGTCTGCCGTAATTTGTATTATTTTCAATAGAAAGAATATATTCCAAATTTTAAAGCAATACCATTTGATATTTTTCGAAAAATGGCAATTTTATTACGGTATGTATGCCCGATCAGGCAATCTCACCAGCCTGCATAACACATCACTAAATATCCAATGGTTTACCAATAATTTTCATTATCGCACAATGTTGCTCCATAATTCAATTGATTACACTGTCCCAAATAAGTTTTATTGGCGAGAAACACTTGCACTTATTACATCAATTTAAATTTGTCGTCTGTAATTAGGTCAGAAGTTGATTCAGACTGTAAATTTTGACCTCAGAGAGTAGGTTAAAATGAGATAGTTGACTTTTCCTATGTACAGGTAACATCTTGCTAAAACTATATACAAGTGTCTTGACCCAATCTAGTAGACAAAGGCGACTGCCGAAGATCTGATGGCAGCCGCAAAGCCCTCTATGGTGTCTATGTCAGTGATCAAGGTGGGTAGTTTGTTCCACTCCTGGATGGTGTAAGGGTAGAAGGAGTTCTGGTGTACAGTTCTCACTGTGGGTTTTGGTATAACCTTTCAAGATCATTCTTATCACCTCTGCCATGTACATGGACATTTACATTTTGCTTAATATTATAATTGGAATGTTTTGTTTGTTTCAGGATATGTGTTTTGGTGCTTATTTCAGGGGCTGGCCCCTATGATTTGGTTTTACCCGCTTAATGATTTGGAGATATCCGGATATGAAGCATTTGCTGCTCTATGGTTCACACAAGTCATTGCTGGTAAGTTATTTAAGTACAGTTCTACTGTAAAATAATTATTTTCATGGGGATTTAATTTCATGGATTTTGTGGATCTCCTTCAACCACAAAATCAAATCCCATCGAACAATAATTTTGACGATTGTATTTATTACCTGTCTGAAAAACAGGCCTGCTGAAAAATCCTTAAATTAACGTCCTATCGAAATGGACATGTTTACCAAAGCCACGAAATTTCGTCCCATCAAAATCAAATGATTTTACAGTATTGGATTATTCCGGTTTAACTTTGTTCCTCAAGATTTCAGTTACAAAATGTATATACTATACTGAGGCTTACAGTACAGTATCACCAGAACCTAGCAAAATGACAACTGAACTATGGTCCTGGCTCTCAAGCTATTTACTAAATTCTAGATTAGAAAAATACTAATACCAAAAAATGATAGTTATATTAGAGATTTTGGATAAAATAAAACACTAATCTTTTGGAAAGGATTGGTTTCAGTTATATCACCAGTCCTGGTAGTTACCTAAATAGATTCTTAAATGTCTTATGTTAAATTCATCTGGCCAATTCATAATTTATCCCAATCAATATGAAACTAGTCACTATGTTTCCTCCTCATAAATCAGTGACCAGTAAGTCAAGTCTCTAGGCTACATATTTCGGATGAAAAATATGCTGGTTGTACGGGAATGCTAAGTTTTTGCTCCACTTTTTAATGTGACATAAATTTTATTTGCAGGTATACCTATTGTGAGGAGAACCATAGAGAATCAGTACGTACTTGGAGTACTTCGAGGGCTCTGTGTGGCATGTCTCGGATCATTCCAAGCACCAACAACTTTAGCTAGGCTAGTTTCATTAGCAGCTGGTAATGGGGTGGCAACATTAACTCTGACAGCTACACTCTGGAACCCCAGTAAACGTATCAGGTATTACTCAGCAGTTTTGATATGTCGGTCTGGATATCAAAGTTTGACAGCTTTTTTTGTCCTTAACCACTTGTGTGAATTCATTTGAACTTCACAAAAAGGCTTGGTAAAATCTAGGTGTGTATATTTTCAAGAATTTAAAATAGGATATTTTTAGCTCATTTTTCGAAGAAAAAGGTTGAGCTATTGGTGTGACAGGATCGTGTGAGTCAGGATCTGTCTCTACATTGGTTAAGTTTATTGTCAGAGTCATTTTCTCAAACACTATGAATTTTAGCAAAGTTATTCATCATCAGAAGAGAAGTCCATACTGACAAGGCTGATTACCCTGTGACCTATATTTATTGAGTTATCTGCCCTTGTTACTATCAAAAAGGAGACAGTCAAATACTCGTAGGCGGCGCTCTTGTTTGCTTAATTTATGACACCTTGCGGAAGATTATGATATTTATAAATGTGAATTTTGGCTAGTGGTATTTTTTTCGACTAGAGGACTGCCAACACAACAGCACTGTTTTTTGGATATGTCTATCAAAAGTAATACATTGATGAATAATTGATAGGTGTTATATTCTTGTGATATTTATTATTTTCAGAACATCAACATGTTGGGGTCTATTACTTGGTTTTATTGGATTTGTAACAAGTCGTATCTGGTTTACGACATTTGTTCCTACTTGGTGGTCCAATAACACTAATACTGCTGTAATCACTATCGGTGCATTGGCTGTCACAGATCAGTTCATATCAGGTAATTTAAATTATATAATTATCAGACCTTTTTTGGAAAGAAAAGGTCAAATTTTGGGATCGCGAAATGTTTTCAAATTGGGGAAAAATGAATTAAATGGCGAAATCGAAACAGATTTTGGCCCATTACAATACCAAGGAAAAGGTCTGATTATATATTATACAGTACAACCTTTGTTGAGCGACACCCTTTTGGGCGCTGCAAATTGTTGTCCTTTGTTTAGAGGGATTTGTCGTACAGAGGTTAAATTTTATGATGAGAATAATAATAAAATCAAAATTGAAAATGAGCCACATACTCATTTATTTGACTGGAGTCACTGTTTGCTACTATCATGTTTCAATGCCCAGGCATCTACTGATGCAGGAAGTATATGGTGTCAGGTCTATCCATTCAAGTATGTCAGTTGGTCCTTCCATGTTAACCAAATTGTTGAAACTTTACTATTTACGTAATATTTAAATAAGTCCATCAAGACATTGCTTTCAAACTTGGCATACTGGATAACCATCATAAACACCTTACATTGTCAATTTCATGAAACGCTAGCAAATACTTAACAGAGTTTTGGCCCCTGATTGACTTGGCCAAGGCTTCCACAGGGGTATTAGTATTTATTAAATCCATTTGTTTATTCTTGTGTTTGTTAATTACTACAAAGGCTTGTGATTTTACTAGGATGGGACAAAGTATCAAACAGTGAGAGAAAAGTCACTAGCAAGAACACTCAAGCACCTTCTTCTATTACCTGTGGTCTTGGATTGGGAAGTCTGATGTTTCTCATGAACTGGGTGTTTGGTGAGGCATCACTGATCACTAGATGGACTGTACGAGCATACCCTAACAACGGCCCGGAACCATATCCATGGGGGTAAGTACAAGATGGAATTGAATGATGATACATATTGAAATGAATTTGAACATGTTTGAATGACTGAAAGCTGTTGTCTAAACTTAACCACACATAACAATTTAGAATCCGTCTTTTAATATTGTTGAATTTGTTTTGCTATTTTGTGAATATTTAGCATATATTACATTAACCCAAACTGCCTGATACCAATATTGGAACAGGTAATATTGCTGATTAATTATTTATGTTTGGACAACCTCTTTTAACAACTTTTGTAAGCCTCAAGTCAACTTTACTTCTTGCATTTAAATTTGCCAAGTTTGGCATGCTTCGTAACAAAGCATATTTTGTATGTGCAAAACAACATTTTGTTTCTTTAGGGGATGTAACCATTAATTGGGGCTAGATTTATTACTTCATAGTCAAATAAAGCCACTTATACATGTTATGTGAGATTTTAATATCTATTGCCTATGGGACCTCACTCATTTATCATTAGCACATTTCTGAAGCAGTTAAGAGCATACTTGTATATAATCCATCTCCTATTGGGACTGAAATAAGTTTTTAAAATCAATTTTATTTGTGTTTCATCATTTTCAGAGCGGTTACTTTGACAGCATTGTGTTTTGGAGCATATATGTCAGCATGTCGTCATGTTGCAATCAGTAAGATCTGGTGGTTGATAGCTGCTGTGTGTTTCTATGTACTCTACTATCTACCTACGTGGATTGGATTCTCAGGTTTGTTCCTTTATATACTTAATCCCACTTTAAGCTTGGAAAATTGTTGTTCTTGGACACACAACTTGTGTCAATGATTAGCGTGCTTGCTGACGTGGGTTCAAATAAGGGTGGAGGCAATCATATGCCTGCCATATTTCAACAGAAAGCTGACTGACGATTGACATGCTTGTATATGCGAAAAATTAGAATACGTCTTATTATGTCTGTCACAGTAGGGAGACTTATTGAATTTGTGCTCTATGTAATAGAAGTAACTTAATACAATTCTACCAGATTGCATTTAAAGTGTATAGAGCTATGTTCTAGCAGTCATTTTATGTCAAAATAATTACTTGCATTGTTTTTAGTATGATACTAGACTACCTTAATTGCAAATTAAAACTTTGGATGGGTCCGTATACTTTGATTCAATCGTCAAAAAATAGACGATTCTTATAATTTCATAGGGTTTTCTAGAACGCTTTCGTATGAAAATGGACAATTTGCATGTCCAATAAATCACAGAGAGAGTTTCTGTTAAAACAGAAGCGAAAAATGATCTAATGGATATGAAAGCATAATTGTTTTTCAGTTTTTTAAACTTTTTTAAAAGATATCGGCCGATATAGCTCTATACACTTTAACATGCTACAATTTTGTTACCATTTTCATGCAAGAATAATGTCTCTGTAAACTCGAAGTAATTTTCGATACACGTTAGGTATTAAAACTTGATCATACTTTCTTGTCTAAACTATTAAATGTTTGATATTATATTATAGGTGGTATAATGTTGGGTATATATGCTATGTCTGTATGGCCAGAGATGTCTGACCGAGCTTCACGGTGTCCCCCTGCTAGAACTCTCTTCATCGCCATACTTACCTTCATGATACAGAACTTCTTCCTCGTGTGGACCGTGGCTTACAACTTTGTACCGCTAGGTGTATATACCAGAGAACGTACAGACATACTGATTGCTATGAATATGTTATGTATTTGTGCTGGATTGTTTATAGGTAAGTGAGGCCCTTTTGATCAAACACCGTTTAACATGTCTCTCTAGTCCAATCTAAAACAATGGGGACAATGGGCTGTGCTGGCTTCTTTCCGGCTAATCAAGCTTGAAATAGACCATTCATCTTGAAACGAAGGGCAGTGAATGGAGAAGCTTTAAATATCTGGTCAATGAAATAATCAAATTATGATTGAAACAAATTAAATATTGATCATCATTTACATTGCCTGCAGGCCCTGTTGCCTGTCATTAGGGACATTGTACATTCACTGATCAAAATAACTGAATATCATAACAACAACAAATCATCTAGCAGAGTATGACAGTGATCAGCTGTTTCCCCTCTGATCAGAGTCAGGACATCATGCAATAGTAGTAAATCATCATTGGACATAAAGAGTTTCAGGGGTTGGGTATTGAGGCGAGGAGCTAAAGTGTCAGGTCCTAGATGGAATCTTCGTACACATGCCAGACACAATTAAAGCCTGTCTTTTCGACCTGACGATCCATTTGGCAGTGGTTAGTGATCAGCCAATGCCCCTCCAATTAGTGTCAGAATCATTTGGACCCTTTGTTATGCCTCCGCATGGCTACCTGCCTGATAATAGATATAATTATATACTGTAAGATCATTTCATTTTGTTGGGTCAGAATTATTGTTTGATAGGATTTGATTTCGTGGTGAACCATGAAATTTAATCCCGCAAGAAAATTACTGATTTTACCGTATGATGTATATTTTGTAGGTGGGTCATGCCAGGATGAAGGTCATACAGCATACACCTCTATAAACAACAAGAAAACACCCCCATCAGGATTCAATAAAGGTACATATTAGTACATGTTTTAAAGTTTTGATTCTTTCAGTCGTTCTTGGGGTGAGTAGAAATTTGATCCGATCGCACCTCTGAACCTAAACTAATCCCGACACCTATCCTGTTCCATGTTAATCAGGACCGTGTTATGGCAAATGGTATATTGCCCACCAAGTATTGAATAATCAATATTAAAAAGAGTATAAGTGGATATTTCTGTGCTCTAAAGGTTCTGAAGTTTAGACATTTGGTATTACGAAATATTTGCGAATTTTAGAAATTCTGAGTGAAGATCTATTTCTGCATTAATTTATTATAGAATTTAGAGAAATAGCAGTGAATTCAGTTAATTCACCACTGACTAATATTTCTTTGTCATGAGTGTATCTCACTGTTTCTGTAACAGTTGATTCTAATAAATGATGTGTATATTGCAGTGTTAGCCATATTGTTTATTGTCGGCCTGGCTGGCTACGGTTACAGATATAACCCTGGCAGATTTGATCATCCTGTAAAGGTAATGTAAGATTATTTTTTGCGACCTATACCAATTTCTTGGGAAATGATAATATCCTAATCTGAGCTAAATCACAGCTCAAACATCCTGGCATATTGTTATTAATTCTCTGCCTGACAAGTCTCATCACATCAGTACCACTTTCACAAACTTAATATTTGGCTGACAGCCTCAGGTCTAAGAAAAAAATTGAGCTGGGATTTTGAGTTGAGACCATTACAGATTTTGGTGTCTGAATTACACTTTGTAGATCACATTTACCATATTTTAAAATGATTTTCTGCTTTTGAACTTTAAAGTATTGAGTTAATCACCATCAACCCCAAGAATACTTTAGTTAATCACCGTCAACCCCAAGAAGCCAACCCCCAGGCTCCATCCCAGCCACCAAACTTTATATTTAGTTTATGAGTTTCATAAAGAGACTGCTAGCTTTATTATTTTTGAAAAATATAATAAGTGCAAATAGTTGCCGCTTTGTCCATAAGTCATGCTTGATTATCTGCTAGGTATATGCAAAGGATTCTTATACCCCATCTTTGCTGAGGGTATATATAATATTGCTTTGCATATGTCGGTCTCTTAGTCAAACAGTTGGTTGGACGTAAAATGGTTTCCCAAAAATAACTTAAGAACAAATTTTCCTAGGGTTTTCAAACTTTTCATGGAGGTTGGCCAGCAACAGTAGATGACAACTAGTAATTTTAAGGTCAGTGTGTCAAAGGCTTAGGATATTGTGATGTTTACCAATTCTGACTATTAAGCTGCCATTAGGCACCTCTTGTTCAGACTTGACTGAAATATTTAATTGTTTAGCCTAGAAGCTTAATTTTCTTATTTTATGTTGTAATTTTACTGTTTTGCTTGTCTCCACAGAAATCTCCCAAACAAATCACAGCAGCAATATGGACATATCATTTCGGTTATGATAACAAAGGTTGGCCAAGTCTAGAACGAACTGCTTCACTTCTAAATGATACAGGTACACACTACACATCTTATTTTTTGGTAACTCATTTTAGATGTTTTACACAGTTTCAAGCAGTGATTTAAATATAGCTGTTTGTGTACAACATGTTTAATTCATGGTAGATAAAATTTGCGTTGGTTCCTACAAGGATGTCAATATGCAATGTAAACAAATTGTTATTGTGCTGAATGTCTGTCTGGATGTCTTGTTCTCCTTAGTAATACCAACAGTTTGTTCCAAACTTAAGTTAGTTAATTGCAAGTTAAATTTTCAACTAACAATTAACTTGCTTAATTAAGTTAGTTGTAAAAATTGTCCGGAATTTAAATTCAAATGAAATTTGCTGGAGATATGGCCTGTTTGTGGGAGTCAAACGTTTTTGTGCTAAAAACCATAGATTGTCATTAATATAAATATTTTTGTAAGTATAAGAAAACATCACACGTCTTATGAGGAGCTTTTTCCTTTTACAAACTAAATACTTTTGACTTCCAAACCTATGATACAGGTCTATTAAATATTTTCTTTTATCAGATGCTGATATAATAACCATGTTGGAAAGTGATGCATCAAAACCATTTCTTGGTAACAATGATCTTGGTCAGTGGCTCAGTGAGAAGATGGGCTTCTATGTTGACTTTGGACCTTCTACAAAAGATCACACATGGGGGTAAGCAATTAATTACTTGAAAATTCTGACAAAATTGTTGCACATATTTTTTCAAGACTTTTCTAAAGCAATCTGAGTCTAATAGATATATTGTTTATTATACAAGTCTAGTAATTAAGACATAACTAAAATTTTGAGATCATCGGTACATTGCTGGATAAATCTTGTTAACACTTGTATATCTTTTAATTTCAGAAATCTAATTCTGTCCAAGTATCCATTTGTAAAATCCAAACATCATCTGATGCCTTCACCTTATGGTAAGTATTTTGTAGCTTTGATTTGTTTATAAGCTTTTCTGGAACAAGTCCATGTGAGAGGACATGAGTTACAAACGTTCCATTACATTATTCTACCTCGAACGCAAGCCAGGTGATCCAGCGGTCAATACTAGTCGAGCAGTTATTTTGAACTAACTTTACTAAGCGCCAAGCAACTGTTGGTTCACCCAGTGTCATGATTATGTGACTTGGTAGTCTTCATGTGATAGAAATACTGTTGAACATACAGGTGAATGTATCATTGATATACTTTAAGATGTATAAATGTTTACAAAATTATAATTTCCAATTTATTCTGATTGCAATGATACTGTTACCTGTGGCTGACCAGGTGTGCACGAAACACTATTTTTATAAAAAGATCATTGTATTGTAGGAGAGTTAGCACCAGCAGTTACTGCTACAGTCAATGTGTCCGGTAGTTTAGTAGACTTTGTTGTCACTCACATGGGAAATGATCGTGACAGGGTGGATAGAAAACTGCAAGCTGAATTTCTTGCCAAGGAATTGCGGGAGAGTGAGAACCCAGTGGTGTTTCTAGGTTATGTTACATCTAAACCTGGTAGTCAGGAATACTTACAGTTGATACAAGAAGGAAATGTGAATGATATAGATGATACAGATAGAAAACGATTCTGTGAATACATCATGTACAGAGGATTGAAAAGGTTTGTATCTTATATAGCTTGGCTGTTTTGACCTGAGCCTGATCTTTATGCAAGAATTTATTACAAGGTTCTTGCTTTAAATATATCAATTTCCACAAGCAAATCTTGCAATATCAGCATTTAAGATTTGTGTTTGTCTTACATCTCAAGCATCTTCGTGATACACCCCGATTATGAAAACATACAATCAGTGTTGTAAATGTAAGCAATATATCGACTGTTGAATTATGGTAATCAATACGTCAGGCTCACGTCAATGTGGCCAAGCTGTACCATGATGTGATCGATGTCACAGTAATGTTGATTTGACACGCTATTTTATTAATTCATGTCTACATTTACTGTATTTGTATGTTTTAATATTATAATTGCCATGTAAATGCTCATTTTATGTTGAAATAAATCTATTGATCTATTACACCATATAGCGTCAATGTATACCAAATGTAGGAGGGGTAATCAATATGTACAAGATTTTTTCATCGAGCAATTTTGTTTCGTCAGCAAGGCTCAAAAGCAAATAAAGCATCATTAGTAAGATATATCCACCACATGCACAAATTATATTGTTTTATTAATACATGAAGCATGTGACGTTGGCTGTCATGCGACGTCCTTCCAAGCATCACCATTAAAGCAGCATCTAGCTTATTTCTTGACCTATGTCCAGTCCCATCTATATGTGGGGCATATACATGTTTTATAAACATCTCTTGTAAACTTGTAGGTTAGGGTATGCTAGGATAACACACGGGGGACTGAGTGATACAGAATTACAAATGGCAAGATTTGAGATTCCAGATAACCCAGACAATTACCAGGATAACACTAAAGTTACATACGTAACCAAGCACATTCCAGATGAAATTCTATTCAACGAAAAGTAAGTTCTTACTCTGATTCTTATTCTTTTATACACAATTTCTATCATTATTTCTTAATTATATCTTTATTTATAAGTGCATACTATTTATGCATACTGCAAAAAGGTATTTCCTCTAGTAGCCATTACACTAAATTCATCATGTAGATGGAAAAATGATATTGTTATCACCTGATGAAGCCGTATAGGATAAATGTTGTGGATTTAATAAAGTAACAGCATATTTAAGTTGAACCTGTATTGGTGGTTATTTTCACTACAGTAACTAAGAAATAACAAGCATGTAAGTTACTATAAGAGTGTTAAATGTTAACTCAACAGAGCTGTATTTTCTGTGTTAAATTACATCATAATGCCAAATAAAACATCCACCTGTACAGTGGTACTGTTACTGGTGATGAACAGGGGAATATCGAGAGACATGATGTGTAGACCCAAATATAACTAGTAGGTCAGGGGCCCCTTGGAAGTTTTTTAAAAGTGTAGTTAGACTGAGGTGTGTTTGGCGTATATTTGATCATTTCAAAAGTAACATTAGTGTCTTCATATTATATTAACTATGCATGGCAAAACGATGTATAGACCTGGGCCTAGCAACAGTTAGGCTTGTTAAGAATACAGTTTACATCTTTTCAATTGTCTTAAATTAGCTTTGGCACTGACATGTATTCACTGTTTATTGCGTTGTCATGGTTTCCATCTTGTTCTCTGTTTCTAGGTTTGGTACTCTCCATCATGGACATGGATACTTTCCAAATCACAGATTCCACATGAGTACACCCAAATACTTCCTCCCATAAAACCTCAGATGTATATATAATATCAGACACCATGTGTTTTATTGGTATCCAGTCATCTTTGTGCTCTATGAGATAGACTTCTAAGGAGTAAGGGCAGATATGAAATTCTGAATTTTAAATTAGTAATGCTTGGACCTCAAGGTGAAAACCAAAGCCAGGGCTGTATCCAGAGACAAAAAACATCACAGCAAATAGTTTCTAGGATATCAATGGCTTAGAACTAGAAGGTCGTAACTACCTCTTACGACCTTATAAGACTCATACATATTTGAAATCTGCTTCACAAGGCGCTTCTTACGAGCATATTTTCATGAAAATCTGAAATTGTCATGTTGACCAAATTGAAGTTTTAAGATAGTGTTTTCCCATAGGTAAAGAGTAAATTACAGACAGTTTTCTCTTGTTTTCTCAACATATCGATTTGGTAGTTACTGCCTTCTTGTTCTAAGCCAGCGATATTTTTGAAGGTTTTTTTTCTTCAGAATGATAATAAATGCTTATTTTATAGTTTTCCTCTGTATGCCTACAGGCCTGGTTTACTTGAAAACTGAAAAATTAAAAAAGTTCAGTTTATTTTTTAGTAGTGATTGGTTAACCTCACAAAGATAAAGCGTTTTCTAGCTATGCAATAAAATTGTACTTTCTTACGTTGTTCCAAATTTTTATCTGAGAGGGTATTTTAATTCAGATTTGATTTATGTTAATGTTTAAAATATTAATGGACCTAGTTTTCGTAATTATCTCTGCAGAAAAAACATTTGTGCGTATTGTTGTGATTGAGTGCCTTATTCTATTGCCATATTGTTTTGTTTTATTGTTTGGAGATTCTTATTTCTGTTTTATATGCCAAGAATTATACATTGATCAACTTTGAAATCTGTGCAATAGTTGGACAGACTTGTCTATAAAGTATTTCCAAAGATTGTTTAAAATTTTGTACTATCATATGCTCATATTTTCTCCGTTTTTCTTACAATCTTAAATTACCTATGTTGTTTATCAAGGCTCTTGCATGAGTGCTCATTAAATTTGTGTTTTATTGAAGGAGTTGACAAAATGAAGACCCAGGCTTTGCTGGGACAGATTTTGTAATATTCTATTTATCACTTAACACAAAATATTTAATATGCAATGTTTACACCTAACTGATGCTCAACTTGTTTTGTACTTCACTCAGCGTATGTTTGTTAGCTTTAATTGTATATATTTTGTAACATATTATTGTTGAATACTTTTTACGCTCTAATACACAATTCCAAATATTACATAGATAATACCTGTAATTATAATACATTACTTGTTAGTGTAAAGACAAGACATGCATCTCATCAAGACCATAGTATTACGGTATGCTAATTATTTTCTACTGTGACTTTTGACCTATTGTTAAGTTTTAAGTTTGTCATTTGTCAATATCCACAGCTTTTGAACAAAAATGGGAGCATATATATGCTAATAGATAAATGTCATTTATTATTGAGTCGCCCATCCGTAGGATGAGCGAGTCATTGGAATCGGTAGATTTTGTGTTGTAAGTTGGTTTTGAAATGTGGAAAATTTTGTGGGTCCAATACAATACAACACTATCGTAACTGCCTTCTGTTTTCATATGCAGTTACCGTACTTTAGCGTTGAACGATTTTCTGTCACGCACCGATTTATTCATTATATCTACGCTCGGCAAAGTAGTTCCAATGGTTTGTCACTGCGCATGTGCAAAACGCAAAGCGAATTATTGGAACACTGATTCTCAATAAGTAGGTCCATTTTGGTGTTACTCATTACTTTTGTTACTCTTCACATAGTTGACCACATAAAAGAATTTAATTATTCTATCTTCACGAATGAACGAGATTTGTTCACATGTCGAATTTCAAACATCCGTAAGGAACTATCGCCACTGACACATTTTGTTAGAGGCGAACAGTTGCAATTTTTCACACTCATATGGTCGTATCAACATTTTAAACATTTAAATTATAATAACTAACAACAAGCATTAAAGGAACAGTTTGTTTTTTCAAAAATCATACTGCAAATGCTGTTACATAGTACATTGTAAGCTACGTTCGTGAATGATTTTCTATGGGATTCCATTAGTGAGACCCTATTACGTTGTATTTCTTTTTTAAGTTCTTCTTGATGTATGATGGGCTCGATGAAAAAAAAGCAAAACATATTCTGTGGCCTGTTCAGAACGTTATGGTTAAGAATGTAAAATACATTATGGTTAAGAATGTAAGATACATTATAGTCGATTCAAAATTCATTGATAATCCCCGCTAAATTGTGCTTGTATAGTTTATTGGTCACTACTATGTATAGCAGATTTGCATTGGTTGAATAACCATTGTTTTGTTTACATCCATTTTCAAGTAAATAAAAAAAGCACTGTACATGTAAATATTACTGTTATTGGCTACAAGGCAATTACTCGCTTCATCAAAGGAATAGACGTAACACAAAACACATAAAAGATTGACAGATGTGGCCACTGTGAATCAAATGCAGAATGAACAATTAATGAAAACCAGTTGAAAGAATGCAAAATATTGCGGGAAATAAGAACCAATGAAAATTGTACATGTAGGAAAAGCTAAATATAGAACAGGTCAAAAGTAGAAAAAAACATCTGATCGATTAATTAACTGATTTTAGGTTAAAATATACTAAATGGAATCAAAATTTATCACTTCTTACTACATTTACGTGGACAGTAAAGGCTCTCTGGCCACAAATTGAAGGGGAAAATATATTCATCCCATGAACATTGTATTAACCACAATGTAATCTACGTGATTTGGATAAAAGTAATTTTAATGTCATCCCAGTAACACGTTTTTGATTAGTATCATGCAGCAACTTAACAATAACATACTGTCTAAAAAAATGCAAAACATACTTTGTGGCCTGTTCACAAAGTTATGATTAAGATGTAAGATACATTACCCGTCTTATAAACATTGATGCTAATTGCTACTATGCTATGGAATTAGAATTGTATCATTTCTTACTACATTTACGTTGACAGTAAAGGCTCTCTGGGCACAAGTTCAATGAAAAAAATGTATTCATTCCATCAACATTCTAAAACATTTCTGACTTTTGATTTATGTATTCGTGCATGAATGTATGCTTGTGTGTATGAATGCTACATTACCTTTGCAATAAAATATGATTAAAAAAAACATTCTAAAACATGTTATATACACACAATACATATTTTAAAAAAACATGCATGTATAAACAAAGCCATGTCAAATGTGAAAATGTACGGTAAAACATGAAATATGCAGTGGAAATTGTATGCTTACTATGTGTTGTGTGTAGATAATATTTTCTTAAAATATTTTTTTTTTCAATTTTTTTTTTTTGCATTTCATCAGGTCAGGGGAATTTGAAATTGCTCAGGGCAAAGTCAGTGAAATTTGGTCTGCATTTTTGGGGGAACCCTGTTATTGTTTCGCCATAAATTGTATGTATACATGTCATGTAACACATAATAATAATGTACTGTACTAAGGGTGTACCAGCAGAAGAGAGAACGCAGGATTTAATTTCTATCCCGATACCAGTGAGAAGTATTGGTCAATATATTCACTGCCTTCCAAACTGGTCAAATTTTATCCGTCATAGTGCATGAAAAAAAAAATGTTGTGCCAATTTCGCGTTATTATTGAGACTGGGTGATAGTTGTGCCAGAATGTATTTAATTAGCCCGCGCAATTTTGATCCCGCCTACTTCACCCGTTTTCATTGGCCGAGTAAACAACGCGGAGGAATTTATTCTACATCCGGGTCATTATCATGGTAGCGTGGTTCAAGAATATTGAAACCAGCACAAGTAGGTATTCCATTGTTGCATTGCCCTGTAGCACCGCACAGTGTACGTGTGATTGTGGAATCATAATATTGTAGATCTACACTTGTTTTGTCGTGCGGGCCTGTGTGATTGATATTTTAGTTCTGCAAAACCGCCGCCATGTTTTGCAATTGTTGATTCGTTCATGTTTGTGTGATTATTTTGAACAAAGGTGGTTACACTAGCTGTGCCAAAAGTATGCAGTAAGCCATCATATAGTGGGCGTTTGTGTGTTTGCTCTCCAATATAATTGTAAACAGTCTAGATTTTCACGAAAAAATTGCATAAAGAATTAGACCTATTTTTTTTGAAACTATAACTTTCTACCAGTAGACTACCAAAGAACTAGATATTGTGACAGGTTTGTCCAAAATGTGAACACAGTTGAAATCAAAAGTTTGATTAATTTGAATATTTACAATGTATGTTCAAGAGTTTGAGATCTAAAGATCATTGTTGAAATCAAGAGTTTGATCAATTCCTGTTCAAGAGTATGACTTTGAGATTCAACAGTTTGGGCATTGGTTGAAATAAAGAGTTTGATCAGAGTTAGGTCAATATTTCTGTTCAAGGGTTTGAGAACATTATTTGAATTCAAGAGATTGTTCAACAGTTTAAGCATTTGTTAACATCAAGAATTTGATCAACATTTATGTCCAAGAGTTTGAACAGAATGTTAGACAAGTGTTGCAAGCAAAAGTTGCTGTGACAACAGCCTTGAACAGGTGCTTGAAGCAAGATTGTGATTATTAGTGATTTAGGGTTTCACTTGTTACAAAAGGGTCCTTACAAAAGTGTTGAGAATGTAACTAACAGTTTGCCAAAATTGTGAGACAGGTAGGGATTGCAGTCGAAACTTTGCAAGTAAACTGTTTCAACCAAAACTATTCAATATGGGTGTTGCAATTCAGCAATGGCGTGCACAGATTGGGTCCTTCCACAGCAAATATCATGGTGATTGTCGTACAAGACTGTCCGACACTATTGAACTTGAGCAGTATCGCTTTCAGCCAGATTTTTGTATCAACATTTCAGAAGTACCTAAAGCTATGCTCATTTTCTCATTATTACTGTTGCTGGCAGGTGACATTGAAGTGAATCCTGCCCTCCCTGTATTTTTTATCAAATCTGCCTTTGCGTGGTCATTTCCATCAAGGCTCACAGATTTTCAGCCCAGACTCCTGTGGAAGGCAATGTTTGCCATGTTGTTTAGCTTTCTTTCTCAAAATTGAGCTTAAACCCCCTCATACCAATGTTTGGACTGCTGCTGATGTTGATTTAGTACTGTGTACAGGTGATTTTATTTATCGAGACATCATGTTGAAGTATACTATCAACAATGCGTATTTGCATCCAAGAGATCTCCCGAATATTGTAAAGATGAACAATGCAATTTATGCTGTTGAATTAAAGAAAACATACAGTGGAAATTTGTGCAAGGGCTATGTGGGTGAATATCCTCTGCTTAGTTTAGAAAATGCTATCTGGGCGACTCTCAGGGCCTTCAGTCCTTTGATTGCTATTAATTACTGAAAACATTCAACCTGAGTATGTTAGCAATAGTATGTTTGACTAGAGTTTCTTTGAAAACATGTCAACATTAGATTAATTTTGCTTTCATCAATAATAAGTGTGTAACTGTGTGAGTATGGATTCCTATAACGTATGCATGGTGTCATAGACTGTCGTGATAAATGAAAAAGATTAATTATTTGATGATCAATCTTTGGTTTAACTGTCCTGTTTTCAACTTTTCATATCTAATATGTGATATTTTATCAAACTTTATTTTATACATATGGCTATGTATTATGTTTGTTTGAAAATATAATCGGAATCTCGAAAAGTGTTTACCTATGAACTTGTTTGGTTATTGATTGCCTGAAATTGCTTATGTTTGTGTTTATTTTATAATTCCCTTTAATAAAATCTGTTGAAGGGGTATGAATATGGTTCTGTCTGTCTGTAGGCATTTTTCTGTAACCAGCCGGATGAATTTCATGATACATATAGCCCTAATGTGATGATTCGGTCAAATTTTGTAATGGTCAATTTTCCTTAAGAGTTACTGCCCTTAATTAAATGTTTCTTCAGTAATCAAAATGGTTAACACTGCATGGTTAAACTCTATCACTAATCATGGTCGGAGCATACATGCCAAAATGTGCAATACTATTTATAGCCTGTAGGATAAGTCAAAATTGCTTATTCACCATAATATGTACTGAACAAAAAGATTTTATTAGAAAGATTTTATGTGCTGTATTTATCTTTGCTTTCTCCAAATGTACAGAACAAATAGATTTTTACACTAAGTGAAACCTTATGTGGTGTTTTTTTACTTTTGTATCATTTTACATGGATTTATAACATTATCATATGTTTGATCATTCAAATTTTGATGGAGCTTAATTAATTGATCTAAGATGTGAAATAAAATTGATACCAGGATTTCCCTTGCTTAATGCTCAGCATGTGAAAAGTTGTCCCTTATGTCTTATCACATAAATAACTGGATATTCCATTTGAGAACAAATATCGGAACAATGTTCTCCAACACGTGTGATAACAAATTAATGACATTACTAGCTTTTCGGCGAGAAAATGAAACGTCATCTTCTTAAATTTGTTATTTCTGATGTTGTTTTGACTCGGTTACTATGGTAATGTGATGATAAGAATCTGTCGTCTGTCACAAAAACAAATTATTAAGCTTGCAAAAGGCTATTAAATAACTTTTCTAGATTTGTATAAGAAATGCTGATCTCCAAAGATAACTCAACGAATCTAATGTATATCATTTTCAGAATGTTAGTTTTATAGATTATGTGTGGTTTTAAAGGTGAGTTTGATGTGTATTGTGATCTGCTTGGAACAGTTTTATGTGTTATATAAGGATTAAACTGTTATACTTCAAAAACCACTAAATGCATACACAACCCAAAATCGGATACACTTAAATAGTCCTTTCGAAAACATCTGTTTGACTGGAAATGGTAATATTCCTTGTCGAAATGGAACTAGAATCATCTTATTGAAATTAATGCAGTGTATACAAGTAGGTGAAGTACTGAAACTGTTTTATTTAAAATATTTTGAGATTTTGGCATATTTACCAAAGCGAAAGTAGCATAGGGTAAAACCAATATTGAACCCATACATGCATCCGTAAAAATATGTGAACTGCCTTTAACAAACAAAATTTTTCTTATATTAAACATGACCCCCTGTTTTATTGTCTTATTTTGTAGCTGAAACATACTTCTTTTCAATGATCTATGTGTGTCAACTGGTCAGACTTTTTCATGATGCAATCTGGGGCTGACAATTGTCACTTTACATTGCTAAAGAGCAAATTTATTTAGTGGTTTGTAACCTTATAAGCTTCATCTATCAGACATTTCTGTCACAACATGTCTGATGGTTATGTCAGGGCTTCCGTAGAAACTGGCAACATTGGATTGAGAGTGTTATTTCTGTTCAAAATGGTGTATCAACCTGTTAGGACTGATTATATATTGCTTGTCGTGGAACTTTCTGGACAGCCCTTTTTTTGTTATTGATTGAACCAACTGTAATTTGTTCATGTCTTTATCAACAGAAATAAAATTGTGTGATAATTTATGACATATTGTGCTTTCTTGTCTATAACACAGATGGCAAAAATAAAGTTGATGTGCTTTGTGAATAGACAGTCACTGAGTTTGTATACTGGTTTGTTAGGCCAGGTGAAACAGTCTGATCAGGGGCCTTATTCAACAACATTGTAAGACTGCAATTCAGACTTTGACTTTAAATTGACATCATTTTAGTGTCACTGTCACTGGACCCATTGGGAAAAAGCTGGTTGGAAATAATTCGAGTTGGACCTCTTCAGGAGAAAAAATAACTGGTTGGACCCCCTCCCCCTAAAGATATACTGGATATATGCGTGGTACTCTTACATTGACACTGTCAGCATAAAAAGACTAATAAACTGTTCATGTTACATGTACTGTCCAATCCAAGTTAAATGAAAACAGTTATAAACATAAGATAAGATAAACATCAGGTAAGCTATGTTTAACTTGGTGTAACCAACCTAACTAAAGTCTAGCTATTCTTGTGGATTGTTCCCTCATCAGTATTCCTTATTGAATCGACAGTTGTACTTTCCATCATAATCACTGTATCTCGTCTGGTAGTAACTACTGTACCTATTCAACGTCTAGACTTCATACATGATAAAATAACAAGACTGTCAATAATATCAACTTTATTATAGCACATTATATACACATATCATTGGCTTCATTTATAATCATACATCTTGCCAATCCATAAACAAAGGGCTACTATGAAAGCCCACTGTATTAACTATTTGGCCCTATTTATGATACTAGTAATATATTCTAGTATCACAATTGATTGTCAGGAGTATCCCCGTTGATCTAAATGTATATCAATGGTATTCACCAAGAACAAGTAAGACTAGTGTAAATATACAAAATGGGCATTCAGTTATTGGTAAGTTGCAAGGCAACCAAGTTAAGCAAAATTTCAACCCCCTGGTTCATTATGCAAACTATTCAGTAAGGGCTTATGATGAACATAGTTTGACCGTCGAAGCCATCTTCAACTATATATCACCAAAAGTAAAAATAGGCATGTCCTGGGGGAGGGGGAAAAATGTAACAACACACAGGGCAATGAAGGCAGCACTCCACAGAAATAGCTTGCATAGCTCGATAGTCAAAATAAAAAATTAAATGCTCTGCTCAAAAGTTGCCCTTTATATATAGTGAGTTGTAATGTCATTTGCTTGACAAAGTAGTTTCATGAAACAGCACTACTTAATTATGCCCCGTAGTAGATTCTGCAATAAATTCACTAGGACCAAATGCATAATGTAAATAAATCATTAGTGTGTAAACTATACTACGGAAGCCCTGGAGGGACATTTATTATTTAACAATTATGAAACAATAATTATTTATCATTTAAAACTTATTATCTATAATTTATTATTTATTACTGAACACTACTGTATCTGGGCGGGAAATAAAATATACCACTCGTGTCGATTAGTCGAAAGGATATACACAACGTAACACACGTACAATTATGTGAAAGGCGTTCTACTCATATCCAATTGCAAAGCAAAATAAGTCACTGGGGGTAAGTTATGTTTTTTGTCATTCAACTTTAATTAAGCTTTAATTTCATGGTCCATTTCCAAGGTGTTTGAGTTAGGCGGAGCTGTAAGTTCGCGAGTTAGGCGAAGCTGTAAGTTCGCAACCGACAACTAGCTAACTGGGAACTTGGCATTGGTCCAACATGTGACTATCGTTGGATATGATATGTCGCGACGTCGGCAACCAAAACTAAATGACGGTACGACACCCGACATCGAAATCCCGATGTTGAAGTGCTCCGACGTCGGCACGATGAATACTTGATATCATGACCTTCAATATATTATAACAATTTATGATGGTATGTTTAAATACTTGACAGGGCCATCTCAATAAGTGGACGATTAAAATGAGTATCCTATTAAAAACTGATAGTAATGCCAATTACCAAACGATTAACTCATATATTTCTGTGAGATGTCTGTTGTTCAAAAGTATTAACACCAGAGTGTCGATGACAGGCTTTATAAATGTGATTTTGTAAAATTATTATTATTAATTATAGGAAAGTTGAAAAGGTATTGGAGTGGAAGAACTGTACTTTTCTCGAAAGTGTTGATGTGGTGAATAAGTCACACAGGAGATGTGGTGCCTCGACATCTGCCATCAGAGAATTAAATACACAACCCTGGACTTAACTTGGTGATGGAATACGTTAACGCTGGTTTTAAGTTTGGTGAAATTGTTCATCTAATGTTTTGTGAACATAATGTTGTTGAGAATGCGGAAATTGAAGTAAATACTTTACATCTTTGTGGATATTTATTCTAACGTCGCAAGAAAACATCAGATACTTGATAGAGAAAAAATACAACTCATTAGAAAATGTTTCTGTTTTAGAAGACTTTAGTGTGTGCTGTTCCTGAATGAAAGGCTCGAATGCCAGATATACAAAGAAACTGTACAAAAGGTTAAAATAATATTTGGCACATTGGTGGATATGACGAAAGAAACAAATTGTTTTATGCATTCATGCAGAAATAGAGATTGGAAAAAACCGGACACAGTCGTATAATGATGTATGTTGTTAATGGTTAAATGACCAATCCTAAATGTATTGTTATTTTGTTAATTACCATATTGAATCAATAGAAACATTGAAGCGTGTTCCTTATATTTTCTGAACTGACTGTGGCACTAAAAGCACACTTGTGAAGTTTTTTACAACCGTTATTTTGACAAAGCTACTGCGAGTGAACAAATTCAAGCGTGGTGGAGCTACCCCCAGTCATAACTTCTATAATAAGCTTTCATTTTATCCATATATCAAAATTTTAATGGACTTCTTTATGAATTGCCCAAATTATGACTCCGTAATCATATTCACCCGCCTTACTAGTCCGAATATAAGTCTGTGGGAACTTGCAATTCCCTGCGGTGGTGTCAAAATGATATGGTGCCATTATGTGAGCATTTTATAATAGAATGCCCCATGATGTTATATAAAAATCAAGCTATGTAGGAGAATATCCTTGACAGCACGAACTCTTAAGACTTCTTATCACCTGGTGACAGGTGAGTCAGGCATTCCTCTGCCACTCCATTAGGGTGAAATATGAGACAGCCACTTGAAGATTCTTGACCTGTATAACTGGTGTATCTTCGAGACAAAATACAATAAAGCAATAGACTGCTAACTATTTTATTTGATTTTTTAAACAAAACACCATACATGGACACATAAACACTTTAAACACAATATGTCGTAAACGCAAGTCATATGGTCAATGCTCTAAATGACCTTCTTAAAGTATAATGTTTGTCCTTTTTCCACACGATCATTCACAACGATTTTCATTATTTTTCCTCCTCCATTCCTCAATATTCCTCCTGAAAGGCCGCTAGCGTATTTGCACCTTGTATTCTGATTTCCTCTACACCCATGACCACGTCTTTCATATAAACAACGCTCTGAAAAAAAACCCAGAATAATTTATTTAAAATATATAAGACTGTACTTATTTGTTATTATTATTTATCTAATATTTAAAATTTATAACTTAAAAGTTATTATTTAAAAGTTATTACTTAAAACTTATTATTTAAAATGTATAACTTAATACTTATAATTTAAAATGTATTACTTAAAACTTATTATTTAAAAAATATTACTTAAAACTGATTGTTTGTGGCTGATCGGTTTAAATGGCAATGGCCCAGACCCCTTTCTCCCTCATGAACTGCCAAATCATTCACATTAACAGTCATGGTTTGAAGGGTTTACTAGTTGAGATGCAACTTCTGACCGAGTTACACAAAGAATGAAGCAAAACTAAACTGATAAACCCTGCCAAATTTTAACACATTGTTCTTTGGTCTGAAGCTTGATAAGGACCATCCCGGTTGTTCAAACAGGTTTAGAAACCTATATCTAGGCCCATGCACTTTACAGACTAATAGCACATGTGATTAGAAGACATTTTTGCTAATTAACTATTGCATCCTACATAGTCTGAGAGTGCTCAAGAACCCATCAATGAAGTTCTAAAATTAAAAGTTTCTTGGGAGCATGTCTTGGACCCCATGCACTGCATTGGATACATTTGCATAAAGCTGTGAATTGCAGTGCAGTGTTAACGGTGGTACGAAATAGTTGCAAAACGCACTAACGGTCGTAGAAGTAAAAACAAATCCAGTGGAACATGCCAACGGACACAACAAGATTTTTCATTTTCCCCAATTTCGAGCCAGAATTTATAAATTCGATTCTACATCGATTACTAACAACAATATAATCATTTAGATATAATATAGATACAAATAACCAGATTTTAATACCTTCTGTAACTCATGTCCGTCTTCAATATCCTTTTTGCTTGTCGTGCCTGTTTGCCGCAAAATATGGCGCAATTCAATAACTTATAAATAATAGGTTATAAGTATTAGGTAATAAGGGGCAAGTAATAGGTAATAATTGTTTCATAATTGTTAAATTATAAATGTCCCTCCAGGGCTTCCGTACTATACAGTTTATATTATACTGTATTCATTGTGAGACGCTTTTCTGAATACAGACTATATTTACAATAGACACAGTGTGATAATTTGAATATGAAATCAATGAATCCTGAATCGCATAACGATGCTCAACTCCATGCTGTGCAATCTCTCCAAAAAGCATTCGGGATATAGATTCATTTGTACAAAAACAATGCATTCATTCATGTAGTCCGGATGTTATGACTGCCTTTCAGTTTAACCTTTATAACTGTCCCCAAATAAATGTCCAAGAAAGGTTGCATTGTATACAAATAAATGTGAGCCTAATGTTACTTGGCCACAAACCAGTGCATTTCTAATAACGAGGTCGATCTGTACTAGAGCACAAATCTCAATGTGTACCCCTCAAATGGGAGTTTCTCAAACAATGTTGTAATGTACACACATATAAATAAGTGCCCTAAATTAGTGTTTCTCTGAATATGATGCACTATACACATATGTTTGTACCCCAAATGTGTTTTTCTACAGGGGTTGCACTGTTGTACAATTTCCTACATTTTTGTACATGTAAACCTAAGTGCCACTTTACGATATAACGGACATAAAACCGTGTGACGAATCAATACGCAGTCGATTTACTTCTTGGTGTTTCTTGTTTGATTTTCTTAGTAATGTATTCATTGAGCAAGTTTTCTTTGAACAGTGTCCAGTCTGCTTCTAGCTGCATATTGTCCTGCAACATCTCCTCAGACGGGTACACCTTGATCTGTTCACGGACACCCATCTTACAACGCTGGTCAGCATACTTGAGGAATACCTTCTTGGATAACATTATCACCTCTGCACCACGACTTACCTAAAGAAATGAATACATTTGATAGTGTCTCATATGAAAACAAATAGTTAACACATTTTCAGCATGAAAACATAAATAATTTACACATTTTTACTATGATAACAAATAAATTACTAGTACGCATTTTCACTATGAAAGTATAAATAAACTACACATTTTCGCTATAATAACATAAATAAATTACGCATTTCCACTATGAAAATGTAAATTAATTATACATTTCCACTTTGAAACATAAATAAATTATATATACATGTTGACGTTTTCATAGTAAAAACATAAATTAATTATGAAAACATATATAAATTACACGTTTTCACTGTGAAAACATAAATAAAGTACACATTTTCACTATTGGAACATAAATGTTTACATTTTCATAGTAAAAACATAAATAAACTATGAAAACATATATAAATTACACGTTTTCACTATGAAAACATAAATAAAGTACCCATTTTCACTATTAAAACATAAATAATTTACACATTTCACTATGAAAACATAAATATTTTACGTATTTTCACTATAAAAACATAAACTACGAAAACATATAACAAAATACACAGTTTCGTTATGAAAACATACATTTATTATGCATTTTCAAAGTGTCCCGCCTCTGTCACATGAGAATATGATTGGGGTCACAAGAAGAATCGGATCCCTACAGAGTCAACAGTCATCCATTTCCTTGTATGACTCCCGTAGACACGCATCCGGTACATGTATCCGATTTCCGTTTTCACTGACTGTGATGTGCAACAACTTTCTTTGTCTCACATAATTATATTCAACAATAATTACTTATAAAGCTGTGCCATTAATGAAAAAAGAGGACATCGGACAGGAAAGTCGCGGATTTGCATGCATATGATTGCTGGACATCATTGTTTCGCAATGAACATAAAATACACAACGTACCAATGATAATATAGGTGCTTGGTTTGATCCAATATCAAACAATTCCTCATCCGCTTCCATCACGTATTTCAATGTATTTAAACCCTGAAACAATAAATATATCTTTTTTAATAAAGAAGCGATATGCAAATGTTTTTGACAATTTTAGTGAGCGTCATGTCGGGGGACATATTCACATTGACAATATAAATGACAAAACTTTAATTATGCTGTAGACTTCAGAACGACATGTTGTGCTCAACAAACTGCTCATAGATTAGTTTATAATGAAACACTAGCATTGTAATTAGTTAACTTACAAAGCATTCCTTGGTATGTAGCAGTTCAACCATAACAAAGACATCTTCCGGTGGAGGAGCTTTGGTAAATACGTCATCAGATAAATCGGGAGTTGTTGCTTGTCTGTACGAGGCCGTGAGCTTCTCACGTGACGGTAACCGCTGAAACAAACAATTAATAAAATGTTGTGATTACGTTGGACAAACAATAGCATTCTCGTATTTATACATTGTTATTATGTTTAGTGACTTTGAAGAAGAAAACTTACACAATAGCTAGTTCTGTATGAATAGAGAATATCTACATGTACAAAAGAAAAAAACCTATATTTACTTGTTACACAAAATAAATGTTTTAGCAAGGATATAATTTTTATAAACAGTATCCTGGTATAAATTGTAATACTTTTAATTACATTATATATCACAATGAATTAGAATCAACACAACTCTAGCATTAACCGCTTACAAATAAATACATACACATGTATGAAGAACTACTAGTTAGAGAAAATACATGTAATTAATGTACCGTGATTGTAATTGTTATACATTCTATCATCATGTGTATGTTCAAATATTTGACAACGTACTCGGTGTTCGTCTGATTACCAAGTTCGATTAGAAGAGACGCGCATTATATTTCCTTACTTATTTCTAACAATGCCCATATGTAATATTAAGTTTATAACCTTCATAAAAAATCGAAAAATATATGAAGAACATTCGGATTCAACAGAAACCTCACGAACACCAACATGACCACATTGTATAACGGTAACTATGAAATAAAATGTAGTACAGACCACACGCATACGTTACACTGTCCAAAACAAAACTGAATGAGAAAATTAAATTAAACCACTGCAATTCTCAAAATTTAGATGTCGAAAAGTTATACAAAAAAGTTCAACCAAGTCCATTGTTTCGTTACCAGACGAACACCGTGCAAACTTTACTGCATTGGTGATTATTTGTAAGCAAGATACATAGAACAAAAGAACAAGCTAAACAAACAGCAAAAAATAAAAAAAACCTTATAAACTAGACGATCTAAAATTTTATAATCGTGCACATGGTCAATAGGAGATAAATGTCTTCGTTTTGAATCGCCGTCACCACTCAATAATTATGACAATTTCGCAGTGTTGGAAGGCATCTCGATGAACACATGTCGAAGTACAAGTATGTGAAACTAATGCAATGCCATGTAGGCCCCATTTTTATTGTATCATCGCAAATCCAATGCGTTTTGTAACATAACAATTTTTGTGTGCTGGGTAGACAGTTTTTGTGCCACGAGGTTCTAAAAGTGGTGTTGTCTAGTGTCTTATCATTTGGTGTTTAGGCCCGTAATTACAGATATTGTTCTATGAACATATTGAAAACTACGAATAGAAACTCAACAAGAAGCAAAAACAACATAATTTCAACTAAAGCATTGACACAACCAACTATACAATTAATTTACGCTTTCGTATTTTTCTTCAACATATTTCCATATGTAAGTCTGAAAATTACAGAAAAATAATACTAGGCAAGATTAAATAAAACAAGCATTGTTAATATATGAGTTACATTTCAAATCGTGTTAGTTTATATGTTAAAATAAAGCTTGTTGAGTACATGTAGCACTGGGTAATAATGGCGTGAAACAATAAAGGGGAGGTCACTCAGGATAAGCATCCTTACAAAATTATCGGTTTTCAATTTTGGCGTATTTTCGTCTAACTTGGCCCGTGATACGGGTCTGTAGTTGTCTTTGGGTTTAAGTGGCTCCAGTTTTATCTCCGTATTGAAGATTTCCACGTCCGTTTTCTGTTTCTCCGCCATGAATCGTACTCTCGGTCCAGTGTGAGTTATTGAACAGTTTTTGGCGGATGCAGCACGGATAAACATCTTTGGAAGCTGTTTGTCGACTTGAAGCTGCTTGACGGCTGGTTCCGGCGAATCCTCGCGACGTGCGTCCTTAGACAGCTTGTCAGCAGTTTGCTTTTTATTATCTTCTTCATGTTTCTGTATTAGTTCATACATTCTACTTACATTACATTGTACATGTATAGTGCATATATACTAAAACTTACTGTCCTTCGAAAATGACCTAATAGTCTATGTTGGTATTTTAACAAGTTTCCGACTTGAAGACAGTAATTGCCGAGTCTGTGGATGTTGCATCTGACAAGGTTAATTCAATATCAACTCAAAGGTCTATTATGAACTTAATCTTTACAATGGCATCAACTTTATTAGGATACAAAAACTTGATATATCGACCTGCATTGCATTTCCTTTATTGAAAGGTCTTGTAATCAAAACGTTAAACATGGTCGTTGAGACGTACGTAAATGTGGGATGAGACATGTGAGAGGGACCTAGGATTTTTTCCTAACTAAAACTTTATGAATAATACACATCCTACAATTTCTATATTATATATACTTACTTGCCTACTGCATGGTGGACTTTGAAAATACACATGTATACAATGCAGTTCTACATTTTTATAATCAGGCTCGAGCTTTTATGTATAATAATTATTCAGTTTTCTAATCGTGGTCATACTATGTAACGATAATTTATTCGTATAATAATAATAATATTATAATAATAATAATATTATTATTATGATTATGTATTATATTATACTACAAGCATAAAATTCAAATGACTGTTTCTACTTACTCTTCGCAAAGAATCGTAAAACTCCGTCATATCTCGGAAGACGTCGGGATGTATGGTTCGCTTTTTACTTCGTATCTTGCCTGTGTTGATTTTAGGACCTGCGATGAAAAATATAGTAATGCAGTATGTTGCAATCATTTTACCAAACGCAATAATCTACTAGTGTAGATATTTTGTACTCATTATCTAGTTGTACTTATAGGACTGGGGAAAGAAAGTGCTGCAGTTAGGAATTTTGCAATAAGTGCTGAACATTACTTTTGATACGTGTTTTCAACTTTGGTTGTAGTACTCGCCCCAAATTATATTGATAAGCAAAGTGAACTCCAGACACCAATACCCAGTCTCACGATATTCTTTCAATTATATTATGATTTTAAAATGATAATTACGAACCAAACATGGAGTTGTACCCGGCGGAAAAGCAGAGTATAAAAGGAAGGCACAAAATACCACACGAAAAAAGAAAGAACTCATGAAAAATTCAATATACATTGTACATACTTGTACACATACAAGTTACATGGATAACCACACATGATACGAAAAAAGATCACTTTGTGATTAGAAATCCACACAAATAACACCATTCTGATCACCTCTGGTTTTTATCCAATGGATTTACCGGAGACAAACGGAAATGGCCGAGCTTTTACGATTGAAATAACACATGATGTAATGGAGTATTATACTTACAATTGTTGGGCATTCCAAGTTCTGGTAATATTACATCGGACATGGGGTCTGACTTCAATCTTACTTCACGTTGATTCCGACCTTTAACTGCTTTCAGTTTCTTTAAGACTTCACATGTACCCTGTAGCATAACGAAATCATCTCTAGAGACAAGTACCACGTGTACCAAGCATAATCATATGGGCCATACTTAAGTGCGATGTTTTGGGCAATGCGGAATTAATTTATAATTTGGACATGTAAGAATCAATATGTGCGTGATTACATGTAACTTACTCAAAATACGGAAGTGCAAATGGTTATGAGAAGTGAAAATGATTAATCAGGATGGCTTTGTTATACTGGGCATCTCAAAGAAAGAGGAATCGGTGTGGACCTAACACAACGTGGAGATACACTGTAGAAGATAACTGAATATTATGGATCAATCCCAGGGAACAGTTGAGAAACTTGCAAAGGGCATACTCCGGTGAAGATTTGTTGCTGCTGCCCTTCA
Source organism: Spisula subtruncata (assembly GCA_963678985.1). Taxonomy (NCBI): domain Eukaryota; kingdom Metazoa; phylum Mollusca; class Bivalvia; order Venerida; family Mactridae; genus Spisula; species Spisula subtruncata. The sequence goes on from OY787665.1 coordinate 29,900,700, forward strand.
TATCAGGGGAAGTAGCGTAGATTAAGTAAGTACTTTGTCTTCCGTAATATGTAATCTACCTGTATGATTCACGATTACTTACCGACATGATGAAATATATCCATTCACTATGTCGATCATTGTCTGTTATCAAACTACCACGTCTACAAACGATAGAAAACAATGTTTAGATATATAACACTAAAATATGTATTGCCTTACCATGATCACAAATGTGCAGTTTCTCTATCGGTGAATATATTTCTGTTTGTACACCCTGTCAATGCAGTTCATTTATGGTATGGTATTTATGTAGTGACAAACACGGGGTATGCTTGTACATGTCTGACAAAGGTCAGACAATTCATTTTGAAAAGAAACAACACCAAAATCACGTGTGTAACTACATGAACTACAAGTTAATAAAGGGTCTGGTAGGTTATCAAGGTGTTCAACGGCATTGACTAAATTCATGACCTCCACTTTTGAAAAAGTTGATACCGGTCCCTTGATGAAACAGCAAACAATACTAGAATAGCTTGGTAATGAATCCTAGGAAAACAGCTAGATTATGTCAACTGAGTGTTGAAAACAGCAATAAAACACACCAAAACGTTTCTGTGTTAGCTGAACGAAAGTTCCACGGCAGTGGTAATTTTCTCAACATCGTCAGGCAAAACAATCGCTGTATTGTCGGGAACTAGATTTTCATGTAACAGTTTCACTTCATTATTCACGTGATCGCACCATTGTTCGTCATAATCGTCCGAATTCGAAGGCGAATATAATCGTTCAACATAAAAACCACATTGTTATGTAATAGCTGACTGATCGCGGTAAATGTTGTCATTGAACTTTATACCTGAAGAAGTTTGATTGCAGTTATACACTTTTCGACGTTTATTAACATGTTTCCAGAAATCATTGGAATTTAGTTCTGCAGACTCGTCAATTTCCTTATTTAACTGTTTCATATGTTCATTTGCATATTTTCGATGGGCCCGCCTAAATTGTCTCTTTGCTGACTTATATGCTGTGTATGTAATGTCTCTACCACATCGCGGACGTCCAGATCGACACCAATCACTACGCTGGTTTCTCATCTCTTTGTGGTATGTACTTAATTCACTGTTCCAAAGCGGTTTCAAATGAGGTTTAAATGGTTTGTGACCAATACATGTTAATGCAGCTCCGGCTAAAATATCACATACATTATTATAAGTTGAGTATTGTTTAATAGTTCTAATTAGATAACGATACTCTTTCTGTACATGAACTACCAGAATGTACTTACTTGAAATAATGTGCCAGACAAGCCCCAGGTTCCAGCTTCAGTACTTCTGTAGGCCAGGACTTCATGAACGGTATCTTCCTGTGTAATGTAAAACGTACCAAGTTTTAAACAGCCGTGATAATTTGCTTTATTCAATACTGTAACATAAAAATAAATTATTTTTGATAATGCAAACGAATAATGTAAAATAACTTCAGAGTGGATCAAACATCGTAGCACGGACATTCGGAACTGCCTTCCCTCACTTCAAGGGCTTGCTTTCACATTGAAAGCGGTCACACCATTCAACAGATATCTAGACTGACATCATCGATCAGAGATAATCTTAAGACTTCTAATACCAGAGGGTCTATTTTTTAAGTCTTGTCTGGTACCCAAGTAAATGGTCTTACCGAAGATATTTAACGTGTTCTGGTTCCTCGTCAGGATTTTCTGCTTTCATAAATATTCTCACAAAGTCTTCTTTCCCAATCACCAATAATTCCATGGGAGTTGTACTTTCTACTGTGGCTGTCCGCAATGTGTCAAACAATAAACCGATCTCCTAATGACATAAGAACGATAAACATGTAAGTTGTGTTGTGTTTCTTCGACTGACGCCAAATCATTGTTGGTATTCGATGTCAACTTTTCGCGAACGGAATGGGTTTGTTTTCACATTTTCTTAACTAAACTGATGTTAAATTAAAAGCAAAAATCGTTTATGAATTTTAGTATAATATCTAGGGTCAATGGTATTGGTGTATGCTACGACTAATACATTTTGGCAAAGATATGATCATATGGACAACACAATTAATTGAATTTACCGGATCTTTTATAGGTAGATAACATGAACCACATCATTTTTGCACTCGAGGCATGCATACGCATGTGTTTGTATGAATTAAACGTAGCAGTCATGGAAATACGAGGATGGATAGTCAATGCTACAAAGAATAAATATTGAGTATACAGAAATAAAATGTATTGGAAAAAAGAATGACATGAGACAGATGTCCTAACGAATATATATATATATATATATAACGATACATTAATTATATTAATTTTAGATACCGCTTGAACCTACAACGTTTACACCCGAACGGTTAAAAGACCAAAATAAATATAACAAAACTGCGTTCAATAAACGCTTATGCCCCCCTGGAAGCCATTTCAATAAGTCTAAGTCCAAAATTAGGTCAAGGTGAAGGTCAAAATGGAGTCAGGTGATACAGGCGTGTGGAGAGTGGTCATATACAACATACATGCAAGTTTGAAAGCTTTGTAGCAAGCCATATTAATGCTAGAAGAAACGGTCAATTTGAGTTAACCAGGCCGGACGGACGAACGGACGGACGGACGGATGGACGGACAGGTGAATACTATATGCCTCCCGATCTATCGATACGGGGGCATAAAAAGCATATGTTGAAGAATAACAGTAACATAGATATACAAAAAAGCTAAACTGTCCACAAAAGCGAATAACGATGCATTGCAAGCAACACTGAAAATATATGCATGCACATGCACAAGTTCACAACACTATGTGCATACGGATTCCTGACAACGTTCCCTATAGTGGTTGATTTATGCCATATCGTAATTTCGTTTTCCTGACACAACAAAGCGATATCGAAGATACGACAAAGTTAAAATTGTTACTTGTTATTGTTGTTTGTTGTTGGCGTAATGCGGGATGGCGTAAGTCAGCCACTATGGTACATACACGTCGAAATGAATTCATTAAATATCAACCATTTAAATCTATTAGCAAATCGGGAGAATAAGGCATTTTTATGCAAATAAATATCAGCATCATTTTGTATGCGTTCCGAAATATGCAAAATATTTTCCTTTAACTGTTAACTTTAACTTGTTCAGGATACGGCGTACTCAAAACATACAAACAAAGAACTGAAAGCGACAAAGCGACAAAGTACCAGAGAGACTGCAATTGTTTGTTACCATAAGTCAATACGTAATATTCTACTCAGCAAAATGTTTTGTACCATGTGTTTTATGATTGTTTTATTCGATTACATTAACCATTAACCTTTAACATTTATAACTGGCTGATGACAATAACATCAAAAGATAACAATTTCAGAAATACGTGTGTAATTCATATTTATAGGAATCACGAGCTTCCGTTCATGTGAAAATTATAATAGATTTTATTGTATATTTTTCATTATCCGTATCAAAGAGAAGGCTATCATTGATGGAAACGTGGTTAAAAGAATAGTTCCTGACAGATCTACAATAGGATTTATAAATGCAAGTTTCAAGCTTCAATTATCACGGGGGATTATTTGAGGTATTGCATATTTCCATTTAATAATATCACGTAAAAACGTTAGTGCACAAAGAACATGCCAACGAAATATAAAATATAAAATGAATTAAATGAAAGTAAAGCAGTGACTACGTGTATTGATCTACTTAATACTAAATACATTTACCCCGTCTTCCCAGGAAAACTGTATATGAAAATAATGCATAATTTACATGTATAGTTTACTGATACAAAATATAGAAATACCATATTTAGTTATTAGTTTGAAAACACTTTATTAGCTTCCAAAATAATAATTATCACAATAATAATGATGTTCATCACAAGATAAAAAGTACACATGTACAACTTTAAGGCATCATCATTTTAACAACTCGAATGAATTTATTCTTTTACGTCATAACACTTCCGTTTACAGATGAGATGCGCGCCCAGCTAGCCAATAATCGTCAGTACGCCAGTTATTTTCGAGCTGAACGGACGTGTTCTCGTTCAGTTCATACTAGCCATATATAACTAGATATACATAGTATATCCGTTGGTGTATGCATATTTATAGACAATTAGTCTATATTTTATTATATGCTAAGAATATCAATGTGATTTAGCCTTTGATAAAAATAAAATTGTTCTTTTTACTAGAATACTAGCTTACGTGGCAAAGTGGGCGTTGTTCCCATTTTGTTTACACAAAAAGTAGTTCTGTACCGTATTAGTACGCATTTTTCTACGAGAAAAAGTGACGTAGTACGCAGATTTCGCAACAAGATGGCTACAGCCATGAAACCACATGCTATTGGTGAAAAACCAAAAACTAAAAGTTCAGAGTCGCTGGAGGAAAAAACCAGGGAAAAAACGAATGTGGACAAAGGTAAAAGACCGGCTCCCAAAAAGACGGCAGAGAAAGCCGGGACCAGCACGAGTCATGAGCCTGATAGTGATATTGGTCACTCTGGTGGGAATTTTAGCCGCGAGGCATTACTTATCCTTCGCGAAATGAACACTAACGTAAATAAAACTAATGAAAAAGTTGAAATGCTCTCTCAGAGAGTAGATGCTATTTACGACGAAGAATATGAAGGTTGTTATGAAGAAAATGCGTCGGTGTCGCACGACTTTTCTGAATACTCAGAAAATCCTGAAAATGAGGAAAATGAACCAAATGAAAATAGTATTTTCTCAAAATTTGTGAAAACATTTACAAAACAGGATGTTACTGATAAACCAATTGACAACCAATTGGCCAATTTGGTCAATGAGGCCTTTAGAGAGGGGGTCTCGGACGAGACATATCAAGACACAATAAAGTCTATCCACAGACCTGATAATTGTTCTTCGTTAAAGGAGACAAAAGTGAATCCAGAAGTGTGGTCGGTACTTAGGCCCCACACTCAAATGGAGGACTCTAAGATGAGAGGAATTCAGACTTGTTTTGTAAAAGCATCTGCAGGTTTGGTGAAAATTGTGGACAAATATGCGAGTGTAATTGAGGAACCAGACTTATCCTTATTCATGAGTTCTCTTGGACTTTTAGGCCAGGCTAACAAATGGCTGAATGGCCGCAGAAAAGAGTGCCATAAGCGTGATTTGGAGCCAAAATTGCATCATTTGTGTGCGTCATCCTCTACCTATACAGACTATCTGTATGGTGATTCCATAGTGAAGGACATAAAAGATATCCAGGAACTAAATAAAATCAGTAGAAATGTGGGTTACAAAGCCCCCACATCTTCAAGAAGATTCTTCCGGGGTGCTAGGGGTGGTAGAAGAGGCCCCTATACCAGAAGAGGCGGTTATACGCCAAGAGGGGCTTATTATGGTACGAAGCCAAAAAACGGCCAGAAGGCGGAGGTCTCAAAGAAACAGTAAAACAGGTCAGTTTTAAAGCAGGTAGACTTAGTCAGTTTGAGGAAAATTGGAGAAAAATAACATCTGATGAAAATGTATTGGCAATAGCTTTTAACTGTTGCATTGAGTTTGACAAGGAAATTCCTACTCAAACAAATTACCCTCGTCAATTTTTCAATAAATTTGAGGAAGAAATAATAGATAGGGAAATCTGTAAGCTTCTAGATATGAGAGTTATAGAAGAAACAGTTCCATCAGAAAATCAATTTGTTTCTCCAATTTTCACTCGACCAAAGAAAGATGGTGAATATCGTATGATTTTAAATTTAAAAGAGTTAAATGAATCTATTGAATATCATCATTTTAAGATGGATACTTTTGAGACAGCTCTTAAATTGATTAAGCCTAACTGTTTTATGGCTTCCATAGATCTCCGCCATGCATATTACTCTGTTAATATTTATAAACCTTACAGGAAATATTTGAGATTTCATTGGAAAGGGAAGCTTTATGAGTACACATGTTTGCCAAATGGCATAGCTTTAGCCCCTAGAAAGTTTACCAAACTTATGAAACCTGTCTATGCAAATTTGCGTCAGAGGGGTCATTCAAATGTCGGTTATATTGATGATTCTATGTTGTCTGCAGATACAAAATTAGAATGTTCAAAAAATGTTGATGACACTGTAAGTTTAATGTCAGATCTTGGGTTTATAGTACATGATGTCAAGTCAGTTATTGAACCTGTTCAAAATATTGTCTTCTTAGGCAATCACATCGATTCAATTGATATGATAGTTTATTTGACAGAACCTAGAAAACAAGTTCTTTTACAAGAATGCAGACATTTGAGGGGTCGTCAAATAGTAAAAATTAGAGAAGTTGCTAGACTCGTAGGACTCATAGTGGCTTCTTTCTCAGCTGTGGAATATGGACCTCTGTTTTACAGAGAGCTTGAGAAGGAAAAAAGTAAAGCACTTGTATTGAATAAGGGGAATTTCGATGCCAAAATGTCAATGACCTTCCCCATGTTAAAAGAAATAGATTGGTGGATAGAAAATTTGCCATCAGCTCAGAGAAAAATTTCTCATGGCATACCTGAGATAGTTATTACAACAGATGCTAGTGGCTCAGGTTGGGGTGCCAGGTGCAATGGTGTCTGTATAAATGGAAGATGGACAAGTTTTGAGTCAGTACACCATATAAATTATCTTGAGCTGTTGGCAGTTTTCTATGCATTGAAATCTTTTTGCAAGAACATGTCAAACAAACATATTCAAATTCGGACAGATAACACATGTGCTTTGTCATACATAAAAAATTTTGGTGGAATTAAATCTATAGATTGCAATGACCTTGCAAAGAAATTGTGGTCTTGGGCCATTTCCAAACAAATTTGGGTTACAGCTACCTATGTTCCGGGATCTCTGAATGAGGCTGATTATGACTCACGGAATCACAATGACAATATAGAATGGATGTTGGATAGCAAAGTTGTAGAAACAATTTTAGGTTTTTGGGATATGCCGAAAATTGATATGTTTGCATCTAGATTAAACAAACAAATGCAGAGATTTGTCTCATGGAAACCAGATCCCGAAGCAGAATTTGTAGATGCTTTTGCTATGACTTGGTCAGACATTTATTTTTATGCATTTCCTCCTTTCAGTCTTATACCGAGGTTGATGGTGAAGTTGAGGGAAGAGAAAAGCGAGTGTATCCTCATAGCACCCATCTGGATGACGCAACCGTGGTTCACTACTGTGATGGAACATCTAGTTCAAGACCCGTATATTCTACCAGTTCACAAACATTTGTTAATATTACCAGGGACACGGAAAACTCATCCATTACACGAGAATCTAACACTCATGGTGTGTCGACTATCAGGGATTCTTTCCAAGGCAAGTGCATATCAGAAAGGGCTACGCGTATCATTATGTGCTCCTGGAGACATAGTACTCAGAAGCAGTACACGCTGTATATCAGAAAATGGTTTAAGTACTGTAGTAAAAGGGAGATTAGTTACTTTCAAGCGTCTATTAATGATGTGTTAGATTTTTTAGCAGAACTTGTTGAAGCTGAACTCAGTTATAGTGCAATCAATTCAGCCAGATCTGCTTTGTCAGCAATAGGTTTAGTAAAAGATGGGTGCTCTGTGGGTTCACACCCTTTAGTAATACGTTTCTTGAAAGGTGTATATAATATGAGACCACCACAATCTAGGTATGTTGAAACCTGGGATGTTTCAGTTGTGTTAAGATATTTGAAAACTTTGTATCCAGAGGATACCCTTTCATTGAAAATGTTAACATTTAAAGTTGTGATGTTAATTGCATTGGTTTTGGCTGCGAGATGTCAAACCATTCATTTATTAACTATTGAAGGTATGAGGAAGGAATCCTCTAAGTACGTGTTAAGGTTCAGTGGACCTTTAAAGCAATCCAGACCGGGTGTTAATGTACCCTTTGCCGAGTTACGAGCATTTCGTCTGGATAAGGCTTTGTGTGTATATAATTCATTGACAGTTTATTTGAGCAAGACGGCTAACATTAGAAATAACACTGAAAAACTTTTTGTTAGTTTTGTGAAACCGCATAATTCAGTTTCTAGTGCCACCATAGGACGCTGGATTAAAACAGTAATGCGTAATGCAGGAATAGACTGTTCTAAATATGGAGCTCATAGTGTAAGGTCAGCTTCATCATCTAAAGTTAAGAACTGTAGAGTTCCTATTCAGGAAATATTGAAAACTGCTGGTTGGTCCAGCGCTAGAACATTCAGTCAATTTTATGATAAACGTGTTGTTACTAACCATTATGATGACATACTAACAGTTACGGAATGAACTGATTTGGAGATATGAATAGTGGTTAATTAAATGTGGGATGTCAGTATACTGTTTTTGTCTCTGATATGGGTGGTTGAAAATATTTCATACAGTAACTTCTGCTTTGAAGTCTCATCTGTAAACGGAAGTGTTATGACGTAAAAGAATCCCCCAAATAAACGAAACTTACCTTAAGTTGAAGTTTGGTTGGGATTCTTTGTAGTCATTAAACACTGAAGTGATCAGATGCCCACCCTGAACATTTTTTAAGTGAGGTTTTATCCCTCCCAATTGTTTTCATCTTCACACTTGTGTTATGATTGGTTCAATCAATCATTACTACGGCAAGCCTGGATTTATTGGACAAGTTCCTGTATGAACATCTGGGCTTTCAAGCACTGACGATTATTGGCTAGCTGGGCGCGCATCTCATCTGATCACTTCAGTGTTTAATGACTACAAAGAATCCCAACCAAACTTCAACTTAAGGTAAGTTTCGTTTATTTGGGGGATTATTTCGACTTCTTAAACACCCAAGAAGAATGCATACGTTAGACTGTTTAATTTGACTTGTGTTCGTGTATAATTTTTGGAATACAATTTTTAAAATACATGTACATTTTTGTATATCTTACCCCGAAACTATGTCCCTTGGTCAATCTAGCTGCTACCTGGGCTTTTGACTCACCGGTACATGGATCTTGTATCATTTTCTTAACAAAAGCTGGAATATATGGAATAAATAGTTGTCCCTATACTTAAATACTTCAAACTCTTTCGATATACGTATACCATGTTAAAGTAAAAGTAAAAGTAAAGTACATAAAAGTATTAGAGTACGATAAATCCTCACTTACAGATGAAAAGTGATAAATATAGAGAGGGGTCTGCATTAGGTCCTTGATAATGCAGCGTCTATAATATGCGTTTCAACCCAATCACAGTTTTCAAGTCAATTACATCACCTAGTATACCAATTAAACTCATCCATAAATCCAATTTTCAGCGGTCCCATGGGCGGTTTTGTAATTGTGATTTTACGGTAGATCTATATCAATTTCGACTGTATGAAGTGTTGGGTGATAAGAAATCGGTTCAAAGTTTTATTTAAATTAATGATTAATAAAAACCGTTATTTTAAATTGATGTTAAATGTTTTTTTCCAATACCAGGTCCAAACAATGCCGGATAGATTGATCATTTTTATGAACAATAACGATGCAGAGTTGTCATTGTCTAGGCGCAAACTTTTATCAATATTTAAACGGAAGCCGTATCAGCTTCCAACAAAATCGAACTATTTGTGTTGCAAATGAAAAATAAAATAATTATCATTATAGATTTCCATTGTATTTTTATGAAGGGCTTACAGAAGTATTTAATAATGTAAATATGTCACACACCAGGTACTAGAATTCTATATTTACATCGAGTTATTGTGCATGTAATCATTTTTATTTAAAATTTCAAAGAACAATGCATGTCACTTCAAACAATAAGAATATGCAATGGTAACATTTCAGTACACAAACATACTATCACGAAACATTTATCACTAATAATGGCATCTTTTATAAGCATATTTACAAAAGCATATACTTTACTAAATACAAATTGACGCCACTGTATTACAAAATAATATGTTGTGGCACAACTTCGCATCATATCTGGGTGGGGCAGAGGTTTTAAGATTTATTCAGAACATCAACTACGTATATGACAATAGAAACAGGGTTTTTTAAAGATCGGACAAGCGATACAAACTTTATATTACATTCATTGTTATATTGGCAATAAATCTGCCTTATAACATAAAAGAACATTGCAATAACACATGTACGTGAAGTCGTTTTCTACCGTGCCATTGTGGTACATTGTCACAAAACGAACACTTAGGACGTGTAACTACTGGTTTCAACCCTTTTACGTGAACATTACGTTAGGTGTAATTTCAGTTTCAGTTTATTAGCATAAGAACATTATTTATGTTCGTCGCCTTAAACAAACACGTGTGAAATGCGAAAATATAATGACACAAAATGCATTAAATTTGCGTATTGAGTCATAAGACTTCAGTACGTATAAGTATGCTTGTCAAAATTGAATAAAAATATCTGTGAAATTGAATACGTTCTTGAATTAGCTTTGTTTAATATTCGTCAAACTCGTGCCAGCCTGGGGAGTTTCTGTATCACTCTAAAACTTTCACAAGAACGAGTGAAATAACTCTTCAAAGCATAATCGGAATATTATTGGATTTATTTAATGGTTTTATTCTTCAAATATGTTTGAATGGACGCAATTCAATTTAAAATCCCGTTTAATCATAGTTAAATACGTTAATTGATACTAAATTTCAAAGTAAAAGTCCTAATTGTAACCGCCCAGTGTGGTGTAATCGATAACACGTGTTAGTTTAGAAATCTATAACAAACATACCCATTCCTGATAAAATAAAATAGAAGGACTCCGCATGATGGCCTTGTCGCACTATAACCTTCTTTGAACCAATTCTGAAATGTTGATTTATAAGAAACATGAAGAAAAACACACGACATTCTTCGTACATCAACGGCTTTGAAATAATTCAACGATATCAAACTGTTTCAAAGTAGTGCATGACGTAGTTTGTCTACTAAACGTCCGGACATCACAGACCGTATACATTTAATTATAACTTAATTGATCACGTAAATTCAAATTTTAAAGATGCGTTTTATTAATCACGGGCGTATCAATACAGAACACACCAGGGTCCTGTCTCGGACAAACATTAGCCAAAGTACGAAAACAGACGAACAGACAAAACCGGTTAAATAAAATGATGGTGAAATTCATACCAACCGCAAATGAGAACAAACTGCAACAAAGATGCAAAAGGTATAAAGGTATAAACCAAGATGGTTTTAGCAAGGCTCACGATTGTAAACTACTATACTTACGTTTGATACCAGGCAACTTTGCAAAGTTTTTCTTGTGTGTCCACTGGATACTCAGACAGAGACCGTAATGACTGAAGACCATTCATTACCTGAAAACAGATTATAAGTTTTTGTACAAAAGAAATATTGTACCATAACTTACTTTTTTTCCATAACAAAATGCATGTTACGATATTCGAAAAGAAATGCAATTGACTATCTAAGGTTCTGCCTATACGCACTGCAACATGGTTGATCACATAGGCTTGCTAGAATCTCAGGAATCAAATATATAATATTTCAGGTTCAGTCTTGGTAAATGCTAGTAAGTTCGTATTTCTAGTTCTGTGTTAGAAAATAAAAAATTATATTGTCAAAAAACGTTGTTTGTAAAACGTTGGATCTAAAACAATACCTGTTTCACCATTTGTGGTGTCCGCGATTGCCATCGTGTTGTTAATATTTTGCGTACATCAGAACTAAGAGAAATCTGAAAAGAACAAATTTGACTTTCTTTTAAAGTAGTCAAAATCCTACCTGGTCGAACATTTTTGCCTAACAATAGCTCGTCAATGTATTATAACATTATTGCCATACTAAACTCGGTCTTTTTAAAGAAAATCCTTCAAGGCAGATTAAATTTACCGTAACTTTGCCATTGCTTGAGACAGTTTCATCAAGTAACTTTTATTTTGTCCAGAAGCCATTGCTCCAATAGGATTGACAAATCCAGAATTCCGGATATATTTATATCAGAATAATGTACGTGTATATTCCTGAATTTAGTATCTTGCCCACGGATCGAATCGGCGACCAAACTTTATTAATAAGGTAGTTGGACTACCTTTTATAAAGAACTTGTCAGTTGCACTATATATACCGTTGCTAGTAGTCTAAACATGCTCTTTAATGCTCGTAATCCCATGTGAGCGATACGTACACGCCCAACAAAACGTCACAGACCTCGATCTATGTACGATACAATTATGAACTTCACATTACCTCTTTGTTCGCTTTGAAAAATTTCTTGTCAAATGAGAGACCAAATTCACTCATCGTTGATGACATGACATTGTCTTCAATCTCATTAGCAATATCTACAAATGACTTCAACTCCTTCTCAAAGTCGAATTGCTTACTGAAATGATAGAAAAGTCGATGTATAGTGGACTACAACATAAACGTATTCAAATGATAAAACTAATGGTGAGATATGTGATGGTAGCTTTTGAAGGTATTTATTTGATTCAATATTCTGAAATACTGTTAAATTATAAATTATCATGGGGGATTAAATTTCGTTGATTTCGTGGTCCACCTTAACCACTGAATGTAATCCAATCTAATATTTGATTCGACCCCTGTATTTATTATCTGAAATGCAATATTCACGAATTTACGTCCCATCGAAATGATCGTTTTTACAGTAGTGCGACGGTAGTAAATTTGTGAATCCAGTCTACGAACAAATTGAATGCCCATATAACGCATGCTAGCTAGAAGTCGACATTATAAAAGCCACCATCGGAGCAAACGATAATCTGAACCTGAGTAGAGACTGGACATGGTAGCATTATGTCCTAATGGGGACAAGGGGAGAAGAACAGCAAATAAGTATTATCTTATCACTAACGTCAAATATCGGTTTAGACTAGCTTGCAAGGTATTTGGATATTTTTTAATAGTTTGTACGGGTACCAATATTCATAATCAGGTATATTACACGTACCACATACTCGTTATCTAAAGGATAATTCATAATAATTATTATAAAAAGAGTCATCGATCATAACTATTTACAATCAATACAATGAGCCAATCGATTTTGACTTCTAATTCAATGAGGCATTTTTAATGTTATTAAGTATTAGATATAGTATATAAATATAGAGAGAGATTAAATTGCGTTCAAATTCGCTACTCAAGCAAGTAATGTTATTAATAATTATGCCATGTGATTGATTCGGCGTGACAGTGATGCCGGCAACATAATCGATCATTCCATAAATACATACTATTAGTCTTCTAACATTGTGACCCTTACGGTCAGAAAATATCTTAACACTAGACAGGCGACATTATAACGTATCAGATTAACCAAATAACGTTTACACGCTATATACGGGAATCAGAGATATTGACCGCCAAATGGTGTTAAAAATACATTTCTAGCACTGAAAACGTTTGGTGCATACTGAAAACAAATATTGCAAACGTATATTATATAGCAATATTTGAATGTAACTCAAGAATAATGTTTGTGCCTTTTGTCGTCCTGTCATATTTGTTAAAATCTAATTAAAACATTATTTCGGTACAATAACGAAGATACGCGAAGAATAATGTGTTCCAATTCAATTGTGCCATCATAAACATTTATCAAATGTAGTCCCTAAGAAGGACATACTAGTGGAGATATAATTATGTGTACATTACGCAGAACACCGGGCCTATGTGATAAGGAAAATTAGTTTTAGAACGACCGGAATGGCAACCACCAATAGACTTAATTGCATGCGTCGTACAAACCGACTATATGTGAGTATGTCTGAAATTAGGAGACCATGCAACATACAACTCTGATTGATGGGATTGTTTTGTTTTATGTGCAATAATCCAAGTTGGCGCCGTATATCCTGTACAGTGTTTATGTGCCTTAAAACGACCGTCAACAAGAATGGAACCACAAGGTTGAATTAAAGTTCAGTTAGAGATTATGCTAACTGGATATAGGTACTTGTATTCGATCTAAAGTAATATAAGTGTTTATTTAGCGTACGAAAAACGAATTTATTTAACAACTAGTATTTTAATTAAAGACCTGAAATTCGCCACCTCATTCTGTATTATTATTCATAGTTTAATCATATTTTATTGCATTAATTTTTACAACATTTACAACGGGTTTGCATATATACAATTAATTACAACAAATAGAATGTATATCATAAATGTTAACCATAGAAACTTTAACAATTTTATATTCAATTCAAAAGCACCAGCTACCTTGACGCCACAGTCCAATCTATTAATGACAGAAAGCACACCGGTAACCATTATTGAATTTACACGTGGCTCACCATTCACCAACTGGATCTACTAAAATGGACCCTATCGGAATTCGAAACATCCAAGGTGGATGTCTGAATTACAATAATTGTAATATTTTTATAGCGGGTTAACAATTCGATGGCTTGGTATAAGAAGGTCGTAAGTGCCACTTACGACCTTTTAAGATTCATACATATTAAGAATAAGCATCACAAGGCGCTTCTTATGAGCCCATTTTCATAAAAATGTTAACTTGTCATGTTGACCAAAATGAAGTTGTAAAAGTTCGTTTTACCATAAGTAAAGAGGAAATGTCAGACAGTTTTTCCGTATTTTCTCAAAATATCGATTTGGTAGTTACGACCTTCTTATAATAAGCCATCGAACTGGATCTACTAAAACGGACCCTACCGGAATTCGAAACATCAAAGGTGGATTTCTTAATTACAATAATTGTTATATGTATTATATAGCTGGTTTACAATTATTGTCAGTATATGAACCAATGGCAATACAACAACTTTCGAAAGTATGCTGTTTCTTAACCAAGATGTTACTTTTAGACCGTCATGGTCATTAATTTCGAGTAGAAATAGAGATAGGTCCCTATGCCCGTTACAGATATAATACATTTGTGTTTTGGAGTTCAACTTATCTCATGGAACAATAATATAATATATATACTGCTTGCTTAGAATGATAGTTTATACCTTCTTACAGTCCACTTTTTCTTGAAAATAGGAACATGTCATGTTGACCAAGCTGAAGTAATTGGTAACGATTCGGTTTCCAACGGTAAAGAGCATTTTTGACACTTATTCTTCTTGTTATTTTCAAAATAGCTTTGTACCTACGGTCTTGTCAATTTAAGCCAGCGATATCGAACAACAAAACAAATTGAATATTATAGAATAATTTTATTTTTTATAAAAGTCAATAATTTGTGAAAGTAACAAGTGGATATGTTGCGCATCTAGCTACCGTTACAAGTTCATGTTTACTTTAAAAATACGATAGTCAGGCAAACAATGGCGACGAGTGTTTCATTAAAACTTCGCATTAATCTAATAAAATAATCGATTATAACTTTTTGTAAATCAACTCCGCAACTATGGTTTAGGTACACGATATTGGAAACATCAATATTGATACAGTATTAAGTAAACAGCCGACGTGCGAACCTATTATAATCATTAATTTCATTTTCCCCAAACAAAACAAATAACAACGTTAGAATTAGAGAGTGTAAAAGCAATACTGTTTTACATGTTCATGTATTATCAATGTATTTACGGTATATATATTCATTCAAAAACTTTCGTTTTTAAACAAGAACAAGAAAACATACAGTTTCCTACTAATTTGAAATGAAACAGGCAATATATTGAAAGTTCGAACTTTAATTCCCAATTAGACCAGCCCAAAGAACACTTAACCATCCAGAAACCAACTTCAAATAATAGTATATTAAATGAAACAGGCATTGCATTGAAAATGTTCTTATTAGAACAGCCCGAAAAGACACTTAAAAGGTTTCAGACATATAATAATATTGACCGTTTTTTTACATTGTAACGGAGCTGAGTTTTTAAATGATTTATAAATTTTAAAATGACACTTGCATTATTATGTTTGATAATTGATTTATGCATTATTCAATTCCACCAATAACCCAGGGTCCCCTCCTAAATCCCAAGGGAGGTCACGAGTTGTAAATTGTTGTATGCCTAGTGAGCCAAATATTTAAGTTTTCTTGGGTGTTCTTGTAAAGGTACTTTGCTATGTGGAGCAACTGACTTTAACAGAACATAGTAAAGAAACAATATACATGTAGTTATGTATCTACTTACTTCATGATCATATTTATCCAAGACATGACGATCACAACCAGCCGGGAATATTTCTTGAAAAATGATTTGGCCTGGAAAAAAATCATTCATACAAACACATGTACTAGTATACAGAAAAATGTCAAATATAAAATGTCAACTATAAAAAAAACATCTTAGGCAATTAGATTTTTCTAATGTGCTTAATGCTTTGCTATACTGGATTGAACCATACAATAAACACTGCTCCAGAAACAACGGTTTTAGAGTAGGAATGGTGGCCGTATAATCATAATAACTTGATACATGTACATGTACATGTAGTACGAAGAACACTTCGAAACCAAAGACACAACAAAGTTAAAGTAAATGTTAATGTTTAAATTCCAACTGAAAAACATTAAGAAGAGAATGACGATTTAACATAGATATTGTAGCTTAATACAGGATGGAGTAGATACATGAATGTAATCATGGCTACTGGGGACAAGAAGGAATATGTAAGTACATTGTATGCCACTACTTGGACTTTGTACAAGTCAATCAGCTTACCATTCCATTGGAGACAAATCTAGATGGTACATAGAAACGCTTCTCTTCTTCAAATCCATCAGTCTTATTCCCATCACCGTCTCCTTTATTTCCTTTCATTAGTGAAAAGAATTTCACATTTATCTTTTCAACGTTTGCTTTCAACAAAGTGAATCTTGCCATACGATCTTCCGGAAGATTCAAACTGTCTTCAATACGTTGTCTGCTTTTAGACACAGCTATTTGTTTATCTAAATCAGCAACCGACAACGATTTCGGTAATTTTGGTTTTTCTTTAATTTCCGTCATTTCTAAAACCCTACGAACATCAGCGCTTCCAAGTATTATTTGTTTGCCACCAAAATCAACACTTTTACGCAATCTACTCTGCCTTCTAGATTCTGTAACTTCCGGTAGTTCTGTTAAGTCCTCGCTACCTGTACTCGTTGCCACAGTATCCTCTGAACAGTTCTTTATTTTTTGTAACAATTCAATTTTACGCAGCAAGCGTTCTTTCATTGACATTTCCGCCATTCTTGGCAACTCGTGTAAAAATGTTTTCTGTATTACTGATACTTTTAAATGACGCTGTTTTCTTGATTTATTATGTACATCAACCAAGTTGTAATTTAGCAAATCCGAATCAACATCGTTCCATAATACAGGAAGATCTAGCCGAGGCTGTGTATTGCTTCTCTTTGGTGCTAATGTTTGAGATAGAACACGGTATTTACTCCTCACTCTGTCGATCGCTTTCTTCGATCGAAGCAATAACCTGGAAACTCTCTGCAGTTCCGATACACCGACCGGTTTATGTCCGTCATTATTTTCACCGTCACTTTCACTATCATCGTGTTCATTTTGAATTTGAGCTACATCTTTAATTCGTCCCCATTGTTTCTTTTCGGCCTTTCCTACACTCGAGTTGTCGGTTTCTCTGTTGTTCGAGTGCATTACCATAGACTTGGAAATTGTCGGAATATACTCCGGGGTCGAGCCCAGGCGGACCCTCCTGGGACTCGGTTCAACATCCATGGACATTGTGTTCAATGTTCGTTGGTTGTTATAGCAACTTGTTCTGTAAAGAAACACAACATAAATTAATTAGATAAGTAGATACCAATGCGTACTGATATGATTAAAAGGTACAAACTTCTATGAGGTACATTTTGAAAACAATAAAGTAATTCGCTACATATATTCGCCTAGTATAATTGTGTGCACAACTATATGACAACATATTATATCCGCGGCTACGTTAATGGTTAATAATACATAAAATGCAAAGTTAACAGTATGATATTCATTGGAAGGAGTAAAACGGCTTGCTTGAAATAAATTTAATTCTTTCATATTAATGATTCGTTAAATTACGACCGACTCTTTCGAAGATGGCAATTCTGGTTTTGGGTTGTACGTGCGCAATGGTTTTTATTTATGATAACGTTACCTATATTTTCTATGCACGTTTATTTCCAGTTTCCAGATTTAACCAATCGGTCACTGGGACGGTAAATCACTTTCTGGGTGGGGCCTACGGGATACTAGTAATACCGGTAGTTTTAAAATGTCTTTACGTGACCAAGTCTTCACTGTGTCCCTTGAACTTTCCAGGTATTCGTCTTTATTGACAGGTTTAGCTTAAAACAATTTTTTAAGTTTTTTTTAAACAGTTTAAATGGCTAGTGATTGACAGTCGTTTAACCTAGTTTTCTTAATTATGTTGACGTAAAGCTGACGTCTATTATTCATCATAATACGCATTTAATGAAGCAAACACGTTTACAATTAAAACATGGCTAGTAACCCGATTTGTTCAGTTTTAAATAATTATATAATATGATCTGAACTTAATATACCAAATAGTCCAGACATGCTACTTTCGATGCGTAAACAAAACGACCATGACTTGACTTGGGACCATTTATGCAGATTATCTCTATATCGAGTGGATTTTCAGTGAGGGATTATCCCATAATTCCCTACTTACAGCTAAACTCTTTAATTATTTCTCATAAATGACTTTTCATAATAACTCTCGACGTAACCTTTCTAATCTATTGTTGTGCTATGTTTTTAACTTCACGTCGGAAAACAAAGCGAACGCAGCACGCCGTAGTGGTGAGATCATGTCAGGTTTGTGGGCTCGATCCCAGCAAGCAACCTACCAGATATGTTAAAATAGTATTGATTTACTTGTAGCCCCCCTTGCTCTAGACACTCTGTGTACAGACTAAAGGCGCATTATCTGGTTGAACCGGTGTCCAGACTATATGTGGCTGGACCAGTATCCAGCTAGATGAATAAAGAGGATTGAAGCATAATAGTCGAAAACAGTTAAAGTATAAAGTATATTACTGCAAATTATAGTTACTTTTTAAGCCAGATAAACAAACTGTTTATAATCCAAGATACACACGTGTGCATGCGTTAAGTTCGAAATGAAAATAAGATAAATCAACTAACGCCTGAACGTATTGTTCGAGATACACAATTATGATGGACAGGCTCCACCTTCAAAATGCGTATTTATTTTGAACGCGTGCGATCTGTCAGTCTAGGTACTAATATGGAACACCCATAAAACCTGGGCGTTATAAAAAATACAAATTGACGTTTTTATCTTCAACGTTAAGTATTAACTTAAATGCTAAAAATTTTAGATAAATAATTGAACCACGGAATATGAACTTGATGGTATTTTATGTTCTTCTTCCATAAGAACTAATCAAATATTAAAGCTTTTTAAACATTGTGAACAAATAACTTTTACTTAAGACCCTGTAAATACCCACGAGCTATTTTTAAAATGTTCCGAACTTTACTTTGTTGTTGATATAATAATGAACATGTCACGAAACATTTCAAATATTGAACTGTATGAAAATTTAGTTAATTAAAATGTTTTACAGGTTAAAAACTGATGGCACGCCTTTCCTTTCATAAGATACCTGTCGCGTTTCTTTTTATAAAAAGCTGTCTAATTCAGTGATATGAATGCACATATGGCTTCCTTTTGAGACATATGCTTTTATATAAAAATTTGCTCTGTAACATACTTATATTGTTTAATAGTACTTATAGGCTGTTAGTATCAAATGTCTCGATTCTAGTATTAGCTGTTTAGCACACATATTTTACAAGTACATCATTGGGGGTATTTCTACTTATAGTGTGTGTTAAGACTCACTTAACAATATCTCTAGTCTACACTCTAAAGGTTTCCTTAGTATCCGGGTGGAGGCACATATAATATACAAATATATATGTATATTTCAGCAGAAAGCTAAATGACAAATAAAGGCTATGCTCGGCATTTTTTTTCTTAGCTGTACCACCACAATAACAGACTTTCAGTTTCTTTAGTAAATGGTATGTTTCATGGCAGCATGTAGGACAACAGTCCTATAGAATGGCGTTTATGTTTGCTCTTTCAAATCCTTGGTTAAATCCCTATCGACAGGGTCATAATGTGGTCACCCGTACCCTCATTGCACCCAGTCATAAACCAGCGAAAGGGTCACGGGTATAGTGTCCCGCTATTTTGTAAACAAATGCCCGGGACTCTTATAAAAGAAGAAGAAAGATAGTGCGGGACATCGGAAAGGGACGCGGTACAGTTTCCCCGCTATCAACTGCCGGTCCTTCCCCGTCCTTGGGATCGTGGTTTCAAATGACTGTTGGGTAATGGCACGTATTTATCTAATGAAGAATGCACTTTGAATTGGCGCATCTTAGAACAGTGTTAGTAAATTTGTAACTTCAACATAGGCGTTGGCGTGTGCGCCGATTTCTTATTTTTATACCAGTTTTCTCAGGTCGTTTGAGGAATAAAGTTTCGCCAACTATACCATATAATGCTTGGCAAGTTGCGCTTGATTGAAATGATGAGTACCAACGGTAGTAAAATCCCGATACACTGCTTCTCTGGGTTCCATTAGAGAATTGTATTGGTTACATTTACAAATGAAAAATCAGTCACAAATAATGGCACTTTTTTATTTCACAAACATGTAATGAAAAAAAAAAATTTCTTAAAGTGTATAGAGCTATATCGGAAGATATTTTTCAAAAAAGTTTTAAAAACTGAAAAACAATTATGCTTTTATATCCATTAGATCTTTTTTCGCTTCATTTTTAACAGAAACTCTCACTGTGATTAATTGGACATGCGAACTGTCCATTTCCATACGAAAGTGTTCTAGAACACCCTATTAAACTATAAGAATCGTCTATTTTTCAAAGATTGAATCAAAGTATACGGAACCCATCCAAAGTTTTAATTTGCAATTAAGGTAGTCTAGTATCATACTAAAAACGATGCAAGTAATTATTTTGACATTGAATGACTGTTAGAATAGGTATAATTATAATAGCTCTATACACTTTAAGTGTGAACAATGTTTGTAGTCATTTTCATTCGGCATCGCCATAACGCTCGAACGGAACTCAAGACTTCGCGTACCCGGGCTTCCGTCAGACAGTTATTCGGGTTAGTGTTCTGTCAGTGACATATGAAAACAGCACATACATTAATTCTCTGACGGAAGCGACAAGTGGAATTACTACAGCGGTGTTGGTCAATTACAGTATTGGTCGTCTGTGGTATGTAGAAGCCATTGGAACCTTCCAGCTAGCCAATATTGTGGTTATTTCTTCATCTAATCGAAAAACTAAATGCGTTTTCACTAAGAATAGCTCAGATACAGCGCCTAACAAATATACAGCATAAATGTCAAACCACTTAGTTGTTGTGTTTATTTAAAACCAAAGTTTGAGAGAGAATTGTCAATTTACACTTACCTCTTAAAGATACATTCTACCAGATTTTATCCAATAATAACAGAGCATATTTTTTTCCACGTGAAAAATAACGCTTTTAAGTCCGTCAACTTAAATCAATGAAAGTGAAATCGTTGTATTTTCCAATAATTTTTAATATTTTTAATAAATCCTAGTCTATATAATCAAAGTATAAACACGCGTACTGTTCCAATAAACGTTTGTTCTGTAGTCGTGATAACCGTCTCTAACAAAATCCCTCTTTGGATGAATTAACGATCACTCGTAGATATGTTGATTGGTTATGAAGGCTATTGTCGAAAAGCATTACAACTATATGGATTAATAATGATTTCATTGTGTATTTTGACGTATTAGAAAATGTATTATCCGTTTAAATCTCGCCTCAAAGTCAATAGGCAATAATCGGGCTCCAACGCAGTAATCAAATATAATCGACTATACTAGAGTTATGTAATAACTCGTTGTATATGATTTTAGTTGGATTATTTTATTGGGTATATTTAAGTATTGGACAATATATTGCCAATATTATACAACAATCGAAAATGGATAAATGAAATAATTATTGTTGATGTTACGTCTACCTTAACGTTAGGCCCCTTTCAATTATTTTTAAATTGTTTGTTGTAATAGAACGCGCTTTAGTTGGAAATTATACATAAATGTAATTGCATTTTAAATTGATTTAGAAAACGGATATTTTCAATTGGGTTTTAATGCAGTTTTTACTGTTTCTGGTCATAAAACTTTTGAACTGACCAGGAGGTCACCAGACTGTTAAAATAGCAAGAACAAATAATTAGGAATTGCAAGCAATAGAGAAGTCCCCTACCTGGTTTTCAAGTTGTCAATACCACATTATCCGAATAAAAAAAATAGTTGTGCATGATCTCCGGATTCGTCCTCATCCACATTCCAAATTTCATAAACCTAGCTTGAAAACTGTTTGGGTTATGCCAGGATCAAGATTTCTTGACCACGGCAAACCTATAGTCCCCCCGGTTGACGCTTAATATAAAGTAGGAGACTAATAACCTAAGAATCTAACCCAGAGCCCTCGACTTACAGTTCAAATATGTACAACCGGTAAAATGCTGACACACGAATAATTATATTGCAAAACCGAAATTGAATTAAAATGGTCTTTACTGATTACGTTCCAACAGATAAATAAAATATTCCAAATAACTCGTCTCAATTGCTAAGCAACATTTAAAATGAACGCCATTGAATACAACGACTGTACTTTACTGTCTACATCCTTAATTGCAAAAATGATTTGTTTTATTCGGATTTGAACAATGGCTAACATAACATGTTTTCCATTTACGGTCATATACATGTATAACTTGTATTATTTATACCGGGGTGGATTGCTATTGTTACTGGGAAAACAAAATTGGATTTTGCCATCAGGATTTCCTGTTTTACGGCGATAATTGGTGCTCGAGGGACACGCGGCCATGTCTCTGTCGGAAATGTCAATAATTGTATCTGTGACAATCTGACGGATTTGCTTGCAGTTTAAAAGTTCAATAGATATTTATATTATATTGTTGTAATGTAAATACGTTTGATACTGTACGCTTTCTATGCATTTGTTTAGTCTGGAGTTCCTTCCCTTACCACTACGTTTGCTTTGTAATCAGCAAAATCCGGAAACCAGACTATGCATTTGTTGTCCGGTAACATTATGGCATAATGTGAAGGGTGTGTTGAATAGTGTGTAATAGCCAATGGGTCCAAATGTGGGAGTATGGCATTATACGCTCATCTCAACGTACTTCCCCCACAATATGGGCACCATAAAAATAGTAAAAGTATAGTGCATACACAGGGTGTCGGGCGAAATCTGGAGGTTTTAATTCAAAGGTCAATATAATCATGGACCTCCACTAAAGTCTTAGGAGATTTTAAATGCACATCCCAATTCAGTAAACTTCTGTAACGAATGTGTATATATATTCAAAGACCTAAAATACGTATTTCAAATCTTTGGTATATTGAATTAAAACTTAAATGTTACATGACGAGGAGGACATATTACGATGCAACACGAACGCATGTGTGCATGTACCAGCTTACTAGACAACTCTCAACGTTGATTGAATTTCGTGTTGCCATTAGGATACATACCTGCACCGTCACATCTTTCCAACAACTCGCACCAATGTAAAACTCCTTACAACAGGCATATAATTCTGAAAATTCTACAAATAAATGTTTGATGGAATATTGACAGAATACATCCAGATTTATGGTGTTGGCAATATACAGTTGACAGATGCTGGCCATATGATCAGTTCACGGGACGGACGAAATGATAGTCACTAAAATCAAATTCCCTGATATTTCTACCATGTGACTTTCCAGAGCATTCGGTAAAAGTGCATATCCTCTAACATTCTCCTTTAGTTATACCTTCTGCTCCATTATTGATAGAGGCAACACATGTTATACCCATAACTACCGAAGTGTACATGTTTTATATGCTATATTGCAAATTGCATATTTTTTAAAAAACAGAAAGAGAAGCTACCAGTATATTTTCCAATCATAAACAACTTTTCAGACTTTGCACATTTTCTTATTTCCTGATTTTTCTCTACAATGATGTTTCACTACAGTAAATGTTTCTCGATTATTTTGCAACTTTCGAATTCTGATTTTCTCATGAAAGATTTCACTCATCTGTTTCTGTTTTCCAGGGTCCATAGTCACGCTAACAATATGGTTATCATGATGCTTCCATCCCACTCACCTTGTGATGATAAGAACTACTTCCGGTTGGCAGCAGGGGCTTTAATAATTGGTCAACACAGGCAAAGACATCTAGAACAAGAACTGTGTCCCTAGGAAATGTGTGCCTTCATTGTAGGATATTGTAAAAGTAACAAAGGGTCTGCAACTCTGGTTAAAATTGACCCAGCAGAAAGTCCATAACAATAAGTTTGATCTGTTACAACTTATTTTCATGTAATGTATTGCTGGAGTTTAGTGATATCCATCAACCTGCTGTATAGCTTGGCTATATTGTCGTGAGCCTGACCTTTATGCAAGAATATATTACAAGGTTCTTGCTTTGAATATATCAATTTCTGCGAGCAAATTGTGCAATGTCGGTATATCAGATTTGTGTTTGTATTACATCTCAAGCGTCATCGTGATACTCCCCGATTACGAAAACTGTCGAATTATGGTAATCAATAGGTCAGGATCATGTCAATGTGGCCAAGCTATACCACAGTGGAAGTAACAATACAATGACTCAAACTCTCATGGCATTCCTTTATTAATTTTTATCCAAACAAGGCATAACAAATAATAAAACATATCAAGATATAAATCACTTATTTCTTCATTTTCTGTCTCTTCAACAAACTGTCCCTTAAAGCAATCTGAAAGTATAGTAACGAACACATGAAACATAAGTCAACTTTTATATGGAGGCAACATTAATCTGCAATGGCTATTGCCAAGTGTAAAAGTCCTGGAATTATGACCACAAATTCAGGATTTCATTTCCGGTCACAACAGATCATACCTATCATGGCAGGTATACCCTTCCAAGAAAAACATGGGTACCACTCATCAGAAAACTTCATCAGACCAAACTTGTGACTTCCAGCTTTTTGACAGCTAAAACTGGACTTTTGGCTTTCTAACAGCCAAACTTCGACTTTCAACATTCCTTTTTTTGTTCATTTGTGTGTTGAGTATTGTGCTGTGTAGTTGTGGTCTGTGTTATTTTTGTTTTCTTTGCTTGGCTGTTTCAATTAAGTCTTGCAGCGTTTTGACTCACTACATATCAACCTATTTCAAAGTTGAAAGTCTAATAAGTATTTCTAAATTTTACCATATCAGTATATTTACCTGTTTATCTCTGAATGATCGTTTCTTTTTTCTATTCATCACTTTATGTTTGATCATAGTGTAGTTCTTGCCTCGTTCCTTGTCTTTGTTAGATGTACTAGCATGTGGATTCATCTTTTTAGGTCCATGTGAGTACTTGGGACGATCTTCACGACCAGCCTGGGTAAAACATGAGGCAAAATAGATCAATACTCATAAAATATTAGCTGATTTGTTACTTCAAACCAGCTTCAGGCTTTGTTTAGGTTATACTAATTTATTTAAGGTCGATTGTAATACAAGCTTTTCCCAGTTATTAATCACTCTCGACACCTCATTCCTGATGTTATCCATTGCAACGAGGGTATGAGAGAAGTGAAGGTTCAGGCTTATGGTAAAGGACACATAATTGGTAAATTCGTAACTTAACATAAAGGAATATCATGATTGTATGTATTATTGTTTGAGTACCCAGAAAGTCGAAGGGCTTGCAAATTATGCAAAATTTCAATAATAACTAATAATCATCAAAGAAAAACTTTTTTTTAAGTTTGTTGAAAAATTTTGTAAAATATTTATTAAACAATTTGAGTTTTTGTCTTAGGTTGATTTTTGTCAAAGAGATTGTACACAACCAGACACAATTTCATATTGGTGAGACAACATAAACATTTTGATAAAAGTTACAAGTGTTGGGTACCCTTGATACACTAAGCAAGTGTGATAAACTGTAATAAGCCAGTGTGTGATAAATTGCAATCAATAAATCAACAAATACTTAACATATAATCAAATGGTGAAAATAGATTATTAGATATGATCCAGATTATAAACCTAACAATATATGGCCAATGTTAGAGAGCAGAAATAAATAATTAAAATAACACCAATATATTACCATGACTGTAGCCAATCTAGAATTCTTGTCGTGAGCTCTCTTCTTATGTACCATCTCAATCATACCCAGTGTCAACAATTCACCTCTGCAACAAAACAATATCGGTAATATAGAGAGTAAAGCTCTTTGGTTATTCAGTTCTCAAATCCCAGCATGATAAAATCACAGAGAGTAGATACAGAATTCAATGGCGACAAATCAGGTAAAACTAAAGGTTGCCTGGAATTAACTATGCTGAGAATCCAGGAAACAAAATATACTAGTATTATTTTCAATAAATTTGATATGCAACAATCTGAGATTGAACCTGGAAAAAACTTGCAATCAAATGAACTACTGGGCCATTGAGCAGGCCTGTGACAGCTATAAGATCAAAAGACTGGAATACGTTACCCCACCCGCCCTTCTTTCAAAACATACTATTTGAGCAAATCAGATTGAATTCGAAAAATTTTGTTTCAAAGATTTTAAGACAATTAATTAGAAGGAAATTAGACTAAATGAGAAGAACCATATCCTGTCTGTATTGCAGTGGATCACGTCCATGAATTTCACAGCCCTTAGGGGGCAACCCAGCCTGAAGATGATAAGAGAAGTGCAGGACATTAAACAAGTGTACATCTACGTACCTTTCTTCTTCCTCTTCTTCTGCTTCTCTCTTTCGTTTCTTCCCATCTCTTGTCTTCATTCCTTCAGTCTGTCTGGCAGCTTGTATTGTCTGAATCTTCTGGAACTCTTCTTGTGTCAGTATACGGGAGGTAGATATAGTCGTAGCTTTCTCTATCTGTTCCTCCTTCGTCTCGGGTATGTTAGACATATCAGCCTGGGTAATAAGATCATCAGTCAGTATCTTTAATTAGAGTACAACCTCTGGAGAGGTTAAATTCATAGTAAATATCAGCTTATGGACATTTTGAAGGTTTTGTTATGGAGAGGTTGTCACTCAGTTGAGGGTCGCTCAGGAGAAGTTGTGATATTTAAAGCTCACATTGTCAGTGGATTACCGATATATCTAGCAATAATATATCCTTAAAAGGGAATCACAATAATTTTTGAAGCATAATCACTCTAAATTCTCAATATTTCGACCTATTAGTCTTCTAAGGGAGCTATGTCACACTCTACATAAACCTACATTTTTCAGTACAGCATTTTAATTGATAGTATAACTTGTGACTCAGCACCCGTAGAGGACCAATAGGTCAAAATATTGAGAATTTAGTGATATTGCTACAAATATTACCGTATATGTTTCTCTGATAAGCATATATAACACAAAATATTCTATACTGTTTTGTCACTAATGTGTTCCTCTCATCACATATATATATATATATATATATGCTCAGTTTAAAAATAAAACTCAAATTAAAAATCGAGACTATTTAAGAATAGTGAGCACTCTGCACTTCCACAATCTCACCTCCTCGTCTGAAGAGTGATGTACATCGACCCAATCTTCATCATTATCATCACCATCATCATCACTACATGATTCCCAGTCCTCTCCTGGTTTCTTCTCCTCAACAGTACCGTCTTCATTCTCAGCTTCTTCTGACAGAGCTTCCGTACCTGTCATAGTTAAA
The DNA here is from genome assembly GCA_963678985.1 of Spisula subtruncata. Lineage (NCBI taxonomy): Eukaryota > Metazoa > Mollusca > Bivalvia > Venerida > Mactridae > Spisula > Spisula subtruncata. The sequence continues at coordinate 29,928,409 of OY787665.1, forward strand.
CAATTTTGTGTAAGTAACCATCTCAATATAGTCTGCAAATTAGCACTTTTCAGGGACAAGTAATTGTTGATTCGGGCAAGTAACTTTTGCAGTAATTATGTATATAGTCTATAGGAAAATTATTCAATTTAGCAGATTCTGGCAAGTAGTTTCAAAACTTAAATTCACGGACTGCCAATTACACAACCACCTGTCCTAAGCATTCGTTACCATTAGATGCCTTAAGCAATTTTATATTACACAGTCAAACACCAGTATTCAACAGTATCTGATTTATCAACCATATTTGTTGTATGCCTCAACTGGCTTGCCAAGACAGGTTGGTCTGATTTTTCACTCACCTAAAGTGGTGAGCTGATGAAATTAGCAATTCTGGACTAATACTTCTGCAAGCAACTGACAATATTTCGACATGTTGAAAACATGAACATAGCCAATGTAATAAAACATAACCAATCATACTGGAGAATCGAACCATGATTCGGTCTAATACTCTAACAATCAAATTATTGTCAGATCTATAAATGTAGATGTATTTACCTTGTAGATATGTTCTTGTATCTTTCTCACCATAGTGTAATACCTTTATATCTTTAGATGCTTCTGTTGGTTTACCCTACAAATAATTGAATCAAAGGGTAATAATATCATTGTGAAAATCATGTGATTGTTTATTTATTCCGGTTTAATGCCATCTCTTCAACTATTTTTCTGTTATATACAGTGAATGTTCACCTAACAAGTTTTCTTGGACTTATATCCTAATCTGTACTTACTTAACATTCTACCAGGAACGACAGCTTCTCCACATGTTGGGGAAAACTGTTGAATTTTTACAGAAGGGTATAACCAGTTGCTACCAGACATCTAACATGAAAAGGCCTCTAATTAGCAATAAATTTCAAAACAATTGTTTTATATAGTATCATAAACCTACCTTATCTTTCTTCAGCAGTAATTCTGGGTTAATTTTTCTGTATAGCTGTATCAGTGACCTTGCAGCCATCATTACAGCTAAAAAGGAAAACGATAATCACCATTACCATGTTGACACTCTACGTAGATGTATTTGACTTGTAGATATGCATTTTGATCAAACACTTGTATAAGTCTCCATAGCTCAGTGGTTAGTGTGCCTGCCCCTACTCCAGTAACCCGTGTTCAAATCCGGATGGAGGCACTCATATGCCTGCCATATTTTAGCAGAAAGCTGACTGGCAAATAAAGGCTTCGTTCAGCATACAAAGATTTTAGGTAACTATATTACACTTATAGAAACTGAATTTAGAAAACAGTAAATATTGAATGATTACAGAAGTGTACTAAGTGCTTTAGAGCCATCAATGCTGATTAGCGCTACTGAACTTGTAATTGGCTAGACTAAGTAAATATTTATGCATCAAGACATTCTATGATAACAAATGATCATGATAATATAACTACATTACAGATTTGACTTACATCTATCTCTGTGAAGTTTATATTGTGTTAAATCATGTAGTAAATCATCTGACACGGCTAGAGGACACCGACAACATATTTCTTTGACAGCATTCAACCTGAACAAATAATCACATCATCCATGATACAGAAAACAGTTAAACTGACTTGAAATCCACACAAGTGATATACATCAATTTTAAGTCAGTGACCATTGACAATACTGATTAGTCTAAACGTCAGACATGATGTGTGTTGAAAAACAAAGACTGTGTTCAGTATTAAAATGCTTATGCCCCAGTGAAAGCTTTGTCCATAAAAAATAGCTCAGACAATCAGGGAACATAATTTTCTTGAAATATTGGATAGCGTTACATGGCTTTGATAATGTTAGTGTTTATGATGGTAAATCAGTATGCTACGATTGAAAGCAGAGCCTTGATCAACTTACCAAATATTTGAGTTAATATATTGTAACAGACAAACAAACAGACGAATGGACAGGTGTATGACTATATGCCTCCGCATCAGTCGATACCGGGCATAATAACTCAATGTTAATCCATTATCAGTTTGACTTTCAGACACTAGGGGCGTTGAAAAATGACTCCCAAGCTATTCTATCACTATATCTGACCAAATTTAAGCAATTCAACATATTATTAAACACTCCTCCAATAAAATAAAAGAAATGTAAAACACACCCTACAGCCATGACTTCACCAGAATTTCTATCTGAGATAAAATTGTTAGCTATCGTTTTAATCACACCATCAATATTCTGAAAAGATAAAATTGAATATTTAATAAGGAAACACTTTTTAACAACATAGAAGAATTTATTCAATTTTTTTAACCATAAATTATATAAAATAGTTTTAACAGAATATTACAGTAAGACAAAAGGCTATATTCAAAGGCTGAATGAAAAATGGTCCTAATCAACTGTATTCTATCTCAAGTTGCTCAATCCGCCTCTTACTCTACGTAGGATGCCAATTTATGATGTTTTAATCCCACTTAGAAATTTTATATAATTCATTATCAACCAGTAGTAATTTGCTCCATCACGATCTATTGACAAATTCTCTGCACATAGAGAATATGACTATATAGCCAATTTCTAGATAAACATAATTGGTCCAGTACAGAAATCAGGATCATTTTAATAGAAGACAAGCCTTTAGTGCTCAACACAATATCTGATATGTGAATAAACAGAAATATAACATACCTCAGGTGGCACCAGCTCATGACTAGACTGTGCAGCAAACAGTAATAGTCTGGTTACCTCTGTAAATACAAATATATACTGTAACATATCAGACAATATCTGTATCATAACCTCGGACAATAAACTCTATCAGAAATATGACCATCTACGTCATTATTTAAACTTAAAATCTCTTTTGAGATTACACACCCAGTATTAACTTCCCTGTGAGCCATTCGCAAGAAACCAGCAAATTCTCCACATGTGGAGGAAAATTGGTTATTATTATACTGGCATTCAAATGCAGAATGCCTGGTTATAAATCCAGTTTATTAGCCACAACTGTGGTTATTTGAAAATAATTGGTAACACACACTCATACATATAGAATGATTTTAGGTAAAACAACTAATTACCTCTTTGATGTGGTTGTAAAAATCTCTGTATATATGGGTAGAAGTTAAACACAAATAGCTGAAATAGAATAAAACAGTCATTCTATAAAACTATACCAATTATAAATGATTTATTATTATGCTAAAATTAACAAGAGCTGTCACTAGACAGCGCGCTCGACTATTCGCAGCCATTTGTCAGAAAAAATATAGGTTCAAAACAGGCCATTTAAAATTTGTATTATATTGAAACGTGAGTTACGCTACTTAGTTGACTACATGGCAATGAAAGCTAATGTACAATGGTTGTTGAGGCATGGCAATTATCTCAACACTGGACTATTAACAAATATTTGTCAGTGAAAATGATTTTAACCAAGGAAAGTCTAAGTTAAAAGGGGCATAACTCGAATTAAACTAAAAATGGAGTTATTACAATTGACCAGTACCATTGACTAATGATGATAAACAAGTGTTATAAGTTTCAATGCAATATCATAAATAGTAACTAAGATATGGCGTGAATAGAACTTGCATGTAAAACTTGAACCAATAAACTCCTATGTTAAAAAGGGGCATAACTGAAATAAAAAAATAATAGAGTTATTGCCCTTGACTGATACCATTGACTGATGATGGTAAACAAGTGTTGTAAGTTTCAATGCAGTATCATGGATAGTAGCTGAGATATGGTCTGAATGAAACTTGCATGCAAAACTTTAACCAAGAAAATTCTATGTTAAAAAGGGGCATAACTCAAATAATAATCATAATAGGGCTATTACCCATGACCGGTACCATTGCCTTATGATGGTTAGTAAGTGTTGTTAGTTTCAATGCCATAGCACAGATACTATTTGAGATACGGCCTTATTAGTAACTTGCATGCAAAACTTTAACCAAATTTTCTAAGTAAAAAAGGGCCATAATTTGCATTAAATTCATGCAAGAGTTATCTAACATGGTTGATTACATGACAGGGAAAGCCAGTGCAAAGTTTCAATCCAATATATGCACTGGTTATTGAAATATAACCAAGGTTAAAGTTTTGCATGTAAAACTTTAACCATATGCAACGCCAACGCCGACGAACAAGTGACTGTAATAGCTCTCATATTCTTCGAATAGTCGAGCTAAAAATCAAATATACCATACATAGCTCTCCAACTTTTAATGTAGCCTGTGATCACGGCAAGGTAGTTACTGGCACTTAGGTTCATAATATGCAGTTTGTTAAATTGTTTGATAAATGTTAATCAACCACTTATTTCTTATCCTTTTAAACACAAAAACTCGTTCAAATGGAGAAATGTAGGCAATTGTGAATCTCTTAATAAGTCAGTGAATAGCTGACTGCTGAGAGCACTGTACCATAATAAACAGTTAACATAATAATTGTTCAATAATACCATAATAAGTTTATTTTATATTAGAAAAAGTTACAGTAAAACTTCGTTATCTTGAGGAGACATCGGGACAGGCAAAATGCTTGATATAAACCATGTGCTCGAAGTACTGCTGCTCATCATAAAGGTGCAAATTAGCCGGGACTTAAAAATTTGCTCGACATAGACGAAGTGCTTTGATATCAATGCTCGTCATAACGAAGTTTAACTGTAGTATAAATCACCAGCGGCCCCTCTCCTTACCTGATGTACACCAATCAACCTGGATACTAGATCCACCATCATTAATTTAACCTCAAATCTCTCTGTAGTAGATTCCAACTGTCGGAACAACTTCTCACAAAATCCTGCAGTAAAAATACCATAATACAGTGAACAGATCTGAGCTTAGATTATAAGATTTTCAGGGTTATACTGCTGATGCATTTTGCCTGATTCTAATAGTAAGATGCCTGTAAGATACCCAAATCATCATCTGAGTCAAATCTCAGGATGGGGCTTTTAAAATGTTCAGTTATAAATTTTTACCATGTTTTAATTTAGCGATCTAATTGATTTTGAGCCCAGATTCACACTATATTAATCTCTTTACAATTAATCCATCAAAAATTTAGCTTGTTTACAGAGATTGTGCCAAGGTATGGTAATATAAATGCATATAAAGGTCTTACCTTGTGGATCGTGAATTAAATGAAGAGCAGAAAAGTTGAATGTTTCAGCTTTCTTCTTGTTCTTCTTGTTTTTCTGAAATCATGAAAAAATACACTATAAGAAAATAATCCTCAAAAAATATTAGTCCCATACAGCAACCAACTTAATAAATATGTTGAATAATTGTAAATATTGAATAAAAGTATAATAGCAGGGAGAATTTTTTTATATATCTTTTTAAATAAGGTGAATAAAAAAAAAATTGGCACATGGCCATTCACAGCCGCCCTATAATTGTTAGTAAACAAATGGAACTATGTGAGTTGTATGAAATGATTTTGAATACACTGCATACTTGGGACAAGCAGGAAATTGTTAGACCTTTTTAAGGATTTTGGGTGGACATTCATTTTGATTCAATTTATAACAAGATGCCAAAATGTCACAAAATACGCCCGTCTTGGTTGTGCTAGTGAAAAAAATATTGATTATGAAATAAAAGCCCATATTATGTCAAAACATTTTTGAACAATCATCTTTAAACTTATCTTGGCCTAGATATTACACCCATGAGTATCGTCAGCAAGTTTGAAGACAATCAGGTGAAAATTGTTTGAGCTAGAGTACAGACAAGGCCAATTTCACATTTATTTTGGTAAAAGAAGGAGCATAACCCAAGAAGGCCTGCACCAATTTGGCCTATAATCAAACTTGGCCTAGATATTACACCCATAAGCATTGTCAGCAAGTTTGAAGATGATCGGATGAAAATTGTTTGAGCTAGAGTACAGACAAGGCCAATTTCACATTTATTTTGGTAAAAGAAGGACCATAACACAAGAAGGCCTGCGCCAATTTGGCCTATAATCGAACTTGGCCTAGATATTACACCCATAAGCATTGTCAGCAAGTTTGAAGATGATCGGATGAAAACTGTTTGAGCTAGAGTACAGACAAGGCCAATTTCACATTTTTTTGGTAAAAGAAGGACCATAACCCAAGAAGGCCTGCACCGATTTGGCTTATAATCGAACTTGGCCTAGATATTACACCCATAAGCATTGTCAGCAAGTTTGAAGATGATCGGATGAAAACTGTTTAATGTAGAGTACAGACAAGGCCAATTTCACATTTTTTTGGTAAAAGAAGGACCATAACCCAAGAAGGCCTGCACCAATTTGGCCTATAATCAAACTTGGCCTAGATATTACACCCATAAGCATTGTCAGCAAGTTTGAAGATGATCGGATGAAAACTGTTTGAGCTAGAGTACAGACAAGGCGAATTTCACATTTTTTTGGTAAAAGAAGGACCATAACCCAAGAAGGCCTGCACCGATTTGGCCTATAATCGAACTTGGCCTAGATATTACACCCATAAGCATTGTCAGCAAGTTTGAAGACGATCGGACAAAAACTGTTTGAGTTAGAGTACAGACAAATATTGGACCCCGCCGCCCGCACGCCCGCCCGCCAAGGGTGTTCACATAATACGTCCCGTTTTTCAAACGGGCGTATAAAAATGCAAAAATACACATCAATACCCTTAGGTTCTGTAAAGCTCTGTCTAGTTTCTTCTGTCTTTTCCGAGTCTTTTTACCCACTCTATGACCTGTCAGAAGTTCTTTTTCAGTTACTGTCTCCTAAAAACCAATACATAGTATTCTTAGACATATCATCTATAAACTATAACCATTGAGAAATAACATTCTCATTAACTGTATGATAAACTAGATGGGATTTACACACAAAAATATAATCATGTTACCCACAAAGGGCCACAAATTTGGCAAAAACATATCTCCTTAAATTTATGACAATGTGCACAACCAGGCATGATACTAAGTAATATAATATTCAAATGAATTCCATTGAAATCAAACCAATGGTTAAGCAAAATAGTCTGTAAATCACAAAATCAATTATTATACGTCCCTTCGACCAGGGGTATCAACAGGGCCATATTTATATCAGGAAAATCGGATGCGGCTATACATTTTGCCCAACAAGAGTCCTAAACAACATTGTTCCATAACTAGCTCAGGATTTAGTGAAGAAAATCGATCAGAGCAGCAAAAATTCAACATAACATTCTCTTCCAATAACTTTTATTTTGGTCAGAAATCATCTTTCACAAATGATAAATCCAAAATTCCTGACTAATCATGAAAATTGACACACCTATCCACTATATGTGGGAGAAACATTACAACTTTAAAACAACATGACCCTACCTCATCTTCACTATCACTGTCCTTCTTCCCATCATCATTTGTACCCAGGAAAAACTTGGTGGCTGCTACCAGAATCTATCAATACAGAAAAATAATAATATTATTTATGGTGTCTATTTTACATTAGTATCACATACAGGGTTCTCGGCAACGCGTAATTACGCGTATTTGAACGCATACTTTTGAAATCAGACGCATAAAATCGGCGATCAACGCGTTTTCGGGACGCAAGCTTTTTCCGACGCACGCGTTTGACCTTGGGTCATAAATTCGTCGTAAACACACGATTATACAATAAACAATTGCAGCGTCCCTTGCATCGAGTAATTGACAGGCGAGAGGCGGGGTTAAATACCCAAGATATGCATCGTGAACCAATCAGTGCTCGTGAGTCCTTAGATAATCATTGACGCGTCCCGCGAAAAATAAACTTCATCAGATCGATGCATATGTGTAAATCACAAACTGTTACGTAAACATGTACGCTTTAATTGATTGGTGATAATTGATATCTCCACTAAATTACTGACCGTGTCGTTTATTTGATTGCAGACAGATTTATATGACTATTTTAATTTTTGTCGTAACGGTACATCGAAAAGCGATTCGTTAATCCAAACTTATTATTTACGATTAACGCGTGTGTTATACCTGATAATTCCTTGATAAAAATATCACAATCCCAACACAAGCAATATTTCCGACCCGAGGTCATTTTGACCTTATTACGGAAGACGAATGTTTCAACTGTACTCAGTAAAGGTCGTCAGTTTCAATTATCAAACGCACGTGCGGCGACAATTTCTACATCAAGGTCGTTTGATGGAACCGACCCGGGTAACTTCAAAGGAGCGGTCTGACGATTCGGTGAACTTTGATCGTGCCACATGTGAACTCAATGCCGTAAATTGTACTCGATATACGTGCGTATTTTTATAATTTTGAAAATATGACTGATGCAGCTTATTTTTCTGGATTTACCAACTTTGCTGATTTAGTTCACTCGCGAACATTCATGATTCAACTCATGTCAATTGACGAGATGTTTAAAGCATTGAAAGATGCTGGTATGATTCGAGTTTTAACACAATTTATTAAATTCAAACATAACCAATCATTTTACGAGCTTTTGGCTGCAATTGACTGTGGATAGGATAAAGTATGACATGCAAGTTACAAATTTCGGACGCGTACATATTTTCGGATGAGATCGATTTTTTTTGTCCTTTCAATTTTCGATCGATCTTTTATCAATTACTAATACGTAGCAAGAATGTTATGAGTATGTAAATTGTAATTAAGCTCTTTTTCTGGGTATGAATGCTGATTCTACCATTCAGTAATAGGTTAAGGGTCAACCACAAAATAATTAAGCTGCTTAAAAATGTCACATATTGATATAAAATATAAATATTTATTGGTAACAAACAACTGGAAAAATAGCTCCAAAATTCACCAGAATGCAGGATTAATGGCTTTAGAAATCAAAATTTTCTTGGGAGAAATCCCCCAAACCCCCCTTGCGGGAGGGGGTCACCCCCTCCCTCACTCGTCGCTAGGCGACTCGGATGGAGTCCTCAGGACTCCTACTTTTTTGCAAAAAGGAGTCCTGGGACTCCAACTTTAAAATCCTACAGAGAACCCTGACATATACAAGGGGTCTTCAAAATCTTTTTTAACAAGAACTATTTATTGCACTTTGGGCTCCAAACGTATTTCCAAGTTATTTGAGGAAAGAGGCAATGATAAACTGATGTCGAAATTTGTTTGATTGCACTCAACTGAGAAAGTCTAAAGTGCTTGTTAATTACGTTGATTTCCTGACCATCAATTTTTCACAGTTTGGTATATTTCGGTATGATACAATATTTTCTAACAGCAGCTTAAATACTTCAATTTTTAAGTGACAATGAATTAGTTGCTTCTATAAAAGCAATTATTATGTTCCTATCAACTATTTTAAATGATTTCAAACAATATGAAACTTATCTTAATACAATTAAAACAATTGAAACATAGTAATTATACATAATCAGCTGACTGTCAGATGCTTTGTTGTCTGAATAATATTTTGCTCATAAAAAGCTTATACTGAACCGTACTGAAATTTACCAGTCTTGTACAGTTAACCGTGTGTTGCTGAAGTCTGGTGTTTCGTGTACCACGGTATACTGTTACAGCCCTACAGATCAGCAAATGACCTCCAAAATGGTTTGAAAACTGACCACTTGTTTGCTATTACAGCAGTAAAAGAGAGAGCGAGAGCTTACCTTTGTGACTTTTGAAAAACATGCTGTAGTGATAACATTGACTGTCTTTGGATCATTCCAAATATTTCTCTTGTATAAATCTATCATCACATCCTACAACAAGGAAAACATATATCATGACAAACATACAATACACTACACAGACCAAATGTACAGGAGTCCACATACTGTGATGTATGACAAGGCTATTATATGTGAATCGCCACCAAAGTTCCACCAGAAATCTATTGGCTGAATAAACAATACGAACTAGTCACTGACCAATAACTGCTCTATATAAATTTGCATATGAATGCCCCAGTATGTAAACATGAAATGTGTCTATAGCCAATGAGGCGGTTTGAAGTTGTTTCTGCTGAAACATGAAAGGCATAATTATATGAATGCCTCCATCTGGATTTGAACCCAGTCACCAGGCCCTGATCTCGGAAAGCATCTCAAGTAGAAATCTCATCTCAAATACAGATTTTGCCCAAATCAGAGAAATTGAGATAAATCTGGAATTATAACTCTAAAAAATACTGTAATAAAATAAGAATAGCGTTGGCTGTTTTTGGTGCTAATTTTGAATCCATCCTCCCATAAAACTGAGTCAAATGACACATGACAATATATGAGATGAGATTTAGCTCTGATTGAGATGTTTGGTAGATTCAGGGACCAGATTAGACAGCAAGCATACTAACCACTGAGCTACAGAGGCACACAGTGTTAACAGATCATACAGAAGAATAATGTCAGTTCTACATACCAGAGACATCTTGGCTGCTATAGGATTGTTATCCTTCAACATAGTGTACATAAAATTCTGTAATGTCTGAAATGATATATAATACGATATAAGTACAATTATATATTTTAAAACCAGTAGTAGAATACATAATCAACGAAAACAAATTACATTATTAGTCCTTATTTCATATAAATCTTGACAGGATAGTATAATTATAAATATCATTATATGTGGTATATTAAGGCTATCATCTAGCGATGTAATTGGAAAACGCAATTCAATAAGTTAGCACAAATATTACAGTATTTATGATGTGAAGAAAGTTGCTTAAACATTCAAATAAGACTTAGTACTCTCTGATATATGATTAATTTGATGTTTGTGCTCAATTGGCCATTTCCATGCTAATTGAACCATTTCTAGGCCATTTCTGAACACAAAGATCAATTTCATATTAGATCTGGGCACATATACAAATAATGTGTTTTTAAAGAAATAGAATAATGACTTACTGTGTTGAGTTTAGCGTTTTTATGGTTCAAGTTGACTGCCTTGATATCACTAACAATGTATGCATACAGTGTTTTACGTAGCAGTTTATCTTGACACCGAAACATTTCAAAGAATAATTCTAGTACACTGGTAGCTGGTATAAGACTTTTATTCCTCAGCAGAATAAGGGCTTTACAGAGTGTCTGAAAAAGATAAAACAACAATTAAGAACTGATTAGAAACAGAGATTATATAACATAAATAAATCATCCATAGTCAGAAGTCTGATAGGTCTAATTTCTGGAACATAAGAATAGCCCAAACAAGGTCAAGCAGATATTATCATTTAGTAATATATACTATAACACTAAATCGGTTGGATCTGTTTCCTTTACAGAAATATACATATTCAGACATTGTTACGTATTTGTTTTTCACACATCGAGCCAAATCTCATTCATTGAGATTTGAGATATAGAGAGAACAAGACTGCATTCAGTAAACGCTTATGCCCGACTGCAACGAAGCCTTGTCCATAACAAGCAGCTAAGTCATTCAGGGGTCATGATTCTGTTGACATGTTTCATAGTGTTACCTGGCTTTGATAATGTATTTCTGTTCATGATGGTAAATAAGTATGCCAAGGTTGAAAGAAATGGCATGATGGACTTTAAAATATTGGAGTATCAACATTTTGTACCAGACGGACAAATGGACAGACAGGTGATAAGTATATATAGACTCAGTAGATACAGGGGCATTCATCTTTTGCTATATGAACATTGGAGTTTCTGATGATTAAGATAAATAAACGAGATCAATGAAACCTACCATTCTCATACTTCTGTCTAAGTTTGAAGAATGACGCTGAAGCACATCCCTCAAGTCTTGTGGATAACTTGCCATCTCTTCTGGATAGCAATGAGCCACCTTGTAAAATAAATTCATGAAGTTGTACCACTATTCCATATTGCTAAGCAATACACAGGCTACACACTACAGACACACATTTACACACTACAGATGATCATTTATAATTTAAGATTTATTGATTAGGAATATTATAACCCGATTCACAAACTATGACTAGGCTATTTGAATTTATGAATACATGATGAAACATTTGCTGTAGAAAATAGCAGAGATTCACTTTTAAGTTAACTGAATTCTAAATATTTCAGTATACAACATGTTGATTGTTTGCTAGTTATTTACATGTTATGTCATGATATCAAATACTCCCTGACTAACCTGGGCTAAGAAGGTGAGAAGTTCATCTAGTGTTTTGGAGTATTGTGATGGTTTCAACTGGAATATTTCAAGGTTTGACTGGTAATGTCGCAATTGTTGTAAGAACTGAAAATTAAAGAGTGATAAATACATATATCTTTGAGGTATGCAATCACATATCAGGAAGCACTGCTGGCTGACAGCATGTCTAAAAATCGACATAGTAAAGCTATAAAAAATCACTTGGTCTTTGTTAGGCACGGGCTGAAATCTTTCTTTCAGCATGGATTTGAGAAAATACAAAAGGCTGCAGACGAGATTCAATCTCAATATGGAGTCTATTGCATAAGCAAGGCGCTATTGAGCTCTTGGTTAAGAACCGGCTTGCTTAAAAAAAGCGCTTCTTAGTGGACCAAGCTAAAATTTATATCCTACCGGAGAGGGCTCACGGCTGGCTTGCATATTAGCTGTCGATCGCGTGTAGCATATTATCGTTGCCTATCAAAGCGCTATCAATCAGTCGATTTCATGAGAAAGTAGTCGGTAGTGCTTGCCTAGCAAAGTGTTAGGAAACGATTTGTTATCTGGCGTGTCGTTGCATAGACATGGTAAAGCCCCAACCAAAAAGCGCTTGAGCCTTGATTATAAGTTGATAGAACTTTGGTTATGCAACGGGCTCCTGAAGCAACGAGTGTAGCGCTTGATCGCGTTTTCCTAACAAAATATAATCAACACTCTGTAGAACCCCCCTGTGCAGAGGGCATCAGGCATATAAATAAGGCGCCTATAAATAAGGCAGTGGCTAGGATTACAGTACCGTAATCCTAGACCCACAGGCTAGGATTACGGAAGTTCCGTAATCCTAGCGAGTCCTAGCTAGGGCTGTCTAGAATTACGGTAGTTTTTATATCGAGTGCAATTGAGCGTGCATGTCGCCTTATATTGCATGTTGACATTAATATTTCATGAATTTATACAAATATTGGTGTATTTATACCATTGAGTATAATCAGTTTTTGTTATGGTAAAGATATACAGTCGGCGGAAAATATCCAAATGCAAATACTTTTGATACAGTATTGTACTTTTATATTTTAGAGAACTGATAATCGATTGTTTACCTTACAATTTGCATAATTCTAATTTTAAACGATACCTAATGACATGCAAAGCGTAATCCGTTACAAATTAAAACGAATATTTAATTTATAAATATGACCATATTTGGAATTCGTATCACTACGCGCTGTCACAACGTAGATCGAGTAGTAGGCTGTAAATTGTGAATCAACAAACGATTTATAGCTACTTATTTTATTTCGAGGAACGAATGACGAACAAACGTAATATCATATCTACTACCAAAATTAGCAACACAATTTGTTTAGATTTCAATGGAACTGCATTTGTGTATTCGACCACGTACTTTAATTAATTTATAAACATTCGGACTGCCTCTATTTTCTTCCCCATGCAAAGAGAAAATATTAACGAAGTAAAATTCGACGCATGTGATATTTCTATTAATTTGTCAATAAATATACCAATATTTGTATAAATTCACGAAATAATGACGACATCATGCAATGTAAGGCCACCTGCACGCTATATTGCAGTCGGTATAAAAACTTCCGTAATGCTAGACAGCCCTAGCTAGGACTCGCTAGGATTACGGAACTTCCGTAATCCTAGCCTGTGGGTCTAGGATTACGGAACCGTAATCCTAGCCACTGCCTATAAATAAAGCCAAGACATTCACCTAAAATACAAGGATTTAATGTTAGCAGTAGGTACCTCATCTTTGTATGAGCCTGGATCTCTTTTAATGAGATTCTGTAGTTGCGGCAAGTTGTTTGGTAACTTGTTTCGATTTCTGTCACTCATAATAATTTCAGTTTTATTAATTTTATAACAGAAACACGTGAAAATGTTTTGACCGGAAGTAAACAAAGTTGTAAAGCTATCAGTAATAATTTTCGAAATAACGCTTTAACACAAATTATGAAATATCGAGTCATTTTTGATAAATTTTGATATGATTTTAAACTTGCTTCATAATTACACAAATCGTATTGAATATTAGAGATTCGGAAAATAGCGTTCGTCAGATTCGCATCTAAGGCTAAGATAAAAAAAACTTCTGCCATTACAAAATGTCGGCGCCCATGTTTCCAAAACTGATTCCCGCGGAAACAAACCCACTCTGGTTTTCTGTGGATAAACCATGTGATGATGAAAACGAATTATCAGAGTTGGAGGAAGAATACCAGTCTTGGGTACTTTATTAATTCAACTTCATTTAATTTTTTTTTCTTTCGAAGATTCGTCCCTAATCAATTCGTACTCGGCACCAGTCACTGCTTGTCCACTTATGTGTTGTCCTAAAATTCGGGTCTATGAAAATCCTGCATTGTAGTTTAAGATTATTGTTAATAATGTAACAGAATTTTTTTATTTCGTGCAGTGATGCAATCAGAATATCTCGCCAAAATCATTATTAAAATGTAAAAATATTTCAGCTAGATTGTATGGTTTGCCTTTTTTTCGTAGATGAATATTTTCAAAGAAGTCCAAAGAAGGAATACAAGGATTTCGAGTCATCTATTCTGACAAATCTCCACTGTTTCATAAAGTTCTAATTAATGCAGTGTTGGGCGGTATTTACCGGGCGGGCGGGAAATACTGTCCATTGTCCAATACTCCCAAAGTAGTCAAACAATCTCGACTTAGAGTTGCCACATCTAAGTCAAGACCCATTATGCGCTTAACTGATCAGTTTTTGAGTTTCATAAATTTTGCTGTTTACGCCAAATTTGGGCAGTTTTCGGCTATTAACATGTAAAATGTAATAAAACTAGACGAATGACACAGAATACCTGGTAAAATTGGTCGTTATTATCGTTTAATCGATAATTAAATCAGCACGTGTAATTTCCGAAAATCCAAATGTAAACATAACTGTGAGTATCCGGTACGCGTATACCGCCCGTACAGCCCGTACAGATGAGCGCAACACGTGTGTGATTCATATGCTAACGTTGTGCGAATCGCTAAGCGAGCAGTAAAATTCATTTAACTTATCGTATTCTGTTCATAAGTCATTAACTATCAGTTTACAAGAAAAATCAGCTCGATTTGTCAACAATTCTTCGTTAATTTTTCGTTTTTAGTTTCACCCGAGCGAGCTCAGTGTAATTTGTTTCACGCGTACCAGTGTACATCACTGTGAAAACCAAATAGTGCCGAAGATCTCCCAGCATCCTCCATTGTTCTAGAAACTCATTCCATCGAGTATTCTGATTGGTCGATAGGGGAATGCGATCTGCATATCAACAACAAATAGCTGTGTAGTGGAATTTAAAAGTGCGACCTCGTCGTGTTAAAATTGTCGAACAAACGAACCGCTGAGTGTTTTATGGATGTTTTTGGTGCAGATAACGAGAAAAAGGGTTGATCTTCGTGGACATGCTATATATTTCATGGTATTTACAACTTTTCATTCACCTTTTCAAGTTGCGCCAAAAATTTGATCGCAAAGCCCCCCATAAATATGACACTTTCATGCACATCTGCGATGGAGATAAAGGTCAGAGATTAAAAAATCTCCTAGCAGATTGCCCCACATCTACTCCCAAAGTGTCCAATACTGGGAAATACTGGTTAATTGAATAGTCAATTGGGATTTTTTGTGTACTGGTCTATTTAAAAATTTGAACTCTCAGGTTTTCACTTGTTGTTCTTTATTCGGTTCTATAATATTCAATAGACCCTGAATTTATTTGAGAGTATGATCTACAAGTGGCCAAATGAAGTGGTTAATTCATTTTCAAAGTGGTCAATTGGAATGGTCGATTGAATTTCAAGGTGGCAAATACTGGTCAATTGGGATTTTTTTTTGTGTACTTGTTATTTTAAATGCATTAGGAAGCATTTGAACTCTCAGGTTTTCTCATGTTGTTCTTTATTCAGTTCTATAAAATTGAATAGATCCTCAACTTATTTGAGAGTATGATCTACAAGTGATCAAATGAACTGGTTAATTCATTTTCAAAGTGGTCAAATGAACTGGTCGTTTCAATTTCAATGTGAAAAAAAAAAAGAAATCTAAAACACAATAATTTTTTAATCACTAAGTTATGATTTAAAAATATAGATCCAGGGCTTTCACTAGGTTTCAAAACCCAAGAGTCATGACTCTTGGCCCCAAAATTCCAAGAGTCAAAATGACTCTTGACATCAAATTTCTAAGAGTCGATTCAAAATACATAGTCGATTTGTATCCGCGACATGCCCATTTTGTTTTATCCATAGCCCCTGACCTTGTCATAAATTCACTTTATAAACAAATATTTCTTGATTAGCTTCATCTTCCTGCTAAAAAACAGAAGAGTGAGAAGTAATTAGTACAAACTGAGTCTTCAAAGGAAATGCCCACACAATCTATGTCATTTAAACTTTACTCATGTATGTCCACATTTTACTTATATGGGTAATCAGGCAATTCCCAATCACTAATCAACACTGCTTATTCGTTCAAATTTACAAACATCGTGGCCTTCTATGTTGATTCTTTGGACAATGTACACTACTGTACGGACGATACAGGTTCACGGAACATCTTATTTACAAAATGGTAGGTTGTGATAAAAATAGCATCTAGTTTCTAAATGAGATCGAATAGATGAGAAACTTGCATCTACATGTACAATTACTAGATCCTATGTCGCTGTCGGGAACCAGAAATTTGATAAATCCCGTTGATCATTTAGATTCTACATCGATCATATTAAGTAAATTAGCTTTAGTTGACAGAAGTATTGTTTGAATCACATTTTCCATTATAAATAATCTTAAATATAAAAGAAGACTGAAGAGCTCGTCTTGAAATCATAGAATCTAACTGAACTACTCGACGGGAATTATCGCTGCTAACTATCAAGTCAAAATCCATTCAGGAATATACATAATATATGTTACAAACATTTTAATTATTTATAAAACACTCAAACATTCTCAATTGTGATTAACTCGTTTCAATTAAGACTTTTTAATATTGTCAAAAAACAGCGTTTATGCTGTTTAACTGGACATATGCGAGTATTACAGAGTAATGACGTCATTTAACTGACAGTGTGTAACTAACTGACAGTGTGTAACTCGTGTGAAGCTACACGTTTCCTTGGTGATTTGCAGTACTAAATAGAATCAAGTTAATAAATGTGATCGTTGACGGCGAAATGCCTTGATTCTGTGGAAATTAATTTTGGATTAAACACATGTGAATTGGCACTGACATATACACCCACATATACCTGTTTATAAACTTACCGCTATTTACAACAAGTTTTAGTGAGTGTTAAATAATTACCTAAATTTTCTGTTGAAATTAACTAGAAATTAGAATAACTTTTCTGTTGAAATTAACAAGAATAACTGTTTCGTTGAAATTAACAAGATTTTATGTAAGTTGCGCTTGTCAATTAAAAATGTCCACATGGGTAAAGCTTGTTGTGACCGCAAGGCGCGATCTCATTGGCTGAAAGCAAATGACATACTCCGCCTCTGATTAAATTTATTACACGGGTGATTGGCATATCTAGTCAATATACAATGTGTCACTTTGTTAATTACAAGGTACACATTTCTTTTATACATACAGGTACCGATTTTCCTGATGACTGGTGGTGATTGGATTTTGTATATTGGGGTGATGCACAGGGGTGTATATTGAAGGGTCAACATGATGCACACAGAGGATTTTCCAAGCGTCAAAATGGGGTATTTTGCAAAACTTGTGCGTCAAAACCCGTAGCTACGAGTCAAATGAAAGCCCTGAGATCCAATACACTTGTTACAAGCCCAAATAAAATATATAATAATAATTAATATACTTATTTCAATAATGAAAGTTATTGTACTTATAATGTTATACTAGAAAGTGCATGAGAGAGACTGTTATAAATAATTAACATTGATAATCATTTACACTTGTATAAATTGGCTTAAACTAAAGCAAAATTGTTAGATCAGGTCAACTAAGTGTGAAGTGTGAAACTGACAACTAACAGGTTATGTAATATTATGTCATATTCTTGCAGTTAACAAAGGGTTAGTCTCGGGGAGTGTTTACACAATGGACATAACCCTAGGACCCTACAATACAAAATAAAGATGTTCTATGGACAATTTTCTACACAAAGCGCATGAGTTTCCAGCGTCCCATTGAAGAGAACTTGTATGAAAAAATAGAATTTAAAACAAATAATAACAAAAAATATATTAAGTTTATTATCAGTGATAACCTTTACATTAGGTATATATGAATGTATGTACATTGTGTGTTATATGGAAGCATAATTTCATATGACCAATTCAATCGACCTCTTGTATTGTCCAATTGACCAGTATTTCCCGGTATTTCCCAGTATTTCCCACCGTTACTCAATCGACCGTCTGTTATGCCAACACTGAATTAATGCAATGCGTGCACTTCGGTACATTGGCTACTTGAAAGTTTATTAACATGTGTATTGTCATTTTTGAATGTTTCATTTATATACTGAAAATTGTATTATAAAAGGAAATTGCTACTTTTTTCACACCTTGTCTACGAACCGCAAAACAAAATAAATTGAATTTTGATGCCCAAGGGAGAATTCAATTTTACTCCCTCAAATAAAGAAACAAAGTTTTTTCCACTCTCATTACCCCAAGTCTCTTCAAATACAAGGATTACAAATTTTATAAGAAATATTCCGTAAGAATAGCGATTCCGAATACCTCTTAAAGAATCGAAAACAAACCGCTTAATTGTTGATCATTTGCACAAAACTGAGGTTTATTTTAATTTTAAAATATAGCAGGCGCATTGTAATAAAAAAATACTACTATTATGGTGGTACGGTGGTCGAACGAATAGCTTGCTTGACTGCTGATCGAGGGGTCCCAGGTTCGATCCTCAGCTAGGGCACTTAATCATTTCTGAAATGCTTTTCTGTGTTTCCCACCCAACTAGAGATAAACTGGTTAGCAACCCAGAGGTAGTCTCGCGTGTATCGATGCTATACATCGGGCACGTTAAAGAACCAAGGTGTCTCTTCGGAAAGAGCTAGGGCATCGCGCCCGGATACCTTGTATCACACCACTGTCTCTTTCACCTGCTGTCCCTTCAGCAAAAACACAGGACCCCAATGGAAATAGAGTGCTTGCACTTTCATGGGTTATCCTTGACCAAGAGGTTTAAATAATTACATAGATACCTTAAAGTTAAACATGGATGACATATTTTAGAAACATCAAATGCCCAACATTTGCTCAGTTTGACTTTTGAGTGAACTTGATAACTTACATCTAAAATGAATAAAAATTCTCTTTCATCCCAATAATTCAAGATGGCGGACTAACGTCACCCACAATTGCGTCACATGGCCAAATATCTCGGCTCAGCTTATCAAAACTGCTCTGAAATTGAGGTACTCTTTCGGGGGACTTCTTTGATATTTTTAAGTTTGGATGATTTATTGCTTGGTTTGACTAGAGTTTCTACCTTAGCTTATTGTAAATGGGATGAAACTTATATAATTCAATCAACAATAAGTTACTCATTTCAGATTGACAGCATCTCAAAGAAAGATGACCACATAGTGCCAATAGGGAAAACAGCATCAGAGGTAAGTAGGCAGCTACGCTAGCTTGTATAATTTATATGGTATGTGTAGTAAATCAGGTAGTTCAAGCTCTTTGGCGATAATCATTCCATTTAATCAAAACTGTTTCTTCTTTGAAACGTAATAGGTGAACGGCACAGTTTTAATTGCATTTGTTTTATGACAAAATGCATGTTTTAACCAAAACATTCATTGAATTTGACAACCTATTAATTGGACCGTATTCTACCAGCATACACCAGAAGAAGTAACATGATATCCATCGATATTTGCATACATCCCCCCACAGATAGCTCAGTTTGTACAGTATTTACTCTTTAAAGTGAAGAGCTCCAGGTTAGAGCCCTGGTTAGGCTGCGTACTTTTCTTACCCTGTGTAATGAATGTATTGATTTATGCATGTTTTACATGTTGCAGCAATTTGATGAGGAAGAATATTAAGGTGAAGGGTCAAGCCCTGGTCTGGCTGTCACATGAATGTATTAATATACTGTAAAATCATTTAATTTCCATGGGAAAAAATTTGTGGTTTTTGTAAAAACTACCATTTCGATGGGACATTAATTTGTGGATTTTACATTTATTATCATTTAAGGTAATAAATACAATGGTCAAATTTATTTTTCGATGTGATTTGATTTCGTGGTTGAAAGTGAACCATGAAATCCACGAAATTTAACAGTTATTTTACAGTATGCATGTTGTTATCATGTTGCAGCAATTTGATGAAGAAGAAGATGAAGATGATGATGATGGAGAAGATGATGATGATAGTGATACAAATGATGATGAACTAGATACTGATATGATTGACGATAGAGATTCACCAGAGGAGGTATAACTCAATTCTGAAGGGTGTTATAGATCAAAAGAAGTAGGTTAATAATACTTTAAAAAGCCAGTTTGAAATTTTAATACATTGGTATACCGCAAACCAAGAAATTATTTTGCGCGATTTAAGTTCACAGTTTGAAAGCGTTGCCTTGATGACCCTTCATGTCTAATGCTTGAGTTTCTAAACATTTGATAATTTTGAATTACATGAACAGACAAAGGACAGGTCAATCACTGCGTGCTTCTGGCATAAAGATTTGCGGAACATTTTTAAGGATTGGTTTACCTTCTTGCAGGTTGATATGGAAGCAAATGGAATGGCTCTGACTTGATGTAGCTACCTGATACTTCTTCAACTGATGTGTTATATACTTACATTCCGGTACAAGTGAGAATATTTTGGAAACATTTGCCATTCTGGTATCCATTATCTATGTTTACTGAAAACATCAATGTGATCAACACGTACTGGATTATCCATAGTTTCCACTGTCAGCAATTTATTAGGATTACGAATTTCTTTACAGTTATTTACATACATAAGGGCTGTTCATAATGTACCCCTACATCCAGATACCTCGAAGCAATCATCACTGACAAGGGATCAACTGCAGAAATACTAGCTGTAGCTCTAGTATCTTCTGTAGTAGCAAGACTGAAACCTATCTGGTGTGACAAAACCAAGTTCGATCGTATTACGCCCATGTTCGATCCATATTTCTTTACGCTGAACTTCAAAGGAAAAACCGTGACCACAGAAATGAGATGCTATGTCACAATTCTAGGCATCTCATACTTAGACCATATAACATTTATGAAAGAATAAGAAACAAAATAATAATAATAAAAAAGATTACAAAGACCTCCTATTGACTGTTCAAAAGTGTAAATTATATTCTGACCACATCACATGATCAGATGGCTTATCAAAGATACTCCTCTAAGGGACCATAGAGGGAAGGAGACACAGAGACTGACAAAAGAAGAAATCGGCAGACAACATTGATGAGTTAAGGTACCCAGGTGTTTGTTCGTATATGTGTCATTTGATCATTGATTTCCTGTTAGTTCATTTAAACAGCAGAAATAATGCCTAGTGTGAAATTGGTGATCACCGGAGCTTGGGAAGATGTATTTACAAGGTGTATTTACTACACACCCAAGACTGTCCCAAGTGGTATGTAGTTAATGTATCTTACTGTTAAAGCTTTACTTCATACAACATAGATATGTCTAATCACGTGACGTCTCTGTCTCCTGTTCATCATCACATATTATATTCAAATTTCAAATGATTATAAAGGGGAGACAATCCATGTACATAAATGGTCTGATCAAGGAAGATCATTCTTGATGTATGTCCTAGAAAAGTCTGCATGATATTAAAGTGTACATATTCTTGATCATTACAATCAGAATTGTGTTGGGTGTATGAAGTAAAGATTTAAATTTGTCATATGTGTACATATAATATTTATTTATTTATAACTTTTAAGTATAAATGTTGTATGCTTGTATGTAAAAATTCTAGAGCTGTCATTGATTTAATCTGAGGCATATAATCAATGTCGATATATTGTAAGACAAGACTTAGTGCCATTAAAAGTCAATCATTCATGATTCACTTGCCGATAATGATTATAGATTCAGCTTTTGAAATAGCAGGTGCAATTTATGTCATCCATTAGAAAGTTTGTCAAGTTCAATGTAACCGAGAAGTGTTTTGTGCAGGAAAAGTAGAATTTTGAGTCGTTTCATTATATTACCCATACATTGATATTTCAAAATGTGAAATGATTCTCTACCCAATAAATAAATACATTCTGTTGAAACATTAAAATTGTGTCTATGGATATGTCGAAGGAAGCTCATTTCAATCAATCACAGCTCTAAAAATGCTCTAGAATGTTTTAGAAAATTATTTTTTTGAGTAATATTGTTTGACTTTATGTATACAGGGGCTCTACTGATACAATATTTTCAATCAAACAAGCTGGGGGGGCACAAAGAATACACTTGGAACTAAGAATAATAATTTGAATAAATGAATAGATATACGTCATGTGCATTACTAAATGGCATATATCAGTTATCACTCAAATCATAATGAAGAACTAGTATGTACACTCAACCGCTTTAAAAACGCACCACTATTGAAAATAATCAAATTTCGTCAAAATACTTTTTTGCTAAAATTGATAGTTTACAGGGTTTGTTCAGTCCATAAGCTTGACCTAAATAAAGAAAACGATTTTTTTTATTCGGAATACCCCGCCCAGAGAACTTTTTTTGATTTTGCATGTTTTGCGCGTGCAGCTCGATCGCGTCGACCTGTGTGATCAATATTAACTTTAAACTGTACGCTGATGGTTTAAACATTGAAAAAACAGCATAAACAATATTTGCTAATGGCATTTTTATGCTGCGAATATCTCAAATATTTGTTCTCGAGGATTGTGCCTTCGACTACAACTAAAAAGAACCTCGGTGCCTTAGCATAGCGGTGCAGCTACCACCATACAATGATTGTGTGCTTAGAACATCGATTCCTGGCGAATGGCACAGTCACAGACCGACATGGATGAAACAAGCTAAAGGTATTAAGCCCGAGCTAGGAGGAAACATGACACAGATTGTGTCACTGTAATTGGTTCCGCATGGCTGCACACAGTTAAAAATTATGCTGGGTGTCAATCAACAAGCCAAAAGTACATTAGTGCATTTTCATAATTATTTCTTTCAAAATTGTCAATAAAAAGGAAAATTATTTTAGTACATTTTTAATGAGTTTTCTCCCGTTTAGAGCCTAAAGTCCCAACTTTTTGTCTTCAAGCTCCTTCATAGTGTTGATTTGAGGTGCCATAGAAGCACAACGGGATATGTCCTGACAGTCTGATGCTCATAACCAAGACTTCAAGTTTAAATAAGGCTTGAATCCATCTTAGGTTTACATAATGCGCATATCTGAACCGCACTCGGTCGTATGGTATTAGCCAGACAGCCATAGCCACATAACATTTATAATTCAAGTTAAGCATTGCTTGAATGGTGGGAACCATCACGTCAAACATCATTCTATCCTATTACGTAATTAATGTTATGCTTTAGGAGGAGAAACCACGTGCATGCATCAATGTAGCGGGCTCTTATACTTGCTTTTGAAATTGTGACTTTCACTTCCATTGGTCTCCGTGTTATCTATGTCATAATTCATTTCAAACTCATAATAAGTCCATGAAAATCACACATCTCGTTGAAAATAGACTGAAGATTATTAATCCGAAAATAAATAACCATAAATTAACGTTTTCATCACTTAAACCGATATTTCATATGTGGTGCGTTTTTAAAGCGGTTGAGTGTATATAATGTTTATTTTTGTGCCCCCATTTCTATGCAGTCATTTATGGTATAATAAAGTAACAAACAGGTTATACATGTTAATTAGAGACCTCAGAGGCTAATCTAGTTCCCGTTTTTATTAGTTATATTGTATCCGGTTCAATATTCAATATTTTTACGTAAATGTATGCAACAACTTACGATGGTAAAGTAAAACTTGCACAAAGTCTTACAGGTATGAGATTGAATTTTGATTGTTGATTCATCAGTAAATACTACTGTACATCCCTAAAAGTGTCCCTAGTCTTGGCACATTGCAACCGTTTTTTCATGCTTTTATACATGTGAGGAATAATATTCTAAAGTTATTTTAAAGCAAGTTGCATTTTACACACACTTTTTAAACATGCTTTGTCATCAATATATCGTTCAAAACAAGCGAGGACCAGTCTCCTAATCTTTTGATTTCGATGCTATTGACGCTGATTGTTTATAAGTGAGTTGCATTTCCATGCCTAAAGGAATGGCAAGGAATATCAGAACTATTGTGCACATCTTGCCTTAGACACCGTCTGATACGCGTTATTAAAGATGATGCTGTTAGAGGCTTTATGATTCCATTATCATTATACACAAATGCTGGTCCCTGTACATTTGCACTGATCTAGTTAATTGGAATCATCTGACAATAGCATTCCCTGGACATAACAAAATATCATGCAGTTGAGGAAAGGGAAATTCGAAAGTGTCCACCATTTTCAACACTATTTAATACTATCCTTGATATTCCAAAATTGTGCACTTGTTTTAATAATAGTAATGAAATTTATATATATATATCCAGTGCAAAATAACACGAACCGCACATTGCATAGCTAACAATGAATGAACCCCCAAAATTATATACAGCGTCCGCTAATTACCACATGTGGTCACATGATAATAGGCAGGGCTATCAGTTGTATAAGCACTCCCTGTGCGTCGTTGCCTGCTTTTTAAACACTGTTAATAAATAAATACCACACAAAACATTTTCTTATGACATTATGTTCAATGCATACCTTAGCATCCTTTTTCTGAGGCATGGTTGGTTCCAACTTTTTCCTCTTGGCTCTTTTATTTTTTATACTTTCTACCACTTCCTTGATTCTTTGTTGTCTTCATTAGTTAAAAGGTCAAATATCAATTTTCAAATATCTCAACCAAAGCATGATTTAAAAAATAAATTTAAGTTTAAGTCCCTTTGGTATTACGTTTTATGCTCTAGTCTTCTAAGAATCTTGCATGTAAAGCGCTTCTCATTTGTTTTTCCGCAAGTTGTTCTAGTCAATATTGTATAGTTACATGGATCAGAAGATGCAATGTTGTTAATTATTATAACAATATATAAACATAGTAAATTCAACAACAACACATGAATTTAGGTTTTAATGAAAGGTGAACGTCATTGTCCATAATGTTTTATATATTGTGCTGGGTACATGTTTATTGCTACCTTTTCACGATACAACCCGTAGCTCGTGGCAGGACATGTTAACGGTCTAGGACATATCAAACTGTTGAGGAACTTTTCAGTGACTGTTGCCTTGCAAGATATGAGCCTACAAAATGTAGAGGCTGTTACGTGATGTTGTCTCTCTTTATGCCATGTATCTCACACACTTTGATCTCTGGTATTTCTCTCAAGTGACAAAGCTGGTGCTTGATGTTCCATTGCTGTCTCTGGAATACATGTAAGTTTATGTTTAGCATTAATGACTTCTTCATTATTCCATCTACCATTGGAATGAATATCTGTATCTGAATCTAAACACATGGCCATGCTAAACTTTGGTACTTTATTTTCAAAATAAATTTCTTTTTGTATACATTTTTGTTAATTAAATTACACCAATCTTGACGGAAGAAATCCGGTATACTGCCCAAATGCATCTGGGTATCGGTCTCTTATTGTCCAAACGCAACAGTTGGGAATAACTCCTGTCACCTACACCCAAGCTTCCATGCTGCCATAAGACAAACTGCCTGTAGGCTGCATGTCTGTTTGCCTTTCTAATGTCAGCTTCGTCGGCGAACACTAGCACATCCCGTCTGTACATTCTCTGTAGGTGCAAAACAGCCTCATCTAAAATTAGCACCCTGAAGTCCTGAAAGAAAAATGAAACACATGCATCATGTTTATGCAAGAATTGCTGCAAAGTGATCTTGTTAAGAAGTCCATAAAGTGAGATCACTCTGTTGTCTAGATATCTGATAAAACAGTGTGTAACCATATCACATGACTTTTGGCCAGTTACAAGTAGAAATTTGAAAAAAGGGCAAATAAAGCTTATATTTGCTTTCCATGAAATATAACATACTTTTCTGCAGCTCTGCTGTTTATCCAACACCTGATGAAACCACAATTTACTGTATTTCATGGAAAGCAAATAATTTTCCTATTGGCGTGAGTAGGTATAAATGTGGGGGGGGGGGAGAGAATACCCTAAAGGTATCACAGCCCCTTACCTATACAAGCTACAATGTTAAAAGGTCAAATATTAATTTACAAATATCTCAACTAAAACATGATTTTAAAAATAAATTTAAGTTTAAGTCCCTTTGGTACTACGTTTTATGCTCTAGTCTTCTAAGAATCTTGCATGTAAAGCGCTTCTCATTTGTTTTTCCGCAAGTTGTTCTAGTTAATATTGTATAGTTACATGGATCAGAAGATGCAATGTTGTTAATTATAACAATATATAAACATAGTAAATTCAATAACAACACATGAATTCAGGTTTTAATGAAAGGTGAACGTCATTGTCCATAATGTTTTATATATTGTGCTCGGTACATGTTTATCGCTACTGGTACCTTTTCACTATTCAACCTGTAGCTTGTGGCAGGACATGTAAACAGTCTAGGACATATCAAACTGTTGAGGAACTTTTCAGTGACTGTTGCCTTGCAAGATATGAGCCTACAAAATGTAGAGGCTGTTACGTGATGTTGTCTCTCTTTATGCCATGTATCTCACACACTTTGATCTCTGGTATTTCTCTCAAGTGACAAAGCTGGTGCTTGATGTTCCATTGCTGTCTCTGGAATACATGTAAGTTTATGTTTAGCATTATTGACTTCTTCATTATTCCATCTACCATTGGAATGAATATCTGTATCTAAATCTAAACACATATCAGGCTAAACATTTGGTACTTTATTTTCAAAATAAATTTCTTTTTGTATACATTTTTGTTAATTAAATTACACCAATCTTGACGGAAGAAATCCGGTATACTGCCCAAATGCATCTGGGTATGGGTCTCTTATTGTCCAAACGCAACAGGAGGGAATAACTCCTGTCAGCTACACCCAAGCGTCCATGCTGCCACAAGACAAACTGCCTGTAGGCTGCATGTCTGTTTGCCTTTCTAATGTCAGCTTCGTTGTCGAACACTAGCACATCCCGTCTGTACATTCTCTGTAGGTGCAAAACAGCCTCATCTAAAATTAGCACCCTGAAGTCCTGAAAGAAAAATGAAACACATGCATCATGTTTACGCAAGAATTGGTCTATTGGCGTGAGTAGGTATAAATGGGGGGGGGGGAGAATACCCTAAAGGTATTACAGCCCCTTACCTATACAAGCTACAATGTTAAATGGTCAAATATCAATTTTCAAATATCTTAACTAAAACATGATTTTAAAAATAAATTTAAGTTTAAGTCCCTTTGGTACTACGTTTTATGCTCTAGTCTTCTAAGAATCTTGCATGTAAAGCGCTTCTCATTTGTTTTTTCCGCAAGTTGTTCTAGTCAATATTGTATACATGGATCAGAAGATGCAATGTTGTTGATTATAACCATATATAAACATAGTAAATTCAACAACAACACATGAATTCAGGTTTTAATGAAAGGTGAACGTCATTGTCCATAATGTTTTATATATTGTGCTCGGTACATGTTTATTGCTACCTTTTCACTTTTCAACCCGTAGCTTGTGGCAGGACATGTAAACGGTCTAGAACATATCAAACTGTTGAGGAACTTTTCAGTGACTGTTGCCTTGCAAGATATGAGCCTACAAAATGTAGAGGCTGTTACGTGATGTTGTCTCTCTTTATGCCATGTATCTCACACACTTTGATCTCTGGTATTTCTCTCAAGTGACAAAGCTGGTGCTAGATGTTCCATTGCTGTCTCTGGAATACATGTAAGTTTATGTTTAGCATTAATGACTTCTTCATTATTCCATCTACCATTGGAATGAATATCTGTATCTTAATCTAAACACATGGCCATGCTAAACATTTGGTACTTTATTTTCAAAATAAATTTCTTTTTGTATACATTTTTGTTAATTAAATTACACCAATCTTGACGGAAGAAATCCGGTATACTGCCCAAATGCATCTGGGTATCGGTCTCTTATTGTCCAAACGCAACAGGAGGGAATAACTCCTGTCACCTACACCCAAGCGTCCATGCTGCCACAAGACAAACTGCCTGTAGGCTGCATGTCTGTTTGCCTTTCTAATGTCAGCTTCGTCGTCGAACACTAGCACATCCCGTCTGTACATTCTCTGTAGGTTCAAAACGGCCTCATCTAAAATTAGCACCCTGAAGTCCTGAAAGAAAAATGAAACACATGCATCATGTTTACACAAGAATGGGTCTCAATATCTCAAAGGTCACTGTCACACTTGGGGAGTTCATAGGAAAAAATGACCTTAATTTAGCTTGTCCTGGAGGTTACTTTGTCATTTATTGTGGAATTTTAAAATAACCTTGTACAATTGTTAACCCCTATCAAACGAAGTTTCATAGAAAACAATTAGTTCAATATCACAAAGGTTAAGGTCACACGTAAGAGTTCAAAGATCAGAAATGACTACAATATATATTGTCTGGACCATAACTTCATCATATATAATGTTGAATTTTGTGGTTTGTCATACTTCTGTGACAAAGCGGTCTGTGGGGGTATCATTAGTCACTCTGTGGCAGTTATAGATCAGTCACCTTTGCAAACTGAAGTAAAAGCAATCACCTCAAAAACACATCGGGAGGGCATGGAGCTTGTCATAGTCAGCAGAAATTAGTTTCATTGGAGATTAATATATTCAGCAAGTTCAAGCTTCACTGAAATGGTGTATGTTACTATAATCATTGTGTCAATGGCATACACTGTAGTTTCTCAAAAGACAGATACACAAGATGAATAAGTCATGTAGAAAAGGTTTGATTTGATTAAAGTTAGTCAGTGTTATGAAAAATATTCTTCACTTACTGGCATTACTGATACACAGCTAACTTTTTTACAACATATCCGCTCAGACTGTGTTGGCATATCCCGGCACTTGCCACAAACACACCAGTCTGGCGAATTCTCATCTTCAGGAGGATGAAATCCTCCAGGCTGCCTTTCTGGTGCCTCGAAGACATCCAGAATTAACGATAGATTCTTTTCCATAGCTTCAGCAAGTAATTCCTTCAGCCTTTCCACTGGCATGTCTTGCAAAACATTCTGCAAATCACAGAACATGTATATAAAAGAAGGCTGTAACAGTCCAATGTCACTTGAGTACCAATGCACTCTCAAATATGAAGGTAGCTCAGTTTTAAATAAAATTGTGCCATACAGTAATTTGACTATGTTGGTTCATACAACAAAGTTTAAATGCACAAAAAATGCCCATTTCAGATATAAAGCTGATCCGATGAATTCATCAATTAGTCTTATACTATCTGGATGCAGGCAATCTACCTGTGGACATTTGTTTACATCGGTTCCAGCCAGACTTGGAATAATGCATGTCATGGTACAAATAGCTGTAATATGATAGTCTCATTGATGACAATGTTAGTCACCCATGCAGAATTCTTGTGCTGAAAACATTTTTCATTCATTAAACTCATACACTTGTTTGGATGTTACATTTTCGTATTATGTGTCAGTGCTTTTACTCCCTTTACTATATCAGTATTTAACTTGTTTACTGCCTGGCATAATAAGTTCAAATTCGAACAAAAAGAGGTAACAAGCAAATGCTTTTATATAAGTAATTAAGCTATAGTATGTTATACATATATCATCTTTTTTTTCTGAAATGACCCAAAATAATTCTGCAAAATAATACTTCGAAAAAATAATATTCCATCTTATAAAATTGATTAGTGTCAGGTCATTATTAGATCATAAATTTGTAAAGCTTATGATTCATACATTAAACATGTACACACGATAAACACTAATCAGCAGTCATTTAAGAGTCATCATAATCATATAACACCAAACAGTTCATGGATCTAAGTTATAGATCACACGCGCAGCTTCTTGTTGTTTGTAGTTCATCTTTGTATGAAAGATTTCATGACATGGCATGAAACACATAGGGAGGTGACATTGCATTGTCTGTTTCCTTTTCCATTGTTGATCAGTCCTGGAACTACAAACCACACAGTCTGGCTTATATTTAATGTCCTAGTACTTCCCTACGAAGTGACGCTCGGTAAGTCGGTCTGGTTTGTCGGCTGACGGTCTACCTCTACGCGCAACTCTCCTCTCAAAATCTTTTACCAGTCCATGTACAACTTGTTCCCTGAATATTGTAGAGGACACAGCATCAGTTCCAGCATTCTTACTGTACACAGTGTACCCATTGGTCATGGCCACTTCCTGTATCCTGTGGAAAACCATTTTGTACTTTAGTGTGGAAAAGCATAGGTCCCGAGTCGTTGATCAAGAAGGTTCATTTCTGTATCTTCTATCTGCTTCTCTATTACGCACTCTTTTGTTCATAGTGTTATTTGTCTCGGTTGTCGACAAAAAGTGCACGCGTTTCGTGTCATGCCAAGCACAGGCTACCATATTATCTGTCCGTCTAAATACAGGATCATCCCCTTTTGTCAAAGCCAGTCTCTGAGGATGAATATCAGTTGACATTCCTTTTCGACCCGGTTGTACTGTCCCAGTGGCCCCAATATTCCTGTTTGCAACTTCAAGGTCGAGTGAGGGAAAGTATAGTAATTGTCCACTATACGACTTACCACACTGAGACAGATAAAATAAATACTTTAACATTTCTGTTTCTAACGACTGAAATGAATTGCCAAACCTGATGTTGTTCCAAAACAAACCATTTCTTCCATGCAAACTTGTATTGTTTTCTGGTTCCAATAGACCATGATGAAATGATGAATTCCGCAATTCCTCTTTTCTGGAGGGATTCCCTGATACTAAGGCTGTGACCATCCTCAAAGTCTTGGCCATTGGATGTAGAAGTCCACTGTTTGGCATTGTTAGTAGATCCTTGTGTCTGGATATTCAGGATAAGAACATAAACATCTTAATAAAACTGGAAACCATGGTTGTGAAGCCCAATATGGAAATACTAAAATTGCCTGTTCTACTTTATCTTCAAGCAACTTATTTAACACTTTCCAGCTGATTTTTGACGAAACGACAAGCCTCTAACCTGTCAACACACACATCGCTCCGTTTGGATCTTTGATATCGTAATATTTACCTAAGTACTGTATTTCTTGAAAGTTTTTCAGTTTTACGTGCAATCGCTTTGAACGCCGAAAGTAGAAATGTCATGTGAATATTGTTTGCGCTAGTGCACATGCGGGGTATATACGCGCAGTATTGGCAGTTAAAACTTGAACTAGTTTGTACAGTTTGGATGTTCAGAAACAAACGGAAGGTTTGTCATAAGGTTTTGCAAACAAACATGGCTGACCATGTATTTTACATGGATCTGTTCAATATTTTAAATGCAGATGAAGACGATTCAAACACATGTATTTTACAGTTACAAGCTTCTAAGAAATACATGTTTGAGGTTACCACCACAGTAGCTGCTTCAATACTGCGTGAAAAGAAAAGTAGAGTTGTTGGTTATGTCGAAACTGTTCTTCCCAGATACACAATCGACGAATTCAAGGACAAATTTCGAATAGACAGAATAACTTTTAACCGAGTTAAAGGCTTTAGGATTAACTGACGTAGACAACGCTTCGAAGGTATCTGTTGAGAAGAAATTGTTAATATTCCTCAAGTATCTGTCCACTCAAATCACGTTCCAGACGTTAGGAGACATATTTGGAGTGTGTGAAACTACTGTGTATGCTATTGTACATCGGCTTTCACGGCTTGTAAGCGCTGACAGATTTTTATATAGACAAAGAAGTAACTAAGTAGTCGGTCTGACTGGCTTTCACAAGTTTGGTATTCTCTGCCGGTCTAGTGTTACGGCGGTCGTGCGTTCGAGCCCTGCACCGGGCTGCAGCTTTTCCCTGGATTCACTTTAGTTACATTTACAATATACGGCCCAGCAAGGACACAGTTACTTTTTGTGGGAGGGGGGGATCATGCCCCTCACATCTCTAGACACCAATCACTCCATCTTATATCTGTACAGTTTGGGTTGCGAGTAGGCTCTGCTCTTACTCTTAGGACCCCCTATATCTGTATATCAGTCTATGGATTGCACCCATCTGACCCACATAAATTACAATTTGAAAGTTTAAAATTTAGATCTTCTCAATGACAATGTATGTACTGCAGTCTGAAGAAAACTTGGTGGTTCGAATTAGTTCTAGTACGAATCAAGCATTGAACGTTCCAACATCACATAAGTATTCTACATATATTTAAAAGCTTCTAAATTATGTAAATAGTCCAGAAGTAATTCACCTCTTTTTGTCAAATCACCAATCCATTCTTCAAGTTCAATTTGCTCATTAGCATCGTTTTGAGCAGAAAGCAGCTGTGACAGCTTAAATACGTTTTCTGCCGCCATTTTTTATTCAAAAGTGTAGCTATATTCGGATAGTTCAAACCTCCGAAACCACCTCCTGGTGTGGTTCCAATAGTTTGTAATATAGGTTTCAGTTTTTGACAAATAAACAGCTTATCTGGTTTTAGTTTTAAAATAGTTTTGAGAAATAAACGGATAGTTCGATAAACTGGTTTCAAACCAAACCGTGTTTAGTCGAAACAAATACGCCCCTTATGTATGTACATAATTGTGCTGGGACATGACAAAAACATTCAACAAATAAAACAAGCATGCATTTATAGTATTAATAAGTCTTCATTCATAAATTCTTACCTTGTTTTCTCTAGCAGCATTCCGGTCTGGAATTATTCCAGGTTTTAGCTGTTTGTCGAGACAGCTGCTAGCATCCAGACTTTCGTTGTTAAATGACATGGTTTGACTGGCCATTTTTGTCTCCAGGGTGTTGCATTTGGATTGTAAATCTGAAGCAAAAATGACATTGTAATCAGGAAGTAGCATATTTATTATGCAAACTTTTTTGTAATATTTCATACCAATCTATTTTGGTTGTTAAAAAAATCTAGGAAATCTGTACTGGTGCTCTAGTCAGGACTCGAAGAGACAAATCAACACGTCAGAATCACGCTTAAGCATAATCTCACTGGTGTTCCCTTTCGGCCCAATTATGCAGCCCGTAATCTTTACGGGCAATTTTGTACAACAGGCAGACTTCAGCGGAGCCTGTTTCTCGGTTGAGAAACTCACAAATCTTTAAAACTGGTTGTGACTAGTCTGTACAGTCCCATAAAAATGCCTTCTGGTATTATTCTTTGATATCATAACATCATATCATAACATAATTCACTGACTCAATGTCAGGCACCTTTGGCAGCCCACTTTTCCTGGATGTTCATTTGGAGTATACAAAATGACCTGTCTATATGCTTGATGTCGGTTGGCCTTGTTGTCATCCAAATCATCATCAAAAATGAGGACGTCCCTCCTGTACATTCTGGCTAAAGACAGAACACCTTTGTGCAGGATCAAAATCTAGAAGTCCTGCAAACCAAGTGTAACATTTAGTATTGAGTAGAAGTGGTTCAGAACTTGGCAGAAAATGCAGTACTGAGTCAAGAGTAGCTTGATGGACTTCTGTGTATGTTTGGCATTTCATCAGCCTTTCCCAATAAACAATGCTGTTAGTTGTCTTTGCCAAAGGTGTAGAGTCAGTTGGTTGTAAAACCTGCCTAGTTTCAGACTTTTGTGTTGTCACTGTTGCTGGTGAGCTGGAGTTAACCAACTGTATGGGAGTTTGTGTGTGCTGCAATTTATCTACACGTGTGTTGGTTGTATTAGGAGTTGAGGTTAAATGATCAATAGTGGATGGTGTCCTGGGTTTAGCTGTAACTGAATGTGATGCTCGTAGAAGTTTCTCTTCATAGGTCCCTGTGTATTCTGTATTTACACAATCCCCTGGCTGGTTATTTCTGCATAATGAGCAGTAACATGTAAGTTTCTTAAAAACATTCCTCAAATAAAACAAACATGCATTTATAGTATTAATAAGTCTTCATTCATAAATTCTTACTTTGTTTTCTCTAGCAGCTTTCTGATCTGGAATTATTCCAGGTTTTAGCTGACTGTCAAGACAGCTGCTATCATCCAAACTTTCCTTGGCAATTGACTGGGTTTGACTGGCCATTTTTGTCTCCAGAGTGTTGCATTTGGATTGACAGCCCACTTTTCCTAGATGTTCATTGGGAGTTATACGTCCATGCATATACAAAATGACCTGTCTATATGCTTGATGTCGGTTTGCCTTGTTGACATCCACATCGTCATCAAAAATGAGGATGTCCCTCCTGTTCATTCTGGCTAAAGACAGAACAACTTCGTGCAGGATTAAAATCTAAAAGTCCTGAAAAGCAAGTGTAACATTTTTAATAAATGGCCCAAACGTCCCTCACTTGTCATAGTAATTTATTCAGGCCCCTTTGGTAACCAGTTAAATGGAGTTTCTTGCATTTTGAAGCCAAGCATTTGGTAACTTCCAATTTGAAAGGAAGCCCAGAAATGAAAGGAGGTGGTGCTGGTGTCTCCACTTCATTTTCTCCACATAATTTGATTGTCTTGTCCAAAAGTTCGTACACATAATCAAATGTTATATCTTCATTCACAAATTTGACAGAAAATTTATCTTTGTTTTTATACTTGTTTTTATACATGGGGAATATAACTTTCACATGTTTTCCACATCAATGTTCACATTGTCATCTGTCCAGAAAGTATTATTGTCTAACCATTCTTGTTGCTTGTCCATTTGAGGATAAATGTGGTGAATTTCTCATGCACAGAGTCCAATAAACTTGTTGAGTTTTTCCCACTTATATCATGAGTGGTTTGTTTTGCAGGTGTATTGTGTGTTATGTTTTCCAACAGAACTGACCATGGTGTGTCATTCAGTCCTAATGATGGTATGATAGTATATGTTCTACTGTCTACTAACTTTAACTTCTTATTGCTACCATCAGCTTACAAGGTGTTGAGTTTCGTCTTTAGCACCAGTTCAATTCTCTCTGGTGATCTGATCTGTGTGTCTAGTCGACTCCAAATGTTCTTCTAATTCACATTTCTGCTTCAAATTGTTCTGACATTCACTTAGTTGTTCCTTTAAATTTCCAACTTCTAACTTGAGTTGCCTTACTCGAGGCTCCTTTGTTGTCCAATCAAATTTCATGATGTTGTCCGATCAAATTTCATAAATTCTTGTTTTTTGAATTTAACTTCTTTTTTTTTTAATTCACGAAGAGACCCGAAGATTATGTGTTATTATGCAAATGATTTCAGGTGAGGCTCAGGTCAAATCATTGGAGGTATACTTAGCAAAGCAGTAATTCTCGACCAGACATTTATGCCTTTTTGATTTCTGTAATCACTGATGTATTCTTCAAGCAAGTACAATTTAAACAAGATTTGTTCATTAACAAGAACAGTTCTAATGTCTTCTTTGTTGAGATGCTGCGGGACATGACTGTCCAAGACAGAAATTAATCATAGTTTTCGTTTTCATCAGAAACACTGAGAATACATTTTGTTTTTGAGGCCAAATTTTGCTTTAGCTGTCTTTTGTCTCATTTCATACATTTCGCTGCAGTGTGTTTCTAATGGAGTAGACAACCTTTCTTGAGTATGACCTTTAATTGGTATGCCCACCCTCATAAGTCCCACCAGCAGCCTGTTTGTTTCTGCGATACCCCACATTAGGAAGTCATCCTTACCCTAACCTTAATATCCTGTTGGTGAGTCATCTCTGCAGTTGCCTAATTGGTAACTCATTTTTCTGCATTCTACCTCAGAGTTGTGGTTAAATAATCATATGTAGGCTGTTTTGGGTAATGGACAGATTCCTGGGGTCTCTTGGGTTCATCCTTTGGCTCTGCCTTACCATAAACCAGGTTGACCTTGTCGTCTTTTTTTTCCCCCTTTAAATCTGACCTATTATTTACATATTGGCTGAATGACCAATTTTTGTCCCTACAGAGAATCTCGATCACGCCACTAATTTTGCAATGATTGAAAAGTATCTACTTCACTTGTGGTAGGGTTTTATCTGCTACCGATACATACAGAGGCTACTCTTTCACCGATCTAAATTCTGACAAAATGTCAGACAGAACACTTTTATTTTCCTTAAATGTTATTCTCAGAACTGACCATGGTGCGTCATTCAGTACTAATGATGATCTGATTGTATATTTTCTACTGTCTACTAACTTCAACTTCTTATTGCTACCATCAGCTTAGAAGATGTTGAATTTTGTCCAAAGCACCAGCTCAATTCTCTCAGGTGATCTGATCTGTGTGTCTTATCGACTCCAAATGTTCTTCTGATTCACATTTTTTACTTCAAATTGTTCTGACATTCACTAAGTTGTTCCTTTAAATTTTAAACTTCTAACTTGAGTTGCCTTGCTCGAGTCTCCTTTGTTGTCCAATCTAATTTCATAAATTCTTCTAAGTTTTTTTGATCCATTTTTGTTAGCATGTCCGGTATGTGTTGTTTTTGGTTCTTTGTCCATACAAACATATTCTGATGCTGATTTGTGTGCATAGTATGCTGACATCCGGTATCCCGAATATTTAAAGGTAAAATTATTGTAGCATTTGTTCTGTCCTGGACAGATCATTGCTGTGCTCCACAGAACACTACACACCGCACACCTGGGAACGTCTTGGTCGTGCAGATGGTTGAAGAAAGGGTGATCTGCTAATTGTATTCAGGGATCCCAAACATTCCAATCGACATGAGTTTGCGGAATTTCTATTAAGTTGACGTGAGGTAAATTCTGAAGGTCGACGGTCATTTGAATGTCCCACCTTTTAAGGGCCAGTCTGTCAACATGGATGTATATGATGACGGTACATAAAATCGTCCTGGTATCGTACAAACGGTAGGATTTTCACATTGTATATCTATCGAAGTAGATCTAACGCGAAGAAATATGTATATCATCCAAAATTCTACCAATGTCGCCATGTTGAACGTAGTTGGAGTGTTGTGGACTGGTTATTGCGTGAGAACTATTCATTCATGATGGTAAGTAAAATATTGGAAAACATGCCAATCATTTTTTTATAAATTTTAAATTTTAACGACACATTTACAACTGTCCAACTTAACGTTGTAACTAGAATTTATCTTTGCATTAATGACAGAAGTTAAAAATAAAAATAAATCAATTCATTTTCCTTTCTTAGTCATACTCTTAAATACTAATGATGTTGAGTTTCGTCTTTAGCACCAGTTCAATTCTCTCTGGTGATCTGATCTGTGTGTCTAGTCGACTCCAAATGTTCTTCTAATTCACATTTTTGCTTCAAATTGTTCTGACATTTACTTAGTTGTTCTTTTAAATTTTCAACTTCAAACTTGAGTTGCCTTACTCGAGGCTCCTTTGTTGTCCGATCAAATTTCATGATGTTGTCCAATCAAATTTCATAAATTCTTATTTTTTGAATTTAACTTTTTTTTTTTTAATTCACGAAGAGACCCAAAGATAATGTGTAATTATGCAAATGATTTCAGGTGAGGCTCGGGTCAAATCATTGGAGGTATACTTAGCAAAGCAGTAATTCTCAACCAGACATTTATGCCTTTTTGATTTCTGTAATCACTGATGTATTCTTCAAGCAAGTAAAATTTGAACAGAATTGTTCATTAACAAGAACAGTTCTTTGTCTTCTTTGTTGAGATGCTGCGGGACATGACTGTCCAAGACAGAAAGTAATCATAGTTCATTAACAAGAACAGTTCTAATGTCTTCTTCATTGAGATGCTGCGGGACATGACTGTCCAAGACAGAAAGTAATCATAGTTTTCGTTTTCATCAGAAACACTGAGAATACATTTTGTTTTTGAGGCCAAATTTTGCTTTAGCTGTCTTTTGTCACATTTCATACATTTCGGTGCAGTGTGTTTCTAATGGAGTAGACAAACTTTCTTGAGTATGGCCCTTCGTATGCCCACCCTCATAAGTCCCAAAGTCCCACCAGCAGCCTGTTTGTTTCTGCGATACCCCACATTAGGAAGTCATCCTTACCCTTACCTTAAGATCCTGTTGGTGAGTCATCTCTGCAGTTGCCTAATTGGCAACTCATTTTTCTGCATTCTACCTCAGAGTTGTGGTTAAATAATCATATGTAGGCTGTTTTGGGTAATGGACAGATTCCTGGGGTCTCTTGGGTTCATCCTTTGGCTCTGCCTTAGCATAAACCAGGTTGACCTTGTCGTCTTTTCTTTCCCCCTTTAAATCTGACTTATTATTTACATATTGGCTGAATGACCAATTTTTGTCCCTACATAGAATTTCGATCACACCACTAATTTTGCAATGATTGAAAATATCTTCTTCACTTGTGGTAGGGTTTTTATCTGCTACAGATACATACAGAGGCTACTCTTTCACTGATCTGAATTCTGACAAAGTGTCAGACAGAACACTTTTATTTTGTCCTTAAATGTTATTCTCAAAACTGACCATGGTGCGTCATTCAGTACTAATGATGATCTTATAGTATATTTTCTACCGTCTACTAACATTAACTTCTTATTGTTACAATCAGCTAACTATATGTTGAGTTTCGTCCTAAGCATCAACTAAATATCATGAGGGGTTTGTTTTGCAGGTGTATAGTGTGTTCTGTTTTCCAACAGAACTGACCATGGTGCGTCATTCAGCCCTAATGATGATATGATAGTATATTTTCTACTGTCTACTTATTTTAACTTCTTATTGCTACCATCAGCTAAGAAGATGTTGAGTTTCGTCCTAAGCACCAGCTCAATTCTTTCAGGTGATCTGAACTGTGTGTCTAGTCGACTCCAAATGTTCTTCTGATTCACATTTTCGTTTCAAATTGTTCTGACATTCACTAAGTTGTTCCTTTAAATTTTCAACTTAAAACTTGAGTTGCCTTTCTCCAGTTGCCTTAATGGAGTCTCCTTCGTTGTCCAATCAAATTTCATGATGTTGTCCAATCAAATTTCATAAATTCTTCTAAGTTTTTTTCATCCATGTTTGTTAGCATGTCCGGTATGTGTTGTTTCGGGTTCTTTGTCCATACAAACATATT
The DNA here is from genome assembly GCA_963678985.1 of Spisula subtruncata. Taxonomy (NCBI): domain Eukaryota; kingdom Metazoa; phylum Mollusca; class Bivalvia; order Venerida; family Mactridae; genus Spisula; species Spisula subtruncata. The sequence goes on from OY787665.1 coordinate 29,967,719, forward strand.
CTGATGCAGATTTGTGTGCATAGTGTGTGCTGACATCCGGTATCCCGAATACTTCAAGGTAAAATTATTGTAGCATTTGTTCTGTCCTGGGATGATCTTTGCAGTGCTCCACAGAACACTGCACAATGCACAGGGCACGTCTTGTTCGTGTAGGTGGTTGAGGAAAGGGTGGTCTGCTACCTGGGACTCAATCCAAAATAATTAAACGAAAAATTAAAAATTAAACGAAACTTTACCAAGTTGAAGTTTGATTGTAATTCTATGAGACAACAATATTTCATGAGTATATTTTTATCTACTGCTCTCTTCCACCTTCGCCCTCTTAGGTGATGAAGGTCGTCGGTTATCATGTTATTCCCCATCCTCATAATATTCATCAATTTCTTCGTAATGACCTTCCTCCAAAGTTTTTACTTTTTCAAATAGACTGTCCATTTTTGCCTCTGAGGCTTTTTGATTTTTATTAATGTCTTTAAGACATTTAAGTATTTCAGAGTCCACCTTCTGCCAGGTTTCTCTGAGGTGCTTGGATGGCCATTTTCCCTTAGATTTGGCGTGTCCCAACCTTGGAGTAAGCCAATGATAACCTTTTCCTGAAATATGCACGCTTCAAGTGGACGGCCATCTTTCTGAGAACAATCTTTAACAATGTCTTTGAACTATCTTACTCTATCTATTGGTACTGAAAATGAACTGGTAACTAGTAATTTGTATTTACTTTGTTATGCTCTCGACTCCTGGTTCGACGACCTTGCCTCTTCCACCAAACTTCCCTGACCATGGCTTTGTGGTAAACCTCTTTGGATAGTTTGACCTCTTCTGATCGAAGTGTGACAATTGGTCCCAGAGGCATATAATTTGTTGCGCATGAACAGAGGTCAGAACCTTCTTAGTCCGCAAAGTCACAAAGAATTGGGCCAGGCTCATAACTTTGTCATATTCTTTAATGTTATCCATACCCATGACCTGAAAACAAAAAATAGTTACTGTAACGATTGGATTTTAGTCTGTCATACATTTAGTGACAATCAAGAGTATTCGAGACAGTTTTTGAAATCTTATCGGATTAAGTGCATGTTTATTGAGATGACGATGTCTAGCTGAAGGCAATCAAATTTCATGATGTTGTCCAATTAAATTTCATAAATTCTAGTTTTTTTAATCCATGTTTGTTAGCATGTCCGTTATGTGTTGTTTCTGATTATTTGTCCATACAAACATATTCTGATGCAGCTTGGTGTGCATAGTGTGCTGGCATCAGGTATCCCAAATACTTCAAGGTAAAATTAATGTAGCATTTGTTCCGTCCTGGGATCATCATTGCAGTGCTCCACAGAACACTGCACAGGGCACTACTTGTTCATGCAGATGGTTGAGGCAAGGGTGGTCTGCTACCTGCAGTACATGTTCCCAAATAATTTAAAAATTAAACGAAACTTTACCAAGTTGAACTTTGATTGTAATTCTATGAGACAACAATATTTCATGAGTATATTTTTTATCTACTGTTCTCTTCCACCTTCACCCTCTTAGGCGATGAAGGTCCTGGGGTATCATGTAATTCCTCATCCTCATAATATTCATCAATTTCTTCGTAATGACCTTCCTCTAAAGTTTTTACTTTTTCACATAGACTGTCCATTTTTGCCTCGTAGGCTTTTTGATTTTTATTAATGTCTTTAAGACATTTAAGTATTTCAGAGTCCACCTTCTGCCAGGTTTCTCTGAGGTGCTTGGATGACCCTTTTCCCTTACCTATGACGTGTCCCAACCTTGGAGTAAGCCAATGATAACCTTTTCCTGAAATTTGCGCGCTTCAAGTGGTCGGCCACCTTTCTGAGAACAATCTTTAGAGTTAAGTATATAATATTTATCCGTTAGCAAGCGCAATTTCCGTTATTCGGTGAAATATTGTCATATACTACTTCAATGATTTATGTAGGTAAGCATATGTTCCAAGCTTTTGATCTAGGAGATCGACTCCATTCATGTGGTGATTGTAGTCATCATCCATCACTGGTTTTTCAACAATTTGATGGCCACATGGTGCTTATGGGTTCAGTATTCTGGATACCATTACCAGACATAACATTCCTCATGTTATTCTCAGAACTGACCATGGTGCGTCATTCAGTACTATTGATGATCTGATACTATATTTTCTACTGTCTACTTACTTTAACTTCTTATTGCTACCATCAGCTAAGAAGATGTTGAGTTTCGTCCTAAGCACCAGCTCAATTCTCTCAGGTGATCTGAACTTTGTGTCTAGTTGACTCCAAATGTTCTTCTGATTCACATTTTTGCTTCAAATTGTTCTGACATTCACTAAGTTGTTCCTTTAAATTTTCAACTTCTAACTTGAGTTACCTTGCTCGAGTCTCCTTAGTTGTCCAATCAAATTTTATGATATTGTCCAATCAAATTTCATAAATTGATCTAAGTTTTATTTTAATCCATTTGTGTTAGCATGTCTGTTATGTGTTGTTTCGAATTCTTTGTCCATACAAACATATTTCATTAGAAGTCACACCTCCAGTCAGGTATATTTTGGTGGCCCTAGTTGCCACTAGATATGTAGGAGTTTTCTTCTTCACTATGAGTTCCCGAAGAACCACACACTGGTTCTCCACCAGTCTACTAAACTTAGTCTGGTTATAGCAGACCAGCTTACAACATGTACTGCCGTCAGTCGTCACTGCCACAGACAGTGACTGTCTATTACTTCCATCATTACCACCGTATGAGATAACATCACCTCTTGTTATGACTTAGACCTTTAACGGTTGGCTGTAGGGCTCACCAGACCTCGCAATCACGGTAATGAACTGCACAAATAAATAGGTATAAAATATACTACTGCAGGCAGGCCTTTTTTTATGGCAAATTTGGGGCCGATATTCGGCCCCATTCCCCAAGAAGAATAGTATGTTTTTTTCCCCAAAATTATAAAGAATTTACCCAACCAAAAGATTGTATTTTTTCCCGATAAAATGTCCGACAAGGTCCGTATAAATTTTACATGACGCCGACTTCTAAACTACCGCGTCAATGTCATTAAACGCTCATTATAACTGTTCCGTCTTTCCGGGTCCGCATAAATTTTACACGCCGATTTATAAACGTCGGAATCATCATGAAAGAACGCTCATTAGTATAACGTTTAACAAAGCGTTTTTTAACAGATTTCATCTGTCAAACAAAAAACGTCTCACAATTCCCGGTGTTACATTAAAAAACTGAAAAAAGACCACGCTAAAGGCACTAAACGCCTGGATGTGTTGTTCAAGCAAGCAACCATGGGTAGTGCAGATCCAGCACAGGACAATTCAGCTTCTGTTGGCATTGCAAAAGAACAACCCAGGTCATCCCCTATACCGGGCATTCCAAAAGTGCAAATACAGCCCAAGGCCAAGCCTGATCATTATGACTATCCAGATGAGTCAGAGAGTAGTGACGAAAGGTCAGTGCCTGTTCCTGATGCCCTCTTATTTACCTCTGTGAAATACGAGTTGCGGCACAACTGGCTTTATTATTCGGTTGCCAAAGGTGCATACAGGTGTAAAATCATCAACATTTTTAATGAAAAGACAAGAGACATTGTGTTGTAGACTATTATCAGACTGAGAGTATTTGCATTGCAATGAAATGAAATAAATAGTTATAGAATTGGTTACACTGTGCATGTTTACTTACTTAGTAATTTTTCCCCAATTTGCTCATTTTCGACGCAAAATTCCCCTAAAAAAAGGCCCTGCCACCTTTCCCCAAAACCTTAAAAAAAGGGCTGGCAGGTGTATAGTGTGTTCTGTTTTCCAACTGAACTTACCACTGTGCTTCATTCAGTACCAATGATGATCTGATTGTATATTTTCTACTGTCTACTAACTTCAACTTCTGATTGCTACCATCAGCTAACTAGATGTTGAGTTTTGTCCTAAGCTCCAGCTCTATTCTCTCAGGTGATCTGAACTGTGTGTCTAGTCGACTCCAAATGTTCTTCTGATCCACATTTTCGCTTCAAATTGTTCTGACATTCACTAAGTTATTCCTTTACTTTTTCAACTTTTAACTTGAGTTGCCCTGCTTGAGTTGCCTTGCTGGAGTCTCCTTTGTTGTCCAATCAAATTTTATAAAGTTTTTTTATCCATTATTGTTAGCTTGTCTGTTATGTGTTCTTTCGAATTCTTTGTCCATACAAACATATTTCATAAGAAGTCACACCTTTAGTCAGAAATATTTTGGTGGCCCTAGTTGCCACTAGATATGTAGGAGTTTCTTTCTTCACTAAGAGTTCCCGAAGAACCACACACTGGTTCTCCACCAGTCTACTAAACTTAGTCTGGTTGTAGCAGACCAGCTTACAACATGTACTGCAGTCAGTCACTGCCACAGACAGTGACTGTCTATTGCTACCGTCATTACCACGGTATGAGATGACATCTCCTCTTGTTATGACTTTCACCTTAAAGGTTGGCTGTAGGGCCCACCAGACCACGCAATCACGGCAGCAATGGTAGACATCTGAAATTAGAATATGACATATTTAGGTACAATATTTTTAAAGCCTTCATAATCTTTATGTGTGTGACCAGTGTATTACATTGAACAAATTATACAACTGGGATAGGTAATATTCCAGTATAAGTATTGAACAACTGCCAATAGTTTATTTCAAAGGTAATGAATTGCACAAATAAACCGGTAAAAAATATACTACTGTAAAATCATTAATTTTTTTGGGATTTAATTTCGTGGATTTCGTGGTTGGCCTGAAGCACGAAATCAAATCCCTAGCTGCTAGCTGGCCCCTTTTTCATTCTACCAGATATGTGTTTTGTCCACCTATTATAGCATCAACAATATTCTTGTTTAAGGAAATAATAGCCCATTCGATCCTGATTGGTTTGACACCTTCTGTACATCTTGGCTGAAAAAAACATCCACCAGTAACCTTGCAAGTCCAGACAAAGAATATTAAAATATATAACACTAACAACTTAAAGAATATAAAATACCGTATTTCCTCGTATTAGCCGCCCCTCCCCTCTAATTAACAGTGTTACCCTGTTTCCTAGGCAAACTGAATCACTTTAAGTTTAAAGGACGGTATATAAGATCGATGTGCATGACGTGGCACTGACGACTCCATGCTGAGAAAACCGGTTGATTTTTTCAAGTGGCCTAAGCGCTGCAGTATTAAATTTAACACAGATGACGTCATTCGAAGCGTGTGACTTAAGCACATTCAATGTTTACAGTTTAGGCGACGTATTAAAGGTTGTGTAGTGCAGATCGTGCGGGGGGCGTTTATACAAGGTCTGGTTGTGTATGGAATTATTTTTTCATAAAATGCATCACCCCCGGGGCAATAATACGAGGCAATAAGATTACAACACTGATAACTAAAAGAATATAGAAATAGATACCAACACTAACAACTAAAAGAATATAAAATAGACCCCATTACTTGACATAATATTTTGAGTGTCAGCATTGACTGCCTGTCCTACTCCTTGTAGCCCTTGTTCTTCATCACTCTTAGAATCCATGACTTCATACCCCAGGATTGGAGGCATGGACCCCGGAGTTTGTACTGAATGTATGAAATCCACTTGACGACCTGCAGACTATCCTGTTGGTTGCATCAAGTTAAGCACATGATGTTCATGGTCATCCATCATTTGGCATGATTGATCCAAATGTGCCATTACAGAATTATCATTGACCGGAATTGGAAGAGGGTTCTGTCTTTCTCTCAACCATCCTCCCTGTTCTTTTTGCACTGTTTTGTCTCTTATTGGGCGAGAGGTGAAGCATGACTTGTTACACACTGCAACGGTTGCAGTCCTCCGCTTGTGTTGTCTCATCTGAAATTTACCGGAGTGAATGTTAAAGAAAACTATGTAGCAACCTCACCAGTATTAGCTTATGAAGCTGGAGGCTAAACTGCATAAAAGAGATAACAACAATAACAACTAAAAGAATAAAGAATAGATAACAACAATAACAACTAAAAGAATATATAGAAAACGATAACAATAATAACAACTTAAAGAATATAAAATAGATGACAACACTTACAACTTTAAGAATATAGAAATAGATAACAACAATAACAAACAAAAGAATAGAAATAGATAACAACACTAAAGAACAACTTAAAGAATATAAAATAGATAACAACACAAACAACTTAAAGAATATAAAATAGATAACAACACTCACAACTTAAAGAATATAAAATGGATATTATTAAAACTTTTCCTCTCTTCTTTAGTTAGTTTTTTTCACCATTACTGTATATTCCCTCCTGGCCCTTCCTTTTGATTATTGACATTAAAGTTTTGCTTCACAATGCTGTACTCATATTTTAATATTGGGGTTTTCTCCCCGATGTCTGGATATAATAGTTCCTCCCTTAAACAACTTTTATTGATTGATTAAAATATCACGGAAATCTTCAGGTATTTTATTCAATAAGTGTTCCTCCTCACCGGAGGATAATTCAAGTCCTAACTCTTTTGTCGTTGGGATCTTCTTTGGAGCCACTTTTACAACACTTTTTTATGGTTTAGTTTAGTTTATTTCAATGTGACATGTAGGCCACCGGTCCATACACATATTTTACAAAAAGATGAACAGTTCAATACATATAACACGTTTAGAGAACAAAAACATTTCAAAAGAACATCACATAGAACATACAATATTTCAATGCAGTATTATAATAATGCTTTGTCAATAATATTTAATATACTGTACCCTTATGTGAATCTTGATAAGTATATATGCCCAACCTTGAAAGCATGATACAAGTACATGGCTAAGGTTTTTTCTTGCTGGACAGCTTTTACACTCATTAGTTCATTGTTTAGGTTTTGAAGCTTAGATTTTACTCTATATGTGTGTTGAGAATCACAACGTTCTGAGAGTATACAGTTGTCCTACATTAGACCAATTGGATTGACTACAGCCAATTATGTTACCAGGCAATTAAATCTTACAAAATATCAATCCTAAACGTTGTTTAAAAGAAAATGTATTTCTGCTAACATAATTTTGCACATTGAAATATGAAAAAATTGAGCTCATGTCTGATATTGAGTAAATACTGGACCAGGCATTAGCAAATCTAGCAGACAAGACACCAATTGTGAAAGAAAACAATAGAAAAACCCTGCACTTAAACAATGTTTAGCCACATAAACCAAATTAGCGTTTTTTTCCTTATGGTTAAACGAGTATTCAAATCCCAAGTTGCTATCTGGATACTTGGAACACAAGAAAAAAATATCTGGAAATTTGTACAAAACATGTACTTTTTAGCTCACCTGAGCACGAAGTGCTCACTGGTGAGCTTTTAGGATAGGTGGCTGTCCGGCGTCCGTCGTCGTCCGTCGTTGTCAGTCGTCCGTCGTCCGTCGTCCGTCAACAATTCCTTTAAATGACTTCTTCTCCTAAACCAATTGATGGAATTTAACCAAATTTCACAGGAATGATCCTTGGGTGGTCCTCTTTCAAAGTTGTTAAAAAATTTCCGGTCTGTCGCATAACTAGGTCACACAGGCTAAAAATAGATTTTCACAAAGGAAACTTTAAAAATCTTCTTCTCTGAAACCGTATGGCCTAGAGCTTTCATATTTGGTATGTAGCACCACCTTGGGGTCCTCTGCAAAGATTGTTCAAATTATGTCCCTGGGGTCAAAATTGGCCCGCCCCAGGGGCCCTTAGTTTTACGTAGAGTTATATAGGGGAAACCTTAAAAAATCTTCTTCTCCAAAACCGCTTGGCCCAGGGCTTTCATATTTGGTATGTAGACTCAGCTAGAGATCCTCTACATAGATTGTTCAAATTATGTCCCTGGGGTCAAAATTGGCCCCGTCCCGGGGGCCCTTAGTTTTAAATAGAGTTATATAGGGGAAACCTTTAAAAATCTTCTTCTCCGAAATCGCTTGGCCCAGGGCTTTCATATTTGGTATGTAGACTCAGCTAGAGGTCCTCTACAAAGATTGTTCAAATTATGCCCCTGGGGTCAAAATTGGCCCCGCCCCGGGGGCCCTTAGTTTTACATAGAGTTATATAGGTGAAACCTTAAAAAATCTTCTTCTCCGAAACCGCATGGCCCAGGGCTTTCATATTTGGTACGTAGACTCAGCTAAAGGTCCTCTACAAAGATTGTTCAAATTATGCCCCCAGGGTCAAGATTGGCCCCGCCCCGGGGGCCCTTAGCTTTACATAGAGTTATATAGAGAAAACCTTAAAAAATCTTCTTCTCCGAAATTGCTTGGCCCAGGGCTTTCATATTTGGTATATAGACTCAACTAGAGGTCCTCTACAAAGATTGTTCAAATTATTCCCCTCGGGTCAAATTGGCCCCACCCTGGGGGTCACCATTTTACCTAGACTTATATAGGGAAAACATATAAAAATCTTCTTGTCAATAACTAAAATGCCTAAGAGCTTTGATATTTGGTATGTAGCATCATCTAGTGGTCCCCTACCAAGATTGTGCAAATTATGCCCCTGGGGTCAAAATTGGCCCAACCCCGGGGGTCACCGTTTTACATAGACATATAGGGAAAACATATAAAAATCTTCTTGTCTAAAACTACACTGCATAGAGCTTTGATATTTGGTATGTAGCATCATCTAGTGGTCCTCTACCAAGATTTTTCAAATTATGCCCCTGGGGTCAAAATTGGCCCGACTCGGGGGTCACCGTTTTACATAGACTTATAAATAGGGAAAACATATTAATATCTTCTTGCCTAAAACTACACTGCCTAGAATTTTGATTATTGGTATGTAGCATCAACTTGTGGTTTTCTACCAAGATGTTCAAATTATTCCTTTGGGTGAAAATTTTGCAGGGTTTATAATCAGGTGAGCGATATAGGGCCATCATGGCCCTCTTGTTTATATTTTCTTATGCCAAATCAAATTTTCCTCTGCTTTTACAAGGGCTTGGAACCTTCTCATGTTGCCATATTGTCACATTTGCCAAATGGGACATAATAGTACACAAGGCAGCATTAAAATTTGTTTGTTTTTCACAGACTGAAGGTCCAAAAGAATGTTCATGTTAAGTAACATCCGAAATGAATAAAATAACTGTTTCCAAAGGTTCATGTTAAGTAACATCCGAAATGAATAAAGTAACTGTTTCCAAAGGTTCATGTTAAGTAACATCCGAAATGAATAAAATAACTGTTTCCAAAGGTTCATGTTAAGTAACATCCGAAATGAATAAAATAACTGTTTCCAAAGGTTCATGTTAAGTAACATCCGAAATGAATAAAATAACTGTTTCCAAAGGTTCATGTTAAATAACATCCGAAATGAATAAAATAACTGTTTCCAAAGGTTCATGTTAAATAACATCCGAAATGAATAAAGTAATTGTTTCTGAAGGTCCAAAAGAATGTTCATGTTTAAAAATGTCCAAAATGACCCAAATCACTGATGTCACTTCCTTTTCTTCTTGGATTGCCTCTTTTTGTCTGCTTTAAGTTTTGATTCTTGCCTCCATTGTTCAAAAGATATCGATTCAGTTTTTACACAGTATATATAGAACATGTAAGACTTGTGTGTCCGAGTCGTTCCTATTTTCTCCACATTTGCTGCATTTTGCAAATTTAGGCTTTTTGTTGTGTTTGTAAGTTGTAGTAGTTGTTGAAGAAGAAGAAACAGTTGATGTATCTAAGTAACTTGATAAAACGACTGGAAATCTTAACACTGGGGTAGTCGGAATTGGTGGAATATAAGATGGCACTGGTGGTCTGATTTCTGGTCGTGGTAGAATATATGGAACAGAGGGTCTCATTTCTTGAAGTTTCCTCTTCCTGTTGGGTCGTGAAGGACGAGCAGTACAAAGAGGATTTTTAAACTCAAAGGTTGGAGCTCGACTAGAAATTAGTTCTGCTGGTTTCTGGCGGGCCTGTGGGAGATCTCTGCCGGTTAAAGCTGGCTTAGGTATGTCAACACCCGGCAAGAGTATTTGTTGCTGTTGATCTTTCCCTTCTTTATTGTACCTGAAACATTAATGTTTTAATTTTAGTCACTGAAACATATATACAAGCAGTATGTAAAAAGTATAATCTGGATGCACAGTGCCTAAGTGGGGATGTTAATGGTTAAACCACAAGTCTCCCATTTCAGTGCAAGTCCAAAGCCAACCAGGGACAATGAAAGCAATTTTCTCAAATTGAGTCAAATGAAATGTGTTTCCTTTTGTAATTACTAATAAAAGGATTATCGATGTGTTGATCTGTAATATAACCTAGTTGTTAAAATGTTGCTGCTTGCATTATATCAGCTCTCACTCTACCTAGTGGTTCTATGGCAATACACAAGCATGCAGTGTTAAAAAGAGGATCATTACTTACAAGTTTATTAAAAGTGGATAAACCAATATGACATGCTTCAACTTTGAGCTTATGTGCATATTCATATAACAGACTGCGAATGCTGAACGATATTTCAGGCACAGCTTTACCACAATCAAAGACCCCAGATTGTGTGATTAAACTGCATATCATATTGGGTTACTTCTGCAGGTAGAAATTTCTGCAATGTGGGTCTTAAGTGTCGGTTAATTTTCTGCGTTTTAATTACTGGGGTCTATGAAAAAAATCGGGAATTAATTAGGGCCCTGCAAATTTTTTTGCAGGTGCCCTATAGTAATCACCCTGTCCGTCTGTCCGTCTGTCTGTCCGTCTGTCCGTCTGTCCGTCCACATTTTTCATGTTTTTTCTTAATAACTTGCAAACCGTTAAAGGTATCGACTTCAAACTTTAAACATAAGGTCACAGCAACAATACACTATTGTATGCCAAGTTATGTTACTCCAGCTACAATATTGTTATAATTATGGCCCTTTGTAAAATTACAATTTCCCTCATTTTTCATCTTTTTTTCTACATTACTTCAAAACCGTTACAGATATTCAAATGAAACTTGCTATACATATTGACAGTGACAATACGCACATGTGTAGCAAAGGGCAACAACTCTAGCTTTAATAAATTTTGGCTTGTGCCCCTTTTACGACTTCAAAACTTTAACATTGGCCATAGTTCAAAATGTTTTTTCTTAATAACTTGCAAACCGTTAAAGGTATCGACTTCAAACTCTAAACATAAGGTCACAGCAACAATGCACTATTGTATTCAAAGTTATGTTACTCCAGCTACAATATTGTAAGAATTATGGCCCTTTGTAAAATTATAATTTTCCTCATTTTTCATCTTTTTTTCTACATTACTTCAAAACCGTTACAGATATTCAAATGAAACTTGCTATACATATTGACAGTGACAATACGCACATGTGTAGCAAAGGGCAACAACTCTAGCTTTAATAAATTTTGGCTTGTGCCCCTTTTTTGACTTCAAAACTTTTTCATTGGCCATAGTTCAAAAACTTTTCAAGATATTCAAATGAAACTTGCAATACTTATTGACAATGATAACAACAGGGCCCTGATCACGACAGTGATGGTTCTAGTTTCTGCGGATTTCAGCAACTAGGGTAAATTTTTGCGGGTGGGAGCTAACTACCACATGTACTACGACATGGTTCAGCACTCAAATAAGTTTAAATAAATTTGTCATCTGTTAATAATTAGTTACAGTATTTAAAACAGAATAACACTGCTGGTATGAGTATATATTATTGTTAACACAAATGTTACTTGAACAATACATTCTTGTATAGGGTCCTTTTTTAAATTCCTTAATAAACTCATATTGCTTATTACCAGTAACTCTATGTAAGTATGCAGCTTTAACAGTTATGAACTGAAATTTTCTAACTTTCCACTTGTATTTGTGTGTTAATACGATATAAGACACACCATTCATTATCGTTTAACAAATTAAGGCAGTCAACCCACTACCGGGATATGTGTGAAAATTAAGGGTATGTTATGAGTTTATTGAACAATATTATAGAAAAAAAATTTGCAGAACAAATGTCTACGGAAGTTTAATTCTGCGTGACAGCCTAAAACCCAGCATTGGGATTTAACAGCCTATTCAATTACTTACCAATCTCGTAAAGTCTGCTGATTGATTAGGGCCAGTATTATTTCAGTGTGCTTCATCACTTGTGGGCACTTCACCACTAGCTGCTGTATATTATGGTATGCACTGGTAACAAGATTCCATTTGGTAAAAGTACGCCCACCATGTCTTTCATCACCAGGGAAGACTTTAAACAGCAACACAAAAATGGCCTCCATCTACCTGTTGCATTTTGGCGAGGATGCTGGACCTCGGTTAGGGGATAGGTTAGCTCTGAAATGATTAGAATTGACAATAATATACTCTACTGTTGTGCACAATTTATGGCAACCATCACATTAAATCAGTTTTCATGAGAGTATTTTAAGCCCACAAAGTTGGTTAATGCTGTTCAGATTAAAACCTTGGATTCCAGGGTACAGAATGGGTTCAATCATACCATCGATAGTATTATCAACAGATCTACAATCAAACCCCATATATGCCAACCATAAGTTGCATTTGAGTGGTCTAACTTATTTTAACTTAGAAGCCGACCAAGGATTACCCATTAAAGTGCGAAAACTTATTTCACATTGTGTCCTGTATTTGGCTGAAGTGACAGAAATTAGAATCAACAGTGGTATGACACAAGGAATCCAGAAGTGCTGCATTTCTGAACATACACTTTATTGGTATAGCACAGACTACCTCTTGATGGCCAACCAGTTCATCTCTAGTATCACACTGAAAAGCGCTTCAGAAATCACTTTATGTACTGGCAAAGGATCAAATTACCAACCTTTCAATCTATAATGAAGAGCGTAATGTCTTTGAACTATCTTACTCTATCTATTGGTACTGAAAATGAACTGGTAACTAGTAATTTGTATTTACTTTGTTGTGCTCTCGACTCCTGGTTCGACGACCTTGCCTCTTCCACCAAACTTCCCTGACCATGGCTTTGTGGTAAACCTCTTTGGATAGTTTGACCTCTTCTGATCGAAGTGTGACAATTGGTCCCAGAGGCATATAATTTGTTGCGCATGAACAGAGGTCAGAACCTTCTTAGTCCGCAAAGTCACAAAGTATTGGGCCAGGCTCATAACTTTGTCGTATTCTTTAATGTTATCCGGACCCATGACCTGAAAACAAAAAATAGTTACTGTAACGATTGGATTTTAGTCTGTCATACATTTAGTGACAATCAAGAGTATTCGAATCAGTTTTTGAAATCTTATCGGATTAAGTGCATGTTTATTGAGGTACAATGTCTAGCTGAAGGCAATCAAATTTCATGATGTTGTCCAATTAAATTTCATAAATTCTAGTTTTTTTAATCCATTTTAATAGCATGTCCGTTATGTGTTGTTTCTGATTATTTGTCCATACAAACATATTCTGATGCAGATTGGTGTGCATAGTGTGCTGACATCAGGTATCCCAAATACTTCAAGGTAAAATTAATGTAGCATTTGTTCCGTCCTGGGATCATCATTGCAGTGCTCCACAGAACACTGCACAGGGCACTACTTGTTTGTGCAGATGGTTGAGGCAAGGGCAGTCTCAGCCAAACACGTCAGAATTTTACAGGACAGTAGGTCCTGTAAAGTTCAGATTTTTACAGGACCGGACCAAATTTTACAGGATCGGATTTTTTTAAATAATTCATGCAGTAAATGATAAAGATTGGTTATTATTTGATTGTTCTTAATCAGTATTCTCTAAAAAATAAAACAATAGTTCAATATGTCTTCATAAGTTTATTATCATCATAAAGAGGATCAAGATCAGACCGATGGACAATCAACATTCCCTCATAAACGATAACAATAGATCAGTATTGGTTTCTTCAGACTGAAAGTCCAAACAACTATCATCATCTTCTTCACAGATTGAATTCAGTATTTCAATGTCATTCAACAAATCGTCCTCATATGTGCGACTGTCATCAGACTGGTCTTCATCCTCTTTATCCACCTCCTCATCCTCAGAATTAATAGTGTTGACAACTTTCGGTTTTCGTTTATAGTTTATACGTCGATGGCCGTGTGGCTTGTTGGCACCAAGCTGAAATCAAATAGAAATAATGTAAAAAATGTCAAAATTGCGGAAAGACTTTGATATTTCTCTTATAAAACATTTTACAATTAGTATACTAATATTAATGTTTGAGACCAAGGAGCTCTGAGCTGTTTTCACTGATGTAAAACATGTACATTGAAATCATGATAATGTAATGCTAGAACTGTTAAGTATGAAATACTGATACAACAAAAAACATACAAGCCATCTGTCAATAGCAGAATCAGGATTGTAGTCCTTAACATCTGGGGTTAAGAGTTTAACTTGAAGCAATTTGTTCAATGTTGTAGACAGGAGGTTGGTACGTCGTGCTGTTTTGGTCAATTTCATTTGGGAAAAACTTGTCTCGCAGTTTACACTGGTTGGAGGCAGGCTGTTCAATAGATCGACAACCAGCATGATGTTCGGGAAATCGTCATCATACAATTCTTCCCAAGACATAGATTTCAAACTTCTACCATGCCTGAAACCAAATAGCAAAGAAATTAGAAATGTAATGAGAGTCACAGTAGTATCAGTAGAATAATTAATAGTGAGTTTGTAATTTGTACTTACTTTTTTACAAGAATCTTCTTCAATGTCCGCCACTCCTGGACGGCTTCGTCGGAGTCAAAGTTTTCATTAGCTTTCAGCAAAGTACCCTGGAACTTCTCAAGAATCAGTTTTATTTCCTTATCCCCATATCCTGAAATATAAACACATTTTCTGTAAATTAATTCAAAATTTGACAGCTTGTATTTTTGTTATTGTCTTCTTAATATTTAATATGAGAATTTTAATTGGGGGAATAAATATGTGGACTTAGATGCACCATGATATGATTTGCTAATAACACGAAACAAGCAACAAGAGCAAAACAGAACAAGTGAAACAAGTAACAAAAATAACAGTCAAAAATAAACATCAAACGGGTAACTGTTATGATTTAAAGACCTTGAATTTTTTCCTCATCGCTGATTGGCCAGTTTTTGAGGGAGAGTACTTTGGTAGATAAAACAATATCTCTGTCTCCATCAGATAAATTAAATCTGCTTCTGATAGCGTCACATGTTTTCTTGATAAGGTCTTTAGCATAAACCATCTGAGGGGTTTTGCCTTTTAGGGCAATACCTTTCATCATGCCCGTTTCAAGAAGATCATTCAGGGTTGCATTTTCTCTGAAGATGTTACGAACATTTTATTATTTTGAATAATCCAACAGTAATATTCATTATTGTCATATATTATACATTAATATACAAATACTGTTATACACCTATATTGTTAATAGTTTAGAAAGTATTCATATGTGCATAAATTAATTATGTTTTATTGAGATAAAACAAAAATGATGCATACCCTGTCTGCATTTCGCCAATAATATCAGCCGTTGCTTCCACCCATGTGATGCTATCGAAAAGAGTTATGTTGTTTGTTTGAAGCTTGAGGGACAGCTTCCTCAGTGGCTCCAAAATATCCTGAAAATATAACATGTTGCCACAAGCAACAGGGGTTAGCTTATTTTAAATCAGTTTATGCAGTAATGAGTATTATTTAAAAGGTATATCTCTGCTACATGTATGTATTATAATTAATCAAGTGTATTTAGAGCTTTTATAAATACTTTTATAAATACTTAATTGCAAGAGACATGACAACAGTGTTGCCTATTCAGAATTCATACCTGAAGGAACAGCGTGAAAGCCATGACATTTTTGTCCAACAACAGCTTGGCAAAACCCTCTGCTTTTGGATTAGTATGAGAGAGTGTTGACAGGTGTGCCTCATATGCAGTGTATGTTCTAAGCAAACTACCTATTCCTTTATGAATATGTGCAAGCCAACGTGTTCCTGTTACTTTTGGTGGTAGCAGACCTTTAATGTCTAAGGCACTCATTGCTTTCAACAGGCCATTTTTGTTCTTGTATGAATTTTTACAGTAGAAGTAGTGAAGTCCAATCATTAAGGTCATGAGTTTATCATACAATTTTGAAGTTTTGAAAACATCACGTACAGCTAGTTCTAGGCGATGACACAAGCAGTGTTATTGTACATTAAAAAATTCCCCACCAATCTCCTGTCTTAACAATGCTGCCAGTCCAGATTTATGGCCCACCATGTTTGCTGCACCATCTGATCCCATACCAATTAATTTCTCTGATATGACAAAAAATAAACCTTACTGGATCAGAAATGTATCATGATCACACCAAAATAACACAAAGAACAATATAAGCAAATATGATAACAAGAAAATGTGATCAAGGTGCAATTAGAAATCCTTCTTCTTAGTGCAGGATACATACATTTATGAACTACGTCATCTACAACATAAACGTAATATGCTTGATTTAAATTAATTACCTTTACTGATATTATTAGCATGATAAATGTCATCCACAAGGTTGTATAAATCTCTGGATGATGTGGAGGCTGGTGTTCCTAATGACAGAAAACGTTCTGTAACAACACCCTTTGATGAACAACGTATATATATTGATTCCTGTTCATCACCAGCAATATCAGTGGACCCATCCATAAGGAAAGAGTGGAAAGGGGCTTGCTCGACTATATTTACTGTCTTCGCAATCTCATCATCTGCAATATAAAATAAAAACCGCAAAGCAGCCTTTTCTTCTACGTAGGTGGTGCCAACATCAACACCCTTAGCCTTATCTAAAATCAATTGCTTGGGATAGTCACTCAACGGGCGGTTGTATTTTGCTATAAAATGTACATTTCTAAACAAATGTGCAATCTTATGTCTTTCTGCAGATTTTAGGGAAAGAAGTGCCTTGCCAGATTTACTCTTGGCAACTTCAGCAGCAGTACTGGTTGTAGCACACAGGGAAGCTAATGCCTCATCATGTGATGCGGACGTTTCATGATCAATGACTGCAGAAGATCTTAAGTTTGCTGAACCACTTAAAAACGTATTCTGCCCACGGAATTTATTTGTTGCATTTCCAGACTGAAGGGCTTCGTCATTTTTATAAAACCCAATACAAATAGAACAGGTCATAACTTGCTTTTCCTCATCAAATTTAAGCCAATCACGGCCTATACACCAATCAATATTAAATTTACGGTCCGGCCGTGCCGCTTCGTACTTTTTCCATTTCTGTTTTTTTTTTAGTTTTAACTCTGTATCACTAGTATCTTTGACTTTCCGTTTCATGCCCGGCGTGGCCCCTTCAAAGTATCGCAACATATTAAAAGCCATGGTTGAAACAATGTAAGAAAGATTACTACCAGATTTATATTGTCCTTGAATATTCTGTGCGCACGATCGAGACGTTCTGTTTGTGTCGCCGATTGTTTATTTACAAGTGTGGTACCCGCACTAAATCCGCTAAATATACACGATAATCAGTAAACCAGGAACCAATAAGTTTACTGCTCGCGATATGTGTGACGTATCGACAAAACAACTTTCAACAGACCAATGAAATGCGCCGTATAGTATACCGCTATTTGCAGACCTCTAACGGAAAATCGGATTGTCTAGGTACGGCGTAGAGGTCAAAATCTACCGGTGATGAGGTAAAAAATTCACCGGACAGTCGGTCCTGTGTAATTAGACTCGTAGGTCGGACCTGTGCGATTTTTACCGGACATGTCCGTCGGTCCGGCCTAGTTTGGCTGAGACTGCAAGGGTGGTCTGCTACCTGCAGTAATTGTTCCCAAATAATTTAAAAATTAAACGAAACTTTACCAAGTTGAAGTTTGATTGTAATTCTATGAGACAACAATATTTCATGAGTATATTTTTTATCTACTGTTCTCTTCCATCTTCACCCTCTTAGTCCTGGGGTATCATGTAATTCCTCATCCTCATAATATTCATCAATTTCTTCGTAATGACCTTCCTCTAAAGTTTTTACTTTTTCACATAGACTGTCCATTTTTGCCTCGTAGGCTTTTTGATTTTTATTAATGTCTTTAAGACATTTAAGTATTTCAGAGTCCACCTTCTGCCAGGTTTCTCTGTGGTGCTTGGATGACCCTTTTCCCTTACCTATGACGTGTCCCAACCTTGGAGTAAGCCAATGATAACCTTTTCCTGAAATTTGCGCGCTTCAAGTGGTCGGCCACCTTTCTGAGAACAATCTTTAGAGTTAAGTATATAATATTTATCCGTTCGCAAGCGCAATTTCCGTTATTCGGTGAAATATTGTCATATACTACTTCAATGATTTATGTAGGTAAGCATATGTTTCAAGCTTTTGATCTAGGAGATCGACTCCATTCATGTGGTGATTGTAGTCATCATCCATCACTGGTTTTTCAACAATTTGATGGCCACATGGTGCTTATGGACTCAGTATACTGGATACCATTACCTGACATAACATTCCTCATGTTATTCTCAGAACTGACCATGGTGCGTCATTCAGTACTATTGATGATCTGATACTATATTTTCTACTGTCTACTTACTGTAACTTCTTATTGCTACCTTCAGCTAACTAGATGTTGAGTTTCGTCCTAAGCACCAGCTCAATTCTCTCAGGTGATCTGAACTGTGTGTCCAAATGTTCTTCTGATTCACATTTTCGCTTCAAATTGTTCTGACATTCACTAAGTTGTTCCTTTAAATTTTCAACTTCTAACTTGAGTTGCCTTGCTCGAGTCTCCTTTGTTGTCCAATCAAATTTTATGATATTGTCCAATCAAATTTCATAAATTCGTCTAAGTTTTATTTTAATCCATTTTTGTTAGCATGTCTGTTATGTGTTGTTTCGAATTCTTTGTCCATACAAATATATTTCATTAGAAGTCACACCTCTAGTCAGGAATATTTTGGTGACCCTAGTTGCCACTAGATATGTAGGAGTTTCCTTCTTCACTATGAGTTCCTGAAGAACCACACACTGGTTCTCCACCAGTCTACTAAACTTAGTCTGGTCGTAGCAGACCAGCTTACAACATGTGCTGCCGTCAGTCACTGCCACAGACATTGACTGTCTATTGCTACCGTCATTACCACGGTATGAGATGACATCTCCTTGTTATGACTTAGACCTTTAACGGTTGGCTGTAGGGCTCACCAGACCTTGGAATCACGGTAATGAACTGCACAAATAAATAGGTATAAAATATACTACTGCTGGTGTAAAGTGTGTTCTGTTTTCCAACTGAACTGACCATGGTGGGTCATTCAGTACCAATGATGATCTGATTGTATATATTCTACTGTCTACTTACTTTAACTTCTTATTGCTACCATCAGCTAAGAAGATGTTAAATTTTGTCCTAAGCACCAGCTCAATTTCTCAGGTGATCTGAACTGTGTGTCTAATCGACTCCAAATGTTCTTCTGATTCACATTTTCGCTTAAAATTGTTCTGACATTCACTAAGTTGTTCCTTTAAATTTTCAACTTTTAACTTGAGTTGCCTTGCTCGAGTCTCCTTTGTTGTCCAATCAAATTTTATGATGTTGTCCAATCAAATTTCATGATTTTTTTTTAATCCATTATTGTTAGCATGTCTGTTATGTGTTGTTTTGGGTTCTTTGTCCATACAAACATATTTCATTAGAAGTCACACCTCTAGTCAGGAATATCTTGGTGGCCCTAGTTGCCACTAGATATGTAGGAGTTTCCTTCTTCACTATGAGTTCCTGAAGAACCACACACTGGTTCTCCACCAGTCTACTTAACTTAGACTGGTCGTAGCAGACCAGCTCACAACATGTACTGCCGTCAGTCACTGCCACAGACATTGACTGTCTATTGCTACTGTCATTACCACGGTATGATATGACATCTCCTCTGGTTATTACTTTCACCTTTAACGGTGGCTGTAGGGCCCACCAGACCACGCAATCACGGCAGCAATGGTAGACATCTGAAATTAGAATATGACATATTTAGGTACAATATTTTTAAAGCCTTATCTTAATGTGTGTGACCAGTGTATTACATTGAACAAATTATACAACCGGGATATGTAATATTCCAGTTTAAGTATTGAACAAGTGCCAATAGTTTATTTCAAAGGTATGAACTGCACAAATAAACAGGTAAAAAATATACTACTGTAAAATCATAAATTTTGGTGGGGATTTAATTTCGTGGTTGGCCTGAAGCACGAAATCAAATCCTTAGCTGCTAGCCAGGCCCCTTTTTCATTCTACCAGATGTGTGTTTTGAGAGCCGCCTTCCTTTTAGCCACCTTTGGCTGTAGCCAGTGTCCTTTTAGGCATTCTGAAACGAGTATCGAGGCTATTAATTTATGTAATAACAAGTTCGAGCTGTGAAATGCCTGCATGTAGCGTTAACCTCTGTCCCATGAGCATAGATTGACGAACAAGCCTTTAAATCGTTGCCTAGCTTTTTATTAATGACCACATTATCATATAATGACATTGCATACAGAGTAAATCTTATGCGTCATCTTTACATTTTAAACTCACTGAGGACATAGCGTAAAGTAGTATTCCTTGCAACTTATATGCATCCTCAAACTGTCAAGTAATTTTCCAAATACCATCATAGCAAAGAGCTTGAAGCTCATGCGACAGCACAAAGCATACATACATATTTATTTATGTAACTGCAAGTAAGTGACATTGCAAAAAGCTATTACTTAGCTTATGCGTCGACAGCACATGTATATTTATAGATATCTGTAAACTGTAAATATTTGACATAGCAAAAAGCTATTAGTAAGCTTATGTGTCAAAACATAAATTATTGTAACGCATACACAGGTGACAAAGCCATTAAACTAGCTAAAATCAAATATTTTATGAATAAATACCTTGCAAAAAGCACTAGGCTCTTGCGTATTTCTATAAGTTAATAGCAAGTTGTGCTATTAAAATCTATACACCTGAGTCTAATCTAGCATGATTGAAAATTATTAACCGATAACCAGTTACCTCTCATTAAATTGTATGAAGACATTGCAAAAAACTGAGCTGCATGACATGCGTCTTTGTGCGGAATACTCAGATACCTTATACAACAAGTAAATATTAAATCTTATTCCTATACTACCTTCAATCCTCAGTGCTGTCGTAGATGTTACGTCTTTGTAAATCAATGGTAGTCCCAACAACAGAGCATCAATCACACACAATTTATGTTCAGGTAATGTTAGAAACACAACAACTGAGCATCAAGCACACACAATTTATGTTCAGGTAATATTAGAAACACAACAACTGAGCATCAAGCACACACAATTTATGTTCAGGTAATATTAGAAACACAACAACTGAGCATCAAGCACACACAATTTATGTTCAGGTAATGTTAGAAACACAACAACTGAGCATCAAGCACACACAATTTATGTTCAGGTAATATTAGAAACACAACAACTGAGCATCAAGCACACACAATTTATGTTCAGGTAATATTAGAAACACAACAACTGAGCATCAAGCACACACAATTTATGTTCAGGTAATATTAGAAACACAACAACTGAGCATCAAGCACACACAATCTATGTTCAGGTTATTAATAGAAACGTTAATATTTACACACGAGTCACTCCACAGACCTCCATGCGGTCGATCTGAAAAATCCCATTAATATTCACAGATTACTTTGTGAGAAGCTTCTCCCCAGACAAATATGCTCCTTTGACCGAACTGAAATATCTGGCTATGCCATGAACAACATCCACATGAACTCAATCTCTATCAACAAAGTTCTTAACAAACCGTTTGTTAAATTTGTTCCTAAAGTGCTTCCAGGACACAAAATTACTTGTTTCATTGCACAATAAAGAGGCTAGCAAATAGTTGGTTTTGTCAACTTTCTCATTACAGTCGTAAGGCTGCATTTTGTGCAGAATTTCTGACACGATAACAACTGAACAGTCATGTTCTTATATCACCCTTGCAAAATCTAATATTCTATTTGCAAGGTATTCTGGGGTATTACAGTCATTACACAAATCATTGCTGCCAATGTCTAAGAAAGTGATATCTACGTCCAGATCCCTTATAATGGACACATCACACCACACAGATTTCCGTCTTTTAGGATCAGTTACAGTGGCCTACCCCGTGCCAAAAAACTTATACACAGTTTGGATCTAAATTCATATTACAAATCTTGTTTGTCCACACACCAGGCTTGCAGACGTTTCGAAAAGGAATGTCCAAATATCAAAAAATTAGTCTTTTGCGCCGTATCTGCAACCCACGCTATAAAGTAGGTCATCCCTGTCGAGACCAGAATCAACAATAATTGATCAATATGCGTAATCTGGATTTTCTTTCTAAACAGATACTTTGTCCACAATGTGATTACTTCTTTTTCAACAAAATTTCATTATTAAACTTTTCTTTTTTAAAACTTCTTAACCTGATTTGTAGAACCCCTGAATATATAAATACTATGCCCTCTGTATAGTGGAAATATCCTGCATAATACAGAAATTTTAGTAAAATCTACCTTATGTTACCATGATAGCGCTGGCTTAGAATGAGAAGGCCATAATAAATTATGTACTACATACTACCTAATAAGACTAATACATATTTAAAATCAACATCACAAGACACTTCTTATGAGCCTATTTTCATGAAAATCTGAGCTTGTCATGTTGACTTAACTGAAGTTGAAACAGCTTGTTTTTCCATGAGTAAAGCGTTTTTTTTCAAACAGTTTTCCCTTGTTTTCTCAAAATACTAATTTTGTACTTACAACCATCTCATTCTATGCCAGCGATAGGTATAGTCGAATTGCATGTTATTATGATCATTTTGTTGCTCTTGAATCCATTGAATTGTTGTTTGTTTGTTTGTTTGTAAATTGATATCAGGTAATTAATGCTATGTAATTCATATTACGTAATCAATGCTATGTAATTGATAGTGTGTAATTATTAATGCTATGTTATTAATATTATGTAAATAATGCTATGTTATTCATTTCATATCATTCATATTATGTAATTATTGCTATGTAATTGATATTGTGTAATTGATGCTATGTAATTCATATTAATGTTATGTATAAAACTTTGATGAATAATTAAAAGTTGAAACTGTTGAACATTGTTCTGGCTATATGGAGAATGGAGAAAACTTATGGAAATCTCTCGATTCAGATCGATAATAAGAGAAGATACTGAAAAGTTACTCAGACAAATTTTTGTGACAACTGCTTTATAGTGCGTTAGCGACTAAGCTGGACCCCCATAAACCTTAAATATCTTAAAAAGTAATTATGCAATTTTATTGAAATTTGGCAGAGTTAACTTAATTACTTTTACCAACTCTTTGTTTAAATTTCAGACTTTTTTGCTGTCTAATTAATGTTTAATGTATTATTTTTGGTATTTTAATCAACAAATAGACAGGGAGTAAAATAAGCTATTACGATCAGCTAGTTAAGATTATGCTATTGTATTATGTAACAACTATAACGGTATAATTTTATAACTTTGACTTACATTTGTCCGATCACCAATGTTTATATACTTGAGGCCAATCTTCTGATTGGAAGTATCATTTATACAAACAAGAAATACGTTGTTTTTCTTGCAAATATTGCTACGAAGTTGCTTCAGTTATACAAACTAAGATAAACGTTCGTCCAAGGGCCTCATTATATATTTTCAACAGTCACTGGTGTGTGACTAAATGTACAGTTTTACTGGACCAAATTGTTGACCTTTGCTGTTCCGGTCACTTCCAATACCCATACGTATTTACCCTGTTTTAGACTCAAAACTTTGCATTAGGCGTCTATGCAAAGTACACTTTTCTGTGGACCGAAAATTCCGTTTTATTTTATCAGAGTTGGTAAGGGTGTTTTACGAAAACATGCCCATTTTTGTTCTAATCGGCATTGTACTTTTTAAGATATTTAAGGTTTATGGGGGTCCAGCTTAGTCGCTAACGCACAATACCAAGTATAGCACAGAGAATTTAACACAACCCTGACCCTTATGCATGAATATATTATAAGGTTCTTGCATTGAATATATAAATTTCTGCAAGCAAATTGTGCAATATCAAAATTTTACATAAGTGTTTGTATCACACCTAGAGCATCTCTGTTATACTCACCTGCTTAATGAAAACCGAACGTAAACTGGGATTATAAATGTAGACAATCATATCAGCTATTAAATCATGCAAATTGTAGGTCAGGGTCATGTCAAATTCTCTGGACTATCCATATACTACTGTGGTGATCATGGAAGTTCATGTTGAAGTGAAGCACTCTCAACACCGTTTATTCAGGTTTAATTCCATGTCTCAGTCACCGATTATTCAGTTATACTGTAAAACGTGGGCTGATTCCACCAGTAACTAGTTTTCCAGGATGTTTTCCTAACCAGTATGAAGATCCTTGTCATAAGAAATCAGCCACATAGTGGAAAATCTTCGTCACATTTTCATGGAAGGTTAGGGCCTTCCTGTCTGGGAACTGAACCGGAATCACCAGAAAAGTAATCCAGGACACTACCAAATGGACTACAGATGTGTCTCATTTAACTGTATGTGTCTAGTAGTGACAGTATTGGAACATCATGAAATATAACATCACCAGAGTAACAAGAGTAGATACATGTGTGTATTTTATGAAATATCATATATCAACATCAGACAGACATAAACATGTACAGTATGTATCCATACAAACAGTGATCAGCATACATGTATATCCAGTATAAAACAGCCTGACATTACTGCAATAATGAACTGTCTTCATGAAGGTAGTGAGGTAGTGAGGTAGTTCCTCTTACAATAAGTAGTTACTTCCCTAACTTCACATTATTCTGCAATGCAGTGTAAAAATACTGAAGCACAGAAAATCCATGAATGTTTTCCTGTGTATCAATATCTGATGTAAGTACTGTCAACAAAAATACAAACAATATACAGATACGTTAATAATGTTAATATTGAATAAGGATTAAATGCTTCAATTGTAAATAATTAATGAAATAAGCAAATTATAAGCTGATATAAATTAAGAAATGAAATAAACAGCAATGATGCACAATTGCTTGTTAATAAATTGACAGATAATTACAAGTTAACAGAAAAAGTGGCAAAGACCAATGGGTGAAAGTGTATTTCCGGCTAACTTAAAGGTCAATGCATCAAAATGTGTCTCCATGGTTTAATTAAAGCTTATGCATCAAAATGTGTCTTCATTGAATAAAGTTGAAAATGTGTCTCCAGGATATCGTTTAAAAAGTTTGAAAAAATTAAACATGGGAGTAAAGCTAGGTCAATGCTTAAAAATGTGCACTGACAGGTAAACAATCTTCAATGCTTAAAATGTGTCTCCAGGCTATCGTTTAATGAAGTTAAAATGTTTACACATGGAGTAAAGCAAAGGTCAATGCGTCAAAATGTGTCTCTTATGCAAATCATAAACAAACAATCAACAGCAACTCATAAACATAAATATTCATCCACACAATCCAAAGGTTACATATAAGCGACAGATCTGTATGGATGTGGCACTCAGACCGAATATGAACACTATTATGCAATGACAAAAAGACAAATACACTGCCCTCACAAGTTCTTAACACTCATAAAACTATACAATTTACTTACATCGACAAACACCAGTATAACGGCATGGCTTCTTTTAAGCCCTTAATGATAATTATTGCATTGTTATCACTTTCACTTATTTCACTGTGACAGTATATCAGTATTTATTTGCAATAACACTTTTTACACTGGTGTTTGTCAATTCAAGAAAATGATCAAATTTTAGGAATGTGAAAGAACTTTTGGAGGGCAGTGTACTTCTATGTCATGACTAGAAGTTACTATAGAGATGCTATTTAATCAATATAGGTTACCAAATCAATAACAACAAAACAACATATAGTACCGGTATAATATACAGTAAATAATACATCAAATTCCTTTTACCAAAAATGTACAAAATCTTCAGTCAATAAATTAAACATGAACATGGAATGAACAGAAAATACAGAATCATGCATTTATAACAAAAACAACTCAAGTAGATAAATCTGAATAGCAAAATGAACTTTAATGTGATTCTGACACAAAACATATGTTACCCACAAAGGGCTTTAATTCTTGCAATATAAATCTGACATAAAATTCTTAACAAAGTGGACAAATAGCCATGTTATAAACAACTCATGTGAAGTTTCATTTAAATCCAACCAGGGGCTTGGGAAAACAAACGTCGCCAGACATTCTGGAATCCAGTATAAAATGAATATGCACCCCACCCCTTCTATATTTGTGAGACAATAACAATATTTCCATAGTTGTGGCCATTATATGCTCTGAGTCAGTTCAAATAGAAAATTGGACAATATGTTTCCAAACAGATAATATATTGATTGTTTGTATTTCTCACATTTAACAAAAACACACTTAATAGATTCTTAAAGCACTTGTACAAGTTACAACTAACAAAAATCATAATATACCATTTAACAAAACAGCCTTGCATACAGAGAGGTGGATTCACAAACAATTGATTTTGTGACCAATGTAAATTGAGAATAAAGCTTCTAATTTTGGTAGTAAAATCATTGAAAATATTGCACATGATTGTTTGAATATTCCAATAGATTCACAAAATTGTAAATGTCTAAAAAAATGTGTCTACAAAATGTCCAACAAACAATAACGTATGGTTAGCTCTGTTAATATTATTCAGATAATTTAACATGATCCTTATCCTTCTACATGTAGTAGCATAATTTAATAGCTTACATCATGTCAATATTTATAATTGAATGTTTTCATAAACCGAGGTATCACAAAGATCCTCAAGGTGCAATACAAACACTAGTCTGCAGGACCGATATTGCATAATTTGCTTGCAGAAATTTGTATATTCAGCATAAGAACCTCGATTATATTCAATACAAAATGCCAAGCATAGTCT
This sequence comes from Spisula subtruncata, assembly GCA_963678985.1. Taxonomy (NCBI): domain Eukaryota; kingdom Metazoa; phylum Mollusca; class Bivalvia; order Venerida; family Mactridae; genus Spisula; species Spisula subtruncata. The sequence continues at coordinate 29,994,665 of OY787665.1, forward strand.
TTATTCGCTTTATTTCTACGGAAATATGGCAGGCATATATATGTGTCTTTATCAGGATTTGAACTTGGGTCGCTAGATTAAACGGCAAGCGCACTTATCACTGGGCTACAGAGGCACATACAAGAACTATGTACTGTATACATGCATAAAGGGTAGGATCAGGTCAAACTCTCTGTACTATAATAAATTATCAAGGATTGGTTCAATCAGCATTAATAACATAGAACAGAAATACAGCTAAGACAACAACAGCTATGGCTATAATCATCCATGTTTTATATTTTTCCATGAATGACCGATCTTCCACTACCTCTTGTTTCTTATGTGGTTTACGTTTTCTTCCTTTCATCTTTCTCTCATATTCCTCTAATTCTGCTTGTTGTTTCTTCTCTTCTTCCAGTTGTTTGTCCAATTTGTCCTCCTCTTCTTTCTATTATAATAGATAAATAATATATTAATCCACTCGTGTGGTTAAACAAGGATGCTTATTACAAAGCAGCATATGTTATCTCATATAATATGACTGTTAAATGCAGTTTTTTCCATTATTTTAAAAGATGCAAAATTACTGGTTGATTTAAAACAGTTTATGCCCACACAAGTTTGACAGTACCAAAAACAAACAAGCACACACCTTTCTTTTCTTTTGTATTTCTTGTTTACAGACATCATTACATTGAAGAGTGGTTTGTTCTCCCTCTCTGTCCTTGCATTTCACATCTTTCTTCTGACGTCGACATTTACATTTAACCTTCACCTTCGTCTCACAAAGGTCAGGGCTGGAGCATTTACCGGTATGGCATGTTAGACTGCATTGATGACCACAGGATAACTAGTAAAATTAATTAATAAATATCTAAATTCAAATCACATATCCAACATAATTATTTCTATAGTAATTCATTGCATCACATTTTAAAAAGTTTATAAACAAGCAAATTGCTAAATGTAATGATTTAAAAAAAATTAAAAACATCTCAACACAATCTGTCCAGTTAACAATTGAAAACAACATGACATTAGTACTGAATGATCTAGTTGATTTTAAGAAGTTACACTATGATAAAGTAGGACATAAATTTCCTGTATAGAAGAATAAGGCCACTGTGAATGTGCTTCTAAGAACTGCTACATGCAGTATTTCAGCAGAAACCTGACTGACAAATAAAGGATTTGCTTGACATTTAAAAACACCTATTTGCCTTTTTACCATTAACTTTAACCATTCATTTTCATCTTGTAATGCACATCGCAGAAGTTCAAACTTATTGATCATCTTTCAGTCTCTCATATCTACAATAACACCTACCAGTTTTGGACAAGGACCATTACATGATTTAAGGCTGTCCTGTTCCTTGGCTCCACTATTCACCCACTTAAAGCATTCAATATGTTGTACAGTTGACTGACAGTGACATCTCATACGGAACATCTGTTTACATGGTGGACATGCACCACTATGACATGGTAGTGTACACTCATGTGTACAGCCATCGGGACGATCAAACTGACAACCTAACTCACACTCCTGGCAATTTGATCCAGCCTGAAATATCAATAAAGTATTGTATTAAGTGCCTTTCAGTCATGACTCTTGACCCTGGGCAAACCAGTAAGGGAGTAGCTCCCTGTAACTAACTACGAAGAGCATTTAACAATGGGAGATAAACCTGAGACAACTAGACTATCAAGGTGGATCTTGAAATGTGAATATTTATCTATTAAATATTTACAACCATATGGCATTCAAATCATACTAAATCAGCAGCCACAAATCTGACATTATGTGCACTGATGTTTAATGTTAGCACAAACTATAATTTCAAAGATAACATTATAAGGTATACCTTTTTATCATTTTCTGCACCCTCTACAGTATGACACATCTTGGTACATGTATGGTTTCCACATGATAAATCTCTGCCACATTCACGACCACATTGATACGGCTGTACTACAGAGCATGCAAAATGACCCGTCTGAAATTATACAATAGTTAAAGTGTACAAGATGCCACATTCTCAGTACAAATCAAATACTGTAAAATAATATAATTTCGATGGGACAAAATTTTTGTGGTTTGGGTAAAAATGATCATTTTCGGTGCAAATCGTAATCCATACATCTTTAAATGGACAGTAGGAGCTTTTCATGTTCAATCAATAAAATCAACAAAACTATGCCATTACTCCTAGAAAGACAGTGCTTTTATCTTAAAATCAAGTCTTTCATATTAATAAATGTGCATGTAGTTGGTAAATGGCTTTATCAGAGAGTGAAACATATACATGTACTCAAAAATACATAATTGAAAACTTTACAGTTAACCAGGATAAACAACCTATTTATAAATAATATGACTAAGAAATATAGACAGATTTTGTTGATAATCATCGAAATGTGATTCCCTTAACCAGATTTCCTGGACTATTAAAACCAGTACTAATTTACCCTTCCAAAAGTAACTAGCAACTTCTCCACATGTGTAGGAAAATCGACTTTGTTGTTTATGGAAGGGTATGACCTGCAAAAACCAGGATTTCAGACCGCTGAGTTACAAATCCAGCACACTGACAACAAGAGAAAAAATGTAACCTAGCAACTAACCTCATGTTTACCATAACACTGTATAGGTAGCGGTACCTGACATGGTGGACATGGTTTATTGACCACATTCTCAATGATACGAGGACCTCCTTCCCAAGGACCTGCTCTAGGAGTCTGAAAACATGAAAAATATACATATTAGCTGTTTAAGGTACCGGTACATACAATTTGACATATAAATGGGCTGAGCTGAAAATTGGTAATATATAGTTGACCAGAGTTCAGCGTATTGTATTGTTAAGGTTCAGTAACTCTGAATAATAAATCCTTTGATCTTGTAGTTGCCGACTTTCCAATCCCAATCATCAAATGAAATTTTGATCAAAACTACTGACAATATGCACAAACAGGCTTGGTACCAAGTATTCATGTTGACATTTCCTTGAAATCCAACTCAGGGTTATGGAGAACAATGTCCAACAAACTTTTGTGACATCTAGACGTCCTGCACAAAATCAATATGTGAACCTAACTTCATCGCTGGCTTAGAATGAGAAACTCAATATTTTGAGAAAACAAGAAAAACTGTCTGAAAATTACTCTTAACTTAGCTGTTTCAACTTCAGTTTGGTCAACATGACAAGTTCTGATTTTCATGAAAATAAGCTCATATGAAGGGCCTTGTGATGCTGATTTTAAATATGTATCAGTCTTATAAGGTTGTAAGTAGTAGTTACAACCTTCTCATTCTAAACCAGCGATATGTAGGAGACATAATTACAAGATATCTACTTACATTGTCTTTGATTTTCACTTTAACAGCAGAATGACAGACAAGTTGACATATATGAGAACATCGTTCCAGTTGTTTCAGACATTGTAGTCTACATGGAGGACACTCTCCAAAGTGACAACGATGTGGTATCCTAGCAGGATGGTGACAGTCTGGACGCTTCCTAAACACCAAAAGAAAACCAGTCAAATAAATTATCCCAATTATTTATGGTCTACTGTGAAACAATTTTTTCCAATGTATACAAATTATTAACAGTATGTGTGGTCGCTTCCTAAACAATAGAATCTACGTAATTTACACATTACCCTGTCAAACCAAACCATTTTTCAGAATATTTAATTCATAATCATTAGTTAACTGTTCCAATTAGTCATGGAAGAAGCAAAAGTTTTTTATGATTTAAAATGTGAATAATAAAATTGATTGCTTTTTCATTAACTTTTTCTTTATCATGTAGTTTAAAGTACTCAGACATACAAATATATTTTTCAGTAAATGAAATAATCAGCACAATATTCAACGATTATAAACATCCAGATCATCGGTGTTAAGTGCAATTTTAGGGTCCTTACTTGCAAGGATGGTTACATTTTGGTGGTTTGGTGATTTTTTCTCGACCACAAGGTACTGTGATTTTTGTAGCTTTACAATTACAGTATATATCAACAGTTTCAGTACATGGATAACAGCGTCCTAAAAAGTAAATAAAACTTAATAAAATCCACATAGCTTACAGATTTTTTTATAGCTTACTGTTTATTGGCAATAAGTGAAATATTTGCAAAGTGGATATGCCTAAAGATTGTCCCTTAATTACTTACTTAACATTTAAAGAAGAATAACTAGAGATAAACATCATAAAAAATGTACTGATCATTCAAAATGTACATAAACCATGTGCAATCTCTAGAAATTTAAAATATTCAGACTCTGGCATATTGGAGCATGTGGTGTAGTGGGCACTATTGTCCAAATATATGCAATGACTATCTTCCAGGGGATTTCCTGGCGGGGAGGAAAAAATAAAAAGCAAATAAATCCATGATTACCTCTATGACATCTGCTGTGACATTTATGATTTTTACACACCAGTGGTTTATTGCACATCTGTTCACAAGTTGGACACTGCCCATCACAACACTGTAATCAAATCATAATATTCACTAAAACAAGCACAACAGACCAGTGTATACTACAAAACATCATTAACAACAAAAACTTTATCATCAGATACCATTGTTATTTTTATTAAAAATAATACCCATACTTAAACATGAAAAATATAAGTGATGATAACAAATTATTTGTTTCCTTTAATTCTGTTTGAGCTGCTTTTGTAACAATCCATGTTTCGAGCATGCACCTGAGAAAGTTTTCTTATTCCTGAATCCATTTTCGTGGAATTATTTATCAAATAGTAAGGTGAAGTTCAGCTAAACCATGCTGGTAATTTCCATTTAGAAGAACCAAACTCTTTTTGAAAACAACTTTATCCATTATTATAAAGATTGATTCAATATTAGGACCACCTTGATCAGTTGGATAGTTTACTGTTTGAATTTGCATAGTCTGGTTTAGAATGGTAGACCAAGTTTGGACAATCATTCATACTTTCAAATATCAGAAACCAATGTTACCTTTCTCTTGCATTGATGTTTACCACAGTCTTTCATTTTGTTACATTTTGTCTCACATAGAAAGTCCTTGAAACATTGAACTTCTCTCTCCTTTTGCATGGCACAACGACATCTCTTCACCCTCATTTGCCGACACTACAGGACATAAAGTAGTAATCAATGAATTTTGAAGTACAATTCCATGCTAACAACACACAACAACAAATGTTCCGGACAAAATACATCATAACACAAGTCCGAGCAACTTCTTATTGAATGTGCAGTTTTCTAATCACATGAAAATTACACAGTAATCTTCTCCAGAAACTGATCAGGCTATGCACGAAGAAAGACAACTGTATAAATTGATTTTTTAACAGCTTTAGTATACCACAATTCACAAGTAACTATGAAATGAGTCTTTACGCCCACATAATTACTTTGTAGCAAACTCTTAAATGACTATAAGAGGTATCATTTCATCATTTTGAAGAGTTTATTAATCAACTTATTTTTCATTTCATAAAGCTTATTATTCACAAGTTTAGTCTACTTAAGTCTTTCAATCATTCATGATGCTTCATTTTCACAAGCAAGATTAGATAATGTGTATCACATTTAACTTTATTTAACAATTTGATAATAACAAAATCCAATCACACAAGATGTATAGTGCGCCCAGGATAAGGTGATATTTACAAACAAAAGTCAAACATTGACTGGATTGGTCTACTGCTGCAAAATTTGTTGCTTATATAAACAAGGTCAAGTGTATACCAATGTGTATACCAAAATAACACTGATAAATCGTGCACGCTTGCTTTTTCCACCTATACCAAATTTTGCCATGTTTCTTGTTATCCTGGGCGCACAATACCAGGTAACATGGCCATGTATACTTACACTTCCACATGTACCAAAGTGACAACGTTGTACACAATAATGTAGCTGACATGCTAGTAGTTTACCACATGTATCACCACATGTTGGTATATCCTCAGTACATGGTAAGTCATACGCTACAAGTAAAGACAACAACTATCACAATAGCATACATGCCAGATCTCTTGCATGATGCAGGAGTCTCCTGCATTTGAGACTCTACTCCCACGTGATTTTAGGCAAATTGATCAAATCTCCTGCATTTCTTGGAATACTGGAACCTTGACATTTTTGGTTTGCATGATGAAAATGATAACAAATACTAATTAAAATAGCTTTATGAAGCATGCATGGGAATGTCCTACAAGTAGAATAAGTGAAAACTACATATTAACTTCATTTATTAAAGTTTGAGCAAGAAAAATCTCCTGCATTTCATTGAAATCTCCTTGATTTCCATCACCAATCTCCAACATATTATGCTTCAGGAAAATATGGCATTTATGCAATATAAAACTAAACATCATTATACTGCCCTTATTACAGAATTACAATAAATTACAATGCAATCTTTATTTTGAGCCATATTACATTTATAACAAATAAACATTAGCTATTGATGAAAATATCATATAAATTAAACAGACAGTTAATTAAATAAGAAGTTGTTGTTTACAAGTAAAATTTGCTGTTAACCAATTTTTACTATACAGTAATATTCATATACAAATGTATATTCATAATTGATGTCATTGTTAATGACTCACTCAACCGCATGCTTGATGGTATAATATGGTTATATACAAATATAACTGGAAGTTAAACTATCACTCTGTATTATTGATACTAAAGAACAGCTGCACACAGAACATCCATCCCTGCAGTGTGCATAATCTACATAAGCTAAGGTAAAATTCCAAATCCTCATTTGTAATAAACTAAGCTACTTACTTGTTTTTTCACAAGGACATGTTCTTTCTCCGCCCCTCGGACAATCACCGCAGTGACCACGGTGACACGTTTTCTCGCATAGATGATTACCACATGATAATCTCTTCCCACATGGCTTAAAATGAAAGTTAAATATCATACAATTAAAGACCATGTTACATGACAATTAACATGATAATTAACAACGTTATATATATTAAAATGCCATTCCTTAAAATCGCCATGAAAACTAGCTCTTAGGTCAAATAAGTTATGACAATAAGATAATTGAATTAAGTTTTTGTCTGGCTTGACCAAAATTTATTACTGGGTATCAGACACTGAAGAAAGATTTCTACCCATTTAATTGAAGAAGAAGTGTGCATTTAACTATCCATAATTCTATCTGCCATAATATAAAACTGTCTAATCAGAAAATTATATTGATATCTTTAAGTTCAACCTAGGCTTAAAGTACTGAATAATAAAGGATGAACCTATTATAACACCTACCTGCTCACATTTCCATACAGGACTAGCACATGGTCTTACTGCAGTAGTTTTACCACATTCACATGCTTGTTTACTTGTCTTGGAACAGGGAGCGCACTCCCCTGTAATATAAGGATAATAATCTCTTTATTTCCTGTCGGTAAGATGATTGGCAAAACGACTTTCATTATGGTCCATATCAAGGGCTCAGTGCAAAACTATGGTACATCAATTTGGTATAATAATAATTTTTAGAGGCATGTACGGAAGTTTTGCTCTGAGCCTCGATATATCTTACATCATTTAACAATTTATTCATTATTTCATATTTCAGTTATAATAACTATTTACTTTATTATTCAAAATTTTATTGAGAATTTTAATATTAATGCAAGAAAAGCACACAAAATTATGAAATACTCCTCTAGATGGAGAATGTTTTACAGCCCTCTGCCTCTGAGATAATGATAGTTAACAGACAGTTTAGGAAGAGATTTCACCCACACCAAGTTTACTTGGCAAAATTCAACACATTATATCATACTTGGTAAAATGCACCACATTATATCATACTTGGTAAAATGCACCACAAATAAACAAAATAAAACCTACCTGAATGACATGACTGTAGACATGTATGTTGTTTACATGACAGTAGTTTACCACATACACCACCACAAGCCCATGCTCTAGCACTACATCTACGTAGTTTGGCTGCTGTATTACCACAGAAACATTTCACATTCAACGTCTTTGGACAAGGTGGACATGCACCTGAAATTATATACAGACATAAAACCGCCCTAACTGTCAAATATGTAAAACATACACCAATCCTTTAAAATTTAATATACCAAATTATTTTCTTCAAAACTTATATTTCTACACAAATTTAACAATGTTTACCACAATGTTTGTACACAATACACAGAACAGAATGTTAAACAATTTGCTTCATTGAAATCAAATAAATCCAAAAAACAAGTAAACATTGCGTTTGAAGTCTTACAAAATTTAATGTGTCGAAGATTCAGATTATTTCACAGTAGATAATTCTATCAAGTCAATGAAAAATGTTTATATACAGATCTGTACCTGGATGACACAGCAGTAAACAAGTATGTCCACAGTCAGGTTTCAAGGACCGTCCACAAGTCTGACCACATGAGTGAGGTACCAACCATGGATCAAACTCGGGATCTTCAACTTTACCACAATAACACAGATACCTCGTAGGACATGCTTGCTGACTATATTCTAACCGACATTTTGGACTGAAATAAAGAAAATGCAAGTATGTAAATTACTGTCACAGTAAATTGAAATAAATATCTTACTATTTGAGCATACTTATAAATAAATCTAACTACCAGCCAGCTATGAACTCAATGCAAGTGAAAATGCTACAATAGTTCAGAAATCTATGGAATTTGAATAAATGTACCACATGATTTGAAAAACACTAAATTTGGGCACCTCATACAGTGACATGTCTTACTTCTTTTCCATACTGAAAAGATCAAATTGAAAAAGAAAGGAATAAATGATTGGTGGGCTGATTTAAATTAAACTGACTTTACTTGTCTGAAGTTGTGACAAAGACATAGGATGGTAGATGAAATAATTGAGTGACTTTCTGTTTAGTCCTAAGGTGGTACTATGGATATATTACTCACCAATGCCAAGGTATATCTTCAGGTCTAATATTATCATCATCAGATTGATAAATCTGTTGATATACACCATCTTTTACCCACTTCTGTATACACTGTATATGAAATATAGCACTGCAACCACCGCAACTCCAAATCTGTAAAATCATCATTTTCGTTGTTACAATACGGAGAAATTTTTAACCTGTGACAGTGACATGTGCCTTATGCCTGTAAGGTAAGCTGCCAAAAATTTGGCTTGTTTTTCTTGGGTCATCAAAATGAAACTGACATATAAATAATTAAAATACATGCTTTCAATTTGTCAAGATCATCTCAAATTAAGAAAGGACTGAGGTAACACCTCCCATTTCTCATGCTCAACAGGTGCAATGTACCAAAGATTTCAGCCCAAGACTAGCATTATTATAGTAATAGATTTTATTGTCTGATAGTGAGCTTCATTTTAAATGCCTTCCTTCACTGTCTAGTAACTGCCTTCCATACTTACTGGATCAGACTTTTTAATATTGTCTATACAAATAAGACAAGCTGATGTTCCAGATCGAAATGAATGTAGCAGTATATCTTGTGCTTGACTCACATTAGTAGCTGTAAGAGTAAAACATACAGTAAAGCTTTCACTCTCTCAAAATTTCATTGTCATAATATGGCTGCTATAGAACATTACCTTATAAGACTAACATATTTTTAAAATCTGCATTACAAGGCGCTTCTAATGAGCCTATTTTCATAAAAATCATAACTTGTCATGTTGACCAAACTGAAGTTGAAACAGCTAGTTTTACCATAAGTAAAGAGTAATTTTCGGACAGTTTTTTCTTGTTTTCTCAAAATATTGATTTTGTACTTACGACCTCGTCATTCTAAGCCAGCAATATATCATTCAAGTAAGAACATCTTTAGAAGCATAGAATTAAGAGCTTAAAACAATACTAAAAAACCTTAAAAAGATACCAATAACTAAATACACTATCTGCTGTTGTAAGACATTGAAATATGAGTATTGTTAAATGTCATAATTACATATGCACATCGTTGGTGACAGTGCCCCAGAGTGGGCCCAGCAAGTTATTTGAAAGAAGAAGATACGGTAATACACCGGAATGTTGAATGATTTACATTTTTAATCAGTAATTGAGTGGAACTTAAGAACAACTGTTATAGCCACGAGGTTGTTGTTCCAGCACAAACAAGTTCAAAATTGGTCCATACCCAAAAATATTGCAGTCCAGACAATGACTCAGGTATTGTATGCTGCATAGTGTTTAAAAAAACATTTATTCTATTTCAATTTGCTGATCAAACTCAATGCAAACAGATTACTATCACTAGTATATCGACTTACAATCTGTTGAAGAGTAAGTCTGAAATACTTTCTCCAACACATTCGAGGCTATATCATCTTCATCAGAAGAATCATCTCCTTCCTCTTGAAGATGGCGCTTTATTGAATCTTGATTCGCTTGACTGGCATTTTGAAACCTTTCCTCAGCAGTAAGTTCAGCTAAAAACAGTTATAATTTATTATATTGGGGCAACAACAAAACACAAGAGGGTCATGACTAATAATGTTCCTAATCCAACATATCAAGTGGAAACACATGTAGTTATATTGAGAATTAAAATGTCAAATTTCCTAATTTGGCCAAAAATCGTGCCGCTTAAATTTCTGAAAATGACAGACTAAGGCCCCTTCCCAATTTTGAGAAAAAGGCCCTGCAATCACAGCAAATTTAGTATGTAAACTACCGATACATAAGCCAAAATCTTTTACTGTTACAGATTTTAAAGGGTTGTCAGACTGAAGGTCTGAAAGATTTTTACGACTTTCCAGAAGTCTGATCTATAAAATGAATCAAATGAAAGAATTTGAAATAATTACCGTTTGCAGACATGTCTCTATTTGTATTGTTCGGGAAACCATTTTGTGATTTTTTCTCACGATTACTCAATCCACGTCCCCCAGAAGCAGCACCATTGACACTTGCACCAAGATTCTTCTGTGACTCATCACCACCACCACCACGTCCTCTACCTCGGCCACGACCTTTCAAGTAGGCTGGTACATGGGACATTCTTCAATTCTGATTCTCTGTAAATTAGTGTTTAATGTTAAACGCAATGAATCAAATTAAATTCATGCAAATGGCAATATACAATCATAAATCAATTATGCAATCAAGTCAATTGAAACCATGCATCCCCAAAACCTGGGGAAGGGTGGGGATTTTGATGTTTGCTTTTTCATTTCAAACGCTAGGGCATTTCAACCTGCCCTTACCAGTGAAACATAGTTGTGGCTAGTATCAGTTGATTATGTCCCTGCTATATTTCAAACTAAACAGAATCAACATGCCAGGAAAGGTCATCTCAACAAACAGATCGTTTGCTGATGACAGTCTATTAGTATTATACAGGAGGATCAAGATAGTATGCGACGCCAAGGTCCTACAAGAAGACCTCCATAGATTATAACAGTAGGAGAAAGACTGGATGATGGATTTTAACCCGTGCAAGTGTGAGGTAATCCGGATCAAATGTAAGAAGAGACAAATCTCCTACCCCTATACCATCAATATAGGACCTTCATACTAGCAATAACATCAACAAGCTAGAAGCAGTCCAGCGCCAAGCAGCTGAACTAGTAGCACCAGTGAAATGACGATGAGACTACAATGGCCTTCATTAGACCAGCGTCGACAGAATGCCAAGCAGGTTTTGATGTTCCACATCAGCTGTCATCTTGTTGACATCCCATCTGTAGTCTAGTACTGTCTACCGCCATCCAATCATATCTACAACTCGGGGCCACTCTTCCAGGTATCTGCTACCATTTTGCCGAACAGACATCTAAAGGCATAGTTTCTTCCCATCTGGTATTCGTCTGTGGAACCAGCTCCAGGAAAGAATCACCACCTCCCAGACTTTGAACACTTTCAAGTCTGTGTTGGCAGCCCACTAAGTCGATGTCACCATTGTTTTTAATCTGCACCTCATTTTATTGTTTTGTCTACAAATTGAACACACTTCACAACTACCTTTGTACTAGATGTGGGGCAATCTGCTAGGAGATTTTTTAATTTCTGACCTTTATCTCCATCGCAGATGTGAACTAAAGTGTCATATATGTGGAAGTAGCGCCGATCAAATTTTTATCGCCACTTGAAAAGGTGAATGAAAAGTTGTAAATACCATGAAATATATAGCATGTCCACGAAGATCAACCCTTTTTCTCGTTATCTGCACCAAAAACATCCATAAAACACTCAGCGGTTCGTTTGTCCAACAATTTTAACACGACGATGTCGCACTTTTAAATTCCACTACACAGCTATTTGTTGTTGATATGCAAATCGCATTCCCCTATCGACCAATCAGAATACTCGATGGAATGAGTTTCTAGAACAATGGAGGATGCTGGGAGATCTTCGGCACTATTTGGTTTTCACAGTGATGTACACTGGTACGCGTGAAACCAATTACTCTTGAGCTCGCTCGGTGAAACTAAAAACGAAAAATTAACGAAGATTTGTTGACAAATCGAGCTGATTTTTCTTGTAAACTGATAGTTAATGACTTATGAACAGAATACGATAAGTTAAATGAATTTTACTGCTCGCTTAGCGATTCGCACATAGTTAGCATATGAATCACACACGTGTTGCGCTCATCTGTACGGGCTGTACGGGCGGTATACGCGTACCGGATACTCACAGTTATGTTTACATTTGGATTTTCGGAAATTACACGTGCTGATTTAATTATCGATTAAACGATAATAACGACCAATTTTACCAGGTATTCTGTGTCATTCGTCTAGTTTTATTACGTTTTACATGTTAATAGCCGAAAACTGCCCAAATTTGGCGTAAACAGCAAAATTTATGAAACTCAAAAACTGATCAGTTAAGCGCATAATGGGTCTTGACTTAGATGTGGCAACTCTAAGTCGAGATTGTTTGACTACCTTTGTACAGTCACTAGTATGTCGATGCCCCAGAGTGGGCCCTGTACTTTACCGGGAAGAGAGAGAGGAATCTTGTACTTGCGCTGCAGTGGGGCTATGGGATTTCATGAAGAAATCATAGACATAGAACTACAACATGAAGGTAAAAACCCTGGACTCTTCCTCAGCAATCCGCAGGATTGAGGGCCAGTGTTTAGGTTGACTGGTGCATTACATTGTATATTCAAGAAAACATTTAAAGGAAATCGACTGCAACCCTATAACCACAGACATTTAATTCATCTCTTTGCTATAACAGAAAGCTAAATTATGCTCGAGTACTGATCTGTCCGAATACTGGTACACATTTGTAACGTCACAGAATCACGAAAATGCGACATTCTTTCCGAACAATTCAATTACTAAATGAGGGAAACAATAAATATTGCATAGATTTTTATATTTTTATTACCTTACTACAACAGGGGTCTGATTTACAGCCAATTTTAGATAAAATGTCGCTGACGTCGGCTATTTTCCAGAGTTGTCGTTCTTTGGGGCACATTCGCCCTCAATACCTTTCGACACAGAAATCACCAGTAGTCTCCCCTTCATTCTCGTCTACAACTGATACCAATTTATGAGCATGTCTCCCTTTTATACAAAATCCATAGAAAAACATTCACCATTATTAATCAATTATTAATATTTATATTTTGTTGTTGTAGTTCTATTACGCTATAGACGTAGCGAAATGGTCTCTTTGTGCTTCAGTAATACTCTCTTGTGCTCTCTCTATGTGCTTCAGCTCTTGATACTTCGGTTTTGCTTACAGTCTTTTGGTTCTGGTTAAGTACTGACTCATGGCACCTATGAGTTTGCTTCTTCCTTCGTCTCCAATACCGTCGATTTCTCCAACCAATACGGATAGGGATAAATCCCCGCACGTTATCTGCAGTCCGTTCAAAATCTCCTCTACCGACCGTTCTAGTATATCTCTATCTTCAACAAATTTGGCACACTCGTATATATAGTGGTTCACTGTTTCTGGTACTAGGCAAGTGTCACACAAGTTATCATCATTATTCATGATTTTGCTCCAGTGGTCCTTGAGTTTTGTTTTTCCACTGATCAGCTGATTGATGATGCTGAAAGTATACCTGTCATTTTCACCAATACAATTCCTTGTTCCAGGTTCAGTGTAAATCTCTTGTAGCATGCCTATTTTTTCCGAGTTGGAATAGCTGGTGTTCCACTTTTTCTGAATTAGAGTTTTCATCTGTTTGGTTATTTCAGAAGCATCCTTTTTTTCAGTTGTCTCTGTGTCTTCAGTGGCACTCATTTCCAGGGCTGCTGCTTTGGCTTGTTTGTCAGCGAGTTCATTTCCAGTGATATTTTTGTGACCAGGGACCCAATGGATTTGTATGTTGTTCTTTTTTGCTTCAAGGGATGCTATTATCATTTTGATGTTGATTATATTTTCTATTCTGGATTTCGGGATCTCATTATTGAACACACTTGTAATGGCAGCTTGGCAGTCAGTAAAAATCTGAATATTCCTGTTGTTAATTGAATCTAGTTTGTTGATGAAATCTAACGCAATCTCTATTCCGACCACTTCTCCCGCAAAGTTATTGCTACATTTTGACACTCCCTTTTTTATTAGGACTGGTGTGGACCCATAACCTTCCAGGTAAATGGCTGCTCCTGCTCCAGTTGGGCCGGGATTCTGAAGAGTGGACCCATCGGTGAAAAGTATCACCTCCTTATTTGTACCCGAACTTGAAGACAGCATTTCCTGTATGTTAGTTGCTTGGATGTTTTTATCTTCACTGAACCCTTTGAAACTTTTATATTCATTGGTGAATAGAGTCAGTCTACAGGAAAACTTACTCTGTTGACATAAATGATATTTTTTTAATAGTTTTAAAACATTATGAGAATGAAGTAAAATGCGAAAGAAATTGTGCTAATATCTCGAGTTACAGCTGTCTTTGTAGAGTCCATGTTCAGAGTTTTTGTCTGACGTCGCAAACGTCATTCAAACGTTATTTGACGTTACTGTAACACGTATTTCATAAAATTTTAAACCATTTGATCAATATTTGACATTAACTGTTCAAAATAGCAGTTTCAGAGTTATATTTTTATTTTCAAACTATGCATCAACCTCTTATAGATAGGCTATTACTCCTCGTTTTTCTCAATCAGGGTCCTTTTCAGAAATTAATATTTTAATTGGTCATCCTAGCAAGGAAGTAAATGATTTTAACACACTCTATTGGAAATTCTAACGTTTAGATGTTAATTATCAACAGCCAAGATAATATAAGAGAAGAGACACCAGTTTCACTTTTATGCTTCAAGCGCCTAGCAAGAGAATTGCTGGTGCTATTTTTTATTTCGTCTTAAGTATGACGTGGTCTGTGATCGAACCGGGACCTCTCGCACTCCCAGACGCTCTACCACATGGCAAACGATTAATCTCACGATGACCTAGCTGTTGCGTATTCTATAAACCGGATGCAATAGGATGTATCATATAAACCATTTTGCACGGGGAAATATGTTCATCTGAAACTCTTTTTGCGCACGGAAATATGGATTCTTACCGAATTTTACATTTTTACAATTTAGCGAATACATGCGTCAATATTTCCACATTGCTATCCTACTAGACACTTAAACAGTAATTTAAGTTAATAAAAGTTTGTCGTAAATTGGTGATTATTATGTATGTATTATATTTGAGTAAAGGCGAAATTAATTTTGATGATTTGACAATTCTATTTTCTCTGTAGGGTTTGTATCTAAAGTGTTCCCTTGATGTTTTACTATACCCATTTGACGAGCACTATTGCGCTACGGATTTCTATGTAGAAGGCTACACAACTGATTATGTGAGTTGATCAAAATTGACTGTTTTAGTACGTGTATTTACAGTACAAGACCTGGCCCGATCTAACAAGGAATTAGACTTGAGGCTCAGAATTAAGCTCAACTCCATTGTTGCTTTATTGAAAGCATTTGTGAAGTTAAGCAAATTTATTTTCTTAGCATAAACATACTAGAAATATACCTAAACATCTTCTAAATACCAGGTGGAAAACCTTCAAAACATTATTTTTCGTATAAAAGGGAGTTTTTGTATGTTGAGAAAACAACTGTCCAAAAATAACTCTTTACTTGTGGTAAAACAAGCTGTTTCAGCTTCAGTGTCAACATGACAGTTTCCGATTTTCACGAAATAGGCTCATAAGGTCGTAAGTAGTAATTACGAACTTCTCATTCTAAGTCAGCGAATTTACACCTGTATTACTAGCATCGTTATT
This sequence comes from Spisula subtruncata, assembly GCA_963678985.1. Taxonomy (NCBI): domain Eukaryota; kingdom Metazoa; phylum Mollusca; class Bivalvia; order Venerida; family Mactridae; genus Spisula; species Spisula subtruncata. Next base: position 30,010,882 of record OY787665.1, read on the forward strand.
GAATACTAGTAGAATCTAATAGGTTATGACGTAATAGTTAAATATGCAAATAATATAGCTTTGAATATATTTGATTTTCAGTTAAGGTTGAACACATCGTCAAATATTAACATGGACAGCTTCAGCTTGAACTCTGAATGGGACGTTATTGCATCAAACGTTGAAATACGTGAGACAGGAGGGGTACCTTTTGTGAAGTTTCAATTTAAGCTCATAAGAAGACCGGCGTACGATGTTGTGGCTAATATTATACCAGTAATCAAGCTCGCTATTTTGAACGTGTCTGTATTTATAATACCAAACGATAGTGCTGAGAAGGCAAGTTACGCGATCACAGTATTTCTCTCACTGGCATTCTTAATGACGGCTATTATGGCAACATTTCCGGCAAATGCTATGTCGGTGTCAGTATTTGCAAGATATCGGTTGCTGCAAACTGTACAGAGTACCGCTATAACAATACTAGCCCTCCGATTTGTGCGGTCCTCGTATTTTGACGATACACACACACCGGTGTATCTAGCCTTGTTTGGCTTTGTCCGCATTGTCCGTTGTACTGTCTGTCGTGTTCGACGCGAGACAAGTAATAAAGTAATGTCGATAAGTATAGTCCAAGAAATCGGATAGGAAAACGTCGATGATTCTACAGAAAGTGACACTTAACTAATGCAACTGGATCCCGACTATACCTTGAATGAAGTTCTACACTACCTTGGCATGGTGTGTGGAATATTTTTTACCATAATTGTGATCAGCAGTACACTTCTGTTTTTCGTAACCGTAGTGGTCAAATATTAGGTAAATCCCCTTTTGACTACTGCACGCATATAGTATTGTGTTTGAATTGTATCCCGGATTATTATTTGGGATTATTCGATGCCGCCAGGAGGCGGCATCGAGTATGAAAGGGTGCAAGCAGATGTCCCAGGAGGATACAAGATTTGATTGGTTATAACGCTGTTGGACTCGCCCGTCAGGGGTAAAATAGGATGATAAATGTTCGGTAGGTACTAAAGTCCAAGTCCCAGGAGGATACAAGATTTGATTGGTTATAACGCTGTTGGACTCGCCCGTCAGGGGTAAAATAGGATGATAAATGTTCGGTAGGTACTAAAGTCCAAATCAGTTCGGAATGGGTGTTTATATAACGGCTACATATGTTGCAATTTGCGGGTCTTAGCAGGGGCTATTAAAAAGTAAAAAAAAACTATTTGCGCGGAGCGGCGATTTTCCTTTCGAACTTTTATGGAACATGTTAAATACTTTCATGTCTGTCAGATATTTTTTAGTTATGATTTTCGATTTTTTCCAGTTCTTAGGTTTTGTCTTAATCTAAATTTGATAAATGCAAGTGTTTTTTTAATCTCTATGTTTCTTTATTTATGTATGTCAGAATAGTTTGTTTTGCCAAAATTTAAACGGGTAAATATAGCTTGCCAACATTGAACTGACACTTCTTATTTACAAAATATTCATATGCGCTCCTATACTCCTGCCAAATGGAACTAGTTCTATGCATATTTTAAACTATGTTGAACGTATTAATTCGCAATAAATTTACTTATCAAGCTCACAAACCACGAAATAACAATGTCCTTTAGTGTCAGTTTCACGTTGTCAGGCTATACCACGTTATTGGAATACACTTTGTTATTTTATGAAACATGCTAAATGCCATCTGTGAAGCATTAATCAATATTATAATGGTGCTCATATTTCTAAAACATGTTATGTTCATTTGAATAAATATTTCAATAGAAAATAGAATGTTTTCATGTTTTCTATTCTTTCCTGGTGTTTCACTGCCTTCAAGTTTTTAACCAGGTTTTCCAAAGGAAAACTCTGGTTATTAGATTGCTGAATGTCGGCGGGCCTTAACAATTTCTTCTGTGCACAACTCCTCCTACATTTCTTCATAGATTTCAACCAAACTTTCAGAGAATGATTGTCATCATGTGACCTGGTGCATATTATCAGGGTTTTATGATTCAACCAATTTTGACGGAGTTATGACCCTTGAAACAGAAAAAATTGGCCGCTTTCCTTATGTCGCACGGTACTCAAAGTACACGACATAGAGTCATGAAACCTTCACAGAAATGGTCAGGATGTTTTCTCTACACCTGGGGTTTCACTCCCCTTTCAGTTTAGTACATCCAGAGTTATTAGCCATTGAAATGGTGTAAAATAGCCATTTTTGACTTGTTTCACATGCTACTCAAAAAGTATTTGACCTAGGATCATGAAACCTTTATAGAAATGTTTGACAGCATGTACTCTAGTGCACCTGGGGTTTCACTCCCCTTTCAATTTAGTACAACCAGAGTTATTGCCCTTGAATTAGTGAAAAATACCCATTTTCAGCAATCTTAAGTTTTTGCAGCGTACACTCAACACATGAGAATAACTTCCCTTGTGCATCACACATCACGCCGGAATTTTAGTTTGTTTACAAGTTTCTACCAATACCTTTTACTAAATAAAAAGATTTACTTAAAAAGAACTAGCGGCATCTTTGATGCCCAGCATCAACATTTCACTTGTTTTCTCTGACATGTGAATAAATGAAATACCTACTGTAGTTAAGACTTCATCTGGTGAAGAATGATTATACAAAGGTGCATGCTTTTGTATGATTTAGATGTTTGGATTTGTTGAACATAATGCTCATATTCTTTTATTTTATTTAAGATTATGCTGATTTAGATTTATTTACTGAACCAACAAATACTAACGTCGTTTGTTATAAATGATAATTATGTACGTGTATGTTATGATATACAATAAATATAAGCTCTACTACTATTATACTTTCATCTTTATCCGAGTGTTTGTTCTGTATGTGTTGTTATATAGTTTAACTGGGTGCTGGTGGATATGGTGGTAAGCCATCCCACACTCGGTGCCGTATCACAGTTAGCACACGTTTTGTCATGATCAGTGTCACAGTTGTCGCACTATTTGCCGAGTGCAACAATCACAGTCATTGCCGGCTCTGTCCATTTAATTGTAGAATTACAGTTATCGCACACTTTGCCCCGTGCAGAATAGCAGTTATTGCATTGTATTTGGCCGTAAATATGAAAAGTTGCTTTAATTTACCCAACTGCTTCCTCCACATGTGTTTTCTCTTCCTGTCAAACACACGTGTACGTAGACAAATTGCAAAAATATGCCCCCGACGGGAATCCAGCACAAGTAAAATGCAATATGAATTCCAACTAACTTTATTGAGTAAATCACATAGACGTTTAACCATGACATTCAATTTGCTCTCACATTGTATAAGAAAGCCAGAAAATGTGGTAGGTCTATATACAGACCAATATTGCCAAAATAGCATACTTAAGTAATCGGACAACATTTTCTGTACGCTGACGTCATCTCCTTGATTCAACTGGACGATAATCATATATTGGAACATTGGTCATGTCTCCCATCCATCCATCCATCGGCCCACATAGTGGCAGCACGGGCGTCATTGACTAAGAATCGGCAATCAACTTCACGGTCCACGAAAGCTAATATGATGGATTGGAATACGTATGCCCCTACAACAGGAGCGATGAATACACCGGTATGAGAGTTGTAACCATTGGCTATGTTTGTTGATACTTTATCGAAGGCGACATTCTGATTTTTCACAAAATGGAGTGCGTTGTGTGACAGTTCCGAAAATGCCACAGTAGCTGCGTTATCTTGTTGTCTGTTTGAAATTCCTGTTATGAAAGGTACATACACGTGGATGACAGTCAATAACAGTGAACTGCCATTGTTAGTGTTGGATCGATAAATAGAGACTCTAATGTTAGCTCATTGGAGAAAATTTCTTCAGAACAATTTGAATTGTGAACATATAAATTGCAATCATGCCGTTTCCAGCACACTAACCACTGGTCCACGGTCGCAACAACTAAATGGATCATTGCACTTTTGAATGAGTTCTACGAAAGAAAAAACGAACACAATTGTACCTCTCCTTAGACGTTGTTTAACGTCTTGTTGGCTAACACCATAATGAAGATTTTGTTGTTCAGATTTTTATAATATTATAAAATTGTGGGGATAATGACTGCACGTAGTTTTCATGCGTTGCTTTCTTGTAATCAAGCTGCGATTTTAGCTCCTGAAGAATGGTGATTTCTTGTTCCTGATTAGCCAAATTATGGGTAAGTTTCACAATTAGGCGATGTTGCACTAAATCGCGTTCTTCTAGATCTGCCAGACGCTTTTCTAACTGACGAAACATTTGACTTTTATATAATTTGTTGTGGCGCGGTGCGGTAGCCAAATTAAAGTTCTGTCATTGAAGCGCTGGTGCCAGACTATGTATCGTAACGTCGTTCTGACGCCCGCAATTCAACACTATAAATTAAGAAGGAAGTTGGCAGATATGATGTTGTCATTCTTTTGTGAAAGATAAACTGGCCGTCTTCCTTCAATAAAAGCAATCCGACATCACACGCATTTATCATTTAGAGCGAGTCAAATATGTTTTGCTTTACGTATTTACACTAGACGTTATACCAAGCTTTCGGATATGTATGCCTGCAATAGATTATCAGGTGACAGTTCTGTAAACAATGAAGCATAACTTTTACCGAAACGTCATACCACCAAGTCATGCATAGTTAATACCTAGTACAAATATCCTGGATATTACAAACTAGTTAGTATCCCATACATATGCAAAGTGAGCTTTGTTGAAAGTTAACTTTCCTAAATAGATTAGATACTACAGTTCGATTTCGAGCATTGAGCCGTGAGTGTACATGTACTCCTTTTGCCGATAAACTGTACATCGATAAATTACACACAGTAGTAAGTAGCATAATTATCTTTAAATAATGACTATTGAATAAATCACGGGTTACCCGCCCAAATAGACTCGTCTGAAAGTTCATGGCTCAGGGTTCACAATTGAACTATAGTATCTAATTGATTGAAACGGTCCGATATGAGATAAAACTGGCACTTTTGTAGGCAAGGTTCGCTACATATTTCTGAAGATCTTTATGCAAATGATTCATCTTTCAGTTTATACGACATTCATAAATAATTGAAATATTACAATAAAAATATTATGCTCAAATGCACGATTATTCTACCTGCAGTTAAATGAATCGGAACTATTGAGTATTCATTAAAGATAAATGAATGCATTATCACAATTCAATAACATTTACATTGCATTGTATTTCCTAACGATGAGCAATTTCAATATAATAATGACATTCTACTAATCAATTGGAGTTTATGAGATGTTTCCTTAATAAAATTAAATAATTTATATTGATGAGTATGACAGGCTGATAAATATCTTTATTACTCGTAAATAATTCTAGGGCATGTTTTATGCGAATTGAATCTTATCGGATGACAAATTGCTTCAGTATTTTACTATGATTATCGCTAATTTAGGTCGGTACGACAGTTATTAGATATGTATTTAGTACCCATTAGGGAATACAATTATTGTGAATTTATATTTTAAAATTAATTTAAGATGAAGCCAAATTTCCCCGGCCGTTCTGTTAGCGATTCAAATTTATTCCTAGACACATGTAGATCAGTTATAACAGCTCGATGCTATAAAGCATGATCGACTTAAATACGTTATGGCTAGGTCACACTTCACCGTATATTGAACGTATACAGGTTTTCCTATACACAGTTTCATTTCCTCCACATTATATTATATGAAGACTTTACAACAAACTGGTACACACATAGATGGGTAATATTATACAAGTTATCATGCTAGCTATTTTGAACTTGTCTGTATTTATAATACCAAACGATAGTGCTGAGAAGGCGAGTTACGCGATCACCGTATTTCTCTGACTGGCTTAATGACGGCTATTATGGCAACATTTCCGGCAAATGCTATGTCGGTGTCTGTGTTCGCAAGATATCTGTTGCTGCAAACTGTACAGAGTACCGCTATAACAATACAAGCCCTCCGATTTGTGCGGTCCTCGTATTTTGACGAAACACATACACCGGTGTATCCAGTCCTGTTGAGCTTTGTCCACATTGTCCGTTGCACTGTCTGTCGTGTACGACGCGAGACAAGTAATAAAGTAATGTCGATAAGTATAGTCCAAGAAACCGGACAGGAAAACGTCGATGATTCTACAGAAAGTGATACTAAACTAATCCAACTGGACCCCGACTTTACGTCCTGGAATGAAGTTCTACGTACATTACCTTGGCATGGTGTGTACCATGATAGTGATCAGCAGTACACTTCTATTCTTCGTAACCGTAGTGGTCAAATATTAGGTAAATAACTCTTTTGACGAACTGCACACATATATTATTGTGTTTGTATTGTATCCCGGATGGTTATTTGAGATTATTTTCTCTGACATGTGAATAAATGAAATACCTACTGTAGTTAAGACTTCGTCTGGTGAAGAATGGTTATACAGAAGTGCATGCTTTTGTATGATTTAGATTTTTGGATTTGTTGAACAAAATGCTCATAATCTTTTATTGTATTTATGACCATGATGATTTAGATTTATTTACTGAACCAACGTAGACTAACGTCGTTTGTTATGAATAAATATATGCTCTAGTACTAGTACATTAATCTTTACCCGAGCGTTTCTTCTGTATGTGTTGTGTTATAATTTAACTGCTTGTTGGTGGATATGGTGGTAAGAAACCCCACACTCGGTGCAGTATTACAGTTAGCACACGTTTTGTCATGTGTAGTATCACATTCATTGCAGGCTCTGTCTATTTAATTGTAGAATTACAGTTATCATACACTTTGTCCTGTGCAGAATAGCAGTTCTTGCATTGTATTTGACCGTAATTATGAAATTATGAATAACAAAAAAATCAAACTCAAACGCAATGTTATTTCACAAGAATTGGATAAACTGGAACATTTAATTTCTAAATGACATACTGGATAAGAAAGGCCTAATCAATGAAACTTTCATACTTAATAAGCTAAACAATAAATCAAACTGGATATCTGAAATAAGTATTCTTAGAGAATCGATACCACCAGCATGGAAGAAACTAGTACAAACAAAATAATCTTACCTCACTAAAGTCAAAACAAACTTTCATTTACAACTTGAGGATTTAAAACATACTTTCAAAACATTGCAAAACAAAGACTTCTATAATGTATTTATAAAACAGAAATCTGAGCTTCCCTACATTCATAAATTTTTGGAAAATAAATTAGACAAACGACATTTCTATTGGACTCTTTTCTATAATAGCTGGAAAGCAACTTGTTAAGACAACCAAGTAAAGCAGTTCAAATACAAATTAATACACAACATCATTGGCACAAATGAAAACCTTATGAAACGGAGAATTTTTAATTTGCTATTATGTCTTCACTGTCATGCGATTGAAACCTACGGACACCTTTTCATTGAATGTCCTTACACAACAACACTAGGGATACAGGTTAATGCAGCATTAAAAACTCTTGGGTTTTAATCATAACTTTAGGTGCTTAAAATATCCCACATAATTTCTCGATACAAACCAGAACTAAGAGAATATACCAATATCAATATCATCATAAACCTACTAGCTTTCAGTATTTATAAAACGTATCTTATATCTGAAAGAAGAACACAACAACATAATATAAGAAACATCCTTATAAATGAACTAAAACGAACACAATTCGTACTTAAAACAAAATAAAGCATACACATTAATCAGATATTTTCAAGACCACATATCAAGTAGCAAACAATTATTTCATTGAAATACCACTGTTGTATTATTTTGTTATTATATAAGTTTTCCTAACATGTCGTCATGATATTACACAAATTAGTGTACTATATTCGGAAAAGTAATTGTTGTTTGCCAACAAACTATTTTGAATACATTTATGTTTGTAATATTTACAATATATATATAATCATGCAGAATTGTAAGGTGGGGCGAGGTATGGTTCCCCGACCCTCTCCCACCAATGACGGGGATTGATAAATGGGCTAGATCCACGTGACAAAGCCAAAAAAAACAGCTCACTAACCACTGGTCAACGGTCACACGAAAGAAAAAAACGAACACAATTGTACCTCTCCTTAAACGTTGTTTTAGGTCGTGTTGGCCAGTGCTCTGGTGAATATCTTTTTGTTCATTTTTTTCTAATATCGCACATTGTGGGAATGTTGACTGTTCATAGTTTTCATTTGCTGCATTATTGTAGTCAAGCTGCGATTTTAGCTCAGCCATGGTCTCCCTAAGGACGATGTTTTCTTGTTTCTGATCGGTAAAATCGTCTGTAAGTTTCACAATTAGGCGTTGTTGTACTAAATCGCGTAATTCTTGATCTGAACAGACTTTTATATACTTGGTGGCGGCGGGGGTGCCAAATTAAAGTTCAGTCATTGGGGCGCTGGTGCCAGACTATGTACGTACATTTGTAGCGTTCCGTCGTTCTGACGCCCGCAATTCAGCACTATAAATTTAGAAGGAAGTTAGCAGATATGCTATTGTCATTCTTTTGTGAAAGATGGTCGGCTTCCTTCAATAGAAACGCTCCTATATCACACACACATATCATTTAGGGCGAGTCAAATATGTTTTGTTTTACGTATTTGCACTAGACAAATTATACTAGGCTTTCGGATATATATGACGTGTATGGCTGAAATCGATTATCGGGTGACAGTTCTGTAAACAATGAAACATAGCTTTTACCGAAACGTCATACCACCAAATCATGCATATCTAATACCTTGTACAAACATCCTGGATATTACCAAACATCCTGGATATTAAATTTCCTTAATAGATTAAATACTAGTATCTAATTTATTGAAACGGTCCGATATGAGATAAAACTGGCACTTTTGTAGGCAAGGTTTGTTACATCTACATATTTCTGAACATCTGTTTATGCAAATTATTCATCTTTCAGTTTATACGACATTCATAAATAATTGAAATATTACAATAAAAATATTATGCTCAAATGCACGATTATTGTATACCTGATGTTAAATGAATCGGAACTATTCATTAAAGATAAAGGAATGCTCGTTAACAATTCTTATATTGCTCGGTATGGTTTATAGCAGAACATCAGAAATTGATTGTTTTTATCTCTCTTGAGAAGTTCATGATTATTTTATGCCGTTTTATTTGATTAATTTCATTTAGCTACCTACAACCACACATCTTTAAACCTAGCTTCCTTTTAAAACACACGTAATTAAATATTTTCCAAAAACAACATACGGGAGTACTGATGCCCCAAACAAACTTGTGGCCATAGGCAAATTGAAATTACTTAAAACCGTAGGAACATGGATACGTTTACATAAACGAAATACTACGTGTATACCATTACCTACCTGAGACATATAAACATAAAAAAACTGCATAATTCAAATGTTTCTTTAAAGGCATTGCACAATAATCTGATGTATACAAGTCTATGAAACACCAGTCGCATGAGTTTGGTCTGACAATTTATTGCTCCCGAAAACACACGTAAATCTAAATAATACTCAAGTAAGACCTCAGACATAACTGCACGTGCATGTTGCAGATAGGACAAAGATGCATTGCGTAGCATGTACGGCGTTCCCATGCGTCGCATGAATAGTAGAACTATTGCAGCGCTGAGTAGACCAAACGGCCTATATATCTCTCTATGATCACGTGTGCTCCGTATACCAGCCGAAAGACCACTCATACGACCCCATACAAACGTATTAACACCGCACCATGAATGAAGCGTTCTTATAAAACATAAAACCTTCTGGCGTGCACTAGCATTACACATGTAGTTTTACCATAATCATCATACATGCACCGATATAACAAATTTATGTAAGTATTATCTACGTCAAACGTTGTCCCCACTCACAATGTCGCCTAAAATTCGATGCAGCGTTCAGTTTGTTCAACTATTTAAGTTGAGTTTTTATCACAATTCAATAACAATTACATCACATTGTATTTCCTAACGATGAACACTTTCAATACAATAATGACATTCTACTTATCAATTGGAGTTTATGAGATGTTTCCTTAATAGAATTAAATAATTTATATTGATGAGTACGACTAGGTGATAAATATCTATATTACTCTATATTAAATAATTCTAGGGCATGTTTTATGCGAATTGAAACTTATCGGATGATAAATTGCTTCAGTATTTTACTATAATTATTGCTAATTTAGGTCGGTACGACTGTTATGACGACTGTGTTTAGTACCCATTAGGGAATACGATTGTGAATTTATATTTTAAAATTAATTCAAAATGAAGCCCAATTTCCCCGGCCGTTCTGTTAGCGATTCAAATTTATTCCTAGACACATGTAGATCAGTTACAACAGTTCGAGGCTCTAAAGCATGGTCGACTTAAATACGTTATGGCTAGGTCATACTACACCATATATTGAACGTATACAAGCAGTATATACGCAGAAAAGAAAATGCCACAATAGCCGCGTTAGCTTGTTGTCTGTTTGAAATTACATGCACATGAAAAAGACCGTCAATAACAGTCATTGTTAATGCGATAGATAGCGACCCTAATGTGAGCCAATTGGAGAAAGTTTCATCGCAAAAATATAATTGTGAACGTAGACTGCAATCATTCCATGGCTGTAAAAAAACTAGCACAATCACTGGTCCATTGTCGCAGCAACTAAATGATCATTGCATTTTCGAATGAGTTCTACGAAAGAAAAAAAAGAACGCAACATGTACCTCTCCGTAGACGTTGTTTTACGTCTTGTTGGCCAGCGCTATGTTGAAGATTTTGTTGTTCAGATGTTTCTAATATCGCACATTTATGGGGATGTTGACTGTACGTAGTTTTCATTTGTTGCATTTTTGTGGTCAAGCTGCGATTTTAGCTCAGCCACGATCTCGATGTTTTCTTGTTTCTGATCAGTCAAATCATCGGTAAGTTTCACAATTACGCTTTGTTGCACTAAATCTCGTCCTTGTAGATCTGGCAGGCGCTTTTCTAACTGACGAAACATTTTACTTTTATATACCTTGTTGCGGCGCGGGTGCCAAATTAAAGTTCAGTCATTGAAGCGCTGGTGCCAGACTTACTATGTAGCGTTCCGTCGTTCTGACGCCCGTAATTCAGCACTTTAAATTTAGAAGGAAGTTAGCAGATATGCTATTGTCATTCTTTGTTGAAAGATGGTCGGCTTCCTTCAATAAAAACGCTCCTATATCACACACACACATATCATTTAGAGTTGCTCGAATATGTTTTGTTTTACGTATTTGTGCTAGACATTATACCAAGCTTTCGGATATGTATACCTGCAATTGATTATCAGGTGACAGTTCTTTAAAAAATGAAACATAACTTTTACCGAAACGTCATACCATCAAGTCATGCATATTTAATACCTTGTACAAACATCCTGGATATAACATACTAGTATCCCATAGGAATAGCATAAAGTGAACTTTGTTGAAACGGTCCGATATGAGATTAAACCGGCACTTTTGTAGGCAAGGTTTGCTACATATTTCCAGGAGCTCTTCAATATATGGACAGTAAATAAGATCCGTGATATTACTGAACATTTTAATGCAAATTATTTATCTTTAAGTTTATACGACATTCATGAATAATTGAAATATTACAATAAAAATATTATGCTCAAATGCACGATTACTTTACCTGCAGTTGAATGAATCGGAACTATTGAGTATTCATTAAAGATAAATGAATGAATTATTCACAATTCAATAACATTTACATTGCATTGTATTTCCTGTCGATGAGCAATTTAAATACAATAATGACATTCTACTAATCAATTGGAGCTTATGAGATGTTTCCTTAATATAATTAAATAATTTATATTGATGAGTATGACAGGCTGATAAATATCTTTATTACTCGTAAATAATTCTAGGGCATGTTTTATACGAATTGAAACTTATCGGTTGATAAATTGCTTTAGTATTTTACTATCGCTAATTCAGGTCGGTACGACTGTTATTACGACTGTGTTTAGTACCCATTAGGGAATACAATTGTGAATTTATATTTTAAAATTAATTTGAAATGAAGCCCAATTTCCCCGGCCGTTCTGTTAGCGATTCAAATTTGTTCCTAGACACATGTAGATCACTTATAACAGTTCGAGGCTATAAAACATGATAGACTTAAATACGTTATGGCTAGGTCTCACTACACCGTACATTGAATGTTTACAAGTTATCCTATACTCAGTTTCATTTCCTCCGTATTATATATGAAGACTTTACAACAAACATGGTACACACATAGATGGGTTACATGCATACCTATAATATAGTTACAACTTTCAATCAAACAAGTATATAGAAAGACTGAATTAATAAGTACGTTTAATTCGTTTTTTTTTCGTTGATATTTTGTGATGTTTTACTCCGATTTCCTGAAAATGCTCAAGGGTGAAAAATGTCACCTGTCAGAAAGTTTATTCCAAAGATCGTATCTATTGAAATAAGCAAAGAAAAAACTTTTTACTCCACTGCCAGGTCCGGTCATATTTTTGGATTTCGGAACTGACTAATATGTATACATTAACCCATGTTTAAACGTAAGGGTTACTGACTTCTTAATTGTCCGTAGCCTATACGTAACGTACACAACTTAGTAGTTACTCGTGTCTAGCGTATCTCTGGCGTTTATAAAGCAAATAACGTTAGTCTAGCTTACGTCAATCGTAGATAAAAAGGGTTATTGTTTTACCGAAAAAGGTCTATTCCCACCTTACGTTCTTAACTAGTACTAGTGTAAACGTATTCGACGTAGACCAACGTGTTATTATAGCATTCAACGGTGATTTTGCCCACCCACGTGTCATGATTGTGAAAAACATACTAATCAAGTGTTTTCAGCATTTACACAAGCTTTTTTGAGATATTACACCTGCAATCCCTCTGGATTGTTGTTGCCGTCACCAAAACGAGCTTGGGCACCAACCGTCCCTCGGGGCTCTGCAGATGAAACAGCATGGAAAAGCTTTCGTTAACCCTACAAGCAAAACTCTCATACGCGCGGCATACGCTGCTGACAAACGTTGAAGTGCGACAGGGTTCTTAGTCTAAGACATCAGTATAGGAGGTATTGGCCGGTGACTTCCATTAGTCTTTTAAAACTCTATATCAAAACTCTATATCCAAAGTGTTACTGTATAATTCATAGACACAGCTATAAAATAAATGATTAGTACGGTTATGAATACAATATGGATGGAAAATTATTGGTGACAGTTCGTGCGTGGTGGAATGATATCAATACTGTTTAAACCACGGTTTTCATTTCATTGTACCAGACAAATTATTGTTCTTAATAGAGTTAAAATATTGATCACATTCTGCGTGTTATAAAACTGTTCTAGGAAAGCCATTTCACATATATTTAGTGCAACACTTTGTTATAATAATAAATGTTTTTTATTGTGCTCGTTCGTGTTCAAGGTGAAAGGTGACTTTTATTTTGCTGAGTAGAGATGTGTGTTAACATTCTTTAATGTGAACAGTATTGACTGAATGGATTCCAATGTTCATGGTGTACTGGTGTTCATGAGTGTGTTTGTGTCTCTCACGACTTGACAAGATGTGTACGCTAATCGTGGATACATTTATTCTGTGCTTCATTTTGTATGTACACCATGTTGCTGCTATCAAAATCTTACAATCTGGTGTTGAAGTTGATTATGATATATCTGATTCCAATGTGTGCTTTGATGGTAAATTCGCGTTGAAGTCAATACTCAACATACCTATTGGTCAGTGTGTGATGGAATGCGGAACAAGGAAGATTTGTCAAGGTATCAACTATCGAATGAATGGTAGATTCAATCTGTGTAAGTTACTACGTGATGTAGATGAGGCAGAGCTTACGGCCGGCGATTGTCTTCTGGTAAGACTATCTGACATCAACGTGAAACATGTAAGTACATTTTCAAGTTCCAAGATATTTTTGCTCTTGGCCTAATACGGAAAAATATTACACTTATGCAAACAATAGCCAAGTACAAGGAGAGTTTATCTGTTTAATTACTTTTCTCGAATATAAAATCTTACTGTATTGATACATTAGCATGTCCGTATGTATTTTCCTTTATAGTTCGCTGTTTTTGTTGTTAAAATGTTCAACTTGCCACATATATGTGCGGTGTTCAACTTATAACTGAACAAAAAAGAACGACGGGGTTTGTCAGGCTAGCTTATATACGCTCTTTACGTCTCGTTTCAATTATGTTCGAAAATGTGTTAGGTTACGTTACAACATATGGTCACTATGTTTATGCAATTTGGTTGGAGCTAAAACAACATTTTAGTAGATGATGTTATTTTTGACATTTTAATGCACAATGTCCATGTAATATAGACATCAAAAAGTGTTGGTAAATTATTAATTGGCATTTTAGGGCGAATATAGGTAGTATTTGTCGTTAGAAGGGTTCTAAGAATTCTGTTTTTGATAATGGGGAATTGGACTACGACAATGAGAACACTAATTGAAAAAATGCTTTGCCTCGAAGCAAGGCTGTATCAGTGTGGGGAATCACGTGACTAAAATGGTACTCAGCACTATGAAATAGATCGCGAAAATCTGGATATTTGGATAGTTTTCCGATTCTTGGTAAGCACTCCTTGAATATTTTTACTAGTAATATAGTGCATGCTATGCGAAATTGAACGCTCTTTCTAATGGTACATAGATCATTCCTGTACTATCTCTGGTTTTTGAGATACCTTCGAGGTTTTAAGGCGAACCAGAGACATATTTTGCCAATATTCCTAGATAAATTACACAAAAACCGTGTTTAATGGGAATATAATAGACCATGTTCAGGTGTCAGTACTTTATTGTATTCGGAAAAGGGTTTTTGTTGAAAACCAGTTACTCTTTCATACTTAATTGGTATTTAAATGCGTTATTCTGCAAAAAATGACAATTAATTGAAATGGTACATTCCACGGAACAACAATGTTGTGATACAAACCACGGATCATTTTAAACTTGTATATTAGAGCATGTTACTTTTTTGTTTTGTATATTTTCATTATGCTTACTTTAAGTTGCCTAATAATAGTTTTCATCTATTCTTTTACAGAAATAGCAGGATCAAAGAAACATGGTGCCGAGAGAACTGGAATCGAAACTGCTCTGCATCAATTGAAGGAACTAGAATGAGTCGTGTTATGGTACAAAAAATAAACAATGTTACGATTCTGTATTCTGTATTAACCATTAACTCAAATTAAAGGATTTTCCCAAAAATTTAAACGTTGTCATTTCGATCAGAAAAGATAAACCTAATTTGAGCTTTTTAATCTTTTTTTAAATGCGACACTGAGATAATATGTCTTTTACCAGGATAATATTTCATTTGAATACAATGTATATGGTCCTGAATATCAACATAATGTCGACATTTTGGTGATCGGGCAAGTATTAATGAACTTATCTCGATACTAAGTCATTAATTCTTAAAATGAATGCCCCAGGGTTTATCGGTAAATTAAAACATATTATGGACTTTCAATTCTAAGTTATGTAAAATAGGTAGCATATCAAGTGTCTGCAACAGCACTGCAACAAAACAAGGTAATGCGACTTCTTCGAATTTCGCATTATGCTGTTTCATGCTAATTAATTGTGACTTTCATTTTCTGGAGTTATGTTTTTGATGTGTAATATTTTATTAAACACGTACTTGTCGACTTTTATTAATTTTCCCTCTCCAGTAGCTCAGTGGATGCGTTGCCCGGTGACACTGGCTCAATCCCGAGTGGAGGCACTCACATGTCTGTCATATTTCAGCAGAAAGGTGACGGGCAAGTGAAGGCTATGCTCGGCATTTTTGCTACCAAAACAATAAGTTCATTTTTATCTGTGTCATATGAATTTAAAAACTAATTTTGGCTTCCTTTTAAAAAATCAACTCCACTCCCACTGTCGAGTTTTTAAATCGTTAGGTCAAAGACCCGTGATTTGTACAATGCTTCTGACACCATTTGCACTGTCATACATTGAAGAGCTGTTCATAATGTTCTACTTCAGTATTAAATTTGTCGTCGACTAGATTTATTTGTGATGTTACATTATTAACTGTTTTACTTGTACACGTATACTGTTATAATAAATGCTATCGAGGAACCATTATGATTTTGTCAATATAGATGTTTGTTTTCTGGTTGATATCTTTGTGAGTATTTCGACATTGCACTATATTTTCAGCTGCACTTTTAATGTGATTACACAGCAGATACAATATACTATTAGTTCGTTGATAATTCTTCAGGTGGGCAGTGTTTACCTTTATGTACGCTCATAGTCTGTATTCGGTAATCAATGTATTTCGAATCACAAATGAAAAGAAAAAAATACATTGCATCGCCATTTTTTTTCTTATTTCGAATTAGATAGTGCATCAAATCAACTATTTTATAAGGAAGAGCGATGGTTGATTATAGGTACAAAATGCCAATAAAGTAAATGGACAACAAACTGTTATAGATGGGTGTTGCATTTAATCATAAAAAGACAAAACAGCACAGTGATTGTGGAAAAAAAATAATTAAAATTCACAATTGCAATGAAATAGCTCTAAATCAGCTGTAAATTGCCGTCCTGGATGGATTGATGTAACATTATATTTGGATTCAATTCCCGTACAACTGTACAATCTTCAAACTACACGAATGAAAGCTATGTCTCTGCTTGGTTATAAAGTACATTGTTTTAAGATTCATTCCGCATTCGTATTCGCTCTGGTGATAGTGTGTCTAAATTTTCTTTTTATTTTAGTTGGCCCGTGACGTGTTCCCTTCATTCGTCTGAGCCTAGCTTCTCGACAACGTCTTGCTGTAACTTCTGTATAAGAATAAAGGAAACATAATTAAACAACTGAAAGCAATTGTATTCAAACAGTATTCTGAACCAAGGTTCCAAAATGCGGACAAACATTTGTTTTATAATGTACAGGGCTGGTCTAAAACTGATCCGTGATTTGTATCACAAATGTGTTATTCCGTGGAGAGTATCATTTTAATAATTTGCCATTTTTGCAAGAAATCCCTTAAAATCACCAATAAAGGACGTTATCAGTCAATATATTTCAACAAGAAGCCTTTTCCGAATACAATAAAGCATATAGCACCTGACTGTGGCATAATAAATTGCCTTTAAATATAGTTTTTTGTGTAGTTTATACACATTAATGTAGACTTGTTGACAAAATATTCCACTGGTTCGCATTAAAACCTCGAAGGTATCTCAGAAACCAGAGAGAGTTCAGGAATGACACGTGTACCATTAGAAACTGCGTTAAATTTTGCATAGCCTGCACTATATCACTAGTAAACATAATCGAGGAATACTTACCAATAATCGAAAAACTATCCAAATATCCAGATTTTCGCGATCTATTTCATAGTGCTGAGTACCATTTTAGTCACGTGATTCCCCACACTGTGTATCTTAGAAAAAGTTTTTTTAGAACAGGGTCTGCTATTTTAGAAAAAATTTATAAGGATACGGATAAGTTGGTTATTTTCATCTTGGTGTGTTCGTGGTCGTTTTCATGGTGAGGAATATACATTGTTTCATCCAGACTCAGCTTAACCCAGCGTCAAATACATACTGGATACAGAAGTGTCACGGTGCTGCAACAATAAAATTATACATGTACAATATAAATGATAATATGAACTAAGGCATTGCCTATAAGGGTATTTAATAAATATTAGATAACCGCTAGGCTATGTTTGTAGATATAGACACGGGCCCCAGTTGGTATGCATTATCCAAGGGAGATAACAAATGCATGCAATCATTGTGAATTGTAATCTTTATACAGCACACAAGTCAATCAATCAAATTGTCATAATTTGATTCCAATTCAATAAAATCAAAGACGTACCTTGTTGTACTGTATTTTAGTATTGTAGGCCTACTTTAAGATGGTTTATTTATATTCCGAATATAGATATATTACAGCCTCCAACGTTTGTCTTTCGTCCTTATCCGCTTGGAAAATCGAAGATGTTATTACATAAGCAACAACATATGGACCCTCCTAGTACACAAGTTTGTCCACCACAAATAATTAATGCACCAGTCAGTTGCATCCCCAGTTCCCCCGACCACAGGGATCCATGGCGGATAGCCAGGGAGACAGCCATGTTTTTACCATCCAGCTTTCCCCGCAAGGCAGGGGAAATTTAGGATTTATTCTGCGAAAACCTATAGCCTAAAGACAATATTTACCGGTAGATGTCAGGGGAAATGCGGGAGATTTTACCATCAGCTTCCCCCGCTGGCCGTAGAAGGGCCGTTGTTTTTGACAACTCAAAATTCCAGAGCGCCCTTCCCCGTGGCTGGGCTGCTGTGGATGAAACTAACTGGTACATAAGTCTTATACACACTGACAGTAACAAAATAATCTCATAAACATTGCTTTGACAAGCTGTACATTGAGACATAGAATTGTTGATTTGCATTGTTCAGTTGTTGACTTGGAACGAATTGTAGCCTACTTACGTTCAAGCATCTGGTATGATCTGAGTGTTGATATCATTGTAAAGCTACGTAAATATGTCTATTAAAGACCAATTTCCTCGGAGATCGAGTACTGTCATGATAAATCGGCTATTTAAATGAAAATTTCACCTTTATTTTTGATGTTTCTTAAAACATCTTCCATGTGAAACGGGCGCATGGAAAAAATCTCGCAAACGCTCGTAATGAATTGGCTAGTGACACGGCCCACGGTCATGGGGAGTAGAGGTATTTCTTACTTCCCTTTGTTTTTTAAAAATAGTTTGTTTTATTTATTACACATTTTTTTAAAAATAATAATTAATTGAAAGAGAACGATAGGCTCAACCGTTTACAGCTTACTATTTTTTTTATATTCCAAAGACCATTCACCTCGGAAAACTGCCTGAAATTTTTGACCGGAAATAACTTTTTTTGAAAGCATTAGTACCTGCTGAGACTCAACGAAAATATGCATGTCACCCGTATTAACGGTCTGGCTATTTTCAATAGCCTGCGCTACGCGCAGGCAATTAAATACCCTATTAAAACGCCGATTAATGAAGGGTAATGTAAACAGCACCATTGGAAATTTTAGACCTTAAAACGCAAATAAAACACCCTTTACTCAAATGTTGATAATAATAAAACCGCAGCGTATAGGCGGCAATATACAATTATTGTACATACTTCTTGATACAATACTTCACACAATATAATAGGGTTTTTTTATTCGATTTCATTGTAAAAATTATAATAATTATATTGATGTTCATTTTCTGTTCAAATAAAAGTTGAACACCTTTTGCATATTGCATTAATCGCCAATAAACATATTATTTGTTTTCGTCAAAACATATTGAAGTTGACGTCATCATAGGGAAAGTTAAATGTTCAGTCGACATAGCTTTCGTATCCGGATATTTTAATATTTTAAGTGGAAACACACCGACACTGCACAGTGTTGTAAAAGAAGGATGTGGGTATGGAAAGTGTCATCCAGCATCTCCGCCTGATGCAATTGATGCAACAGGCGAGCGTCATACTATCCATGTAGGATGAAAAAACAATATTGTTTGTAAGTACGGGGAGACGTTTTACGGCCGCCACACGGCACAGACAACAAATACGGGGAGACGTTTTACGGCCGCCACACGGCACAGGCAACAAGTACGGGGAGACGTTTTACTGCCGCCACACGACACAGGCAACAAGTACGGGGAGACGTTTTACTGCCGCCACACGGCACAGGCAACAAGTACGGGGAGACGTTTTACTGCCGCCACACGGCACAGGCAACAAGTACGGGGAGACGTTTTACGGCCGCCACACGGCACATGCAACAAGTACGGGGAGACGTTTTACTGCCGCCACACGGCACAGGCAACAAGTACGGGGAGACGTTTAACTGCCGCCACACGGCACAGGCAACAAATACGGGGAGACGTTTTACTGCCGGCACAGGCAACAAGTACGGGGAGACGTTTTACTGCCGCCACACGGCACAGGCAACAAGTACGGGGAGATGTTTTACGGCCACCACACGGCACAGACAACACTATTGTGCACGCAAGTTGAAACACACCGACGAAGTCGAACTTGTTCTTAACCATTAAAGAATCATTTTTACACAGTATTTTTAGAATAGAAAGTACATATACATAAATAAACATGACCTAGGTATTTAACTATATTTTATACCTAAATCAACATATTGTATGCTTGACCTTTACCGACCCAAAATATTTCCATAGGGTAGGTTCTAGGTAGGTAGGCACGTAGGTAAATATAGATCTACAACAATCAGTCGGGCGTAACTGTACTTTTAACATTGCAGTTATCCAGGTTATAGGGGTGTATTTACCCATAAAGCATGCATTAAGAATGGTCTTATCAAGTGTTGTGCATAGCGCAGTCGGCTAAGCCACTACGATTGCGAGTACATGTACTTCAAAACTGAACGAATGAGTTCGAATCGCTTTCTGCTATATATATTTTTTAATTTTGCTCAGCAAATATGTTTCGTGCTTGTCTAATTATACAGAGATGCATAATTATAAAAGTTTCAGTGTGTAAAAAGCACATAAAAACATCTCATAGCTGGTACACAGATTTAGCGTCCACGCGAAAAATCTCATCGAGAAAGTAAATAGGTTTTGTATGGAGAAGAAGGAAATATGACTGAAGTTTTCGCTTGTCAGTGAGTGGGAGGGTTGCCCGACTGACAAGAGCTAGCATATAAGCACATTAGTTGTCTCAGCGTCGTAACTTGTAACTCAATTGATACTCGCACTGATTTTGACACATTGTATAATTGATATGAATTCATATAGCATTACATGTAAGCATAAGTTTATTAAATATAAAAAAACTGTTCGTTAATGGGTCCGAACTCACACTAGAACGAAAAAAATAAGCGATGTACACCACACAAACCACTGACAAGATAAACCATTAGCTAATTCTGACGTATCTACAGAACATTCTGAAAATGTTGATTGCAGCGAAGCCAATGACTCGAGTTATTTGTAATTGAATCCAATTGTATATCACCAGAGCATGAAGATGAAAATGAGCAATAAATACAATATCCAGACTAAATCAATGTAAAGGAAACAAATAATTTTTTATTAGTTATAAAACGTGATGTTTTTAAAAATTAAGAATTAAAATATACACTATAGAATTTTAATTAATGAAAAAGAGTATAGCAGCGGATTCGAACCCACTGCCCATATAAAAAGTATGTTTCTGACAAGAGTACAGTTTATCCACTAAGCCGCGTTGTCCACTAGCAGTAAAGTGAGTTTTTTCAACGGTATCCATATTTTTTCATAAAATAACGGTAAATATCGTTTCAACCTTGGCATATGAACTCGTCCAAGGGTCATATTTTGAAGGTCGTTGTAGATCTATAGTTGTAGGTTATTTTGATTGTACACGTCTATATGTTGTGTTGTCACAGTAATATCGTCGTCGGAACCCACTTTCATTACATTACGTTATAAAATTATACTACATGTAGCATGGGTATCCGACGATGCGGTTATTATAATCCTTTTTAATTAAATATTGCTTGTGGGTACTTGTTGAAGATGCTGCCAAAAGTAAACAATGCTATTAAACTGTTCTGGTCTAGTCAGAAAGGAAATAAAAATATATACTTTCCCTGGAAAGCAATATATTTATTTGGGTAGGGGTAATATTATTGAGTAGGTAGGTAAATGACAAACAAACAATATTTTAATTTAGGCCTGATACACTATCCTTAAAACCAAACATCGTTTATTGCGTAAGTATTGACTTTAAACATAGGATAAACCAACATCTATAACCAGACACTTGTTTCCGGGAAGAAGCATATTGAAAGCACCATGAATTATTAATTGGAGGCTTTTAATTTCAAAATGCATTGCAGAATAATGGTTTCATTAAAGTGCAAAATACTGATCAATAGGATTTGAATTGAATTATTGACGCAAAAGGCCAATAAAACATTTCACAATGTCACATGTTTAATACAGTTTTATCACTCCCTGTTGTCATTATTTACTGGTAATGAATATAGGATTAGTCAAACATGAGGTACAATACCAACATTTATATGTGTATTGTGATGTTGTGACATGCGATAAATAGACACAATGTGCATGGTGCATATACACAATGAATTGTGTTATACCAGAGGTGTTTAACATATTAGTGAACAGAAAACGAACATCAATGTTTTGTTATTTTCACAATAAAATCGATTAAAAACTATTATATTGTGTAAAGCAGTGTATCAAGTCTGCCAAATGATTGTATGACGCGTACAGTATGTGTGTTTTAGTGTCTGTGCTTGTCACTCTCGCTTTCAACCCCATCATTGGACAGCAGCTCTGTTGTGAAAAGGAAGCCGAGTGCGTAAGTCTTCCCTGCCAATTATAGCCTATCATACAATAAGACCTATGTGCCCCAGAAATGGGATCCTCCTAGAGGTGGTAGACGGTTAACTGGGCACCCTGCGGCCCCAGGCAGAAGCACAAGGTCTCGGAGGAGTCTAGGCGCCTAGATGTATGATATGTATGGCCCACCGGCGTGTGGATACGCTCTGCTGTCAACAAACCTAGTCCCCAGCTATGGGTTAAATAGCTCCACTGCCTTGTGGGTGGCTCGGGAGAGTCAAAGGCTATGGAAGTCAATCCAGACAGAAAATTCGGGTAGATTTAACTCGTTAACAGAGGGAATGTTGTCATCTACGGACAGGAAACCCAGAGAGAAAACCCGGCCCACCAGAGTGGAGGTTTGGCGTGGTGTTAACCACCCCACCCTGTAAAAAGAACACTGTTACGGAAACTGCTAACCAGAACTAAACTCAACTTCCGGACAATAGTGGTGATATCCAGACTCAAAATGGGCAAATGACTGCTGAAAGCACGACTAGACAATCACTATTGCATCCAAAGCAATCTTGCTACATTGGAGCATGGAATGTGCGGACGACGTACGAGACTGGAAAAACGGCACAAGTAGAAAGAGAAATGGCCAACTATAAGATCAATATTTTAGGAATAAGTGAAAGTAGATGGACAGGAAATGGATCTCTTACAACCACATCCAACAATACTATAATATACATGTATTCAGGGAGAGAAGATAACTTACATAGAGAAGATGTAGCCATCATCATGACACCAACAGCAAAGAAAAGCTTAATTGAATGTAAACCAATCAACCAAAGATTAATAATAGCAAGATTTAATGGTAGATACACAAAGACTACACTAATGCAATGCTATGCGCCAACAAACGATTAAGATGAAGACCAGAAAGATACTTTTTATCAACAATTACAAAAGGCCATTGATGAAACACCGACACATGATCTGCTACTGGTGATTGGAGACCTGAATGCCAAAGTAGGAAAGTCAAATGAAGGAAGAGAGAGGAGTATGGGTGCAAATAGATGTGGAGAAATAAATGACAAGGGAGAGAAACTAGCTTACTTATGTGGATTGAACAACATTATGATTGGTGGAAATTCACTAGAAAACATGGATATCACCTAATGGTAGAGACAAAAACCAGATTGACCATATTATCATAAATGGCCGATGGAGGCACTCTTTAGAAAACTTGTGGTGCGGCGGGGAGCAGATGTTGGAAGCGACCATCACCTACTAGTTGCCAAAATCAAGTTACATCTAAGAAATTCACCATTCAAATTTGAATCAACAAAACCAAGATACCAAACAGCAAGACTGAAAGACCCTGCAATAAATAAGAAATTCTCAATAGCAATTAAGAACAGATTTCAAGTATTCGGAGATACTGCAGAAGGTTTACAACAAGTTGTAGAAACCACCTGGACTAATATCAAAGATAGTTACACTCATGCTTGTAAAACAGTTCCGGGAACAAGAAAGAAAAGTGATAAAAAATGGACAAACATGGACACATGGACACTGATAGATACAAGAAGATCACTAAAAGAGAAAAAACAGAATGCAAGATCTGACAGATTACTCAAACGATACACTAGTGAATATTCTGAAGTCAATAAAGAAACCAAGCGAAAACTTAAGAAAGACAAGAGAGAATACTTTGACCAAAAATCAACTGAGGCAGAAACAGCAGCCAGTAAAGGAGAAATTAGTGAAGTTTATCGAATCACCAGAGAGCTAACAGGAAATTTCAACTCTGGGACTGGACCTGTGAAAGATAAAGGAGGAGAAAA
Organism: Spisula subtruncata; assembly: GCA_963678985.1. Lineage (NCBI taxonomy): Eukaryota > Metazoa > Mollusca > Bivalvia > Venerida > Mactridae > Spisula > Spisula subtruncata. Next base: position 30,035,133 of record OY787665.1, read on the forward strand.
GATCACACTAGAACAAGATCAACTGAACCGTTGGGCGGAACATTTTAACGAAGTGCTAAATAGATCAGAACCAATTGAAAAAGCAATCATTGATACACCTCTTGGAGAACCATTTGATATAGACTTGGATCCACCTACCAGCGAAGAAATGCTAAAGGCCATAAACAAACTGAAAAAAATATTAGTCACCAGAAATCGACAAAATCGACAGTGAAATGTTAAAAGCAGACCCAAAACAAGCCTCTGAATAGCTACATACACTATTCTCCCAGATATGGACAACAGAAAAACTCTCTGACGACTGGTGCAAATGCCTTATAGAAGTAAAATTAATAAAGAAAGGCGACAAGACAGAATGCTCAAACTGGAGTGGCATCACATTACTTTCTGTGCCCAGTAAAGTTCTCTGCAAAATCATCTGCATGAGGCTAAATGATTCCATCAAAACAGCCAAAGAAAGGAACAGACAGGATTTAGACCTGGAGTTGGATGTATCGATCATAATTTCACCCTAAGAAACATCATGGAACAAAGTATAGAATGGAACAATAAAATACAAATAAACTGCATGGATTTTGAAAAAGCTTTTGATAGTGTACACAGGGAAAATTTATGGAAAATCCTGAATGCATATGGATGTCCTGAAAAAATCATCAGAATTATTAAGAGCTTCTATGAGAACTTTTCATGCAGCGTTATTCACAACAACAAGCTTAGCGACTTGTTCAACATCACCAGCGGGTTACGACAGGGATGCATCATGTCACCTATGCTGTTCCTTGTTGCTATCGACTGGATAATGAGGAAAACTGTTGGAAACCAAAAACGAGGAATTAGATGGACTCTCACATCAATGCTTGAAGGTCTGGAATTTGCTGACGATATTGCCTTACTCGCAAGCAATGCTGACCACCTCTAGAAGAAAACAGAAGACCTAGCCAACTATGTTCACCGAGTAGGACTAAGGATTAGTAAGAAAAAATAAAATAAACTATGCAACTCCCTAGCCATCAAACAACTATAACACTTGACAATATGAACCAATTAAAGAGGTCGAAGATTTTACATATTTAGTAAGTATTCTGAGCAAAAGCAATGCGAATGAAAAAGATCTAGCTAACAGGCTTCAAAGGGCAAGAATAACATTTCACCAACTCAACAAGATATTGAGATCAGGAAACATCAGTGAAAAGACCAAAGTAAAACTCTACCAAAGCAATGTACTCTCAGTCCTGTTGTATGGATCAGAATGCTGGAGAATAACTCAAAAAAGACAGTCAGAAACTACGCGGATTTCATACAACATGCCTACGCAAAATCTGTAAGATCTACTGGTCAACTAAAACATCAAACAACAACCTCTGGAAAGACTGGACAAAAGAACATCAGAACTGTAATCAAACAACGAAGATTTAGATGGTTTGGTCACGTCATCAGAAAAGATCAGAACAGTATCACAAAGACCTCACTAAAATGGACGACACCATCAGGAGGGGGGGTAGAGGAAGACCGAAAGAGACGTGGAGAAGTACGATCAATACTGATCCACGAAGAGGATAGGTAGGTAGGTAGTGTATCAAGACGTATGTACAATACTGGTTAGTCGCCACTACAGTTTTTTGTATACGCTATGGTTAAATCATAATCAGCGTTGGGCTAGTCATTATTTGTGTTTTAAGCTTCGAAACTCGAAATAGTGATGTTTATATTTTCCTTCTTTAATTGGTGTTTTAGCATTAACTAAATTACATTGTTGAAGCACGAGGAGACTTCTCAATCCACTGTATGGTTATAAACCAATGCTACTGAATATGGTTGGTTTTCGACCATGTTTTGGTGATTTTCAATTCTTAGTGCCATTTCACCAATACAAAATGCAGAACCCTTACAACCCTTCTTACGACAAAAATGACTAAATTTCTTCCAAAACATGCCAATTAATGTTGAAACAACACGTTCTAAATGCTTGTAAAAGGGGCATTTTGCCTTAAATAGCTGACAACAACATCATCTACTAAATTGTTGCTTTTAACTATAACCACATTGCATAGATATATTACATACGTAATAACCACATGTTGTACCTAACTGATTTATTAATTGTAGCAAGTGTATACGGGGTTAAAGATGGTTGCCTTCCTTATGTTTTTCTTGATATTGAGCTAAGGAACACCGTTTTTCACAGATTTTGGTGTGCACTTTTTTCAAATTTAATTATTTTTTCAACATTTTGTTTCACTCCACTTATGAGAGCAATAGAACACAAAATACCCCTTTTGACGAAAAATATATTAGGTTCTGTTGACACCGTCTCGGTACTTACGTGGAGATCGTTTGGTTTTCAAACGGTCAAAGACAACACTCACTAAGTATACAAATATACCAAACAGTGAGTGTATATGTGACCTGAATTTATTCATATACACGTTTCAAAAAAGCTGTTTCATACATATCGCGTAAGAATGAAAATTTCCGATGTACAGCTCTGTTCAAATATAAGTGTTGCGCCTCTCATTGCAAGCATAGACGAAACTCTTTCTTTCGTTTGTCCTATTAGTTACAAAACGTTATTAAAGAACCATTGATCTAGTTCAGACTTGTTCTTTTCATAACTTCTCTATGACTTAGATGAATGCAACAAAAGCTTGCGCGCCCATGTGTAAGGGTACAATACTGGGTACACGTGTTCTAGCATTATCCCTAGTTACACATTTACCACGTTGTAGTGGTTAAAGTTTTGCATCAGTTATTTCCCAAAACGTTATATCACTTTCAAATTAGCCTTTGAACAAGTCTGTTAAACTGATGCCGTGTTTGTGATGTTGTACTAACTCAATTTTCCTTTAAAAAGACAACTGTTAAATTATTTATCAAATAGTTTATTTATTTCCATGTTTGTTTTTTGCCCCAACGTTCAAAGTAAAATATGGATAATACTGATAATTTAATGTAACATCCGTTGAATATATTTCTGATATAGTGCCAGTATAAGTATGACACTACACATACATTTATGTTGATTGAACTATTTCAGCTCCCTTGTGACAACTGTGGCGAAAAGCAAGCGTGCAATGTGGCTACAGGGACATGCGATTTTAAAGGTATGGTATAATTATATCCGATATACGTGGGGTATCCAAAAGTTCGTGGACATTTGCTCTAATTTTTGTATTTTAAGTCAGATCAGTATGAAAATTACTATACAGCGACATTAATCTATTACAAACAATAACCTCAAGTTATGTTTGTAAAATATCCTTCGTATTGAGAGTAACACGTTGCCATAGTAACACAAAAATGCGTTAGCGGCGCACTGCAGGTTTTTTGAAGTAAAATGCGTTACATTATTGCCGATTGTTACAGTGTTTCTTCATTTAAAAGTACAAAAATGCGACCTCGTGTTGAGTAATGTCATACCGATATTTTGCTATATTTTAAATGTTATATCTTATATATTCGTCATTTTATGAATATGGCGGTTAATGTTGTCATATGAAATTCAACGTAAAATATGACGTCACAAGATATCATTTGCAGTCGCAAAATGATTCAATTATATATACAGATATGGGAACCCGTAAGGAATGCAAGAATTGTTAGGCAAATTAAGTATGCACCCTTCTGCATTGTATATTAATTGTTTATAAATGACATAAATGGTTAACAGAAAGTCAGGGTGATGTGACAGACGGTGCATGTTAATGGGTACAAAACCGACGCTCAACGAATGAGCGTTACGTTGGTTAGAATTGACCATCCTAGGTATAAGAGAAAAAAATACGCTTGTATAGATAGAAACGACACAATTCAGTTCACATCGACAGAACGAATGTGTTTGCATATTATAAGTATACAACTGATTACGGGATACGAAGAACAACTGATTTACAGTGTTTAAGAGCTTCATAAAATGATATAGTCGAGAGGGCGACGTCGTACGTCATTTCTGAGCGTGCGCCGGGTATGCCCACCACACATGCTTATAAATGTTATATTTATGTTATTTTTAATCATATCCGTATGATATTTGGTATACTTGTGCAATATAAATAAATTTTACCGAGACAATAGATTCGTAGCTTTAAGTTAAATGGTTTTTGAATAAGAGCAAAAGTCCACGAACTTTTGGATAACCCCACGTATGTTCTTGTTGTTGTCATCTTAAGGTTTTGGTATTTATATTTGCATTTTAAATGTCATTTCATGGAAAACAAAGAAAAGAATGCTAATTTTATGTAGATGCACCTGGTAACCGGTTATGCAATTGAAATAAATTTCCGGGGGAAAGTTTGCACTTAAATTAGAACAGCGTTTAGAGTTTATAAGTATCAGGCAGTAATAGGATATGGCTTAGCGGAGCAGAGTAGAACCAGCGTCATTATCACTAGAAATGTACTCACGGATCTCAGCCTAATCCATGAGTGTTTATTGATTGCAGTTTGTTTTCATTTGAACAATTAGAAAATATCCCATGCATGCATATGTCATGAAATTAATTTGGAAAAAAATGAGGAAATCGGACAGGGAGTGCCGCCCAAATACACGGACCAATGCCCACACATAACATAGAACGAAAAAAGAAATTCTCCGCTGTAAAAAATGGATGTTCTACTTTCATAAAGAAGTAATACATGCCTTATTGGTTGCTTTAAAGAAACTTAACAACCAGGGTATGTTGCATCAGGGGGAGCCATTGTGTCAACACCAAAAACACTTTTTTCAGAATTTTGGTTATTTAGTTGTCAAGGGGAGGTCATCCGTTGGTACTTGCCGTTATATTAGAAATACTCGGCGTTTCTTAACCTACTTTTTTATAATTATCTATTTGTTTTATTTCTGTCTCCGTGACAAACAGATAAACTTATTTCATCAACAAAACGAATACCCGGCTGCATTAACGACCTGACAAACACTCAAAGGTCACATAAAATGTGTATCTTTAAGTAAAACATGTACGTAAAATACCATTAATGGTTGAACATAGAAAAACAGAAAATAGATTCTTATGATTTTATTTTTCTAGAATGCGAATTCCCGAGCATGGACAATGGAGTGATATTGGGCAATATGAATGAGATAGGGAGTAGACTGAGGGTAAAATGTGATGCTGGATATACAGCATTTGATGGACGTAAAACCATGACGTGTGAAGATGGTGGCAGTTGGTCTGAACTTCCAATATGTGGAATAGGTAAAAGTTGTGATAGTGGTACACGTCGTCCATTTGACACAGCAAGTTTTTATTTAACTATATCGCTGGCTTAGAATGAGAAGGTCGTAACTACTACTTACGACCTTTTAAGACTGATACATACAAATTGTACTTGGAATTTGAATCATAGGGCTCTTATTATGAGCCTATTTTCAGGTTGACCAAAATGAAGTTGTGAAAGCTTGTTGTTTTTTTGTTGGTTTTTTTTGTTATTTACGGCCTCCTTATTCTAAGGCAGCGATTTAGGATGTAGGGAAGTGCATCGTTGTTGTGCCAAAGGGTCGAGGTATGTATCATACTTTTATACTTAATGACGCATTTTTGTTGTCCAGCTTCCGAAAATACAAAACACGAATATCTAGTTCTAACGTATCTGCAATAACTTATAGGGAGTCAGAATAAGGAATCATTGCATGACGTTAGTTGCTTTATTTCCAAAAAAGAGACTTGTATGCTAGGGAAGGTTTGCATTACAATTCGTGGGTTGTCGAAATGAAATGTATCGGCTAAAATGATATATCGTTTTAATAATTTTGTTTGGTTATACCGAAGTTATTGTATAAAATACAAATTCCACGAAAAATGTTTTTACAATAATATTGAAACTTTTAGTAATAGAACTTTTATATATTTTTAAAGCGTTGTATATCGAATTCATAACATTGCATATTACAGAAATCAATGAATGTGCAACCAATCCATGTGAAAATGGCGGCGTTTGCATAGATACCGCTGCGTCATACAGCTGTACTTGTGTAGCTGGGTATACGGGAACTCACTGTGAAACAGGTTTGTAGTGTGTCTTTGTTATTCTCTGTATCGTTGGTACACACATGATACATGTATATCCAAACTGATCTGACAGGACATGTTCGTTAGTCAGTTTAATAATGTTGTATTGCATTACATATACACAAAGCGGTTGGGCATGGAAACTGGTAGAGAATAAGTATTAACAAATTATAAATAACAAAGGTATGACTATAAAACATATTGAAATTGGACCTAAATTCCGTTAGTCACAACAAATGAACAAGAGCGCTATTATCCAGTTCTTACTTAACGATGTGTTTAAAAGCTAAAAACGAGTAAGAACGACGTCAACGTAGACCGTATTCTAGCAGATGATTCCGTTGAATAGTGATAATGACACGGTGCAATCATCTTAACCTAATTCTACGAAAATGAACTTTTTTCCCAGTGTAGCAATTTGATATTCTTTTAGCAATGTATAACCTGTATTCACTATTCAAACAGAAATTGATGAATGCATAAGCAGTCCATGTCAAAATGGTGGTTACTGTATCGATGGTGAGGCGTCCTACAGTTGTACCTGTTTGCCTGGATATGAGGGGGGCAATTGTGAAACAGGTTTCAATTCATTTATAATTATATATTTCCTTTATACCCATATGCGATTACTTATTCATCTAATTCAACACTAAGTGCGCATACCCGGGGCATAATTCGTGAAACACCCTTCGTATTTATTAATATCAAGACGGAACATTACTTATCTGCGTCATTGCTCTTCTAATGGTTTCATAACCTGCCTATAAAGCCGTATTTGATTAAAAATGAAACTATTTGAAGCGACGTATCTAGCAGTATCTATCGATTATGCAATTATCATTAATGGAATAATGTCATGAGTTGCTGCCACATTCGGTTACTACGAAATAATATACAGCATATGTTTTATGATACGTTCATAATTCAACGTGTAAATGGTTCGTTACATACATTATTAGTAATAATAGTCCTCCAGAGAAGTGTAATTGTACTTAAATAGAATAATGTTTCCCTGTTGTTATGCTTTCACATCATTTGCACTATGTTTACGCAAAACGTAAAGTTCATAAGTTCTCTAAGTGTTACGTTTTGTGTGAGACTATTTATGAATTTTTCGTGTTTCACATGTGTCATTACTAACCATAATAACTATTTTTGTAAGACTCAAACTTGTAATGTGATATAATTACGTGGGTTTTTTTCAAATGGCAAATTGTTCTGCGGGCAATGCCATTATTTTTATGTACATATACACTTTTATTGAATACATTTCATTTACTACATATACAATTTCCTCTAGACAAAATTCCTAATGGGTAATTTTTAAATTCATATATGTTTGTACAGGACAATAGAGAAATACTCTTAGCTTATTTGACGTTATGCTCTTGTGCAAAGCCAGTTAATGTTTTACATATCGTCATTCTGAGTTATAGTCCATTGTGTAAAAACATTTTTAAATGGGCAACATTTGGAATTTTAATAAACGTAAATGGTGATGGCAATAACAGAAAAAGAATTGCTCGTTATAATGTGTAATTCTTTTAGCAATGTTTGTTGTTTTTCTGGTTAGGCGATCACCATTGGGTTAATATCATATACAGTTTGTTACATTTCCACGGACACATTTTACATTCCAATTACTGTTTCGTACGCAATGGTACATAACTCAGAGTAGTTATATATATCGATGTCTTATAACCAGAAGGTCGTAACTACCTCTTACGACCTTATAAGACTCATACATATTTGAAATCTGCTTCACAAGGCGCTTTTTATGAGCGTATTATTATGAAAATCTGAAATTGTCATTTTGACCAAAATGAAGTTTTAAAAACGTGTTTTCCCATTGGTAAAGAGTAAATTACTGACAGTTTTCTCTTGGTTTCTCAATATATCGATTTGGTAGTTACGACCTTCTTGTTCTAAGTCAGCGATATGTATAGAATACAATGTAGTAATACTAACGATGCTTGCTGAAGAGCTTAAAGCCGAATGCGTCGCGATCGAGTACTTTATATGTGTTTCTTTATTGTTGCATATAACATATTGGTTGTGTGCATGTATGTATTTTGATCCGATTCAATGGTATGATTGTATGTTTTTATCATAGGCCAAAGGTCTGAAAGTTTGTGAATAAACTGTAAACTGTATCATGACTTACCTACTTACTTACTACCCGTTATGGCCTCTGTATATCATACTGAAATCACATTGTCTTCTCTGTAATGACGTATACACAGCATGTTAAATCTTACTGTTCTTACTGAAATATTTCAGGTTCACTCTTATATCCAGTTATTACATTAGAACTGATATGGCTAATGTGCTTAAAGTTCAGCGCTCAGTGTGTATGAGTACATTTGTATCGTGTTGGTGGAATTAAATACTGTCAATAGCACTCCGACTTGAACTCCTTCCGATATAAATGAATTTCAATTTTATAACGGACAATTATTATTACGATATATCGATTTTTGACCGATGTTCTACAGCAAATACAAAATTTGCAATTTACGTTTCATGTGATAACATTAATTACCTTATCAAAATATGCCATTATGCTCATTCTGACGGCCAGAACAATCGGTTCGGAAACGATCAGTGTTTATAGTAAGCAAAGTTCAGTGTACCTGACCGTGTAGTTGCGGCTGGGTCGAATAATGCTAGTAGTACACGTATGATAGCTACTACACGGTGTATACCCGTATCCGCACCCTCACTGTGCAAACGCTGTATCGGCACCCTCTCTGTGCTGGCACCGGCACCTTCTCAGTGCAAAACGCTGTATCGGCACCCTCTCTGTGCTGGCACCGGCACCTTCTCAGTGCAAAACGCTGTATCGACACCCTCTCTGTGCTGGCACCGGCACCTTCTCAGTGCAAAACGCTGTATCGACACCCTCTCTGTGCTGGCACCGGCACCTTCTCAGTGCAAAACGCTGTATCGACACCCTCTCTGTGCTGGCACCGGCACCTTCTCAGTGCAAAACGCTGTATCGGCACCCTCTCTGTGCTGGCACCGGCACCCTCTCAGTGCAAAACGCTGTATCGACACCCTCTCTGTGCTGGCACCGGCACCCTCTCAGTGCAAAACGCTGTATCGACACCCTCTCTGTGCTGGCACCGGCACCCTCTCAGTGCAAAACGCTGTATCGACACCCTCTCTGTGCTGGCACCGGCACCCTCTCAGTGCAAAACGATGTATCGACACCCTCTCTGTGCTGGCACCGGCACCCTCTCAGTGCAAAACGCTGTATCGGCTCCCTCTCTGTGCTGGCACCGGCACCTTCTCAGTGCAAAATGCTGTATCGGCTCCCTCTCTGTGCTGGCACCGGCACCTTCTCAGTGCAAAACGCTGTATCGGCTCCCTCTCTGTGCTGGCACCGGCACCCTCTCTGTGCTGGCACCGGCACCTTCTCAGTGCAAAACGCTGTATCGACACCCTCTCTGTGCTGGCACCGGCACCTTCTCAGTGCAAAACGCTGTATCGGCTCCCTCTCTGTGCTGGCACCGGCACCCTCTCTGTGCTGGCACCGGCACCTTCTCAGTGCAAAACGCTGTATCGACACCCTCTCTGTGCTGGCACCGGCACCCTCTCTGTGCAAAACGCTGTATCGACACCCTCTCTGTGCTGGCACCGGCACCCTCTCTGTGCAAAACGCTGTATCGACACCCTCTCTGTGCTGGCACCGGCACCCTCACTGTGCAAAACGCTGTATCGACACCCTCTCTGTGCTGGCACCGGCACCTTCTCAGTGCAAAACGCTGTATTGACACCCTCTCTGTGCTGGCACCGGCACCCTCTCTGTGCAAAACGATGTATCGACACCCTCTCTGTGCTGGCACCGGCAACTTCTCAGTGCAAAACGATGTATCGACACCCTCTCTGTGCTGGCACCGGCACCTTCTCAGTGCAAAACGATGTATCGGCTCCCTCTCTGTGCTGGCACCGGCACCTTCTCAGTGCAAAACGATGTATCGGCTCCCTCTCTGTGCTGGCACCGGCACCTTCTCAGTGCAAAACGATGTATCGACACCCTCTCTGTGCTGGCACCGGCACCTTCTCAGTGCAAAACGATGTATCGGCTCCCTCTCTGTGCTGGCACCGGCATCCTCTCTGTGCAAAACAATGAATTTGAGGAAGGAGAGGGAAGAAAATCATTTATTTAGTCAAAAATGCAGATCTGTGCTTAAAAAACGATAGCCCACGGAACAACACAATGATTAACCACTACATTCATGTTGTTCCAATTGTTTTATCAGTTGCCACACGTTCAGGTTGACATGGGTACTTGTTCAAATGTACACGCAGTCATATTTATTCTATCTATATTCGTCAATATAGGAAATATCTCGCACCTCAGATGGAAAGTCCGAGTGTAATAATTTGGCCGAGCATCAATTAAAAACAGCTAAAGATAGAGCGAAATCGGTACTTGCCGGATATTCTTACATATACGGAATGTATTTTAGGCTATATAATGTAACCATAATAAATGCACGATCGTTATAATCAAGAAAAAACTCACCGTTAGCAGACGAAATTGCAATAGTTTTGAATGTAAAACGGCATATATTTGATCAAGTGATTCTACACACTGAATATAGGCTATGCCTGTTGCCCAATCCTTTTTCTTTGGAAATAAAATAAATACTAGTATTCGATTTAATAAATCAGGGTGGTATTCAATATTGATGCCACTTAACTGATGGATAAGGACAATCAATCAGATCAACCCATACTGCACCTTTGGTCAGTAACAGGCGATATGATTGGCTATTCTAATTCTTCAATCAAATAAGATCAATATTGAATACCACCCAGGGCTCAAATTCATCTTTTTTGGTTACTTGCAAGTACTAAAACTGAATCCAGATTAATCACTCTTGACACGTCATGCATTATGTTACCAAACGCCCCGATGGTATAAAAGAGGAACAACCACTATACGTGTATACTTTGTATACAGCGAGTGTAGAGAACACTTTCATTAGCTAGATTGGATACAAGTACAGGGTGTTTCATAATATCTGTCCCCATTAGAAACGAATGTCATACGTATGTGAATGATCTCATCTGATATCTTCATATACCAATGGAAAGCCAACATTTCAAAGTTTTATTTGGTATATAACATGAAAATATCACTATCAAAACAACCAAGGAAATAAGATTCTTGCAAAATGTCAGTTTTTTTATTATTGTCAAAATGACGTTAAAATATTTTTTATCCAAAATTGATAGCATAGCTTGTCAATTATTGAATGATAATACAAGTTTAAAAATGTTTATAAACAAAATAATTAATTGATTTGAAAGTTTATATTATATACAACGAGTTAAAATAAATTAATGTTATCGTTACTTGGGTTTCTAGTTGCTAGGCAACAGAAGAACTTAACCACGCAGATACATTATCGCTAGTAGTCAAGTAAACAGGTGACTGGTTGTCGACTACTAATTTTTTCCAAAATAATGTTTTTAATTCACAAACAGACGGTATAAAGTCTGCAATACTACCTCAAAAAGCTATCGATGACTTTAAGGTAATATTTATTGTAAGAAAACAACCAAGGATACCCGCAACTTGTTTATTCTGTATAAAAGCGAGAAAGTAGCAAAAAGTAGAAAAGGTTATGTTTTGTGTTAGATTCTTTTTTCGCCCAGCAATAAATAACCAAAACAACTGTATCACTCAAAAGTTTTTGAATGATCATAAATGGATTAAATATTCATATCAATATAATATTTTTGTTTTTAAAAGCTTGTTATATCACGCAATACTTTACAAACTATAGTTTTCAACTTGGGAAACATTTCAATATGGACGTCATTTTGACATTTATCGAAAAAATGCCTTTTTCCCGGAATCTTAATTCCTATGTTGCATTGATAGTAATAATGTCGTGTGATATACTGAATAAAACTTTGAAATGTTGGCTTTCTTTTGGTATATGATGATTTCATATGACATTAAGCATTTTGTCATGACAGAAGTTTGTAATGGGGACAGATATTATGAAACACCCTGTATTTGCAAACACAATTGTTTTCACTGTTAAATTCTTTATTCGGAATAAAATATAGTTTGCTTAAATTACACTTTGTGTTTGTCATTTATATAATGATTCGCCGGAGTGAAATATCCTAGCTAAGAGATCTCTAGCTGTCCTGGAGACGTATATATTACTTAGTTAATGTATACTAATTTATGTAAGGTCGATTGCGAAACACATGTTTCCAAGTTATATTTGTCATTCTCGACACCTCATTCCTGATCCATCGCCACGAGGGTATGAGAGAAGTTAGTTTCCCTTTATGTTGAGCATAAAGCAAGGTAATTTCTGGTGTCATTTTTATTTTTTATTTTGTCTTTGGTATGACACCTCCTTGATAGTCTTAGTGGTTGAGCATTCGCTTCGAGTGCGGAGGTCCCGGTTCGATCCTAGACATTAGTACACACATCGTTCAACCAGAACGTAACTTGTTGCTATCATGTAGACAGCTCACAGTGTGCATGAAGCAATTTTAGCGAAGGGAAGTATTGCTTGTATGAATATTCATATTGCATGACCCGAAAGTATGTACATTTATTTTCTATTGCGTGTGAAATCAGTAAACTAAATCTGAACCAAAAAAAGATATGAGGAAATCGGACAGGCAAAGTAGCACTCAACTTAACCAGCCAATCACAGAAAACAGTAGCAACACAACATAACACAATTACACAGAGCAATGCCCGTACAAACCATAACAAAAAAATATAAGTCCAAGTCCCTGTTATAAAAGAACAGGATGATCTAGTTTCGCAAAGAAATACCAAAACACAACGGTGACCCCAGTGACCAAATGAAACGCAGCTAAGATCCGACTTAGTTCCTCATATCCAAGCAGTCCATGCGAGTGCATCACATTGGAGTGTTAGCAAGGAATCAGGAGAGACTCAAAGGCGCGCATCTATAGATATAGCATCATTTCAAGGTTCTTAAAGAATATCTACCGTGTGTTGGGGTAGCTGCCGCCTGTACGACAAAGCTGGGCATTACCGAATTATAGTGCGTTAGCGACCAAGCTGGACCCCCATAAACCTTAAATATCTTAAAAAATACAGTGCCGATTAGAACAAAAATGGGTATGTCTTCGTAAAACACCCTTACCAACTCTCATAAAATAAAACGGAATTTTCGGTCCACAGAAAAGTGTACTTTGCATAGACGCCTAATGCAAAATTTTGAGTCTAAAACAGGGTAAATACGTATGGGTATTGCAAGTGACCGGAACAGCAAAGGTCAACAATTCGGTCCAGTATAACTGTACATTTAGTCACACACCAGTGACTGTTGAAAATATATAATGAGGCCCATACACGGACGTTTATCTTAGTTTGTATAACTGAAGCAACTTCGTAGCAATATTTGCAAGAAAAACAACATATTTCTTGTTTGTATAAATAATCCTTCCAATCAGAAGATGGCCTCAACTATATAAATATTGATGATCGGACAAATGTAAGTCAAAGTTATAAAATTATACCGTTATAGTTGTTACATAATACAATAGCATAATAAACTATTTGTACATTATATTATATTTTCATTCGAACATAAGAACAATTTCAGTAGGATGTATTATCGTAACATTCTCCCTATATTCTCCACCGAACTTATTTTTTTGTTTCTTAGTATGACTATATATGCATGTTTATTGGAATAATTTAAAAGTATGTCGTTGTTTTTTTTTTCGTGTTTCTGTATGTGTGATTTGTATGTATGTATGTTTATGTTGGTATGTATGCATGAATGTATGTTTACTCGAGTGTTTATTAAGATGTTTGTTTGTATGTATGTATCATGTGTAAATTTAAATTGTATAACTATGTAGTGATGATGTGCAAAAAGCACAAATCTAAATGAAATAAACAATTATCTATCTATCTATCATAATCTTAACTAGCTGATCGTAATAGCTTATTTTACTCCCTGTCTATTTGTTGATTAAAATACCAAAAATAATACATTATACCCAATGGGAAAAACATTCATTAAACAGTAAATAAATCTGAAATTTAAACACAGAGTTGGTAAAGATAATTAAATTAACTCTGCCAAATTGCAATAAAATGGCATGATTACTTTTTAAGATATTTAAGGTTTATGGGGGTCCAGCTTAGTCACTAACGCACTATACAGTACGTGCACAACCTCCACACAGGAAACCAGCTCGCAACCGTGACAACGATCCCACCCACTCTACCTCTGATTACATGTACTAGAAAGGACACAGCGTGTGCTAATCAATATGCGAGTATCCAGAACATTTGTATTTAACAAACATGTAACATTATTTACATAAAGACATGTGTGATTCGAAAATTGACTTTTAAGAACTTGGGTAACCCTCCACAAATACACTATAGGATTACACGATTATTATCAAATAATTTCCGGGGGGCATGACACCGACCCCTCTAGCACATTAGTGAATCCACATCAGTTGATAGTAAGCTAAGTGCCTGTTAGTGATCAGTGAAACACGCATACACGATCTGTTACAATATCCGTACCAGGACGGATCAGGTCGTCTTTATACACACCTAAAAACATAATATACACGTATGCGAATAATAACTGATAAACGTATCTCTGTTCATTAATATACATAGCATATTTAATACAGTTGATACTTATAAAGGTGCAAATTGACGTTAATGCATTGCAGTCAAGTTGTGTGCGTTCAATTGGATGTGGAATATCTCAATCGAGTGTGAAAATGGTAAGATTAGAGTTTCACGTTCTATTAATTAATACCTTAATTCCAGGGGTGTAGCTGAGTCGAATGAGGGTGTATGCACGAGGATGATATTCGACTGTGGGTCATATGAGGTGAGTGCCCCCGGCCTCTGAAGCATGTAGTATGTTACCATTCATGTACATTAAATCAGATCGTTTTAAACACGAGATAAATTATAAATGTGTTCTTAATACCAAGTACTAGATGTAAACTTAACCGGCGACTTAATTAAAACAGGACCGACACGTTGACTAGGTATTTTATTTGTGATTTGCATATTGATTTGTAAATGCTTAAACCTAATTAACGAGACACCTTTGATGCTGAATGTTATGCCATAGCATGTTCGATACACTTATATAATTAGTGCCTTTCCGAGTGTTCCGAGAGTATGTGAACTCGCTGAACTATACTATTTTTATTGAGAAAAAAAAACAACGTTAACTTTACTAGATGTGTACAAATGATTGGAGTCTTTGCTATATGTTTTAGTGTATAGACTATAATCAGTGTATATAGTCTTGAAACAATACAATTTAATCCTATTTAATTACAATCTTAGATTTCTTACCTTGGTACACTGTAAATATAATGTATTCATGCGTGTTCAGCTACAATACAATTAACACATGTACGTTTTTCAAATACTATGGAACGCCAAATCTGCCTTTCTTATTATACATTTATATCTATCATTCAATAGCCTTAAAATGCTATACTTTGGGTTATCAAGTTAAGTCTAACTTTTTGCATAAACAATTAAGTCAATCACCAAATAAACTGGTTTATCATTTCAACCGCTAATTTCGGTCATTTTTTCTTATTGGATGACCAAGGTTACCTAGTCTAGTAAGACTTCGAAGCTCAAGTTTACTTCAACCTCTATTTGCATTCTTTATTTCAGAGAAGCCAACTTGTCAATTTATTGAAGCAGAACTTTAGAGTGATCTCCAAGATAGAGGGAAGATTTGCTGGTACGATGGATCAACTTGTGAGCAGTTTACACCCGTTCTTATACACTGAATTTACTGATATGATTGTAGTCCGTGTTCAATGCCTTGAACAAAATTGAAGATGATCATTCATTGCCACATTGGTGCACATATCAAACCGTTATTTTCGACAGCTTGATGTCCCAGTAGCCCAAAAGCGATAGCTGATTACATTTCCGAATGTCCCCATGACGGCCATCTTTATTGTATGTCAACTCGTTGTGTCCATGTTTAGCATAGTTACCATTGCTGAAAATGATAAATATTGTAGTAAACAATTGTACGTTTGAATATGTTAATACCGTACATGTATAATACTCGTACTGTGTGACTTGTGACGCAGATTTTTAAATATATATGTGTCTTACGTGTATAAGGTTGTAAGTAGCACTTCCGACCTTCTCATTCTAAGACAGCGGTAAATAACTTTATGTTCCACTTTCATTTTGAGACTGACGAAGAGGAGGATAAGTTGGCCATACAGAAAGGAGGTCGCATGGTTAATGTACTCGACGAGAACCAGCGAGGGATGAGATTGGTTCAATATGAGGACCTCCTGATAGGAACATATTTCATCAAACATTTCGATCCGGCTACCCAGTTACAAGCTATGAAGCAATTTCCTCACCGTAAAGATGATGTTATAGTCTGCTCCTATCCCAAATCAGGTCTAGTAGTTTGTGTACTGTAAATATACAATATTTTGTAAATATATTCATGTCGTTTGTCAGGAAACTGCATTGCTTATGACAATAAACTATTCTGTTCTATTCTGTATCTATCCTAAATCATAAAGATTATGCTCATTGAGTCGAAAATATGGTCATATACTATAATCACTGTGTCCCAAATCAGGCATAGTTGTCTGCTTTTATCCTAAATCAGTGAAGCTTGATTAACAGTAGTTCCATCAGATACTGAGAACCATTGGTTTATCATACGGAGAACATTTGACATAATCAAATAAACAAAAGAACATATATCAGACTATATCAAGCCGTATTCAAGCCAGATAGTTTGAAAGGTCATCGCTCTGTAAGTGTTCCTTGACAGGCCAACGGGATTAAAATAATCATACATTCGATGGTTGAACCCAGTTTATACGATTGTCGTCCGTTTAAATGTGCAAACAACGTGAAATGTCCACCAGGCTCTTCTTAAAACAGACATAAGCTGTTAAACACGTTACATAATACTTGAAAGACCCACATCTTTGTAGTTTCTACCATAGTCCATGCTTGGTATCTAAAAGTGTGTGTAAACTGTATCTATCAGGCTATGTCTATCGTTTAAATGTTTCAGGGTCACATTGGATGATAAATCTTCTAACCATGCTACAAGCACCGTCATCCGTTCACGTGACTAAATCCATAGACATTCCTATACTTGAAGCTACTCCCCTTCACATGTACAAGAAAAGACCTAGTCCACGTGTTCTTCACTCTCATTTGCGGGCTGAACGTTTACCAACAGAACACGTGACTGTAGGCGGGAAAATTGTCCTCACAGTTCGCAATCCAAAAGATGTGGCGGTATCGTTGTTCCATCATTTAAATAAAGACTTGTTATTTGAGAGTAAACTGTCGTGGAACGGTTTCCTGCAGCATTTTATGAATGGAAATGGTAAGTAGGCAAAGTTTTATTGGCCTGGTAGTCATGTTATTATAATATTACGGCACTGTGAATCTCCGCATTGCGTATCTACTTTGATACTGAGCGTAGCGTCATGGGGGACCACTCTGTGTCATTAGATGTCCGTCCACCATGATGTTCTTGTGAGCTCATGTCCTAGTGCAGTTTCCACCTGATTGGGTTTTTTTCTCTTTCGTCTGCAATACGTTACAATATGTTTATTATGTTATGAGTGTTTTAAGAAAGCATGCTTTATTTATATTATGTACATGTTCTATTGATCCTACTAGCGTTAATATAACAAACATATATTGAACATACTCGTACATGACCGATGCACTATAATGTTACTTGTCAATTTACAAACGTAGTATATCTCTATCATGGATGGTTTTGTTTTTCTATTTTCAGTTTTGATGGGATCGTATTTTGACTATTTGAGATCCTGGGATCACGTGATACGCACCGATAACAATATAAATGTTCTTGTAGTTCATTTTGAAAATTTGACAAAAGTAAGCAAAAGTATATATAAATATTAGTTTTTGTGAACGATACAATACATTTATGTAAGTAAATCATGACATAATGTTTAAGCAAAGCATAAGTCAGACTACAGTACATATAATGTACATTTATAATATATCATACTACAATTTTGTACATATACTGTGAGCAGAGTCTGAAATCAAAGTCAATATAATTACAGTTCCAATGAAAACAATTTATAACATGCGTAGTTTTTACACCAGCAAACTATGATGTTGAGGGTGTGCTTCATCTTTCATATCTTTCATCACCGTGATTTTGTGTTGGGTATTGTGACATACAATGTATGCTGTTTTTTTGTTCTGTGTCTTGTGTGTGTTCCTCTTTTGCATGTCGTGCTCGCCTGTTTTCTGTTAAGTGTTGCCTTCACTGCCATATTTTCCATTATATTTTACTAGTGGCTACCTCGTGTGACATTCTCACATGCCGCAGTATCTGTTAAACAGTCAAAAAAAGTTTATCTTGAAATAATAGGAAAAAACAATGAGAACATTATTAATTCAAACTATGTTTTCAAGGTGTATTGGGTGGTCACTGTGTGTGTTTGTTTTTGTTGAAATTATGTACACTTGGTTTAGAACATGTAATTGTTTGTGGACAATTCATCCTTCATACGCAATTCTACATTTCAGAAACCAGTTGAAGAGGCACGTCGTTTACAGAGATTTCTTGACTTACAACTGTCTGATGCCAGATTACAAGAAACACTTGACAGGTGTTCCCTAGAAAAACTTAAAGATGACGTTGTGAGTCGACGAACGAGAACGTCAATGTTCGATAAGAACAAACAACAGATTATATTCAGGAAAGGTAATGTATTTTGCATTTATAAACCTTTCAAACAAATGTCCCTTCAAGCATAATTCCAATTTACATTTTGAACAAACATTTCATAAACAAATGTCCATTTTGGCTGCCACATTAATCCAATTATAAATCTTTCAAAACCAAATGTCCTTTCAATCATTATTCCAAATTATAAACCTTTCAAAACCAAATGTCCCTTCAATCATTTTTCCAATTTATAAACCTTTCAAAACCAAATATCCCTTCAATTATTATTCCAATTTATAAACCTTTCAAAACCAAATGTCCATTCAATCATTATTCAAATTTATAAACCTTTCAAAACCAAATGTCCCTTCAATCATTTTTCCAATTTATAAACCTTTCAAAACCAAATATCCCTTCAATTATTATTCCAATTTATAAACCTTTCAAAACCAAATGTCCATTCAATCATTATTCAAATTTATAAACCTTTCAAAAAAATGTTCCTTTAGGCATAATTCTAACTTATAAACCTTTCAAAACCAAATGTCCCTTCCAGCATTATTCCGATTTATAAACCTTTCAAAACAAATGTCCTTTTAGGCATTATTTCAATCTATGGATGGCAAATGTCAATTCAAACTCTTAAACCTATCGAACCAAATGTCAATTCAAACCCGATTTCAATTTATAGTATTATCAAGTATAGGTTATAGATCATATATTAGATGTATAAACAAATAAGAACAAGAGAGCGCTAGTGACCGCAGCTCTAATTTGTTTATGATTCTAAAATGTGATCCATAACCGGCTTATAGTTTACTAGTACCCGCCCACTTTTGGTTACAATTTGTATGCAAACAATAGCATGCCCATTAATGGGATAATGAGAGTGAAATTGCACTAACTTGCTTTATGATTGCTGATAGAATTACAGTAAACGTATGGGGGTAGGCGGGTCTACTTTTCCTTATTCGGAAACAGCGAAATTGTCCTAATAAACAGATTTACTAAAAAGATATTATGCCCATTACAAAAATAAATGAAAAGTGGTCCAAAAACTTGAATTTCTCTGGCTTTTGATTGGACAAAGAAGTAGGGTAAACTATAAAACCCTTCAAAACAAATGCCAATTTGATTCCGATTCTAGTTTATTAACCATTCAAGACGAATATCTAGTCAGGCCCAATGAATCCCAATTCATTAAATTCTTTGAAGGCAAAATTAATAATCCACTCAGGCCAAAATACATTCAATCTAGACACCCTTTAAGTCTTAAACTGGATGTCGTAATTAAACAAGTTATCACCCAAAGCTAGAAACAACTCCAATCAGGGCATAAAACCTTGCCAAGTTGGAAGAGTTGTGTGGTTTGGTGCAGTCCTAGAATTTGCATCAGAAATCCAGCTATGTTGTTATATTTCAGGTATCATTGGTGATTGGATGAACCATTTGACAGTGGCACAGAGTGATAGTATGGATAAACTAATACAAGATAAACTCAGTGACACTATGTTTAGATTTGACTATTATCCATCTACTCCAAAACAAAGATTATAACATACCTCCTATGGAGATCAACGCTGCTTTTATATATAAAAGAAAGTTATTGATGGTGTGGTTGGTCTTGTGGACCTGGAAAATGTCAATGAACACAATACACCATGTGATACAGCTTAATAAGTGTGAATCAAAGATGTTAATGTATATTCATATGTACGTACTTTAGATCTTTGAAGGGGTGGTACATACACGTGCATTGTCGCGTGAGTTATCATATGTTAATTATATTGATTCACAAAGAGTATTTGATAACCTCGACGGACTTGCAAGTGACTAACAGTTCCGTTAATAGGTCACACCCAATATGGCACGCGACTTTGCATAGTTTACAACTGTACGGTTATACAATTTTCATTTTCAGAGAACGGTTTGTCGACACCTTAAGCTCACAGATAACTGTATCATTGATAAAAAATGTAAAGAAAATATGTTTTTTACAAAATTATGATACAGTTACCTGAGCTTAAAGTCACATTCATCCTTAAACTGATATTTTAATAAGCTATAACTTGGTAACCTCACTGCAGAATGATGCGATTTGAGCACTTTAGTTGATTCTGAGTCCCTAATATTAAAAATACCAAACATCCGGATGGTGTGTTGACAAAAATTAATGACGATTTGTAAACAATAAATGCATGATTTAAAGTCTAAGGTGAGCAACTCTTGCAAAATGGGTATTTTGTTTATCATACATTTAACTACATACGATGTTTGACCTACCATTTCGACAGATATTGTTAACATTCTATAGTTTAGTAAATATAGCCTAATGGCCACATCATTCTTTTTAATTAATGTTATGATCGGAAAATAGTTTTGGGCGATAATGTGGCTTGCACTGGGATAGTGTCATTTCTCGTCCACTTATATGCTTGCCATTGTGGCAAACGGTTGTGATCTTAGCTATTTCTTTGGGTTGGATACATTCCTGTCTGTGCCTTTCGTGCTAGACTCTTTTCTTTTTGTTCCATTTAAACTACAATAAACATATACATGGACATGTGGCAGTCATTCGATTTTTCGTGTTGCAAAATGATAACAAACAAGCCAATTCATTAAAATTACATATAAACTATCAACGCATTAACCAGATATCCAATACCTAGTTAGATTCATAAAACCAAATTAGATTCATGTTAGTTTCAAGAAAAAAGTTCGATTTTACTTTTCAGTAAAACCCGTCTTACAAGTACAAATAAAATGACACCCAAATCAAGTAGACGTCTTTATACTTTGTATGCAGTGCCAGTGAATCTATAAACTAAACTTAGCATTTCATTGGTGGTCAAAAAGAACATAATAATTTTAATAAAATCCAAATTAACTACTGATAGTAAGAACAGAACATATCTTTTATTTTGAGACACAGAATGTAACACATTATTTTACAATAACGATGTGTACAAATATACATACTCGAATTAAAACAATATGTATGGTACAATGGCGGGATTATCATCCTAAAAACATGCACATTCAATGTCAAAGTTTACATGGATAGTTGAACGGTTAAATGTCGAAATAAATAGCTTCATGACAAAAACACATACGAAAACAACACATACTAGTAACAAAAACACATGTCATAATGGCTACGCATAACCCTACGAGAAAATGAAATGCCATTTGAAGCATCAGCTGTCAAATAGCTGAATAACTAAAGTTTCAAAAAGATAATTATGCCGAAATGGTGACCTCAATTGACCATCCTAAAATGAGACATTCAGCGACAAAACAATGCCTTCATATGACCTGACCATAAAGAGTTTTGTACTTGTACTAATGTAGATTTTCATATGACTATATACACAAACACAAAACGGATGCAGCAGCCGTTGAAATTGTCCAGAGGATGATCACAAAGATGTTCGGTGTTATAACGGTTGGTGTATATTATGTACAGACAGTTTATACAGATCGGATTATCAACGCTATGTCTAGTACACAAGAACTAGGGCTAACTTATACCTAGTCGGCAGGCACACAACGATTAAAACATTGACAATCGTTGCAACCATTATCAACGAAAGTACAGCCTTATATCAACGAAAGAGGAGAGGGTGTAAAATTTTGAAGAGAGGGGGGTAAACACCTTTGCATTAACAAAACTTCATTTATTGAAGCGTATTTTGGTTGATATATCTCATTTAATTTTTTTAATGACTTTTCACCAAAAACCCCTGCTCCTACGCCCATGCTCTGGTAAAACATTATTGCAATGGAATATGCTAAAGCCGCAGTGCATAGTTCCATTTACTGGGTGGGTCCCTATCCTTAATACTGCATGGCCCTATACAAAGACGTTCATACACGACGTCTTTGTCCTAAAGTAGAGTGTGCAGTAGATCTACCTCTACTGTAATGATGGCCTTAGTGCGGGCTAAAACATAAAAACATAAGGTGTTAGGCTATACCCTCGAGCATGCTACCCTCATCCCTCAATTTCATATAGGTTATAATCTTTTGGAGTAGGACACCAGGTATAATTATTAACAGTCTATGGGTGTACGAATAAAAAAGAGTCGTGCCCATCGGACCATTGCGCCAAATATTACCATTTCGTTTTTATCATAACATTTCGTTTCAATACAACTTATTGGGAAACGCGCACTTCCGCAAGATGTCGCTTGACAGTTAAGATTTTTACCTTTTATTTAGCTATATCTTCGTGTCACTGGCTACTTATTGAGTGACAATTACTCCTACCAAATATTCGTATGAATAACGCAGATTCTAGCCTGAGGGAAAGCGGAAACGACGGCGCCAGGTAGGATTATTACACTCCAAACTTAGCACTGTAACCAATGTGGGTGGGGTAACATTTTTTATGAAAATGAAAGTTGGATCTATACTTTATTAATTTGAAAGACATGCGAAGGGTTGGGTGCTAATGTAGACGATATTTATTCTTTGATATTGATATACGATTGCATCAATACTTAATTTCGATAGAAAAAATATGTGTCGTAATTTAAATCAACTTATCAGGTTTATAATTTCGCCTTTCAGGCTTTCTTGAATTTGCAGACTTCCCCGAAACCGTCACAACTAGTCTGACAATTTCGGTCTTAGTCTAGTGACGCTTTCCGTTGGACCACCTAATGATTCGTTATTGTTGTTGTCAGACTTCCATGCTGTCGGACAAAATTATGGCATAGGTCAGGTGTAAATAGGCATATCCGTCGGCGGCCCTCCGTCGGACCACGTTTCCAATAATTCGTAATTGCCATGGTATATTGAATTGGGTACATTGGTTCGATTTTTCGAAGAAAAAAGATAGCTATCAGGGCTCGACACTAACCATTTTTTCATGCTGGCCCAAAGGACCACCAGCTTTCAAACTCTACTGGTCCTCCAGAATTTCAACTGATCCTTCAACATGTCATAAACAAATTTCACCATGTTACAGGGGTTTCACTAGACCTGAAAACCCGAGGGTCCCAGGACCCTTCACTCAAAATTTTGGAGGGTCCTTTTCTGAAACCCGGGAGTCCTTTCCCGAACATGCCTGTCTACATTAATGGTTAATACCATTAATTGTGCAGCTCTTGCTAAGTAACATGAACAAAGTTTATTAATAAAATGTGTTGTTGTTTTATTTAATGTCAAATAAATGTTAATATGTACATTAATTTAGCCAAATAATGGCTTATTTACAACTTTATATGATTTTCTAATTTAATTAAAGTAGGCTACAAAAGTGTTAGTCTTGAACAGGGTTGTGAGGCTAATATAGATTCATGATACCAAAAACAATATACTAATACACGTATTATAAACTTCTTGATGGATTAAAATACCACTTAGTAACTTAGTTCTACTTTCGTTTTTCTGAACGATACGCCAATATCGCGAAAACATATGACATTCAAAAGTGACATTATAATTTTGGTTTTCATCACTACTGGTGGCAAAATAATATCAAATTTGGATATTTTGGTAACTTATACAAACTTATCGTGTGACTGTGACTGCCTTATTGAACACACGAGTCTAAATATAAAGTCGCGATCTATACGAATTTGTTTTGTTTTATCATCGATCCGGGCACTTACAATTAATTAATTATCAATTAAAATGACCGTCCGGTGGATTTTTAATCGACCGGTCAAACGCATCGGCGGTTCTTTTCTTTCTCTATCCAGTGGTTTAAGACGACACGTGCGTGTCACAATCAACGATTACAAATTAAACACCAATTAATGCCAATTATAACATCTTTCGCGAAATCTACATAAAAAATTTACTGCCTGTCAATCTGCATATAAGTCCCGCCTCGTGTTTACATCACCTACGACGACCTTGGGCATTTTACTATGTAATTTATTCAAGCCACGCCTTCCGCCGACAATCATTGGCTTCTGACCGACACGTGGATTTCGTCACGCATCCGGGTCCCCATCCAAGCGTTCATCGATTGCGATCATGCGTTGATTGATAGCGATTACTCAAGCGTCCAGTGATTGTTTACACGCTAATATTTACAGTTTTATGACAGGAAACGTGCGATAATTTAATGGACTGACAAAGGAAAAATCCCCGGGTCCGGAGTGACGCACAGGCTTGAAATACGCCGGGTCCTTTCTGCGTCTTTTGGAAATCTCCCGGGTCCGGACTCGGGTCCTTGGGTCCATTGAAACCCCTGATGTTAATTCAGTGTTTTTTTCTCCTTATATAACAATGGCCTGCAAAAGGCCCATTCCCAATTGGAAATTTCTTTAAAAGCATGCAGGTTTCCAAAAAAATCCCAAGTTTGCCCTACTTTTTTGTTTCCCTAAACAGCAAATACACCGATATTTTCCCCAAAAATTAGAGGCTAAGATCCATTCCCAAAATGAGCAGAACAAGCCCCGGTTAAACACGTTAGAAATGCCACAACATTGGCCGTTTTTTGTTGTGTCAACTTTTGTTTTCAGTAAATTTAGCTTCGACATTTAAAGTTTATTGAACGGTCTTCATTTAATCAATCCGCGGCGCTAAATACATCGGCGATTCTCATTCAGAATTTGAGAGAAAAAAATATTAAGAGACCATACCAATGCCAGTTTTATTTATGTAATGTGTTAATTACTTTAATTATAACAACTTCGAAAGGCAAATCGCCCCTCCGCGCAAATCTTTTTTTTTTACTTTTTAAGAGCCCCCGCTAAGACCCGCAAATTGCAACATACGTAGCCGTTATATAAACACCCGTTCCGAACTGATTTGTACTTTAGTACCTACCAAACAACATCCGGGGAATCGAAATGTTGGGAAAATCCCGTTTTCCGTTCTAGTGATCTAGATCACTCGTGCGTTTATTATTTTGTTAGTTACGTTTTGTATTTCGATACCACACTTAGAATTTGTGAATCAGAATTCTTACTGGCCCGTCGGACCTTCAAATTCCAAGAGTTACTGGTCCTCAGGCACGGATCCAGGCAGTGGGCACGAGGGCCCGTGCCCCCCCCCCCCCCAGGCTGGGATTTTTTTTAAACTTTGAATAAATGTTCGGCCTAAACTAGTCTTACTTATCTCTCAATAATATGGGTACTTTTTTATGTTCTAGGTGAAAAAGTATTTGTAAGATGGGCATTTTTCGTGCTCGCTTCGCTCGCAGAATACTTTTAATATGCATGTATATGTTAATACGTAGCTGTTGCATCACAGAAATCACTTACAAGACAAATTTTGCCCTAGCGCATTATATTACCTTTTTACTGTTAAATAATCATTACTAAACCATTAAGGTTAACTCTCAGAATTAAGAAAAAAAAAGATATTTCAGGGCTCCCAGATAGGCTTAGAATGCACTAGATTCATCCATTGCTTTGAAAATTTTCCCGGGGGAGTATGCCCCCGGACCCCCCTACTTATGTTACAATATTCCAATGGCCAAAAGGATGAAAGCTTGTACATATGTATACAAATACTGTATCTGAACATTTACTAATATGCGCGAACATACACAATGTACATGTTGACGCTGATAACATCAAAAGGTAACTATGGATTCCCTCACATCTACAAATGTATCCCCCCCTTACTGTGCATTTCACACACATATTAAACAATTGCCCCCCCCCCAGAATCCCGTACATACCTCGTGCCCCCCCCCACTCAGAAATTTCTGGATCCGGGCCTGGGTCCTCCTCAAAAACCACTGGCCTCGGACCATCGGACTAGCGTTAGTGTCGAGCCCTGGCAATTGTTGTGACATGATAGTCAGTGTGTGCTGGTCAAGTCTATTATCACAGTCAATTTATCAAAGGCTATCACAGGTATCCCCTTCAAGGCTTGAAACTCAACATAGTTATTCACCATCACAAGAGGAGTCCATACTGAAAAGGCTGATGGAGTTACAGTATCTGCTCCTGTTACCAGTCTTCGAATTTGCCCACTAGCCCGAAGCCCGAGGCTAGTAAAAACTGGGTCGGGCTAGTAATTTTCTCTAGGTGACTAGTCCGAAAGGCTAGTGTAAATTGTAATAATTTTAATAATCTAATGGTCAGACTAGTAAATTTCACCTCGGGCTAGTAAATTTTGCCTTGATGGTAGCCAGACTGGCTAGTACTTTGAAAAGTTTTTCGTGAAGACTGTGTTACTCCTGAGTTTTCATTTGCAGATGAGCAAGCAAACTATCTAGTACGAGGAAGTTGAGCGTCCAGCATAGTCTTCATGCTAACATCTTTTTGAAGTAGTATCCAAAAACTAATAACAACTTTCAAAGACTATCGCCTGAACAAAAATTCATTAAGCAGCGATTTTTTCACCAATTTAGGAATGGGTCCTGTACCCCTTGGAATTGGGAATTTTTGTGTCGCGAAATCCTTAGAATTGGGACTTTTCGAGTCGCAAAATCCTTCAAATTGGGAATTTTTGCGTCGCAAAATTTGACAAATTGGGAAAAACTAAAAATCTTACAATTATATCAACTGGTACTATTTAATACAGCATAAATGTGCTTTAACAAGATATGCTACACCCTTAAGTGTTTTTTAAGATGTCAATTATGTCCTCAGCTGGTCAGACAATGTCCTGGACCTAAGACAACACAACCCCATCAATGCATGGTATGTGTCCTTGCCAAGTCTGGCATGGGTCTTTCAAACCCCTGTCTAGCAAAACAGGGGGTGCAACAAAACATTTGGGGTGACATTAGTTAACAGTGTCCAAACTATTTGGCTATGTTTTTTTAGCTCACCTGACCACAATGTGGTCATGGTGAGGTTTTGTCATACCGAGATGTCCGTCGTCCGTCGTGCGGCGTGCGTCCGTGAACAATTTCTTCAAACGACTTCTCCTCCTAAACCGCTTGGCCAAATTTGATAAAACTTAACAGGAATGTTCCTTGGGTGGACCTCTACCAAAGTTGTTAAAAAAATTCCAGTCCGTCGCATAACTAGGTCACACAGGCTAAAAATAGATTTTCAAAAAGGAAACTTCAAAAATCTTCTTCTCTGAAACCGTAAGGCCTAGAGCTTTCATATTTGGTATGTAGCATCACCTTGGGGTCCTCTACTAAGTTTGTTCAAATTATGTCCCTGGGGTCAAAATTGGCCCCCCCTGGGGGCCCTTAGTTTTACATAGAGTTATATAGGGGAAACCTTTAAAAATCTTCTCCTTCGAAACCGCTTGGCCCAGGGCTTTCATATTTGGTATGTAGACTCAGCTAGAGGTCCTCTACAAAGATTGTTCAAATTATGCCCCTGGGGTCAAAATTGGCCCCGCCCCGGGGCCCTTAGTTTTACATAGAGTTATATAGAGAAAACTTTAAAAAATCTTCTTCTCCAAAATTGCTTGGCCCAGGGCTTTCATATTTGGTATGTAGACTCATCTAGAGGTCCTCTTCAAAATTGGCCAAACCCTGGGGGTCATCATTTTACTTAGACTTATATAGGGAAAACATATAAAAATCTTCTTGTCTTAAACTACAATGCCTAAGAGCTTTGATATTTGGTATGTAGCATCATCTAGTGGTCTCCTACCAAGATTGTGCAAATTATGCCCCTGGGGTCAAAATTGGCCCAACCCCGGGGGTCACCGTTTTACATAGACTTATATAGGGAAAACATATAAAAATCTTCTTGTCTAAAACTACACTGCATAGAGCTTTGATATTTGGTATGTAGCATCATCTAGTGGTCCTCTACCAAGATTTTTCAAATTATGCCCCTGGGGTCAAAATTGGCCCTACTCGGGGGTCACCATTTTACATAGACTAATATATAGGGAAAACATATTAATATCTTCTTGCCTAAAACTGCACTGCCTAGAATTTTGATTATTGGTATGTAGCATCATCTTGTGGTTTTCTACCAAGATGTTCAAATTATTCCTTTGGGTGAAAATTGTGCAGGGTTTATAATCAGGTGAGCGATATAGGGCCATCATGGCCCTCTTGTTCTAAGTTGCAGTATATATGTATAAGTATATATGTTGGTGTTACATGTGTTATCAATCTTAACTGTGTTAGTTACAGTTTCACTCAAAATAATGTTTGACAGACCGTGTACTTACGTTTGTTATATATTAGTTATAATGTGTATTGTTAAATCTTACTCTCTCTTTTTAGCTCACCTGTCACGAAGTGACAAGGTGAGCTTTTGTGATCACTCTTCGTCCGTTGTCGTCCGTGAACAATTGGCTTGTGTACTCTCTAGAGGCAACAGTTTTGATCCAATCTTCATGAAACTTGATCAGAATGTTGTTCTCTATGAAATCTAGGCCAAGTTCAAAACTGGGTCATGTGGGGTCAAAAGCTAGGTCAATAGGTCAAATCTTAGAAAAACCTTGTGTACACTCTAGAGGTCACAAATTTGACCCAATCTTCATGAAACTTGGTCAGAATGTTGTTCTTTATGAAATCTAGGCCAAATTAGAAACTGGGTCATGCCAGGTAAAAAACAATTTCACTAAGTCAAATCTTAGAAAAACTTTGTATACACTCTAGAGGTCACCTTTTTATCTCATCTTCATGAAACTTGGTCAGAATGTTGTTCTCCATGAAATCTAGGCCAAGTTCGAAACTAGGTCATGCCAGATCAAAAACTAGGTCACTAGGTCAAATCTTAGAAAAACCTTGTATACACTCTTGAGGTCACCGTTTTGATCCAATCTTCATGAAACTTGGTCAGATGTTGTTCTTCATGAAATCTAGGCCAAGTTCGAAACTGGGTCATGGGGGTCAAAAACGAGGTAACTAGGTCAAATCTTAGAAAAATCTTGTATAGTTATTACACTCTAGAGGTCACATTTTTGATCCAATCTTCATGAAACTTGGTCAGAATGTTGTTCTTCATGAAATCCATACCAAGTTCAAAACTGTGTCTTGTGGTGTCAACAACTAGGTCACTAGGTCAAATCTTAGAAAAACCTAATGTTCACTCCAGAGGTCACCATTTTGATCCAATCTTCATGAAACTTGGTCAGAATGTTGTTCTTTGTGAAATCTAGGCCAAGTTTGAAACTGGGGCATGTGGGGTCAAAAACTAGGTCACTAGGTCAAATCTTAGAAAAACATCGTGTTCACTCCAGGGGTCACTGTTTTAATCCAATCTTCATGAGTAGTGTGTTTTGAAAGACACAAAAGGCATAGTTCAGAATAAATAATATCAAAGCAACATTTTAAATAAGTCTTACTCTGCAAAAGTAAAACAAAGAAAGCATATGGCACTCGGGTCATCTCTATGGTATCATCGCAATGAACCACCTTCCTTGGTTCAACCATAACCTCTCGGCTGGTAAATTGAGTGTTGCATTCCCTGGCTGACTTCTTTTTTTTCATCATCTTCCACCTGAAAGCAATGGTGAACTGTTAAACATTTTGAAAGGAACGGAAAGTCATAATAAGCAAACATTGCAATCAAAACTTCAACTCACCTGGGACCTAGTACAATCCAATTGATGGATTCCTGTCCTGCCCAAGGAAGAAGAGGAAACTTAAATTTTGTCCATTAATACAGAATGTTTTAAATGATGATATTAAAATTGCATTATACTTTAAAAGTTTCATCACTATGATCAGATTAAGCAATAACATTGCATTACAATTACTGTATGTTTTCATGTTCTGTTGATCTATTTACTAAAATAAAATGTACCTCTACTTTCAAATCTGACTCCCTATATCATCAATACTGTTACAGCTGACAGATTTTCAGCGGTTATCGGGAAGTCTGAAATCGACAATCACAATGGTAACTTTACCGGCATTCTGTATAAACAGCTGCGGTTTCATCATAACTTTCATGGTTATCTGGCTTACAGTCTGCTAAGATAATGTGCATTTGATGCCATTCGTCAGTTCCAAGCTTGAAATTGATGTTAACTTTGTTATTTTATTTTTCAGTGCCCTTGATTCTAACGAAAATACTGACGGAATGTAAGTACAGCTCTGTGTTTCATTCTTTATCTGATTTTTGTGGGGGGTTATATCCCAAACAGTTTTTCTGTCCTATTGACAGACTTGACCAGTTTATCTGTAATAAAGTTCCACTTGTAAACAGTTGATATTCTGAAAAAATGAGTATTATTAAAAAGATTGTTTTGATTATTAATTTGTTCATATTTGGCTTTTATACTGATTATAATCAACTGATGTAACAAAGACCTTGGCCAGTTTAAAAATCTACTGTTACAGCCATGCAAGTCAGTTGCTCGGGAACATCGGGGAATGTATGCCTTCTTTTTCACCGATTCATGACTGTATAGTGCACATTTATACATGTGCAAAAGTACACCTAAGCCTAGGGTGAAGCTCTGTGCCCAAACCTACTTGGGAGACAGTTTATATTCTACCTACCTACTATCTACATTATATAATTTCATTTAACTTTAATTTTTAACTTAATATTCTTATTTATTTTGTATGACAGGAAGCGGGCAGCAGCAAAACAGCTGATAGAGGCGTACTATTTCCAGCTTACCGATGGATGTGGAAACTCAAGCTGTTCAAATGAGACATGTGCTTCATCTTCAAGTTTTCGTCTAAAGGATCAAGACAAAAATGCCTTGGCTCTTATGTCCATTGAACTATTTAAACAGAGAGCACAACTGTGTGAGAATGAAAGAAGTAAGATTGCCCGCCGGCCTGTGGATGATGAGAGTAGACCGGGCTCCGCTGCTTCATCGAGTGCTGTTACCCCGGACACAGGAAGTAGTCGGGTACCAGCACCAGATCATAGTTTAACGGTACTTCATCTAAAATCAAACACATCTAGTGGTATCACAGCAGGACCATCAACAGCAGCGGGTGCTACACCAAAAACCTCACCTACCACACCTACAAGTAAGTGTAATACTTTAATCTATTCTCTTCAAGACGTGGCTTGATGAAGAATTCATTGTCCATGAATTTAGTGCTACTGTATATACATGTATAGTGGATATTTAAATCAGGGCAATTTACAGTCTATTAGTGAGTTCTAAATTTTAGATGTATGGTATGCAGAATTATCAGCGACTCTAAATTCTTTATTTGACTGTCTGACATATATTATTATAAAGTCTTTTCAATCTTTTGTAATCTTATCAAGTTGTTTGCAGGGGTGTAGAAATATTTTCATGTAGTCAGTTAATCTTCAAAAAAAGGTGGTTGGTTTCACATCCCACTCAAAGTACGAGGGAAAAAAAGACAATAACTGATTATTTAAGAAGCCAGCAAGCATGTTCAAGTAGCCGCCTTCTGTTCATTTCTACACCCCTGCTGGTCATACTTTCGTATGTTTTCAGAGTCACAAGAACTGAACTACTTAGATGAGGAGAAACTCAACAATATAATAGAAAGTTGTCGTGAAACGCAAGATTGGTCTCGCCTTATCAAGGCCATTGGAATCGTGTTCAGCAACGCTGAGTCTTTAATTAGGAGTTTCCAGATCAAAAATGAAAGTAAACATTTGAAAGAGAACATTGGTGAGGGGGATTTCGATGCTGATAAGGATATTGATTCAGAGGAAATGGAGTCTAGTCACGATGAGGAAGTTGAAAGGAGAATACAACAAACATGTCTCGGTACAAATATGGACGTAAATGTTGACATGGATTCATTACATAGATCATACGACCTTTTACAGGAGATACCTGATTTGCCATTCCAAAATGCCCTGATTAATGCTCTAAGAACTCTTTCTAAAACATTGGACATGGAGTTTAGGTATACCCACCAGATTGAAAATATTCCCAATTATTTAAACCTATTTGTTATAGTGCTGGAAATCCCCTTTCTACACAGTCCAGAATATATTGAAAGTGCTTTTCCTGACTTTTGCAAATCAATGGGACATTTACCGTTGAAAGGGCAGGTGAAATTGGCTAAGTTTTGGGCTTCTCTCGGGTTAGAAAAGGTGCGAGACATGGTGCTGTCTCTACAACAGTTGATTACTGTGAAGCTTATTGATGGTGAGTCACGCTGGAATCAGGGCTGGTATCTGAACAATGAAGACGCTATTACAGGGCCGATCAAAGTGATGAAAATCCTGTATTACGCAAGTATGTACGGCGGTCAGGTTGATTCAAAATCGATTCTAGATGAAGAGAAGAGAATTCTTGAGTCTGAAAGTCAGTTACAGCATGAGTATCTAGGTGCTAGTGCTATGGGGCATGATTTCAAAGAAGCCAGAGTAATACCAGAGGATCCATTAGCTGTGGAGTTAGGAGTTAACCACGTTGACAGTCAGCAACCTCTTGTACCTTTTGAAGACTTTGTGAATGATACTCTGAATGAATATATAAGTGTAGAAACCGACTATAAATACAAACTGGAAAGTGAGGATTCACCAGATAAGTTCTCATTTGCTAACTATAGTTTTGTGTTGAACACAGCTTCAAAGCAAGCAAGTTTATATATGGATAACCGAATTCAAATGTTCAAAGAAAGGAGAACATCTATATTTCAAACATTAATACATGGTATGCCTCCAATGCCGTACCTAAGAATCCGTGTTTCCAGGGAACGTATCATAGATGATGCTTTAGTGGCTGTAAGTATCATTTATGTTGGATATGGATTTGTTAAATAAGTGATATTAGTTAATGACTTCATGACCTTTATAAATACAACATAAAAATCTCAACACAAAAATCTTAAAGCCCCAGTATGTCCCAAACGGCTAATTTAAAAAATCCTTAGCTTGGTAACCTGAAGGCTATTTCCAGAATAATGCATTTTGAGCACAAGATAGAAGAAAAATACAACTGCCAGTTAGTTTTTTGACTAAATAACGATTTGTTTTGTAGTAGATAAATGCATATATATGTTTAGTCAAAGGGAAGAACTCTTGCAAATATTACTATTTTGCCATCCATACAACTTACTTTTGTATACGTTTAACCGGAATCTAGGCATATAACCGGAATAGACCGGAATGGGCTTGCCATAACCGGAATGGGCTTGCCATAACCGGAATAGGCTTGCCATAACCGGAATAGGCATATATTTTGTTAGTAAACAGTCTTTTCATATAGTTTTTGGTTTAAATCAATCATATTTACCATAAGTAACTTATAAGCAAGAGGAAAATAAAAATATGTTTACAAAAAATATGGTTATTGAAGTTTTAAAATTGTTTGTCTTCCGTTCGACATTACGATATTGGATCAGAATTACTGTGACCGGAATAGGCTTGTTTCCCATTATTAAAACACATATCAAAATAATAATCAAACTAAACAGGGAATGCAGTACTTCAGTGCATGGAAGTCCATAACATATTATTAAAAGATTTTTTACTCAAGTTTACTTTTCTTATCATTTTGATTGTTTAACACTAACATCTATAAGACTATTAATATATTCCTGCAAGTTTTGCTGCATTTTATGTATATTTCAGCTTGAAATGGTTGCTATGGAGAATCCATCTGATCTAAGAAAGCAGCTGTTTGTAGAATTTGATGGTGAACAAGGTCTAGATGAGGGCGGAGTCTCCAAGGAGTTCTTCCAGCTTATTATAGAAGAAATATTCAATGTGGATTTCGGTGAGTTATTTGTATATCTTGTCAAATGAATTCAACTGTGTTTTGATTTATGTAAAATAGAAACAGTATTGCTGTACATAGTATTAAGCCTGTCTGGTCTGTTAGAAGGTAGCTTGTCTATTACCTCAACAATATAGGTCGGTTTCTGGACGTACACGACACAGGCTTTCTACTGGGCCCTACTAATTATTCCTTCTTTTTCCTACCAGGATTATGGGGAAAGACCTTGCCTTTTGTGAGGGGAAAAATCCCCCATAAATCGGCATTTTGGGGGACAAAAATAAGTACTTATAAAGGTTTTCAACACCTATACATATAAAACCAGTATAATATATTACAGATGTTGAAAGGTGGTACTGAATGTGTGGTTGCTGCAGAGAAGTCATAATATATTATGGCTGTTGTAGAGAGGTATGCAGAACTATTGCCGTTTTAGCGAGGTTTACTTATAGTTGGCCACTGTAGAGAGAATTTACTGACTTTTGGCCTCAGTATAGATTTACTTAATTTCGACCACTCTACTCAAGAGAAGTTGTATTGTATTTCAAGCATTGATTGATAATTTAATTTTACATTGCAGGTATGTTTACATACAACAGTGAAACCCATCAATTCTGGTTTAATTCCATGTCATTTGAGAATGATGGACAGTTTACATTGATTGGTATAGTATTAGGGCTAGCTATTTACAATAGTACCATAGTAGACGTCCACTTTCCACCAGTTGTCTACAGGAAACTTGTTGGCAAGCTTGGAACCTTTCAGGATCTCGCAGGCGTTGACCCAGTATGTAGTTTTTATTTGTTTTTCCAAATTAACTTGATTTTCATTTTTGTCTTCATTTTTAGCTAGGCTTTTCAAAAAAAAGTGAAGCTATTGTTTGCAAGTGCTTCGGTTAATTTTTTTGTCTGAGTCATTAATTCAAATACTATCAAAGGTATTAAGTTGAAACTCTACAAAGTTATTTACACACCCAAGATGAGTCCATATTGACCAGGCTTATACCCTGTGACCTACATTTATTAAGTTTTAACACATAACCTGAGGTTTGGGAATGCATTAAAGCTGTGCCGGAAATATCGTAATGCACTCCCAACCCATTCATTCATTAAGTATTTAAATTAGCTTGACGTTGGTTAGTTGGTTCATGGTGACGTAATGTAAGCCAAGTCGTTCCTTGAAACTACCCGTGACGTCAGTGTAATACAAACAGCGTCATGACATCGCGCTAATTGTAAGGCTAAATTTTAAATGAAACCTTAATTTCCGGATAAGGCATTATGCTTCAGTAGGACGCTTGACAATTTGTATGTTGGGTACAACATCATAGGTAATACAAAATTATATAAAAACATCAATTTTGTATTTATTTTCAGTGTTTAGGTAAAAATCTTCAGGAGATGTTAGATTATAAGGAAGGAGATTTTGAGGATGTGTTTATGCAGACATTCCAGATCAGTTATCAGGATGTATTTGGCAGTACTTTAACACATTCTCTCAAAGACAACGGTGAAGACTTACCAGTCACTCAACAAAATAAACAGGTATGTTGACTTCAGTGCCTCTCTGACTCAACACATCCTTTGACTTCCTGACTTGGGATTTATAAATAGGCTGCAATGATTAGACCAAGTTGATTATTTTCAGTTGTTTTGTATATTTGTGTCATCCCTATACTGGGTTACTGACTGTTTTACAAATACTCATTTTGGCATGTGAGGATCACATTTTTATTTGTCAAAGACATTCTAGTCAGAAATGTGTTGTAGACATTATGAGGCGGGACAACTATGATTAGATTATTTGTGTAAACATTGACATTTTTGTCCAGTATACAAGAACGTCTTCATATTTTCAGAATTCTGCTATAATAATTTCAGATCTATTATTTACAAGTTGTTTAGGCCCCTCTATCATTCACATTCTGCCTTTCCAGGAATTTGTTGACTTGTATGCAGATTTCATTTTGAACAAATCCATTGAGAAACAATTTCGAGCTTTTAGACGAGGATTCCAAATGGTCACAAGTGAAAGTCCATTAAAAATCTTGTTCCGGCCTAATGAGATTGAACTCCTTATATGTGGTAGCGAGGTAAGTACTGTACTACCTTATAGTGAATATAGTATTGCAGGGCTGGTATAGCTTTGCCAATTTGATACGAGCCTGACCTTTTGATTAACATAATTTAACAGTCGATATATTGCCTACGTTTACAAGACCGATTGCATGTTTTCATATTCCGGGATTATCACAAAGACCAACTTGAAATACCGATATTGCACGATTTGCTTGCGGAAATTGATAGATTCAAAGACAGAACCTTGTAATATATTCTTGCATAAAGGTCAGACTCAGGTCAAAATAGCCAAGCTAGATCACAAAGCGCCTGAAGGGAAATCATACATATTTTGATATTTTGAACTCTTGATAGATCTGCTCATATTTACCAAGAAATGAAGAAAAGGCCATGTTTTGTTTATTCGTATTGTCAGCTACTTACATAATGCTGCTAAATTATTTGTAAAAAATTATAATTGTGATTTTCCTGTTTAGCTAATTTACTTACTTTTCCCTCTCAATCTTTTGTGAGTATCTCCCAATGATACTGATATAACCTTTATGCATAAATATATTGCAAGATACAAAGTAGGCTCAAAACATTTGAAAACACACCTCGTGTATTTTAAACAAAAAATGTAATGGATAGATGACATATTAGAGATTTTATGCTTTACTGACAAGCAATACTTTTAGCCAGATTTTTTTTCGTTGAAAAATATTGTTATTTAATTAGATTGGTGATTTCGACAGATGGGCGGTTGTCCACTTCTTGTTTCTGTTGGATAACTGTGGTTAGGAACGAGATATCATAATCAAACTTGCTCATCACATAAGCTGCTTGATATTGAAGTTCCAGTGGGGTCAAAGTATAGATAGGTGGATTTTAGCTGCCATGACAATCTGGTTTTCGTGGAATTTCCAACTCTTACTAATTTGAATGTGTAGATCATAAATTCTTGCATAGAACAGTCAGTACTTAAATGTCAAGGTTAATACTTAGAAAAATTGTTCGAATGTAATACTCTTATTTCGATTGATAATTTCATTTCTCTATTTTTGTGTGACAGTAAGTAATAAATATACTTTTGTTTGATTATTTCAGAACTTTGATTTCTTTGCTTTAGAAGAAGCATGTGAATATGATGGTGGTTTTGATA
This sequence comes from Spisula subtruncata, assembly GCA_963678985.1. Classification (NCBI taxonomy): domain Eukaryota; kingdom Metazoa; phylum Mollusca; class Bivalvia; order Venerida; family Mactridae; genus Spisula; species Spisula subtruncata. The sequence goes on from OY787665.1 coordinate 30,072,612, forward strand.
AACATTCACCAACTATCAAGTAAGTATAGCATTCAGGGGCCTTATTCACCAATGTTGTAAGTCTTAAACTCAGTCTTAGACTTTACATTGTCAAATTTTCTATTTCCTCTCAAATTGTTATAAATGTACCGATTGTGATTAGTTTTGGTATACATGTTAAGTGGATAACAGCAAATAGTCAGATAAAACTTCACAGAATTATATAGTTTTTAAATTTTGTCGATTTTAAGTCGAAGTCTCAGTTTTAGACTAACAACGTTGGTGAATAAGGCCCCTGTAATCTGTAGCTTTCTAAAATTATTGAAATCCTTTGTTTCCTTTAATATAAATTAATTAAAGTTTACAGATTGTTTTAAAACAAATCAGTATTTTCCTGCCTGTTAGCAATAATAGTAATAAAAACCAGAAAACTAAAACAATAACGGATCTTGGACGGTTTCAATTCCAGATCTGTTCAGTGACTCAATGTCTTGCGTATATGAAGGTGTATCTTATTAAACTTCATCAAAATCAATCACAGTTTGTTTATGGTATTTAATTTTCTGCTTTCTGAATTATCTATGTTTCTCCATTAATATTGATTAAAGTTATAATACTGATTTACTTGATCAAAAAATTACTGTCAAGAAAAGTAGTTTAAACAAAAAAATGTTTAAAAAATCAAAAACTACTATTGTACAAATGTTTTCCTTAGGGTATACAAGACAATATCATACAAGAATAATTGGAAACTTAACATAAAATTAATTTATGACTCGGCGAGTCAAAAAAGGTTTTTTTAGTTTTGCAACTATGTTCAATAGGAATAGAACTGTTATATACAATTGTTTTATTTAGTTATAATTTGAAGAATAATACTTTTTCAATGATAAGAAATTATTGGTTATTTTACAAAACACTGATTGTAACTTTGAACAGTAATATCAGTTTAATGATGACACATTTCAGACATTTCTGGGATATCGTACACTGATTAATGATCACATATTTCAGACATTTCTGGGATCTGATTAATGATCACACATAACAGACATTTCTGGGATATTGTACACTGATTAATGATCACACATTTCAGACATTTCTGGGATATTGTGCACTGATTAATGATGACATATTTCAGACATTTCTGGGATATTGTACACTAATTAATGATGCCACATTTCAGACATTTCTGGGATATTGTACACTGATTAATGATCACACATTTCAGACATTTCTGGGATATTGTTCACTAATTAATGATGCCACATTTCAGACATTTCTGGGATATTGTACACTAATTAATGATGCCACATTTCAGACATTTCTGGGATATTGTACACTGATTAATGATCACACATTTCAGACATTTCTGGGATATTGTACACTAATTAATGATGCCACATTTCAGACATTTCTGGGATATTGTACACTAATTAATGATCAGACATTTCTGGGATATTGTACACTAATTAATGATGCCACATTTCAGACATTTCTGGGATATTGTACACTAATTAATGATCACACATTTCAGACATTTCTGGGATATTGTACACTAATTAATGATGCCAAATTATCAGACATTTCTGGGATATTGTACACTAATTAATGATGCAACATTTCAGACATTTCTGGGATATTGTACACTGATTAATGATGCAACATTTCAGACATTTCTGGGATATTGTACACTAATAAATGATGCCACATTTCAGACATTTCTGGGATATTGTACACTAATTAATGATCACACATTTCAGACATTTCTGGGATATTGTACACTAATTAATGATGCCAAATTATCAGACATTTCTGGGATATTGTACACTAATTAATGATGCCACATTTCAGACATTTCTGGGATATTGTACACTAATTAATGATCACACATTTCAGACATTTCTGGGATATTGTACACTAATTAATGATGCCAAATTATCAGACATTTCTGGGATATTGTACACTAATTAATGATGCCACATTTCAGACATTTCTGGGATATTGTACACTAATTAATGATGCCAAATTATCAGACATTTCTGGGATATTGTACACTAATTAATGATCACACATTTCAGACATTTCTGGGATATTGTACACTGATTAATGATGCAACATTTCAGACATTTCTGGGATATTGTACACTAATTAATGATGCCACATTTCAGACATTTCTGGGATATTGTACACTAATTAATGATCACACATTTCAGACATTTCTGGGATATTGTACACTAATTAATGATGCCAAATTATCAGACATTTCTGGGATATTGTACACTAATTAATGATGCCACATTTCAGACATTTCTGGGATATTGTACACTAATTAATGATCACACATTTCAGACATTTCTGGGATATTGTACACTAATTAATGATGCCAAATTATCAGACATTTCTGGGATATTGTACACTAATTAATGATGCCACATTTCAGACATTTCTGGGATATTGTACATGGCTTCAGTGAGGAACAGAAGAGACAGTTACTACAGTTTACAACAGGCACGGATAGAGTACCAGTAGGTGGACTAGCCAAACTCAAACTTATCATCGCAAGAAATGGCCCAGATTCTGAAAGGTAAAATTATGAACAGTATATTAATGTGGATATCTAGCTTCTTTTTTCAAGTTTTGAGTATTTTGTTTGTTGCAAATATGTTTCTAAACTATAAATTATTTTCATGTTCAATAAAAAATGTAGTTACCATTTAAATTGTGCCTAGAGATTATGTCTATGTGAATTTGACATCAAGAATCAGTTGGTGTTTTCCTTCTGATGTTCCATCACTACTGATTCCTAGAAAAGCAATATGAAGTTCTTTGTTACATTTTCCTTAAAGCAATATGACTATAGAATTTGTAAATAGAAAGATGCTGACTCAAATCTTTTTGAGGCCCCCATGGAAGATCGGGAAACTGAATGTGTCAGCCTTGTTAAATAAAGGAGTTACTGAATGTGTCAGCCTCGTTAACTAAAGGCGTTACTGAATGTGTCAGCCTCGTTAAATAAAGGCGTTACTGAATGTGTCAGCCTCGTTAAATAAAGGTGTTACTGAATGTGTCCACCTCGTTAAATGAAGGCGTTACTTAATTCCTTCCTTACTATTTCAGGTTGCCTACTGCTCACACATGCTTCAACGTGCTGTTACTTCCTGACTACGAGAACCGTGAGAAGTTAGAGGAGCGCTTACTGAAGGCCATTACATATTCCAAAGGTTTTGGTATGCTTTAATATCCATCTGTGATACAAAACTGTTAAATCTAATCATTGTGATATATATGCACATTGAAATATGTCTGATTGTGTTGTCGCTTACCTGTACCCGTAGCTTTGTGCTTTTATTTTGATGGGAGTGTGCCCTTATTGTTACATTCTAACCAGTGTTTTACCCCAAAGTCTCACTCATGTTGGAGATAGGTCTAACTCATGTTGGAGATAGGTCTAACTCATGCTGGAAATAGGTCTCACTCAGGCAGGAGATAGGTCTCACTCAGGCTGGAGATAGGTCTCACTCATGCTTGAGATAGGTCTCACTCAGGCTGGAGATAGGTCTCACTCAGGCTGGAGATAGGTCTCACTCCGACTGGAGATATACCATGGAAGTGAGGAATAATCCTTTCCCTTTGTTGGGGATTATCGATGAAGACCATATTTAGAATTCGATACAATGCTAGTATGGACATATTTTCTGTTTTTCTGGGGTAAAATATTGATAGGAACATTGACTTTTTAAATCCTGTAGGTTTAGTGTTGACAAGTTAATCTTCCTGTTAAAATAAACACTCTGTAGCATGCTGCATCTATGGTGAAGAGAAATAGTCTGATTTTATTTAGATAAAATTAGAATGAGAGGAGTGGTCAAAAAGGGCAAAACAATTGAAAAAAAAATTGTTTAGGAGCAGTGTACCTATTAATGAATCATATACCTCTATCATATGATATGGGTACAAACTGCCCCTAAAGTTGATTTAACACCATGCTATGTACTCAAAATCGCTGGCTCAATATTTCTGTTGCTGTAAAATCATGTACAGTAAAACCATTTAATTTCAATGTGACAAAATGTTGTGGCTATGCTGAAAAAGACCATTTCGTGGGGATGTAATTTCAAGGATATCTTATCCAATAAGTCATTCACTGTGGAAAGTATTAATTTTTATGGGGATCAAAGTTCGGGGTTGAGATCATTCATGAAATCCACAATATAAAATCCCCCTGGAATATTAATCATTTTAGAGAATGCATCAAATTCCCTTCAATGATTTCACTTTCATTGTTTGTGACATGTCTAGGCTTCCTTCGTGGACATTTAAAGGACATTTTTTACACCCTCCAGATATTTAGACCAGTCTGTATGCCAACAAATTATGCCCTGACATTTTTGTGTAAACATTGGTGGAATATCAATAAAACTTCCAAAGGTGTCCAAAAGGGAAGTTTACTAAAATTTCATTGTCTAATCTGATGTTTATGAAATGTGTTCTAAAGATGTGCTTGTTTTTCGTTTGGCAACAGAACGTAGAGATGAATAAATAGGCATAGAACTTTGAACTTATTTTTAACACCCCGTATGTGTGAACTTAAAGCTAACACAAGTGTTTATGGGCAATATCTGGGGTATGTTATCAACTTCAAAGTTAACTTTTGTTAATTACAACCTGTTTAAAGGTAGTTTTGTCTTTATTTTCTACATTTAAGATGAATCCACCTTATTTTTAATATCTATAAACAATGTACCTGTAAATATCTTACTGTAAAATCATTAATTTTCATGGGGGATTAAATTTCGTAGTTCACCTTTAACCATGAAATTTAATCCCATCAAACAATAATTTTGACCCAATATTTATTACATGAAGTGCAAAATCCATGAACTAACGTCCCATCAAATTTAAATGGTTTTACAGTACTATGTACCTGTCTTTAAATGTCTTAATTGCCCATTGAGTGATATTAACAGAATCATTTCATTGCCATCATTATTATTTCAGTTGTTAGGATTGTTTTGTTGTGATTTTTTTCAAGTTTAAGACAGCCTTTTGTGTTTGTTTAAATGGTGGTATTTCCTTTCATATTAAATATTCATAAACTGAGAAAATTTATTTGCCAAATGCATGCCTTTTATCATTTACACAAATTAGGACAATCAACAATCTGAATCCTGTTGTACCCATCGCATGCTAGAATGAAAATGTTGTAAGTACTACTTATGACCTTATAAGACTGATACAATGTATATGTCATATTTAAAATCAGCATCACAAGGCACTTCTTGTGAGCATGTTTTCATGAAACTTGGAACTTGTCATGTTGACCAAACTGAAGTTGTTATGGCTTGTTTTACTTAAAGTAAACAGTAACTTTCAAACATGTTTTCTCAAAATATCGATTTTTGTACTTGCAACCTTCTCATTTTAAGCCAGCTACATGTTAATGTTGTTTTGAGAATTGAGATGGAAAGATGTCTCGAGTACCCTAATACCAATATAAGTGCTAAATTGTTACAATCTCAAAAAAAAGTTATTGTGCTACATAATTGTTTTATTTTGTCTCCCACATTATAGTGGTAGAGACATATTGATATTGTGCTGGATGAATGTCACAAAGTATGTCTGTGCTTGTTCTCCCTTACCTTAGGTCTGATTACGATGAAACTACACACCAAGCCTAGTTGTGCTTAGGGTCAGAAATTGTAGGTTGGATCAAAATTGCAAGAGTAACTTCCCTTTGTGGGAGACGTTCTTGTGTCAAAAACCCTTTTAGTTTATGTAAGTTGTATGTGCTATTTTGTATGATTAGTAACAGGTGTTAAAGATAACTGAACAAAATGTTACTGATTCTTTATGTAATATTTACTGTTGGTAGGGCTTGCATTTTCTGTCCCCCCCCCCCCCCCTAATGATTCCTGTTATGAACATTTTGATACTGTTTTATCATGTCCCACTTCTTTGAAGAAGTGTGGATATTTTGCCATGCACATATTTGTCTACTGGTAAACCACAGGCCTAAGAAATTGTATCACAAACTACAGTTTTAACTTTCCCTCATCATCCATCCAATATAGTATATATTTGACAGGTTTGCAACGTTTCTGGTTAGGTTCAATTGTCAATATGAAAGCAACGTGACAATGGCTTCCAACCCAAAACAGCTCATCGTCAGAAGTACCTGATATTATAACTTATACACGACTAATGGTATATATTTTGATTGTTTTGTATGGTAGAGGCATAATTAGTCCCGACTAAAACCATTTTCTGGCCCATTTATGTGTTTAAAGGTATATTCATTAAGGGGCGGACAGTTGTTTTGAACCTGTTCTTTAATCTAATGAATGAGAGAAAATTTGGGAATGTTAAACTCTGTTCTTTCGGTAATATAATTTCTTAGGCCTGTAGGTAAACCAAACTGTTTTCTATTGATTGCTAATCTTGACAAGATCAGAAAGAATAAACTTGTCTACTGAAAATAAAAGGTATGTGATGAAAAGTACCAAATATTGACCGAGTTACTGTTGCTTGAAAATTAAATTTGCGTGATTTTAAAATTGAACAATATTTGCAACCGAGTTGTGTTTTAGCTTTATACTGAATTGTGGCAAAAACAGACATGTGTCTGAATTTCTGTATTTGGCATAATATGCATCAATAGAACCCCAGGCAGTGTCAAACAAACGTATGCAATTTTAATCATGCGGTTGGTCATGACTTGAATGTGAACCCAATTACTTATAAGATCTATTTGACCTTCAGTCAAGCCGTCAAGGTGACCCCTGGCATTGAACATAAATTACTATGTGGTAAAGTTCTGCCAAGAAGAACGAATAAGAAAGTTGGACTTTAAATTATATTCAGCCATTTATGTTCTAAATTGAGGGCTTCAGTTGTTTGCAATGTCTAATACCAGCATGATTTACAATTATTTGGAGGTCTGCGTTCAAAGAAGAATAATGTGATGGAATTTTCTTAACGTTTCTTACCTGTTAATACAAAACATTACGAAAATGTTTCGAAAAATGTTATGAAAACTTATGAAAAATTCCATCACATGATTTAACCTTGAACACATGCCATGACCTATTCATTTTAGTGCAACTTACAATTGTCACAGTATTATGGTTGCCAATGGGGCCTATGTTTTACCTGCTAGTTGTTTAATGAACAATATATAATTATGTTTAATAGACTGATATTGTAATCTGTGGTACAGTATCTGCTATACGTATGTTGGGAGTTATTGCTTATAGTATAGTTCAATTTTGAATCCTGAGCCATGACCTTTTCTAAAGACGAGTCTATTTAGGCGAGTAACCCGTGATTTATTAATTTCAATAGTCATGGTTTAAAGATATGATACTTACTAATATGTGTAATTTATCAATTGGCAATTTAGCGCAGTTAGTCAATGCCGCAACAAGCTTTATAGGCGAATTTATAAAACTTTAAAAGTGCAGTCATGGCTCAATGCTCGAAATCGAACTATAGTGTGCTATTTGTTATTGTTACGAGTGTATGACATTTCTACTTTTTATGAATATTTTCTGATTGATGTATGTTTGAATAAAATGAAAAATACTATGTTCTATTATTGTGTTTGTTTATAATTTACCAGAGACTCTCAAAATTGCACTCCCCGCTGATGGCAACCAAAGAACAATGGCTTTTGACAATCTAGGATACCTGTATTACGAACATCTGAGGAAATTGAAGAGAAATAGATTACTTACTGGTTGTTTACATAAAATTGTGTAAATCACTTTCCAGTTAGGGTAAGAATACAGTGACGCATCCACTACTACGGTATAAAAACATGTATGTATGCTTATATCAACAATTCAACATCAAACTAAACTCCGACCTGTTGAAGCAATGGTTTTGATCTTTTGGGTAATGGGTACACATAAACGATGATGTCACTGTCAAAATATCCTAACTGGACTATAACATTGCAATTTCTTCTTATTTTATTATAGATATAATAATCATGTGGCTTGGTGAATAATGTAGTGGTTTTCAATGGGGGTTACAGCAATAAAACACACGAAATGAATGTTATAATAGTGCAATGTTTTATACAAGTGACAGAACTGAATAAGCATACTATACTTTCAAACAAAGATCTGTGAAAAGTCTCCTAGACCAACCTATTAATCCACATCTAGTGCACATTTATGTACCTGTGTTTGTAATGCATTTATTTATAATAAATGAAGGTTGATATTTAAGAGGAATAACAAGAATATTACTTGTAGTCTGAATATGTATACAGCACATAATGGACATTGGTTCAAAATGTTTTAGGAATATTCATTACGTCTTGTTACTTCACTGTATACGTGAAAAACATCAACAGACTGGTGATATACTAATATAAGGCACATCCATGGGAATTGAAATTGGTTCAAAAGGTCGTAGGAATATCCATTACCTATTTACTTACTTCACTGTATAGTGATTAGGAAAACATCAACATGAGTTCCATACGACAATTTAAGCATTATCCAAGATAAGGCACTAATGTATATGCTTTCACGGAAAACTCTCCAGCGACAACCAATCTGTTACGAACACGATCGTAGGCTGCACACTCAACGCAATAATTGTATATAGGCATAGTGTTAAGTGCTTGGCCATGCTTGTTAACAAGCAATAAGTCTTTGAACGATCTTTTACTGACCAAATAAATGTCCCTTGGTAGTTTGCAAAACGCATTTGGATGAGTTACACACAACCCGGCAAATGTTGATTTTACATTGCCACTTCCGTATAGTACAATCAGTCCTTTCTTAGAATCTGTGACAAATAAGTTTTTTGTTTCGGTATCTATATCAATATTTCTGCAATCCGCAAACAACATCTCACCCGTACTTGTTGTCTTAAGTGTCCGAAGTTTTCTCCCATCTTTATTGTAAACAGTTATCTTAGTTTTCTCGCAAGAATAGAATTCTTCGTCAATAGCATCATATGTCAATCCATAACTACCTGCTTCAACTTCAAAATATCTTTCAATCTTCGCAGTATCGCGTAGAGATATTATCTGCACAAGTCCTCCAAACGATTTAACAGCAATTTTGTCAGCACTGACACGACAGACTGCCACTGGATGTGCAGTTGTATTGATTCTCTCTTTGAATACCAAGTCCGTGTTATATCTCTTCAGTGCACTGTGGTCCGTATCTGTAATGAATATGTCTCCAGATTCAACAATACACACACCATACACTAACTGTTTGTTACGGTAAGTTATCGTCTTGTACGGTGTTGCTTTATACCCGTGTACTGTTGCAGGCTCTTCAGTCTTTCCAAATGATCGTCTTCCATCAAAATATGTCATCAGTTCTTCATCAAGTTTAAACATTACTTCTCTTTTACTCCATTCCGATGACATTGTTTGAAGTAGATGTTCACTTTCTTTCAGTAGTATCTTGCCCGTTTCAACTTCTGTGAACAACCGGTCGTCTTCTGACATCGCTATCCTGTAAATAGAGTTAGATGTTGTAGCAACTGCAGCCTTCAAAACTTCTACATCCGCTTCCAAAGCGTCCTTATGACCCTCATACTTGTCTCGAACTTCTTTCCTTGACGTCTCAGCAAGATGTGTTACTGTGGCAATAATTGCTTCTTCTAATTTATCCAGTTTTTCAATCATAACGATCTTGTCTTGTTCAATACTGAGGAGATTATTCATTCGTACGTCAAGTTCCTGATTCAGATCCGTCAGCATGTTGGATAATGAGTAAGCGCACTGTTTTACTTTGGGGTTGGATTTGAAATCTTTCGCAAGCACAGCTATGTATTCAACCTTGCAAGCCCTGAAATGAAACAAAATGGCATCAAGGTGAGTTGTATCATCTGACATAAAATATTCAATTACAAGTTCGATATTGGGTCATCCGTGGTCATAAGCAAGGTAACTTAGTCAAATCACAGAAAAACAGTATGTAGCCATTAGATGTCTCACTTTTGGTCTTCTCTTTATATAAACTTTTTCACAATTTTCATCCTATCAAAATAAAAAGCCATATGTTCGGTATTGGGTCATCTTTGGGAGGAAGTAGGTCATTATGGTCTAATCATTTAGTAAAACCTTGTGTAGTCCATATCCAACTATTTGTCCCATTTTTATTCGCACATGTGACAATTTTTTTACCATTGGAAGGCATGGGGAATGCACGTAAAATTGTCCACATGATAAAAACTATTTGAGAGATTTCTTATGTGCAAACATATTTTGTAGTTTGATATGTCTACAAAATAATGTACTAAATTACATAGTTATCTGTATGTGATCAGCCCCCTTTTTAAAGGTTTTAACAAGACTATCACTCACATTGAACAAAGAAGGAAATAAACGGATTTGATATCAAACTTGGTTACTTTCTTGTCCGTAGTTCTTTTGTTTCTCGGGGAATATATTTTGTGCAAACTTGATTAATAGTTTAATTTCTTCCCGTCAGATTGGTGTTTTGATATAAGAAATGCGATAATTAGATCTGCCAGGTATCATTTTTTTTAGTAAAAAAGTAATACACATATTAAATTTGCACATTGTTAATTGTTTTATGACGCGCCCCGTTGCGATTGTCGGTAATAAAAGTGGTACATTCGCTTGAAGGGTTATAACCGCTATATTTCCTGTATACATACTTTATTATGATTTTAGAGATTTGAAACTTTGACTTTATTGCCGATTTGGAAACTAATACATGCATTAAAATAAAGTGAAATGTCATAAGTTCACGCATAATTTAAAATTACAATAATCGTACAGTTGAGACATAAAAATGAAGAATTATATCATTCCTATGACACTTGTTAAATAAACTGGTTAATTGACACGTTGTACCACCTAATTGAATACATGTATATACGAATTGTAAAAATGAAACTTAAACGTAAAAAGGTGAGGAAAGGTGAGCTATTGACTGAATGATAAGAAAAACAAGAAGACATCTGATGTTGTAAGAATACATTTTCTTTATTTTCATAATATAATAGAAAAATAAAAAGGGAAATGTTGCTTTTGTTTGGTAACTGTCAAGTAAGAATCACTGACCAGTACGTTAAATAAAAGTTCTACATTATTTTGTTTTCGAAAATTCAAAGAAAATAACGGTGGTAGAACAAAACTATCATCTATCACTTGCTAATGATTCGGGCACTCAAGTTCACAAATGTTTTGTTTTAAAGGTCGCTAAAACTACACGCTCCAAAGACCTCTTTGTATGTGATATATGATTGATGTTATGAACTGGTTAAAAAATGAAAACTGATTTAGTATTTGTTTATCATTTCAACTATTCATAACTTTGAAAGCACTTGTCCAACATAAATATAAGTTGAACAAATGTTTCACCCCGATATCTTGAAAAAAAAATATTTGTGACAATTAGAGGGAAAATTGGAGTTTTGTCGGGCCCGCGAGCGCGCAAATATTCTCCTATTTAATTCAAGGAAAAAAACGCTCTTTTTCACGAACTTAAAATTGTCATAACTTTTTTTTATTTTTCAAGATATTAAAAAACGAGTTCAATAATTGCGTGGTCTATGGCTTGAAGATGCAACTGAACAAACCGTACAAAATCAGATGTGGTTGCTAAATTTCATTTAAACTGTACTTTGTGATATTGCACACATACTCAAGCATTGTACAGTTACTAGTAACAGTTTCTTTTTTATCATCCGTCGAATATGCATGATAATAAGTATACATATCGTGACATGTATTGTGGTTACTAGTATAACAAATGCATAATTGTTAGATTCCTCACACATGATCAACGAATTCTGAATGATACCATGTAAGTATTTAAACGTTCCTGATGATACCTACCTTATAAACAAAATTTCATAATGACAGAGCTATGCCCATAAAAAAGATCCTGGTATGCATCATATCCAAAATGTCAAAAATACCAAAAGTGTAACTGAACGCACAAAACCCCTCCAGCAATACCAACGCCTTGTTGAATTCGCATGCCTTTCAGTACTCATTAGACAAATGTCACGAGCGAAAACACAACTCAATCTACGTGTAAATAAAATATCCCTGCTCCAGGGTACAAACTATTTTTAGTTTTTGACTGAAATGTATACTTTAAAAGATTTTCGAGAAACATTACAATTTTTCTACATTCGGTATGAAAGGTCATTGAAGTTTGGCATGATACAAGTTCATAAATTTTTTATGTGTTTCGATATTGATTTCTTTTAAGAGTTTTTTCCTTATGCAATTGACTCTGTCCCCGACATGGAACTTTGGCCGTTTATGTCGTGTTGACTATGTTTGTGAACGAGCAAGATTTGCAATGAAATTGATGTCATGCTTCATGAAATTTATTGGTGTCGAGAGCATAAATGCAGTACTACTTATGATCATAATGCAATGCCTATTTTATTCATCAAAATCGATATGAAGACAAAAAAGTTTTTTTGAAAGAAAACTGCGCTATTTCACTATAAATTATACGTACTCCATTACCTTAAAATTGTCGGATATTTTTATCTGTAAAACACAGGCAGTCCTTAAATTAACTATTTTATATTAAAAAAGTGCATTATATACAGAATATATTTACATTTTACTAGACCTGGTAGACTCATACCTGTGATTGATCAAAGCACATATTCGACAGCATAATTCTTCATGGCCTATACAATATGAATCAACTATTTCCCCATGATGCACGTGACATCTAGGTTTCTGAGATGGCTTCCTCCCTCGATGTTGCTTCGGCTTGGTCTTCTCAGCCCGGTCGCTATATTCCACGCCATCCACTCGGTGTGACTTGGTAGCAGGAAATTTATTGTGATATTTCAAACATTTAGCGCACAAATAAATCTCACAATCTACACAGTAATGGCCAGCTGTCGAGGTATCACCATTGTCCGAACATGATGTGCAACAAGGACCACGTAGTTCTTCTGAACCAACAGCAAATATTTTCGACTCAGACGCGGTCGCCATTTTTCATTGATGTGGCACGAGTTTCTTCACCCATGACAGAACTTCCGGTCACAATTTTAGAGAAAATAACAGCATAATCTTGATTTTGCCCATGATGTCTTCCTCGATAGCATAGTGGTAAGTATCCCCGCCTGTCACGCGGGAGACAGGGGTTCGATTCCCAGTCGGGGAGCATTTTCTTTTGTTACTATTTTTGTTTAAAACACGAAGTTCATCCATGACTCAAGTCACACGCTTTCTTATTTAGAGACATGTCATTTATACGCCTTTTAAAGTATTTTAATCGTGTTTTTGGTACTTGTGTGCACTTTGAAACAAATGACCTTATAGGAAAATAATTGATTATTTGGAATCTCTTTATTAATTGACCAGTGCCAGAAAAGATGAAAATAACCCGAAAACTGATACCAGAATGTAGATATCTTGCCAAACCATTATAATACTTTTGTTCTATTCACCCTACCTTCCATATTTAGTTTTATCCGCGTATTGTTGGTTTTCCAGTGCATAAACCCAATAAAATGTTTGTCGTCGTTACTTTCACTATTCATTTTCAACATGATTTTTCCACAATTATACAACCCAAAAGTAAAAATCCCCACCCATCTCGGGGGTTGGGGCCGTGGATGCATTGACTGGCGCATTATCTACACGCCCTAATATACAAGTTTTCGTTAAGTACCATGTTTATCCGACGATGACATAGGCCTACTCGTGGTTTTATCAATTTTTTGCAAGAGTGTAACTTGGCCAACAGATAATAATTCAGAGCTACAGATAAGCTGCGTATTGGGGTAATTACCCAATTAATTTACTTAAAAACACAATACGTAACATTTTGAGAGGAGGAAGTAAGAAAAAGCAATTAAAATCTGAAATACCCGAATAGAAAAAGATGATATAGTGAAAAACAGAACATAAAAGATCATTTACCCTATGAGTTTGATTAAATACCCAAATAAAATTTGCAAAAACCAAATCAAAATTGAAACTGGGAGGGGGGGGGGTATAATACCCAATGGACTAAAACCTTATCTGTAGATCTGTGATATTCATATTCGATGTTTGCACCCGTGTCCATTCATTGTTCCAATTTACTGTATGATTTGACTTAAATTGTTAAAATTATATGTTGTAACTAGTACACATTTTACGCCCCCGCGCAGGGCGGATGTAATTTGCGGTGACTTGCGGTAAAAATCCCCATCCTTCCACAGCATTGGGGTGGTGAGTTCGATTGACTGGTGTATTACCAAACAAAAATGATCCAGTGGGGAATCAAACAGAATCCTAATCACTAGTCCACTTATGCAGTTATTTTACTCGTGTACCCCATGGACCGTATGTAACTCCATGTGTACCCTTACTCACATCTATATTTTTCGTTGAATGTCTCCTTAATCGGTTCATTCACGGACCTACATACACACATGATAGAATAGTCTTTTAGAAGAAAAGAATGATATAACTTCTTGGTTCTTATAAACACGAAGGTGTATCTAGCTAGATCAGTGATTGAAAGATGAAAATATAACAAAATAATATATGGACATCAGTTCACTATAAAATGAAAAGTCACAAAATTGACGGCAAGCAAAAATGCTATATATGATGGAGGTCTGACTTACACATTAAGTAACTGCAGGATTGGGACAAAAAATGCCACTAGCACTATAATACTACTACTGCTACTACTATCACCACCATCACCACCACCGATTGGACTTCTTTTCCATAGTTTTAATATATTTCAATATAGAAATTATATGCAGTATTATCGATAAAATAATTATGTATATAAGCAAATGCTAAATGTTTCAGTTTTCGAACTAAAATCATGCAAAGACCTAAATAACTTAGGTCTTTGAATCATGCAAATTCAGGAGGTTGCACCATGTTATATCATGGACAGTAATGTAATAATATAGCTTCCTGGTTACATAGAGGTTTTAAAATCATAACTTTAAGTTTCAAAATCGCACTGGGGTTCCATTTTTGTTTATCATAATTTCCGGAAATATGTATACATTTATTATAACAAAAAAAACAAATAAAAACATTATGCGGGTATCGCTGGCCACACCGTCGAAATTTTAAAAGCTGTCTGCATCTCAATGCCGTACTTCTTACAACACGGTTACGTTCGGATTTTATCTCCATCTCAAAAAAGCTCTTCAATTTTAAAGTCGTGGCGCGTTGTGGGAAACCAGAAAATAAATTAAAATATTCTTTAAAACGTAATTATGTCTGGCTTTGGTTTTGGAGGAACACCAGCAGCGACAGGCTTCGCGACCGGAACCAGTAGTATGTCCATTTTACTAAGATTTTGTTTTTGAATGTGTCAGAGAAATTCGGACACGTACATTTCGGATACTGACATGTTTTATCCGAAATTGTCGTGGGCGACTGCAATCGACAGTAGCCACTACACCTGTAAGTTCGTGCAACTTAAATTTCAAATGGGCACATCTGCACTAAAGCAATTTAATTGGAACCATCTTTATGATCAACAACATCAATTAACTATCTTTGAACAAAATCCAAACACAAATTGAATGTCAAGCTGCTAAAAATGGCAAAATCAGCGTCAATGCTACATGCAGTCATGAAATAAACATTGTGACCTGTAAGTTCGTGCACATAAATTGATGACGTCATCAGGAGAGCACGTGAAATATTTTTGCAATAAAAAGTAAAATAAAATAAAGTTTGGTCTATTGTCAGAAGGTCAGCAGCTTTTCCGATCGTAAATATATCGTATCTATTGAAAAAATAAGAAAAACAAAGGTCTCAGGTTTTCGCGACCGGAAGCGGTGAATATGTAAACATTAAAACCGGTGCTCGGACAAAACTCGCCACGAACGTAACAAACCATGTTTTTTAAATATTTGTTTGCAGTATTCAGCTCGCTGAATGTGTTCTCAATGATTTAAAATGAATTTGGACTCGAAAATGAGAGTTTTAGCAGAGTAATCAACGTTTTACTGAAGTGCACGAACTTGTAGGTGTGCACGAACTTATAGGAATAGAGGCTACTTAACCCTTTCGTTAAATAATTGACACAACGCCACTTGTCAAACAATAGCCTTTAGATAAATTTTAACGATATTTTATAATCATGAATGGTCCAATTTGACAGAGTTACAGACTGGGCTCTACATCTAACTGCCGACTTCAGGAAAACTTCAACCGGCAGGCCTTACTGATGCACAATTCCTTTAATTATGCCGACAGCAGTGGGCGACCCACGGGCATTAGATATTTTAGACATTTAATGTCTAAATCCCCACCCTGGAGACAATGCTTACTTTCTTGATCCCTGTGGTTAGTAATTCCCGGGTCTTGGAATCAACCAGAGTCTATTCCCAATGACTAGGAGTCAATGAAGTTGTCAGATTCCTGCCTGTTGGGAAAAGTCATCTGTCTAGTTCCCACTGTAAGGCTGTATCCCTGCATGGGGGGGGGGGGGGCAGGCAAAACATTGACTGTTGCACGACTGAAATAGTATCGTATTAAATGTAAATAACAGACAGATTCGTCTGGAAGATTTGCTATGGTATGCTGTTTTTTAATCTGGAACCAATAATATTATTTTAATATACAGTATAGTGGTTTTTGTTTGCTGGTGGTCTTTATTGCTAGTTTAATTCAGCATTTTAAAGTACTTAAATGTTACAATGATCATTATTATATTTATTATAATTTTTAGGTTTTGGTGGAGCCACCGGGGGTTTCGGATTTGGTACACAGCCTAAAACAACTGCAACTGCTGGCTTTGGTGGATTTGGATCGTTTGGAACTTCTTCTGCTCCTACAGCATCTACTGCTGCACCATCCTTCGGTTTTGGAACAGCAACAACTTCTGCTGCTCCCTCGTTTGGCTTTGGAGCAACTCCTGCAACAGCAAGCGCTCCTTCATTCGGGTTTGGAGCAACAACGGCATCCAGTGCTCCCTCGTTCGGATTTGGAGCGACAACAGCAACAAGCGCTCCCTCATTTGGTTTCGGAGCAACTACTACTACTACTGCCCCAAGCTTTGGCTTTGGTGCCACAACAACAGCTGCTGCCCCGGCATTTGGAGGAGGCTTTACTGGCTTTTCATCAGGAGCTACAGGATTCGGTGGTGGTATGTATACTGTATAGGATCTGTCATGAGTTGTCTTGGGAGATCCATATTTCTTAAACAAGTTTAGATCACATATAGGTTATTAATACAATCTTTGTTTTCGTGAGAGTTCAAGAAATATTGATCCTCAAAGACAATGAATAGCGGAGTCCAGTCTGCACAAAAAACAATTTTGAATTATAGTCCTTTGGACCATACTTCCTCAAGATCACTATGCCTTCATTTTGCAGACTGGGATTCTTTTTATTCACATTAATACTATAGTTACCTAGTCCAAACAATTTATTTTTTTCTCACACAGAACCTTGTTTCGTCATTTGTTCTTGCATGAAAGATCAGGATATTTAGGTGATAAATAATTTTATATGTATTTTTTGAGACATGTATAATGCTAGTCAGTGGAATGAAGATAGGATCCAAACTTGGGCTGAAAAATCAAGCATAAATATTCAAAATTAAAGACTTGATCTGTTCACCATCAACTGAATGTTCTATTTCCATGTTCTGTTGTGAGGCCAGATGTAAATATAAAAAGTGTTTGTGCTTTCAATTATCTTGCTTCGTAAATAATTAAAAAAACGTGCTTTCAACAATCAGATTTATCTTGCTTTATAGATAATCTTAATGTGATAAACACAACTTTTTTTGCAGCTAAACCCCAACAGCAACAACTGCCAGTGGCTGATCAGTCAGCAGATGAATTAGCTAAGATTGCACAAGCTGTGTCCATGCCACAGATATATGGTGATGAGAGAGATGCTGTGATAGCAAAGTGGAACCAGCTTCAGGCACTCTGGGGCAAGGGAAAGGGATACTACAATAGACAACAATGTGTCGAATTTAAGCCAGATAATCCATTCTGCAGGTTTAAGGTATGTCTTTTAGTTTAAATAATATTTATTCAACAACTATAAAGGATTGGGAAACAATATGTGTTTTAAGTACCTATAGTTTGACAGAGATGTGTATACAATTATTGATGAATAAACATGTTTTTCTAAATATTGTTGAAAGTCCTGTTGGTCAACCATATTGCGCAGTCATCATTTATTGGGCATAGATATGCAGAACTAGTACTGTGTGTTAAAATTGCCTTGTCGCTCTGTTATTACGTAATTAATGTTAATTTTCTAGGCTGTTGGATACAATTGTATGCCGTCGGGGAGAAATGAGGATGGTTTAGTTTCACTGATAATTAAGGATGGTATAGAGAAAGTGAAACCACAGCAACAACAGGCCTTAGATACAATCCATAAAATACTAGGTGGTAAAACACATCATACTGTGTGTGCTGAGGCTGTCAACTCTTTACCTGACAACAAGTAAGTTTCATATAATATTATCCCTCCTCTCAATGACTATTTAGAAACATTTTAAATTCATCTACCCTATGTCCATGTGGAATCTGTTAAATATATTTACCGGTACTGCATCTCCTAGCAGGCCTGGTGATTATAACTACTCAATTCTCCATGCTCCAACTTGAAAAACAACTTATTTTAGAATAAACAGAAATAGCTACTGTCAAAAATCATTGAATTTAGTTGGGAAGAAATTTTGAGGTTTTGGTAAAAAATACCATTTCGACTGGACATTAATTCATGGATTTTGCAATTCATGTGATAAATAAATAAGACTGTCAAAATTATTGTTTGATGGGATTTGATTTTGTGGTTGAAGGTGAGTGATGAATTCTACGAAATTTAATCCCAATGAAAATTAATGATTTTACAGAATGCAAATTTTCTTACCACAGGACTGAACTAGTGATATATGTGATGGAACGTCCACAGATGGGACCAGCTAAACGTATTACAGCTACAGATCTATATACCTATCTGTTGAGTGACAGTGTAAAACAACAGATTACAACACAACTCAATGTACAAACTATAACAGCTAAAGTTTTAACTAAAGACCAGCTCAAACAGTACCTAGACACACCACCTGCTGGTAATTAGTTCTCATTGATTTAACATGGGGTGGTATTCACAAAGAATGCAAAAGTGCAAACTTAGAATTTTCTCAAAAGTGTTTAAACAGGAAAATCAAGAGTTTCACATATTTTGCTTTGTTTTGAAGCATTATATAAAGCACCACAATAATCACGAAGAAAATATGGAATATTCTTAGTTTCTAGCTTAGAGCTATATTTGGGCAGTTTAATTTTGTAACTTAATTTTTAAGTTTTTCCTTAAGATGCTTTGTGAATACAGGTCCAGCTCTTAAATGTTAATGTACCACATTAGTTACACAGTCCAGGAACCTAGAAAATAAGCTTATGAAGTTATCGTTTTCATCTACAGTTGGATCAAACCTAAACTGTACAGACACATTTAACATTTTGGCTATTGTAAGATTCCTGTACAAAGTTGTGCACATAACAAGTTTTACAATGTATTTGGCTGTAGTTTCAGTGAAAGGCTTTGAAATAATGTGTACATTTTACTAAATTATTGTTTCTGATGACATTTTTATTTGGATTTGGATACTGACTCATGCAACAAGTGAGTAGAGTTTTGTAGATTAAACCATACTTAGACAGTCGTTTAGAGATAGAAGTAAATGAATTTTATGTCTAAAAACTAACAGAAATGAGAATATTTTAGGCTTTGTTTCCTAAAGTTAAAAAAACACCAAATAGAATTGTTCTTTAACTCAATGTAAAGTGACCAATGACAGGATGGATTGACTCAAAGTCTGTTGGCCCCAACCCTACTTTCACGTTCATATTCAAGCAAGAATGCCCAGTGTTGGGCGGTAAATACCGGGGCGGCGGAAAATATCGGGAAATACTGTCCTGTCCAATACTCCCAAAGTGTCCAATACCGGGAAATACTGGTCAATTGAATGGTCAATTGGGAATTTTTTGTGCACCGGTTTATCTAAATGTATATCGAGCATTGGAACTCTCAGGTTTTCACATGTTGTTCTTTATTCAGTTCTATAACATTCAATAGATCCTCAATTTATTTGAGAGTATGATCTTCAAGTGGGCAAATGAACGGGTCAATTCATTTACAAAGTGGTCGATTGGATTGGTCGATTCAATTTCAATGTGAAAAAAAAAAAATCAAAAACTCAATAATTCTTCAATCATTAAGTTTTGATTTAAACATATATATCAAATGCACCTGTTACACGCCTAATTAAAATATTTAATTATAATTAATATTCTTATTTCTATGATGAAAGTTATAAAAGAAAGTGCATGACTCACTTAAACCTATATGTCTATCGTGTATGTGAAGTAATACTGTAATTTTAAGTATATTCTATTTGACAGGTATCAATCCTCTACTATGGCAACAAGCAATATTAGACAATCCTGACCCAGAGCGGTTGATTCCTGTACCTATGATTGGATTTAAAGAACTACATAGACGTCAGAAGTTCCAAGAACAGCAAACACAGCGACATCAACAAAGACTAGATGTAGGCAGTTATTTAAAGTGTATAGGGCTATATCCCAACAGTCGTTTAATGGCAAAATAATTACTTGCATCCTTTTTAGTATGATACTAGACTAACTTAATTTCAAATTATAACTTTGGATGCGTTCCGAGTACTATGCTTCAATCGTCGAAAAAAAGACGATTCTTATAATTTCATAGGGTGTTCTAGAACACTTTCGTATGAAAATGGACAGTTTGCATGTCCAATAAATCACAGAGAGGGTTTCTGTTAAAACTGAAGGGAAAAATGATCTAATGGATATGAAAGCATAATTGTTTTTTCCAGTTTTTAAAACATTTTAAAAAATATCGTCCGATATAGCTCTATACACTTTAACTTATTTATTTGATTTGAACCAGATTTTCTATCAGTTAAAATGGGCATATTTTACAGGTGATTTGATCATAGGGAAAAGTGAGGTGTAAAACTATTTTTCACGATAGACTTAAAAAGATATTTATTATGTATTTTTTAATGAAATGGAAATTGAGCATTTTATGATTTGCCAAATGTTTATGTTTAAATTGAGTTGACTTATTTTTATAAACACCAAGCAGAGTATCAATTGAAAAGAGGAACACAATTTCATATGAAACTATTTGTAGAGCTGTTTGTTTTTTATGTTTTCAGTTAATCAGTCAAGATTTGACAGAATTCCAGAACAAACAAAGCAATATGCTGGCTAAATTAGATGAATACAAACGTAAACATTTAGAACTGAGTCATAAACTACTGCAGGTATGTATTATTTAGTGACAACAATGAATCAATGTAATACCTCTGAAACATTCTATCAGATCGTCAGTCCCGACTTTACTTTTACATAGAAGAACCCATGGATAAAATATTCAATCATCTGCTCGATCAATGGATGCTGAATCAGGAAGCTAGTGGCCCAATTCGTACCAAAATTATTCGTTCTCGATGGTTTTGTACCAAAACATTTTGGCCCCAAAACCAGTAATCGGTAATCATTGCTAAATAAATATAATTATGTTAAATACATAATTTGTATTAGTACACATGTATTGGCGAGTAAGAACAATTTATAAATTAAAATCCTATTCCAGGAAATTTGTTTTATCCTATATTTGTGAAAGTTGTTGATTTCTAATTCAGCATGTCATATTTTTCTGTTTAGTAGTCTGTGATCAGGTCTGCCACATTATTATTCGAACTTTCTGGTTAATTGAAGCTGTTGTTTCATCGTCTTTACTATAATTTGTATTTGTGATATCTATGTAGTCTATATCATTTCTCCATCTATTTTTCAAATGGAAATGTTGATACTCATTTAACCATTTATTTATGTATACTAATGATCCTAGTTGTAGATGCCCCTTAAAACAACATAACTGTTTGTGTTTCAGGTTATAGTAAAACAAGAAATCTACCGGAAACAAGGATTTGCTATACAGGTGGATGAGGAACAGTTACGTGTTCAGTTAGAAGCTATACAGGTTGAACTTAATCACCCAACACAGTTTAAGGTATAGAAAGTTGTACAAATGTTGTTGCTACCAAACTCACTAAAGTATGTGCTTGTTTGTTAATCTGAACAAAGATAATTTGCGGGTAAAGCATTTTCCTGTCAATTAAGTGATCCTATACTGTAAAATTTTTTAATTAAAAAAAATCATCACTACATATGAAAAATGTTTTCCATGAAAATACAGATGTAAAAGTGCTGTTTACTGTTGTATATTTTTGCAGACAATGTTTTTCAAAATCTTGAACAAAGCTATTTTTGCATTGTTATGTTTTCAGGGTCGTCTAAATGAACTAATGTCACAGATACGTATGCAGAATCATACCTCAACATCATCAGATGTCAATTATCAGATGAACCCATCAATGTTACAGGAACTCAAAACTGTAAGTTAAACAATCTGTGAATAAATGTCTCATAACAAAACCTGTAAGTTTAACTCTTAACATTTTGATCAATTTGATGACTTTAAAAATTGTTCTTGTAAAGTTCCTTTGCTTGGTTCTCAGACAATGTATGAGGGTACTGTCAGCTTTAGTTAATATTTTGATAATGTGCTTTGGTAGACTACATTTTTTACTGATAATAATAATAATATAATGGTCAAGTATATCATGACAGAAAGTATTTCTATTAAATCATTAACACTGACATTCAAGGATTGTACTACATATGTATGTTGCAGCCTTGCTGTATCTAAGTTGTACCATACCTCTATTATGTTCTAGTCAATGTTTACATTGTTTGGTCATACTTCATTTCCAATACCACATTCATTTAGTCAACCACAGATTATGTGATTTTCTTTTTATGTTCAGTGACGTAATTTGGTTCAGATGTAAAATCTCTTTGCTGTGGTCTTTTTTCACCAGCACGGCTGATAAGTAAAAAAGGATATTATATTTTTATTCGGACAAGAATTCTGGTTGCCATGGCAACAGAAAAAATGGCAACTTGAAAACCAGCCCTGCTTTTTCAAGGTAGAATCACGTGACGGGGACTTCTGTATTGCTTGCAATTCCTAATTGCGTGTTATAATATCATTCTGCTTATTTTTCAGTTATTAAAACAACAACAAGAAGGACTGACACATTTAATAGACATTGTGAAGGATGATACGCAAGACTTAAATGTTATAGAACAAGGGCTTCATGATACATCTTCTGCAAGAAGATAGGATTCAAAAAGGGAGATAAAAACAGTGTTTAAAACTGTGTGAACAGTGGAGATGAGAGTTGTTTCAGTTATTGATGTATACAACAAAGTGCTCATAAATGAAGAAAGCCGATCGTGTAGTGTATTGTACAGTGAAACCCAAAAAAGAATACCGCCCTTGAAAACTGGTTCAATCATAAAGTTGGTCTTTATAATGAGGTAGAATTAAAAGCAAAACAGCAAAAATGGGCCTGGAAATTGTTGTTTAATTTTGAGATGACTTAATTACTGAGTTGGTCTTTATTTGCGGTTGTACTCTTAGATGTGAATTCCAGCTGTTGATTATATCTACCTACCTACATAGTCTTGTTATATATAGCAAACTGCTGTATATTTATAGTAGTGAACATTTACAATAAATTTGATATAAGCCAAATTGTCTCATGATTTTTCAGTGTATATATAAATATATTGTTATGATTTCATGTATAGTCACTCCTTAACATTTAAATCTTATGTGCTGAAAGACCAACCCAAATTCTATTTAGCTGTCATGTGATGCTGTTTTAATGATTGATTTACAGGTAAATGTAACTTGTTCAAAGGGAAGTTTATATTTGAATTAAAATGTCATAATCTCGATTTACTCATACATGTCACTGAATCAGTATACAGTGGAACTTCCGTTCATCCAACTGGCTTTGGACCGGGAGAGTAGTTTGCACCACCTACCTGATAGCACCTGTTGGAAGTTTCTAGGATGTTCACGGCATCTAAGTTCTAATGTATGTGAATATATGAAGAATTGTATAGTGTTGTAACTGTGTTCATCACATAACCTGTGGAAAGCTGTGCAGGAAATATCATAATGCACTCCCAGACTGTTACATAAATATTTAAATTAGCTTGACGTTGGTTGGTTGGCTCTTAGTGACGTAACGTAAGCCAGTCTATGCCTTGAATCAATCCATGACGTCGTAATAATACAAACGTCACCATGACGTCACGCGCATTGTAACGCTAAATTGTTAATAGAACCTGTTGCAGTGTATAGCATACGTCATCATTTTGAACAATAATGCGAGTGCTCTAAGGTTGTCTGATAAATAGAATCCTACATTTACGCTCACTACGTACAAGTTTTATCAGAATAGGGCATTGCATTGATTACCCACTTGTCCTCCTGTACCAAGTGGGGCTGATTGAAGTATATACGTTTGTCAGTACACACTCTTATTGTCTAGATATTTGTGGTGCTGTATTTCATTAAGTGATTGAAATGCGTCATTAATTATTGTAAAACATAATGTGAATATTATAAATAGAAATTAAGAAAGATTTTGTTGTTGTTTTCTCAAACAGTTGACCTTAAAACATTGCATGTCAGATTATCCAAAAGATTTTGGACTTTTGCTCTAAATTTTTTTGAAGTATAACAAATTTTTTAGAGCTAAAGTCCACAAACTTTTGTTTTGTATACTCCCACGTTTATAGTTGTGTCGCTCAGTTTACAGCAATCATGAACAAAATATATAAAGCCTGAAGACAACACACCTTATTTGGCGTGTGATCCAAAATGTCATATCAGTACTGATGTATTGTATTGTATAACGCAAATATACACAAGCATGGAAGATATTTGAAGTTTTTGCTCACCTGAGCATATGGAGCTTGAACGCTGTTCTTGTGCATAGACAGGCACTAGCCTCTTGAAGACCGTCAGCTAGCTTCCTAACACACAATATGATTGTGTAACATGATGCCAACAGTCATTGAACGGGATTGGAGTCTGCAATCACCAGTGCGGTGATTGAAGTCAGTTGTGTTGGCACAAAATGCATTGTACTGCTGAATTGTTATGATGAACTGGCGTCATGACAACAGAAAACATCACGTCACCTCAGTCATTCATGAAATAGTATGCATGTGACTTAATTTGGGTAAAATGAGAGTTATTTGGTATCGCTGGATTACTTTGGAAAAACCCATTTGCAGTAGCAGTGCTTGTAGCTCCGGCATGAAGCTGGTAAAAAATTTGTGCTACAAACGAATCACTCGTGTTCTGATGAACTCGCACTATTTAAAACTAAATTGCATTTAAACACTTCAGTAATTAGGGTGGCGATGGGAACAAGCTATTGCGTTTAGTACCTATGTATTTCTGTTGAAACTGATGATCGAGATCTTTATCAATAGATTAGAAGCACGGGCTGCATGCAACAATCTATAAAACGGCCTAAACGTAAGTAACTGGAGCTAAATGGTGCCATGGTCTTATGTGAAATGATGTCAAAGGTATATTTACTTTTTAACAGAACATGCCAGCCTGGTCATCTCTCAACTTGTCTGAATTATTTCTGCGGTAAGTTGAAGACCATGCTAGTGCTTTTATGCTGCTGTCAGAATTATCATCTGTTTTGCCTTAGTATACCTAGGTGTGTTGGCATAAATACGCACACATGCATCTGCTAAATTCGTTTGTCTCGGTGTGAAAGGTAGGTAAGGTCATATTGAGGCCAGTGAAAAGTCTATGGTAGGGACTTTTGAAAGGCCAGTTGGTAAACAGAAACAAACAACTTTGTTTAGAATTGTTGAAAAGAATTTAAGCAGTGAGACTATGAACTGCTCTAAGGATAGACATGTGACACACCTTCCCTCCCCATATTGTTGGGGCGCATTACAACGGGAGCATTACATACAGCGGTTAATTTTCTCTTCAAACTCGTCAACTCATTTGCATACATAATAAGTGCTGAACAACATTCTGAAATCTATATATGACTTTCCTCATAGGTATGTTAAATCACCAACGAGTACGCTGTTATTCACATATTATAGGCAAACCCCAAGACTTTTGTTACTGAGAACCAATTTTAGGGAGATTTTGACATGAAAGACGGACGCAGCTTTGTTTTGTTTATGTAATGTTCTAGATTTGAGGAAATTACGTTTAAATTCGAAAATTAACAGTGTGACAAGGCCATTCATGTGTACTAATTAAAGCGAAAGTTATTAACAAAAAAACCTAGGAATGGTTATTTACACACCATGTAATTAATACACCATGTATATAACAACTTTATTCAAGTGAGAAATACCGCGTCTTGAATTTCAAGAGCAGTCTTTCACTATGGATTTGAAAGCATTGTTTAAAAGTGTTTTCAGGATTGTTAAGTTAAGACAATAAAATGAAAATCAGGTTTCATAATTATGTCGTTCAAGGCTTTGTTTAACATGGCCAAGGTCTGATAATTTTGTAATCTCCGTTTAAATTTAAAACTCAAATGTCATTTCGATATTCATTTAATGTGGGTAGCAACCTTCGCTGCACGAATATCTGTTATAATTCAGTTAAAAAGTTGTCCTATTTCTCCGCGTTTGTGCTCCATTGAAAGTTCCGATGCAGGAACCGGGAGATAGCATGATGATGTCCACCAAGCACAAGGACTTGAACCTGCTGGGTCTGTCGGCGTTGTCTGTGGATGAAACATTCATCAAGTGCCCGATGTGCACGGAGAGATATACACGTCCCAAACTGTTGAAATGTTTGCATACTCTGTGTGAACATTGCATCACCGTACATATACAACATGCTGCCAGAAATAAACAAGTAAGATATTTTTGCGTTATCGCTTTTGTGATTCTTTAAAATTTTCTCTGAATTATACGAAGTGTCACTTTTAAAATGCCAGTCCTTAAGTTAAATGCACGATGTCGTGTGTTCGTAACTACGTAGTCAAGGTTTGTCACTAATCCGGAACCAATCTTACAAGTATTATCAGAATGAGACTGATTATAACACTGCTGTTATTTGTTTCCCACTTTTTTGTACATATTCACAGTACGAACGACAAGGAATAAAGCATTGTAAGTTCTACTGGAAAGTATGCGACACTCACATTTAACGTGAATAACCGTAATTGGTTTTCTCTTGAGTAACGCTTTTAAATTATTAAAACGAAATTATAGTATTCATCTTGGTGGAATGAATAGACACACTGATGGAATGGTAACTCTTAATCTTTTAGTTATATTGAGGTATCAAGGTTACATATTCTGCTGCAAGGTTATCTAAATGATCTTTGAGTGTAAAAAATATAATTTGTAGAACATGCTCCATAAAATGAATAATATACGATGTCTTGAAATGCCTTTTTTGGAAAATAAAAATTACAGTGTTAACGACGTACAATACTAGTATATACAAATTGTAAAAAATAAAAACATATAAACTATATGAACATTTTTTCTGTCCGGCAGGTCACACACAAGGAGTTTCCATGTCCTAAGTGTCAAGCTATGACGAACGTTATCAAACCTGAGCTGCCTTTGGATAAATGGTCAGAGACGTTACCAGCAAACACCATGATGGAAGCATTACTTGAATCAATTTCACTTCAGGTAAGCATATCACGAATACAAATATAATTTGTAATATTTTTGTAAAAGTAACGTTGTTGCTTGGGTGACCGACGTCAGAAGGGTACTCACATTGATAACACTTATGATATCTTTCAATAGAAAAAGGACGTGCTTCGCAAAACGATTTTGAAAAGTTTACGCCAGAATTCGTCAAGTTTGAACGTCGATTGCAACGTCACACAAAAAAAATTATTATGTTATATAATTACATTTTTTTATATTCATAAACATGTATGATTCATAATTGCTCATACTTGGGCTTGATTTGTAGGTTTTCTAGTATGCAGTTTCAAATAAAATATGTTTATATTTGACAGGTTGATGACAAACTTTGTGGAACATGTGAGGAAGGTGGGGATACAACACTAGCCTCGTACTGGTGTCGTGACTGTGCCGAGCCTCTTTGTGATAGTTGTCTGAAGTATCATCGTCTGATGAAGATTAGCAGACGACATAAGATAGAAGAGATGGACATCATTAAAAGACATCCTAAACGAATCCTGTCCGTACCCCAGCCGTGTCCGGATCATGTCGGGAAAGACATAGAATTGTTCTGCGCGGACCACAACACTCTTTGCTGCGTCATGTGCGTTGCTACGGAACATCGTCGATGTGAGAAGGTGGCGTCTATTGACAAGCTTGCAAAACAACTTGAAGAAGGAGCGGTAACGGAAGAGCTCGTAGACAAGTTGAATTCTTACTTAGATCATTTGAAAACCATGCAAGATGACCGAGAAAAGAACATTAACAAACTAGGCACTAAGAAGTGTGAGGTTATAGAACAGATTGCCAACTACAAGGAGAATGTCAACATCCTACTAGAGAAGCTTGAGGCCACACTCACCGAGAACTTTGACAGGATCCATGATAAAGAAACAGGGCGACTGAAAACCGAGGTAGAGTGGTGTGAGTCGATGCAGAGCGCTGTTTCCAATGCCAAGACGGTACTCCTGGTAACCAACAGGCATTGTTCCAATGCTCAAGTCTTCATCACTGTACAGCAATGTATCGAGAGATCTATCAGGTATGAAGATCAACTGGCCAAAGAGCAGACGGAGAAATTTGAGCTCATAGACTACAGCTTTGAGATCGATTCAGCATTTGAAGCCTTCTTACAATCGCTGATTTCCGTCGATACTTTCGGTAAAATCCACACACATCGTCGCCGAGCCTTTATCCCAGCCTCGCCTGGTTTGAAATTACTAAGAGATCGTGCAGCTGAACGCGACATAGAATTTGATGCCAAGACACCGAGCGACACCAGGAACTGTTGTTTGTCGTCTGTTTTGTTTCTGTCCGACAAAAGAATGCTGATCGCTGACCAAAACAATCAGAAGATAAAACTGTTCAAAGACGACGGATCTCTGGTATATGAGCAAGCGTTCACCACGTGGCCACGTGATTTCACAGAATTAGGAAACAACAAAATAGCCGTAACTCTCCCAAAAGAGAGAAAAATCGAGATATTTTACCTTGGAGACAAGATAAAGAACCTGGAGACGATCCGAATGTTAGACGAATGTTGGGGTATCACCTACAGCAACAACAATATTATTGTTGGTTGTATCGGAAGTGAGAAAGGAAGTGTCAAAATCCTGACGCTAGATGGCGCTGAGGTTGACACCATAGAAGATGATCCTACTGGCAGACGACTTTTCATTAAGACAAATTACGTCATTGCTAACGATGATGGGAAGGAAGTATACATTACAGATAGGACCAAGGACACTGTGGTTGCACTGGCTTTGAAGAGGACACCAAATAGGAACGCGATGCCCGAGGATCAGGGACCAAAGAGATTGCTTCCATTAAGGGCTCCTCCAAAGCAAAGGTCCAGTACAGTATTGGGGCATGGTAGGGACCAAACTAACGGTATGAACACTGAACGTCGTTCCCAGAGTGAAATGGCGAAGACGTTGCCACCGTTGAAGGACGGCAAATTGAGAGATGGTATGGGCACACCACTTCATCATTTTGATGGGACGTTTGATGAGCGTCTGGAGGATTCCTACGAGTCACGTGGAAAAGTTACACCACGTGACACAAAGAATTTGTCCTCACAGGATGACCAAGGCTCACTGAAAACAGAAGATCTTGATGCCATTCCAACGAGAACCTCGCCGATTGAACGAGAAGACACGAGATCCACAATGAGTCACCACGAAGATCTCAAAGTTGACTACGATATTTTATACTCGTACTCCAATGATATTTTGAAATCTGCTGGAGGTGTAGCCGTGGATCACCAAGGCAACATTTACGTGACCGGGTACAGGTCGGGTAATGTTCACCAGATATCACCAGGTGGTACCCTGATAAAAACACCATTACAGAACCTGTCACAACCACTGGCAATCTCTGCTGAACCGTATGGTGAGAGAATTGCTGTCACAGAGACTACGTCAACCAAACAAAACTTTGTCCAAGTCTTCAGGTTGGTCTAAAGTACACACACACACACACGAGCATAATTTGGAAATTCAACTACATGTATATATGTTATACCAAGACCGTTTTATCTGAAAGTTGCAGCCTTATTAAACAATAATATAAATTGTATCTACTAACTTTATATTCACGGCATTGTTAAACGTGCGGATAAAATAGTGGATTTTAATATACCCGAGATGAACCAATACATACAAATGTATCTGGAAGGGACTCCCTCATAGTGTATTAACCTCACTCCAATATTGGCTAATCCCTTCTCTTGTGAACAAATTTGGGTTGTTCCTCATAAGTGGACTAAATAGTGTACGTACAAATGTAAATCACTTCGGACAAAAATAGAATTGCTTTTCTTGAACACTTCATTTTGCAAGACCAGCACGAATCATTGTGTGGACGTATTGGAATAAGAAAACAGTTAAACCTGTTGATTTAGTGTTAATGTTAAGTGCAATGCACACAATCGGCTAACTAAAGTAGTTGAGGAGATTTTGCATGAACTACATTGTATTGTAAATCGATTTGATTATAATTATCCGATCCTGTACAGAAAATTAAGCTTTGCTGTGACTAATTATTTTGTATTATTATATAGCTGTGTGTGTTTCAAGAAGAGACATTGTTAAAAAGATAAAGGATACACAAAGTCACCATTTGCAGATATTTTTGTACTATGTGGTTGATGCCAGGGTATGGGGATTTGAGACATTTTGATATCATGTACTGTAAAAGCTTAAATATTCCTGGTGCTTTAATTTCGTGGATTTCGTGGGTGCCACCAACCACGAATATTAATAATCGTATAATATCCGACTTGGTGGATAATGTATCTCACAAAATGGTATTTTTTCCCCAAAAGAACCCGAAAGTTTGGCCTATTGAAATTAAATGATTTGCAGTATATAAGATAATATCGATGGTTTATTGAAAGTAGAATGGGTAACATACCCAGAGTCACCAAGCACATTATGTATCATGATGGGATGCTGTGTTAGCTGTTTGAGTAGTATGACGACACACGGCTCTGTCGCATGGGTGAAAGTTCACTTTTCAAAATACTGAAAACAGCTCGTCAATAAACTGAACTAGATGATTTTCATATAAATTACATAGTGCATTTTTCGCAAAAATATTGAAATCAGTATTGAGACTGAATATTTTCACCCATGCCTGTTGTTGTTGTTTCTTGATGTATTTAGAGTCGGAATTAATATGTTAAATAATTTGTATATATATATGAGTGGTAACTTTAGAATGCTGTGATCATATTAGTGAAGGGTTTTATACAATAAACAAAAGAAAGTATTTAAAAAATTTGAGTCATATTGGATTTTTATAACTTAAAAGTGTTGTCTACAGAAGATGATTAACTTCCATGTAAAGTTTGAAGTTACTGGTTTCAATGATTCTCCAGTTTTTGATTTGCGCCACTTAATACTTACTTGGTTTGTATGACAAATGCCAAATTCCCTAATTTTTCAACGGCTTTAGGAAAGTTTTTCCCAGACCATAGAAACCAAAAAGTACTGTTGTTGCACAGCTGTTGTCAAGCGATACTTTATATTTTGAAAAAAAGGAAAGGGAGGTAACTGCGTAAAAACTGCAACATTGGCAATAACACAAACTACAATATTGTCATAAAATTTAATAAAAGAATTCATTTCAATATTTCAATTCTACAAAAATGTTACTATCATTTGAGACATATAATATGTAACAGGAATAATATATTCAATTTATTGATGACATCATTTATACACAAATATAACATTAACATATATGTCTAAGTAATTTGATCTTCAATAGTCAATAATTCTTTCAGCATTCTCATATACTACATGTACACTACGATGACATAATGCGTAAACATGTACACTACGACGATGGCATAATGCGTAAACATGTACACTACGACGATGGCATAATGTGTAAACATGTACACTACAATCATGGCATAATGTGTAAACATGTACACTACAATCGTGGCATAATGTGTAAACATGTACACTACGACAATGGCATAATGTGTAAACATGTACACTACGACAATGACATAATATGTAAACATGTACACTACAGGCATGACATAATGTGTAAACATGTACACTACAGGCATGACATAATGTGTAAACATGTACAATTATATAAAAACTGGACACTTGCATTGTGTCACCAACAGTGTACAGATTGCTACTGCCAAAGATAAGTTCCCAATGACAGCTGTGTGATCTGGCACATATGTAAATCAGACATGATTTATTTCAGTAACTTTCTGTGGTAATACATTAACACAAAGTATAAAGCAAAGAGCATTTTGCACATGGTTTTGTAATGTGAAATTTCTGTGTTGCTAGCAAGGTATGAACATAGCAAAACGTATTTTAGACATGGTATTTCTATATCAACTACCCCTAAAAGTAATTATATTTTTGTTGGCCCCCAGATGATTATGACTATACAACACTAATACAGAACAGATAAGATAACATGTGAATACAACAAAACAGGCAAAATGAGTTATCAAGCAGTTACAATGTTTCAAATTGAGACAGAAATTAAGATTCATATTATATACATTGTGCATACATATAAACTCACTACATGAAAGGTTCATACATAAATACTGATACAATGTCATCATCAGATACCCACGGTACATAATAACATTAAGTATAGCATCAGGTATAACATAATGGATAGCGTGTAGGTTCCGATGATGATATGACCAAGCCATCAACATATACATTTAATAGGACAAAATAAACTATTTCCAAGATCATCCCTACACACTTGTCATATCGCCTTAAACTTTTTTTATATTTCTACAGAATATTCACTACTACTTAAAATATTTCAAACCAAGAACCAACTTATTAATTTTAAAGGTCACAAAGACTTTGACCTTGAACCTCAACTCAAAAGGGTGAGGTTACAATGACCTTAACCTTGGATCTTAAAAGCAAAAGGGATAATCTCCTCGGCCCAACTGTTCTACGTAAAGAATATTCTCTACAAAAGGAGATAAACAGAGACCTGGCAAAGCAATACAGTAAGACTTTAATATAACTACATTTTGTACAATAGTAGGCAGTATAAAAAAATTCAGCTAAACTTGGATGATGATCTAGAAAATAATCTATAATGACTTGATTCATTCATTACAGTCAATATGTATTTCTTTGGCTTTTTAAGAGGACTATTCTTTTAACACATAAATAGGTACAAGTACAAAATTTTGAAGTTTTTTCTCCAACATAATATGGTACATAGGATGTGTCAAATAAAGAATCAATATCACTAAAAGTGTTTCCAGAACATGAAGAGTTTGGTAAAAACAGTGGTATGAAAGAACTTTAGGACATTGTAAAACTAAATTTTTAAATATTCTTTTTACAATAGCAGATATGCTACAAAAAATTGTTTGTAGGAGTTCGTTAACTGCATCACTAACTGTGTATTAGTATGATCCATTCAATTTCCATACTACATAGTTGCAAATGATTAAGATTCCATATACCGGTAATAAGATTCTAATGTAAATTTTAAATTTCCTTAAGTGCTTTGATAAAACAGTAACCTGAACTATAGTTATAAAGTGCACCCAGGATAATGTGATATTTACAAACATTAAACGGATTGGTCAAGTGTTGCAAAATTGGTTACTTAAATAAACACATACGGTCAATTTTATACTAAGATAACACTGATCAATTGTGCAAGCTTGATTTTTCCACCTATGTGGACTATACCTAATTAGAATCGCCTTTTTTGTTATACTGGGTGCACTGTAGCTTGTTAATGATATCAAATTCAACAAAACATAGGTTACCTAAAATCATTCCATCTTGTCAAGAACAACATACATGGATTTCAGGTATTCATGAAAACATTATTGTTGTGAAACAATTAAAATTTATTTTCCACAATCAAGCAATACAACGGATGTAAATAAAGTGTTTTCCGTGACCTATGTATTGTGGCCCTTGGATATACATGTATTAGAAGTAATGGTACATTTAAAAAATTACTGCAGAGGAGTATAACGATCGTTCAGTGCATGAGTGAAAGTTCAAAATATTCAAAATACTGAAAACTGCTTATCAACATACAGAACAAGATCATTTGCTTATAGATTTCATAGCACAGTTATTAATCAAAATACTGAAACCAGTATTGAGACTGAAAACTTTCACCCATGTGACAGTGTATACAACAAGTATTTCATTACAATAACTTTTTGTTACCCTGATTTAGACTAATATAAAGTGAAAACATTGGGGAAAATCATTGGAGTTTGTTTTGTTTTTTATAGTAATTGATAAGAATCATATATCATAGGTAATTGAATTACAGGGTGAAGGCTTAACAGCAAGAATAAAAATTAAACAAATCATAATATTCTTCCATTAAAGACATTTTGGCAATCTATTTTGATAAGCGTGGGGTTTACTCATTTTGATTATGAAAATAAAGTCTGAACGTCAAGAAAACACATTCACAACAATATGCAGTTAATATGAAGTAAATACAAGAGATGTTTGTTAAACATGTATGCCCCTCATGGAAGCTTTGTTGTTGAAAATGGTAAGAGTCATAGTGACCTTGACCTTTGACCTCAAAATCAAAAGGGGTCATCTGCGGTTGCTAACCAACCTCCATGTAAAGTTCGAAGATCCTAGGGCTAGACGTTCTTGAGTTATTGAATGGAAACCATTTTGGTCTACTAACACAGACAGAGCGACCGAAAGACATGAGCAAAGCAACATACCCCCTCATCAGATAAGGGAGGGCATCATAATAAGGCAACATATATAAATAAGTTTGAAATATTAGACATGTCAGTAAAAGAGATATATGAAGAATAAGGTATGGTGACATTCACAGCAACAAAACATACCTTCAACGACTAGTACAATTACACAACATGATCAAAATGTTTCCAAACACAAATAAAAGTTTTAAACATAAATATGATATCAAAATAGTGTAGGGATGGAAAATATTTAAATAGGCCTTCAGTATACCTGAATTTAAATGAATAGAAGCAGATTAAACAGTAAGTATATATACACAGTGTCTCACAAACAACTAAGGTGTGGATGCCTTTGCTTTGGACTCCAAGTCCATCAATAATCAGTGTATATTTTAATTAAAATTGCACTTGATCTGTATTTGATTATTCTGTGTTTGTGTTTGCTCAAATTATGACTCTGTATAATACAGTACAATTCCAGCCAAAATGAGACAATACATGCCTTATCAATCAACAAATCTTGTCTATATATCATAGGGGTGTGGCATCAGTTTAACCCACTGTTTTTTGCTTGTTTTTTAATCAGATGTGGTCAACTATTGTTCAGTTATAGGGCATCCAATTGACTGGGCCAGTTTTATATTAGCCAGTGCTATCTTACCTCTCAATGACAGCCTTAAACAGCTTTGTGTTAACAAATTCTCTATTAAATATATACATTAGAAAGTTTGAAGGAAATTTAAACAGTAAAAGGTAAGTTATAATTGGTTGGTCAATTGGTTAAAATATTGACATTTATTTATCACCCCTTCATGTATAACTACCTCTACGACATTATTGAAGTGTAGCATACCGGTTCAATAGTCATATTAAATATTTGCGTAAACATGGAATACTAGTAAAAGATGGACTTGAATTGAAAAAGGTAGAATACATAATGACAGAATCAACACATCAAAATAAAAGGGAAACAGCATATATATTGACAATGTGCAATAAACTATACACAAAAATATGAAAAACATCAAGTATACGAAAAATATATGATACTAATACATTGAACAGAAACACTAATACGACTATAAATACATGAATAATTTAAGTTTAAAAAGTTTCAGTCATGATTTGCATTGCTTTCAGTACATAACTATGACATTGGTCCTTGATACATCACACTGAGTACTACATGTATTTGAGGTTTTACTGTAAAGTCATTAATTTTCATGGGTATTAAATTGTGTGGCCTTTTTACCATAGTCGCTGAGCTATTTAGGGTCTAGGAAGTACCATGCTCAATACCGGGAAGAAGAAGAAGTGAATTCATGGGATGTTAATTTGTGGATCACAAGATATGGAAGAGAAAACCATGTTTCCTTGTTTGGAATGTTGATTATTATTTGTGGTGATTTGATTTTGTCGGAAAGTTAAACTACAAAATTAACAAAAATTTAACCTCCCACAAAAAATAATGATTTTACACATCCATCTAGTGAATAATCGATCAATATGAAAATTACAAGAAGTTGTCAAAATCACATGGTATGGGGAAGATTTATCCATATAATTCCTATCAAATCTAAACAAAAGCACATTTTCTGTAAAAACATAACAAACAAAGTTGATTTATACTAACATTACTAACTTCTATCGGCAGTATATTTGGTATAACCTTGTCCAGCCAACCACAAGCGCACAAATGTTCACTTCTTGGTCATGATCAGTTGCCTTGCCTTGAGCGTCAAACCTATCTCGTGAAAATCGTTCAAAGAATAAGATACTTAAGGTTATTTTTAACTTTTTGTTTACATTCTTTCACTTGTAGACTTAACCGGTAGTCTTTCAGTAGTGCTTTATACTCATCAATTGACATTGCACCAGTTGTAAATCAATTACCTTTAAATAAATTTTAATGGCAAGTTATAATCACATGATCCAAAGGATTAATTGGAAACCTTCGCCTTCCACAAACAACAAGGCTGAGTGATCGCTGATCTGGGGTAATGTAAATAGGACATGGTTAAGTTGAACAAACCAGTAATTTGACACAATCATGCATCTCTCAGGGGTATCAACAGGACAAAATTTAAAATCGGGAAAATTGTATGTTACAGATCATTTTTGCCCAACCAACAGCCTTCGTTGAGCAGTAATTGCTCTTTCATGAATGCTAAATCCAGAATTCCAGATGAATCAGGAATATTCCCCCCCCCCTGATATCTTCTAGAGAGGTGGGAAATAGTACTTTACGACCCAAAATATTTTTATTCAAATTCCTTGAATTTGAGTCAACCAAAACTTTAACTTTTTCAGCAATTTCTTGGACCAATGAAAGTGTGAACATGAATAGATTGTCACTAGCCATGTTAAAACTTGACCAAGAATACATTTATTGTAACCATAGCAACAATATAAGAACAATTAATAGAATACACAGCACCAGACAATTGTTATGTCAAAATTCACTAATTACTAAAGTTGATGAGTATCTTCAGATACTGCAATGTCAGCCCATCATGTGGTGAATGAGAAATTGCATACAGGCAGAGAAAATTAGTATTATTTTGGGGGGGGGGGGGGTATAGTACATGATACAGGAGATGCCCAAGACATGAACAAGCATAGGCTAGAAGTCTCATTATAATGTTGTCTAACAATACATTAGGGAGTTATGTGATTTGACGTCCTGCTCAAACCTTACCTCTGGGCTAGGAATCATATTCCTAAATAAACTCTATATTTATGTTAAATGACTAGTTTAGGGTAGGACTGGTCCGTTACAAGTACAATGTGAATTCATACAATTGCATTTATCAGGCAGAATATATAACACATTTATACAATAATATTATAAGCAATAAGATAGTTTCATACATGGCAGCTGAGAGGGAGAAATGCTGATCACTTTTAATAAAATAATTTACCATCTCAGTTAAATCAGACCCATATTATGCTCCACTAATTTACACTGATATAGGATCTGATGACACTCCATATGGGGTCATGTCGATGTGAATCCTATCAAATTGCTTCTTCCATAGATCTGACTGACATGAGTACACTCTCTATACATACAGGTGAATAGCCATAATACAACATGCATTTGAACATGACCTCTTATGGAATGTAGTCAGATCTATAACAGCATAAAAGAACTATAGAGCAAATGTTAGGATCTGATTCTAATGAGATTGAATATATTAAGATATACAGTGGTTAAAATGGCATCATGACTCCAATAGGGGGTGAGACATATATCCGTTTGAAACAACACCGGTAAAGTTTTCAAAGAAACATGAAGGGTTAATGTACAATGTCATTCTTAATAATCAAAATCTATAAGCACAAAGAGACCATTTCGCTACGTCAAAAGCGTAATAGAACTACAACAGCAACATGAATGCAAAATTAGTAACCATTAACCAGAAGTAACCTAAGTGAATAATGATTCAACCTTATTAATTGTGTTATTTAATAATTTCTCAAACATCAAATTATCAATAAATTTAAGAAAAAATTCCTTATATGAATTGCTAGTATGTTCTACTAATGATGTCCCAATCAAGATTTCCGGTACTTGTATATCATAACAGATGGAATAAATCGAGGGCTTAGTGCTAAACTATGGTACATTCCTCTATAAATTCATGTAGTAGCCATAGTTTTGCACTGAGCCCTCGAAATGGAGTATGCATATTTTGGGTCTCCATTTTGCAACTTTTACAAAGATATATTGAATGACTACATTGAAATAGCTTCAATCTGTAGGTTATTGGTCCTTGGGTTTGCATTTTCACTAATAGCCCCTAATTGGCCACAACACAGAAATCATAAAATTCCTAACAAGTAAGTCAATATAATATAAGCTTCGACGATTATATTTACAAAAGGCAGTTGCAGAAATAAAATAACGATTAGCTAATCCTCCATAATATTATCACATATTAATATAAGGACGTTTGCAAACAAAAAGATGATATAATGTCTAAATCATGTAATGCAAATTTAAATCTATGCCAGTGGTCAACATAAGTCCTAAATTCCAAAAAGTCACTGTTATACTGTAAGTGTTCACCTGTATGAAACACACACTTGCTTTTAATGTACAATGTTGTTCTTAATAATCAAAATCTATATATAACCCTGTACACAACAGCAATGAACACCACTTATGTTTCGAGAACTAATTTCAAGAACCCAACGCATTATACGACACCTCAAGAGATAAAGCTAGGTGCCAATGTTCTAAACAACTCTCTCACAAAAATAACTAAATTCATGACCAGGTTATCATCCATCTCGTTCTTAGCAAGGTAAGGGGGAGGTTTAATTGCTGCATTGTGCTTCTGCATTGGATTTCCATTTTTCCCACTGATTTTGTCCTTTTGATGAATTGTCAAAAAGTTCCCTTTGCTTTTAAGAAACTATCAAAGAACAGAATGCATTAAAGTATGGAGGAAAGGGGTTTCATTTGACGTTTAAAATGACCCTACAGTCTCTACAATTTCAAAATGCCACCCAGACAAGTCTGACTTGTGGGTAATTTTTTTTCTTTAAATTATAAAAGCTGTCCAGGTAAGATAAGGAGAATTTGACATTTTGTTTCATTTTCATTTTGAAACCCTGGTCGTAAAATGTGGATGATAACCCAGGCATTTATTTATAGTGACATTTTGAGGGCTCAGTGCAACACTATAGTATGTGCCTCAATAAATTGATGTAGTTACAATAGTTTTGCGCCGAGCCCTCAATTTGTGATTTATGTGACAGAAAACATGGATTCCTAAATATATGGTAGGACAAAATATATCAACATCAGTACCATGGAATGTGATATGTATGGTGACCCCTTTTAAAAAAATCTTAACATCTCATAACAACAACAAGAACAACAACAATAAGGTAAGAAACACTGATTTCAAATAAGTGCATACCATGGTGGTATCGCTGAATTTAAGTTTGTGAGTAGTGTGGTACAAGTAATATTGAACTGGACTTCATAAATTGTCATATTGTATGGTGATTTGTGTTTTCCTTTATTGGACCATAATATACATGTACTAATTAAAAGAAGTTGATTCTTATAGTGGACTATGGACCTGTATTAAACCAAGCCATGTCTAGCAATGTAAAGATCAAACACTTTAACTTTGCTATCGTGACAACCGCGATACATACTGGGCAAATAACCAGTATCAATGTGAGAGCCTAACACCACATCACACCTGGAAGTACGACAGATAAACACAATGTTAATTTTATGTTGCCGCACAATCATTCCAGTGCAATAAATTGTATTACAAAAACCACCACAAAATTGCCCGCAGGACAATTTGTATAGAGGAAGGCATTCAACATACACAGGCCTAGTTGTAAGCAACCATTCTTACGCCTGAAAACCCCAGTTTCAAAGCCTGAAATTCTCCTTTTCAATATAGACTAAGAAGGAAATTTCAGGATTCAAACCTGAAATCAGGCACCAGTCTGAAAAATACCAGGACCGACACAGCATAGCATTTCAAGTTTGCATTTCTGCTAACATATCAAGAAATGGACAAGTTAAGGATTTCATGTTTGTTTTTGTATCCCAATTTATAGAGTTATATAAAGTAGGATATGCATTACTTTTGCACACTATCATCAACATGTTGATATTTTCATCCACATGTTGATATTTTCATCCACATGTTGATATTTTCATCCACATGCCGATATTTTCATCCACATGTTGATATTTTCATCCACATGTTGATATTTAAGCACCGATGAAGAAGATCTCTATCTAGCCCTGAAGCTCCCTGTCAAGTCACATCTGATCAAACAATTCATAAGCAATAGATTGGTTTATGGAACATGATTTAAGTTGTATATGAAAGACATTTTTCGATGAAATGGCTATCAGTCTGGTCGAAATATTGAAACCTTTGGTATAAATTCCACTCTCAGTACCTGAAAGAATACAGAAGGAAGATAAAGTGTATAACTTGATCTTTGTTGGCAAATAATGTGTTGCTAATGTTAAGCATGTGGAAATATTACCAGGAGTCGGTTGCATAGCCAAAGTGTTCATGTTCGCTTATTGGTAGTGCTTCATTATATCTATGCAATAACATTCTACCAGCAAACATGTTCCCCGATAGTTTACCATTTCTCAACATTTTGCTAGGTGAGCAGTTTGTCATGCAACTTACCAATTCGGTTCCACTATGCTATACAACAGATAGCTGCGAACGCTTGCCGGTGGCATATAAATTTTTTGCTCCGTCCATTATGTACTGCTTCTCAGAAGCAAGCCGATGTTAGCCAGTTCTGAGACCTATTGAGAATGATTGATAACTATTGTGATAATTCATATGAATATTTCACTTACATATTCCATCATACTGCTACTATCACATCTTTGTTTTGACAATCTCCAATGTAAGCCAAGCTGTAACACAAACATTGTACATCAGTGTATATCAATATTGATTACAAGATTAATGAAAACATAAAATCATACAGTATGTCCCAACAAGATTTGGCTCTTGGTGTTGCTCAATCAAATGTTATAAAATGCACCTAATGGTGACCTAAGAAACCATTTACAACCAGAGACGCGTGTCATAAAGATTGGATAAAAACTGTGGCCTCTTTAGAGTGCATAGAAGTTTTTTTCCTAAGATTTGACCCAGTAACCTAGCTTTTGACCTGACATTATCCAGTTTGTACATTGGTCTAAATATCAATGAGACTTCCATTATGATCAAATTTCATGAAGTTTGGATCAAAACTGGGGTCTCAAGAGTGAACAACAGGCTTTTCTAACTTTTGGACCTAGGTTTCACAGAGAGTAACATTCTTATTATGTTTCATGAATGTCGGATTAAAAACTGTGACCTCTGTAGTGAACACAAGGCCTTTATAACATTTGACCTAGTCACCTAGTTCTTGACCTGACACAACCCAGATTCAAACTTGGCCTACAATTCGATGGCTTAGAATGAGAAGG
This sequence comes from Spisula subtruncata, assembly GCA_963678985.1. Lineage (NCBI taxonomy): Eukaryota > Metazoa > Mollusca > Bivalvia > Venerida > Mactridae > Spisula > Spisula subtruncata. The sequence continues at coordinate 30,114,404 of OY787665.1, forward strand.
TCCGTAACCACAGAATCAATATTTTGAGAAAACAAGACAAACTGTCTGACAATTGCTCTTTACTTACGGTAAAAAAGCTTTTTCAGCTTCATTTTGGTCAACATGACAAGTTCCGATTTTCATGAAAATAGGCTCATAAGAATCGCCTTATGATGTAGATTTCATATATGCATTAGTCTTAAAAGTGGCACTAAAACCTTCTCATTCTAAGCCAGCGAGTTCATGAATACTAACAGTCCGACGAGAGCAGGCCCAGAGATTATAAACATTGGAGTACGGACTCCATGCTCCAACTCATACTCCGTACTCCAATCGGAGCATTTCTGAGTTACAAAAACTGCTGTAACTTTTTTATTACTGAATGGAAACATATGAAATGGGGGTTCACTTTCTTAATTAGATCATTTGCTACAAGTTGATATTTGTATTGATGCAAAATACTAAAAAAATATGTTTTTTCAAGTTTGAGATTGGAGTATGGAGTTTGAGTATGAGAATGGGAAATGTTTATAATCACCGGGCCAGATTGCACTTTAAATTACACTCAGAACAATCCAACTCAAACCCTGATAATCACACAGGATGTCATTAATTATTTCACAAAGATATTGATAAATCAGGCTGATTAGTCAATATCTTCGTTAAATAATTAATGACATCCTAGTTATTCTAGAACGGACAGAGCATACTGTCTAGTCCATGTACTTGACATACTAAACACACTATGCAAATCACTATGAATAATGCTGGTAATAATAGTCTGAAGTACTTCACCAAATATCTAATACTGTCAAATCATTTAATAACAATGGGACAAAATTTTGTGTGTTTTTTTTTGTTGTAAAAAAAGACCATTTTATCGGGGACTAAATTTCAAGGATACCTTATCCACTAAGTCACAAAAAAATAATTAATATTCCTGGGGATTTAATTTTGTGGTTAAGGTCTTCCACAAAATCCATGCAATTAAATCCTCCACGAATATTAATGATTTTACAGTATTGGTAATCAATTCATAATTTCTTGCACATAAACACTATCAGATGACCTACCTTATGATATAAATGACTATTTTCCCAATCTAAAACTTTCTCTATTGAATGTCGTGTCTGAAACAAAGTTAATAATTTATTAATAATTTAATCACAGTTGTTACTATATAATATTATTATAAAGCAACTAAGATGAGCATATCCAAGGCTGATCAACTTCAAGTCCATCACATATTATCACAGCCCCCCAGCTGTGTCAACCTCTAAAAGTCACCACTATCAAAAGTACTATACTGGGGCAACTATTAATACAAGTGGCTGATGAGACGCCTATTATCTTAGGACATTTTGTTTGTACTTTCTGATCTTAATATATTGACCAGCTGGTGGTAAACCAACCAGACATATAAGTTACCCAACCAGGAACCTTTGAATTGACACCATGCTTTTAAAGCCGTTATAGATGTTGTGTTGGTGCACCAGCCCGCTTAGCTCAATCGGTAGAGCACGAGGCTAGTAGTCACTACTGATCTCGGGGTAGTGGGTTTGAATCCCAGGCTGGCTAACTAAAATTACTAATAGTCTTTCGGATGAGACTTAAAACTGAGGTCCCATGTATTGGTGCTTTACACCTGGCATGTAAAGAACCAGAGATGCTTCTGGAATTGGGGCATCTTCAGTATCATGCGATATCCCCCAAAAACTAAAAGTACTAAAAATCTTCTGGGCGCCTCGCCCATAAGGATTATTGAAGGCATTAAAATCGAAAAAAGTTGTGTTGGTCACAAAGAAGGTGAAATTCACATACAATTATGTATATAAACTTGATATGACAAAGAAAAAAGTGTGTTGTTGTTTTCTAAAATGTAAACATGACATGTACAAACCAACATCAAAGTTCATCATAAATGTGGTCAGACATTGAGAAATCCAGATTTATATACCATACAGCAAAAACACTTTACTACAATGAGTCATATCCTGGTTATAATTATGTGATTTAAATAGTACAAATATCATCTATAATGACATGTACTTAGAGAACTTTAACTTTGTTCATTGGTCTTCATAAATGAAAGTTATTTGAAATAAGTGACAAGTCTGACACACAGTGGTACAAAATCAAAATAGATGTGACAAGTCATTATAAGGAATAGATATATTCCAACCCAAAATCATGTAATATATTCAATGACACGCATCAATATTGAGAAACCAGGTGATCTGTTTGACCTAGGCTACACAATCAAGTATTAAAGATACAAGAATAATCATATAAAACTCAGAGAAACTTTGAAAGTCCTACCCTTTTATTCAAGCAGACCACTGGCCATAGAGAGCACCCTAGTGTACAACAACAACATATACACCCACATAGCAACCATTTAACATTCACTGGTAAAGCCTTCTTTAATGTACTATTTATACGCAATACAGTCTCCTTATATTCCTCAGGCGCTACCTGAAATTAAACATTTTATATTTATAATTATATTTTACACCACAAATGAGAGGTAAATTATGAATTTTGGTACTAAGGTTGTTGGTTTGTTTGCATAGGATATGACTGAGACAGTGCCATCATTCAATGTTTCCTACCAGTACCAGATTGGCCACAGATTTCTGATTTCTATGGAAGAGAAACGCGAGACTAAGTCTTGGTTAACAACCAGTACTTTTCTAGTTTATGTTTCAACTAGCAATTTTTACCCCACTGGGGGTAACAAAGGGCCATTTATAACTTTGGAAAAAAATGACACAGCAAAAATTTCATCCTTCAATCATGGTCATGATCTATACGGTATATTGAGGAAACCGATTTTCATCTGTCAAAGGTTGAAGAAATTCCACCCGACCATTTATGTGAGTTAAACTGACAAGATTTGTGTTACATACCTGATTCCGGAAGACTTAAGAACGGACAGACAGTCAGCATCATTGATATAATCATAAAAACCAACCCCACTGATGTGAGGGCACAAAAATAAACAAGTACATAGCCACAAAGTTGGCAAAACAATAACAGGGATCTTTCGCTCTGTAAACCAGGGCTGCAGAGCATTGTCCACTTAGCCTCTGTGGCATTCAAAGGTTATGGTAGATTACTCACTCACATCCAAGTAGCAACCCCAGATGATAAGCATATACTGTTAAGAATTATGTAAAATTCAGTACATGGTGTAGTAAATATTAGTTTTACAAGATCATGTTTTTCATAACTATAAACATGTATACATATTTTAAAACAGAACTAAATTTCCTTTCTTATGGTAGTAATGTTTTTTTTGTAAGAAAATCGATAGTTTAAATATTTTGAGTTAAAAACGATTTTCGACAATATTTTCGTCTATCTGGTAAAATCACAGTTTCGGCCCGGCGCTATTGGCATACATGTTACATCACACTACAAGCGGTGGCTTTAATGTTAATCAATATAATTGAAACTTCACAACCAATCAGAAGAAGGATTGAGCTTTGCCCCGAAACCTTCATTTTTGAAATCTGAATTTAAATAAAAAAGTTCTGGGGTTCCAAAGTTTACGTCATTTTTTTTCAAAATATAAAAAATAAATTCTAACACTTAGCATATATCCCCATAGAATAGTCTTTCTCCTTCAAAATGATGTTTAAATCATCAAAATCGGACTACTAATAGTGTCCGCATTCATTTTTTGGTCCAGTAAGTGCGACCGAAATCTAAAAAAAAATCGCCGCCATTTTTCACTCGTTTTTAGTGCAAATCAGATTTTTTCAATTTACCGATAAATAGATCGTCAATAGACATTTTTTTGGCTTAAATCAGTTGAATTTCTTGTTTAAAATGGACAGAACTCACAAAAAATATGTTACAAGTCGTAATTTAATGAAATTTAGGGAAATAAACATCAGCGGGCACCTGTCATTTTTTGCCGACGAACGAGAATTGTCTGGTTAAAAATCGTCTTTTAAAAGCAATTGATCAAGTCTTGAGTGATTAATCTTACTTAATTATATCAATTAACACCAATATTTAGTTTCTCTGTGATTTATTTATGATATTATGGCATATATTGCTAAAAATAAAATCACCACCCCCCACCCACCATGGTTAGGCTAGGGAGGAGTGTTGAATTTTTTTCTTCTGCAATATTGCATCAACTTTATGAGAGTCTCAATCATATTAATGCTCCTTTCATTACATTTATATTAGCAATGATTAAGATTCTCATTTGGTGGCAAATTTCACTGAACTTTATTAATAAGTTTCAGGTGGATGCTGCGACTGACTCACAGCAGGCTGGGCTAGCATAGTAGGCAGAGCTATAAGCTAGTAATACCGGGGGTCATGGGTTTCACTTACAAGTTTACTTAAATGGTAGTTGCCGTGACTGGTCCGAGAATGATGTCTCGCGGCTCAGTTAGGGTGTCAAAAGTGGCTTTGCATAAGGTCCCATCCCATAAATAAAAGGGGAACAAATATAGTGAATGACTCCCAGCCCAGCAACCCGCTAGTTAAGTTGGCTGAGCTTCAGTAGTACGGAAAAGTAACACCGAAGTCCTGGTTTCGGCTCAATGTCAGGTGCATTTTTACTCCTTGTTGTACTCAAATATGGCGGTAACACTTCACAATTTAATAGGTCTATTAGATTTCTAGTAGTCTACAGCTCATTGAACTGAAAACAATTATCAAGGGAAAAGTGAAATGCCTATCTGAGACATTTATATAGCTTGATGGTTGTATGCCTACCCATCATCTGACACCCAGAAATCTTGTTCATGTTATAACTTTTTCTGAATAGTCAATGTAAAGTTAGCATTGACATAATTATTAGTAAACTATATTTTATTATTATAGTGTAATTTTTATTAATATTTCCTGTAAGTGTATTAGTATGCTAATTCTTGGTAAAGTTGTATAGTTTTGTCCGGTACTACCAGTACCTGTATAATTCTGATAAATGAGTTGTAACTTTACATATGTTTCATCTGTAGCTTTTTACTAAATGGTATTACATCTAATCTGATTGCAAAATTGAAATCAGCATACCAAAATACATCATTAAGCCAAGTTTCATCAAGTTTTCTGAAGAATTAAAAAAGTTACAGCAATTTGTTTAAAAATTGTGAAATTTTCGGTTCCGTGGAAACGCGATTACAAGTCTGTCTTTTAGAAGGCAAAAATTCCTAAAATTGACCGTTTTTTCATGGTTTCAAATTGACATAACTTTTGATCCAGATGACATACCTAAATAATTCAAACAGTCTTGCAGAGCTTTTAATGAGTTCTTTAATGTGAACTAACAAATATTTATTTTTGTGGACATGCAAAAATTGACTGGGGTTGCTAATCCAAGTCATGGGATTTTTTATTCTCACATTTAGACAAATAACCCTCATTTGACTATAACATTAACAACCATGTCCCAAACAGTTGTACTAAGATAATTTTATAATAATACCAACATTGTCTATAAAAGAACAATCCCCTTATCTTTATTGAGAATCAATTGATTATAAAAAAATAAATTATTGCATCAGGCACTCATTTGCATCCACGCCCCCCCCCCCCCCCCCCCCCTACCCAAGGATGGGCGGGGCCTATCCCGGGGATGGGCTGGGCCTATCAAGGTGATGGGTGGGGCCTATTGCGGGGATGGGCGGGGGTTTTATTTTTGGGTTGTCAAAACCCCGCCATTCACCCTCAGGAGACAGCTGACGGTAAAAAATCTCCAGTATTAACCCGGCCCCTGACAACTCAATATTGTCCCTTGGTATTGGTAAAAGAACCCCCCACATTTCCTAGGCAGTGTGTGTGGGAAAAAGCTGGAAGGTAAAAACATGGCTGTTTCCCCGGCTACCCACAGCCCATCCCCGAGGATGGGGGCAGTGGTTGCAACCGACTCTGGTGCATTATTTCAATATACCCGGTACTCACCTTGCCAGTAAGGCTGGAGGGAAATTCAATATTAAATCGGTTACTCAAACCAAATCTGAAAAACAAAAAAATGAAATGAATAGATTTGCGGCCAACATGTGTAATACTTATAGTACAGAGCAATGACCTGATTAAAGCAACCACCTGTCCTAAGCAACTAATGTGACAATCAAAATTGTTTTTTTTCTTGGTCAGATTGGAAGATTCTTCGAAAGATTTTTTTATTAGTTTTTGTCATAATACATTTTTCGGTTTTCAATGTACATTCAATAAAATCAATTACAAACTGAAAATCAGCTGATCAAAGGAAGAGACAACACAGGAGTCTATAGACTACTGCATGTCAAAAAAATAATGCTGGATTAATGATTTCGGAGCCAGGTGGGTGTGGAAATTGCATGATAAATAGAAACATGTCACTTAAAAAGTTACTACGAGCACTCATCTACAACATGTACGGATATGTTCAATGTATACAACAACACGCATGATCTGTCAATTTTTGACACTGGTCGGGTCTAAAACGAAAGTTCTGTCTTTCAACTACGAATACATCCGTCCAAAAATATACACAATCTTACATCGTAATATTTCCTGCCCCTCGAATGATTATGGGGTCTGGAACGGGCAGCACGTAGTCAACATTATTACTATCATCTTCCGTTTCTTCATATATTGTGTCGAAGTCTGCCATTGTTTTGGTGAATTTGGTGTGTGGAAAACGTACTGCGCAATAGTTGATGACGTCTTTTCGCGCGAAATTTAATGTGGTTAAAGTCTATTTTATACGGACCGGTTGCACTTTTTACTTCCCTTTGTATTTTTTTAAGAAGACATTATCCATTCTTCTGTTATTTTACGAATAGTTCTTTGACAGTCATAACTTTATCTGAATGCTGACAAAAATGTTTAATATAAAAATATTCCATTCATTGTGAACAGAACAGAACAGAATTTACAAATCTTAGAAATATTTTAGACATGATCAGGAACAGTCTATTTCATGAAAAATAGACTGTTCCTGACATGATGTAGATATTGAAAGGTCTGTTATTACTATTACCTTAGTCAAATGTACTGTTTTTCTTGTATTCTGGTACCACTTGGGCTATTTCATGGTTATCTGAAAAAACCCTGAAGTTATACTTAGATTTACCCTATTTGTTATAATTGTCGTAAACTGTTTGTTTAGAGGATTTCAAAAGTTTGGCTGGCATGACACCATGCAACTGATGGCTTTTTACAGACGATTTATTATTTTGTTTATCTACATCGCTAAAAATGAATGTATCCTCTGACACTTTGTCTTTATTTATTGACAAGAGTCATGACTAGAGCAGTGGCCTAGAGGTAGGGCGCGTGCTTCGGGATCGAGAGGTCCCGGGTTCGATCCCCTTCTGAACCACTGGTTAATTTCTCTGAACAAGACCCACAGCTCCACTCCACCATGGTGTAAAATGGTACCTGTGAGGGAAGAGTCTAATACTGGGCGCCGCAGATCGATGTTGGCCGCCACATCACAGGAGAGAAATAGTCTCCCCAGGGAGACACGAGTGTAGGTTTCCATATGTAGCCCAATGACCAGGGGAAGTTGAAATGTCAAAGGGTGCTTGAGCGATCGAACTGCTGAAAAGAGCCCTAGACAATTGGTAACTTACCTTTTTTTAACTTACATCTTTAGCAACGTTTACAAAGAAATCATTGAAAATATCAGAAACCTGTGACTAGTCATTCACCAATGCACCATTTTCTAAAATCTTTTTCACACGTGCACCTTAATTTTGTTTGTTTTAAATTATTTCACACTTCACAGTAGTAGACTAAAGACCAAAATGATTTATTCTTGCATCCCAAGACAACGTCTTTCAAAAAAATATATTTATAGATTTTCTCTTTCAATCAGTAATTACACGGTCTTGGCCGAATTTCTAATCGGCCACCCGAAGAAATGTTATATTGCGCGATATATTCAATCGATATTTCTAAAACTGTGGTTACTTTCATTTCAAGCAATTATTAATCGATTTCAAGAAATAAATCGCATATGCGTATATATAGATAGATTTTATTCAGCATTGAAGTACACATTACATGGATAAATAAAAACATAATAAAACAAATTATACGTACAAGCATTCAAAAGTACCGATGACAGGCACACCAACACTGAGGATAACACAAGAAAGAGATACAAATGTATCTCTTATTTCCATTGTGGTCCTTTAGTGTTGATGGCATGACTAAAGAGGCGTTAAGTATATAGAGGATCTATCACGAGTTGTCAATTGATACTAACTACGATTCTTTAAATTTCATAGGGTGTTCTAGAACACTTTCGTATGAAAACGGACAATTCGCATGTCCAATAAACTACAGAGAGAGTTTCTGTTAAAGCTGAAGCGAAAAATGATCTAATTGATATGAAAACATAATTGTTTTTCACTTTTTGAATTTAAAAAAGTATCGTCAGTTATAGCTCTATACACTTAAATGTTTTGTTCATATACGAAACGAACTAATTTTATTCCCAATCAAGTGTCGTACAAATAATAATAATTGTACCTTACAAACATTATATGTTGTACCACCATTGACGAGTGGAATCACACCATACAAGAGCTATCCGGGGTGTGATATGCACGTGTAGCTTCGTTTACACATCCAAGTACGTATTCATTTACGAGGAGCAAGGACATACCCATTGCAGAGGATTTAGGGTATACATGTGCTAAATGTGATGATTTTGTGAACGACCCAGTCACCATATTGGAAATACTGTGTATTTGAAGGTTTGTAACTTTTGCCTGTGTGCAATGCAGTTTGTTCGTATTTATTTGATTTAGTTTGAAATGATTGAAATTGTAAGTACGATTAATCAGATAACTACTAATCAGTAGTTTGATCCTCAATAAATATATTTTTTATGGAAGACGAAATTGTCGATTTTCCTTGCTTCGTTGTTATAAAACATTTAATTTGCTATTGTCAATCCTTATATTTAATTCTAAATACCAGGGTCAATGTTCATAAATCTTCTGAAGATATCTTCTTAGATGAAACTGATTTCAGTTAGAATTGAAAACATGTGAAACAAAGCTCTATTTTTTATCATAGACAGTTCTAGATTTAGCCAGATTTTATAATACTGCTACGTTTAGACTTAATTCCAGTTTAGACTATAACCTATATTTGTTTCGTAATTTTGTTAAGAATTTTTCATGACATCGTGCATATTAAACACACAAAAATCTGATAACATATGAAACAAATACTAATCTGATAAGAATTGTGCATATTTACTATAAAAACATTTAGACTTGTCAAAGATAACATTGGCTTGAATTACTTTCAATTAGCATATGAGTAGGAACAGTCAAATTCTTTAAAAAACCAACAAAGAAATGTAGTAGATAGTCTGGTTCCCGGCATCCAATCTGTTCAGTATTACATAGCGTAGCATCAAGGGGAGGGAACTCTAGACTATGTAGTGGATACCTTCCTTTTACTCTTATGTTTGGAGGGTAAACTATGTGATAAGTAACATTGTGGAATACTAACGTGATCAGATGTTCGGAGACAAAGTTCAACGCCTTATTTCGTAAACCGCAAGCTGAAATGGATCACATGATAGACCAACTGTTGCAAGTACTCGTGAGCTAGTTTTTCCAACCATTATTTGCTAAACAGTGTTTATTCGATGATACTGTTTTATTATAACTATTCTGGGTGATTCAGTTTGAGTTATAATTAAGTACTAGTTACAATGCTGTTCTCTTTTTGTTCTTAGTTTTAATTTACGATGTTAACTTTAGTCCTTAATATATATTTCGACATTTTAGGTCATGTATAGTCCATTTAGGTCATGTACATGTTTCGTTTAAATTGTATGCCCAAAATTTGAAATTAATCAGTATCTTGGCTTATTCTGTATGAATTGGAATTAATTAAATGATGAAGGCGATACATTTATGTACATGTATTTGATTCGATGAGATCAAACAGTACCAGCCTCTAGATGCTATAATATTTTGCCATGTTGCAGGTGCTCAATAGAACAAATTTAATAGATATTAATTAGTTATGTTTTCATATTTACTTCTACTATCCAAATCACCTAAGGATTTTTTTATATCGCTGATGAAGATAATAAGTTATGTAAGATTTACTTTGATTCAATGGTTGACAATCAATTTCAGACATGACATACGCGGTGATAAACCTTTACATGTACACCTGCAACCAATAGTTTACGAGATCATAAATTACACGAATTGTTTGATGTACCATAAGAGGCGCTCCCAATGGATAAGCAATTTGGCACAAACAATGACTTAGATAGTTTTTGAACGATGATTAGTTTCATTAAATAGAATCAATAGAGAAAATAGGACAGGGAAGGTAGCACTAATTTTAATCAAACCAGCACAGACACCATAAATCATCACATAACACAAATACATGTCACAATGCCCACACATTATAACCAAGTCCCAGCTGCCAAAATGTTTCATATAGATATACCAAAAGGTGACCTCTAGTAACAAGTGATGGCTGTATTATATATTGACTTGTGTAACCACCAGAGGTTGTCGTTTTGATGTGGACTTAATGGTCTTCTGACGTCTATAACAAAGTTACTCGGTCAAATAACAGAGGAATCTTGTGTGGTCAAAGGGAAAGCAGCTAACTATGCCATGGTTTTTATCTGGTCGTTGGAAGGCTTTGTTTTGTTGAGGGATTGCGGACTTTTGGACAGTTTCTGGAATCTATAGCTAGGTAATGTCATAGTAATGCCTCGATTAGTCACTTGGGCTTACCGTTTTTGAATGTATTCTCGCCAGTTTTCGCAGATTTAGGCATGGTGTTTGGGGTCATCCAGGGAAAGTAACTGGGTCAAGAAACAGAGCTTCGTATGCCAAATCAGTATCTTGCTGTCGCCGTTTCAAATGGCGTATCTTCATAAAACTAGGTCATCCAGCTTTTTACGGCGTGGACTTGGGCTTTTCATGTTTCCGTTATGTTATGACTGGGTGGACATTGTGCCGTGTATCTGTTTTATGGGAGGATGTCTATGCTTTCTGTTCTCTACTGGTTAAGCTGAGTATTGTTGATGTCCGATTTCCTCATTTCTTTTTCTATAAGTCGACCATAAACGTATGTATTTGGACACACCCTGATATGATACGAATCTCACGGACAATGCAGTAAGGATACAACTAGTAACTGAAAAGAAAAAAAAACTTAGCTCTAATTGGCATCTTAGAAAATGACAAATACTGAGAAATTATGACTTTAAGTTGAATATTTAAAAGATTGAAAAACTCCACAATAAACGGCATTAGAGTTTGAAATTAAACACAACACCATTATGTTCATTGTATTATAAAAATGCATTTAACAACAACAAGAAGCTAAGACCAGGATCAACACCAAAAAGAAAGAACAAGTCACACAAAATGCACAAAATGACAAGTGAAAACAAAAATGGACAGACAATGCCCAACGATTGCATAATTATTGTAGTATAATATTACGGAGTTCTAATTACCTTTGCATGTTAATTAAGCTGCCATAAACAGGTTTGTCATTGAAAAGATCAAGCGGGAAATGATTTTTTATCAACCACCGAATGTTGTAATAGCTTGTACATGCTGCAGGTTACGGCCTGGTAATATTTGCAAAAGTAACAAAGCGCACCAACTCCGAAATCAATCAACGCACTTTACAGGGGCAACAACTTCACAGCAGAAAATGCAAATTTCTACCAACCCGTGTGTTCGTGTCTCTGAAGAGGAAATACACGATACCGTATAGTTAAGGCGAAATAACGAACTCATTGGAAAGATATATACTTCATTTGATATCATTCGCCAATGCTTCAAAACCCACACATAATATTATATTGGTATTAGGATCAAACTAATGATATATGTAAAATAACATTCTTCGCCAAAACAAAAACCTAATTCTGCTGAGCGTAATTATTATCACTAATGAGTTATAGAAAGACACATAAATAACAAATGTACAGATAAATCATATTCTTTAGAATTTAATTGCAACTCATTAAGTTGAAGGAATATGACTTACTGACATATTATAACCGGGGTCGTTACAGAAGTGTAACAATCTTGTTTGTGCAATATTCAAGAAATATACAGAGCAATCAAAATTTGCATGTTTAAATGATAGTGAATAGGTTGATATGAATTTGGGAACAGGGTATATGAACGTAATATAGACTATAACTCATCTTGTTGATCTGTAGGCTGCGGTGAACTTTATAGCCGGTACACCATCGATATTTCGACCCTACTAGCTTAAGATATCTAGTTGCAGGTGGGACCACCATTCCTACGGCGTGAACGTCTCTAACTTCCAGCTCTTCCACTCATATCCTGGTCACAGCTTGCTAGAGCACGTTCTACAGCTTGGCTTAGTGCAAAACTTCTGAAATGATTTAAAACTGTCTGAAACGTGAACAGAAAAACCAATGTTCGAAACAGGACATAAGGCTAACCTTGGTACTAACGACATTCACATTCTAAGCCAGTGGTATGTGTCGTGGCTGCTAGAGGAGCTGAATTTAGCAATCGACGAACGGGTCAATGATCGGAGCGTAAATGATATAGCCAGCTCAAGGGAACACACTTAAACTGGGTACTTTTTATCTGCTATGTATATCTTTTTGGATTTATTTTGTCATACGAAGTATTCGGAAGTAACAGCATTTTAAAAATTGGTTTCTTAAATTGTTCACATATATGAATTTATTCAAAAATAGCAGACCTACTTATTGGTGATTAGCTCCGAAACAAGGCTGACCAATGGCCTCTACTTTTATTTTATCAAAAACGGTTCTATATGATTCTCAACTCATTAATGAGTACATGTATGGAATTTAGTTTTCAATCATTAGATATTTGACGCTTAATACAAATGCGGATATTTCCTATATTTTTGCAGGTAAGAAGGGTACATATGTATCAAGTAAATATACTAAATTTGGTCACCTGGAAAACCGGTTGAGTTGTTTATGCTAATATTGAAGATGCGCATATGTAATAAATTTCATTGCTTAAGCAAAGGGGTTGGACACAACTAAAACATCAATCTCTATTCATTAAATATAGACAGGGGTTTTACTGACTTGTCGGCCCTGAAATACATAATTCAATATTATGTATAATATCTTGAATAAGGCGAATGTAATCATTTCATGGGTACTGCACAATTCACGACAATATATCATCATACATGAAAAACACAACTTTAATCTAATTCCGTGTACACAGACGGCAATATGGAGCATTGAAAGTTCGCCAAATGCACAAATCCGCCTTCCTTGACGTACATGTGAGGGGTTTCGTACCCAATAGCTATTAACGTGGTATATAAGAATCGTACTTAGAGAACCAGGAAGACAACACTAGACGAAAATAAATCCAATTCGTTACTTTTTCTGTCGCCCCTTTAAACGTTTATTGTTTTGTCATATTTATCAATAGTATGGTCGAAGATATATTGTCATAAGTTGACTCGAAAATACTATAAAAGTCATACCATTAAGATTTTGAAATGTTAAAGTAGTAGTGTTCATGTACGTAGGGATTGTGAATTGAATTTGACAATGAGGACGAATTTCATTTTCTTTCTATTATTGCTCAGCAATGAACTTCAATTTCCGTTTGGACATAACTGGACTTTTTTGCCTCTGTTGCAAGAGTGGTGTCCATATTCATCATTTTGTGAGCAAAATGCTTCTTTAAGTTTTCTGGAAAATGACACAAGTCGTTCGTGCTGCAGCTCCTGTTCCTGTAAGCCAGGGTGTGAAGTATATGGCAATTGCTGTTTTGAATTCCGTAATGCTGAACTATTGCGGAAGTGCACATCTCCGATAGTATCGCGTATTAAAATTCCGGCTCTGAATTATGTCATGATCCATTCATGTTCACAAAATCAACTGCTCTATGATTCTGACCACAATAAAACATTGTGCACAGTGAACAGCACTGATTTTAAATCCTTTGCTCCGGTGATGTCACCACAAACGGGAGATATATTCGTGAATGCAGAATGTGCATTTTGTAACGACATTTACGATATAATCCCTTGGAAGCTTGCAGTTAAATGTCCAGTAGGCACCGAAGACCACTCGTCCGACGCACTTCGACTTTTACAGGGTGAAGACATCGGACCAACGGGATGTCACCTATCGTACATACCCCCAAAACATACAGGTCTGGAATCAAGGGAATGCGTGAAGGATGTTATTCGGGAATGTAACGTAACAGGAGAAGCTATGATATGGGAGCCGTTCTGGGATTACTGTCCTATGTTTAACGCTACATATTCGCAAAATGTTAAATCGTTATCCTATGGCAATATATTTTGCTTCATGTGTAACAGGGAGGGAAATAAAACAAAGTCTGTATGTAGCGATGGTCTTTTCAAGTTTGAAGTTCATGGTTCGTTTACTGCATTGTTAGACGGCGTTAATTTGGTTGAACCCGATGCCGATGTATCGATTGGTATTGAAGGTGAATGCGACAAAACAGAAGTATTGGTGCAGTCCTTCAAGGTACTTGATTTATATTAAAATCAACTGCATGTATATAGAATAGCTAGAATTATGTTTAACACACTACTATGCTCTATTATCTAGTCTAATATTATTTTAGTAGATCTAATACAGTACTATCAAAACTTAAACATTAATTCATTGTATAGTTCAATTTTGAACCCTGAGCCATGACCTTTTCTAAAGACGAGTCTATTTGGGCGAGAAACCCGTGATTTATTGATTTCAATAGTCATGGTTTAAAGATATGATAGTAACTAATATGTGTAATTTATCAATTAGCAATTTAGCGCAGTTAGTCAATGCTGTAACATGCTTTATCGGCGAATTGATTAAACTTTAAAAGTGCAGTCACGGCTCAATGCTCGAAATCGAACTACATGTATAACACGTTTATCACTGAAGAAGATCTGAATGCAAATTTACACAGACGTCATTGATGCATGGCGAAAATTTTAATCGTGTACATTAAAGAAATATGTGTAATGTTACCCAAATCATATTATGATCGATTTACATTCAATCGACAAATTTAATGCCATATAAGATTTCGTAATACATGTATTTGGCATGAATGGCACTTAGAGAGCGAACACATGCGATGTGAATGCTCAAAACTAGCATGTCAACAAGACGGGTAAGAATTGTCTTAGTCGTTAAATGCGGAAAACACGTTTTGATACTTTCTAAATGATTTGGCGAAAATGACTTAAATGCCTTCAAGATCACACAATGTTTTGGAATCGTGAAATTGGACAGACCATGTCCATTTCTTTTTGTGAATTAATTTGAAGTTGATCATGGAAGTAATGTTCAATTGGCATTGATCATCCGAATTACATCTCAAATTAATTAATCCAAACTCACCTTTTTCGACCAAGCATGTATTTTGTTAGATTCGAGCACACTAAGCGCGCACGGAATTTGATTCCGAAATGCTGGTGACGCCAGGAATTTGTTATCACACGTGTTAGAGTACAGTGTTCCATCATTTGTTCGCCAAAGGAATATCACGTTATTTATGTCATAAACCTACATTTTATTAACAAAAGAAATCGCAACAAAAGTCAATGTTGGAATCTCACCTAAACTAAAACTTTATATTTTATCTTCAGACAGAGTGTCGCCGTGTCGTGTGTCCATGGGGCCAGTTTCGTCTGGGAGGTAAATGTGGATATTATAGTAACGAATGGATCGGAGGACCATTTACAGCCATCTTAAAACTTACACCCCTCGACAGAACACATGGTATTCATAAAACCGTCTTATCCGATCTTCAACCGGAGACAAGATATGGCACAAAAGCAAAATGGCTGAAAAGAAATGCCATGAAAAATTGGAATATTGCCACACTATACAAACCTTCAGATGACGAACAATATGTAGACTATATATTAGCCATATCTTCTTATCCGGGCTTGAGTGTGAAACCTACAAGATTAGGGACAATACTGAGACGCACACTGGAAGAAACCTGGCAGCTTATTGCAGGAAATAGTACAATTTCCTTGCAAGTGCAACTTAATCCATATGATCGTTATATGAAACGATACGCAAAATCTTTCGCTGAACATGGACTTCAAACCGACGAGGAATATGTATTTAAAAATATGCATTTAAATGAATTCTTTACTTCTACCTCGATGGGTATATGACGAAGTCAAATTTAAATGAACTGTATCTGTGTGATCAAGTTGAGCTTCGCCCTGATGAGTTTGAACGTGATTGGGGAAACGTTCTGTTTAAGATAACAAATGAAACATTGTACGGAGCAGAGTATCGCGTGACCGACTCTGGTCATTACAGTATTTGTCTCAATAGATTCAGTCAGAATAGAATCAGTCAGAACAGAGGCTTCTCTACACCTCTTGACAAATATCAAAAGTTAGGGCTTCTAAGTGTATTATTGATGTCCGTTATCAACGCACATATGTAATAAATTGAGTTGTATTGTGGAAATTTGTGTTGCTTCATATATATTATATATACTAATAATGCATACCCTCTTGCAGATTATGTCGTGCCTTGGCGCAAATTGACAAAACGAACGACGTTAAATGTGCCAAGTTACATCCAATGTCATCATGTATAAAGAAGTAATTATCAATATAGACTTCAATTTGATACTTGATTTCCAGCTGTAACTTTGACCTTTGAAATAGGAACCTAGGCTTCCACATTATACTCCTTCTCATTACGGTTAACATTCATTCCAAATACACTTAGCGACACTATTAACGCTACGTCTTGATTTTTCTTGATGTTTCGAAAACCGTTTTCTCATTTTTTTACTGCTTCAATGGTTACCTGTGTACACAATAACAGATATTCACGAAATGCACGTTACGAATTCCCATTTAACGAAATAGCAGTTGGAATGTTATAGGTATGCAATGGAACTGAATTAATTCAGCTAATTGTCATTTTTGGTCACCATTAGATTAAGTTTTAGTTTGAGCTTGACCCCAATCACTCGCAGGTTTATTATTATTTCAACGCACACGCTATGGTTACGGTTTACACTAGATTTCGCAGCAAAAACATTAAGTTTGCGTTTACTATTCTGCTGTCTAAATGATTACTAAAAACATCAGCGAATCAAATGTGGATACTCACAACCATTATAGGAAGAAAGTAAATTCACAAGCATATACATGTATAACAATCAGATGACCAATATTGTTGGAAAAAGTGTAAAGTTGGACTGAGTAGAACATTGGTCAGGACTAGTGTCATGTATTGTTTTTTGGATGTGCTAACTCCATTACCATTCATCGAGTGGTTTTAAAGAAAACTGAAATATATCAAAGGTAACGTTAGAAGTGCTAATCAATGTATCAGCAAGATTTGGCAATGAAAGACATACTTGAGATATTGCTTTGATACTCTTCATACTTATTTACCATCATGACTCCAACCCCTACACAGCAGTAGCTTCTACACAAACACGTTTTAAGTTATTTCAGTAAGTTATTATGATTGACAATGCTCGATAGCTATATTTATTAGCCATATACCTACATGTATAATGATGATGATATTTATTAAGACTTGTTTTTTTCCGAGTGTTTCGTTTTTTGTCTCAGGATAGCTGGATAGGGTTTTGGACTCAAGGCGGAATCTAAACGAAAATACGATTTGGTATGGCCAAGCCGGTTCAACCAAAAATAGTTGACAATGAATTATCATTGATGTCAATTGATAAAACCATGACTGATTTGGTTATGTTGCCACATGAGCTTTCTATAACATTGTGCATCAGTGAATTGTGAAATTATTCAACACGTTCTAAGTTATGAAACTAAAAGTACTATGCCTAGTGAGACAATTATTTTTTTCCGTTAACTAAAAAAAACACTTTGGCATCACATAATTAATCATTTCAAAACATTAAATTAAATGACTCTGGTCCGTTCAGAAAGTAGAAAAAAATTTCTATGATATTTAGACATCCAATAATTGGGCTTATTCAATATATACATCTTTAAATGGCTAATAAATGTACCAAAAATATTTGATACAACATACCAAATATATAATAATAATTTTGTAAACAAAACAAACAGTCATAGACAGCCATATCCAGGGCCGAAGAGACGATAACTGTAATAAATGCATAAAATTTGTGCGGCAGACAGAATGACGCATATCATTACAATATCTCCTTCGCCTTCAGTGGGGGATAACATGTTAGAAGAAATATTGTAGCAAACCGACAATCAGAAGCCAAAGTCAGGCATACAACGAATCATTCATAATCTCAAAACATATTTTAAACTCGCCCATATACTCACTCCGCAAAGAATGGCGTCGAATTTCGTGCATTATATACCAAATTAAAGGGAGGTAACTATGCATCAAATTAATCAGAGCTCCAGATAAGCTGCACATTGGGGTAATTACACAATTTATTTTCTTAAAACCCTAATATATTTTGAGAGGAGGGTGTAAGAAATGGCAATGGTAATCTCAAATACACAAAACAAAAATATAGTGAAAACAGTACATAAAAGATCATTTACCCTATGAGTTTGATTAAATACCGAAATAATTTTTTTTCCAATCAAATCCTCAATCGAAATTGAAGCTGGGGGTAAAATACTCAATGGACTATTAAAACATTATCTTTAGTGAATTGAGGGTAGCTTTTTACTGCCGCGATACGCTACCTCAACGCATATACTCGTATATAGTGCTAAATTAATAGTGCATCGCTCACAAAATTCAAGGTCATACTGAAACGAGAGCAGCGCCTAGCCACCAATACCGATGCTGTAGGATCACACTGCAAGAAAGTACATTCCCGTATTAGATACAACTCGTTACATTTTCTTCGACCCTTGATAATTATATTTGGTTTGACGATATATCAATAATATGTACGCAGTCATCACGTCATCGTTTGTATTTTAAACGTTATAAAAGACACGCTCGTTATGAGGTCGCATTATGTTTCCGACATTAAACAAGTATAGGCCTATGCTTATTCTGTAAGGAATTATACGCATGTTCAAGTAGTTAGGTACATTGAGTGAGTTTGACAATGAGGACGAATTTCATTTTCTTTCTGTTATTGCTAAGCAATGGATTACAGAGACCTGTGGGACACAACTGGACATTCCTGCCACTATTGCAAGAGTTATGTCCATACTCTTCGTTTCGTGAGAAAAGTCCATCATTAAGTTTTCTAGAAAATGACACAAGTCGTCCATGCTGTAGTTCATGTTCATGTGAGCCCAGTTGTGAAATATATGACAATTGCTGTTTTGAATTCAGTAGAACTGAGATATTGCGGAAGTGCACATCACCAGTGGTATCGCTTACAGAAGTGCCGACGACACATTATGTCATGATACATTCATGTTCACAAAATCAACTGCTTTATGATACTGACCACAATAAAACATTGTGCACAGTGAACAGCACTGATTTTAAATCCTTTGCACCGGTGATGTCACCACAATCGGGAGATATATTCGTAAATGCAGAATGTGCATTCTGCAACGACATTTACGACATACTCCATTGGAAGCTTGCAGTTAAATGTCCAGTAGGTACCGAAGACCACTCGTCCGACGCACTTAGACTTTTACAGGGTGAAGACATCGGACCAACGGGATGTCATCTATCTTACATACCCCCGAAGCATACAGGTCTGGAATCAAGGGAATGCGTGACGGATGTTATTCGGGAATGTAATGTTACAGGACGTGCTATGATATGGGAGCCGTTCTGGGATTACTGTCCAATGTTTAACGCAACATATTCGCAAAACGTTAAATCGTTATTCTATGGAAATATATTTTGCTACATGTGTAACAGTGACGGAAATTTTACACAAGCAATATGTAGCGATGGCGATTTCAAGAACGATGTCAGTGGTTCGTTCATTGCACTGTTAGACGGCATTCATTCGGTAGAATCGGACGTTGATATGTTGAATGATATTGAAAATGAATGCGGACCAACAGAAGTTTTAGTGCATTCCTTCGAGGTATTTATTTTATATCAAACGATATTTTAAATATATCTGAAATACCAGAAAAGCCGAAAACCGGCTTCTGGATATTTTTAGGATTTTTGCTTAGTGTAGATGTATATATTATTATTAATGTATTTCACGATTCGTTTTATATTCTCTCATGCATTAATTGTGTTGCCCCATTCAAAAGATCAAACACCGCATTAGGTAAAACAATTGTTATTTCACTTGTTCTTTTGGGAACTCGTATAAATTCACGTAATATAAAACTAATCCTGATTTGGATCTCATTTAATCATGAGAAAAGCCTTGTAGTGTCTTTGATACTGACACTGATCCTGAAAAGTCTGTATATTTATTTATCCAGGATATCAACTAAACATTTTAATATTCTTATATCTGAGGAAATAGTATTCGTTCTATGGAATCAAAATTGAAGACTATGGCATTACCTATCAACCTGTATCGAAAATATCCTGAGCTCGAGCTCGATTCTATTCCTGAAAACTAGTACTCCATAAACAGTACTCCAAGGGGTATAGTAAAATACTTAGTATACATTTTTGTAATAATTTCGTTTATCATATGTATTTAAACAACTTTATTCGCCTTTAACAATGGACTATTTATACATACATTTTTTTATAAAAGAAACGATAGTCAATGTTAGAATCTCACCTAAACTAAAACTTTATATTTCATCTTCAGCCAGAGTGTCGCCGTGTTGTGTGTCCATGGGGCCAGTTTCGTTTGGGAGGTAAATGTGGATATTATAGTAAGGAATGGATCGGAGGACCATTTACAGCCATCTTAAAACTTATACCCCTCGACAGAACACGTGGTATTCATAAAACTGTATTATCCGATCTTCAACCGGAGCTAAAACATAACACAAAAGCAAAATGGCTGAAAAGAAATGCCATGAAAAATTGGAAGATTTTAACAATATACAAACCATCCGTGGATGAACAATATGTTGAATATATATTGGCCATATCTTCTTATCCCGACTCGAGTGTGAAACCTACAAAGTTAGGGACAATACTGAGACGCACACTGGAAGAAACCTGGCAGCTTATTGCCGGAAACACAACAATTCCCCTTCAAGTACAATTCAATCGTTATGATCGCTATATGAAACGACACGCAAAATATTATATGGATCGGGGACTTCAAATCAAAGAAGAATATGCATTTGTGAATATGCAGTTAAGTGATTACGATGAGTATCTTTTGCCATTTTATTACCCTTTTGGTGGTTATTATACTATGACGAAGTCGAATCTAAATGAAATGTTCTTGTGTGAACAAATTGAGCTTCGTCCTGATGAGTTTGAAATTGATTGGGGAAACGTCATGTTTAAGATAACAAATGAAACATTGTACTGAGCAGAGTATCGCGTGACCGGCTCTGGTCATTACAGTATTTGTCTCAATAGATTCAGTCAGAATAAAACCAGTCAAAACAGAGGCTTCTCTACTCTTCTAGGTCTTTACAAAAAGTTAGAGTGTATAAGTTTATTATTGTTGTTTGTTATCAATGATCACATGTAATAAATACGTTGTATCGTGGTACTTTGTGTTGCTTTATAAAATATATTCTAGAAATGCATGCCCTCTGGCAGATTATGTCGTGCCTTGGCGCAAATTGACAAAACGAACAACGTTAAATATACCAAGTTACATCCAATGTCATCATGCATAAAGAAGAAATTATCCAAACAGGCTTCAATTAGATGTTTGATTTCCAGCTGTAACTTTGACCTTTGAGATAGAAACATACGGTTGCACATAACGATCCGTCTCATAAAGGTTAACATTCATTGCACGTACACTTAACGGCACTTTTAACGCTACGATTTGGTGTTTCTTGATACCTCGAAAACCGTTCAATGTAATTTAATCTCATTTTCACCATTTAAAAAACATCTGCCTGTTACTACACTTGTCAATTGATGTGTATAAAACCGCCTTACAACCAACGCCTCTTCTGAATAAAAACAATCAGCTCAAAAATAAACGTTTAACCTAGATGAAAGCTCCTTGAAAGAATGTTAAAAGTATGCAGTGAATCTATCATTTTGGTCACCATTTAGTTTACGTTTCAGTTTGAGCACGTACCCGTTACTCACAGGTTTATTATTCTCTCAACGCACACGCTATGGTTACGGTTTGCACTACATCTTGCAGCAAAAACATTAACTTTGCGTTTACTTTTCTGCTGTCTTAATGATTATTAAAAACATCAGCGAACCAAATGTGGATAAGAACAACCATTATAGAAGGAAAGGAAATTCATAAGCATATATAACAATCAGATGACCGATATTGCTTGAGAAAGTTGGACTGAGAAGAAATTTTGTCAGAACTAGAGTCAACTATTTCTAGAAGTGCTGATAAGTGTATAAGCAAGATTGGGTAATGTATGAAATTGTTATGGTCCGGAGAAGCTTCAATTGGACCTCCACCTGTAACACTGGCCTTTGAGATAGGAACCTGGGTTCGGTCATAGAACGCCTCCAAGTATGGAGGTTAACAATCATACAAAATATACGATCAATTGGTCAATGCATGACGACGTTATCGTCCAAAAGGCACAGACGAAAGCACGCACATACCAAAAGTTGCAACTAATAAAGGTATGAGGAATCAGACAGGGAATGTAGCACTCAACCTAACCAGCCGAGCACAGAAATCAGAAACACCACAACACAAATACACTGAGCAATACCCACACATTAGCCGAAGAATCAATTAGAAGTCAAAGTCCCTGTCGAAAAAAAACAGGATCACCCAATTTCACAAATAATTATAAAATCGCGGTTGTTACATGAGACCGAATGAAACGCAGCTAAGACCCGACAAGGTTCCCCAAGGCCCCGCTGCACGATGACCCAACCGCAAAAACCCATACTAAAACAGCGACAAAATGAGGCACACCTACCCCTTGACCTAGTTTAAAACACCAAGGACAATGCCCTAACGTTCGTGCGACATAAAGAGGAACAACTACGACTTAACCTAGTTTAAAATAATGGCCAAGGTAGGAATGGGGAGGGAAATATCGTTACATATTTCTAGATGCATATCGCTCCAGAATATGCCAACGAGCCGACACTAGCGTACCGGATAGTGGCCTAATTTAAAACGTTGCTCTCCCAGCAAAGGGGGCAAACCGCAACAATGGAAGAGGGGAATATTAAAGCCTAATAGTAAAATAGTCGCCTAATAATCTCGCTGGCCGGTTCGACAAAAATAGTTAACTAATTTGGTAACGTTGCCATGTGAGATTTCTATAGCATTGTGCATGAGTAAATTGTGGAATTTTTAATAATCACTTAAAGTACTATGTCTAATGCTAATGCGATAATTATTTTTCTGAGGACTAAAAAAATGTGCTTGATTGTATAAGAGTTGGTTAGGATATTTCATATAATTATCGTACTTTTCGCGAGATTAATAGGGGTTCAACCTGATCTCAAATTGATTTCTCTACTAGATCAATCACACTGACATCAAATAATTAATTAATTGCAAAACATTAAATTGAATGGCTAAATGACAAACATGCCCTGGACCGTTCAGAAAGTAGAATAACATTGTTTGTATAATATGGTAGACCTTCAATAGTTGTGCTTAATCAATATATATATATATATGTAAATAGCTAATAAATGTACCAACATTATTTGATACAACATGCAAAATATATTATAATTATTATGTTAATATAGACAAAAAGCAGTCATAGACAGCCATGTTTTGCGGACGAGAAGATAATTGTAATACAAAAAGAACGGGGACAGCTCCTAGTCACTAATATCGATGTTATAGGATCATATAACACGAGAGTACAAACATGTATAATTAAGATATACAATGTATACGGAATATCACTACAGTGTATTGATACGCCATATAACATATCTAGAGTTATTTGTGTAATGTCGTATCTCGCAAGACCGTTAGGTTGAGCATGATGCGTTATACCGCAAGCAATGAAAGGTAGTACGGACATACGTATCAACAATGCAACACAACTGCAGTGATATTCCTTTTATTATATGTTCATAGAAGCAAAAAAGTGCTTTTACGCGCAAATATGCGCTCACTGTGTAAACATTAACGTCACGAACGTCTGCATATTTCAGCATAGAATGCAACGTCTATTCATAAAAAAGTAAATGTTTACGTCATCGACGTTGACATAATTTCGAATATAGTAAAATCTTACACGTCAGACATGCATGATACGGATTTGGAGACCAGATATGTATGATACGGAAAATGTCGCGCTGTATTCAACTGTGCGATTTGTTCCGTATTTTAGACAATACATACATTCTTTTATAATACTAATAAATACGGAATATAACTGCAGTGTGTTGATACGGCTGGCCGTATTACCTTGATTTGCTTGTTTAAGGCTGTATCTCGCGAGATTGTCAAGTCGAGCGTGCTGCGGTATGACGCAAGCAACGAGAGTTAATACGGCCCGCCGTGTCAACACAGCTGAAGTGATATTCCTTTAATTATATATCAGCAAAAGTATAAATGGGCTTTTACGCGCGAAAATAATTTCGACATGTAAACATTGACGTCACGAACGCCTGCATATTTTCGGATATAACGCAACGTCCATTCATAAAAATAAATGTTTATGTCATGACGTCTTCGAGGTTTGCATATTTTCGGCATATAGAAAAATCTTACACGCCAGACAGCCATGATACGGATTCGGAAAAGCAGACATGTATGATACGGAAAATATTATCCTTTGCTCTGTATTCTACTGTGCGATTTGTTCTGTATTTTAGACAATACATGGTACAAAATAAAACTCGTTACATTTTCTTCGACCCATGATAATTGTATGACGATAACATGTACGCAGTCATAACGTAATCGTTTGTCTTTAAACGTTATAAGAGACACGCTCGTAATGATTTCGCATTATGTTTCCAATATTAAACAAGTATAGGCCTATGTTCATTCTGTGAGGAATTCTACGCATGTTCAAGTTGTTACGTACATTGAATGAACTTGACAATGAGGACGAATTTCATTTTATTTCTGCTGTTGCTCAGCAATGGGTTACAGAGACCTGAGGGATACAACTGGACATTCCTGCCACTGTTGCAAGAGTTATGTCCATATTCTTCGTTTTGTGAGAAAAGTCCATCATTAAGTTTTCTAGAAAATGACACAAGTCGTCCATGCTGTAATTCATGTTCATGTGAGCCCAGTTGTGAAATATATGACAATTGCTGTTTTGAATTCAGTAGAACTGAGATATTGCGGAAGTGCACATCACCAGTGGTATCGCTTACAGAAGTGCCGACGACGCATTATGTCATGATCCATTCATGTTCACAAAATCAACTGCTCTATGAAACTGACCACAATAAAACATTGTGCACAGTGAACAGCACTGATTTTAAATCCTTTGCACCGGTGATGTCACCACAATCGGGAGATATATTCGTGAATGCAGAATGTGCATTTTGTAACGACATTTACGATATAATCCCTTGGAAGCTGGCAGTTAAATGTCCAGTAGGCACCGAAGACCACTCGTCCGACGCACTTAGACTTTTACAGGGTGAAGACATCGGACCAACGGGATGTCACCTATCTTACATACCCCCGAAGCATACAGGTCTGGAATCAAGGGAATGTGTGACGGATGTTATTCGGGAATGTAATGTAACAGGACGTGCTATGTTATGGGAACCGTTCTGGGAATACTGTCCTATGTTTAACGCTACATATTCGCAAAATGTTAAATCGTTATTTTATGGCAATATATTTTGCTTCATGTGTAACAGGGAGGGAAATATAACCCAAGCCATATGTAGCGATGGTCTTTTCAAGTTCGAAGTTCATGGTTCGTTTACTGCATTGTTAGACGGCGTTAATTTGGTTGAACCCGATGCCGATGTATCGATTGGTATTGAAGGTGAATGCGACAAAACAGAAGTATTGGTGCAGTCCTTCAAGGTACTTGATTTATATTAAAATCAACTGCATGTATATAGAATAGCTAGAATTATGTTTAACACACTACTATGCTCTATTATC
Source organism: Spisula subtruncata (assembly GCA_963678985.1). Taxonomy (NCBI): domain Eukaryota; kingdom Metazoa; phylum Mollusca; class Bivalvia; order Venerida; family Mactridae; genus Spisula; species Spisula subtruncata. The sequence continues at coordinate 30,140,455 of OY787665.1, forward strand.
TAGTCTAATATTATTTTAGTAGATCTAATACAGTACTATCAAAACTAAACATATTAATTCATTGTAACACCAGACGTTTATCACTGAAGAAGATCAATGCAAATTTACGCAGAAGTCATTGATGCATGGCGAAATTTTAATCGTGTACATTAAAGAAATATGTGTAATGTTACCCAAATCATATTATGATCGATTTACATTCAATCGACAAATTAAATGCCATAAAAGATTTCGTAATACATGTATTTGGCATGAATGGCACTTAAAGAGCGAACACATGCTATATGAATGCTCAAAACTAGCATGTCAACAAGACGGGTAAGAATTTATTCATTAATTGTCTTAGTCGTTAAATGCGGAAAACACGTTTTGATACTTTCTAAATGATTTGGCGAAAATGACTTAAATGCCTTCAAGATCACACAATGTTTTGGAATCGTGAACTTGGACAGACCATGTCCATTTCTTTTTGTGAATTAATTTGAAGTTGATCATTGAAGTAATGTTCAATTGGCATTGATCATCCGAATTACATCTCAAATTAATTAATCCAAACTCACCTTTTTCGACCAAGCATGTCTTTTGTTAGATTCGAGCACACTTAGAGCGCACGGAATTTGATTCCGAAATACTGGTGACGCCAGTTATTTGTTATCACACGTGTAAGAGTACATTGTTCCATCATTTGTTCGCTAAAGGAATATCACGTTATTTATGTCATAAACGTACATTTTAATAACAAAAGAAATCGCAACAAAAGTCAATGTTAGAATCTCACCTAAACTTAAAACTTTATATTTTATCTTCAGACAGAGTGTCGCCGTGTCGTGTGTCCATGGGGCCAGTTTCGTCTGGGAGGTAAATGTGGATATTATAGTAATGAATGGATCGGAGGACCATTTACAGCCATCTTAAAACTTACACCCCTCGACAGAACACGTGGTATTCATAAAACCGTCTTATCCGATCTTCAACCGGAGACAAAATATGACACAAAAGCAAAATGGCTGAAAAGAAATGCCATGAAAAATTGGAATATTGCTACACTGTACAAACCTTCAGATGACGAACAATATGTAGACTATATATTAGCCATATCTTCTTATCCGGGCTTGAGTGTGAAACCTACAAGATTAGGGACAATACTGAGACGCACACTGGAAGAAACCTGGCAGCTTATTGCAGGAAATAGTACAATTTCCTTGCAAGTGCAACTTAATCCATATGATCGCTATATGAAACGATACGCAAAATCTGTCGCTGAACATGGACTTCAAACCGACGAGGAATATGTATTTGAAAATATGCATTTTAATAAATTCGAAAATTTACTGCCAGTTTACTTTTACCTCGATGGGTATATGACAAAGTCAAATTTAAATGAACTGTATCTATGTGAACAAGTTGAGCTTCGTCCTGATGAGTTTAAACGTGATTGGGGAAACGTTCTGTTTAAGATAACAAATGAAACATTGTACGGAGCAGAGTATCGCGTGACCGACTCTGGTCATTACAGTATTTGTCTCAATAGATTCAGTCAGAATAGAATCAGTCAGAACAGAGGCTTCTCTACACCTCTTGACAAATATCAAAAGTTGGGGCTTCTAAGTGTATTATTGATGTCCGTTATCAACGCACATATGTAATAAATTGAGTTGTATTGTGGAACTTTGTGTTGCTTCATATGTATTATATATACTAGATACGCATGCCTTCTGGCAGATTATGTCGTGCCTTGGCGCAAATTGACAAAACGAACAACGTTAAATGTGCCAAGTTACATCCAATGCCATCATGTATAAAGACAACATTATCAATATAGACTTCAATTTGATACTTGATTTCCAGCTATAACTTGACCTTTGAGATAGAAACCTAGGCTTGCACATAATCCTCCGTCTCATTACGGTTAACATTCATTCCAAATACAATTAGCGACACTATTAACGCTACGTCTTCATTTTTCTTGATGCTTCGAAAACTGTTCGAGGTAACGTCATCCAATTTTAACCAGGCTTTTGTAAAAATCTTCAAACACCACGCAATTAAAGCGTATTTTAGGGTAAATCGAGTATTTCACTTTTCTTATTTTTACTGCTTCAATTGTTACCTGTGTACACAATAACAGATATTCATGAAATGCACATACGTTACAAATTCCTATTTAACGAAATAGCAGTTGGAATGTTATAGGTATGCAATGGAACTGAATTTATTCAGCTAATTGTCATTTTTGGTCACCATTAGATTAAGTTTTAGTTTGAGCTTGACCCCAATCACTAGCAGGTTTATTATTCTTTCAACGCACACGCTATGGTTACGGTTTACACTAGATTTCGCAGCAAAAACATTAAGTTTGCGTTTACTATTCTGCTGCCTAAATGATTACTAAAAACATCAGCGAATCAAATGTGGATACTCACAACCATTATAAGAAGAAAGTAAATTCACAAGCATATACATGTATAACAATCAGATGACCAATATTGTTGGAAAAAGTCTAAAGTTGGACTGAGTAGAACATTGGTCAGGACTAGTGTCATGTATTGTTTTTTGGATGTGCTAACTCCATTACCATTCATCGAGTGGTTTTAAAGAAAACTGAAATATATCAAAGGTAACGTTAGAAGTGCTAATCAATGTATCAGCAAGATTTGGCAATGAAAGACATACTTGAGATATTGCTTTGATACTCTTCATACATATTTACCATCATGACTCCAACCCCTACACTGCAGTAGCTTCTACACAAACACGTTTTAAGTTATTTCAGAAAGTTATTATGATTGACAATGCTCGATAGCTATATGTATTAGCCATATACCTACATGTATAATGATGATGATAGTCATTCAGACTTGTTTTTTTCCGAGTGTTTCGTTTTTTGTCTCAGGATAGCTAGATAGGGTATTGGACTCAAGGCGGAATCTAAACGAAAATACGATTTGGTATGGCCAAGCCGGTCCAACCAAAAATAGTTGACAATGAATTATCATTGATGTCAATTGATAAAACCATGACTGATTTGGTTATTTTGCCACATGAGCTTTCTATAACATTGTGCATCAGTGAATTGTGAAATTATTCACCACGTTCTAAGCTATGAAAAAATCACTAAAGGTACTATGCCTAGTGAGACAATTATTTTTTTCTGTTAACTAAAAAAAAACTTTGGCATCACATAATTAATCATTTCAAAACATTAAATTAAATGACTCTGGTCCGTTCAGAAAGTAGAAACAAAAATTCTATGATATTTAGACATCCAATAATTGGGCTTATTCAATATGTACACCTTTAAATGGCTAATAAATGTACCAAAAATATTTGATACAACATACCAAATATATAATAATAATTTTGTAAACAAAACAAACAGTCATAGACAGCCATATCCAGGGCCAAAGAGACGATAACTGTAATAAATGCATAAAATTTAATAAAGAAATGTTCGTAACTGCGGCAAAAATGGTCAAATTGCAACTCCCTGAAACAATTCACAGTAGTTACTCATTGTAGTTGTTCTGTAAAGATTCGTCAAAATCCAATGAGAAATTGAGGAGGAGTTGCACGCGGACAATTCCCGTATAAGATACAACTCGTTACATTTTCTTCGACCCTTGATAATTATATTTGGTTTGACGATATATCAATAATATGTACGCAGTCATCACGTCATCGTTTGTATTTTAAACGTTATAAAAGACACGCTCGTTATGAGGTCGCATTATGTTTCTGACATTAAACAAGTATAGGCCTATGCTTATTCTGTAAGGAATTCTACGCATGTTCAAGTAGGTACATTGAGTGAGTTTGACAATGAGGACGAATTTCATTTTCTTTCTGTTATTGCTAAGCAATGGATTACAGAGACCTGTGGGACACAACTGGACATTTCTGCCACTTTTGCAAGAGTTATGGCCATACTCTTCGTTTCGTGAGAAAAGTCCATCATTAAGTTTTCTAGAAAATGACACAAGTCGTCCATGCTGTAGTTCATGTTCATGTGAGCCCAGTTGTGAAATATATGACAATTGCTGTTTTGAATTCAGTAGAACTGACATATTGCGGAAGTGCACATCACCAGTGGTATCGCTTACAGAAGTGCCGGTGACGCATTATGTCATGATACATTCATGTTCACAAAATCAACTGCTCTATGATACTGACCACAATAAAACATTGTGCACAGTGAACAGCACTGATTTTAAATCTTTTGCACCGGTGATGTCACCACAATCGGGAGATATATTCGTAAATGCAGAATGTGCATTCTGCAACGACATTTACGACATACTCCCTTGGAAGCTTGCAGTTAAATGTCCGGTAGGTACCGAAGACCACTCGTCCGACGCACTCAGACTTTTACAGGGTGAAGACATCGGGAAAACGGGATGCCACCTATCTTACATACCTCCAAAACATACAGGTCTGGAATCAAGGGAATGCGTGACGGATGTTATTCGGGAATGTAATGTAACAGGACGTGCTATGATATGGGAGCCGTTCTGGGAATACTGTCCTATGTTTAACGCTACATATTCGCAAAACGTTAAATCGTTATTCTATGGAAATATATTTTGCTACATGTGTAACAGTGACGGAAATTTTACACAAGCAATATGTAGCGATGGCGATTTCAAGAACGATGTCAGTGGTTCGTTCATTGTACTGTTAGACGGCATTCATTCGGTAGAATCGGACGTTGATATGTTGAATGATATTGAAAATGAATGCGGACCAACAGAAGTTTTAGTGCATTCCTTCGAGGTATTTATTTTATATCAAACGATATTTTAAATATATCTGAAATACCAGAAAAGCCGAAAACCGGCTTCTGGATATTTTTAGGAATTTTGCTTAGTGTAGATGTATATAATATTATTATACATGTATTTCACGATTCGTTTTATATTCTCTCATGCATTAATTGTGTTTCCCCATTCAAAAGATCAAACACCGCATTAGGTAAAACAATTGTTATTTCACTTGTTCTTTTGGGAACTCGTATAAATTCACGTAATATAAAACTAATCCTGATTTGGATCTCATTTAATCATGAGAAAAGCCTTGTAGTGTCTTTGATACTGACACTGATCCTGAAAAGTCTGTATATTTATTTATCCAGGATATCAACTAAACATTTTAATATTCTTATATCTGAGGAAATAGTATTCGTTCTATGGAATCAAAATTGAAGACTATGGCATTACCTATCCACCTGTATCGAAAATATCCTGAGCTCAAGCTCGATTCTATTCCTGAAAACTAGTACTTCATAAACAGTACTCCAAGGGGTATAGTAAACTACTTAGTATACATTTTTGTAATAATTTCGTTTATCATATATATTTAAACAACTTTATTCGCCTTTAACAATGGACTATTTACATACATTTTTTTATAAAAGAAACGATAGTCAATGTTAGAATCTCACCTAAACTAAAACTTTATATTTCATCTTCAGCCAGAGTGTCGCCGTGTTGTGTGTCCATGGGGCCAGTTTCGTTTGGGAGGTAAATGTGGATATTATAGTAAGGAATGGATCGGAGGACCATTTACAGCCATCTTAAAACTTATACCCCTCGACAGAACACGTGGTATTCATAAAACTGTATTATCCGATCTTCAACCGGAGCTAAAACATAACACAAAAGCAAAATGGCTGAAAAGAAATGCCATGAAAAATTGGAAGATTTTAACAATATACAAACCATCCGTGGATGAACAATATGTTGAATATATATTGGCCATATCTTCCTATCCCGGCTCGAGTGTGAAACCTACAAAGTTAGGGACAATACTGAGACGCACACTGGAAGAAACCTGGCAGCTTATTGCCGGAAACACAACAATTCCCCTTCAAGTACAATTCAATCGTTATGATCGCTATATGAAACGACACGCAAAATATTATATGGATCGGCGACTTCAAATCAAGGAAGAATATGCATTTGTGAATATGCAGTTAAGTGATTACGATGAGTATCTTTTGCCATTTTATTACCCTTTTGGTGGTTATTATACTATGACGAAGTCGAATCTAAATGAAATGTTCTTGTGTGAACAAATTGAGCTTCGTCCTGATGAGTTTGAAATTGATTGGGGAAACGTCATGTTTAAGATAACAAATGGAACATTGTACGGAGCAGAGTATCGCGTGACCGGCTCTGGTCATTACAGTATTTGTCTCAATAGATTCAGTCAGAATAAAACCAGTCAAAACAGAGGCTTCTCTACTCCTCTAGGTCTTTACAAAAAGTTAGAGTGTATAAGTTTATTATTGTTGTTTGTTATCAATGATCACATGTAATAAATACGTTGTATCGTGGTACTTTGTGTTGCTTTATAAAATATATTCTAGAAATGCATGCCCTCTGGCAGATTATGTCGTGCCTTGGCGCAAATTGACAAAACGAACAACGTTAAATATACCAAGTTACATCCAATGTCATCATGCATAAAGAAGAAATTATCCAAACAGGCTTCAATTAGATATTTGATTTCCAGCTGTAACTTTGACCTTTGAGATAGAAACATACGGTTGCACATAACGATCCGTCTCATAAAGGTTAACATTCATTGCACGTACACTTAACGACACTTTTAACGCTACGATTTGGTTTTTCTTGATATCTCGAAAACCGTTCAAGGTAATTTAATCTCATTTTCACCATTTAAAAAACATCTGCCTGTTACTACACTTGTCAATTGATGTGTATAAAACCGCCTTACAACCAACGCCTCTTCTGAATAAAAACAATCAGCTCAAAAATAAACGTTTAACCTAGATGAAAGCTCCTTGAAAGAATGTTAAAAGTATGCAGTGAATCTATCATTTTGGTCACCATTTAGTTTACGTTTCAGTTTGAGCACGTACCCGTTACTCACAGGTTTATTATTCTCTCCATGCTATGCTTACGGTTTGCACTAGACTTCACAGCAAAAAACATTAACTTTGCGTTTACTATTCTGCTGTCTTAATGATTATTAAAAACATCAGCAAACCAAATGTGGATAAGCACAACCATTATAGAAGGAAAGGAAATTCATAAGCATATATAACAATCAGATGACCGATATTGCTTGAGAAAGTTGGACTGAGAAGAAATTTTGTCAGAACTAGAGTCAACTATTTCTAGAAGTGCTGATAAGTGTATAAGCAAGATTGGGTTATGTATGACATTGTTATGGTCCGGAGAAGCTTCAATTGGACCTCCACCTGTAACACTGACCTTTGAGATAGGAACCTGCGGTCGGTCATAGAACGCCTCCAAGTATGGAGGTTAACAATCATACACAATATACGAACAATTGGTCAATGCATGACGACGTTATCGTCCAAAAGGCACAGACGAAAGCACGCACATACCAAAAGTTGCAACTAATAAAGGTATGAGGAAATCAGACAGGGAAGGTAGCACTCAACCTAACGGACTGAGCACAGAAATCAGAAACCCCACAACACAAATACACTGAGCAATACCCACACATAAGCCGAAGAAACAATTAAAAGTCCAAGTCCCCGCCGAAAAAGCAGGATGACCCAATTACACAAATAATTATAAAATCGCGGTTGTTACATGAGACCGAATGAAACGCAGCAAAGACCCTACAAGGTTCCCCAAGGCCATGCTTCACGGCGACCTAAACTCCATACAAAAACAGCGATAAAATGAGGCACAACTACCCCTTGACCTAGTATAAAACACCAAGTGCAATATCCTAACGTTAGTGCGACATAAAGAGGAACAACTACGACTTAACCAAGTTTAAAATAATGGGCAAGGTAAGAATGGGGAGGGAAATAACGTTACATATTTCTAGATGCACATCGCTCCAGAATATGCCAACGAGGTGACACCAGCGACCAAACAAGGCATAACCGGATAGTGACCTTATTTAAAACGTTGCTCTCCCAGCAAAAGGGGAACACTGCAACAATGAAAGAGGGAATATTAAAGCCTAATAGTAAAATAGTCGCCTAATAATCTCGCTGGCCGGTTCGACAAAAATAGTTAACTAATTTGGTAATGTTGCCATGTGAGATTTCTTTAACATTGTGCATGAGCAAATTGTGGAATTTTTAATAATCACTTATAGTACTATGTCTAGTGAGACAATTATTTTTTCTGTGGACTAAAAAAATGTGCTTGATTGTATAAGAGTTGGTTAGGATATTTCATATAATTATCGTACTTTTCGCGAAATTAATAGGGGTTCAACCTGATCTCAAATTGATTGCTCTACTAGATCAAACACTTTGGCATTAAATAATTAATTAATTGCAAAACATTAAATTGAATGGCTAAATGACAAAAAACATGGCTCTGGACCGTTCAGAAAGTAGAATAACATTGTTTGTATAATATGGTTGACCTTCAATAGTTGTGCTTAATCAATATATACATATATATGTAAATAGCTAATAAATGTACCAACATTATTTGATACAACATGCAAAATATATTATAATTATTATGTTAATATAGACAAAAAGCAGTCATAGACAGCTAAGTTTTGCGGACGAGAAGATAATTGTAATACAAAAAGAACGGGGACAGCTCCTAGTCACTAATATCGATGTTATATGATCATATAACACGAGAGTACAAACATGTATAATTAAGATATACAATGTATACGGAATATCACTACAGTGTATTGATAAGCCATATAACATATCTAGAGTTATTTGTGAAATGTCGTATCTCGCAAGACCGTTAGGTTGAGCATGATGCGTTATACCGCAAGCAATGAAAGGTAATATGGACATACGTATCAACAATGCAACACAACTGCAGTGATATTCCTTCTATTATATGTTCATAAAAGCAAAAAAGTGCTTTTACGCGCAAATATGCGCTCACTGTGTAAACATTAACGTCACGAACGTCTGCATATTTTCAGCGTAGAATGCAACGTCCATTAATAAAAAAGTAAATGTTACGTCATCGACGTTGACATAATTTCGAATATAGTAAAATCTTACACGTCAGACATGCATGATACGGATTTGGAGACCAGATATGTATGATACGGAAAATGTCGCGCTGTATTCAACTGTGCGATTTGTTCCGTATTTTAGACAATACATACATTATTTTATAATACTAGTAAATACGGAATATAACTGCAGTGTGTTGATACGGCTGGCCGTATTACCTTGATTTGCTTGTTTAAGGCTGTATCTCGCGAGATTGTCAAGTCGAGCGTGCTGCGGTATAACGCAAGCAACGAGAGTTAATACGGCCCGCCGTATCAACACAGCTGAAGTGATATTCCTTTAATTATATATCAGCAAAAGTATAAATCGGCTTTTACGCGCGAAAATAATTTCGACATGTAAACATTGACGTCACGAACGCCTGCATATTTTCGGATATAACACAACGTCCATTCATAAAAATAAATGTTTATGTCATGACGTCATCGAGGTTTGCATATTTTCGGCATATAGAAAAATCTTACACGTCAGACAGCCATGATACGGATTCGGAAAAGCAGACATGTATGATACGGAAAATATTATCCGTTGCGCTGTATTCTACTGTGCGATTTGTTCTGTATTTTAGACAATACATGGTACAAAATAAAACTCGTTACATTTTCTTCGACCCATGATAATTGTATGACGATAACGTGTACGCAGTCATTACGTAATCGTTTGTCTTTAAACGCTATAAGAGACACGCTCGTAATGATTTCGCATTATGTTTCCAATATTAAACAAGTATAGGCCTATGTTCCTTCTGTGAGGAATTCTACGCATGTTCAAGTTGTTACGTACATTGAATGAATTTGACAATGAGGACGAATTTCATTTATTTCTGTTGTTGCTCAGCAATGGGTTACAGAGACCTGAGGGATACAACTGGACATTCCTGCCACTGTTGCAAGAGTTATGTCCATATTCTTCGTTTTGTGAGCAAAGTCCATCTAGAAAATGACACAAGTCGTCCATGCTGTAATTCATGTTCATGTGAGCCCAGTTGTGAAATATATGACAATTGCTGTTTTGAATTCAGTAGAACTGAGATATTGCGGAAGTGCACATCACCAGTGGTATCGCTTACAGAAGTGCCGACGACGCATTATGTCATGATACATTCATGTTCACAAAATCAACTGCTTTATGATACTGACCACAATAAAACATTGTGCACAGTGAACAGCACTGATTTTAAATCCTTTGCACCTGTGATGTCACCACAATCGGGAGATATATTCGTAAATGCAGAATGTGCATTCTGCAACGACATTTACGACATACTCCCTTGGAAGCTTGCAGTTAAATGTCCAGTAGGTACCGAAGACCACTCGTCCGACGCACTTAGACTTTTACAGGGTGAAGACATCGGGAAAACGGGATGCTACCTATCTTACATACCTCCAAAACATACAGGTCTGGAATCAAGGGAATGCGTGAAGGATGTTATTCGTGAATGTAATGTAACAGGACGTGCTATGATATGGGAGCCGTTCTGGGATTACTGTCCAATGTTTAACGCTACATATTCGCAAAACGTTAAATCGTTATTCTATGGAAATATATTTTGCTACATGTGTAACAGTGGCGGAAATTTTACCCAAGCAATATGTAGCGATGGCGATTTCAAGAACGATGTCAGTGGTTCGTTCATTGCACTGTTAGACGGCATTCATTCGGTAGAATCGGACGTTGATATGTTGAATGATATTGAAAATGAATGCGGACCAAAAGAAGTTTTAGTGCATTCCTTCGAGGTATTTATTTTATATCAAACGATATTTTAAATTTATCTGAAATACCATAAAAGCCGAAAACCGGCTTCTGGATATTTTTAGGAATTTTGCTTAGTGTAGATACATATAATATTATTATACATGTATTTCAGGATTCGTTTTATATTCTCTCATGCATTAATTGTGTTGCCCCATTCAAAAGATCAAACAACGCATTAGGTAAAACAATTGTTATTTCACTTGTTCTTTTGGGAACTCGTATAAATTCACGTAATACAAAAACTAATCCTGATTTGGATCTCATTTAATCATGAGAAAAGCCTTGTAGTGTCTTTGATACTGACACTGATCCTGAAAAGTCTGTATATTTATTTATCCAGGATATCAACTAAACATTTTAATATTCTTATATCTGAGGAAATAGTATTCGTTCTATGGAATCAAATTTGAAGAATATGGCATTACCTATCAACCTGTATCGAAAATATCATGAGCTCGAGCTCGATTCTATTCCAGAAAACTAGTACTTCATAAACAGTACTCCAAGGGGTATAGTAAAATACTTAGTATACATTTTTGTAATAATTTCGTTTATCATTGATATTTAAACAACTTTATTCACCCTTAACAATGGACTATTTACATACATTTTTTTTATAAAAGAAACGATAGTCAATGTTAGAATCTCACCTAAACTAAAACTGTATATTTCATCTTCAGCCAGAGTGTCGCCGTGTTGTGTGTCCATGGGGCCAGTTTCGTTTGGGAGGTAAATGTGGATATTATAGTAAGGAATGGATCGGAGGACCATTTACAGCCATCTTAAAACTTATACCCCTCGACAGAACACGTGGTATTCATAAAACTGTATTATCCGATCTTCAACCGGAGCTAAAACATAACACAAAAGCAAAATGGCTGAAAAGAAATGCCATGAAAAATTGGAAGATTTTAACAATATACAAACCATCCGTGGATGAACAATATGTTGAATATATATTGGCCATATCTTCTTATCCGGGCTCGAGTGTGAAACCTACGAAGTTAGGGACAATACTAAGACGCACACTGGAAGAAACCTGGCAGCTTATTGCCGGAAACACAACAATTCCCCTTCAAGTACAATTCAATCGTTATGATCGCTATATGAAACGACACGCAAAATATTATATGGATCGGGGACTTCAAATCAAGGAAGAATATGCATTTGTGAATATGCAGTTAAGTGATTACGAAGAGTATCTTTTGCCATTTTATTACCCTTTTGGTGGTTATTATACTATGACGAAGTCGAATTTACATGAAATGTTCTTGTGTGAACAAATTGAGCTTCGTCCTGATGAGTTTGAAATTGATTGGGGAAACGTCATGTTTAAGATAACAAATGAAACATCGTACGGTGCAGAGTATCGCGTGACCGGCTCTGGTCATTACAGTATTTGTCTCAATAGATTCAGTCAGAATAAAACCAGTCAAAACAGAGGCTTCTCTACTCCTCTAGGTCTTTACAAAAAGTTAGAGTGTATAAGTTTATTATTGTTGTTTGTTATCAATGATCACATGTAATAAATACGTTGTATCGTGGTACTTTGTGTTGCTTTATAAAATATATTCTAGAAATGCATGCCCTCTGGCAGATTATGTCGTGCCTTGGCGCAAATTGACAAAACGAACAACGTTAAATATACCAAGTTACATCCAATGTCATCATGCATAAAGAAGAAATTATCCAAACAGGCTTCAATTAGATATTTGATTTCCAGCTGTAACTTTGACCTTTGAGATAGAAACATACGGTTGCACATAACGATCCGTCTCATAAAGGTTAACATTCATTGCACGTACACTTAACGGCACTTTTATCGCTACGTTGTGGTTTTTCTTGATATCTCGAAAACCGTTCAAGGTAATTTAATCTCATTTTCACCATTTAAAAAAAGCATCTGCCTGTTACTACACTTGCAATTGATGTGTATAAAACCGCCTTACAACCAACGCCTCTTCTGAATAAAAACAATCAGCTCAAAAATAAACGTTTAACCTAGATGAAAGCTCCTTGAAAGAATGTTAAAAGTATGCAGTGAATCTATCATTTTGGTCACCATTTAGTTTACGTTTCAGTTTGAGCACGTACCCGTTACTCACAGGTTTATTATTCTCTCAACGCACACGCTATGGTTACGGTTTGCACTAGATCTTGCAGCAAAAAACATTAACTTTGCGTTTACTATTCTGCTGTCTTAATGATTATTAAAAACATCAGCGAACCAAATGTGGATAAGCACAACCATTATAGAAGGAAAGGAAATTCATAAGCATATATAACAATCAGATGACCGATATTGCTTGAGAAAGTTGGACTGAGAAGAAATTTTGTCAGAACTAGAGTCAACTATTTCTAGAAGTGCTGATAAGTGTATAAGCAAGATTGGGTAATGTATGACATTGTTATGGTCCGGAGAAGCTTCAATTGGACCTCCACCTGTAACACTGACCTTTGAGATAGGAACCTGGGTTCGGTCATAGAACGCCTCCAAGTAGGGAGGTTAACACTCATACAAAATAACGAACAATTGGTCAATGCATGACGACGTTATCGTCCAAAAGTCACAGACGAAAGCTCGCACATACCAAAAGTTGCAACTAAAATAGGTATGAGGAAATCAGACAGGGAAGGTAGCACTCAACCTAACCAGCCGAGCACAGAAATCAGAAACACCACAACACAAATGCACTGAGCAATACCTACACATTAGCCGAAGAAACAATTAGAAGTCAAAGTCCCTGTCGAAAAAAAACAGGATGACCCAATATCACAAATAATTATAAAATCGCGGTTATTACATGAGACCGAATGAACGAAGCTAAGACCCGACAAGGTTCCCCAAGGCCCCGCTGCACGATGACCCAACCGCAAAAACCCATACTAAAACAACGACAAAATGAGGCACAACTACCCCTTGACCTAGTTTAAAACACCAAGGGCATGCCCTATCGTTAGTGCGACATAAAGAGGAACAAATACGACTTAACCTAGTTTAAAATAATGGGCAAGGTAGGAATGGGGAGGGAAATATCGTTACATATTTCTAGATGCATATCGCTCCAGAATATGCCAACGAGGTGACACCAGCGACCAAACAAGGCATAACCGGATAGTGGCCTAATTTAAAACGTTGCTCTCCCAGCAAAGGGGGCAAACCGCAACAATGAAAGAGGGGAATATTAAAGCATAATAGTAAAATAGTCGCCTAATAATCTCGCTGGCCGGTTCGACAAAAATAGTTAACTAATTTGGTAATGTTGCCATGTGAGATTTCTATAACATTGTGCAAGACTAAATTGTGGAATTTTTAATAATCACTTATAGTACTTTGTCTAGTGAGACAATTATTTTTTCTGTGGACTAAAAAAATGTGCTTGATTGTGTAAGAGTTGGTTAGGATATTTCATATAATTATCGTACTTTTCGCGAGATTAATAGGGGTTCAACCTGATCTCAAATTGATTGCTCTACTAGATCAAACACTTTGACATCAAATAATTAATTAATTGCAAAACATTAAATTGAATGGCTTAATGACAAAAAACATGGCTCTGGACCGTTCAGAAAGTAGAATAACATTGTTTGTATAATATGGTAGACCTTCAATAGTTGTGCTTAATCAATATATATATATATATTTATGTAAATAGCTAATAAATGTACCAACATTATTTGATACAACATGCCAAATATATTATAATTATTATGTTAATATAGACAAAAAGCAGTCATAGACAGCCATGTTTTGCGGACGAGAAGATAATTGTAATACAAAAAGAACGGGGACAGCTCCTAGTCACTAATATCGATGTTATAGGATCATTTAACACGAGAGTACAAACATGTGTAATTAAGATATACAATGTATACGGAATACCACTACAGTGTATTGATACGCCATATAACATATCTAGAGTTATTTATATTTGCATGTCCTTGTCTCTGCAGTTAATTTAAGGCACGGAATAACAAACACAGTGGTGGAATTGACTATGTCTGGCATGTAACCCATGCCAGACGTTTTAATGCAATATAACAATATAATGCATAAACAGAGATCAAATAGATCACAACAAAACCGTGCATAAAGTAATGTCGTATCTCGCAAGACCGTTAGGTTGAGCATGATGCGTTATACCGCAAGCAATGAAAGGTAATACGGACATACGTATCAACAATGCAACACAACTGCAGTGATATTCCTTTTATTATATGTTCATAAAAGCAAAAAAGTGCTTTTACGCGCAAATATGTGCTCACTGTGTAAACATTAACGTCACGAACGTCTGCATATTTTCAGCATAGAATGCAACGTCCATTCATAAAAAAGTAAATGTTACGTCATCGACGTTGACATAATTTCGAATATAGTAAAATCTTACACGTCAGACATGCATGATACGGATTTGGAGACCAGATATGTATGATACGGAAAATGTCGCGCTGTATTCAACTGTGCGATTTGTTCCGTATTTTAGACACTACATGTATACATTCTTTTATAATACTAGTAAATACGGAATATAACTGCAGTGTGTTGATACGGCTGGCCGTATTACCTTGATTTGCTTGTTTAAGGCTGTATCTCGCGAGATTGTCAAGTCGAGCGTGCTGCGGTATAACGCCAGCAACGAGAGTTAATACGGCCCGCCGTATCAACACAGCTGAAGTGATATTCCTTTAATTATATATCAGCAAAAGTATAAATGGGCTTTTACGCACGAAAATAATTTCGACGTGTAAACATTGACGTCACGAACGCCTGCATATTTTCGGATATAACGCAACGTCCATTCATAAAAATAAATGTTTATGTCATGACGTCATCGAGGTTTGCATATTTTCGGCATATAGAAAAATCTTACACGTCAGACAGCCATGATACGGATTCGGAAAAGCAGACATGTATGATACGGAAAATATTATCCGTTGCGCTGTATTCTACTGTGCGATTTGTTCTGCATTTTAGACAATACATGGAACAAAATAAAACTCGTTACATTTTCTTCGACCCATGATAATTGTATGACGATAACGTGTACGCAGTCATTACGTAATCGTTTGTCTTTAAACGCTATAAGAGACACGCTCGTAATGATTTCGCATTATGTTTCCAATATTAAACAAGTATAGGCCTATGTTCATTCTGTGAGGAATTCTACGCATGTTCAAGTTGTTACGTACATTGAATGAATTTGACAATGAGGACGAATTTCATTTTATTTCTGTTGTTGCTCAGCGATGGGTTACAGAGACCTGAGGGATACAACTGGACATTCCTGCCACTGTTGCAAGAGTTATGTCCATATTCTTCGTTTTGTGAGAAAAGTCCATCATTAAGTTTTCTAGAAAATGACACAAGTCGTCCATGCTGTAATTCATGTTCATGTGAGCCCAGTTGTGAAATATATGACAATTGCTGTTTTGAATTCAGTAGAACTGAGATATTGCGGAAGTGCACATCACCAGTGGTATCGCTTACAGAAGTGCCGACGACGCATTATGTCATGATCCATTCATGTTCACAAAATCAACTGCTCTATGATACTGACCACAATAAAACATTGTGCACAGTGAACAGCACTGATTTTAAATCCTTTGCTCCGGTGATGTCACCACAATCGGGAGATATATTCGTGAATGTAGAATGTGCATTTTGTAACGACATTTACGATATAATCCCTTGGAAGCTGGCAGTTAAATGTCCAGTAGGTACCGAAGACCACTCGTCCGACGCACTTAGACTTTTACAGGGTGAAGACATCGGACCAACGGGATGTCATCTATCTTACATACCCCCGAAGCATACATCTCTGGAATCAAGGGAATGTGTGACGGATGTTATTCGGGAATGTAATGTAACAGGACGTGCTATGATATGGGAACCGTTCTGGGAATACTGTCCTATGTTTAACGCTACATATTCGCAAAATGTTAAATCGTTATTCTATGGCAATATATTTTGCTTCATGTGTAACAGGGAGGGAAATATAACCCAAGCCATATGTAGCGATGGCGATTTCAAGTACGATGTCAGTGGATCGTTCACTGCACTGTTAGACGGCATTCATTTGGTAGAATCGGACAATGGTATATTGAATGAAATTGAAAATGAATGCGGACCAAAAGAAGTTTTAGTGCATTCCTTCAAGGTATTTGTTTCATATCAAACGTTATTCAAAATATATCTCTAATACCAGAGAAGCCGAAAATCGGCTTCTGGAACTTTTTAGGAATTTGTTTACTGCAGACGATATATTACACATGTATTTCCCGTTTCGTTTTATAATCTCTCATGCATTAATTGTGTTGCCCCATTCAAAAGATCGAACGTCGCGTTATTTTGAACAATTGTTATTTCACTTGTTTTTTGGCAACGCGAATGAATGAAATCTCATAATATAAAAATAATCCTGATTTGGATCTCATTTAATCATGAGAAAAGCCTTGTATTGTCTTTGATACTGACACTGATCCAGAAAAGTCTGGATAATTTCTGAAATCAGGATATTAACTAAACATCTGAATATTCTTATATCTGAGGAAATAATATTCGTTCTATGGATTCAAAATTGAAGACTATGGCATTACCTATCAACCTGTATCGACAATATCCTGAACTCGAGCTCGATTCTATTCCTGAAAACTAGTACTTTGTAAACAGTACTCCAGGGGATGTAGTAAAATATCTAGTGTACATTTTTGTAATAATTACGTTTATCATATATATGTAAACAACTTTATTCAGCCTTAACAATAGGCTATTTACATACATTTTATTTATAAAAGAAACGATAGTCAAAGTAAGAATCACACCTAAAGTAAAACTTTACATTCTATCTTCAGAGAGAGTGTCGCAGAATCATGTGTCCATGGGGTCAGTTTCGTCTGGGAGGTAAATGTGGATATTATAGTAAGGAATGGATCGGAGGACCATTTACAGCTATCTTAAAACTTACACCCCTTGACAGAACACGTGGTATTCATAAAACTTTATTATCCGATCTTCAACCGGAGACAAGATATGACACAAAAGCAAAATGGCTGAAAAGAAATGCCATGAAAAATTGGAAGATTTTAACAATATACAAACCATCAGTGGATGAACAATATGTTGAATATATATTGGCACTATCTTCTTATCCCAGCTCGAGTGTGAAACCTACAAGGTTAGGGACAATACTAAGACGCACACTGGAAGAAACCTGGCAGCTTATTGCCGGAAACACAACAATTCCCCTTCAAGTACAATTCAATCCTTTTGATCGCTATTTGAAACAATACGCAAAATATTATATGGATCGAGGAATTAAAATCAAGAAAGAATATGCATTTGAGAATATGCATTTAAGTGATTACGATAATTTTCTTTTGCCAGTTTATTACCCTATTGGTGGTTATAACACTATAATCAAGTCGAATCTAAATGAATTGTTCTTGTGTGAACCAATTGAGCTTCGTCCTGATGAGTTCGAAAATGATTGGGGAAACGTCATGTTTAAGTTAACAAATGAAACATTGTACGGAGCAGAGTATCGCGTGACCGGCTCTGGTCATTACAGTATTTGTCTCAATAGATTCAGTCAGAATAAAACCAGTCAAAACAGAGGCTTCTCTACTCCTCTAGGTCTTTACAAAAAGTTAGAGTGTATAAGTTTATTATTGTTGTTTGTTATCAATGATCACATGTAATAAATACGTTGTATCGTGGTACTTTGTGTTGCTTTATAAAATATATTCTAGAAATGCATGCCCTCTGGCAGATTCTCTACACCTCTTGACAATTATCAAACGATAATGTTTTTTGTCTTCACAATGTGGTTTTGCTTTCAATAACAATGTGTAATAAATTAAATTGTGTTACCGTATCTTGTGTTTGTGTTTTTGATATCATTGACAAATATTTGTAAACTCAAGTAATAAATACATGTACATTGCCACACAATATAATGTCCATTGTTAGGAACTGCAGGCACCTTGTTAAAGTTGGAACGATATTTAAAGCGAGATATGATGCTATGTATGAACAACGGTCATCTTAAAGTGGGAACTTTTACCAATACCTGCTTCGATAAAGCAAGAATCGCTGATATTTGGGAATATCCGCCACGTAATAGCGGGAAATCTTGATATTAAAATTATTTTTTTTGTAATTAATAAGAATATAAGTTACCCCATATGTCCCTAGTAAACAAATCACCGTTGTGCCAGTTGACCATGTACTATCAGTCATTTCATTTATCACCCACACTATCAAATTTGTCAAGCTGCCTGTATCAGGCCGACCTATACATGGAGGGTTTGAGCATTCTAGTTTGCCTATTATTTTAAATTTCCTTCTGTTTGCTATATTTAGTACGCTGCTTAACCAAATTAGGAGATAAAACCTTGGGATTTAACGGTTCATATTTGGTCGAGAGAATTGACAGCAGTTGTCAACCCATATACAGTTGTGCTTGTAATAACTCGCATTCAAGTGGCATATTCCTGTACTCAAATATACCTCCTAATCATACCGTTTTGCAAAATCAGCAAATTCTTGTGACCTGTAACAAGCACCATTGTTGAAATAATCACCTCACAAAATGCCCATCTGGCTATGATGTATTTCGTCTTATTTATGATTTCCTTGTCGTCTGTCAATTGTTTGACCTAGACATATTTGAAGCAGTAATATACAACTAGGAGCTAAGATTTATTATCTTAGACAAAGAGGTCAGTATCAAATGATTTGTTATGGATAATCAGGAAGTTCAGTGGGCATTCAATTTTCCATGAGATTTGAAGCTCTGTCTGTTAAAAAACTGCTACATTTAAGTATGAAATTCTTCATTTGACTCGAAATTCCATGGCAGTACGTTACATCTCGGGCACGCCTAAGACTTTCTCTATTACCATGTGGCCTGTGCGAATTTTTTTCTAGCATTTGCTGTCTTGGATAGTAATTATATTACCTTTCATGAATAACTCATCAAGACAAGCTAAATCCTTTCTATAATTCCAATATTGAATAATTACATAATATGGATATCTTCTCGATTCAGACCAATCTGGAAGGAGTGTTCTTCTTCACCGGATCATGTCTCTGTCTTTTTCAGTCAGGGATCTGATTTCTTGCAAGTTTCTGTCAGTTACATGTAACCTTGATATAACCGTATACCAACTGATAGTTCTACTGAATGTGTCTGCAACTTGTACTCGTTTATGACGGACAGTGTTGCATATCAAGAAAATGTTTCTGTAAATGCAGACGCATCCGGTCAAGACGGACAGGGGTATTGATTTCCATAGATATGGAGAGCATAGGTAAAAAATCACACATGGCATGTACCTTTCGGTGGTGAAAATTTTCTGCACCCAAAATATAAAGTTATGCATTTCTATCTCAATACGTGTATAATTGGCTTCAGTGCTGGAATAAATGCATGTGCAACGGTTTTCTATCTTGCATTAATGTGGCTGCTAACCCGTATATATAGATGCACCATACAGTAAATTTACTGACTTTAACGCATAAAATGCCAAACTGACGCATCAAAAATGACAAATAATCAGACCTGATTTATTTCATCTTTTGATAGGTGGGACATCGGCATTCTACATTCGTTGAGAGAAATTGTCTTATTATGAGAGCTGCTAACTCTAGTAGGTTGAGTGTGAAACGAGACAGGTAATTGACAGTTCCATTTTCGAGTTTTGCCTCATTTGTAGATGGTTGCGTTTGCCCACTGGCAATGTAGGAAAAGATGTCCACCCACTGGAAGCGAGTAGGTGATTCAAATCCTCAACGCCTACTTCAGGTTTGATTTCGTTGAACCGTTGGTCTTTCTCAAGTGACATTGACAACATTGAGATTGTTGCCACGTTCTTCTCTTGTTGTTTTCATATGTCATTAAACACCATCAACAATTGTGACTACACCAGGTAACTCTTCAAGACATTTCTTGTGGACAAATGCATTACAACGGAGTTTAATCCAATATGACATACCAATTACCTATTACGACCGTACATGTTGTTAAAATCTACAAGGAGTGAATGTGTATCATCAAATGTCAGGACCAAATGCTCTGAACGAGTGTCCAGCTTGGTGAACTATTTTGCACCTGTTTGCTATGGTTATATGTCATCCATCGTTCTTACGGTATAGTGTCTCGGGGATCGAGACAAATCCTAATATCACCATCGTTTTTTTCTGCTACGACTATGGAGCTTACCCATTATGTTAGTTCAGGAAATCTTAAGTTAAAAAAAAGTTACCAATTTTCTAGGGCTCTTTTCAGCTGTTAGGCCGCTCAAGCACCCTTTGACATTTTAACTCCCCTGGTCATTGGGCTACATATGGAAACCTACACTCGTGTCTCCCTGGAGAGACTATTTCTCTCCTGTGGTGTGGCAGCCAACATCGATCTGCGGCGCCCAGGAATAGACACTGTCCTCACAGGTACCATTTTACACCATGATAAAGTGGAGCTGTGGGTCTTGCTCAGAGATTTTAACCAGCGGTCCAGAGGAGGATCGAACCCGGGACCTCTCGATCCCGAAGCGCGCCCTACCTCTAGGCCACCGCTCCCCATCTTGATACTGACTCCAAACTATTAACACAAACCTACGTTATTATAAAATTATTTCCCGATAATTGTTTTTATTTGAACTCACTCTCGAACACAGTCGGTTGTTTGCATAGTTAGACGCTTAGCAATCTGGTGTCGTAAGTACTATACTTTGAACATGTCACCTGTCTTTTGGATATATTGTTGCCATCGTTTGTCACGGATATATACTGAAATGGCTCATATCCATGTGTTAATGTATAGTGTTTCCTCGAAATGATATATCAAACGTTCTGTAATTATAAAATCCACTTTCCTACCAATGCATGCATTGTTTTGGAGCTGTATTGCTTATAGTCTTTTAATGAGTTCTGAGATTAGCTAGAAGTTGCAAGGTTTGTCCGTTATGAGGAGTGTGGCACAAGTAAATCCTTATTTAAAGTCATACCGGAAACTGAACAGGGCATAAATCACCTCAAGTACAAGTAATTTGCGCATAAGTGTATATCATGCTCACATGGTATTGGTATATCACATGGCTTTCTTTGTATCCGGGTTAGTATAGCGAGTATGTTAATTCTTAAACTACATAGATGTGTGATGTATAACGTATAGATCTTTTTAAGTGAATGGAAACATTGAGCATTGCCGTTAATGACGAGATGCATTGATCATTATGCGCACGTTGGTGGTATAATTATAATTAGGCATACGTCGAATGTTTCAAGGAAAATTTAATCATTATAATATACGAGGGGTGATCAATATATTCGAGGACTTTTCATCTAGCAAGTTCATATTGCCAGCAAGGCTCAACCCCATTTAACATCATTCGGTGTAAGATGTCTCCGACCGAATGCACTAATAAAATTATTTGCTACATACAAGGAGCGTGTGACGTTGGACGTCACGCGACGTCATTCCAAGCGTCACCGTCAGAGCAGCACATAGCTCCTTTCTGGACTAATACCCGGTTCCATGTATGATACTGGTTGTCTTTTACTACTGAAACAAGTAGTTAAAAGTCGATTCTGGAATGTGAGGTGGAATAAAAAGTGTATGTATGCGTTATTGGAAACAAAACTCGGAAAAGGGCGGTTGGCTTTACAAAATTAGATTATTTCTATTAAGACTGAAACATGACCTATCAGGTTTAGGACCCAATATCGAAATAACCCTTTTGAATTGGAGTCATCGATTTTATGTATTGTAGCCTATACTAGTCTTCGTTTTTGCGAGTTACATTTGATTGAGATCTGTGCGTCTTATTTTGCAGAATTTAACGGAAATTGTCCCTAACGCGGTGCTATTTTTGCTATTTATCCTTATTTTATCGAATCATCCGTTTGGCATTGACCCTACAATCACATAAACGACGGAATCATATGAAAATGGCTAATTGGGAGCGCACAGAATCCATGCACAATTTAGTCAAGTCATTTTGGAGGTATCGCGAGGAATTAACAAGTTTTGCGTTAATTTCCATACCGTGTCGTTTCTCAAAAATAACGTTACGGCCGAGATGCTCGACGGTGCGCGCTTCACCATGGTTACAAAAAAATACGTCATCAAGTAAATAGTGACGTTATCAAAAAGAAAATTAGACAAATCGCGAGATAACTGATTGATCTACATAAGCATGTAATTTCATTACTCTAGTTCCAATATTTCAAAATTGAAAAGGAAAGTCCTCGAATATATTGATCACCCCTCGTATCAATTGAATTTTAAAGGAAATACAATTTGAATAAAAATCGTTAACGAGCATGTCAAATTGATCATTTTGTTGCATTATCATAACTTCAACCGAATGCATGTACAAAGGAAACAAAGCCACGTGATTGGTGCAGTAGAATGATTTCTAGAACAGCTGGCTGAAAACTTGCACGAAGGTATTGAATTCCCCGTGCCAGCTCTTGTCCCATATTTTATTCAATGAGTTTAAAAGCTTCAAACATTATTATAAGATTTCGTCTAACATGGAGTTTAGTGTAGGTCGATTAGGTGTGTATGTCGGTTTATCAAGACGCCAAAAACCAATACTTCCCATTGCGTTCGAGGAGTTCTAATAATGGCGCCAAATAAACAAGACAAAAGGCGACTTAATTACCTTTAGTTTGACCATGGTGAAACAACTAGAAGTTTTCGCGTTCTTTAGTTTTAATATGACGACGACGGTAAGCATCAAATTCCTGCGTTAAACAATAGGCATTTGATTACAAGTGTGAGTAGATCAATTATTTTTCGTATTCAACGCAAGTCCAGTAGCTTATCCTAAAACAGCTCCTCGTCATCATCCGCATCGGAACCGGAAATAGTTGGTATAATGACCCGTAGCCGTACCTTCCGTGCACGCACATCACGTCATAATAATCAATTTACGCACACTAAAAATCAAATGCCTATGCGTTTCTGAGATCGGAGTCATTGTCTACATAAAAAACACCACAACGCTTGGGATCACTTGTCTTATCATCACACCTCAGGCTTCATTCTTGACGCGGATGTTGGGTTTTCATTGATTAACAGGTGTGTCAATTGCACTAGGTTGACGGAAGAGCGTCTAGTGTAATGATTGATTAATCACTTGTTTAATGCAATTATACATGTTAATTAAAATCGTAATGTTGTGTAACATCTATTTCCTTGTAAGGTCACTGATTGCAGTATCACGCATTATATATCAGTATTGCTACGACTTTACTTGCGAGTTGAATACAGTAAACCTTCCCTCAATAATGAAGAATACGACCATCATTAATTATCACCATTTGAATGGTCTTCGTTCTTGCAGAGTTCAGACAATTCCGCTCCACCGAGGAGCAGACTGGAGCAAGAAATCCAGGAACATGATCTTGGCAGCTTGGATAGAGCGTAGGATAAAGTGTGGACTAGTCTAGACTGACGGGCTCCAAGTAAAACTAAGAAGGAACAGAGTTTCAGGAACCATCCTGAAGTAAATCAAGTCATACCTATTAAGCAGAAAGTCGGGAGTAAGCAGAATGGAGTTCTTATTACGATATGGTGTCCCACAATGTATAGTACTGTCCCTGGCAATCTGGTTGTTATTCAGCAATGCTCGAGTATGTGGCCTAAGGGGGGGTTATACAGAATCGAAGGAGCAAAAGACAAGCTCATAGCGTGGGTATTGATTGCTTGGTACAGATACAAATATAAAGATTACTTCTTGAGTAATTTCCCGTAACTTTCATCTTTGAAAAGTTAGATTCTGAATGAATGAAATGCTTGTAAAACTATGGCATACTAGGAAAGTAACTATGGTGGATTATATTAATACGAGAGACCTTCAACAATTCCAAACCTCTGACATATACACGACAGTCCTCACACATCAAGAGGTGCGTTATGACATCCATACATCATAATTAGACATTAAGCGACAGTCGTTTACATACTTTAATTTCTTAATTATATTGAATTAATGACACGAGTTAAACAATGAAGTAAGTGTTTGCTGATGAAAAGGTAAACCGCTCCATGATGGCATGTCAATTTGTATGTATGCAATGTTGGTTTTTACAAAAATGTATTTGGACAATATACAATGTAATTGTTTATTTGACTTATAAAAACGCCAGTTAGTATGTATCATATCATTTTTATTTTGAGACAGAAACATTAAATGAATGTATAAAACATAATTATACCAACACAGTGCAAATTTCTTAAACTTTGATGTCCCAAATTATATTGACCTGCCAAATTATAAATAAAAATAATAGCATCATGCATCGTCAAGATTATCATTTTCCCTAAGTAGAAAATGTATATGCAATATTATTACTTAAATACGTGTTCATTAAAATATAATGATGTTTTAGATTAAACTAAACAATGTCTCTTTGTTTGACAGGATAAGTTAATCGACGAACTGACAAAGGCACCATGTATGTATAAATGTACAGTTCACATAATATTATACAAATCAGGAACAATGTAATTCTATACTGTTCCTGTACAAATTAAATACACACAAACGCAAGCAAAAACGTCCACGTTTCGTCTACAAGGTAAAGCTTGACTTCCAGTCAGTAAGTAAAACTCATATATATATAGATATTTTAAAAAATCCTACATATAAATATCATAGTTATTTCAGGTCAGGTTTAACTCTAATACATGTAGTGTACCACACGATGCATCAAACCAATCATGCGAAAATTAAATTTGGTGATATCAGTTTTGTTTAGTGCCTGTCTAACATTTTACTTTTCTACATACTTGTTGGCATGCATAAAGTGTTCTCAGTAAATATAATAAAATCCATGCCATGTATGTCTATTTAACTCCGATGAGCCGATATATGTTGATAACGTCTCATCCATAGTTGTACCGCAGTCTTGGCGTCCACAAACGATATCGATGGTTTTGTATTCTTTGAAGCAAGCTCTGGAAAGCAGTGGTTTGGAGTAATTCAACATTGGCCGCATCATTCAATGTCCTTCTTATGTCAATATAAATATCTGGACTCAAGTTAAGATGGCGCGACATACACTTCCGGTGAAAGACAAAATTTCGACCAATCAGCGCGCTGAAATCATCCATTATATGCCAGTTCCGACTACTTCCGTCGATTTTGACATGATCTACGTCAGTGTTGCCTTCCGATACATACATGGATCGGAACGTCGTAAAGGGAAACAGAGCAGGGTTCCTTGCTAAATATAAATCTGAAACAACGACGCGCGTTTCTGACAGGCTGCTCAGGAGTGACAGACGACAAGACCCACCGTCTTTGTAAATTAAACTCATGACCTGCTTTTCTACGTCGATATACGTGTCTGTTATTGAGGCATACGGTCGTACTACAGTCGGATCTGTTTGTCCAATTATTACCGATGAACCGAATGGAATCCAGTCGAGTCCCTCGGGAGGCACCGGTAAAAGTCGTGCGTTTCCGTCTTGGTAAAGGACAAACACTTGCGCATATCCATTATTCCACGGAATTGGTCTGTAGATTCGGAAGTATGATACATTGTGGTAAATTTCTCCCGTCGACAAATGTACAGTCATGGAATCTGGGTTCAACCACCAAAAGTCACTGACAACAACTTCAATAATGGTGTCATCACTTCTGTAAGCACTAATCACTTGATCAGGTAACATAGGTCTTCTTTCTAGGAATAAATGGTCCATATGTAGTGGCTTGCTGGAGTTAGATGACACATAGATGAATATAAGGTTATAGTCCTTGTCCGTCCAGCTAAAGTCGGGAGTGTTCCATTCGGTTTCTGGGTGGTATTGGGTCACGTGATTGCTAAAGCTTTCGGAAAGTCCATTTTTTCTCCCCTTGTAGCGATATGAAAGTTGAACATCCGAGGTGAGATGGCCGAATTTAATTTTCAGAAGTGTTCCCATTTCACTGTCTATCATACCTTTAGATTTCCCCTCCATTCTGAATGCAACGACCATAGAAACGCTTATCTTAGAGTACGCGTCATTGCCTCTGCTAAAATGTAGTTTAGCTTTTGGTGTTTCGATTACATTATTAGAGGTGGACGTCAGGTCAACATTGTTGAAAGACCAGTAGAAGGGCGACAGGTGAGGGCATCCTGTATTGTTTTCAGTTCTCCAGTTAGAAAATGCCTTATACTTAGGCAAAGTTGATGTAATTTCGTACATCTGAACGCTTGGATTGAAAATTGGTATGTTTATATTGTCCACTTCCGGGCACGTGGTTTTGTAAGATTCCTGAACGATATAAGAGGCTTCAGTTACAACGTCATTAGCTCGGATAGGATAAGTTTTGTCTGGAATACACGTTAGCGCACATGTGAAGATATCCTCTGATAGTTTATCATCTTCAACGTCTATTTCGATGTAATCCAGAGCAATACCATCCGCTGTACCATTAAACTTTACCTGGAAGCAAGACGAAGTAACAAAACTTCAATGATTGATGTTTGGGTGTGATCACAAAACCCATTAGAATGCACATTATCGTGCACGGTCGGCAGTTCCTGCTTACTTCAAACAAATAAAAAATACGAAAAATTGTATGAACATAAATAAATGTACAGGAAACAACCAATTATTTGTGGTTTAATGTTCTAACTACTCATGCATGTTTAATGATAAATAACAGATTACGTAAATAAATGAAATAAAAATATAATGGATTATCCTAATTACTAATGAACTGCGCACCAGCCAATAAAACGAATTTGAATATCTACGTAACACGTTATCATATGTAGATAAAGTTTTGTTTACTATAGTTTCACACAATCGAAAGGGATAGTCAGTTTGACTTATGAGATACCTATATCCTTCTTGAGCACAGAATCCCAACGTCTGGCAGATATGGGCCTATGGTAACCATGATTATTCAACTGGCTGACCACATCAGTTCTAACCTAGATACTGCCGGGATTAAAACATTAGACCTTCCACCCCAAGAACGCTCAGCCTCTAACCACTATATGACCAACATGTGTAGTTATCCAAATATTTAACTCAGAAATTGAAAATACAAAATTACCACAAGTCTGTGCCATCCTATAGACAGGACTGGGACCCTCGGGAACTGTCCTGTTGACATGAACTCATTCCAACTGTGTTTCCGATTGGTTGGTGTCCAGAAAGCTCCCATCAATATATTGTCCATCTCCAACATGACCTGCTCACTGTTGTTGCCATTGGAGAAGCGGAAGTCTTTGATGGAGACGTACGAGTCAACTCTGAGACAGAAATTATGAGTGAGTGTCTTCTGTGTTTCTAATATAATGGCCTTGCCATCTGATGTGTTAGTTAGGTCCCATACTGGGTGGTTTTCCTGGTGACGTGGTTGGTCAAACTGAATCGTAAATAATTTGGCACTGGCGACACAGACGAATATAGAAAAGACCAAACACGTCCGTGGTATGTTGGGCACCATTTCTGTGCAGGAACCTGTCACTGAAAAAAGAACAACAACACGATGATACTGGTGAACATAACTGAATATCAGGGATATAGTAGTAGTAGAGCCATACCAAATCGTCTCTTCGTGTAGCTTCCGAAGACGGGTAGGTTTGAGCATCTTGGGAAAGAAAAAAAAAACAATAAAAAGTGCAACCTCTTATATCTTCAAAATCAATTGAGATATTGCTTTCATACCCATCATACTTATTCACCATCATGACCCAAACCTTAACGCAGCAGTAGCTTCTACATAAAGACGTTTTTTTTTCCAGTAAGTTAGTATGATCGACAATGCTCGATAGCTTTATTTATCAGCCATATGCCTACATGTATAATGATGCTGATAGAAATGTTTATGACTTTCGAGTGTTGTGTTTTTTCAGGATAGCTATATAGGTTTACGAACTTAGGGCAGACGCTTAACGAAACTACGATTTGGTATAGCCTAGTATTGAGCCATGACTTTCAGCAATGCCTTGATATACTAACAGCGAATTCTTTAAGTTCAAGACTCTGAGGTAAGGTTCTATCTACATATTTGTATACAGCTCCAATGATGAGACAATCTGTAAGGTATTTAAAACACGTATTTGTATTATGGTATTTCTTTTGGTCTATATATTGAAGATAAATAAATAATCAAAGAGAAAAATAGTACAGATGAATTAACTTAAAAATCGTACTTCGGACGTAAGCTTGACGTGTTAGTGGTTATAACTAATGTGCTTTAAGTACATTTAATACAGTCCGTACTTCATGTTGATTGACAAATAAATGTTTGCTCTACTCGTGATTGATTAAGCTGACGCCATGCTGTATGTGGTTGCACTCATCGTACTTGGCTACCTCATAAATTATAAAAAGTTCCCCACAATGTGTCATCTACTGACCACATTAACCATAATTAACCATACGATCACAATAATAAATCTACCAAGACACCTGAGGTAATATAATTCACTAAAACAAAACCGGTTAATTTGGTGTGTTTATTTTTGAAAAGGGTGCGAAGCTTAACGCTAACCGGATCTTGATGCTAAAAATAGATAGAAATGGACATTTGCGAGGATGGCTTCGGGCTTTATCGCCTAGTAGTATTAAGAGTGTATTTACCGAAGAAAACAGAAGAAATATTTATAATGTTGCGTAAGCAGTGTTAGCTCCTGTTTTTCTTGATTCACAGACTGCTAGAGAGAAATGATGTTTAATTTGACTTCTCTTGTTTGTTCGACTCTATATTTTGCTAACTTTCATAGCACAGCAACTAAATACATGCTAGGTGTTAGTTTTGATTACGTGTAAGGATTTGTTTTCAAATATAGACACATTTCAGTATAACGATACTATTCATATGTTAATCGCCACCAATGTTCCGCCAGGAATCTATTGGCTAAATAAACAATACAAACTAGCCACTGACCAATAACACCTTGTACGAGGGCGTTTCAAAAGTTCCAGGAAAAGTGCTCTATAATGTTTATCGTATTTTCAAATTACTTAAAACTTTGTATTTAAATAGACCAATTCATGATACATATTATACCATGAATCAAACACATGAGGGTGTGCTGTACAAAATGGTACTGCTGCCATAATAACGTCAGTAATGGCTACCCGGGGCAAATTTGACGTCACGTCGTAGAAATCGTCAAACTTACCTACGCATTGCTCCAAACCAATCAGCTTCCAATTAACAATGACCAAAAATTGCTCTATGGAACATTTGCGAAGGGCATTATAACATCATATAAGTCAATTTACGCCATAGTTTAAACAGTCCCACAGTTTTGTTCAGGTTAATTTGTCATTCGGTAGGATGTATGCATAGTATGAACACTTCCAGACTGCCAGTGGTACTGCTGCAGATGATAATAGAAAAGCACGGTCTGTTGTGAATCAGACGCTAGACGTTACGTTGGACGTTTCTGCTTGATTTTGTGACACTTTCGAATGCTTTGCAAACGGACCCTGAAAGTGCATAACTTCAAGCAAGTCATTCTTTTAGAATATAAAGCATTGTTGTTATTGGAGCAGCTGTATTATGTGTGTCCTTTGACGGACTGAGTTAGATTTAGTCAGAACATGTTAATAAAGTACGGACAAATATAACATTGTCCCGGGTAGCCATAACTGACGTTTCTATGGCAGCCGTGTCATCTTGTACGGTACACACTCATGCGTTCAATTCATAGCACACTATGTATCATGAATTATTCTATGTAAATGCAAAGTTTGAAGTATATTGACCATAAGGTAAATACTATAGAGCACTTTTCCTGGAACTTTTGGAACGCCCTACGTATATCAATTTGCATACCAATGCCCCGGTATGTAAACATGAAATGTGTCTATTGCGATTAATGCCTCCTCAGATTCATGACACGTGTCACAGGCGCGACTCCATCAGTTACTTTGTGACTGGTAATGTTATTTTTCCTAAACGCAGGACCAAACACTGATTTTTCAGCGCTATCAGCGCTTTGATGTTCTTAACTAGGGTGGCACGGTGGTCGAGTGGTAAGACGCTTGACTCCTGATCGAGAGGTCCCGGGTTCGATTCTCGGCCAGGACACTTGGTCATTTCAGAAACGCTATTTAGTGTTTCACACCCAACTAGAGATGCTCCTGGTTGGTAACCCAGGGGTAGTCTCGCGTGTATCGGTAATTTACACCGGGCACGTTAAGGAACCAAGGAATCTATTCGGAACAAGCTAGGGTATCGCACCCGGATTTCTTATATCTCACCTATGACTCTTACATTTGCGATAATACCCCAGAGTGGGCCCTGCAAATTACATGAGAGAAGAAGAAGAACTAATGTTTGTTGATATTTAAATTTTCTAATTAGTGCTTCTCTGTCATAAACAATGGGCATATCAATATGCATGCCACAGAGCACTTCACGTATGTGCATGTTATGTGCGTGCGTCTGTCATTAATATTTGTTGTACTTGGAATAGTTTGTTAATTACAAATTAAATCAGTATTGATATGTCTTCATTGTAACTGACTTCCGCCTATTTGGCCATTGCGTTTGCATTATTTTACGTAATCAGCGTTCGTTGTCCCTATTTCATTATTTTATGTTGTCTTTTTTGTCTGCTGTTTGAGCTGAATACCGCTTCCCCCGCCCGATGTTCTATCATGTTTTTTTAAACAAATATGCTACTTGTCCCTTTGCCTTAAAAACAATGTTATGTCGCAAAAGGACATTGTCACGAAAATATGGGATTTGTCAATGGAATCTGCTTAATTGGATTGCTAGAATTTAATAAACAAGTTCAAACGAGCAACACTACGAGCTTCTCGGGACTTTAATCATGAAGCATGTGAAAGCATTCCCTATTAAATGTCAACATTTATAGTCGGATGTTTTGTTCATTATCTCGCGACATTAAAACTTATAAAGGTTTAATATACGACGCTTTAGGAACTGTGTCAGCATTACTCATAACCGCTCACAAATCCCGGATTTTGCGGACTCACAACACTGTCTATTTACCGTGATCCACGAAATTACATTCCAACGAATTGTTAATTATTTACAGTAAAATTGCGACGTTTGCGAACACAACTGAATTATACTTTCATGAGACGTACACTACCGGTAATTTGTTTGTCTAGAAAATGAATGTTGTTGACCTAATGTGGATTAGCCGGAGCATTTTCGTGACGTCTTTTCTGGAATAAACTCACGTACTACTATTATTATATTCATGCGGGCTACATATACACACGGGTTCTGCATTGAATGCAACATTAATTTGTTTTCATACACTTACCTATTGTAGTATGTTTCTTAAAATAGACGCAATATGCAAATACAATGTAGTATGCCAAGGTAATTGATAATTATAAGTTTCTGAGAGTTCATTGCATCGTTTGTAACTATTTTTCATTCGTGTTGCAACTTTCGTTGACTTTACTTCAGGTCGTAGATTAGTGGATTCCCGAGTTTTAAGGAGTAAGTTGAGACTAGATATTTTGATAATCCCAGTCTTTATACCTCACACTGGGTTTAGTCACCAGAGGAAAACGACAACAGACGACGTTCCTCGGTAGCCGAGGTTATGATCGAAATATTAACATTCAGGGTATGACGCATAGTCATCATAACTTAGAACTTGCATATCTAGAGCGAGACGACGAATTTGGATATTTAGCAGTGAACGAAATATGTTTGTATCGATTTCTGAATGAATTGCTAAAAGACATATACATATCAGTCTGTGAATGCAGTACTCAACATAAACGGCCAAGTGCGAAATGTACAAAAAGTGACCACACCAAAATATCACAGAAAACAAGCACCCGAAAAATTGACCAATATAAAACATTACTCAGCAGTACATATGTGGTTGTTTGAAGATATAACTCATGATGTTTATGGCTGTATTTAACAAGGTCTTGAAAGAGACTATCAAATCATATCATTATAAAAATGTTCCAACCACCCTTCCAAGTACGTAATTTTATACACTGACGGCAAAACAGGGATTTTTATCAAGCAGTATAGTTTTAAACTATAAGAGAACTGCAACTGCTCGTTCTCCAAGCGAACCCTTCGACCCCTTTTGCCAGTTTCACAAGAACGTTTTGTTTGTATATCAAGCATTAATGTATCTATGTATCTACTTGATGATTTTGAAAAAAGAATACTGTATTAACATATAGATCATACTACCATTAATACCATAGCTTCTACTTATTGCAAATAATGCTTTATTTGTGGAATATGACCACCGAATAGTTCTGTTTGCTTCACGGTATGTATTTTGTATCTATACAACGGGGTTATTTGTACAATCATGAAAATACTTGATTTTATTCGACACTATTGTTTTAAAATGAGTCATAAACAATGATATAACCAGAAGCATTCGGATGATGAAAACACACGGGTATACATGTATGTATGTACACAGAAACATACACACAATAGATGTATGAAAGAGTTGAAATAAGTTCAACACAAAACAAACTTTATGAAATACAACATAGACACCAATTGAATGAAATAGCAAACTAAAAAACATGAAAGACAATGAAAGTGACGCTCTATGGAGACGCTGATGATCTGCAGAAGACCACAAAGTTCATCAAAGACACTGGAATGATAGTGTAGGACGAACGACTGAGGTGAGGTGAGACAAGCATGAAATACATACAAGCATATTTTACAGGAATGATTCTTGATATTTTGACCTATAAGTCTTCGTCAAGAGTTCTGTAAGTGTTACATAGCTCCTGAAGAAAAACCAATAGGTCGAAGTATTGAGTACAAAGAGTGATTTTTTCTACAAACAGTATTGTGATACCCTTTTATGGTTATATTATTACTAGATTAAATACTTGATATAGCAAACTAACAAATATATTTAATACAATTTGACAATTCTTACAGGAAATTAAACACTTAAACTTAAAAATATTTACCGCTCTGATCCAAATAGTTCCAGTAAAAAACAGAATGCCGAATTATTATATTACCTAGATAACGGAAGACCTTCTTGTAACGACACTTAAAATGCTATCTTAACATTTCCTCCTATCTCGCTTTATATATGACTTTTTACTTTTAATTATCATCATGTCTTCTGAAGCATAAACGTTATCCATCATTAAGGTTTTGTCGCTTCTTACATGATACGTCACTGTAAAATTAGTAATAATCGCGGTTAATAAATTAATATTTTTCGTACACTTAAGGATGAACTAGATCGCGAAATTAACCCCCTTCGAATACACTGACCTCTACAATATGTAACAAGACACGTACGTTTCTTAAGTTATTCCAAATCCACTAATTAAATAAAAAACACCAAATTAGCGATTTACCGAAATCCACAATTACTCCCGAAATTGTATGATTTTACAGTGCGTGTATTTTAAATACGCTGTTTTGAGACAATTTGGTATTACTAAGTTTATTTGGTAAATATCACTCCGTACAGTATCATTATAGAGTAAATACGTCATTATAAAGTCGTTGCTTCATTTTCACTCAAATATTGCAAATGGATGGAAAATTATTTTATTTTGAATTTTATTTTCAAACAACTTGACTTGATACATATATTATCATTATTATTATTACAGTCAGGAGAACTTGACTTGGTCTTCACGTTTAAGCATTTCTATATTACAAGGTTCTTGCATTGAATATATCAATAAATTATTTCCACGAACAAATCGTGCAAAATCTGTGCTTCCAAAGACTGCTTTAACTGTATGCAGTTTTTTCTCCATTTTTCTCCGGGACTATTATTTTTATTGTTGTAAATAGATTTTTCTTGGAAAAGTGAACGCAATTGGCATAGTAAATCTTTAAAATGGATTAGATCATGAATAAACAAATTGTTCAATTGTCGATCAAAAAGAATAGTTTTATTATTGCATTGCATTAGCAGGAAATGTTACTGCATGGATCGTTTTGATTGATTTGCTTGCATTTAATAGTTCGAATCCATTTAACAATATGTTTTATTTATCGACAGTTTTAAAGATAAACGCATGTAAAAGTTCGGTGACGAAAACACGAGGTGAGGAGGTAAAACATAGGGGACCATTAATTAATATCAACATTACTGTCTTATATAACAGTAAACTAGGAGAACTATGCTTATGAATGAGGCCAGGAATGTCCGTATTTTATAATATCACATGACTTTCCTTGTATCTAGGTTAGTATTGCCAGTACGTATAAAGTTATACGTACCACGTGTAGTATAAACTATTGGATTTTCCAATAAATCAATGTGTATTTTGCGTTTTTAGTGTCATATGATATAAAGAATCTATCACTCGTTGTCAATTGATATATTTATATTAAACTCGTTCAGGAAATATTAATAAGCTCGCCAGAGGTTCGCTGAATAAAATTTCCAAAACTCGTTTAATATAAGTTTATATCAATTGTCAACTCGTGATAGATCCTCTTTGTCTATAGAGTGACCCATGATTCTCAGATGTGAGTCATTCAAAACGTGACATCGACATACTGTCATCGCTAGGCAATTAGCAGTTTGTACGTTGCCCAATAAATTTTCGGTAACAAGAATAGCCATTACGCGACCTGGTTGTCATGCAAGTGTTTTAAGTTTTAATACATTGAGATATTGAACTCGACTCTTTTTCACAAGAGCTAGCTTGTGTGGAGGGTTTCGTCCTCACACTCCACGCATAGCCTTTAACTGCTGAAATATGACAGGCATGTGAGTGCCTCCACCCGGATTTGAACCCGGGTCTCCGGATTATGCCACGAGCGCGCTAACCGCTTAGCTACGGGGGGACCTTGTGTTATACCATGACATACAGAGAGTAGAAATAATAACACAGCGTCATCCTTTTTACATACTGTTAAAATTTAATTGTATGTTTCATTTGTATCAATTTGAGCAAGCAAATTGTCAGAATGTAATTTGTTAAAACAAATTGTCTGAAACCATGGTAGGCCTGTTGGACGGTAAATCACCGTATATCTGCTTAATGTGAGCCACATTATATTTTGAACACATTACGCATACTAATTTGAATTTAATACGACTTGTATTTTATGTATACTCATCTTACAGTAATAATTTGACAAACAGCATTGAAAATGAAAATATGTGTTGTCTAGAAAAAGTCATAAAATCGCAATATTGAGGTAATAAGAACAAATGTTTGAATTGGCAACTTACGTGTTTGGTGACTACATTACAATAATTTATTGAAATAGATTTGCTGAATCGTCAAAACTTTTAACGCATAACAATAAATTACGTTTTACAGACAAAACTAGCTTTATTTATAGAACATGCCGTTGAATATCTAGATAGTCTAGTCTTTCAATACCCATTAGGCTTAGTAGTTTTATTCGTATATATCTACTTCGACACTATTTGGTTCTTTCGACTGTGCAATTTGACCCGAGTGGAACTAGTTCAATTTAAACAATGTGTTGCTTAATCAATACAAGTTCTATTGAACTAAACATGTGATTTTAAATAGGTCCCAATTTACAGTTAAATGACTTCTTTGTTTTTACCAGGAAGCTACGTAAAATTATACGGTCCATGATTTATCAAGATTGGTAGTTCAGTGGTGATAGTCGTGATCGTATAGTGGTTAGTACTTCGCGTTGTGGCCGCGACAACCCAGGTTCGAATCCTGGTCACGACAGAGTTGTGAAAGTCAGCGTCTCGACACAGTTGAACATATTTTTTTTATTAAAACAAATTGTCTCAAAACATGGTATATAGGCATATATATACATCACAGAGTGTTGACTCCTGTGCGCCTAAACCGGATGTCGCTCATAACTAGGCGGTCAAAACAAAATTCGATTGTGTTTACCGTCTCGAATAGGTAGGACTTTATTAGTTTATTCGTTAGTAAGGCATACAGTAAGTATACTAGTTTGTTAAATATGTAGTACGTTAATTACTGTTTGCATAGATACCTTGAACATTCCTGATAAAACCCTATTATAACTTTATTTTCAAGTAAAATCACAGTTGGTTATTTGTCAGATCTCTTAAAGAAACTACACATTTTTTGAAAGAAAGTATAATATGTATAAGTCCAACGCGATATTCTGCAATGTCAATATAAACAGAAAACACTGACCATTACATCGATTTAGGGAGAGCAGAAGTTTATTTTACCTGCTCACTTCTATTCATCAAGTAAATTAAAATAACGGTATAGCTTGGCTATTTTGACTTGAGTCTGACCTTTATGCGAGAATATTTTACAAGGTTCTTGCTTTGAATATATCAATTTCAGCAAGCAAATCGTGCGATATCGGTTTTTCAAATTTGTGTTTATATTATATCTCGAGCGTCTTCGTTATTCTTCCCGATTATGAAAACATACACTCGGTGTTGTATACGTAGGCAATATCGACTGTTAAATTATACCAATCAAAAGGTCAGGCTCGTATCAAATAGGCCAAGCTATACACATTTAAAAGATAATCCCTTTCCAATATCCTTATGTTGTTATACCTGATCTGCCTATTTACTTTAGGTGGCACAGGTCCCAATACCGCGTTAGAGTTATAGTATCTAATAAGTGTTGAAACATTTGTAACATTGTAAACAAATGTATAACACATCGATAAACACTAACTTCGCACTACTGTAATGGTTTCGTTTTTCGAGAAAATGTCTTTTTCGGGGACATGTTCAACACAAGTCGATAACAATGTAAGACTATTCGATTCAGTATAGGATTTTTTTGTAAAATATGGCCTGTACAACTGTTAAATTTGTATGCCGATCCAACACGTCTATTCATACTTAAATGTAATGTTCTGGCTTTTTTATGTGTAAAAACGATAGAAAATTACAATTTTAATTCATTTCAATTTCAGAATAGTCATGGGTCAGTATCATAGCTACTACTGCAGTTTTTAATCAACGTTTCCGAACTTAATAGATCATACTTCAACACTACATTCCGACTGCATATTAAAAATAAAACAAAAACGTACATTTAAATGAAAAATCTTCTTCCCTCTCGACAAAAATCATTCCTGCACACATATATTCTCAGAACCAATTCATAAGCTTTCATGAAGAATTAGGGATGTGGAAATTGAAAATTTCCAAATGTTTATAAGCAAGAATTCTTGTAATATGAGCAGTTATTATTCATTCAATTACTTTTTTGTTATATAACTTATAACACTTGGAAAAGTCTTCAGACGGTGAGTGATCTTGATAGATCTATTTTCAAATGTCTATTGAACTTAACATGTGCTGAAATAGGTCCCAAATTACAGTTTCAGGAATAACTTCTGCTTTACTAAAGTAACTGTTGACAGTTCAGTGGTGTTAGTCGTGATCGTATAGTGGTTAGTACTTCGCGTTGTGGCCGCGACAACCCAGGTTCGAATCCTGGTCACGACAAAGTTGTGATAGTCGGCGTCTCGACTCAGTTGGACATTAGTTTTTTTCCTTCTGTTCGTAAATGTTTTGATATATTGACGGAGATTATAGCCTGATATTCCAAGTTCAATAACAACATAAACAACCTGTGCACTTGATCCTACCGAGAAAGTTATATCAGCTGTAAAAAGTGGAATAGAAACTATTGAAGTAGCATATGATTTACAAAGGCGTAGAGTGTCTGAGGTTATGGTCACGGGGTCTTGACTCATGTGAACAGGGATACGTAGACAGTGGCGATATAACGAAGATATAGACATTTAAACTCCAAAAACCTCGTGTTTCTTGAATGGCCGTCTCCACTCGCGTTCAAAAATATTTCGTTCTAAAAGGTTGGCACATGCGCTCATTTCAAGATTTTAGCAAAACCCCATCTTCTGACTTTCTGCTCTTCCAGGAAACTGTGAAACGCTATAGGACACGTGGAGTTATATATTTGGAGCATACATGGAAAATCATTGGGCCAAAATGTGTTTTTTTTTCAGTGAGATATGGCAGTTTAATGTTGAACGTACGCAAAAATCGCTGTTTCTAGCGCATTTGACCCGAATGTTCTAAGAAACTAGGTGGAATTGATATAATATGAAAACGGAGTTATTAGAGGTCATCCTCGGCCATATCTCCATCGGCTAGAGGTTTAATTGCGAGAATGACAATCGATTTTCTTACCTTTGTTTGTTATTCTAGCGGTAGATAGTCGGCTCTACACGCGTTCTCCGCCGTCTCTACTCGCTGAACGATTGGACTCGGTGGATGCGATTTATGAAGAAAATGATGAGGCCTGAATCATCAGTCAAACATTTATAACTAAAAATGCTACTATTATGGTTGGAATACTTCAATTCACTACAATCAAGCATTGTCGTCATCCGCGGCAAATTCCATATGTCAGAGCCCCAAAACTAAAAACACTGCCAAAATGGTCCCTAGTGCCACGGAAATAGGTCCACGTACGTTGAAATTATGTTTATTGGTGGATTAATTCATTTACGGACAAAGTAAAGGTGGTAGTTTTTAAACCATTCCAAATTTTCACGCATGCGTATTTGATCAGGCGGTTTGCTATTCTGGAAAATCCCATGTAATTTTCCTCTGGTGAATTTTGCGCGGTGTGTGTGGATAGCAATCGTGTATGGTAAATGTTGATCGGGGTTTCAATTTACTGCTTTGTACCTAAATGAAAATTGGATAAAGATCTCTCGTATTCAAACAGTTATTTCAATATTAAAACATATTACAACTTAAAGGTGATCCTACTTTCGATTTCGGCTACTTTCGTTTTCGTATAAATTTACTGTTTACCATGATCTGTTATCTATCTTGGTC
The DNA here is from genome assembly GCA_963678985.1 of Spisula subtruncata. Lineage (NCBI taxonomy): Eukaryota > Metazoa > Mollusca > Bivalvia > Venerida > Mactridae > Spisula > Spisula subtruncata. The sequence goes on from OY787665.1 coordinate 30,179,964, forward strand.
TATATATATTGTCGTAATGGGTGGTTCCTCTTCAAAGAGAAGTGAAAAATGTATGGAAATAAATTGTTACTTTAGAAATATGAATTAAAGGAAAATAAAGAAACGCTGTTAATGCTACCACCTGCAGTTTTGTTTTTATTGTAAAATGTTTTGAACGATTTGAGTATTTCATTTAAGTTTGTTCTTGACTTTTTGGGATTATCAGCTGGGATCCCATATATATTCAATTATTAAACAAAAGACATTTGATAAGATTTTGAATTGAATAATAATTAGAATCCTAATTAGATCTAATCTGCTAATTACTAGCTGTAGCTAAAGTGAAAGTTAGCTAAGTTAACTGGCATATGTATTTCACCCAAACATTGACAATGGTCACTCACAATACCCACTTTATGTAACATTTGCAAATTTAAGTATTTTGGTAATTTTAATTAATTAGAGTATCTTGTAATTCTTTATAGAATGGTCATTTACATGTTTTTTTATCTACCATGTATAATATATGGATGAGGCTGAAAAATTAAATGTGTGTTTTTGTACAGATCAATCTACTAAGATGTCTGATTCATCGGACAGTGATGGGGATGTGTTTGAAGATTCCTGTATGGACTCAAGTAGTGCTGATGAAACTGCTGGGTTAAGTGATCAGTTGGCTGACACTTTATTTCTAGATCAAGGTAAACTGCCACATATCACTTCAAATATGGTATGTGTTCTTCTGAACTTCTAAGAATTGTTATCAATTCAGGAAGTTATTTAATTAATTAGCAACTGAGCATGTATGTCATGAGCAGCGGTCACCATAGACAATAACAGTTTGTATGCAGTGGCTGATATGGTGCACTGTTTTTGAAAGGACAAAAAGGTGGCCACATACCTACCTATTATTTACTAACATTATATAATGCAATAATCCAATTACCACCAAAGTTTATACCTATGTTCCAACACAATATGTTTTTCTAAGAACTATCTAGAGTGAGTCCCTACATTGGAACCAAAGAAAGACTGTAAAGGAAGGTATTAATCAAGTATTCATATTTATCTGCTTCAGACACATTTGATTACAGTAGAGTACCATTTATCACTAAACAATTACTCACTATGTCAGTCAACATTCATGGGGAATATTGTATTTTAGTAATATTTCTGTAACTGTATACTGAATCAATACTGATAGTTTGTTAAGCTATGGTTCTCATGTACACTATGTCAGTATATTGGGTTTTTGTTTATCGAAACCAGCCTCCACCTATGTACATTTTGTAGTTGTGTGTTCTTTAGAGAGCCAAGATGATGAGTCACTTACTAAGCAATATGGGAAAATCACAGTACATGTTGAGAAGGCTAATATTGTCAGTCAACAGGTAGGTCTATCACCACTCTATCCATCCTCTTAAGTGACATTTGGCTCATGAGATGACTGCAAGGGATCTCAAGTTAGTTCTATCTGCAGCTGTAATTGCCTCCATCTCCAAAACCTCTTTTCCTAAGGTTTTTCTGCACCATACATATTTCTTTAGGAAAATATCTAATCAGGATTAGTTCACCAAAGGGCTAATCTTGTATGTGAGGTCAATCACTTGCAAAAATGAAGTTTAATGATAAGTTTTTGTAATATATCTGACATTTAAAAGCTATGGCCCTTTGTGGAAGACCTATGTTTTTGTGTCAAAACTCTTTTAGATAATTTTGTTGACATTATTGTTTCTTTAAATTTTCTCCAATTGCCATATCAAACATCATGCAGTCAATAATAATATGGAACAGTAATTTGGAGACTTGGACATATGGATGATAAAAGAGTATTTTAGTTTGGTGTTATTTTCAATAGGTTGATGTAGTGGTTAATAGCACCACTAAGACTCTGGATTTGAAACAAGGAGCTGCATCAAAGACATTGTTGAAGAAGGGAGGTAACTCAATTCAACAAGAATGCAATGAAAAATATAAAGATGGTATAAATGCCGGGCAGATAGCTGTTACAGGCAGCGGAACCTTACCATGCAAACAGATTTACCATTTGTTTTTACCAAAGTGGAAAGAAGGACAAACTAAAATGGTAATGGTGATAGTCACATTTAGATTCTTTATGTTACAGTGCAACTTGTCCAGAGCTTCCCTCTGTAGAGAACCAACATCTCTTTAACAACACCTAACTTCAAAATTTCCATAACATGACATTTTCTCAAATTTTAACCTCTACAGAGCAACTACCTCCTCTCTACAAATCAATATTTGCAGCTACCAAAGAGTGTTGCTCCACAGAGGTTGTACTGTATTTAACTATCATCAGTATTTGTCAAATGGAGACTACCTACACACAATCATATATAAAAAAAGTATTGTGAAAATTAATGCTCTCCTGATTGTAATTTCTTCAACAGATCCCTTGCAAAAAAGGATATATATGAAATGGTTCCTGAGCATATCATTTTGTTTGTGCATGCAGGAGTTTAAGGCACATGGTTGCTTGCCCGTGACTGCCCTTTATTGAAACTTATGTTCCTTAAGAATATTCGTCTCGAAACACATTTCAAATTGAAACAGGTGGTTACCTAACAATATTGGAACAAAAATCTGAGAATAGGCTCCAGGGTGTCAATTTTCAATTCAGCTTTTGTAATACATTGATAAAGGTTTGTGTTGTATACATGTATATTAATCTAAAAACTCAATAAATCTCTTACTGAGAATATTTAGAAAACTTAAGTTAGATGTATTTATAAATACTGTAAAATTATACCAATTATACTGTTAGTGCTTTAAGTAAATAAGTCTATATATAATGTGTATACAGTAAAATTTCCTTATCTCGAGGACTAATTGGGACAAGCAAACTGATCGAAATGTCTTAACGAGGTTTTACTGTACATTCAAACCATTTGTATGTCTATTTTCAGACCATACAGAATGTGATGTCAGTATGCCTAGAGACAGCCTCTCAATCAGGCTATACATCTATAGCATTCCCTGCCCTCGGTACAGGTAACCTTGGTTATGGTAGAGATTTTGTTGCCAAGGCGATGTTTGAGACAGTCCAAAGTTTTAGTACCAAAAATAGTTCAACAACATTAACAACAGTGAAGTTTGTGTTGTTTCCATCAGACTATGGTACCATTGAAGCGTTTACTCAGGTTTGCGATGCAGGATCTGCAGGTATGTACCATACTTCTGAACATTTCAATTTAATTATAAGTGTGTCAGATTAAATCATAGGTGACCAGACACTGTACTGTTGGATTGATATCTTTCCAAAAGTCTGTAACACCAGTGTGTTTTAATGTCATTATGCTTGCAATATTTGCTAAGGTTTTTAAACGAGTTTAATATAAGTTTATATCAGTTGACAACGAGTGTTAGATTCTTTGTATCACAGGACTCTAGTTACATATAAAAAACGCAAATTTTAGCTGAAAAAAAAAAACTCCGCTTTATAAACAACGCCAAAAATAATGTCATTTTTGGCATAAAATGACGTCATTTAGGCGATAGAGTGAAGTCATTTAAACATTATACTACACAAGTTACGTATAACATTAAACATACTTGTTATAAATAATAACCCGGATACAAGGAAAGTCATGTGATATATAATGCTCTGTCGTGAAATGACACATAGGTTGCAAGGAAGAGATAAAGATGTTTTATAAATATCTCATATTCAATTTCTCTGAAGGGAAACTTGTGTAATAGATTGTACTTTGAATTTCAGCTAAAAGAAAGCCACCAGACAATAGCGCCAAGATTGGCAACATTACTGTCAAGATAGTTTCAGGATCGCTTGCTGACCAAAAGGTTGGTAAAAGATATTCTTAAGTAAATAGTTTACCACAATGACAAAGCTAGATTTTTGTATGATATTAAACATCTGTATGGTAAAAATCACACTGAAACATTACTCACTTCCACTTAGAATAGAATCTACAGCACATATTGTCAGGAATTTATGATTCAACCATTTTTATCTGAGTTATGGCCCTTTGTTGATTATCTTCTCTTTGGTGGGAGATACGACGGTCTATGACTGCTTGTTGGTATTTTACTAGTTTTACTCCTAGATTTGTTTTCAACTTTTCACCTAAACTTTTAGACTGACATCATAATGACCAGCTGTACTAGGGGCCTTGACCTGTCCCGAGGAACATTGAGTAAGAATGTTTTGGATGCAGGAGGTGCAGGTCTTCAGACAGAATGTCAGAGTAAATATCCACAAGGTATTCAGCATGGTGAGGTGGCCGTTCTAGGACCAGCCAAGCTGAAATGTAAGCAGGTTTATTGTGGTGCACTACCGAGATATGATAAACCAGAAAATGGTGCAGATCCACAAAAGGTTACTACACATATTTATACTCACTTACTTTTCACAACTTTTGCAGCAGTTTCTTTCTTCACATTGTTAACAAAAGTAGGCATCCTGCAGTCTGTTCAAAGTTGAATGAGACCTGTCATAAATATAAGCTCGTCCATCAGGTAAACTATGTTTATCTAGGTTTAACTGGGTGAAACTGAGTTAATTGTAATCCCGCTTTTTTTTGGATGAGATAGTTCCCTTATAGGCGTTACTTATTCAATGGACAGTACGTGAATACTAGTATTTTAAAATAATGCGCAAAGAAGTGTGCTTTGAATGCTATTTTAATAATATGTCCTTTTGGGTGAAAATGTGCAGTCTAACCTTCGCTCTATCTCTACTGACTGAGCTATCTGGTCGTTTATAACTCTCACCCATATGAAAAGGTTCTAACTTTGATACATGAATATCATATTTTTCAGCTATTGGAGACCTTGATCACCACATGTTTACAACAAGCAACTACAGACAGAATGACCTCTATCAGCTTCCCAACACTAGGGTCAGGATACTTGAAATACCCATCACACATTGCTGCCAAAATCATGTATTCATCTATAAGTAAATTCTGGACATCTAACAACAGTACAGCTATACAGTGTGTTAATATTGTCGTATTCAACAAATCTTCTTCAGTTGGTAAAACACTACAGGTAAGTGTGAGTACTCAGCTTGTAGCTAGACAGCACTGTACCCTGTGAAGCATTTGCCCCAGTAAATATTTGAGGAATGCACAAAATAAGCATGTCTTGAAAGAATGAACATGCTCCAATTTCAGCATTGAAATGTTTGCCTCAGTGCAATTTTGTCTCTAGATTGATGTCTCTGAAAAATTTACTAAAGTTGCATGATTGGCATTCATTCAAATGTGTTCACCTTTTGCGGAGGAAGGAAGTGGAATTTTAGCTTGGCTGGATCGAGAAAGGCATCTCAGTATTTAAGTTATATTCATGAAACTGTTTATTACTGATTAGGTTTTGCTGTAATTTAGTTTACCAAAGTTGTTTGAAATCCGATTTGTTTTATAGAATTTCCACATCTCTAGTATAATTTTAATGATAGAATATTTGCATATGAAACTATTTTGGTTTCAGGCTTTCACTAATGAATGCAAGTCTTGGAAGATTAAACCACCTGTAGCTCCCAAGCCAAGGCCTGGTACTGTGCCTAAGCCAGTGTCTAGACCTAACACAAACATCTCAGCTATGCCTGGTAGGGGTACACCAGAATACTGCTTACATATGTATGCTATGGATGTATCTCCCCCTTCACACTGGACTGTATACACATCTAACAAAACTGTGAAACAATGGAAGATTGAACAAAAAGGGAACCATGTGTTGGTGGATGTATCCCCTGATGTGTTCAAGAAAGTGGAGAGGTTAGTGTTAGGTACCTGGGAACCAGCCAAGAAAGGTCAAGGGCGTGATGCACAGGGTCTAGGTGACCTTGACTTCACAAGACTCAAGGTGACCAAAGTTGAAAGATTGGAGAATTTGAACTTGTATGAAGAGTATTGGAATAAGAAGCAGACCATGTTTCACAAAGCTGCAGAAGGTAAATATGTTTGCTACAGATATCGAATCAATATGTAGCTTGGAAAAAATTTAAACAATCCTGACCTTTAAATTAGCATAATTTAACAGCCAATGTGTATGTATAGCCAGGTAATCTGTTTTCACAATCTTGGAGTATCACGAAGACGTACAATGTTCCCGAGCCACCCGTCTCTAGATATGCCATCCTTATTAGACAAATGCCGTGGAAATCCATGGATTTCCACGGAAATACGCGTAAATTAACATGGCAATTGATAGAATTCCACGGAAATCCATGGAATTCCTGAAGAACATATATTTTCCATCAAAATTTGCCGCGGATTTCCATCAACTCCCTTAAAATTGCCATGGAATTCCACGGAAAATACAAAAACTGCCGCATAAAGTTGGACATAGTCAAAATCTGACATGGAAAATAACATGGAAAAAGAACTCTAACTTTTCGGAGGATGGAAAATGATGGAAGCTGACACTTAGAAAATTTTGTGGAAAAATTGTCTCAAAATGATATTTCTTTTACTGAAAAAAGTCAATGATTTTATTAATGCGTAATTTAATTTCATCAACACATTAAATATTTAACAAAAATATTAATTATTGATAATTTGATGCATTAATATTTTGTACATGTATGTGTAAGCTAATGACAGAAATACCATGTTGCACCAGTCTATGATCAGACTCAAATACTTGAAATCCTCGCTCTACTGGTGATATATATAGTTTGTGATAAAAAGCTTTTATTTCTTTTTTCTGACAGCAATGCATTTGGGGTCGCCTTATAATAATTCACCTCATTTAGTACAGTGATTATTAATTGACTGACCTAAGTAGTAGATATATACTTGTGAACACTCATACATAAATAAAACCCTGGGGAGTATTTATCAGACAGAGCACCTGAGGTAAACTGAAACCATACATCTGGTCTTAATGAACTCACCACTGGAAATCTGATAAGCCATCGCACATACACATTGGAAGGTTCCATTGATACAGATATGTGGGGGAGTTTAAGACACTAGCTTTGTAAAAATGACCATTATTATGAATTAAGCAATATTTTTGAAAATGAGAAATACAGAATTATATTGAGAAAGTCCACTTTCTAAATCAATGTTTGATAATACTACCAGAGAATTCAATTTATCATGCATCTTTTGAAAACAATCCACATTTTCAAATGGGCTCACCCAGAGCAAATGTTACAGTCATTGTCTGACCTACATATTCAAATATTTTGGAGGTCAGTGCTAAATGTGGTTTAACATTGAGGGTTTTGTAGTGTTTGATTATAGATTTGCATGTGTACAAATGACTGCACTTTTTTACTGATGGCAGGAGTTGTTAGTGTTATAACTGTGAATAAAAATGAACTAACTTGAGAAACTTGGGAGGATTTTAAACAAGAGAAGAAAGTTTTAATTCAGTAAACAATGCTGTGGAACAACAATGTATGGTAAGTATGCTTTTCCCTCAATTTCAAGAATTAATCTTAAGATTCTCATGTAAACTTAAATACAAATAAAGATTTATTATTCATTATTTAAAGTATGCTAAAGACTTTCCTTTTGCCAAACAAAATAATACAATAATTATGTTAAGATTCAATAATAAGCCAACTTGTGGCACTCTGATAGTTTAAAAAACAAGAGGGCCATGATGGCCCAATATCGCTCACCTGATTATAAACCCTGCACAATTTTCACCCAAAGGAATAATTTGAACATCTTGGTAGAAAACCACAAGATGATGCTACATACCAATTATCAAAACTCTAGGCAGTCTAGTTTTAGGCAAGAAGATATTAATATGTTTTCCCTATATAAGTCTATGTAAAACGGTGACCCCCGAGTGGGGCCAATTTTGACCCCAGGGGCATAATTTGAAAAATCTTGGTAGAGGACCACTAGATGATGCTACATACCAAATATCAAAGCTCTATGCAGTGTAGTTTTAGACAAGAAGATTTTTATATGTTTTCCCTATATAAGTCTATGTAAGACGGTGACCCCCGGGGATGGGCCAATTTTGACCCCAGGGGCATAATTTGCACAATCTTGGTAGGGCCACCACTAGATGATGCTAACTAACATACCAAATATCAAAGCTCTTAGGCATTGTAATTTAAGACAAGAAGATTTTTATATGTTTTCCCTATATAAGTCTAAGTAAAATGGTGACCCCCAGGGTGGGGCCAATTTTGACCCAAGGGGAATAATTTGAACAATCTTTGAAGAGGACCTCTAGCTGAGTCTACATACCAAATATGAAAGCCCTGGGCCAAGCAATTTCGGAGAAGAAGATTTTTTAAAGTTTTCTCTATATAACTCTATGTAAAACTAAGGGCCCCCGGGGCGGGGCCAATTTTGACCCCAGGGGCATAATTTGAACAATCTTTGTAGAGGACCTCTAGCTGAGTCTACATACCAAATATGAAAGCCCTGGGCCAAGCGGTTTCTGAGAAGAAGATTTTTAAAGGTTTCCCCTATATAACTCTATGTAAAATTAAGGGCCCCCGGGGCGGGGCCAATTTTGACCCCAGGGACATAATTTGAACAATCTTTGTAGAGGACCTCTAGCTGAGTCTACATACCAAATATGAAAGCCCTGGGCCAAGCAATTTCGGAGAAGAAGATTTTTTAAAGTTTTCTCTATATAACTCTATGTAAAACTAAGGGCCCCCGGGGCGGGGCCAATTTTGACCCCAGGGGCATAATTTGAACAATCTTTGTAGAGGACCTCTAGCTGAGTCTACATACCAAATATGAAAGCCCTGGGCCAAACGGTTTCGGAGGAGAAGATTTTTAAAGGTTTCCCCTATATAACTCTATGTAAAACTAAGGGCCCCCGGGGCGGGGCCAATTTTGACCCCAGGGACATAATTTTAACAATCTTAGTAGAGGACCCCAAGGTGATGCTACGTACCAAATATGAAAGCTCTAGGCCTTACGGTTTCAGAGAAGAAGATTTTTGAAGTTTCCTTTTTGAAAATCTATTTTTAGCCTGTGTGACCTAGTTATGCGACGGACTGGATTTTTTTTAACAACTTTGGTAGAGGTCCACCCAAGGAACATTCCTGTTAAGTTTTATCAAATTTGGCCAAGCGGTTTAGGAGGAGAAGTCGTTTGAAGAAATTGTTGACGGACGCACGACGCACAACGCACGACGCACGCCGCACGACGCACGACGCACGACGGACGACGGACGACGGACATCTCGGTATGACAAAACCTCACCATGACCACATTGTGGTCAGGTGAGCTAAAAAATAGATAATAAACTCTTAAACATAGAAAAAATATCACTGACTTAAACTGATTGTTGTTATTTTGTGATTTTTTTTATCTGTAATTTTATCTTTCTAGGTCCAAATCATGGCATCTGCAGTTTATTTCACACCACAGAATGGAGCATCTTAGTGGCCTGTTTCATCTTCATCTCTCAGCTGATGATACTGACCAACAACCACTCAATGTTTGTGTTCTAGAAAAGAGTCTGATTCTGGCCAGGAATGGAAGTTAATGACTTGAGACTTTTTGAGGGTAAGAGCTGAATGAATATATTGCTAATTATAATGATTAGGAATACAACTGTATCATTACTATTTACAGAATTTTAAATAATGGTGACTTCTAGACTGCATATATTTAAGCTGTGTGATGCTGCTATTACACAACTTATAGTTAATTACTTTTAAATTTAAACATTGATTGCAGATCAAGTTTAGTTATACAAACTTATTTTGATGATTTATTTATTTACTTCATGAAGTCTTGATTACTGTAGCAGCTCAGACCGAGATGTCACAAAAGTGGGCAATATTATGAACCAGCATTTACCTCCACTGGTTAGGATTCCGGGAATCTGAGTTACCCCTACATTGAAGGGAGTGGATGTTGACAGTACACAATAAGTTTTAATATTGAAAAAATAAGTCAAACTTCAGCTATTTATCAGTAAATTGGTTTTGTTTGAAATTATCATATAAATGAAACTATTTTCTTTTTACAGATCTCTGTGAGTGCTTGCTAAAGAAGCAGCCTTCTACACCAAAATGTTACATACAGATGATCATTGGAGATCTACTGGAGCTATCAAGAAGTTCAATAAAAACAATGGAGTTTTCAGATGATTATATTTCCTCATCTTTAAGTGCTTACCATTATAATAGATATTAACAAACTGAATTGACATTATTTATTTAGATGAAAACAGCTAGAATTTGTATACCTAAGGAACAAATATTTTCGACTAGTGTTGCCATAATGATATATTAGGTTATGGTATATTAATAATTAATATGTATCAAAATGACAGGCAGTTGTTATCACTTTTATATTATATTAAGTTGAATGTGTGCATTTATGTTTTATACATGAATCAATGTATTTTTTACTCTTAATTAAACCCTGTATTAATGATAATTACATTTTGTTTTTTTATTTAGCTAAGCAATCCCAGGCATTGAGGGAACCTGGAATTGATGGAAAAGCCGTGGAATTCCGTGAAATTTTCATGGAACGCCGTCCCAATACTCCACGGCATTCCGCGTAATTCCACGGTAAGCCGTGGAAAAACATGGAATGCCGCGGAAACACGTGGAATGCCGCGGAAAACACGGAATGCCGCGGAAAAACACGGAATGCCGCGGAAACACACGGATTCCGCGGAAATACACATAATGCCATGGAATCCTTTTTTTCTTTCTTTTTTCCATCACTTCGAAAAGTTGATGGAAAAAAGTCTCAATACTCCGCGGCAGATTTTTACACGGAAATCCGCGTAAATTCCGTGGAATTCCGCGTAAAATCTAGAGACGGGCACTGATGCTAAATGTTGGCTGCACAAAAGCTGGGAAAGTTAAATGCCAAAGGATGGCTGAATTGCTGAAAACTGCCCTAAAAAACTTCTTGACACTACTTGTACGTAACACTTGCTACATTATGTTTGATATTGAGAAAGAATTTGCCAATATGCTGACTGGTAGTTGGCACATTTCTTTTGTGATGTTACTTAAGTTAGTTCAAAATTTGTTACAAATTGATGTGAGTTTTTAAATTTCCTTGTTAGGTCAAATGTTCACAAAACTGGTGAATATTGATGGACTACAGGAAGGCTGCTCAAATCTGGATAAATATTTAGACAAAACATGGAAAAAAGACTTACATGAAGAAGTCAATGAAGGTTTTTTCTTCCATGGTACAAAGAAAGATCGAGTGCAAGGTTTGTTATCACAAGGACTAGATCCTAGAATGGCTGAAGGACAAGCTGTGTTAGGGAAAGCAATATATATGGCAGAAAGTTCAACCAAGGCTGATCAATATACAGGTATGAATATTGTTACAGTTCAAAATGAAACATAGGCTCTGATGGCCAACTTTTGTGCAATATTTGTCCGTTTCACAATCCGCTTCTGCAATATGTTATCAAGTTTTTAATAGTAAATTAAATTTCCATATTAAACTAGCTTAATAAAAGTTTATTTCAATGACTGATGTTATAAATTTATACTGTGCATTGTATGTAAAATAACGATTAAAAGCTAGAGTAACTCTTATTTCAGATTCAAGAGACAGCGCTCGTTCAACACATAATCTACAGATGTTGTTGGTTAGAGCAAGTCTTGGCAAGATATGCCTGATGAAGAATGTACGTAAAATGAGACGACCGCCATGTTGTATTGCAAGCTGCGCTGATGATGGGTGTAACCATGACGACAGATATGACAGTGTTATTGAAGAAAGCAAATTTATATTCCGTGAATTTGTTGTGTATGATCGTCAACAAGTTTATCCAGAATATGTTATAACCTACGACCGTGAATAAACAGAGCCAGCAAACAAAGCCTGCCAATAATACCCAAACATGGTGTTAGGCAGTATATCAAGATAGATATACGAGTATCCACTCATAAGGACCATGTTACAACAAAAGCTTTATATCAAACTTAACTCAGTATTAGGGAAGTGATTTAAGATGTGCCATTTTAAATAAGCTTCAATTGTTATGAGCTTGTGGGACTGGCCTGGGAGTCCAAACTTTGTAATATTTATACAGTGGTAGAGTATCTGCTTCAAGTGTGAGATCAAAATGAATGCTCTGTATGACTGGCAATATGTGAAAAAACGCTAACAGTGTATTTATTGATTGACAAGTGCTAGATCAAATATTCTATGACTGTCAAGATATGAATCTGAGAAAACGCTACCAGGGTATACATTGATAATCAGCAAAGAACGGATAACTAGCTTCTCTTCTTTCACATCACATTGCAATGTATAACATCAGGAATGAGATGTTGAGGATGCATGATTTATTTTAGTTGTAGAATTTGTTTCACAATCAAACTAAAATGTATGTGTGCATGTATATATTGAATATAAAATATTAAAAAATATAGTTATAAATATTATAAATATATTGAAAAAGAATGTCCAGAGATGTTAACAGGATCCTCACCTTTATGCAATAATTTATTAAATTAAGATCAAAGACCTAAATCTAGGTCTTTGTTAAAATGTTCTTTTGCCATATGATCTCAAAATTATGTCCAGTTGTGCATAATCCATTATTGGTCCTTTTGATCTATGTATGTTGTAGATTTTGTGCATTTCTTAAAACTGTTTAAGTAGAAAGCCAAAGGAATCTGTAGGGAAGAATTCTATAACTGTTTAGTTTAGCTAAGAGAGTTTAAGAGGATCATGTTAATATCTCGTGACAATGTATATAAAATATGTATATAAAGTATTCTCCGAGTCAGTTGTACAAACTGTGATAATTTCATTATATATTATGTTTCTACTGTTCCATTTTTATGCCCCGGCATCTACCGATGCAGGAGGCATATACCTCAGTGATTGTTCAGGCTCAACATGTAGTTGGTCTGGAACAGTCTGTCAATACTGTCATGCTTGACTGTTTTTAAATGTTATATCATGTAAGTCACAATTAACTGTCATATTGTTATGCAGAAATGAATTCAGCAATTCGGCATGTTAAACCATTTAAGTTTAAACTGTTATGCAATTGTTATATTATACTGCTGAAAGTTGTCAATAAGTATGTTATAAAAATTTATATATTTTTTAGTCTTGATTTGATGTCTGTAAAGTGGTGGCCATGAAGTCTTACAGCACTTGCATTATATCGCTGGCTTAAAATGAGAAGGTCGTAACTACAAAATCATTATTTTGAGAAAACGAGAAAAACTGTCTGACAATCAATCTTCACTTACAGTTAAACAAACTTTTTCAACTTCAGTTTGGTCAACATGACAAGTTCCGATTTTCATGAAAATATGCTCATAAAAAGCGCCTTATGATGTAGATTTTAAATACGCATTAGTCTTAAAAGGTTGTAAGTGGCACTTACGACCATCTCATTCTAATCCAGTGATATGAGCATCCATATCCAGGGGTGTGGAAATCTTCAAATTTTTCACTTGCCCATGGGCAAGTCGGACATAAAAATCCACGTGCCCGAAGACTGAATCTCCTTGCCCAGGAGAACATAAAAAGCTACAAAATTTCAGTTTCAACAAAAATCTTGTCAAGCTTGAGAGTAGCCTACTTTGAACTTGATACTGAATCATTTTTAGTCAGAATTTAGGTATTTGCTTATGTTTTTAGGTGAAATAGGACACTAAATATTATTTTCTCATGTTTACTTTGCACTTGCCCATGGGCAAGCTGGATGGAAAAATTCACTTGCCCGCAGGTCAAAAAGCCCAAGTCAGACACTAGAATTCCACACCCCTGATATCCTGGCATATCTGTGGGTCAAGGCACTTTCTTGTAAATGTGAAGTTCCTCATGATCTGTGCAGGAAGGCAATTAAGCCAGGAAGTAGATGTGCACAGAAATTAGATGTCTTGTAGATCAAATTGTTGGCTGTTGAAACAGTCTACGAAATTAGGATTTGAAACTACTTGCTCAAATCAGCAAAGCTGAATAACTTCTATGAATTTCTTCCCTAATGGTCATCTATACAATGGGTTTGTTTCATGTGTAAAGTTTCCAGAAACTCTACCAAATGGTTTCACGGTGGGGAATCACGTGGTTTCAATGGTAGGAGCCACCACAAAAATGGCGGCCAAATAGCGTTGACTTAACCCATATTTTGAGGTAAATATATAACATCGAGACTCGTTTATTTATGGACACCCCGGCCAGCACGCAATGGCTTCTCCACTGAAGCTTTTGGTACCCTACTTTCCACGATTGATCCCGTAGTTTCCTCAAACACTTTGATATTGTTTCCGGTAAATAACAAAACACTAGCGGGGTAGACCTCACGATAATGACGATTTTGACCAAATTATGACCATAATTTTTATTATCTCCTTTATATCATCCGTGGGTTTATGAGGAGTTCAACACTCAATATTTGCATTTTCAGTACACTACAGAAACATGTACAGCACCAATGCTATATGCCCCACTATTACATAAGTGTGGGGGAGGGCACAAAACATCATTTTGAGTGGTTCAGAGTGAAAGAAAGTCCTAAATGTTGAAATCAGCTATGGAGAATTACATGCTCCTGAGCCTTACATACATATACTGAGTTCCAAAAGTTCCGCATCTAATATACGGTGTGTCTTTTTTACTAGAATCTCCAACTTATTTATGATAATTCAAGTGCGCATGTGTAGAGCGATGTGTCCTTGATATAAATCCATGACAGTTATCGATTTGAAGATATGTATTGATCCATAATAAAACAACATGTGACACCACCCCACGATTCCAAAGTACGCACAACGATAAACTACTATTTTGTAGTGGAAGGGAGGTAATAATCGTAAATAAATACCGCAAATTATCACTCTTTGACCATAGACAATTATTGATGTGGCAATAGAGTCTGTACAACAGGCCGGATTTTAAGAACCAACCTCCTTGACATAAAAAACACAACATTAAAGCAAGTTTCACATAATTTTAATGTTGGGTGGACTACAATTAAGCTACAACAATGCCGTTGTTCTTGGTGCGAAAATATAGCAGCATTACCTGTCTAGGTAAGCGGCATTGACCCTTGACCAGTTTTTTTGGGATGGAGATGATACAACAGTCTTCTTATGACAGAGACATGTCAATTTAATTCGACACAATGTATTTTTAGTGAAACACCAGCCTCTAGCGTCTTATATACACGAGACGTTCACCATTATTCATTTTTTAAATCAAATTAAGCGTACATTTCTAACTTATTTGACTAACTTATTGTGTTTTTTCGTAACACAGACACGATGCAAGTAAATTGGAAGTGAAAATAAAGAACCCAAATTATGCGTGCTTGAATAGACGTTTTTACCATTTGCGATGGTGTGATCATTCAAGCGTGATGAAATCCAACGGAAATAGGATCAACATAAACACTAAGGGTACGCAAATGGACAGTGTTACTAAAAAGTTCTTTTAAGTTAACTATTCAAAAAAAATCTATTTTTAATTAAGATGCAGAACTTTTGGAACTCAGTATATAATGACAACTGGATCAATGAATGAACAAAAAGGCGAACAATTGAGTATTTTTTTACAGGTTTACTCTCTTATCCAAAATTACACTGTACATTTTACATGGGAAACCATTGGTAGACACAACATCTACCTAGGCTATAATAACACAGAAATAATAGACCGGACTTCAGATGCCCACTGCAAATGTTCGAATACAGGAAATATTTCTCTTTTTTTTTAAGTTTTCATCCATTCATGTTAATACTTAAATAATTTAAGTCTGCACATTATTGTCAATTACCTTAAGTCCTTGGTAGAAGTATATACTGTAGACAAATTACACTTCTTACCAGTCACACTACCGGTATGTTACTGAGTACAGAAGTTTCTTTGAAGATAAAATAGCACATTTAAACATCAATCAAACAGAACTAAGGAAAAAATCTCTAATACTCCTAAATTTATCTAGATGGATGCCATGCTTGAAAGACATCTTTGAACTGCTTGGGGGCTGAAAATAGAGAGAATAATGTGTGCTTTTTAAAACAACATTGACATTCCCACAGACATCCTGATGAATAATTGGTTTTTAACTACACTTAAGTCGCGACGCATATCTCAATGGTGACAACCTGTACCATGACTTTGACTGGTAAAAAAATTTACCTCAGAATTCTTAAATTTGCAACATCATGCAGGGCTTTACAAATCCTATAGTCCGACGTCCGAGACAACTCTAAATCCGTTTCGGACAACTGACTTTGTGCAAAAAATTTAGTCCAGGACAACTCTAATTTCAAAGAACAATAAGATCGGACAACTGTCCAAAAATGCGGGTAATCAAATTCTAAGTCCGATATTTGACTCTTGGTGACAATATATTACGACCCCATGTGGCCTTCCGGACATTGCAATAAACAATCGATAGTCAGATAATCTGTGTCAATTATCGATAATCAAGCACCACGGGAGGTCTACTGACATGCTTGAATTATAATGTCAAAATAATTTTCATGAGCCCAAACAATTCAAGATAACAAGAGCTGCAACTACAACAAAGAGTTGACACAGAAAGTAAAAAAGCTCCTCATATCAGGTGCAGACACTCATCCTAGAAATATTGTCTTTACCTTAGGTAGTTAACTTTTTAAATAAAATATGGCCATAATTCTTGGAGCAAAAAGCAGGATGGACTTATTTATAAATTATATTGTTTTACAGAGTCAGCTAAGTGGTGAATATTGAAAGGTTCAACTCCATTCAACAAAGCATTACAATTTATTACTCCAATCATAGCAGGTATAATGTACAGTGTTCCGGTGTAGCATGAGGAAAATCTTTTAATAAACTTATACATACGAATAGTCTTAAAATCATCAGGGTGAGCAGCTATATATTCTTCCATGGAGGTTAAACTTCTCTTTACCAACGTTGCCTTGTACATAGACACAGCTTTACCCGCCAAATAACCAGGTATTATAAAAAGTGGTGCATACTTGGCTATCCTTAGAGCTGGAAAATAATAAAATTAAAGTTAAAGTTAACTTACTAGAAGGAATTTTTACACAAAAATTTATATCCAGTTATCGACCACAAAGGGTGGTAACTCAAATTTTCAAACAGCATGCAAAACTATGCCAGCTACCAGCAGCACATCAAAGGCATTTGGTGTAAGCTAAAGAGAGAAAAAATATCATAGTCTATATAATTTGACATACTACATGTAAATGATGTATACTTTAAATACTATATAGGTTTGAAGAAAGATAATTGTGACTGAATATCATAGGGCAATTGCCTGTGCTACTCATGCCAACAGTCAATTGCATGTACACACACGCCCATCCCGGTACAGTAGTCGGTTTTATTATTAGCTATTTTTATTTTATCCCCACACTCAGACAATCGGGAAAATGGTACTTTTCCCTTTCCCCGGGTTTGGGGAGCAAGGCTTCAATTGACATTGACTTGTGCATAACATATTTACAAGACAATTTTTTTAGGCAGTGCTACTGTAACCGTAACAGTACAGTACTGTAATTCTTTGCACCAGTCAGCTGCATCCAAGCCCCCATGGACCGTATATGAATAGCTTCCTAACGGCCCCAACTCCGGGGGATAGCCAGGGAAAAGGCTGTATTTTACCTTCAAGCTTCCCCTGCATTTTCTCTCAGAACCAATACCCCAGGGACAATATTTAGCTGTCTGGGGGCCGGGCAATACCGGAGATTTTAACACCAGCTGTCCCACGCAGGCCATAGAAGGCAGGGCTTGACACTAACTATTTTCGGTCACTGGTCCCCCAGCAAAGAAACATAAAATTTGTAAATAAAACAGTTACTGGTCCTTCAAGATTTTCACTGGTCCTTCTTTATTTTCACTGGCCTCGGACCAGGGGACCAGTGTTAGTGTCGAGCCCTGGAAGGACATGGTTTTGACAACCCGAAAGGAAAACTCCTGGCCCATCCCAGGAGTGAGGGAGCCATGGATGCAACTGACTTGTGCACTAAAATGTGGGTCCAGGATTATGCAAAATCCGTAATCCTAGCAAATCATATATGGACTGCCTATGATTACACAAGTTTTCGTATCAAGTACATTTAAACTAGCAGTTGCAATCATCAGATCTAGTCACAGCCTTAAAATTTTGATAAAGTTAAAATGGATTTCTTACTCTTAGTCCTATTAGCAATAACATTTGTCTCTTCATCTATTATGAGCACATAAGACATCTTTATACTGACCCACTGTGCTCTACAAATCAATCTTAAATCGCAAGAAATATGGTTAAATTTAAAAGCAAGCGCATGCCGATTGTCATTTTGAGAAACTCTCATTCTAAAGGGACCATTTCGCTCAGATATGAAGAACAGCCATATGATAGGTGTTGAGCTATGTCAGCCGGGACTCAGTCCCTGTCATCGCCACGGAAGCTGGACAGGTCAAGTGCCTTGATGGTCGAAAAATATCTGAGCATATCTTTTCTCCTTTTCTATTTTGCATATGGGAGTTTTTCAAAAAAAGTGCAAATTGTTGTCCCAGACATTTATTGACTCATAAAATAGTGTATATATATAGCTCTCAACTGAATCCAACAGTTGTCATGTACAAGATTGAACATATTTCAATCTACCAAACCCTGCAAATGTCTATATAAACTGCTTATATCCTTCAAATTTTTGTGATTAAGAATCTAACTCCCTGAAAATGGGCTGTCCCAAGCAGTTCAGAGTGATGTTGTTCCTTCAAAATCTCTTTTATTATATGAATTTATCATGCTAATTTAAGCTAAATATAAAGATTTTGATGATAGTCAATTTTTCTGATTGATCTGGAATAAAACCAGTGTTTTTTTACATGAACAAGTGTGTCCCTCACTTTTGTTCCATCCTGTTACCTTACTGGTAAAACAGGAATACATCAAAGTATTTATTCCTAGGTATAGTCCAGTTATGATTACTTGATAGAAGTCTCCTTAACAAATAGAATGGGGAAAGGGAATATTATGTTTTATTAAGAAAAATAGTGTTTTTTATAAAAATCATACAATCATATTTGATGGTAAAGCTTAATTGTCCATCCTGTTACCATGCTCCATTGCTAATAAATTCAACATAATGACATTAAAACTCAGACATACATTTAAAAAACATTTGGAAATCTTATTTTCACCTTAATTATGTCTCTTTAGAGGGATAATTATTATTCATAGGAAGATTTACAATAAAATTGTCCATCCTGTTACCAGGCTTTTTTGTTCCATCCTGTTACTTCAATTTTGGTAACAGGATGGACAAATAATGGATATATTGATCATAAATTCTGAATTGCTTAATACCTTACAGATTTTTAAATGTCATTTTAAAAAAGAATATCTTACATAACAAATAATATTTTTAAATGTACTTTGCTCCCGATACTTAAGGAGGCAGAGCTTCTTGAAATAGAAATTACGGCCATACTTAAGGTAACAATCCATCTTAATTGTATGTCATAATTTATAATTACTTCTTTTGTCAAATTGAATGATTACAGAGTATCAGTGAATATCTCTTATAATGAAATCCTCCTTGAATGGCTTTTTTGTGGATGCTATATTTGACTGACAGGGCTGACAAATGAAGGTGCTTTCCATCCTGTAACCACATTTTCCATCCTGTTACCAAATTTGTCCATCCTGTTACCGTTTTTCCGTCCTGTTACCATCAGATTTCTAAAGTTTTCAACTTTGTGTATTATTTTATATGGAACTCCTTAATAAAATGTTCACCAAGTTGGCATATGCAACAGTATTTCACTGAAAATTTTGTTTTAATATTAAATTGCTTACATAAAACAGTTAAATAGTGTTACTGTAATTATTCCATACATGCGCAATGAGTGAAGGTGTATTCTCATGTAAAATGATGTTTTTGTATTAAATAACTTAATTATTTCTGCATATATACAACAAATATAATACATTTGATGATTTGCAACAATCAAATCATATTTATTTTTATTATATTAAAATTAATGTAGAAATATTGATGTGGTAACAGGATGGACAAATGATGTTTTTTGAAAAATTCAAGCAATTATATTTACATTTTTAGCGAAGCAGGAGGTCTCCCCTTACTTGGAATGTGTTTGTTTATAATAACTCTTTCTTATCATGTTAAAGAAAATTTGATTTAGCATAATTTTTTTTGATAATAAATTTGTTTCAAAATTTGCACTTTTTTTGAAAAACGCCCATATATCTTATCTCCATCATCTTGAACGAGTCTATTCTTCCACAACTTTTCTATCACTCTCTTTCACTTTCTATCTAGCGCACCATTCAACTATTGTCAAGCCTGACAGATTAACATATTATGTAGGGGTGTTTTCGAAACGTCAGTTCTCACTGTTCCGGAACAGACGGAACAGAGAACAGTCTTACGAGCAGGCCGGAACAGGGTTCCGAACATGTTCTATCTGTTCCCAAATAAAAGGTGGTGCAGGCAGAACAGGTCACGTGATTTCAACTCAAACGAGACAACCGGAAACTTCAGGAAATGTGTTATTCAGATCACCTTGGCAACGGAGAAAAAGGGAAATCACCGAACTTTTATGATTCGATATTTTCTTGTGTCATATTTCTTCAACAAATATAACGGCTGCAACTGACAATATCGTCAACCTTAAAAGTTTTATTTTCTACATTTATTTATTTTATTGTTACTTCCTGTTCGGAACAGGAACAGAATTAACACTGTTCCGAGTGATCCAGAACAGACGCTACGAACACACCCTAGATGTAGATTTAAACTTTTATCCGAAACGGTTGTCCGAAAACTAATCAAGTTTTACCTCTTGCTTTAATTGAATCGCTGTAGAACATAAACTTGTAATTGTAATAGTAGAAAACTGATGCTCCAAGAAAAGTGCCGGTGGCAGTGGCGACATCGGGAGTTTTCGCCTTGTAGTTATAATCTTCCCATGGAGTTACTTGATGCTCCATATTGACCTTGGTTGCAGAGGCACGGTCTAAACTCTGACAGATTTGCTAATAATTAGATTTACACTAGACGACATTTAGATAAGTACATAGGTCATACATAATTATTTTAAAATTGAATAAATTATTTATTTTTCAGTATTATTTAATAAGATTTCATAAATTACCACTTATTGGATGAGCAACAGAAAGTAATAATATTAAAAATGCCCGCAATTAATCGCACACGCATCTTCATGCTTAGTGCACGTGCTTTTGAAGTGCCCACATATTTTAAGGTAACTCTGGTAAATAAATGTACTTTCGCTCATCAATTGTCACATTAGCAAAATATACAATCACTGGATCGATCAATTAATAAAAGACCATAACATTGTAGTTGTTGTAGTTCTATTACGATATTGACGTAGCGAAATGGTCTCTTTGTGCTTCAGTTATACTCGATTTCAGGACATTACTCCTCCTGGACACTTTGTCCATGGACATTACTCCTCCCAAAACCCTAGACAATACTCCTCCTATTGGGAGGAGTAATGTCTAGGGTATATTGTTATATCATTGATTAATAAAAGTTATTAATATTCATTGATATATTATGTAGATTATACTTTATTTTATTTAGTATTACAATTATTGTATACTTTTTCTTGGATAAGTATACTTTTAACAAGCTTGTATGTACACTTGGCGGCACTTCTAACGCTGCCACTTTATTATTCTTGATATTTCGAAAACCGTTTGAGATAACTTTATCAAATTTTCACCAGTTTTAGTTTAAGGCATGTGCCTATTGCTGCACGTGTTAATTCACAATTTAGTGTGTATGAAAATTTGTGGTAAAAGCGTAATTTACGTCACCCGGAATTACAAAGTCACAAAATTAAACAGCGTATTTATTAGGGATCAATTGAGTATTTTCAATATTTTATTTCTATACAGCTTCAAGTGCTATGTAATAAGTGTACAAAGTAAAAATATTTATAAAATTCATTTACGTTACAATTTCCTAGGTAACGAAATAGCCGTTGGTAAGATTAGACCGCCTCAAAATCAGCTCATAATCTGAATATAAAACTGATGCGTTTAAAATTAACCTCAAATAACGCTACTCGAAATTAATATTACACAGTAAAGTTGAATTTTTTAAGTTTTATATAATAATTGGTCACTCTAAATTTAAATTTCAAGTTGAGCGCAACTCTCGTTACTCGCAGGAATCGTATTTTCTCAACAGACAGGCTATGGGTACGGAAAACACTATATTTTGCAGCAAAACCAACAATTTTCGTTTACTAGCATTTTAGTAAATATTGCTAATACCTATTTAAATCCATGAGCGAATAAAATTTTGATATGCACAACCATTAAAGGAAAAAGAGACATCTACACGCATACCTAACAATCAGATGACCGGTATTACGTGATAAATTGCGACTTTCAATATAAGTATTCAGTCAGTTAAAGACGTGTCATGCGATAGTCTATGGTCGGATCGAGTGGAAAATTCGCCTGAACTTGTGTTATATATTGCTGTATACGTACTGTGCCAAATTTCATAAAAATCCATTAAGGAGTTTTAAAGAAAACAGAAATATATCAACGGTAGCGTTAGAAGTGCCGCTAAGTGTATGTTAGTTATACTTCAAAGAATTATTCTAGTTTGAATGAACAAATCAATTAAAAAAGGTACAATAATATCACCCTACACTAAGTTTCAACATCAAAGAATATTGTTTGAAAATATGTTTGAACATCAAAAGATATAGTTTGAAACTTCAAATTGCATTGATACCAAACATAATAATTGAAATGCATCCATATTAGCAATATTATTTTTAATATGATTGTTTCTTTTGGATTATGTAGATCTATAATTATTTTGAAAAACTCTTTTATTTTGTAATAAATATAATTTCAATCAGACATCAATACACTATCACAACACAGTGTTTGACACCTTTACCAACCCTAATCCAATTATCATTAATCAAGGAGGAGTAATGTCCAGGGACCTTGGGAGGTGTTAAGTCTAGGGGGAGTAAAGTCCAGGAGGAGTAAAGTCCAGGAGGAGTAATGTCTGTTAACCTTATACTCTCTTGTGCTCTCTCTATGCTTGGCTCTTGATACTTGATAACACTGGAATATTTAATAGTAAAGTTTGATGGTGAAGTGATTCACAGGAGCGTTAAGAGAAATTTCGCGACATTGCAACTCAATTTCCTGCGAAAACGTAATTAATTGAAATACTCATAAATTGATGTTTTGTATAATTTATTAGCGCTTACGCATGTTTTTCGTGTTAATACATATGCAGAGTCCCCCGGGAGCGTCGATACCTCGCCCTGATGGGGTTTGCCACCAGTCGCCCCGGGACTATGTAGGTGTAACACCACAAAAAACAGGCTAGATAAGATACATGTAGTTTATTGTCAAATTAAGGGCCATGTAAAATATGACATGTGAATCAAGATAATACATAATGACAAAACGTATAAATACATAAACTAAATGGTTTAAATAACTAAAGCTAATTAATATCTATTCTGATTTGCATAAACACAATTAAAAAAGGCTTGCAATGTAAGAACTGTTAATCACCTTTCTCATAAATACATAGACATGGAAAAGGGAAAAATCTATAGAGGTCAGAGATGATAACCATAATTCAATATACGTACAAATGCTCTTTCTTAATGCTCATGGGCGGATCCAGGATTTTCGGTTAGGGCGTAAGAAACTAGCATGGCCCTTTGTGGGTCCAGGGCTTTGCCCTTGTATGGGGACCTGGGGACTCCTGAAAAATAGCAATTTTGAAGTTTTCGGTAGATATTGAGTTCAAGTAGGGGGTCCGGGGCATACCCCCGGTGAAAATATTTCTAAATAATCGACCAATCTGGTGCATTCTGGGCGTTCTGAGATACGCTATTTGGTATTAAACAGAACGTGTTATATTACTCAATACAGAAAATGTAAGTCTTTAGAGTAATCCTAATTATGTTCTTGTGCAAGTGCCCGATTTTGAGAATTAAGCTTAATGTGAAGACGTTTGTTTTAAGGGCTAAGATGTACATATAATTGACAACCTGTAAAAGTAATACAGGAGGCGGGGATTTTTTTCTTCTTTTTTTCCACCAAGATTTAAAGGCAAATTGCATATAACGAGATACATATAAAAATATACTGTGTCGATTTTAGGTGGGGGTGGCGTACGCCTGGTCCGCCCCCCTTGGATCAGACTATGCGATAACATTTTATTGCTTGTTACATCGTTGTGACAATCATAGTACAAATGTTATTCCATAAGAAATTACTTTAGAATGTTTTTCAAAACACTATTCAGAAAAATATATTATTGATATTTAATCAGTTTTTTTTTAGAAATTTAAAAAGCCTACTAATATATACTTCTGCATTGTGTTTGGAATATATTTAATTCATTCACCAGAATAAAAAGAACTTTCTTATGGAATAACATTTGTACTATGATTGTCACAACGACAGTTTCCGGTTCCGGTGTAGCAAGACATGTTTAATTTAGTGGAAAATATTTTAGATTATTTTTCATAAATATGGATTATTAATGGACAGTATCATGAAAATAATGTGTGCAATTTGAATAGCAATAGTTCATTGATTGGATTACGATTGAAATTTGGATTATTTGTTTGAATTACGGAAGGATTTTATCGGATTTGTATTCGGAGTGTAAATTTCAAACTTTTGAAATTCGCCGCCATATTGGATTTTTTTCATGAAATTGGTTTTACCACTCGGAATTAACAGTGTCAAGTAAAAAAAAGTGGATTATATTGGATATATTTTAGTTTTTTAGTGAAATTAGGCTTTGGTTCCCATCCTTGCTGGAATATTGTGAATTTTTAGAGGAGTTATAGCTCGAGTTATTTTTGGCGCGCTTCGCCTCAAGCAGCAGACGTGAACGGTCTCAGTGAATCTAGGGCTTTGGTGAAATGGCTTCTCGTTCGAGAACAAACTCATTGAACAAGGGGAAAGCTTCAAAGAAGAAAGATAATGGAACAGACTCGTGGTGTTGTTCAATATGTAAGAATAAATTTAACGATAGTTCGGACAAAGTTGTCCAATGTGAGTATTGTCTGGAATTCTACTGTAGTGAATGCCTAAAGATAAGTGACAAAGAATATGAGCATTTTAAAATGCCGACACTTAATTGGTTTTGTCCAAATTGTGAGAAAAAAGTCTTCCAGAGTTTGAAAACTGATAGAGAGGTTGAGGCTAGGTGTGAACAGTTTCTGAAAACAATGGAGACCAGATTAGTTAGTCTTGAAGTCAGTATGAAAAACAAACTGAATGAACAGCAAGTTATAGACATTGTTAATAAACAATGGAGTGAAAACGGTGAAAGACACACAGTCACAGTTGATAATGAGTCGGTTCAAGAGGATATAAACAGACAACTCCAAGAGTTAAGGGACAGTTCCAGAAGGGAAAAGAATATCATAATCTATGGGATGTTGGAATGCAACGACAGTGACCCAATAGTACGTAAACACGCCGACACTGATATTGTGCATGAAGTCATTGAAACCCTTGAGGGTGACAAGAACATTGTAACTAATGTAGTTCGTATTGGAAGGAAAGACTCCATCAAGACAACAGAAAAAGGTCAGATACGATATCGCCCTGTGAAAGTTTCATTCAAGGATACTGATAGCAAAACCCACATCATGAAAAATCTTCCAAATCTCATGAATGCTAATGAACACCTGAAAAAACTGAATATCACTAATGATCTGTCGATAACAGAAAGAGAATTGAATCGTTCGGAAGTGGAGGAAGCAAAGGCAAAAAACGAGTTGGAGTTAGGCCAATACAAGTACGTTGTGAGAGGCCCACCTTGGAAAAGGAGGGTGGTGCGAGTCGCCAAAAAATAGATAACTGTATAAATAATGGTTTTAACTGTATATACTCCAATGTGGATAGTTTTTAAAACAAATTGGATGAATTTGGTGCGAGATTCCTCCAGGATAGGAAACCAGACATTATCGGTTTGGTAGAGGTACTACCGAAGAGTTGTAGATATGGGACAACCAAAGGGGAATATCAGTTAACGGGTTACGACATGTTTCCAGAGAACTTTCCATTGAATAGTGGTAGGGGAATACTGCTCTATACGGATAAACGTCTTCAAGGCGTTGAAGTGGACATTCAGAGCAATTTCAGTGAAAGTGTATGGATAAAAATAAATCTTGAAGAAAACGACAAATTATTGGTGGGTTGTATCTACAAGAGCCCGTCTTCTGACCTCGACAACCATGAAGCATTAAATGATCTAATGAAACACATCGGTAATTTAGAGGAACAATATAGTCATATTCTCATCATGGGTGATTTTAATTTTCCGGACATTGATTGGGACTTGTGGTCAAGTAAAGACAACAAAAGTGAGAAGTTTATTGAAAGTCTGAGAGACTCGTTCTTATTCCAATTGGTAACTGAACCAACAAGAACCAGAATTAACCAAAATCCATCGATTTTAGACCTAATTTTAGTAAACGATGATAATTTGGTCAAGGATATGTATTTTAAGGACCCTTTGGGAAAAAGCGATCATTGTGTGATAGACTTTACAATTAAATGCAGCTCGAAAACAACAAATTGTTCAACTTCTACTAGATATAACTATGAAAAGGGAGATTTCAACGGGCTACGAAGCGAACTACTATATATAGATTGGTCAGATACCTTTTTGAATAAATCTACAGAAGAAATAGCAAATCTGTTTATGGATACCATGAATTCAGTTATTGAAAAGTATATTCCCAAGAAAAGTAATAAACATAGGAAGGGTAAAACTACGCTATCAAAACAAACTGTGACTAGCATAAGGAGAAAACATAGACTGTGGGAGAAATATATGTTAGATAGATCAGAAAACAACCATAGGGATTATTGTAAAGCGAGAAACAAAGTGAAAAGAATGGTGATCAATGACAGAAAGCAGAAAGAGAAATCTATTGCTAAGTGTGCTAAGACGAACAGTAAAAATTTCTGGAACTATGTGAATACGAAACGGAAAGTGAAAAGTGGCATAGGAGAACTGCATACAAACAAGGACGGTATTAAATACATAGCTAATACAGATATTGACAAGGCCAATATTCTTGCTGAATTCTTCAGTAGCGTTTTCACTGATGAGGATGATGACCAATCAGTATTTATGAGAACTGTATGTGATGAAAAATCGTCAGACGATGAGTTTACTGTAAAGGAAGTGAACAAATTGTTGCGTGACCTTAATACATCAAAGTCACCAGGACCAGATATGATGCATCCTCGAACGTTAAATGAACTTAGTGAGGTTATCGATCAGCCATTGTGTATGTTATTCAACAGTTCCTTCGCGTCAGGTCATGTGCCGGAAGGATGGAAAATTGGACAAATAACTGCTCTTTTCAAAAAGGGAGATAAAAAGTCACCGTCTAACTATAGGCCTGTTAGTCTTACTAGTATATTGTGTAAGATAATGGAAAAACTAGTTCGGAAACGTATAGTTGGTCATTTAAAGGCTAACAACCTATTCAGTGATAAGCAATTTGGCTTTATTAGCGGTCGGTCAACATCATTACAACTATTGTGTGTTCTAGATGAATGGACTAAAATACTGGACAGTGGCGAGAGTCTAGATGCAGTATATATGGATTTTATGAAGGCGTTTGATAAAGTTCCTCACAGGAGATTATTATACAAGTTAAAGTGCTATGGCCTAAGTGATAAGTTATGTACATGGGTAAAGAACTTCCTGAGTAACAGAAAACAAAGAGTTAAAGTGAATGGTTCGTATTCAGAATGGCAAGACGTTACAAGTGGTATACCACAGGGATCAGTCTTAGGACCCATATTGTTTGTAATATTTATCAACGACCTACCAGACCATGTAACATCACCAGTATTTCTATTCGCTGATGATACTAAGTTATATCGAGTGAACACATCGAACGAAGATAAAGTCATACTACAGAAAGACCTCAATAACCTTTTTGAGTGGAGCGTTGACTGGAAACTCAGATACATCACGAAAAATGTAAGGTTCTGAAAATCGGCAAACACAACACAGTACACGACGATCATTATAAAATGTCAAGATACGACGGAGGAACGGTAGATCTTGAGAATGTTACAGAAGAAAAGGACATAGGCGTCACCATTGACACTAACCTTACATTTGAGAAACACATACAAACTCAAGTGAACAAGGCCAACATGATGGTCGGAATTATTCGCAGATCATTTAAGTACATGGACATGGAAACCTTCTGCCTCTTGTTTAAGGCGTTGGTACGACCCCATCTGGAATATGCGAGTAGTGTTTGGAATCCCTACAAGATGAAGCAGATTGATCTCATAGAAAACGTACAGAGACGTGCTACAAGGATGCTTCCAGGTATGCCATCACTATCCTATGAAGACCGCTTGAGGAAACTTAATCTACCGAGCCTACGCTTCAGAAGAATGCGGGACGACATGATTGAAGTGTATAAAATAACATCAAACGTATATGATAGCAGTGTAACTTCCGGACTTTTTACTTTCAACTCTTTATCAACTGCTAGAGGTCATTCAAAAAAACTAACTAAATACAGATCTTCATTGGATGTGAGGAAGTATTTCTTTACCAACAGAGTTGTAGACATATGGAATAATCTACCAAATAGTGTCGTTTCTGCGGGATCAGTAAATTCATTCAAAAATAGACTTGATAGGCATTGGAAAAATCATCCAATGATATACACATACTCAGTGAATTATAAAGACAGCTACACCGGACCAACAATTACAGATGATAACGAAGAGCCAAATATAGAGGAACGATCGAAGTTCCTGCGTTTGGAAACTACTTAGGTAGACTTAGGTAGATGTTACAAGTAATAAAATGTCAAATGCAAATTACATTTCAGCATCAAGTGCAGTTCATCCTCTAACTCCCTAGAGTTACACATTTAACAGGTTCGATCTTGAAGTAAAGTGTAACAATAACTACCATTTTCTATTTCCAATAAAGTAAAAGACACGTGCGCTTATCCTTAACATCGTAAAACCACAGGTGCAAGACACAAAATCAAATTTGGCTATATAGGCCTATTAGTATGTATAAGATCTTATATCTTGTATCATATACATACCAATATGCTTATATAGCCAAATTTGATTTTGTGTCTTGCACCTGTGCGTAAAAAATGATATATGTTTCAATACACATAGACATTTTCTTGAAATATGCTGTTGAATTTTGCTGTGCAGCTACAAAAAACGTTAAAATTTAGACCCAGCCTCTACACAACAACAACAACGTGTGTTTGTTTATTATTTCCGGTCGTGTGTTTGGTGGATTTTTTTGTAAACATGAGTGATGAATTTGAAGATAAAGAAGAAGAAGCTTGGCCTGAGAATGACGAGAAATTTTATCATGATGCCAAAGAGTATTGGTCACAAATTACACCCACTGTAGACGGTATGCTGGGAGGATTTGAGAAAATATCTCCAACCGATATCAACGGATCAAAAGCATTTCTGCGGCCCTTTATGAAGGTACATAATAGTTACCTCCCCTTTCTTGATGGTATAGTGCTACCTAATTGAAAAGGGCCATGTTTCTGGTTGAGATGTGTCATAGTTTAAGTGATACATGGACAGTGACAGTGCATACTATTATAATGTAACTAAGTTGTGCTAAGGCCAAAACAAAATAATGTTGTGGTTAAGGTTTGAATTAAGGTTTCCCTACCTAGTAACCTACCCTATTATTTTGCTGCTACCCTACAATATTTTAATGAAATTAAAAAAGAAAAAAATGCAAGTAAGCAAAAAAACTAAATAAAATAATGCTCAAAATTAAAATGTTTCCCCTACCTACTTACCCTAATTTGTTTGGGCCTGTTACCTTAACCACAACATTATTTTGTCTTGGCCTAATGCACCAGTCAATTCCCCCAAAAAACCCTTTAACTACTTATTATGATACCTTCTTTGCTTCATTTCAGGTTGGAAAAGGCAAAACCAACAATCACAGAGCATTGGATTGTGGTGCGGGCATCGGTAGAATCACAAAAAGACTTTTATTACCAATGTTTGAACGTGTAGATATGGTAGAACTCAATCAGAAATTCCTTGATGCAGCACCTACTTTTATTGGTCAGGATGCACACAAAGTGGAAAGGTTTATATGCTCAGGACTGCAAGACTTTACTCCAGATGCAGGGAGATATGATGTAATATGGTGTCAGTGGGTATTAGGGCATCTTACTGAACCCCATTTAGTGGATTTCTTTCAACGGTGCCAAAAAGGGCTTTCTGAAAATGGTATTATTGTTGTGAAGGAAAATGTGAACAGTTCTAGTGAAACTGACTTTGATGATCTGGACAGTAGCTTTACTCGCTGTAAGGATGATTATGTAGCTGCTATGAAGAAATCCGGCTTGACTATAATAAAGGAAGAAAAACAAAAGGGTTTCCCTAAGGGACTTTATACAGTGTTTATGTTTGCTTTAAAATAAATCCATACATGTGTGAGATTCATCGTTCGGTTTCCAACTGAATGAAATGCTACAGTCAGAATATTTGGCGTTTAGGCTGATGGCTTATGAAAACAATTTAGATGTATCAGGCCTCCTGTATCTAATGACAAAAATCCAAGCTTTGCAACCTTTTTGTAATCTTTTTAGGTTAGGACGGCATTGGTTTACGCTATGGGTGTATGTTAACAATGTTTTTTAGGTCTGCCTTACATGAATCTTTAAATAGCCATACAACTTTCAGATGCATTGACCTGCATATCAGAGAAGTTTCTTCTATATGCTGATCAAATATATTTCATTCATTCACCAGAATAACAAGCCTTGTTTGATTAAACCTTGTCTCCATGGAATTTCCATGTGTTTTGCTTTTATTTGGAGTGTTGCATGCATTGATTTTAAATATTTAACTATGATTGATCTAATTTTTGTTGTAATTAAATTGATAAAAGATATACATGTATTCAGTTTTTTTGTTTGTTTTGGCATGGGTATTGGTGATAACCCACATAAGCATGAGGTGATCATGGTGGGCTACTGTGGTCAGTCCAATATTGAAGAATCAGCCCACACCTATCATCAGAACATAAAACAATTGGCGATATGTATAATTGAGCATCTGTATCACTGATCATCCATAACAATACCAGTCATATAAGATCTATTAATCACTGTACTGATCTCCCTTGGTTAAAATTGTCCTAATCACTGCACTTACCTCCAATGACAGTACATTTATCATTGCAGTTACCTCCCTTGGTTAAAATTGCCCTACTCACTGCATTTACCTCCCTTGACAGTACATCTATCATTGCAGTTACCTCCTTTGGTAGTATATTAATCACTGTACTTACCTCCCTTGGTAGTACATTACTCACTGCACTTACCTCCCTTGGTAGTACATTACTTACTGCACTTACCTCCCTTGGTAGTACATTAATCACTGTACTTGCCTCCCTTGGTAGTATATTAATCACTGTACTTGCTTGGTAGTACATTACTCACTGCACTTACCTCCCTTGGTGGTACATTACTCACTGCACTTACCTCCCTTGGTAGTACATTAATCACTGTGCACTTACATCCCTTGGTTGTACATTAATCACTGTACTTGCCTCCCTTGGTAGTATATTTATCACTGCACTTACCTCCCTTGGTAGTACATTAATCACTGTGCACTTACCTCCCTTGGTTGTACATTAATCACTGTACTTGCCTCCCTTGGTAGTATATTTATCACTGCACTTACCTCCCTTGGTGGTACATTACTCACTGCACTTACCTCCCTTGGTAGTACATTAATCACTGTGCACTTACCTCCCTTGGTTGTACATTAATCACTGTACTTGCCTCCCTTGGTAGTATATTTATCACTGCACTTACCTCCCTTGGTAGTACATTAATCACTGCACTTACCTCCCTTGGTAGTACATTACTCACTGCAGTAACCTTCCTTGGTAGTACATTACTCACTACACTTGCCTCCTTTGGTAGTACATTAATCGCTGCACTTACCTCCCTTGGTAGTACATAAATCACTGCACTTAACTCCCTTGGTAGTACATTACTCACTGCAGTAACCTCCCTTGGTAGTACATTAATCACTACACTTAACTCCCTTGGTAGTACATTACTCACTGCAGTAACCTCCCTTGGTAGTACATTAATCACTACACTTGCCTCCCTTGGTAGTACATTAATCACTGCACTTACCTCCCTTGGAAGTACATTAATCATTGCACTTACCTCCCTTGGTAGTACATTACTCACTGCAGTAACCTCCCTTGGTAGTATATTAATCACTGTACTTGCCTCCCTTGGTAGTATATTAATCACTGTACTTGCCTCCCTTGGTAGTATATTAATCACTACTTGCCTCCCTTGGTAGTATATTAATCACTGTACTTGCCTCCCTTGGTAGTATATTAATCACTGGCCTTGTCTCCCTTGGTAGTATATTAATCACTGTGCTTGCCTCCCTTGATAGTACATTAATCACTGCACTTACCTCCCTTGGTAGTACATTAATCATTGCACTTACCTCCCTTGGTAGTACATTACTCACTGCAGTAACCTCCCTTGGTAGTATATTAATCACTGTACTTGCCTCCCTTGGTAGTATATTAATCACTGTACTTGCCTTCCTTGGTAGTATATTAATCACTGTACTTGCCTCCCTTGGTAGTATATTAATCACTGTACTTGCCTCCCTTGGTAGTATATTAATCACTGGCCTTGTCTCCCTTGGTAGTATATTAATCACTGTGCTTGCCTCCCTTGATAGTACATTAATCACTGTACTTGCCTCCCTTGGTAGTATATTAATCACTGGCCTTGTCTCCCTTGGTAGTATATTAATCACTGTGCTTGCCTCCCTTGATAGTACATTAATCACTGCACTTACCTCCCTTGGTAGTACATTAATCACTGCACTTACCTCCCTTGGTAGTTTATTAATCACTGCACTTACCTCCCTTGGTAGTACATTACTCACTGCAGTAACCTCCCTTGGTAGTACATTAATCACTGTACTTGCCTCCCTTGGTAGTATATTAATCACTGAACTTGCCTCCCTTGGTAGTATATTAATCACTGTACTTGCCTCCCTTGGTAGTATATTAATCACTGAACTTGCCTCCCTTGGTAGTATATTAATCACTGTACTTGCCTCCCTTGGTAGTATATTAATCACTGGCCTTGCCTCCCTTGGTAGTATATTAATCACTGTGCTTGACTCCCTTGGTAGTGTATTAATCACTGTGCTTGCCTCCCTTGGTAGCAGGGCCTTTTTTCCAAAAATTGGGAAGAGGCCTTAGCCTGTCAGTTTGGGAAATTCAAGCGCGATTTTCGGCCAAATTGGGAAAAAGGAAATTAACTTAAGATACATCAAAAAGGAAACTGCAGTCCACGTACATGTTAATTCATCCAGGCCTTTCATGTTTTAGTTTAGGCAGTGGCTAGGACTGCCTTTATTATAAAGTTAAGAAGTCCCAACTTTTCATGAACAACGAAAGCCCCATTTTAATAGGGGATTTAATTGCCTGCGCGTAGCGCAGGCTATTGAAAATACCCAGACCGGTAATACGGGTGACATGCGTATCTTCGTTGAATCTCAGCAGGTACTAATGCTTTCAAAAAAAGTTATTTACTCACTGCACTTACCTCCCTTGGTAGTACATTAATCACTGCACTTACCTCCCTTGGCAGTACATTTCTCACTGCACTTACCTCCATTGGTAGTAAATTAATCACTGTACTTACCTCTCTTGTAGTACATTAATCACTGCACTTATCTCCCTTGGTAGGGCATTAATCTATGTACTTACCTCCCTTTGTAGTACATTTATCACTGCACTTACCTCCCTTGGTAGGGCATTAATCTATGTACTTACCTCCCTTGGTAGTACATTACTCACTGCACTTACCTCTCTTGGTAGGGCATTAATCTATGTACTTACCTCCCTTAATTTTCCATCTAGTATCACTGAATGAAACATATATCTACCATAGGACAGGGCAAATGATCCCTGATAAACTAAAATATTATACTTAGTATGAATATCTGTGATTTCACAATGCTGATAGTTGGAACGTTACCACGGTGACATTTACATGACAAACGCATCTGTTATTACTAGCCCTTTGCTTAGTTAGTGAACGGAATCAACTTTGGAGTACCTACCGATAGGCAGTACTACCTAGTCCGCAATTTCACATGATCTTGAAGCACAGGCCTAAGTCATAATGAAAGTATATCACAAACTTAAGTTTTTCTTCCCCATTTTTTCACCCATTCAATATATTACAGACTGTCCAGATTGAATTAGTGAAAAAATGGGAAAGTTTAAATACACGTAGTTTGTGATATAATTTGTGATATAATTTCGTAGGCATGCGGTTTAAGATTAGTAATAATAATAATTAGGCTTCCAATCTTGATGAGGGATTATATTGCCTAATTTGTACATGTCGGTCAGTCTGCACCAAGTGGTTTTCGTCCAAACAGTTTGAGTGAGGAGTTCAATACACAAAATTTGTCATTGTGGGATGTTTAGGAAAAGTAACAAAAGGGTCGTAATTCTGGACATAAAATGCCGCAGCAAAATGTCTATACTTTACGATCATCTAGATATTCATCTATACATCGGGTCGTTCATCTGTGCAAGTTTGAAGAACTCCTACCCAACAGAGCCTATAAGGAGTTCAACACACACGGCTTGCGTCACGTACAGACGGATGGACAACACCAGTGTTATACATGGTATACCCCCACTTACAAACAAGTGTGGGGCACAACAAAGTCAGCGTAAATCGTTGTTACGGTGTGTTTGTAGGGATGCACCAGTAAGTTGCATCTACAACCCCCACCCCAGGGGATGGGCCGGGTTTTTACTTTTGGATTGTCAAAAAATACCCTTATTTCAAATACATCACTTCTGTTGAATATATCCGACTTGACGCGGGATCGAACTTCGGAAAATCAGCGTTTGCTAATCACTACATTTGCCTTTTTTAGTATCATATTTTTCAATTTGCCTACTTATATATATATATTGTAGGTATGTATATAACTTAATAGCCTTTTGAATGACCCATTCTATAAATTCAGCTTCATCATCTGATCACATGTATACCCGAGCGGAACGTCTTCTTACGCATACATGTAAGACAACACTTTAGAACAAAGATCTATTTCTTGTCTAAGTAGCGGAACGGACAATGTTTTATACAGACAATATTATTTTTCATTCTGATCGGATAACAAGAAATGTTGGCAGCATTCCTAACAATTGATCTAAATCGCCAATATTGAATTGACTGACTTAATTTCAATTATATTGTATACCTAATATACTCTTGGATTACAATATTAAACTACACATTTGGGTATTTAATTTAATAAACGGATTACAGTCGTTATAATATTATGCTTAGTTACACGATTATAGAGGGTTTATACATGCAGTGGCAAATTGCTGAAGTATTGCCTGTAGTGAGTAAAGACGCGCAAAAATTGTGAAATTTGAAGAAAATGTGGTTGCAAACGTTGCATTTTTCATAGTTACGGATTTTGCACTGATTTTGGAACTATTTTTTATAACAGACACGTTGTGCCAAGTGCTCTGTTCGTGTTTTTCAAATTTGGCTATAATTCAATTTTAAATAATAATGTCGTCGGAAAGAAAAATAATAGTGTCTTTTGATATTGGCACGACGCACAGTGGATATGCTTACAAGTTTGCAGACGCACCGGAAGTTGTGCATACTAGTTGCTTTAACGGCAAGCAGAAGACTCCAACGTCGGTCCTCTTAGACAAAAGTAAGTTTGGTTTTTAATGTGAGGATTATCTAATTTAATACATGTTTTCAATTACTTTGATTAAAAACTTAAGGAACTCATTTATTTACATTTCCCGTCACTTGCAAGTTTAATCGGCAAAAAACTAGTCGCAGGTTCTGCTGTATATGTTCATTTTTTTCATTAGACGCAGCGCATTTTGAATATCAGGTTATCGAGTACATGTAATATGTTTTGTTATATACATTTTGTATTATATATTTTGTATATGCCTCTTTGCAATATTTGCATATATACATGCATGTATTTAACATTTCATCTAGATAGTCACATACGGTATTATCAATATAGTCAGATCTACCTTTGTAAAGTCAATTCAACTAATCTGATTAATAATTAGCTGTCAGTTAATAAACCAATAATAATTTGCAATCAATATTTTTTCATCTATCACTGATAAATATGCTAAATACCTAAGCATTTTTAGTTGAAAAAAGCCTTGATAAACTCGTATGAGGCACAGAGGCCAGTCGAGTAAGACGTTGAGTAAGACGTTATGAGAAAAGTCTTATTATTTATGGAACAGCCCTCGTATACTTTATAGGCCTACCAGTCAAATATACTAAAATATTGAGGTTTTTATACTAATATAGCACTAGACATAGTTAACATGTCTTTTATTTTATCATGGACCATATCATAACATACTTATATATTTACATCTTGAAAGGCAGCGACAAACTATGTCATGGAAGAACACTGAAGTCAGCCAAATTCGGGTATCAATCGGGTATCAACCAACAATTGCTTTGGTGAATGTCAAACTGTCTATGTACATTCCTACAAACTGTGCTAGTCGCGCGGCCAAACTCTTGTATAATGGTATTATTCTTGGATAATTTCAGATGGCAAATTTTTGGCTTATGGTCATGAAGCGGAAGATAAATATATGGAGACATGTAGTCAGGAGAACAATACGACCAAGTTGTTCAGTAACTTCAAGATGGCGATCCACCATAATGCCGTAATATATTACATATTTTATGATCTAAGTAATGCATACTCATATTAAACATCAATTTTAAACAATGGGGTATGCGCCACTAACAATAAGTTTTTTGTCATGTAAAACGCGTTAGTAACATACAACGTACAATCCCGGAGGTATATCTCTTTTATGCAAACCTGTAGACGTTGTCTGAACTTTGCTTTTTCAATATAATTTCCGTGGCTGCATATGCATGTATTTGTATTTTTGTATGACAATGGACAAAGAGCGTTCACATCGATTCTTGTCTCACCCGAGCATTGCATTGCTACGTTATATACAGTATCAGACTGACAAATAAAGGCTTAACTCGTATTTAAATAATAGGTCATGGTACGTACATCTATTTCAGAAATTGAGTAAGTCAACAACAGTACCAGATGTGACTGGTAAATACGGTATATCGGTGTTTGATTTGCTTGTGATGTCACTACGTTACTTGAAGAATCACGTGATGCGATGGATCAACAGATCGACTGTGACGTATAACGAAGATGACGCATTGTTCGTTGTGTTGGTTCCAGCAATATTCGATGATAGAGCTAAATGGCTTGTCAGAGAGGCTGCTCTCAAGGTGAGCTCAAATAACGATTGCCTAGAGACAACCAATGTCTCGGTTGATCACAACACAAGAAGCTTTAAGCTAAGTCATTCAAGGGCCATACTTCTATTGATACGTTTGATAGTGTTACATGATTTTGATAATGTATTTAGTGTATTTGGTGGTATATTATAATAAGTATGCAAAGTTTGAAAGCATTGCATTGATGGACTCAAAACATATTTGAGTGTCAACATTTTGTAACGGACAGACGAAAGGACAATCTTTTTGTTGTTTGAAATTAGCACCTTCGAAAACATTTGATCATGAGACAAAACCTTTGATAAAACACTAGGTAGAGCCCAAATGCGGAGTATTTTAACTTTTCATAACATATCATATATATATTTGAACTAAGGACAGTATCAGACAATTAGCGATTTTAAATATGTGTTTTTTCTACATTTTTTCCAATCAGGCGGGAATGTGTGTTACACAATTGATGTTGGCTTTAGAAGCAGAGACGAGTTCATTATGGTGTCAACATGAAAACACCAATGATGTCAAAGACAAGGGGACTCGGTACATTGTGTGTGACATTGGAGGTAGGTTAATTAGTAGGGGATTAAATAGCCAGCGAAGCTGGCTATTGTAAATACCCATACCAATAATGTCCACGTGCGTATCTTCGTCGAGTCTCTGCAGGTACTAATGCTTTCAGAAAAAGTTATTTCCGGTCAAAAATTTCAGGCAGTTTTCCGAGGTGAATGGTCCTTTGAAAATAAAAAAATAGTAATCTGTAAACGGTTGCCCCCTATCATTTTCTTTCGAATTATAACTATCTTTAAAAATATTCAATAAATAAAACAAACTATTTAAATAAGCAAAGGGAAGTAAGAAATACGATACTGTACTGGATACATGGCGCCAATACAAGACGTGATGTCATGACGTCACAAATAACAGGAAATGACGTCATACGAAAAGTACGCCAAATAGACTCATGACGTTACGTTGCAATGTATAACAAATCAGTATAATATAGGTAAAACTCCAGGTTAGGGATGCCTACACTTATTCCAAACATAAACCACAGATACTTAGCCAATCAAAAATTTTGAATAATTATTATTTCTGGTCTTAAATTTAAAGAGGAAAAGTGGTCAGTTGCTGATCAATAACTATCTTTGTATAGGCCTATTGTATAACATCTAAATTCAACTCATATTTAGTCAGTTTCTATCTGAACATAGCTTAGCAGATATCCAATGTGTATTTAATCCCTCATTTAGGCGGTGCCTTAGTTCATATTATACTATTATATAGATAATTCTTAAACGCACGCTGTATTGTTCTATTTCAAAAACACGATTGCTATTAATTTGGCTGCACATGCTATTTATAATAAACGTTGAATTTTAGTTAGTTAATTACGGACTTAATCAACTGGTTTTATATGGATTTATTCTATCAAAAACGCACTTTGCATTCTGTGTAACTTCTATTTACACGTCACAAGGACCAGATTCAAATGAGGCTGTTTTGTATTTTGCTTTTCTTGGACCTTTCTTGTGAAGACGAATATCGTGTGTTTCTAACTTTGTCTGGTGTTTCTGTTCTAGGTGGGTCTGTTGACATAACTGCACACGAATCATGTGGTGATGGTAGCGTGGACAGCATATATTACCCAAGTGGTGGTGACTGGGCTGGTATACAGGTTGACAACTGTCTGAAATCATACCTTGTACTTCTATTCGGTACACAGTCTATAGAGCGTCTTATCCAGGAACAACCAGCAGACTGGTTCAAACTCATGAATGATTATGAAAAGGCCAAACATGATGCAGTAAAAGAAACGTGTACCAGTCTGGCTATAGATATTCCTGAATGTGTGCGGAAAGCTGCTGTAACTGACAAAGGGTTGAAGAGCATGTCTGAACTGACTGAATTAATAAAATCTCCAAATTTTGGAGGTCACTTTAAACTGGACGGAGCTAAGTTGGTTATCGATGACGAAGCTATAAAAGGGTTGTATACCTATACAGTAAACAGTATTGTAGGAGCCCTAGATAAAATGTATCAGAAAGGAGTCGTCATTGGTGAAAATATAAACCGAGTTTTATTTGTTGGTGGGCTGGTCAACAGTCCAACATTCAGAGAAATGCTACAAACCAGTATGAACCGGTACAATACTACATTCGTACAAGACAGTGACATGTATGCCGTGAAAGGAGGTGTCTTATATGGGCATCAAAAATCTCAGGTGCATACTCGAGTAACACCACTGACATATGGCATCCGGACCACTGTTCCTTACAATGACAATAAGCACAAAAATGGACAAACTACCATGCTGAATGGTGTTAAAATGTGTACGGATAATTTCCATATTCTGGTCAAAGCTGGATCTGTACTAAAGTGTGGTCAGGAGCTTGTAGAACTTGATAAACCATTAACACCTGAAGATACTCAACAGAAATTTGAAATTTACTCATGTGGTCTGGCAGATGATATACCCAGCCTAGTAACACATTATTCCACACAGAAAGAGGCTTCCTTTACAATACCACTTCCATTTGGACGCCTTGTTGATGACAAACAGTTTGAAAGGTGTGTTGTTCTTGGTGAACCAGAATTATCATTCAAAATAACTTTTAAAAAAGGGAAAAAGGAACAGTTTATAAAAACAATGGGTTATTAACAACAATTTTATAGCAACTTGTCAATGTTTATGTCGTAAAATAATAGAGACATTGTCACTGTCATCCAGAATAAAGAAAAGCATACACTCATGTAAATAATATTTTGTACTGTATCCTAGACATCTTTTCTCTACAATTGCAGTCCTGTTTTATGCTGACAGTTCTGATCTACAAGTGTGTGATTGCATACCTGCCTTGGTCACATTATTTGTAACTGTAAAATCTAGACTACTTTGATCGATCACACCTTAAACAAGAGGGCCCAGGAGGCCCTGGATCGCTCACCTGAGTAATATTCGAGTGATGTTAAGTCGAGAAATGAACTTTTTCTACATAGAAGTTCATTTTTTTATTGCAGCTAATCCTGATTCTCGGATTATTCTGGAATAGTAGGATATGCCTCTATGATAATTATGTTTAAGGTTAATGACCTTATCTGTTTATTTAATGACCTCAAATAACATTATAGGGGACATCTATTGATGATAACCAACCTGAAAGCAAAGTTTGATGATCTTAGGCCAAACTGTTCTCGAGTTATTGATCTGAAACCATTTAGTGTACCAGACAGCTGACATGTAGAAAGCAATTTACCCCAAATATCTCAGGCTGACCTTAAAAAATTCTTTGTTTGGAGTTACACAGAAATGTTTAGGCGGGTAGGTAAGTAGGGAATGTTTTTAATTATTTTTTACGAACACTTAATAATCTCATTAATGTAAAAAATGTCTCCTGAAGGCCAAATATGTTGCTGGGATTTTCGTGAGTAGATAGAGTAACTCCAACC
Source organism: Spisula subtruncata (assembly GCA_963678985.1). NCBI lineage: Eukaryota > Metazoa > Mollusca > Bivalvia > Venerida > Mactridae > Spisula > Spisula subtruncata. Next base: position 30,220,754 of record OY787665.1, read on the forward strand.
AAAGAATTTATTAAGGTTAGCCTTAGATTGAGGGATATATTTGGTGGAAGAATATAAAACACAACTAACTTGTATGCAAATATATACACTTTATGGGCATGATATTTTGTGAAATAATGGATTGAAATAATTAAATTGATTATAATTATAAGATAAACATGGTACAAGCTTGATACTGTAAAACATACAATTTTCTTAATTGACTACAATTGTATAATTTTCATTAATGATTTGTGAGATGATCTAAAAATAAATCAACTTTTTCCATGTATAGCTACATTTTATTTTGGGCCTGATTATCTAGTCTTGTAATACCTGGCAGGCTCATGTAACCTGATATGCTAGCATAACTGTAAGGTGACATAACTGACCATTAACTAGCTGAACACACAATAAACTTCTCCTACTGACTGAACAAATGACCAGATGGTCTACACATGTTTGAATTCAGATACCAGAGTCAGGGTTTAGTATATCTCATTGAAAAGTCATTAATGTCAGCAAGAAAGAAATATCCAACATTATTTCTTATCTAAAGGTGAGGTCAGTGGGAGTCTGCATTGTAGAGAAGATTTTCAAAGTTTTCTACAATAACATAGTGACTGGGGTAGGGGGCTATTTTAACCCCATGGGGGTAAAATTTGTACAATCTTGTTAGAGGACCCCAATAATTATGATGTTACATGCAAAATATCAAAGTTGTAGGTCTTGTGGTTTCAGAGGAAAAGATTTTCAAAGATTTCTCTCTATAACTCTATTGCAAAACAAGTGACCCCCGGGACGGGTGCAGTTTTGACCCAAGGGGCAAAATTTGAACAATCTTTGTAGAGGATCTCATGATGAAGCTTCATGCAACATATCAAAGCTGTATGCCCTGTGGTTTCAGAAAAGAAGATTTTTTAAGTTTTCACTTTTAAAATCTATTTTTAGCTCCTGTGACCTAATTAATAAATTAACCAGAACCATTTGAACAACTTTGAAAGAGGACCACCCAAGGATCATTCCTGTGAAATTTGGTTAAATTCCATCAATTGGTTTAGGAGAAGAAGTAATTTAAAGGAATTGTTGACAGACGACGGACAACGACGGACTGCCACCTATCCTAAAAGCTCACCAGTGAGCACTTCGTGCTCAGGTGAGCTAAAAATATGAGATTTAGGCTGAAATTGCAGCATACTTTTGGGCTTGCACTTTGTGTTCGATAAAATGGGTAAGAACCAAGGCCAGCTTATGTTCATACATTACAATTTAAACTGCTGCATCCAAAGTCATTTGTCCATTGCCTCTAAACTTGACTTGTGTTGACAAGTTGTAAGTATCTTTTATAGCAAGCAGGTATATATTGGTTGATCCCCCATATACAGCTGCCTAGGTTCAACCGAGTATCAAGCAACAACGTAACATAAGGATATACATGTTTTCATTCAAATCATTGTTTGCAGTCAGAGGTGTAAAACAACACAATATTCTACACCTTAGAATGTTTATTCAGTAACATCATATAATAAAATGCATGTATCATAAATCAAGTTGACCAAAAACAAACTGTTTTTTTATTGATTATGTAATTTTTCTGATTATCGTACTTGTTATACAGTAACTCTGCCATTTATAACATCTATGCACATGACCTTTAATTTAAAAACAGTTAGGAATACTGCAAATGAATTTTGGCCAGGAATTTGTAAAATATATTTTCATTAGCTAACAAAAGTCATATGTAACATATGTTTTCATTGGCTGATGGTCAGACCAATCATTTGTAGAACATGTTTACATTCGCTGGAAACTTCGAAATTTGTTTACAACCATCCTCAAATTAATATCAATAACACACTTTATTTAACCTGGAATGTGTGTATCATATTGAACTGCTTGAATTTGATATAGATGATCCATAACAAGTTGTCAATTGATATTGATTTATATTAAACGAGTTCTGGAAATTTTATTATTGGAAAAACACACCCATGTAGTATAACATTATATTCTATCACAAGTTGTCAATTGATATGAATTTATAATAAACGTAGTTCTTGAAATTTAAATACTGGAGGTAGTAAAACGTTATATCACACATGTGAAGTATAAGAATAACCATACTCGCTATACTAACCCAGATACAAGGAACATCATTTGATATAAAAATGTCTCACAAATTCAAGGTTAAATGAGTACATTGTAATTGGACCTAATTCTTTGTGTACATGTTTACTGTTTGAATTAGATTAAAATATCTCACAAAGTACACCAAACATCCTTCATCAAACACACAGAACATTAATATATAGTTTATAAATCACAGTAAAATCACCTCAATGATGCGACCTCCTCAAAATCAAATTTCTTATCTTTTTCTATCTATCAAAACTTTAAACTTAATAATACTACAAGATTCAAGGAGTGGTCTTATCATTGAGGTTCAATTTAATATTCAATACAAAAATACTTGCACAAATCTAGAGCAATCATAAACATGCAACAAAAATAAATTTCACAGTAAACTGTATGCATAGCAACCTGATGGTTTAATAAATCATGTCGATTTTTTTTATTCATACCACAAATAGTGTGATGAAAAAATGAAGAAAAATAACACACAATGACTTGAAAATTTTGTGACTTAGAAATCTATTAATTCCTGAAGCTGAGAGAAAGTTGGGAACAAATGCTTCCAAATTGAAGACGACACTCCCCATCTCATATAGCACAATTCTTGGTGTGGTAGTGATCCAGCATAAAGGTAAATAAATACACAAATGACCTAGATATTGAATGTGGCAAGGTTGTATATACAGAGATCTGGAAAAGAAACAGGAATCCCAATTAGCATTTCAAAAAGATCATAAATTTATCTATATACATCAAGCACTGTTATCTTACTTAGATCACATTTTTAAACTTATAAAAAGACAGAGTGATGTGCACACTGGCATTTTTTTCATTACTGTAAACCTAGAAATTATTTCGCGCGATTTAAGTTCGCGGTGTTCGCGGTTAGTAAAAATCGGCGAAAGTAAATAGCCGCGAACATGTCCAGGACAAGAAAAACGCGAAAGTTTCTCGTTTTTGAAGGAAATTCATCATTTTGGTACGACGTTTATAAGACCGTATTATAAGTGCTTTTTATTACCGGGTATGTCATAATACTGATAGTGTCAATAAAACTGTGAAAACATTACCAGTGTAGTTTGCAATTTGTGTAAACAATACAATAGGTAACTATCCACATCAAAAAGAGTTTGAGAGGGTTTAACGAAGGTGAGAACTATAATTAAGAAGCAATTATATACGAACCGAGCAATGTATGCGACAGGTTATAATATCAATAATTTTGTCACTATGCGACTAAGTGTTCGCGGAGTTCGTGGGAGGCTTAAAAACGCGAAAGTTTCTAGTCGCGAATATGCCGACAATCGGCAAAACGCGAAAGTTTCTAGCCGCGAAAGTTTCTAGGTTTACAGTAAATTATATAGCCTGGAGGGGGGGACTGCAAGTATAGAAAAGGACTTAACAAGGCAACTAATCATTTTTGAGACTAGCTCATCTCTTGATGGAGTTGATTGCAGAATTAATAATTACATTATTAACAAACCAAGCAATGTCTGATATTACGGTGCCAAAGTTTTAAGCAGTGTACAGTATGTCACAGGTTGCCATTCATCTTTTTATAATTTGTAAAATGATCTTGCAACAACTTAAGACAGTTATAATGATGCAAGAAATATTCACCTCTTCTAAATTGGTTGACTAAACTTCATCTATCATCAAGAAGCCTGTCGTAATCCTGTGTTGTAGTACTTCAGTGTTTGAAGTTCAAAAGAATCAGCAATAGCTTTCCTAGAATATGAAGAAAGAAACAGTTAAATCATTCATAATTTATTAAGAACCTCTGAAATATTCAACAAACTGATAATTATTAGCAAAGTTTTCTAGTCAACAGACAGTATTGGTTCTATGTGCTGTAATATCACACACTCTATAATGAGCAACAGTGAAAGATTAAAATACTCAGTTTATTATTAACCTATGACTGTATGTAGCACTATGTATAGGGCCTAAAAAAAAAATAGTTGTGTTTCTGGTGGCATGGCTAAAAATCATAGGGTCGGTAGGTAGGCATTTTTTTTTTTTTTTTTTTTTTTTTGTAAAGACAGGTTCCTCGACTAAGAACTTCATATAAAAAGATCCTGTGGTTGAACTTTGTGTATCCTTTAGATATATATGTTCTGACAATAAAAGTAAAAACACAGTTTTAGTTGTCAGTTCTTTATTAAACAACACTATATTAATTATTATAATTTCCTGCTGTAGGAAATGGATGAACAATAAAATATGACTTGAACTGTGTCAATCACTAGAACACATAGTACAACTAAATAACACTGCAAGATGCCTTAAAACTAAAAAAGTCACCTCATTAGATCTGCAAAAACATACTTAGACCACTATTTTTTATTTTCTGGTTTACAAGATTTTTTGGAAAAGCGTCCACCGGCCGGCCCGTCGAAAAAAAAATTTGATTCGAACCCCACCACCTAATTTCGTTGCGAAATTTATCCTACAGTCCCAACCTTGGTATTGATGATTAACATACACCACTGTATCTACTTAATAATTCGCGACAGAAGCAGAAACTAATTTGTATGATCCATAGCAACGACGTTACTCATACATTCGACCATAGCAACGTATACGACAGTGCGCAATGTACGAACGAAAAATTCGTCAAGTATTTATAAAACGCGTGAATTTATGAAATAAATTATGAAAACATAACGCATTTGGTCAATAGCGAGATCAGCGACAGTATAATAGTATTTATTCTTCCCAGGCGAGATAAAGCTGGTAAAAACACCGCAACCTTAAAATGCCCGCCATGCCCTTACTGTTATTCCATCAAAGGCAGTCGGACCGACATTGTAACTTCAGAAGTCGCCGACAATCATTAGATCATAGAAATGCCGCCGCTAAATATCAGACGTTGCCGACTTATGTCGGGCAATCAAAAGAAACTGTCAGAGAACTGACATCAAAGATAAAAGAGCCGAAATTTAAGCACATTGGAATTTTGACTGGTTTTTATGAGAGCGCTTTGACACAATAGAAACACATCGAGACATCGCTAATTTAATAGACTTCATGCCATAGACGTCTGTTTAATCGGTGTTATTGGAATAATTCATGATTGATGAAATATATACATGTTAACTTATGTTACAAATGGATTAATATTTGAAGGTAATTATGAATTTGCCCCGTTTTCGCAAAACATAAATTTCGCGTCAATTAGATCTAGCATTGAACTGATCCAACGTAAGATGAATACATCGGTCTGCAATCATCATGATAATCCAATCAGGCTGGGTATATATAAGGATGTCAATTTGTCTCAATTCAAGCACGAAGTTTAATCTAAGTTTAATTAACATGCGTGATTCAAGGTCGTCAGTTCGACCTCGTATAAATCTCGTGGTCCTGCCTGATTGTCGCATAGATGCGATTTACGAAGAATTTTACGATCTGTTATCAAGAGCTTGTATTCTGGAACAATATTATGAATTAATTAAAATATACGCGCAAAAAACGCAAACTTATGCACGCAGAGAACTTAATTTAATTGCATGTACAATTTGCTCGATGTTAATTTTGTATGACGTCATCCGTCTATTTACGGAAAATAGAGTCAAGATTTTCGAAAATGAGGTGACCTAGTTCACGTAAGGTTATGGTACTTTAATTTCGATACGTTTTCAATACGATAACTGCAATTAGACAGATGTTTTGATGGTATTAACTGTATTAGATCATTTTTACGTGAAGAATTATCGATCTTTTGACGATTTCGATTTTTTTCCCACTTTTGTAAAAATTACGGTCGCCGGTCTTATAAACAGTAATAAAAAAAATACGGTCGGCCATCGCGAGAAAGGGTCGGTCGGGCCACCGGAAACACAACTATTTTTTTTTTAGGCCTAGGTAACAGGGGTCATACTGAAGCATAATATACTATCCTGAAAATTGGATTCGATCCACCAACCAAAACTCAAACGTTGCTCTATTATTGATAAAATAATGATAACTGAAGTATTAAAAGAATCATCATTTTTTTTCTGCTATAGGTATAATTGTACGTAATGTAAAATCATTAAATATGTGTGGCCATGAAATTTAATCCTCATGAATATTAATAATTCTATAGTATCAGACTTAGTGGATAATGAATCCTTGAAATTTTTCACAAAAAACCCACAAAATGTTATCCTACTAAAAATAAATTATTTTACAGTAATATGTTAATGATTTGCTACAAAGATGATCAGACATACAATGTATGACTCACCTGAATTCTTTCTTCCCATAGAAGAATCCCTGTATATGTCCTGTTGGTATAGTACGTAATTGTGAACCCGGCCATATTTCTGTCAACTGTATATATCCTTTTGTTGGTATATACTCGTCGTTTTCAGCAGAAACAATGATAATCAACTCCGGATCGATGGGAACCGAGAAATTTCCTAAATGTGTACATTCGTCCATTACACCTCGCATGAAATGCTTACAGTCTAGCTCTAGCTGTTGATTGACCTTGTCTTCTTCCGTTGTGGTCGATGACGATAAATAAGGGATATAATTGGTCCAGCCATTCATCCAAGAACCATTACTCTGACTCTTTACTGTAGAGTTAGATTCAGTAGTATCACATGATGAAGCTAGTTCAACTATATTTCCTTTCACATCACATGACTTAGACCGGCTTTTTGATTGGCTTAACACAGAATCACTTTTTTCTAAACTAGATAAATTACTATCTGATATAGACTTAGTAGAATTGTCAATGGAAAAATCACTAGACTGGTTTTGTGTTTGTATATGATCTATAGTATTACTAGTTATAATTCTAGTATCTGAGTCGCTATCACAAGTATCTTCTAAATCGTGGAAATATTTCCTTCCTTCCTTATACATAGAATCATGTTTGCCATTGCCATTCCAATACTGAAACAATGTAATATTTCTATATTAAGTAACAGTGAACATATTACCAATGTATGCAACAATACACAAACTAGAATTGGTTTTTCTCAACGAGGGCCATAAGTCAAGCAATAAATTCTGGACAATATATGTACAACATGACTTGGTATACTAAGCAAGCTAATTAATTTAAAAATGATTAGCATGAAACTTCGCATAAAAAATTAATAGAAAACAGACAGTATTAAAATGTACAAGAAAAGTAGAAGTCTCTTTTAAGCAAAATTGGCTCACACTTTACTTGGATTAAACATGGTTCCACAACAATATTTCTGTTATATACAGCATATTATATCAACCTAAATTGGCTGATGTGTTTTCCTGTACATTATCCTAATCAGACTTCCTTAAAGTTAATCTTCACACAACTGCTTGACATGCGCATGAAAATCAGATGAAAATCAACATTGTTGTCAAACTCTATGATGGAAGTTACAAGAATTTTGACCTGCAATGACTGGGAAGCAAACCAGGACCAGGTTATAAATCCAGCGCATTTAGCCACATAATCAAGCTTTTTTATAATTTGATAAAAGAAAAGATGAAGATAGTACATACAGGTTCTGGAGATTCTATAAGTTCCATCACCTCTCTCTCATAGGAATCATCCTTCATGTATTGTTCCATTAGTAGTTTCCATGGTATAGCAGTACTCAATACACCCTGTAATATACACTCTTGTCAATATCACTCCATATAAGGCATACAGGAAAGATGGCCTACCAAAACAGGTAAAGATTGTGTTGCCTGAAAAACAGGCTTTACCCAATATTGAGTACACTTAAGGTAATAACTGTTAAGATTGGGCAATTTTTGAGGACACAAAAGTTTCCAATCTATTTCACTAATTAAAATGTGCGCAAAAACCCAGATAATATACACAGCACACTCTGATACTTGTAACAATTAATTATATTAGTTTGCTGTCATACTATTGGTTTGAAAAAAAACATGATTGTAAATTATACAGCTTTCATGAGGTGGTTTGTTAATTTCTTAACTGTTAGTAATGAGAGGCGCACCAGCCTATTTCACATACGGGTAACTTTAATTTCAAGCAATCACTGGTCAGTACAGACAGTACACAAACTGTTAACTTATTTATACTAAACATAACTTGTATGAAAATGATTATTCAGTATTTATGAATACAATATGATGACTATGATACCTGTATCATCTCATCGACCGGTCCCATGAATAGTCAATGTCAAAATACCTGTGAAAAGTTGAAAAAATCAACTTATCATTCGGTACTCATCAACAATAATTAAGATGAAGCATCACATTGTTTTCTTATCAAGTTAAGTCAGAGAAATGAATTAATTTCTCTAGCTGTCTAATGAAGCCATATTCCTTTGTAGCATGTTAAACTAATGTTACAGTTTTAAAATGCCTAACAATGTCCATCATGTCTTAAACAAGCAAGTCATGATCATGATTGATTTATACTGCTCACCAGAATATCATTGCTCAAGTTTACTGAAGGTTGAAGCAACCATGTGCCCTAAGCGTATTTTAAAGTGTTTTCTTTCATTTGACAAATTGTCCTAATTTCTGAGCCTGCCTGACCAAGTTTAATGAAGATTGAAGAAAAATATTGCTTTCTTTGCATTGACAAGTTTTTTTCTGTGAATTGATGTAGTGACCTAGCAAGCTTTTGACCCAACTCTTTGGGGATTTCATAAGGGCAATCATTCTGACCAGTTTCATAAGGATTTGTGAAAATATGATGTTTAGTGTGTTCACCGGTTTGTATTTTGATTGACCTCCTGACCAAGTTATGGACCCCATAAGCCTTTAAAATTGGATCTCATTCCTTATGACCATGTTTCATACAGACTGGGCTTGTGAGCTGTATCATATTCAAAGGTTATTGAAGGATCAACAAGTGATGATTGATCATAAAAGTTCACTTTGTGACAGGTGAGGTAAAAGTAAAAACAAATCACACAAGTACATGCATGCGTAGCTGCTAGCAAATTGTTGTTGGATTATTCACGACTATAATCCTGATACATTACTTTTCATTTCTATCAGAGGTTTGTAGTTTTCATATGATAGAACTGAAATATAGTGTAACGCTTGCACAGAACAGAGATGTAGTGATTCTTCATTTTTTTCAAGTGGCAAACTGGTTCTCTGCTCCATGAAAGCAACATGAGAACTGTAAGAACCAGTGACAGAACTGAGAAGTATTGTACCATGTTATGTACACAAGCAGTACTACAGACAATAACTTACATGTGTAAATGTGCCAGCACCTGTACTACCAGACATACAGGGTATCAGAGATATTGGTTTATGCCAGGTAGTAGCTCCCAGAGATGCCATCTGTAACATACAAGTAGTGCATATATCATACACTCAACAATATAAACAACTAACAGAACATTTGAGCCGCGGTCTGAGATTCTGGCACTTACTGCATAATATGATATCATTTGGAAGTTATGTAGGGCTTTTTACCTTATATAGTAGGGGCCGTCCACTATTTTTGAAAATTTTGTACTTTCCCATGGGCCAAAAGATGAAAGTTTACCTCTCCAAAATCATTTCACCATGTTACAAAAATAGGTATTATTTTCTATAGATAATTATTCCCTACATCAGATTTTGAAATAAGCGTTCAAATATCTTCTTAGCCAGTGCATATGCTTCTTTCAAAATTTATTTTCATCAACTTATGTAATAACTGCTGAAAACCCCAGACAAAGGCTCATTTGTTTAAGATGACTTAATGTAACCTGACAATATAATGCCAGTAGTCATCTATAGACACACAGACTTACATGGGTAAATACACCAGCTGCAGTAATTCCAGACATACATGGTACCAATGATAAAGGTTTATCCCAATTAGTAGAACCTAAACATGCTGTCTGAAACATCAAAACATACTTCACTATATATAATTATGTTTATAGGATCCGTCATAACTTGTCTTTGCAGATCAACCTTTCTTAAAAAAACCTGTCAGGTTTTTATGAAGCCTTTGTGGTGAGTTTATGAAATGTTGATCCAAAAGACAACGAGTGGTGGATTCTTTTTATAACATATGAAAAAGCAGGTGACACGATGCATTTGTTCTCACACACCTTAGAGAACATTGCTCTCACACATGATAGAGAACATTGTTCTGTCATTTGTTCTCACATGTATAGAAGATCCAAGTATATATGTGATAAAGTTGACTCTCCTTATGAATATTCTTTTTCTATACAAATTCTGTCAAGTACCGCCACCAGACATTTATGACAATATTTGCAGGGTGGAATAATTTTCACCCAGTAATTAGAGAGACATAACAAGAGTCTACTTAGTAAATGACATGCCACATAATCATTATTTACAGAAAACAAGCCTTAGTCTCTTACCATAAAAGAAACATCACCTACATGAAATAAAAACTAAAAGCATTTATAAATGCATCTTTCCAACGCCAGAATTGGAAATAAATGTGTTATAGAGTAGTCCTAACAAATGTTTCTTGCATGTTGGTGGTCATTCGTACAAAATTTGATGACAATAGCTAAAATACATTTTTAAGACATGTACAACACTAAAAGTATGCAGACATCCAACAAAATGCCTTCATAGCTCAGTAGTTTGCGTGCTTGCCGTCTACTCTGACGTGGTGGAGGCACTTATATGCCTGCCATATTTCAGCAGAAAGCTGACTGGCAAATAAAGGCAAAATTGCTTATCTAATAATTTGTTAGTAATTTATTTAGTTAACACAAATAGAACATACATGTCCTCCCATTGATATCCCTGATGCACCAAGTGGACCATATCCAAGTCTATCCAACCAGTTAAACAGCACCAATGATTCCAGTATTAAACATCCACCCATCACAAACAGGTCACTAACATTGTGTAGACTAGAACGACTGAAATAAACAAAATATAGAGGTATTACAGTGAAAACATAAATAAACTGTGGTTTACATCAAAATGGAAAACTAAGATGCTGAGCATAGCCTATATTTGCCAATCATCTTTCTGCTGAAACATTGTAGACATGATGTATGCCTCCACCCAGATTTGAACCAAGGTCGCCAGATTAGAGTGTGGGCATGCAATCCATTGAGCTACAGAGGCATAACATATATGGAAAGCTTTCAGCCATTCTGGTTGTCTGGCACCTTTTTATATCTTGACTCATAATCTTCATTATGGTCAGACAATATCATTTGATAAATGCTGTCAGATCAAAATTTCATTAAAAGTAGTTTGATAGTTTTCAAATAATAAGAAAATTTGTGTATTGTTTGATAGGGGTTAACACTGTAACAGAGGTTTAAACTGTCAGCACAGCTTTAAGCTAATATTAAATGTTTATGTTGAAACCTAATCTTTCCACTTCCTGGTACCCAGCGCACAATCTATTCTATCAATTTATCGGTAGAGTTGAGAAACTATGTGTTCTCTAGATAAAATCAATCTACACTACACAATAATAATTATGTATAACCTGTTATTATCATAGGGTACTATCATTTACGTTATATCACTAACCTGTAGTCATAATAGTGTGGGTATCAGTTTCATAAAAAATTGTCAGTAACAATCATTGTTATAACCAGATTTGCATAAAGGTGGTGATTTAAGCTTGAAATATTACAATACAGGAATATGATTAAATAAAAAATAGCAAAGGTTTGTAGTTTATAGTGCTAGACAATAAAGTTTATGAGGAAATACCGGTACATGAAATATCAGACATGGCAGAACAAGACTGCATGTCCGTAAGTGGACGTAAACAAGCGGATCCTACAAATGGACACAAGGACAACAAAAGTAGCTTGGATGAAGATTCTGGCCACCCGGACAATGAAAATAACTTGTACAAAGATTCTGGACACCTGGACAATGAAAGTATGTCTTATGAGGATTCTTCAGATTCCGTAGCCGAGCCAATATGTGAAAGTTGTGACAGGGAGGGTAAACAAATACCAGTTGATGGATTCTGTGTTCATTGTAAGGAATATCTATGCAAAGGCTGTCATGATTATCATAAGAAAGCTAAGCCATTAAAAGGCCATGTGGTAATTACTAAGGAGTATATACCTAAGGACAAAGATGCAGTCATTGACCAGTGCTTAGATACATGTAAAAAACATCCTAATAAAATCATAAGATATTTCTGTGAGACATGTGACAAACTGGCATGCTTGGATTGTAAAAGAGAGAGTCATGATAAATGTAAATCTGTGTCTGATATTCCTGACATTGCAGCACATAAAATGCTAACCGATGAATTCCAAAACTTATTCAAGAGCTTCAACGAGATGGCAAAACAATTGGAAACTAGCGATGCCTTGCTTAAAGCTAACACAAGAAAAGCCATGAAAATGAAAGAGAAAGCATATTCAGCAGTGAAGGAATACAGAAAGGAAATGATGAGGATGGTAGATGAAGCGGCCGAGGAATTAGAGCAACAGATCGAGGACACAAACACAGCTTGTAATATCAAGTTAGAAGATATATCCGAACTCCAAGACAGTGCCACACAAAGCCTACAGAACTTTACATCTGAGCTAGAAAATGAACAAAGAATGGGTAAAATGATCCAACTATTTATGGCATTAAAGGGTGGCAGAGTGCAGCAAATTAAGACAAAAGTTAAGAGAGCTCTTCAGGAAAACAGCATTCCTAACTATGAAGTTGAACTATTTGATCGCAATAAGACCAAACTACTATTAAAACAATCTTATGATATAAAGGTTTACCAATCCACAGATGAAAAGAAAGAAATGTTGGAGACTGCAGTTAAAGTAAAGGCTGACACGGACAAGATGGATTGCACAATCAGTGGACTTGTTTTCTTGTCAAAAGAAGTTCTACTCTTAACTGATATTCGTAATGAAAACATAAAGGTTATCGATATTAACCTGCAAACCTTGTTAAACACACATGAAATGTCATCAAAACCGTGGGATGTCACAAAGTATAACAAAGGGAAGGTTGCCGTTACATTGCCTGATGAGAGAAAGATTTCACTTTTAACAATTGATCCCGTCGGCCGGGTTACAAAAGAAAGAGCAATACCAACAAATGGAGCGTGTCGAGGAATTGTAAACTATCAAGGACAATTGATTGTAACTTTTGATAAACCCGAGAGTAAAGTTGAGATTTTAAATAGTGAAGGGACTGCTATGAAAACATTTGTGAAAGATTCAGATGGGAGTGCACTTTTCATAAAGCCATGGTATATCAGCATTAGTGAATACGAGTGTAAACTATATGTGTCTGATAACAGCAAGAATATGGTGAAATGTCTAAACATGGACGGTGAACTTATTGGTACATACTCTGTTAACAACCTGATAAAGCCTGGCGGACTAACAACAACCAGAGCAGGATCAGTGTTTGTTGCTACATGCAGTCAATATGCAAGCAACATACATCTGATTTCTGATAACTTCACCCAAGTTGAAGTATTCCAGTGCATGGGTCAAGGACTGGCAGGGCCAAGAAGTCTTGCCTTCAACAGTAAAACCAATCAGCTGGCAGTGGGGATGGTGTATAGTGACCATATACTTATCATGAAGTACAAATAACAGATTGACTGAAGGACTCATGTTGTTACTGATGCTGCCTATTGAATTGAAAATTAATTGAACAATTTTTCTACACAAAAACAGAGGGGATAAAAGACTGCCTAACATGTATTTAGCAACCACCGATCTGTGAAGGGATATTTCAAATATGGCTGCTTAAAGTAGCCTGTTTAATGCAAGACATAGTGCATTAAACAGTTGCCTCCTTATTGCATTCATTGACTTTATATTGATTTAAAAAAAGTGGATGCTTAAGTCAGACGGTGGCTTAATTAAAGAGCACATACATGTGTAATTTATGTCAAAATAAATTGACATGAGCTGCTTAATCTTGACAAACTGATAAATTGCATTGTTTTAAATGAGATATTATCTGATATGTTATCACTAAATTGAAGATTAGATTTGCATTGTTGCAGTCAATTATCAGCAAATAGACACAATAAATTGCCTAGTTTAAATGCATGTAGTACTTAGCGTTTATTTCGTTATAGTGTCACCCCAAGTTAAAGGACCAGCCAATATGACTGATGAAACACATATACATATACATTTACTCTGATCTCTGATCCTTTAAGGTAAGTAGGCACACAGTAACCATTAAATCTTCCAAGCTGGTTAAAAGTTGAAAGTCAAGCTGGTAGGGAAAAAGATTAAACCATACACTTAGGCTGTCTCAGCCACGGATTGGTATGATATGGACACAGATGAAACTAGAGCTATCACAGGAGTGATGAATCATACCCCCGCAGCACCGCCTTGACACAGGAATATTATTTAAAATTATAGTCTAAACAACACATTTGATGGAAATCTGCTGCAATACACATTGAAAAACACCATGATTGAAATTTCATGACTTTGTACCAAGCAATTTTAAAATCCAGTAAGAAATGACAAAGTTACAGAGCGGACACGATTTGCATGACTATATAACCTTTGACCTGTAAGTGTGACCTTGACCTTTGAGATAGGGACTCGGGAGTTGCACATGACACACCGTCTTGATGTGGAGAACATTTGTACCAAGCAATTTTAAAATCCAGTAAGAAATGACAAAGTTACAGAGCGGACACGATTTGCATGACTATATAACCTTTGACCTCTAAGTGTGACCTTGACCTTTGAGATAGGGACCTGGGTCTTGCGTATGACACACCGTCTTGATGCGGTGAACATTTGTACCAAGCAATTTTAAAATCCAGTAAGAAATGACAAAGTTACAGAGCGGACACGATGCTAACGTAACGACAGCCCGACAGACCAACATGGTGACTCCAGTACACTTAGCGGCACTTCTAACGCTGCCACTTGAATTTTCTTAATATTTCGAGAACCGTTCAAGATAACTTTATCAAATTTTCACCAGTTTTAGTTTAAAGCATGTGCCTCTTACTGCTGTTGAAATTTTGGAAATTGATGGATATGAAAATTCGCCTTAAATAAGTAATTTACGTCACTCGATATTATAAAGTCACAAAATTAAATAGCGTATTAACTAAGGGTAAATCGAGTATTTTCAAGATTTTATTTCTTTAATACTTCAAATGTTATATCATAAGTGTTCACAATAAAAAATATTTGAAAAATACATCGACATTACAATTTCCGAGGAAACGAAATAGCAGTAGATACGCTTAGACCGCCCCAAAATCTACTGGTATTATAAATGTAAAGCCGATGGGTTAAAAATAAACGTTTAACCTCAATTGAGGCTGTTTGAATGATCAAATACAAATTTCTTCTGAATAATGATTGTACATAGTATGTAGTAGAGTTAAATTTATTCAGTTTAATGCAATTTTGGTCACCCTAGATTTAAAGTTCAAGTTGAGACTAACCCCCGTTATTCTTAGGAATCGTATTTTTCAACCGACACGCTATGGTTACGGTAAACACTCTTTTTTTGCAGCAAAACCAAATATTTCCTTTCCTAGATAGTTGGTAAATATCGTTAATGATTATTAAAAGACATGAGCAAATAAAATGTCAACACGCACAATTATTATATATGAAGAAAGGACATCTAGACGCACACATTACGACCAGGTGACCGGTATTGCGCGATAAAAATGCGACTTTCATTTTTAGTATTCAGTCTGTTGAAGGCATATCATGCAATAGTCTATCGTCAAATCGAGCGGAAAATTCGCCAGAACTTGTTTGAAATATTGATATATACGTGTGCCAAATTTCATAAAAAATCATTGACGACTTTCCAAGAAAACTGAAATATATAAATGGCAGCGTTAGAAGTGCCGCTAAGTGTATACCCCCTTCAAACTTTGTTTGCGGGGGTATAATAAGGGAACTCTTGCACAGGAACTTCTGGTAGCCAGGTTATTGAGTAACAGGTATAACAAATCAGGATGTTACTAAAGGGTTCAGCAAGCCAGACTTTCAGTCAGTACCTTAGTACAAAGATGTATTACAGAAATGATATACAGTACAACCTATGAAGAGCAACTCCCTTGCAGAGCTGCAAACCTTGGCTGTTGTACAGAGCTTGTTGTTCTATAGTGGTACGATCTACAATAAATATCAGCTTAGGGAAATTTTGAAGGTGCTGTTATAGAGATGTTGTTGCTCTACAGTGGGTTGCTCTCGAGAGAGTGTGGCTCAACAGAAGGCCACACTAG
Organism: Spisula subtruncata; assembly: GCA_963678985.1. NCBI lineage: Eukaryota > Metazoa > Mollusca > Bivalvia > Venerida > Mactridae > Spisula > Spisula subtruncata. Next base: position 30,236,997 of record OY787665.1, read on the forward strand.
AGAGGTTGTCCTTTATACAAACTTTACCACCTCTAATACAATTAAAATACAATCTACAAACCTATACTTACAATTGATGCTTAGGTCTTCTTGTTCCATCTAACACAAAGCATGAAGGAAACATAACATCAATTTCACATCGAAAATACATCTGTTATAATGCATCCAGGATCACGAGGACAGGAAAATTTGGTATATTTACACAAAGGTGGATGCATCAGATGTGCCTGAGGTATCAGTTATGTTTGTAGCACAACACTGATGATGATCATATGTGTTTTCCTTAGAACCAAGTTTGCAACAAACTGATTAATGTTTGTAAAAATCACATTAACCTGGGCACAGGTAACTGTATTATTGATAACGAAAAAAAAATGTGTATGAAAAAGATATATATATATTTTACAAAAATATTTCTTTTCCTTTTTAGCCTTAATCAATGATACCATTACCTATGATCCTGGGTGTACTATAATCAACTAACTATATGAGCAAATAATACTGTACAAAATCTAACAATATATAAAAACTTACACTGATCCGACACAGTGTACCAGAAAAGCTTGATGAGTATTAGCCAGAGCTTAGTAATCGTAAGTCACTAAAGTACATATTTAAAACAGACTAGCATAATTTTTTATATCTTTGACAATGTGTGAACTGATCTTAAATATTTTTTGACAAGTAAACAACAATTTGTGAAATAAGCATAGAAAGGATACAGAATGGGTTTTCTAATATTAATGATGCTATGCCTTCTTCCTCTAACAATGGCTTGGCCATCCATCTACGCCGTCGACCAAATCCCTACAATATGTAATACACATACAAAAACTTCACTGGTAATTTGATTTAAGACAAATGGATCGTTACGTATTGATTGGATACAATTGCATTAACAACCTTCTGCCTTGCCGAGCATAGATATTTTTCACATAAAATATAGCGGGCATTTGAATTCCTCTACTAGGATTTGAATCCAGGTCTTATAACAAATGATTCAATTAAGAAAATGAACCCCATGGTCTCCTGATTTAGTGGCAAATGTGATAATCACTGAGCTACAGAGACACACATATTCAACTGTACTGCCAAGGGAGATGATTCCGGACAGGAGAAGTTCCGGACAAACAGTCGTAGACGGTTTATTTAGTTAAATAATTCATTGATATTGGTATCAAATCACTCAGGTGCGTATTTAAAGGAAATCTGGAAGAAAAAAAAATCAACAAATAATTACTCATATACCGAAAATATCGTCTGCTGTAGTGATTTTGACATCAGCACCGCCGGGGGGTAAACAAATTTAGTGCGCATGCGCAGTATAGCGCATGCACAGCGCGAGCGACAATGATTTTATGCTGTTCAATTATTTAGTTCAAAATTCCTAACGAGATTGTGGCCGAGTGGCTAAGCAGCTCAATTAGTAATTATCTAAAGCTAAGGTCAAGCGATCGAATCACGGCGGCGCCAAAAAAAATTTTTTTTTTAATTTTTATTTTTTCTTCCAGCATTTACTTTAGCGCAATAGACGGAAATTTGTCCTCATTATCTGTTGAGAATTTTTTTTTGATATCTTGTCAATAAATCTGAAAAACTTTTTCCACATTTTGTTTCGATTTTCGGCCAGTAAACAAGATACGGTATGGATTGGAATTTAACCTGTCACGAGCGCCCCCTGGGTTGAAAACATGTGCGTCACGTGTTGTCATGTCGTAAATATTGACATATTTTTGCATGATTGTGAAGAAGGAACCCTGTTCTAAATATTTCCTGGTAATATGTTTCTAAATATTCGTCGCAGAATAATCCAAGCAGACTGTCCGGTATATCTACGGTAATATTGTTGAAAATAGCACAAAAGTGCCCCTTTCCAGGCCCCAATATTTTGCTGTTCACGTGACGTCATTTTTCGGGAAACCTATTTTTAGCAAAGATCCTGAACCAAGGTATTTGTAAACACAAAAAAATCTTTAAAAAAATATATTTTTAACTCCAGGGGAAGCTTTTTATGCGATTTCTGTCCGGAATCTTCTCCTTTGCCAGTACCTAATGATGTATTTTACCACATAATACCAGCATCATGTAATGCAGTCATAGACAAACTACTAGAGTAGCCAAGGTAACTATTAGTAATAAACTAAGGCATGCCAATGTCTTCAATAAAATCCACAAGGTATGTATAAAACAGTCAGTTTGAAAGCAGAATAATGAATTGCACATTCAGCAAGTTTAAACCGACCGTAAACTACTTAGGTCAACATGTACTTGTGATATAATCGTACAGGATTATTAATACTTGACATAAATCTTTAATTACTGACACATATGATATCAGATCATTAATAAGGCCAAAATAATTAAATTCCTACACTATCAAACCCTCCCAATCCATAATTTTGCTTAATGCATCACCAATTTTCTGTCACAATTTAGATGCTTCAAAACTATTAAGCCAATAAATGCCCATAAAATCAAAACCATAAAAAAACATGTTTTGAAAATAAAATCTTTCCCCTCATCCCCTTTAAAAAAACATTTCGCTGGCTTAGAATGAGATCGTAAGTACAAAATCAATATTTCGAGAAAACAAAAAAAGTCTGAAATTTACTCTTTACTTATGGAAAAACAAGCTTTTACAACTTCATTTTGGTAAACATGACAAGTTCCAATTTCCATTAAAACAGGTTAAAAAAAGCGCCTAATGCTGCAGATTTTAAATAATTATGTATCAGTCGTATAAGGTTGTAAGTAGTAGAACAACCATCTCATTCTAAGTCAATAATTTGTTTGTTTAAGTCTGTAAGAAGCATTTATATATGATGGTTTTAAGTTGTTCCATGGGTTCAAGTACATGAATTATGAGATTAAATAATTGATCATATGTACAGTTAGGTAGACAGACATTACATAACGGCTATGGCTAGCAAGCTGGATTTATAACCTGGCATTTCCTTCCCAGTTGCGATGGGTTGAACCCATCCATGATGAAAATAATGTTGATTGTTGATTTTCCTCCAGGAGTCAACTAAGTTTGTACTGTTGCTGGCCAACCTCCATGTAAAGTTTGAAGCTCCTAGGGCAAAGTGTTCTTGGGTTATTGAACTGATCACCCTACAGTCGACTGACAATGCATAGACTGATACCTAGTACTTACATGATCCCCTGTGCCTCCCATTTGTACACATAAAGGTCGTAGGTCACTCTTCCATTCCTTTGGTAATACCATCTGAAATCTGAATACACAGATATATATTGATATTCTTGTTTAGAAACAGTGCAATGTGAGGGGTTTCATTCGACCCAGAATTGGTCCATTGACTCCAAAATTTTCAAAAGGCTACATTAAGGAATCTGAATTACATGGGAAATCTTTCTTTGAATGATATGAACAAGGCAATAAACATGATGAAATGGTAAAATTCAGTAAAAATCATAAAATGACAGGCTAAACTTACAAATATAACATGAATGGAGCTTTGTGAAAAACAGCAGATTCAAGAAATTTTGTCTCAGCATTTATACAATCATGAAAATTAACATTGAATGATATAACATTATAGTAATATTTAAGCCATGACAACTGATGAAGTCAGTGTTGTTTATATTTACCTGGCAACTTCTACTTCTTTAGGCATAATACCAGGTAGTATTGTTGTTAATGGAGACATAAAATGACCTTCCAATAATCTCATATCATTTTCAATGACCTCCTGAAGTAGTAAAATATATAATGAACAAGAATGTGTTCATTAAATGCTTATGCCCCGATGGAAGCCTTGTCCAGAACAAATGGCTAAGTCATTGAGTGGCCATAATTTTGTTGAAATGTTGGAAAGTGTTACATGGCTTTATCAATGTAATGTGTTTATGGAGATACAAGTATGCCAAGTTTGAAAGTAATGCATTGATGTCAGATGGACTTCAAAAAGATTTGAGGTTCAACATTTTGTAGCGGAGGAACAAACTGACGTGTACATCAGCCATGAGTAGATGCCGGGGCATAAAAATATGTCATAAAATTATCTCAGTTACTACTTAGGCATTATGCTCATTCCTGTTAAAGAGTTGCAAGTCTGTTTCAGGTGCCATTAGCACACCTCTCTTCACCATAACAAGGTGTCAAACATTGTTATATTTTTTAAATGACGATCATGGAACTTCAAATGACCATAACTTTGTCAAATCTTGCCAATTTTTAAAATATAATAGTGACTACATGTAGTACATGTATTTATTCAGTCTACATTTGTACCTTGTCTATGTATACAGGATAATCAGGAGCAACCAGGTGCTTGCATACATCTCTCTTTCCAAGCTTCTTACGTAGATGGAATATCCTACAATAAATGGTGATAGATATCATGAGAAGGATAGAAAGTTGTGCATACTGACAAAAGATCCTAGGGACTCCTTAGAACCATGTTTTCTGTCTCTCCAATAAATTAGCTGCAGTACACCAGCATCTAAACAAGGATTTCCCAGATGCAGGTTTTCTGCGTCCTTGACAATTTATGGCTTGGGACCCTCATTTCTGCATTACTGTGCATTCTTGGGACCCCCAATAGGATCCCTCAAATAGACATTTTCATTTCAGCTAGAATATTTTTCTTTCTGCTATTTATTGCACTTAAGTCTAGTGGTGCATTGAGCAATCTGCATTTGCTGTTTTATTTATTCGTAAATTTGATACTCACTTATAATGATCTTGAAATGCATTACCGTATAATGAAGGGACCCCCAAAATTTCTCAGGGACTCCCTAAATATAAAACTTAAGGGTCCTGGGACCCTCGTATGAAAATTCCTAGTGAAAACCCTGATCTAATGTAAAATCATAAATATCCATGGAGGGATTTAATTCATGGATTTTGTGGATGATCTCAACCACGAAATTACATTCCCATGAATATTAATAATTTTTATAGCACATGACTCAGTGGATAATGTACTATCCTTGAAATTACGTATCACATCATACAAATCAAACTTATTTCTGTAATGTAGGGATGTACACTTCATTATAAATACCACATGTGGTCATTTATATTGCAAGTAAATAAATTCATCAATCTTTCAAAAATAGTTTACTGTTTACATAAATAAAATCCTCAGTTTTTAACTGTTACAACATGGACCCCTTAATCTGCAGTTAATGGGTAGCAAGGGCCATGCAAAATTCCTCCTGACTTGCAATTCAAGACATTGTGTTATACAATTAAGAAAGATAACATTTATAGTTCATAATTTACCCACCTTTTCATATCTTCGGCTTTTCCCCATCCTTGTGTATATAATTTGGTGACAATAAGTCGTCTCCAGAACCAGTCTAAACGACTCATTCTTCACCACTGGTACAGTAGAAAACCTTGATTCTAACTATATACCATTCATCTAAAATGAAAAAGATGAAATTTAAAATACAAAGTTATAAATCCATAAATTTCAACAATAGCACGAACTTGAAGGATCATCTTTTAATTGTTACACAAATGGGTGATTCAAAGAAAGTGACCCTTCATTGGGTGGCGATAAATTTCAAAATGAAACTTTTTGGAATGGCAAGGGTGGAAAGAAATGCTTGTTTGTAGATCATATTTTGTTCACACAAGATCTCACATATTACAAACTTCATCTAAAGTTTTTTGTAATTTTCTTCATGGACATTTCATTACATCAACTTCATATACGTAAGTAAATTTTCATTAATATTTTGATGATTTCTTCTGTTTTTTGACAGAAGTTTGTGTGAAGATGTCTAAGAGATCTAAGAGAATCTTCATACAAACTAAGAAACTATTCACTAAAGTACAGTTAGTACCCACATGTTAAGTACCCAAATTAATATCCAATAAACTGATCACAGTATAAAACAAGACAATGTATGTAACATCACTGTGTCTATCACTTAGTAAAATACTACAATTAGGAAATAGGTGACCACAATACTGAGTCACTATGACAGCAGTGTTCAGTTAAACACCCTAGGCACTTTTAAAACTGTTTACTAGGTTAGCTTCACCTGTCAGCTGATACTGTCATACTTCAGTGTATTATTCAATTCCATGTTGAGCAACAGATAATTTAAAACATTTTATTGTTTACATAATAAAATTAAGTAGCACCTGATTTACATTGACGATTGTACCTTAGTGACTGAGTTAGTGTGGTCATCTGAATAATGCAATCCACCTATAAGTGACCAGGTCGGACCCCAATAAACATTGATTTTGCAGTTTTCTTTTCCAATTCTGTGCATAAATTGCATATATTAGAGCTGAATTCAACTAAGCACAGATTTTAGGAGAAGGCACAAAATTATGAGATAGAATTTAAAATCAGTGAAATACTACATCCACATGACACCTTTTTGATACCTTCCAATTGCAACAATGTTTCAAAGATCATATGTATTTCTATGTGATCTCTGATTGTTAATAGTCCAGTCATTTTAACTTTTAACCTCAAACTAATTGCAAAACAAACAGTTTTGAGTTTATATGGTGCGTAAAGCTATCCTTAGCAATGTACAAAATGTCCTAATTGAATATTCGTGGGACTTTTTGAGATATTTACAAATATATTGAATTGTCACATGTTTTCGCGATATTTGTCACTTTTGATGTAAATAAATCTTGACTTGTACCAGTAACTTATTTTTACATCGTGCTTAGAGGTCGCAATTTTGGTTTGATTTTTATGAAACTTGGCAGCAATGATCATCGAAAGTTAATCTAGGTAAAATAAAAGTTTGAGTTAACCGGAGCCAAAATCTAGGTCACTAGGTCAAAATAAAGAAAAAACAAGATATAGTCACCAGGGGTCGCAATTTAAACCTTACACTTGTGAAGTTTAGTCACAATGATCACCTTACAAAACTCAAGGTCATGTATGAAATTGGATTAACCTGAGTTAAAAACTAGGTCACTAGGCCAAATTATAGAACAAATCTTTAGAAGGCGCCCTTTTTACCTTATCTTTATGAAACCATGTCACATGGATAATGAAGACAAAATGTAGGTCAAACTCAATATTAACTTATCATGAGTTAAAACTAGGTCACTAGGTCAAAAAATAGACAAACCTTCATGCGCCAAAAAGTCGCTCAATTATTTTCACCTATTGACCTAATTTTGACCCAAATTATTCAATAACATACTTGTCTTAGATGTTTGAGATGAGCATTGTGACCAAGTTGCATAAATATTAGACCAAAATTGTGAACTTTGTACCTACACAACATTTTCCTTTGATTTTTACTAGCGACCTACTTTTTGACCCCGGATGACCCAATTTATAACTTTGACCTAGATTTTGTTGATATTATTATTGTGACCAAGTTTCATAAATATAAGGTCTACATTATGACCTCTAGCGTCTACACAAGGTTTTACTACAATTTGACCTAGTGACCTAGTTTTTAATCCTTGATCATCCATTTTCTACCTTGGCCTAAATTCTGTTCAGATGATCACTCTGACCAAGTTTCATAATCATAAAATCAAAATTGTGAATACAAATGCAATTGTGGACGAACAGACAAAGAGAACAATCACTATTTCTCCCGAATCCATAAATTCGTGTACATTTTGTATATTGACATTACTGCATACTGTCCAAACACAAATATCCTTTTTCCATTAGACACACATGTATACAACACATGATATATGTAAATTTTAAACAAATTGGATTATTATTAAAGAAATGAGTAAAACTTTTGTTTCCCCTTCCAAGTGCTATTTTGAGTCATTTTGTCGACATTTGAATGGGTAGTATACCAAAACGTAGACTGGCATATATATGAAAAGTAAATTGTCTGATGATAAAATCAATATTTGTATTCGATAGACGAAGGTTGTATCTTTCAGAAAATATAAGCTTTAAGGTGCAATAAGTAAATATTTATCGACTTACATGGGAATTATTAGAACTTAAAATTCCCCATGTAGTATGAAATAAGGAAAATGCTAAAATTGCTACCAAAAGTGACCTTAAACATGTCGATTTTTTTGGATTTTCCCCACTGAACTCGCATATTTGACGTTTTGTCTGTAGTTGATAATAGTCTGTAGATGATGAAAATGCAAAGAAACTCTGTTTTGCAATTTGTTTGAGGTTGACCATATTTTTTAGCTTCAATGACTGGACAATAACAACATCACAGACGACTTACTGTTGGTCAAACTATGAAGATCAGATAACTTATACACCCAGTTAAACTTCTGCAAACACCCAAGGTACAATTACTACAATCACAGGTATAGTCACAATTATAAGTCTAACGCGATATTCTGCAATGTCAATATAAACAGAAATCACTGACCATTACATTGATTTAGGGAGAGCGGAAGTGTATTTTACCTGCTCACTTCTATTCATCAAGCAAATTAAAATAACGGTAAAGCTTGGCCACATTGACATGAGCCTGACCTATTGATTAGCGTAATTTAACAGTCGATATATTGTCTTCGTTTACAACACCGATTGTATGTTTTCATAATCGGGGAGTATCACGAAGACGCTGAAGATGTAATACAAACACAAATATAGTTGATTCAAAGATCTCTGTCACAACCGCGTAAACAAACAATCACTCCAGTCGATTATTACAGGTGTGTCAGGATTAAATTATACAATCAATAATACACTTAAATGATTGAATAGCTGATGGTCCTATGGCGTAGTGGTTAAACTTGCTGCAATTAGCTATGCATAAATGAAACATTATGGCGGTTTTGACAGACATCTTTGAATCGACAATATGAAATACCGATATTGCATGATTTGCTTGCGGAGATTGATGTAATATATTCTTGCATAAAGGTCAGGTTCGGGTCACAATAGCCAAGCTATACACATTGAAAAAGATAATCCCTTTTCCAATATCCTTATATGTTGTTGTACCTGATCTGCCTGTTTACTTTAAGTGGCACAGGTCCCAATACCGCGTTAGAGTTATACATGTCCCCACTTGGAAATATCCTCAAGCATGATCAAAAGCCCTACAATCACACAGCAACATAGCAGTGTAACTGTGTTTCTTTCCACTTTTGGGGAAAGGGGTCTGGTCCCATAAGAAGTCGAAAATCAGTGGGCAGAAAAGCTAGAAGGGGAATTTTGAATTATCGTTGAATTCCCCTTAAATGCTAGTTAAATTAATTATTGGAGGTATTGAACCATAGACATTAATTGTTTTCTCGCTTCGATATTCCCGCCAAAGTTCAAACCGTTGTGTATTCAAACTCCATTACTGGACATATAGCCAATATAATCAATGAAATATACATACACACTTATCAAGGTATGTTTATTCTTTATCTACATAGTAACATTTTCTCGATTGATTTTGAAATGTTGATTGGATTGGCAGATTTATTTCTGCAAATTTCTAGCAAAACAAAACATATAACAAAGATGGCGGATCGATGAATCTCGCCACTAAAACTCTGTGATCTCGGCAAATATCGCGACAAACGTGAGCCCGCGAGACTTAAAGTCGATTTGTACTGATTTCAACCGGGTCACGTGGTACAGTGACTAATCCATATTATTAATGTCTATGCAACTAGTGATTGGAATCAGATGGAATCAAAGCACTGAAAGTACTGATGTGTGGCGAACTGATGTCATTTTGACCATTCAAATAAAGACTGCACCAACATGCTGTGTCAGAGTTCTGATAAGCCCAGACTCACTCGAATGTTTGTGCTGCTCTCAAGACACCAAGCGTCAGTGTCCAGATGAGTGACTGGGTAGTCTCCATACAACTGATGAACTGGGAATTAAAACACAACAAACGAGATGCCCCCCCCCCCCCCCGCTATGGAAACAGGACTAGGTAGAAATATGTTGGGAAAATTAAATAAAGGGAGGTAATTAATAAGATAGAACCAGATTTCAACATAAGGAAAATATAAGAAAATGATATCAATGGTAATATCATGACCTTTTATTGGTTGTAAGAAATAATTCAAGAACGGAACCAGATAGAATTATGGTTTCATGTCACATCACTTCTCTTAGATGCCATATACATATATATTTAAAGTCGATCAATTGAATTTAGGTGGACAAGTGGTCCAGTGGTAAGGGCTATTGACTACTGATATGATTATAATGAAGGTTGTCCGTACTCCCGCCGGATCAAGAGCAGAAATGTTTTTCGGAGTAACATAAATAAACTTACGAACAGACTTTCGGACCATACTCAGCGTAAATTCTATAGCATTCTGTCCGATATGTTAATAAAATCGTATTTAAAACAGGTCAATTATATATTTTGGAATATACTACAAGTTATTTTTTGAAAATCTGACGATTATTTATGTATTGGTTATTATTTAAATATTGCGTATTCTGTTCCGAAATATGAACTTGCGCTAATCAGCGGGTGATATTTATTATAGCTATTATGTTGTATTTAGCATATTTTGATGTACCAGTCAGTGTGCGACCATGGTCCCATCCCAGGTGATGGGCAGTGGATAGCTGATAGTTTTCAAATATAGTATTTCTTATTAAATCCATATCAAGAAGAATGTATTTAACTTCTAAATTCTGAGTATCAAAGTTGTAAACCCTTTTTTATACCAGTAAATTTTATGACCCTAAATTCCTAACTTCTGCAGCTGTCTCCAAATCAACTAACAAGAACCCGATATAAAACCCATTCAATTAAAAATAGTTTTAACGGTCTATTTCCTGTCTCATGGTGTGTTCAATCCCTTGTAAAAACATAGATCCCTGTGTTACATGACCCCCAACTGTCCCAAAACAAGTTACTATAGATCTACAACAAGCACTCGGGCGTAAATGTACTTTTAACTTTCGAGTAATCCAGGTTATAGGGGTGTATTAAGTAATAAAGGGTGCATTAAGAATTGACAAATGTAGTAGAGTGCATAGCGCAGTCGGCTAAACTACTGTGAATACCTATACTTCAAAACTGAACGAAAGAGTTCGAATCCCATTCCACTATATTTTTTTTTAATTTTTGCTCGACCAACATTTTTCGTGCTTGTCTATTTACAAAGAGATGCTTAATTATAAAACTTCCAGTGCGTGAAAAGCACATAAGAAATACGTCATAGCTGGTAGATAAAGCGACGACGCGAAAGATCTCATCGAGAACGTACATAGGTTTTGTATGAATGAGAAGGAAATAGGACTGGAGTTTTTGCTTGTCAGTGTGTGAGAAGGGGTTGTCAGACTGACAAGAGCTCACATATAGACTGCATATAAGGTTGTCGCAGCGTCGTAACTTGTAATTCAATTGATACTTACACTGATTCTGCCACAGTGTACATGTATAATTGATACAATGAACATTTGAAAAAAGAATAACGCAAACTATGAATAGAAAAAATATAATTATATGTGATCATAATCAGGTAATACAATGTATGCATATATCATTAATGTAAGCATAAGTTTATTAAATAAAAAAAAACGGTTCGTTAGTGGGTCTTAACTCACACAGGAAAGAACAAAATAGACGATTGATAGCGATGTACTATGACCGCTGCATCACACAGACAACTGACAACATACACCATTAGCTAATTCTGACGTTTCTACTGAAAGTTCTTAAAATGGCGATTGCAGCGAAGCCAATGACGCAATAAATACAATATCCAGACTAAATTAATGTAAAGGAAACAAAACGTTTTTTTTATTAGTTATAAAACGTAAAATTAATCAAATATTAAGAATTAAAATATTAACGTAAAACGATAAAAAAATTGAATTAGAAATTTAATTATTGAAAATGAGTGTAGCAGAGGACTCGAACCCACAGTCTATATAAAAGTATGTTCCTGACAAGAGAACAGTTTATCCACTAAGCCACGTTGCCAACTAGAAGTAAAGGGAGATTTTCTCAAAACTATCCGTATTTTTTCATAAAATAACGGTAAATATCGTTTCAACCTTGGTATATGGACTGGTCCAGGGGTCATATTTCGAAGGTCGTTGTAGATCTATAACGACCTACCAATATACAACCCCTTGAAGTTTACCAGATTGTATGGTCAATTTTCTGCCTCATGCAGCTTCAATAATTGATTACAAATTTCTTGTCAAAATATAGATCTAGCTAGGATTATGTAATGTTACATAATAAGGAGGGGCTAATTAAAAAATGCATAGATAATATTGCACAACGTGGCTTGTGGGAGGAGCTAATTAGATATGCATTAATGGGCTTTATAACTGCACATTAAGTGGGAGGAGCTTATTAATTATTTATAATTATTGAAGTATGTTTGCCCAAAGACCTGTATTTTAGGACTTTGGTTAAGAATTTGGTTTGCCCAACGTGTATATACTAATTAACGGCCTTTTAATCCAATTACCGTTAACTTTTCAATTCGAAACCTTGTGAAAATATATTACCGCTTTAAAAGGCATATTACTTCGCATGTTGCGCGTCAGGAACTATCTAAATCGATTATAATTACACTGTTCCTGTGCGCGTTTAAACTCGCCGTAGAGTGTTTATTAAATGAGATCTATATGAAAGTCGCACATCTTAATGAAACTGAACGTATCGTCTTTAAAATGGCTTTTAGTTGTTAATGTTACTTGGAAAGTAAAAATATAATTGGTGATTTACGACACCAGGTTGTTGCTAAAAATCGCGCAATTCATGAATAGAAAATGTAAGTGCTCGCTGTTTACAAGGATTTAAATACACATTATTTATATACCTCCGTGCTGTTTAACTCTTCAGCATTAGTTCATTTATTTTATAACCGCAAATTAAATTGGTATAAGTGATCTTTAATATGTCATAGTATTGACAATTTCTTTTAATCCGAAAATACTTTACTGAATTCTCGTTTATTGCTTAATTATTCTTTCTCGATTCAAATCCTAAATAGCGTTACGTGTTGAAAATATCCGCTATGAATAGCACAATTAGTTCGCACGATGCGCGTTTAACTCGCTGTCATGTGCTTATTAATTGAGACCGATATAAATGTTGCACATTTTCTTGAAGTTGAAAGTTTCCTCTTTTCAGCGAGGTATTATTTGTTTATGTAATTTAGAAAACAAAATTGTTACTGACGATTTAAAACCTCAGGTAGTTCCGAAAATTTGCGCAATTCGCGAATAGAAAATCTAGGGACTCGTTTTTTAACTCGCCAATGTGAATTCATATTATTTTATAATTTAAATTTAATTTGATATTAATAAATTGAAATATCTCATGGTATTGACAAAATTTATTTTGTCAAAATCCGTTAGTAATTGACGGAACTGCAATTAATTGAATATTGCGTGACAGTACTGCTAAACCAGAAATCTATTAATATCTAAGCTAATCAAGTTGGTGTATCGATCGTCTGCTAGCGGTTAGATAGACTGTATATACTGTCCTTGAACTAATTCAGCTTCCCACCACCAGCGAAAACATGTTGTTTCTATTTATAGCATCAATGTTTGTAAACAACATAATTAGGTCATCGTCTACAAATGTTCAGCGGCGGAGTGATTTTAATAGACGCATTTCAGTTCACCCGTGTTCCACCAGAAATCTATTGGCTGAATAAACAATACAAACTAGTCACTGACCAATAGCTCGTTGTACATCAATTTGCATATGAATGCCCCGATATGTAAACATGAAACCGTGGGATTACTTTCTCAACCTTCTTGACGGTCCTTGGCGGTTCGCAGGCCTTTGATAGTAGGAATATAGTCCATGCGGAATGATTTGCTATAAAATTAAAATATCCTCAAAAAATAAAAGTCTGATGTAATTGTTGGTCTTAATATTAATAAATGTTGGTAATGTAAACAAATCGGGTTCAATGATACGTGTAACCTGTGTAGCATGCTTGTAATATTGTTCACATCATAGACCTATTTATTGGTGTAGGCATATAGGCGTTAACTTCATAGTATATATAAAGGAAATCAAAAATGAAAGATAGTTATTACATTGTGTGGCTTTATCGCCACACAAAAAATCATAATCGATTATAATTTTGGCATAAGTTGATAACCGATTGATTATCTATTATAATAGATTATTTTTCAAACACAGATTGTATGCCAAACTGTATGTTAAATGTGGTACGGTAGTTTCTAGTGCATTACCTATTCTAGACATTATTAACTATGTGCCCTTTTAGTATTAACTTTTGAATGCTGCTTGTTGTGACATATAATAATATAATACATGTATGAAGTAGGAATCAAACATTTCAACCATTAAGGTCTGCCCATTAAAGCCCTACATTCTCCCTTCTTTGTTTCTGGTCCAGAACTTTATAGAGGGATCAGCATGATGCCAGCATTGTGCCAGCATGAGATCACTATCAGTGATTATCTGGGGTCATAAAACACTGTAACTGGTCAGTGTAAGGGATCGGAGGCCCATATAGCTACTGATAATCAATAATGTGCTACTGTAATATGTACCCTTGAAAATATGTGTTGCATTGTGTGTTTGTTTAATTTGTATAATTAGATATATTTCTTTGATTTTTGTTATCATCTGGTTTAAGTGTGTAAAAACTATTTGTCAAAATATTTACTATTTTAGTTATTAATATTCCCTAAGAGTTATTTAGATAAATACACACCCAAACCAGATACAAATAAAACTAAGCAACTATACCAAAGAGGTACACAATATCAATTCTGATTGTATGTCTGTGAATATACCTTTTTTATAAATATAAGATAACTTAATACGCATAGATCTAGTTAATAAATTTAAAAAAATTTAATTCAAAACATCAAAACAAAACCAACATCAAAAATAACATTTTTATATCTTATGAATAATATCAATTCACTCATTTCATTGAATACATTATTAAGAAATGTTAATCATGAGGCATACAGCTACCGGTATATAAGTTATATATGTTCAGATTTTTTAAACACTTATAATTGTGCATTAATTTGCATGCATTTGTGTCTAATCACACGACAGTCGTTTTCAAGCAACACAAACAAAATTATGTCAATCTTAATGGTTCAGGTTTTTTTTTCACAATAAAATATTACAAAAACTTATATATCAATTTAATTTTACTATAGGCCTACAGATATTTTATAACTTCCTGTCATAAAGGGAACTCTTGTTGTCTCTTATCTAATACTAGGGCCTCTTGTAAACTAATTAACATGCTGTGCAATGTTGCATAATATTATGTAATAGGGTACAATATGGTCAGATATCTCAAAAATCAGTAACCACATGCTGAGAAAACTATGACCAAATTTGGTTGGCCCAGTGCCAAAATGCAGGCCTTTAAGATATGACTGCACAGTGATATATATATATAGCCTAAATTAAACTTTTGAGTAAAATATTGTTTTGATCTAAATATTGCACCACAGCTTGTTATCTTTCCTAAATAATTGATTCTCAAAAAAAACACAATTGATAATCGATTAAGCAAACTTGTATTTTCAATCGCTTTTCGATTATAATCGATAATCGGAACAACACAACTCACAACTATCAACGTTTAACGTTTCAATTTACTTCTGTGTTTACACAGTGAATGTGGCCATTGTGAATGTTTAATTTCATGCAGGTGTGCGCCCGAGTGTTTTTCAAATATTCGAGATTTTATGGAACTTGATGGGAAATGCATCAAAAGGATATCAAACCCTTAGATAATAATCAATTATTTATTTAATACACTATTTTCGCTATGAATCATTTCACTAAATTCGCACACAAAAATTATGCCATTTTCGCAGACGACAGTCTAGGAAAACCCGTAAATGAATACGCTTTGTTATTATGGCAATCAAATAAAATTTCAAGGGAAAACAGTTTTCCAGGATACGGTTGAAATAATCGACAGAAGTGATGGTAATTCTTGTGAAATATTAAATACAATGTTATGTTGTTTAGAGCATGAGGGAATAATGGTGGTGTAGCGCCATAGTCAACTCACCGGACACCTGTGCAGAAGAACATTATGTCGTGTGAATGACATCCGACCACTAGGACACTTCGTATTTCGCCGAATAGAGAAAATCTTACGTATTAACACATCAGTTACCATGTAATTCATTGGGATAATAGTTTATCAGACTATAGAAACAATTTTCATGGAAAAAATCTATTGAAATAACGAAAATATAAGCAATTCTGACCAAAATACTCACGTCAGGGTCATTGAAACGAAGAGTGATCTCCCCTGGGCTGGACATGAAAAAATCCGTCCATGGTCGTCGTCCGAACGGCACATCGAAAAACCCGTGTTATATTTTATTGGTCTTGCTAAGAAGCATCAGCTGAAAGTGCCGAATAAAAAGCAAACAATTAAAGACATTGACACCAGTTACACTATTGACAATAAAGCCCTCCAGAAAATGAATAGAAAAATTCGCGATATAATGGCGTCCAGTGACCTCAGGAATTCTTCAAGGGAGTAGGAATTCCTCAAGGGAGTGTGGTTTGCCCTGTCTTGTTTCAACTAGTATTCATAAATTACTTGCCTGACTTATTAACACATGGACGTGATATTTATTTATATGCTGATGATTAAAACTAACGAAGACTGTCTTAAACTACAAGAGGACATAGAACAAATGCAGCTATGGTCCGATAAATGGCTTCTTAAGGGCCATATCCTGATAAAATGTATATAAGACTATGACAATTGGAAAACCAATTTTAAAGACCAAAGACCTAAATTACAGGTCTTTGGAAAATCAGAAGTGAATGAATTTGGTTATAAACTCAAGAAAGACAATGAGCCGATGGATACAGGGGATAAGTCGACAGAAGAAAAGGACGTGGATATCGTTATCGATGAAAATCTAACATTTGAAAATCATATGACGCAAGAACTGAATAGGCCTAAGGCCAACTTAGTGCTTGGGGATATATACGTAGATCCTTCAAATAATTATATGAATGAAAAAAAACTTTCAAGTTGCTTTTCACAAGTATGCTAAGCCTGTTTGGAGTCCATATCGAATATTTTGATATGATTGAAAACCTTCAACGTAAAGCGACAAAAATTCTACCTGGAATGGACCAACTTAATTACCCTGAGAGACTTGAAAAGTTGAAATTACCGTCACTGACATATTGACGCTGTAGAGGAGACATCATAGAAGTGTAGAAGATCTTGTGTAGAATGTATGACCCTGAGGTATTGAGGTATGCGACTTATTCCAGCTTTATGAGACGGATAGAACGAGGGGGTACAGCAAAGTCAAGAATAGAGCACGATTAGAAATCCGACAGAAGTCCTTCAAATACAGATCGAGTTGCTGATATCTGGAATGCCATACCACAAAAAAGTTATAGACTGTATTAAACGATCATTTCATTCGAAAATAATTTGGGCAAATTGGGCAGGCCATCACTGTGGACGAGTTCAGACGGTGCATCCACGCCCCACACCGGAGATGGGAGAGGTTTTTTTTTGGGGGGGGGGGTTGTCAAAACCCCCGCCATTCCCCCGTAGATGGTACAGTATCCAGTTTCCCCCGGCCATTAACAACTACATGTAAATATTTTCGTCGGGGTATTCATATTTGGCATTGGTTTGGGAGAATAATCCTCAACATTTCTCCGACAGTTCGGAGGAATTAATCTGGAAGGTAAAAACACGACCGTTTCCCCGACAGTCCACCACCAATCCCCTAGATGGGCCGTGGATGCAACTGATTGGTGCATATCAATTTAAAACACTTATTGAGTCTCCCATTACTTTAATTTAAAGCGTGTTGAGTGTGCCCTATCAAAATTATAGCAATATGATTTAAATATACATGTATTTACCATATCTAGTTATACTAGATTATAACTTCTATAAATAACCCGCGACACCTCATTCTTGATGGTATATATACCATAACCTACCATATATGGTAATATCTCTCGACACCTCATTATTGAAGGTCCAATGTATAGTTATAGCAATTATACCATATATGGTAAAAAAACATACAGTCGTGACAGATCGGTTATTTCCGTATGAAATCTCGACACCTCATTATTGATGGTTGCTATCTACCATATATGGGCACATGTGTACAATCGTGAAACTTCGGCTATTTCCGTGCATGAGTTGTGAATAGCAGGGTTGTACTAGATTATACCCCGGTGTGTATATAAACCGCGCTCGCTGATCAATACCATATATTGTAAATACAGCATAAGCCCGTACACTGTTTATTGAAGAAAATAACATTTAAAAGATATATATCATGATTCGTTGGAACGCGTTTGTGTTGACCATTTTGATGGTTATAAATGGAATATTTTCACAAGCACCGACTAGACAAACCAGACTGGGTATTATCACTGGAGTACAGCATAGTGTGACATTTAGAGGGAATAGTTATACGGTAGATAGGTACCTCGGTATACCGTACGCCAAGCCGCCTTCTGGCAACTTGAGATTTAAGAAACCAGTTGCACCCGGGAACTTTCCAAATGGTAAGCTGGATGCAACCGAGTTCGGCAATTCATGTCCACAGTTCGATTTAGTTGGATTTGAACCTAGCCCACTGGTAACAACGGAAGATTGTTTATTCTTGAATATTTATGTACCTACCCTGCCAGCGGACAAACCATCAGGACATGCTGTGATGATATTTATTCATGGTGGAGGTTTCGCTACAGGTACCTCCAGGATGTATCAAGGAGATACGTTAGCAGCACGTGGTAATGTTATTGTGGTAACTATCAACTACCGAGTGTGGCTGTTCGGACTCTTGAACCTTAAACTACCGGCTACACCAGGCAATCCGGGGTTGTGGGACCAACACATGGCAATACAGTGGGTGCATGACAACATCATGGCCTTCGGTGGAGACCAGAACAGAGTAACTGTCTTCGGACAATCCGCTGGTTCGTTTAGTGCATCACTTCAATCGTTGTATCCGGGAAACAAAGGACTGTTTAATGGCGTCATCACTGAAAGTGGCTCCGCCTTTATGTCGGGTGCAGTAATTGAGAGTACTATAGAAGCAGCAACATCGTTGTCATCAAAGTTAGAGTGTGACACCAGTAATACAAACACCGTCCTGACGTGTCTCCTACAAGCTAGTGCGGAGGATATTCTGCAAGTTGTAAACCGTACAATGTATGAGGACCCAGGAGAGGCAATGCAGTTCTTTTATAAAGTTCTAGTAACGGTGGACGGCGAGTTTATTAAAGATATGCCGAGAACATTATTGAATAACACTGATTCCGAGGAGGTACAGTTCTTGCGATCTCTTAATTTGATCAGTGGTTTCAATAAAGGTGAAGGCGCTATGTATGCAGTCATGAATAACCCCAATGCAATGTCTGACGATTTCAATATTACAAGAGATGAAATGGACACTGTATATATCCCAAACGCTTATAAAGATAATTTCACTTATGCACTTGGATTAAATGAACAGCCTGCAGAAGAAGTGGTATCACTTATTGCTCATGAATACACGGATTGGAACGGCCCGGATAATGCAACGTTACTGCGTGATCAGTATACGGACATGATGCGAGATTTATCGTTTGGAATAAGTGCTGTAGAATATTCTAAGCTACACGCAGGAGGAGGATCAAGTGCTAACAGTTATCTCTTCTTATTCGAAACTGAAAGTGACGGTCATATTCTAGCTAGTCCAAGCTGGATACGTGGTGCAGTACATGGTGATGAACTTTCTTATCTATTTGGGTTTCCTCCCCACCTTGAGTTGAAAACCACAAACGGCAGCATTGTACAACCAGGAGACAGAGAGTTTGAGCAGTCAGACAGAATAATTACTAGATGGACAAACTTCGCAAAAACTGGGTAAATAGTATTCTATTTTATTCAAAGAAATATCATCTATGTTTGTTTTTTAATGTGTCTTTGAAATGACATTTATCAACTGTAGTTAACCTGTAGTAGTGGTTACATATCAACAACTGTTTCTTTATCTTTATCGGTAAGTTTCTTGTTGAAGCCTAGGTCCCACTGATCATTTTTCATCAGACGGAAATAAATGAGCTTCGGGGGGGGGGGGGGGTCGGGAACAGTGATTCACATATTTTCTAATGACTTCCCCTATTCCCCGAGCTTCCGATATAACGCAATAACCCTTTTCCTGGTGCTCATTTAATAAATCGGGAGTACATCGCCGTGGCAAAAAAATGCTCAGTGGGACCTCGAGCGTATTTATACTCCGGTATGACTCTGTTATTTAAAATTGTATTTCAATTTAATCTTCAGTTCCTCTATTTACATTAAATTTTATAAATGTGAAACGCATTGAATATGTCACATGTCGATAGAAAGGCGATAAATTCGCTGTCTTACCAACGTGTCAATTTACCTCGAAGAGCCGTGTCATTTCTGTATGACGTAACAATATCAATTTAATCAGTAAGTCACACCAGTTCATATTATTTTGTAATATATTATTTATTTTATATTTTCAGAGACCCGAATATTCAAGGGGAGGTAATCTGGCCAAAGTTTACAATCGAATCAGAAGAGTATATCAAACTTGACTGGACGGACAGTATCGACCACTATCTACTGGCTCGTCCAGCCCACTTTTGGTACAGCGTGTTACCCCAATTTCGAACTTCGTTAAATACGAATATAGGGCTTGTGGGTTGGTTAATGAAGTTAGAACCGATGGTGTGTGTATATTCAATCACTTCCATAGTAATCGTAGCCATAGTAATAAACATGTTTAAAAATTGATTAATTAATTAATTAATTAATTAATTGATAAATTGATTTTCTTAATTAATTAAGAAAGACGTCCATATAGTTCATTTATTTTCATCGTTTTATTTTGTGTTTCTCAAAGAACATATTAATGTATGTTGTTATTCTTATTTTATTGATATTGCAAATTGCATATTGTGATATATTATATATTGTAATTGTTGTATAGCCCGTATTGTAAATATGCATACTTTGGTGAAATAAATTTATGTTCTGTTATTTTCTATTGTATTAAACATTTGCATTGTCTTCTGCACGTCTCGAATGCCGTGGGTGCATATACTAAATTTATTCAATGTGTGTATTGGCTGGGTTTGGTTTGTACACATTTCTACATTACTTGTAGATAAAGAAAGTAACACAATATTTTGAGTTTAGTTTTTTATAATAATAATATATACCAGGACATATAAAATTATACACATGCTTCTCACTTATATATTCTCCGGACTCCAATATACATATCAACTATTTGAATATCTCAGATTGAACTCATAAAAACCAACTTCTGGTATAGTGGGTCTCTTGGGCTTCGACGGTAGTGTTACGTACATGACTAATCCGCTCATCGGATTGGATCAAGTATGACCGTCCTTTCTTCAGTTTTTGAAGCATGAATATAACTACGTTGGTTGCCACGTTTAACTTCTTAGGGCGATTTACAAGGATTCGATCCACGGCAATAGTTCGTTCTCATCATTCACTGAATGGCTGACGTGTGTTTCACTTGCTATGTCCTCTACTTGTCGTTTGAACCATTTCATTGAAATATCGTGGAACGATGCGACGAGTAATTAATGTTCAGCTTAAGCTGTCATCTACAAATTTTAATTCCACATGCTTTCATCCAAAAAAAGTGAATCGTTTAAAGGTGTTGAAGTTTTGATGTTACGTGGACGGACATTTACTGACAAGGACAACACCAACTGAACATCTTCTTGATTGCTAGGGTAAATCTGCTCTTTTTGGTGTCATCATACTCCATCACACGTCCAGTCTTCTCAAATATGTCGTTACTACGGTTACACTTCTTCCTCCATGCACGTACTTCATCACCAGCCTGTTGGAAGGATTGAACATTAAGATATATTCAGTATACTCATCATTGTCATTTTGATTTAGTTAATGCAGTACTATTTGATTTATAAGCTAAGTTGCCAATTTTCGAGGGTTGTTTTCAGTTAACTTTAATGTACAAATATTAACGTTACAATGCACATGCTATTTATGTATAGTATATAATAAATTGCACTTTCGACCAGGTGCAAATCATCCCCCGATTGATCAATGGTAAGTCTAGTTCTCAGACAAGCTAGTATGTTTCGGGCGAAAATGTACGCTGGCTGAACGAGAATTGGTGCATATGCACAACATTAAATAAGATCAGAAGAACATTATATAAAGTGTGTTTCAATACCAACAACAAAATTTAATAAAAAACATCTTATGAAATAAAATACATTTGAAGTACAATTACAAGATTCACTTACATGTTCAGTGTACTGTTAAGTACAATTACAAGATTCACTTACATGTTCAGTGTACTGTTAAGTACAATTACAAGATTCACTTACACGTTCAGTGTACTGTTAAGTACAATTACAAGATTCACTTACACGTTCAGTGTACTGTTTCCAGTCATCAGCATCACCATCAAGTTCGTCTGCCAGTAACATATCACCCAGACAATAAATGGCGCGAAACAACTGTTTCCTGTTCTCAGTGATCTTCTCAAAGTAAGCAAAAGTTTCTTCATAATTCTCTGTAATATAACGTTAATATGATTAATGTCTTCCAGAGCCCAATGAGTATTATTTTATGAGACCATGAAAGATTTGTTTCATTTAGCTGAAATGTTTAATTCGGTACATCGCTTGCTTAGTATGAGAAGGTCGTCCTTATACATTCTCATGAATCAGTGTATAGTCAAGTCCCTAGACTTATATTACCGATACAAAACACGCTGGTGGAACGAGAATGTCCTTATAAGACTTATAAATATTTATATACATACTTAAAATCAGCATCATAAGGCGCTTCTTATGAGCTTTTTTCAATCGCAACTCGTCATGCTGACCAAACTGAAGTTGAAACAGCTTGTTTTACCATCTCATTCCAAGCCGCCGACAAGAACTCTTACTTTTAGGATACATCTAATGCTATTAGTAATTATTTGTAGGGAAAATTGCATAAAGGAAAATATTCAAAAAGTCAAACAAATTTAACAGGCTGGTGAAATTTTGAGTTTACATTGCTGTTTGCATAATGGGCCAAAAATTGTGAAACGCGGGACTGAATTGTTTTAGCAACATGAACATTTGTCGTGTCATAACTGAGCAGAAAACACGGGTAAACACTATATGTATTTACAAGACTAAATAGTCGATCAAGGCGAATGTTTGACGATCAGTGTTGTTTATTACCAACTTTTTTTGTTATAGATGATTTACTAATTAAAGAATAATGGATACTAACCTGGTGTGTAGACAGCGTAGGTTTCAATATAACTACTGCTTCCTGGTGCTATATCATCAGGTAGTATATTCACTACTACTTCCTCGCTACCAATCTCTACAGTTCTCTGAGTGGCAATAATATGTACAGGAGCAACTGAAAACAATGAGGTAAATAGCATTATAGTCGAAAGCATTTGAGGATAAATTTAAAAATCGAGCACATTAAAGTGTTGTTCGAGTGAACTGTATCGCGTAAGACAAATCCATAGGTCTGTATTAGCCTGCAGGAATCGCGAGTGTAGATAAAGAATAAATATTTAGAGAAATTCAATTAATACAGCCTAAAACTCAATATTAAACAGGTGGTACCTATAGCTCACTGCTAAACAACTCAATTTACTCCCCAGAAGTGACATAGTAATGTTAAATGGTAAACATTATTTAATAAATCTCTATCATTATATCAATACAAGCAATATCATACCTTTAGGCAATAGTTTCATCTTTTTATTCTGTAACGTGTTCACCATTCGATTCTTTACTTCAGTAAACTTTGTCCATCTCTTATTACTTGGTGTTTCTATAGCCGTGTCTAGACCCTTCTTGTCTGTCTTACTTCTGTCAGGAGCCGAGTTGTTGTCATCGACAGGAAATGTCGTGTAGTCAGCAGACGAACCAAGGCTTTCCAAAGCACACCCTGAACTGGTTGCTGACTTAAATTTAGCATTGACACCCGAGACTGACTTCTTACTGGTTACCCGCCTTGATATATTGACCGGTACAAGACCATACGCCTTGTGGTTTGCTATCAAGTCAGATATTGGATATATCTTTGGCTTATGACGAAAGTATGTTGGTGTTTCAATCTTTACCAAACCCCTTACAGCCAGATCATCCATAATCTTAATTGAGAGCGTCGGTATATGTGCCTCTGTGAAATTCATGTAAGCTTTATATGTTGACTGTAACTGCAAAAAAAAACCGATACGTTAATATGGCCATCAATTACAGTACCAAATATCTTCATACATTGCAACCGAGTTCTTTTTCGTAATTAACAAACACTTCTGTTCAAAGTCCGTAATGAAACCACCTGAGCTATAGTCTATGTCAATTCAAAATAAATTTATTTATTTATTGTCGGAATGACATATAACATCGTTTGACAGACATAGTCATGACATATCAATTGTTTGTTGATTTATACACATTTTTCGCCGTACTTCAATTTAAACACAAGGAAACTATATATTTACTTACAATAAAACATAAAACAAAATAAAATAATTACCATGCTTGTCGCCTTGTTGCGCTGTCTTCTATCAATAACGTTGTTACTATGGACACTCAACGTCATCGACGTAACGTCATGACGTCACAATCTGATATACACGAGCCTTGACTTACGTTAAACGGCTAACCCCGACCGTAATACGCTGCGTGCATCGTGCGTTTCGCCCTTGACAAGTAAGTTGTACGTACTTACAAAGTGCGCACAGCGTACGATGTCCGGACGATTGTCAAGTTATGGTAACCGCTTATTATACACGTTTAGTACATTTAATTTAATTGCATGATTTTTATTAAAATATAATTCATGAACGTTATTGTAAAATATAATGGTTGTGTGACGTCAGATAAAATAATATCAACAAAGTGCACGATTTACTGGGACAACCCTCGTATAGTAGTAAACAGTAAACAGGGAACTGTTGAATACAGTGCCGGGTAATAAAATTTGAACTTCTTAAGCAACAACTTAAAAATAGTATCATTCAAAATAAACTGTACATATCACAAGGTGAAATCTTTGAAGAACAATTGGTCATTAACAGTGTAGGAAGCTGCTCAGAAAACAATTACTCAAGATATTGAAAAAGAATGCCTAGACTACAAGAGTAAAACCCCCAGTTAACAATAAACACGCACACCACAACTTCTAGGATCCTCACCAACGACTCAAATGTCGGCCTGTTTGACGAGGCTATCAAACGTGAGATGTTCACAACATCTGACACAATTATTAGTTTTATGAGTAATAACTAACGTAAATACATGTATTTAGAATATACATACGTGATTATAGATGTGGTCCCAGCCCAAACTTACGATTTTGAAGTCATCAAAATGTATAATTGAATACGTAGTCTAGCTTGTTCATATCATTTGGAAGTCTCAACATGACGCATTAAAAACGGTTAGATTTATCATACATTTTATCAGTACGACATGAACCTGATATGTGACGAATATCCGACAAAGGACAAGATAACGGTAGCGTCATATCACTTCCTCTAATGATATGGGATACACTATACGGTTAGTTTGGATTTACTCGCTCCACGTATGTTGACTTTTTGTTCATGTGTTTATATTTCTTAATAATTGAGTATTTCATGAATATTTATGTACACGTATAATATTATCACATATCATTTTGACATAATATGAGAGGTGCCCACAGAGTAGAGCATCTGATATTTCCTGGCTTATGTTATAAATATAACGGGAGACAATTGTCTTAAAACTGAACATATACATGCTGTAAATGCAATAACTTTGTCACCTCTGATGTGACGATGTTTTATCAATGGGAAATACACTGTTTACAGTACAGAACAGTGTGCTTCTTTTGAAATGTTTACGAAGCTACGGCTGTATTTGGACATAGCACTGTGTGGTCGCAGCCAGCTGTAATATGCTATATGATGTTGTTAGTAAGATGAAACTTATAATTACTCAGAAAGGGACAAACGTTAGACCACAATACCATGTTCATAAGGTTCAAAAACGCAGTTGGACAAATTATTTGCCCCATCTCTTCCATTGCGACATTGCAAGGCACATGACGTCACTTTTTTAACCAATGTGAAGCACGAACCGTCGAGCATTTCGGGTGTTACTTTATTTCAGAGCAACGGCATGCTATGAAAATTAACGCAAAACTTGTAAAATCCTCGCGATGTCTTCAAAATGACTTAATTGTGCATGGATTCTATGTGCTTCAAATTGGCAATTTTCATATTATTCCATTGTTTTTGTGAGTGTAGGGTCTATGTCAAACGGATCGGTCGATAAAATAAGGATACATAGCAAAATAGCACAGCGATAGGGACACTTTCCGTTAAATAGGCCGTGCTTCAATCTTCATTGGAATAATCCAATCTTGTAAAGCCAGCCGCCCTTTTCCGGGTTTGATTTCTAATAACGCATCGATACTCCTTTTCTCCCACTTCACATTCCAGGGATGCCTATTAATTACTTCTTTAACTATTAAAAGAAAAACAATCTTATTCGGGGCCGGCTATCAGTCCGGAAAGGAGCTATGTGCTACACAAACGGTGATCCTTGGAATAACGTCACATGACGTACAAGGTCTCGCGCCCCTTGTACGAATAAAACAACTTTATTAGTGCATTCTGTCTGAGATATCTTACTCCGAATGATGTCATTTGGTTTTAAGACTGGCTGCCAATATGAAATTGCTTGATGAAACGTCCTCGAATATATTAATCACCCCTCTTACATAATTTTTATAGAGAGTGCTTTGATAAAAATGGAAATCATGTTGACTTCCTGAAGCTAAGCACTGGTCACAAAATAGTGCGCTCACTTCCCGCCTTGGTCGATCTTTACAATTGACCTCAATTTAACAGTGTATTTTTTACATAAAATCCGTTATCATCTTATGATCAAACACAGGTTACTGTATAAAAAACAAGATATGTGTTTATCGTTTTAGTCTTTATCAATGATACAGTAACCTGTGTAACAAAACGTTCAAGAAATCACAATTTGTATTTTATCTTGTCCTCACGAGGTCGCTTGAGTCACTATGGGTGTTAATAACTGGCAACTGATATCAAGATAATTTACGAGAGGTGTCGCATTTATATTTAAACAGAGTTGAGCATTTAAAATGCTTTCATACAAACGCAATGCACATTTTAAAAATACTTGGTATATATCGTTTGTACTGTGTAAAGTTATGTGTCAGAGATAGAGAATCTATCACTCGTTGTCAATTGATATTATTATATTAAACGAGTTTTGGAAATTCGCCAGAGGCTCGCTTAATAATATAAGGGTTTAATATACATATATCAATTGACAACGAATGATAGATTCCTTATATCATATGACAATAAAAACGCAAAATACGCATTGATTTATTGAAAAAAACTCACTACCTTATACTACATGTGGTACGTATAACTTTATACGTAATGGCTATACTAACCTGGATTCGAAGAAAGTCATGTGATATAACATAATATGATACATTTACTGTTTGGTTTGTTATGGAATCGCTAGAACCAGGAAAAATGTAATAGACTGTTCCTGTTAGAACCCAAAACACCTCTGCAGAGGGTTTACTTTTGAAGTCTTACCACTGATCAGAAATGCGTTGGTTGATCATCGATGTTCCATTTACGTGAAGCCATTACGCATTTTCGCAACAAGAAGTTTTGTTATGTTTCTCTAATACTAGTTAGTGAAATTGACGCCTTCCTATATGAATCGTTGCCATTGGTTATTGATATCGACTAGGAAAAATCCAAAACTAAAATAGGGAGTATCCATCGTAACGGTCGATCCGTTCACTTGGAACATCATACCTGCCCTCTTGATTAAATCCGTATTCATCAGTACTAGATGTACGGGAGACAAAAGTCTTTAACACTCGTGTATAATTATGCTTTAACGGAACGGATTTCGCAATATCTCTGACACATTTGATGATACAATGGCATTCTTTATTTAGCATCACATGTTCGCGACCGGTTGCATGCCAAACAATGAATGGTGTGTGATAATGTTTGTTATATGTGTATTCAAATTTATTCCCAAATGGTCGAAAGGAAGTGCACATCATTATGTACACTAGGTTGAAATATTTGGACAAAATGTATGTCGTCCGTTTTTCCTGAAGACAATGTAAGGAGCACGATGTTTTAGTGAAGACGCAGCTTTTAATTCAATTACAAACTCGCTGCTTGGGACCTTTAAAGAACACGAATGTGATGTATGTTACGCCGGAATAATGCGTCCGGAGTTTAACGATCCTTCACAAATAGAATTTAAATATCGAGGATATCGCAGCGTTGAATAGAGACTGGATATGCACACACACTCGATCGGAAGTCCGGTTTTAACAAAGCCAAAAACAATGTCCCTACAAAATTGTTCATTTTGGTACGAACCAAATAGGAAATTTAATGAACACCAAATGTATATGTTGTTTGACATTATTTTACACGGTTGACCAGAGACTTTGGATTGCATTTCCTCAGCAGGAAACATATATGTGATGTTAAAGACCGTTAAAATATAAGCGGGACACCTCTCGTAATCATGTCACAGTTTTGATGGATCGTGATATTGTTGTCTAGATGTACCCATAAAGGATTTAAACACCTTGTCTTTAGAATGATACCAGTGAATGTATAATATTTCCTATAGTAACGTTATGATACACCTGAGCGTACATAATGTATAAATATAGTAGTTTGATATAATTACAGCACAAGGAATGACCATCATTTCAATATGTTGATCACGGTGTTGACTACACTATCCGTATTCCTTCTCATTCACACTGCTGCTGCCATCCCAGGTAAGTGTTGAACTTGTTATTGTCCTGATCTCTCATACATCTTAATTTACAACTGTATATCTGTTTTCCGAATGCATGCTTAGCATTGCTTACCACAAACGTTTATTAAGTAGTTAAATAAAGTGAGTTGACGTTGGAAAAACTAATATGGTCACCTTTTCTAGGTTTCGATGGTTCTAGATTGTTATAATTCATGAATGGGACACTTGTGTAACTATGCGATCAATATGTCATATTTATTGTTGGAGCTTGTATAGCTAGCTATAATACAATTTGCAGACCTGTCCATGTCAAATTGATATGTGGAGATCGGACAGGGAAGTCGCAAATTGTCTGGAGAATAGGATGTTTAGACATTTAACACTATCGTTGCTTATGATGCTCAGAAGTCGCCAATATATTACTGACATGTTCACTAACACTCTGTGTTTTATAAACCTACTAAATATATAATATATAATAATTATGTTAATCTCCAAAGACAACTTATGGCGGATCCTATTCATATATATCTTTTTATTTTTAACATTCGATATAATTCTTCCGTACGTATTCATAAATTGCACACAGTTAAACATATACACCTAACTATGTGACTTATTCTGTCCTGTATGAAACTAGAGGTATATTTTCAGACTACATTACTGACTACCAGAGCATCACTCCTTCATCAAGCTATGGCTTACCTTTAACGAATTACACATCTAGGAATGTTGTGGATAAGAACCCATCAACGTTACCTTGCACCTGTAACTGTTGTTGGGTATCCAATCCTGAAATCAACCCGAGCATACAGCTACTGTTACATCATCCGACAGTTATAGGATTCATTGAGATACTGGGAAGAACAGATTCGATTCACGACGGTAGATTGTCTTTTTAATACAGCCACATTGTACCAACGCATAATAATAATTATTGAATACTATTTTGCATCTATCAATGTATTTGTGAAAGTGTTATCTTGTTTATATCTAGTATAAAGAATATGTAAAGAAAATAACAAAGAACAATCCATATCCAACTATTTGTCCCATTTGTATTGAATGTGTTTTCAAGTCGACCACAGTTACCTTTCCTTGACTGGTGTTATACGGTTTAATCTGATCGATCTTATCTCGATATTGCTTAATCGCGCAATGCTAACTCAGCGGGTTGTCGGAGTGTATAAATTAATGTATATCCTTTGCTGGAAGGGTTTGTGCGTTCAGTTACAGTTTTGGTAGTTTTGACATTTTGTATATGATGCATACCAGGATCTTTTTTATGGGCATAGCTCTGTCATTATGAAATTTTGTTTATAAGGTAGGTATCATCAGGAACATTTAAATCCTTCCATGGTATCATTCAGAATTTGTTGATCATGTGTGAGGATGTTTACAATTATGCATTTGTTATACTAGTAATCGCAATACATGTCACGATATGTATACTTATTATCATGCATATTCGATGGATGATAAAAAAGAAACGGTTACTAGTAACTGTACAATGCTTGAGTATGTGTGCAATATCACAAAGTACAGTTTAAATGAAATTTAGCAACCACTGCTGATTTTGTACGGTTTGTTCAGTTGCATCTTCAAGCCATAGACCACACAATTATGGAACTTGTTTTTTAATATCTTGAAAAAATAAAATTGTTATGACAATTTTAAGTTCGTGAAATAGAGCGTATTTTTCTTGAATTAAATAGGAGAATATTCGCGCGCTCGCGGACCCGACAAAACTCCAATTTTCCCTCTAATTGTCACAATTTTTTTTTCAAGATATCGGGATGAAACATTTGTTCAACTTATATTAATGTTGGACAAGTGCTTTCAAAGTTATGAAGAGTTGAAATGTTAAACAAATACTAAATCAGTTTTCATTGTTTTAAACAAATCATAACATCAATCATATATCACATACAAAGAGGACTTTGGATTCAGTTACAGAAGCATGTAGTTTTAGCGACCTTTAAAACAAAACATTTGTGAACTTGAGTGCGCGAATCATTAGCAATTGATAGATCAGTGATAATTTTATTCTACCATCGTTATTTTCTTTGAATTTTCGAAAACAAATGTAGAACTTTAATTTAACGTTCTGGTCAGTGAGTCTTACTTTACAGTTACCAAACAAAAGCAACATTTCCCTTTTTATTTTTCTATTATATTATGAAAATAAAGAAAATGTATACTTACAAAATCATATGTCTTCTTGTTTTTCTTATTATTCAGTCAATAGCTCCCCTTTCCTCACCTTTTTTGACGTTTAATTTTCATTTTTACAATTCGTATATATTTAATTAGGTGGTACAACGTGTCAACTAACCAGTTTATTTAACAAGTGTCATAGGAATGATATGATTCTTCATTTTTATGTCTCAACTCATTCTCATGAATCAGTGTATAGTCAAGTCCCTAGACTATATATGTATTACGGAGGAAAACGAGAATGGTCTCAACTGTACGATTATTATAATTTTAAATTATGCGTGAGCTTATGACATTTCACTTTATTTTAATGCACGTATTAGTTTCCAAATCGGCGATAAAGTCAAGTTTCAAATCTCTAAAATCACTATAAAGTATGTATACAGGAAATATAGCGGTTATAACCCTTCAAGCGAATGTACCACTTTTATTACCCCACATGCTGTGACAATCGCAGCGGGGCGCGTCATAAAACAATTAACAATTAAATATGTGTATTACTTTTTTACTAAAAAAATGATACCTGTTTTAAAAAAACCCGTAAAAAGGGGGCAGAGTTAATTATCGCATTTCTTATATCAAAACACCAATCTGACGGGAAGAAATTAAACTATTAATCAAGTTTGCACAAAATATATTCCCCGAGAAACAAAAGAACTACGGACAAGAAAGTAACCAAGTTTGATATCAAATCCGTTCATTTCCTTCTTTGTTCAATGTGAGTGATAGTCATGTTAAAAACCTTTAAAAAGGGGGCTGATCCCATAAAGATACAACTATGAAATTTAGTGCATTATTTTGTAGACATATCAAACTACAAAATATGTTTGCACATAAGCAATCTATCAAATAGTTTTTATCATATGGACAATTTTACGTGGAGTCCCCATGCCTTCCAATGGTAAAAAAAATGTCACATGTGCGAATACAAATGGGACAAATAGTTGGATATGCAATGCGTGTTTCAAATGTCAGTTTTATGGTACACATACAGAAGATCTATCACTAGTTGTCAATTTATATAAATTTATATAGAACGAGTTTTGGAAATTTAATTAAGCGAGCCTCTGGCGAGCTTAATACTATTCCCTGAACGAGTTTAATATAAATATATCAATTGACAACGAGTGATAAGATTCTTTATATAACATGACATTAAAAATGCAAAATACGTATTGATTTATTGGAAAAAACTCGCCTATATATTTAAGCTTTATACTACACGTGATATACGTACTCGCTAAACTAACCTGAATACAAGGAAAGTCATGTGATATTATATTGTACTACAGTCCGACCAGGGATACCTGACAGTGACGTCATGTTGTATTTACAATCAAATGTTTACTTTATTTATCTTCTGCAAAATTGTGCAGCATATTGGCAAAATTGTGAGCATCTTAAATTGGAGTAAAGTCGTATCGATCTTTCAAGTTAAACTTGATCGTTTTCAAATACGTGTACTCGTACATTGTAATTTAGCCAAAAATCGATTCATGAATTACCAGGCATTAAAAGTTTATCTACATACTCGGAAACTGAATTTTGATAACTGTTCTACGCAACCAAGATGGCGTGTAATAAATATTGCGAAACCCTATCTGAATAATATTTCATATCAATATGTTTTTATTAGACATACAGCGCTTGTCTCGAATTCATGTACTGATTGATGGTCATAATCGAGATACATACCAACACTATGATTACATCAACAACAAGGTGACGGTACGAATACCACCACAACGTGCCAGTAGTATCACCATAAATAGACCAAGGGCAAGTAGTGTTGGCGACTGGTTGCTGACCATTTGTGAAATCAAAGTATATCCACCAGGTAGATACATAATTCACACGTTGCTAATAAAGCTTATTATAACTTGTACACGTCTTTCATGCACAAAATAATGGAACCTATTGTTATCGGACAATGAAACGGTGCTTTGGGTAATTTCAAGACGGGATTTCTGCGATTTCTGCACGTAAATACCTTTTGACAGGTTTAGTTCGCATACCAACACTAAATATAAAATTAACGTTCAAGTTTAAGTTTTAGCGTCCATGAATTGTAACACACTAAAAGAAGAAAATAGCTCAAACCATAACATAGGATGACTTAACAAATCAAAGGGGCAAAGTCCTGCGAGCACCACAGACATCACTTGGAGTTTTAACATCATCCGCATATTATGATAAACTCTGAAATTGTAAAACTAAGTTTTTCCCAGTCGTTTAAAAAATATTAACACAATCATTCAAATTTAGAAAAGATAGCAGTATATATACGGTCTTACATTGCTGTTGGTTGTCTTCTGCTTACCACGGTAAACCGTATACATTTTCACAATAAAATGCAAATGTTCTGTTAAATCATTTCAGCAAACAATATAGCGGACAGAGCTACGGTAACGGCGTCATCGACATTGACGTATGGTGGTATGGTTTATAAAGCTGATTATGTTAAAGATGGAAGCAACCAGACATTACCTGATATTTGTAATTGCTGCTGGGCATCACAGAATGAGCTTTCACCTAGCATAGAATTACTGCTGAACACAGCCACTCCAGTAGTGTTTATAGAAATTATAGGACGCACTGACCAAGTTAATAGTGGTATTTAGCTATATGATCACTCAATGTTCTCTTAAATATATAATTCGAAATATTCATGTACAAAATACACAGCCCTGCAAGTTGAAATAAATACACCAAGAACACAAACCTGAGAGTATGTATTGACTATAAAAGTGTTATGCGAAACACACAGTCGGGTTTTCTAAATTGCCAATATAAACTGACTTGCTCAGATGAGAAAACAATATCAAAAGTGCCACAGTGTGTTATTTAAATAGCCTATAAAATGGTCCAAAAATACCAATTGAATTTGGTACGTTACTGACCAATGTAGGGACGTTACTGTGGGGAGTGGTTGTCTAGCGGTAGGGCGCGCGCTCGGGTATCTAGAGGTCCCGGGTTTACCACAAAATAATGTATTCTTTCACACAGAACAAATCCATTTTATTTTATATTTCATTCCATTTACTGTAACATCATAGTTGAAACACAGGTAATACAAATGCCGTCTTAAATGATTTCAAAGATATCTAAAGTTTCTCAAGGGTCTGTCGTATACCGAACTTATATAATCAACGAACCCGCCTATGGGCAGCCGGCGGAACAGTAATTAAGCATAAAATAAGTCAGGCGGAGCAATGGTTACATACAATAAATGTGAAATACGTGTACGAGTGAGCCAGTTGATTCGTAGTGATTTGATATAAGAAATTATATCTATCATGTCGAGACCACCATTAGAAACGGTATTAACTAATATGGTTCTTTTGATTCGTTTTGATGACGGTGACTAATAAATGGGCAAGACCAATATGACAAAGCCGAAAAAACGTTACGAACAAGGCGGAGCAATAATACTATGAACAGACTAGGTGAAGCAATCATAATGGTGGTAGAGCAATTTTAAGAGTCTTTGCAAACTCTGCGACAACTATCTTTCTAAGAAAAGGATGAGGAGAAGATTACAAAATAAGATATGACATATTTCTTATGTTTTACACGCATTTTATCTCAACAAATTGAATAAAATGTTCTATTTTATTCTTTATCAACTGCGATATAATTCAATAAATAGATCTATGTCAAAATAACTGTTTATAAACGTGTATTTTATCTCCTTTTCTTCGTGGTCGTCCTGTTCATAGGAAAATGGACATTTCGTACTTTAGTCATGCCGCACTAAATCTAAGCTTATGGCCGGCTTGTTATGGAAATGTACTTTTATTATCTTTTCGATAACTGTTGGAGGTTGGAGGTTGTTAGCTGGAATTTCATGTATTTGTAGCATTCATAATTCTAATTGATATATTATATGTTTTAAATCAATTTGAACGGTCGAAATTATAGGTAGTACCTCTAGAAATTCTATATAGTCTTAATTTGTCTAATGTGTATATATGTGTATTAAACAGAGCCAAGGAACTTAACTGGTGCCCAGGTCATAGTAGATGGAGCAAACAGGTCACGTGATCAGATGATGACAGAAAACAATATTTATCTGTCTTTATCACCACTTACACCTGTTCAGAACATCACCATAGTTCATCCACGTTCTCCTGGTGGTCAGACTGAGTGGTTCCTCATCATCTGTGAAATCAAGGTGTTTAGTATAGGTAAACAACTTTATTTACTCGTGCATCGAACATAATTCACATTTAATGCCAATCTGCGAAAAATAGGATATCTGAATTACACTTATTTAATTATTTAAAATGTGTGCTTTCTCGTAAGTACGTAACATCTAAATAATAGATACGTGAGCATGCAAGCCTGCGTAAACGAAAACATAATTATACATATACTACTTCACAAAGGGAATTGTTATCGGATGTTAATCATCGGTAAGAGTTTGGTTTAGAATTGATACTGTAACTTGTTTACCCATGGATGTTCTGCGACTTATAATTTACTCAGCCACCTAGAACCAAATAGTCATAAGTAAAGAAATAACCAAACAAACATTAGTTGTATAGTCAATTACATGTTCTTTTGTTTAACTTAGTTTGGACATACATTAAAACCCTATTACAGGATGTCTGTCCAATCAATATGGTGAGGAATGCAGGGAATGTGGTCAGTGTTGGAATGGAAATACATGTAACAACACTACTGGTGAATGTACAAATGGATGTCAAGCTGGTTATATTCCTCCAAAATGCTCAGCAGGTAACTGTTTTTTTTCCATTCTATTTGAATATTCCCTTCCGCTTCCCAAACCATACATATACATAGTAGTATGTCCATAGGTGGCAGTATCAGTGTTTGGAAAAAGAAAAAATCCGTCACTGAGCTAATACACTACATGGACAGTATATACATGTACTCACAGGTGGTAGTATCAGTGTTTGGTCCGCAAACGATTAAAAAAAAAAATCTGTCACTGATCATGAGCTATAGAGAATAATAGGTTAGTGCCGTGGATGAGTAAGTTTATCTGGCAAGGCGGAGGAATTTATCGGGTGAGCCGTAGGCGAATCCGATAATTTCCGCAGCCGAGCCGGATAAACTTTTACTCACTCCACGGCACTAACCTATTATTCTATTTATCCGGTCACTACATCTGCTTTAAAAAGGGAATAAAAGTCGGGACTATTTATTTGCCTTTTCATTATTTGTGCGTAACGTCACGTTCGTTCACTGACGTCACGACAAAACAACAACGTCGGACATATTGATAACGTCATGTACACGCAGGAAAGTCGTAGAACAATTGTTGATCGACCAAAGCTGATTTTAAATAGGAAAACCTCATCCTCGGGTACAGAGTTTCAGCCGGCGACTCCGCTTTAAGAAGAAGTCCGTCAGATCACGTGATGAGGTGTCCGTTTATTGCAAGTCACATGACCACTTGACGGTTTATTGCAAGTCACATGACCTATTAACGGTTTATTGAAATTGTTAATCGGCACCCTGTTATCGGGCCGATTTTGCCGGAAGTGACCGGATAAAGTATATTATCAAGGTATAAATAGAGAATAATAGGTTAGTGCCGTGGATGAGTAAGTTTATCTGGCAAGGCGGAGGAATTTATCGGGTGAGCCGTAGGCGAATCCGATAATTTCCGCAGCCGAGCCGGATAAACTTTCACTCACTCCACGGCACTAACCTATTATTCTATTTATCCGGTCACTACATCTGCTTTAAAAACGAAATAAAAGTCGGACTATTTATTTGCCTTTACATTATTTGTGCGTAACGTCACGTTCGTTCACTGACGTCACGACAAAACAACAACGTCGGACATATTGATAACGTCATGTACACGCAGGTAAGTCGTAGAACAATTATTGATCGACCCAAGCTCATTTTAAATAGGAAAACCTCATCCTTGGATACAGAGTTTCAGCCGGCGACCCCGCTTTAAGAAGAAGTCCGTCAGATCACGTGATGAGGTGACGGTTTATTGCAAGTCACATGACCACTTGACGGTTTATTGAAAATGTTATCCGGCACCCTGTTATCGGGCTGATTTGGCCGGAAGTGACTGGATAAAGCGTACTATATGTCTATATGCCAAATATTGTGGAACATTGCATCTCGTTGTTTCAGCATTAAATGCGGGCGCTGAAGAAAAATCGCTGTACAGGTCATTCAAATAAACTATAAGATATTCATTGTTACCGAAAATCTCGTTCATTTGTATCTTATAACTGCGAAACAGCAAAACAGTGTTACTTCCGTTATTTAACTTCGCTCAATGTCATTTTATTTATGCACTGGTTACCTGCTGCGCTCACAGTATCGTAATTATTGTTGGGAACCAAGCCTATTGTAGAGACGCGATGTTCCACAATCTTTGGACATAGACATATACTACGCTTTATACCTTATATACCATAGTGTACATGGAGTTAGATAGACAATCGATATACATACGGTCGATGTAGTGTATCAGCTCAGTGACGTATTTTTTTATTTTTTTTCCCGAAACACTGATACTGCCACCTATGCATGTACTAGTATATCGATTGTCTATCTAACTCTATGTACACTATCAAGGTATAAAGCGTAGTATATGTCTATGTCCAAAGATTGTGGAACATCGCATAGGTAACCAGTGCATAAATAAAATGACCTTGAGCGAAGTTAAATAACGAAAGTAACACTGTTTTGCTGTTTCGCAGTTATAAGATACAAATGAACAAGATTTTCGGTTAGAATGAATATCTTATAGTTTATTTGAATGACTTGTATAGCGATTTTTCGTCAGCGCCCGTATTCTATGTTGAAACAACGAGATGCAATGTTCCACAATCTTTGGCATATAGACATATAGTACGCTTTATACCTTGATAGTATATATATATATATATATATTTTTTTTTTAATCGTTTGCGGACAAAACACTGATACTGCCACCTGTGAGTATGTCATGTACGATGTGAGTTTATATGTGTTTTACAAATAAAAGACTACAAAACAGAGTGTGAGTGAATATGTCATTTAATTTTCTAAATGACGAATTTAGCAATCAATAAAACACAATACTACATCACATGACTAGAAATTGAATTTAAAACACAACTTAATATCTTTTACAAAACATAGTTGGGCTACCTTACCCACCCTAAGCAATACAACTGCGTTCATTTTATATGATCGTTTTATTCTGATAAATGTATAAAAAGTTCACACCAAGCGTACATGCTTGGTATACATTTTCAGCCTATACTGGTGAAACGTATAGCTCATAAATATGCAGTAGTTTGTTATAATAGTATGTATCAGTTGTTCCCTTGTAAAAAAAAATATATATCCATTATAATCACCATCGTGCACGTCGATCATGATATCTTATATTATAAAATTAACCAACTAACATATACAAATCAATACAGGAATTCAATATAGTCATCAACTAATAATTTGTTTTTATTTCAGTTTGTACGAGTGGAACATTTGGCAGGAATTGTTCAGAGACTTGTAGTCCTAATTGTTATGCTAGCTGTAACACAGTTTTCGGTATATGTATCAAGGGCTGTGAGGCAGGATTTATGGGTCTCTTCTGTAACACATGTAAGATTTCCATATTTTTTGCAAAAGTTAAGTATGATCCATCTTAATGATCTGCACATTTGAGCATGCTAATGGAACTTTTCCATGACTCAATGATATACTAGTAATACCAGCGACATTATGTTACACTACTTATTAACGGAGTACAATGTATAATGTTTTTCAAGAGCCTATCAAGTTACCTATTTCAGCAAAATACCAAAGTAACAAAGAACATATTGATTGAATAAGTTAAAATAATGAAAATGCATATGACCACTACATATCTTACAGAATGTGATATATATATGATATCAATTTCAGCATGTAACGAAGGTACTTATGGTGTGAACTGTACGAACCAGTGCAGTGTACATTGCATGGGCGGATACAGCCACTGTGATGCGGTCAATGGAGCTTGTACGGCTGGGTGTTTGCCTGGATACACTGGCGTCAAATGTGACCAGGGTTCGTTTTAAGCATATTGAATTAACTATAATTACATACATCTATTTCCTTTTGTGATTGCAAAGTTTTATTTTGCATGTGATTTACAGCATTTACAACGTGTTGGAACATTCCATACCCCGTCATAACGTTAATTCAAGGGTATCAATCTTCCTGATTAATCTGGAATTCCGGATTTACGCACACAGAGCCATGCTCATCCTGACCAAAATAAAAGTTATTTAAAGAAAATATCTTGAATAATGGCAAAGTTATGTTCAATTTAGTCTGTTTTGAAGGGATTTGTTTAAAACAAACTGAGTCAAATATGGCCTCTTAATTTTGGCTATATGGTTGACCACATATATATGATTTTTCCTGATTTTAAATTTGGCTCGTACATATAGAATATTATTATATAAAACCTACTATGTTGTCTAATACGGCGATGTGTAAATACACACATTTTCTACCCGATGCCTCTTGGTAGCTCGGATTCTCAAGATGCCTAATGTTTTCCAATGATACGGTGATTTTCTCTCTACCAGTAACTTTGTCATATCAGTGAATG
This sequence comes from Spisula subtruncata, assembly GCA_963678985.1. Classification (NCBI taxonomy): domain Eukaryota; kingdom Metazoa; phylum Mollusca; class Bivalvia; order Venerida; family Mactridae; genus Spisula; species Spisula subtruncata. The sequence goes on from OY787665.1 coordinate 30,276,559, forward strand.
CTTGGTGTAGCCCCTTTTTGTAAACCTTGTAAATCTTAGTGCTTGTATGCTAGTCATGACCTAAATACATACATTAATTTCGTGTTTTATTATATAATTATGTTGTTTCAAAGATCCATATCGTTATCACTCAGTACTGAATGAATTGCTTATATGTCTTGAGATAACTACACACTGTCGTACATCCTGTAGATATACAAGTAAACACTCTTCAATGAGAAATATATTCAGACTTAATTATCAGGGATTTATATCAATATTTCATTTTTCAGACTGCCCCGTCACCTATTATGGTGTAAACTGTTCACGGCATTGTAGTTCACACTGCAAACAGTCTCACTGTGACAAAATAACAGGAGTATGTAGCAATGGTTGTATAGATGGATACTTAGGACAATACTGTAACGAAAGTGAGTGAGTTTGTTGGTTTGTGCTTTCTGAGCTAAAAAACTGATATATCGAACTATGAACTCTTCTGTCATTAACGAAGTGCCTCATTCAATTTATAATGTACTAGTACATGTATGTGTATATCTTTTTGCTCAAATTATGTCATAAAACCGAGCCCACTTTCAACTTAATCTGTTTTTTTTTATTTCAGCGTGCAGGCCAGGAAAATACGGACCGAATTGTACAAAGACATGTGGTTCATGCAAAAACAACATATCTTGTAATAATACAAACGGTGTCTGTGAGAATGGATGTGAACCCGGATACAATGGAACAACATGTACACGTAAGTTAAACTATAAGTGGGTCTGTTTCAGAAATGATAAAGGTCGGTTGATAAACATTACGTTAGTTTATACTTGTGTTTTGTTTATATTTATGTCACAATATTCATAGTTCAAACGAATATGTATGTGCAATTTGAGGTTAAACAAATAATCTTGATTGTATTTATACATTTTTTGCCATGGTTGGTGGTCGGATATTCTTCATTATTGATATAATTATAACATAATCTACAACAAACTCCATTGCGTAATATATCAAGAATAATAAATGATTCGCAATTCCGAATCTATTGTCTCTAAGATTTATATATTAAAGTACGATAAAACCATGCGACCATTACAATGATTTATCACATAACCTGCGGTCTGGGAGTGCATTAAAGCAGTGCCGGAAATATCGTAATGCACTCCTAGCCCATTCATTAAACATTAAAATTAGCTTGACGTTGATTGGTTGATTGGGTCAGGATGACGTAACATAAGCCATATCCGTGCCTTGAATCGACCCGTGACGTCAGAATAATACAAACGTCGCATGACGTCGCGCGCATTGTAACGCTAAATTTTAAATGAAACCTATGTAGTGTACATCAGCGTTTGTGCCTTTAACGAGCTTTCTATAAGGTTATATGATAAATAGAATCTTATATTCGTGCTAATTACATACGAATTTTATTAAACTCGTCAACAAAAACAATATGACACTCGGCAAAGCCTCGTGTCATATAGTTTTGTCAACTCGTTTAATAAAACTCATATGTAATGAGCACTCGTGCAAGATCCTCTATTTGTGACACTTGTTCCATTTGACACTACTTACAAGTTTAAGTGTTATATATCTTACAATACCGACTGACCCGTATCTACTCCTGCATTGGGCATGGGGAAGCTGCATCACTCGAAGTGAAACGTAGCATTACTTAATTATCTAGCAAACAATAAACGTATTTTTCTTGGAGAATGTTGTACATTTCTATACAGCATGTCCTATCGGGTATTACGGTGATGGATGTGGCAATAGATGTCATTGTGAGAGTGGAGAAGATTGTTTGAAGAACAATGGGTCGTGTCCTGGTGGTTGTGAATTTGGCTGGTCGGGACAAAGTTGTTCTATAGGTAATCTTAAAATTATTCGAGATGTAAAGTAGATAACTAAATTCATTAAATACAATGACATATAGTTTTGTATTGTTATAATTTGCGTTCTATTCATGAATTATTACTATTATTATTGTTATAACTATTATTATTATTATTATTATTATCAATATGAACTAAGGCACCGCCTAAATGAGGGATTAAATACACATTGGATATCTGCTAAGCTATGTTTCAGATAGAAACTGACTAAACATTAGTTGAATTTATATGTTATAAAATATACAAAGATAGTTATTGATCAGCAACTGATCACTTTTCCTCTTTAAATTTAAGACCAGAAATAATAATTATTCAAAATTTTAGATTGGCTATGTATGTGTGGTTTATGTTTGGAATAAGTGTAGGCATCCCTAACCTGGAGTTTTTCCTATATTATACTGATTTGTTATACATTGCAACGTAACGTCTATTTGGCGTACTTTTGGTATGACGTCATTTCCTGTTATTTGTGACGTCATGACATCACGTCTTGTATTGGCGCCGTGTATCCAGTACAGTAGCGTATTTCTTACTTCTCTTTGTTTTTTAAATAGTTTGTTTTATTTATTGAATATTTTTAAAGATGGTTATAATTCGAAAGAAAATGATAGGGGGCAACCGTTTACAGATTACTATTTTTTTATTTTCAAAGGACCATTCACCTCGGAAAACTGCCTGAAATTTTTGACCGGAAATAACTTTTTCTGAAAGCATTAGTACCGGCAGAGACTCGACGAAGATACGCACGTGGACATTATTGGTATGGGTATTTACAATAGCCAGCTTCGCTGGCTATTTAATCCCCTATTATTATTCTGATGAAGGGGAATGATGATACGTTTACAACTGATAATAAATTTGATAAATACATGTCGTTATCGAGTTAATTCCATTTATGGCTATTACTACTAATTGTAATCGTTTAGCAAGTTATATTTCACATTCCTTATTTTCTTACAGATTTGAATATTATAGCTGGAGATCGACTGAATTTATCTGTTAACCAATCAAGTGTTTTCTCGGACGATACACTTTCATTCGGACCTCAAAATGCAATTGACGGAATAGAAAAGTATGATATAGACACGTGTGGTTGCTGCAGTGTTACAAGCCAACAACCGTCATGGTGGCAGATTAACATCGGACAGCAATATCTCATACACGCATTACAGATATACGGACGATCATTGGGTAAAATCATTTTGTTTCATCGTGTGTTTCACTGTTTGCCTATATCGTTACCGTAAATGACTGATAGACACTTGTTAAATGTTATAAGTACACCAACATGTAATTATTATGCATGATATCATGTTCATTTTTTGCATGTCTTCATGCGAGTAGTATAGCAGCAATATCCGATATTTCGATGATTGTAAGCTGCGAGCGGTGAACCGTGAAATTTCAAATTATGCAAAATGCACGTGCAAAACAAATAATTTTCGCACGAAGTCTCAAAATGTTACATACACATTGTCCATCAATACCCACACCAGGAAAAAACAAAACCGGTAGAATTACGATAACAGACCGTGCAATAGAGGGTTGTGAAACATACACGTCTCATGATGGTAAATAGCCTAATGTAGCTAGGGTCACCACGACCTTGACCTTTGACCTCTCAAAATTATTAGGAGTTTACATCTGATGATAAGCAACCTCTCTGTAAAGTTTTACGATCTAAGATCCTATATTTCTTATTGTGTGAACCAATGATTGTTGTGTGTTCAAAGGTCATGGTGAATTTCTTAAAATTTAAGAATCCGAGGTCCACCCGTTTTGGAATTATTGTTTGAAAACCATTCGGCACGTCGACCGACCGACTATTTGCACGTAACGCTATGTACTGTGTTGGTGTACTTATAACATTTAATGAGTGTATGTCTCCAGCAATTTATTATCGAGAATCAATTTTAAAAGCTGATTTTAATTTTAATGCTTACGACCTGACCATTGCTTATGCCCTTGATGCGCCTAATTTCCCTAACCTGAGAATTGAACCAGGATTGGCAGACGTATAGCAAAGTGCTCTTTAAACTTTACAACTAAGTCAAGTTTAATGTAAGATCAGTTGACATATCGTGCAATGACACACACATGTACTATGTTTTACAAAAGATAGTGACACGTCGCGTATGGAAGAGAGACCCCTCAGCAGAAAAAGCGGAGCACGAATGGTACAAAAGGTGACAAAAAACACCCACATACCACAAGCAAACGTCAAAATTAACAAAAACAAAACTACACATAAGAAGAAAATGAAACAAAACAACGCAAAGTCGCAATTTGGACAATGGTACAAGAAACACTGTAATTGTTTAAGTGATAAATAAACGAGTAAGTGTCACACCAACCTTTTTGTTGTGAATACTGGCTAGACGAAACACTGTTGACGAAGACGCTAGTATGTCGTGATGAAGAACAGTAGGTAAACTATCGTATTTAAATATTTCGACTGTTTCAACCGATATAAAATCCACATTATCCCCGTTTGCCAGGTAGCGACGATCAGTTACAAAATGCCGTTATATATGCTGGAAATGTATCATTAACACTGACCCAACAAGATGGTGTGGTAATATATACAGTACCACAGATGGATACTACTACCCGACATTTTACCAAGATACTTGATGCAGCAATCATAGCACAATACTTTCTTGTGAAACTGGATCAGCAGATACTGGCGCTTTGCGAGTTTAAACTGTTTAGGCAAGGTGAGTGTGTAACTATCAGAATTTATGTTTGGTATTCCAATGTCAAATGCTTGTTTCGAATAGCTGGGTTAAATTTTGACGTGTCATGCATGTACTGGTGGGAAACAAGCGATTAGCTAAACTAAACTCATTATTGATCTAATCTTATTTTGTCTTCATTTCTGCAGATTCGGTATCGGTGTTACCCGTGCTTTTGGGCTAAATGTCGGTCGAAATCTGTATGATTGTATCTTACCTGTGCCTAACAAATATGTCTTATAACAGATATTGTATATGTTAGTATGTGACGTTGGAAGATTTGGTGTTGTATGTAGTCATACGTGTCATTGCTATGATAACCAAACATGCAACCCGGTGAATGGAGAATGCCAGACACCCGGATGTTATCCCGGATGGAATGGAACTTCTTGTGATCGAGGTAATGTATTTAGTTATCTTAGCAATTTCTCAAGGATAATGTATTTCCAACTTTCAATGATTATTTACATAGTGCACGTATTATTATATAAGATGTTTATAAATATACGTGTTTAGATTGTATAGCATTGTGATTCGTTGCTCGTCGGCTAATGTTGTTTAATCGCAATTATCATCATTAAACAACAATTATGATAGTAATAAATGGGTTTATTGAAAACTGGTTAAAATACAACTATAACACCAAATAGTTTTTCATTTAAAGTTGACAGATATCCGTATAACACCCAGGGGCATATACGAGGGGGTATCAAAAAGTTCGTGGACTGACCCGTTCATTTTAATATGCATAATGCGATTGAACTATTTATTTTATCATGTTAAACTACATTCAATTCTGTACTGAGAAACAAATAACAAGTTGAATAAATGATAATATTGATAAACTATTCTAACGATTTAAAAGATTACCAAGAGCCACCCGGCGCACTATTATGACGTTACGACGTCATGAAACGCCAACACTCTAGTCATTTTTCGATCGTCTAAAGAAGCCAAAACTCATAAACCTGGATTGAACTGTTCTATTGCCGATTATAATACTTAGTTTTAACTTAATAACCTTTTATTCATAAAAAAAGTTCGGTCAGTTAATGAAAGATTTGACAAATTCAGTTATTCCAGCGCTAATAATCACACAGTACATGAAGTCTACCCTACTGATATTGGCATCATTCAACTCTCATCGCTACATCTTGTATACCATTTAAACAGATTAATTTTCGTAAGACAACCTTACTTTTACATACTTGGGTAACATGCTCTAATTTGATATCAGAATTGGTGTATATCCGAGTAAAGGTGCAAAATGCAACGGAGTATCGATAGTCCGAGTGTAACGTCATGTCGAAAAGTGCGCCGACGTCATGAAATGCGTAGAAAATCAGGCTACACAAAACCGCGTGTTTATTACGTCACACCAGTATCCGTGACAACAGCGCTATAATATAAACACCAGGATGATGCTACAATCTTAATGCTTATGTCGACGGTTTTATATTTCAAAGCGGATGACGATTCACAAAATTATAGGTAAATGTGGGAGGTCAAGTGAATGATATTTTTAAAGTGCGCCGCGGAGCATAATTTAAGTTACCATAGTAACCGCCACACACTCCGAAAAAAGTAAAATGAGCTGGAAATTTGCAAATCAATTCAAAATACGTTGTTTTTAAGGATGTGTGATTTTTACGGAATTCTGTCAACAACTAAACAAATGGCAGGCCTAGTCCACGAACTTTTTGATACCCCCTCGTACATACATCATTCCTCATTGTATGAGGCAAATCCTTATATTATTTTCTATGCAGCGTGTGTATCCCCAGCGTTTGGTAACAACTGTAGAGATACCTGTCATTGTATCAATGGAACACATTGTGATCACGTGACTGGACATTGTGATTTAGGAGAATGTGCTCCATATTGGCAAGGAAACTCTTGTAACCAAGGTAAATTGATGTCAATGAATGTGAAGTTTCAATTCATAATATTATTATTATAAACAGAAACTGTATACATGTCCTTCTGAAGAAAATAAAGTAGTCATTTGCTTTACAAATAAATTGTATCATTTTTATGCCCCCGTATCGATAGATCGGGAGGCATATAGTGATTCACCTGCCCGTCACTCCGTCCGTCCGTCCGTCCGTTCGTCCGACCGGCCTGGTTAACCCAAATTGACCGTTTCTTCTAGCATTAATATGTCTCGCTACAAATCTTTCAAACTTGCATGTATGTTGTATATGACCACTGTCCACACGCCTGTATCACCTGACTCCATTTTGACCTTCATTTTGACCTAATTTTGGACTTTGACTTATTGAAAGGCCAAATTCTTGGTTAATCCAAATTGATCGTTTCTTCTAGCATGAATATGGCTTGCTACAAAGCTTTCATACTTGCATGGATGTTGTATATGACCACTCTCCACATGCCTGTATCACCTGACTCCGTTTTGACCTTCAACTTGACCTAATTTTGGACTTAGACTTATTGAAATGGCTTCCACAGGGGCATAAGCGTTTATTGAACGCAGTCTTGTTTAAGATGAACACTGTATAACAAAACTTCAGGTTAACAGTAATAAGTTTGATATTTGTAATATTTTAACAATAATGTGGACATTACATACATAATTTATTTTCCTTTTTTGGGCCCACATATGGGCATACAATTTTGCAATATAGATGGCCTAAAGTTTGAAATATGTATTAACAAATATTTAATTCTTATACTTCTAAACAACACTAATAACTACAACTAAGTACATATAGAACAATAAACAAAAATGTTAAAATCAGAAGCAATCTAAATTATCCAGCATATATTGATAAACAATCATAAAATAAAACAGTGTTTAGAAATTATTATATGTGGAAAAATGACGAGCTTACGTCTTATAGCACCAGGAAGTATATCAATATAATTCCAGTTTTAAATTTACAATCTATCACATGTGTGTAATACTATTTCTTTTCTGAAAGCAATCAGACATATAGTTTGACAGACATATTATAACATCTTATTTTCATTTGACATCGGCTAAATTGACATCTTCAACTTCATTTATGCTACAAAATTGACATATTCTTTTTGTCATGTTTAAGACACAGGTAACTGTATCGTTGAAGAAGAAAACAAAAACAAAACAATTTTTTTTTAAATTTGTATTTTTCTATCAGGTCAATTTGTACAGAAATCCACGAGCCGGTTCAAGAGGTGCAGTTTTTTTAAATAAAAAACTGCTTTATGCATACCAATTATCTATAAAAGGATGTGTGTTTGCACAAACAATGTTATGGGATGAATGTAAGCCAAAAATTAAATTCATATCATAAATTTCATTGCTTAAAGGTATACTTTAACTGTCGCTGGTGTAACACATTGTGAGGGGCGGCCATATGGATTTGTGTTGATGGCACCATATGAATCGGCTGTGAAACAGTATCTACATTTTATAGTATAACGTTTTAACTGTTTGATCAATTCTGATAAGATCTGGCATATAAGTACTTTATACATTGCTGTATATGAATATAATTAGTTTATGGAGATATTAATAGTCAAATTTTGTTTTTTATTGATTGAAATTCTGGTTCATCTAGAACAAATAAACCTTTATAGAAAAATATAAATGTTCAAAAAAAAGATATTTTCGTTGTTTTCTTTCGTTTTTAACGATACCGTTACCTGTGGTTTAAGATATCTCCCAGTTTAAATTCTGAGTTTGTGTGTACTGATTCGAAGCTTTGTACAACATTTTCTAAGATCTCTATTTTTTGTTATGTACTCATCTACTCATCTAGTATATTTTATTTTTATACAGAATGCGTTACTCCTGCATTTGGTACCAAGTGTGAAAGTATCTGTCATTGTATCAATGGAACACATTGTGATCACGTGACTGGGCATTGTGATTTAGAAGAATGTGATCCAGGTTGGCAAGGAAGCTCTTGTAACCAAGGTAGGCTGTTGACTAGAAATGAATATGAATACATTGCAACTGATAGATCTGCAGTTGTATTAATGTTTTTTTTGTAATTCGGTTGATTGTCATGCACATTTCGTACATTAAATTGAGCGTAAGTGCCAAGATGCAGTGTATATTTGTACTTTGATAATTGTATATTGTACCGGGAATAAAAAGCGCAAGTATTTTCACCTGGTTCTTTCAAAACTACACCATTAGTCTAGACCTAGTTAACACTGAATCATTACTATGTCTGATTTCTTTTTACCAATACAATTCACAAGTTATGTGTTGTTAATTATGGATTGTAATTAAACAAAGACATAATTATTTTAGCCTTTGATTAAAACTATACGTATATTAGAGCAACAACGATTTATTGGAATAATCTTATTTAAATACGTGCCATTTCGGCTTAAAAAGCTGTATAAATGACGATTATGATATTAGTTGATTGTTATTAATTAATTAAACAAAATACATTATTTGTATACAACTGCTCTTCAAACTAACATAACAATTAACAGTATTTTGTTTTTAATATAAGAATAATGTATTTTAATTCACAAAAAGTGACTTAAACTGCAATTCGAGTGATTGGAAAAACATAACAAATTAAAGTGAGACAGACACTTCCGAAGTTAAGGTGCTAAATCCATAATGCATAAATAAAATCTTGTCGGAAGATAATTAAGGTGTTAAAACCCTAACGCATAATAAAATCTAGGTCAATAGTGTGCTGTATAATTATATAATGATTTACAATAAACAGTATACGAGTAGACCCCCTAATAACAAGATAAGCCACCAAGACCATACTCTAAATTAGTTTCACAGCAGGGTACTAATATACAACCAATCAGTACTATGTTGTCACCATCTGTCATCTTAATATACAGTAATATTGATCTGTGTTTTACTTTGAATGATTGACATTGATGCACTCAATGTTTCGGTTACTTTTATAAAAAAAAGTATAAATTATGTTTATCCAAACCACAGGGGTCTCCCTAATTCCGTGTCTGAACAAAAAGTGTAAATTAATGGACATTCACCAGTATGACTTGTGCTACAATGCTCATTTTGATGTTTAAAATATATTTTATTGCAACATTTTTACGCGTAGACACCATTTAAATAAATGAAGTACTTTTCTCATTTACATGAATTTCTAATTAACAAAGGTTTCATGATGGAAGAGTAAGATTTGGAACAGACTACATTGTATTCGCAAACAATTAAGTTTTCCCTCAATATAACAAAATGTTGCATAGAATTTATTCTGATTTTAAGTTATTCGTCATGTGAACTTTTTGATGATTCCTTACTTTCTTTGAATGCAGTAAACAACACATTAATGTACTCGTAAGCACATGTGGACATGTATAATCATGCCACCTGGATTTTAGTACAAACTATATGTAGGAATAATTTTCCTCCTGTGTAAATTAACGTTTTAATTTCAGGCTTGATAGTCGTGCTTTTGATATAGCTAATATTCTATACTTTTATGATGTGTGATGAATTATTGAAATACACCATAATGAATTTCTATTGTTTTATGCTAGTATAAATGTAAGTCAGGTTTCAATGAGTGGATTGTTTGCGCTTGATGCATGGTATTTAGGTTCGAAAAGCATGGCTCTCCGTTTAAAACTTTAAAAATATCTTTTCTGCAATATTATTGTTGGAAAGCTTAGTCTATACAGTTCTTAAAACTGCAAATAATAAACATTTTGAACAAGTTAAATACGAATTGTTGAGTACTGAATTTAGATCTATATTTTTACATTTTCTCGACCATATCCAACTATTTGTCCCATTTGTATTCGCACATGTGACAATTTTTTTACCATTGGAAGGCATGGGGACTCCACGTAAAATTGTCCATATGATAAAAACTATTTGAGAGATTTCTTATGTGCAAACATATTTTGTAGTTTGATATGTCTACAAAATAATGCACTAAATTTCATAATTGTATCTTTATGGGATCAACCCCCTTTTTAAAGGTTTTTAACATGACTATCACTCACATTGAACAAAGAAGGAAATGGACGGATTTGATATCAAACTTGTTTACTTTCTTGTCCGTAGTTCTTTTGTTTCTCGGGGAATATATTTTGTGCAAACTTGATTAATAGTTTAATTTCTTCCCGTCAGATTGGTGTTTTGATATAAGAAATGCGATAATTAGATCTGCCCCCTTTTTACGGTTTTTTAAAACAGGTATCTTTTTTTTTTAAGTAAAAAAGTGATACACATATTTAATTTGCACATTGTTAATTGTTTTATGACGCGCCCCGCTGCGATTGTCACAGCATGTGGGGTAATAAAAGTGGTACATTCGCTTGAAGGGTTATAACCGTTATATTTGTATAACCGCTATATTTCCTGTATACATACTTTATTATGATTTTAGAGATTTGAAACTTTGACTTTATTGCCGATTTGGAAAGTAATACATGCATTAAAATAATTAAAAGTGAAATGTCATCACGCATAATTTAAAATTATAATAATCGAACAGGTGAGACTTTATTATGATTTTAGAGATTTGAAACTTTGACTTTATTGCCGATTTGGAAAGTAATACATGCATTAAAATAATTAAAAGTGAAATGTCATAAGCTCACGCTAGTTTAAAATTATAATAATCGAACAGGTGAGACATAAAAATGAAAAATCATGACACTTGTTAAATAAACTGGTTAGTTGACACGTTGTACCACCTAAATGAATATATACGAATTCTAAATTGAAAATTAAATGTAAAAAAAGGTGAGGAAAAATCCGTCTAGACAATGTGATACTGTACACCTTTCCTTAAATCATGTTGTTATAAAATGTTTCACATGTAGTTCTCATCCAGTACAGGAAAGAGCTATTTACTGAATAATAAGAAAAACAACAAGACATCTGATGTTGTAAGTATATTCTCCTATTTAATTCAAGAAAAAAACGCTCTAGTTCACGAACTTAAAATTGTCATAACTTTTTTATTTTTCAAGATATTAAAAAACCAATTCCATAATTGTATGGTCTATGGCTCGAAGATGCAACTGAACAATCAACCGTACAACATACTTGAAAAATCAGCAGTGGTTGCTAAATTTCATTTAAACTGTACTTTGTGATATTGCACACGTACTCAATCATTGTACAGTTACTAGTAACCGGGTTTTTCATCCATCGAATATGCATGATAATAAGTATACATATCGTGACATGTATTGCGGTTACTAGTATAAAAAATGCATAATTGTTAGATTCCTCACACAAGATCAACGAATTCTGAATGATACCATGGAAGTATTTAAATGTTCCTGATGATACCTACCTCATGAACAAAATTTCATAATGACAGAGCTATGCCCATAAAAAGATCCTGGTATGCATCATAATATTATACAAAATGTCAAAAATACCAAAGTGTAACTGAACGCACAAAACCCCTCCAGCAAATGATATACATTAATTTATACACTCCGACAACCCGCTGGGTCAGCATAGCGCGATTACGCAATTGAGATAAGATCGATCAGATTAAAACCGGTATAACACCAGTCAAGGGAAGGTAACTGTGGTCGACTTGAAAACACATTCAATACAAATGGGACAAATAGTTGGATATGCCCTGAAATTCCAGTTCGGAAAACATGGCTTTTATTTTTTTATTATTGAAAATACATTATCAAAAGTTACATGATTAAAAAGTCTATACGATCTTGTTTTCATATGTGTACATCTTTTTAAAATCGACAAAGTAAAACGTGATTTACAGTGGTTTAAAGTTGACACATTTTTTTATATCCTCTACACGCTAACTGTAATCGGCTCGTGTATTCGCTTTGAGCCCTCGCATGACGTCATCAAAGGGAGACAATTTAATTACGGTCTTAATTGAAAGGGTGTATAGTTTTGGTTCGTACGACACTTTATGACTACGGTATTATAACTAATACGTATATTACGGGTTTATATTCAGCATTTGACAAAGGGATATGCATTGAAAATTTGAAATTACTTATTTTAATATTCGAAATTACAAGAATAATCAATTTACCTTCATGGCGTTATTTTTTCAGTATGTGGATCTTCAACATTTGGCGATCGTTGCAGCGATACATGCCACTGTGCGAGTAAATCCTATTGTGATTACGTGACTGGTATTTGTATTCTTGGAGAATGTGATACAGGTTGGCAAGGAGATTCGTGTAACAAGCCATGTATGTTAATCAATATTTACAGTGTACGGTGTAACGGTTTGACTCAAGGCTATAAATTAGAAAGTTTTCATCATGTATTTGTTTGTATAGAAATTGTGTATAGTTTCTTTCATCTGACGGAGAAATGATGATAAATAAATGTATTACACCTCCAATGTCGCTGTGCATGTTGCCATTTGCCATGATATGACAACTACATTCACGTGTTCGATGGTTCTATGCTACTTTGGGTCACTGTTTTATCATATATGTATGCAATTACGTTATCCAGCTGCTTTAAGCGGGGCCTTTTCATCTTTTCATTAGGTTATATATTTTATGATCATTGTTCCGTGTTATGGTGATATGTTATGTTGTTAATGTTTTCTGTGCTTGGCTGGTTGAGTGTTGCCTTTCCGGTCCGATTTTCTCATATCTTTTTTATTTTTTCAGATATACAATTAGCTACTGAGACAGTCGAGTCTAATAATACATCGCTAATAGTTGGAGGTGTGATCGCCACAGTTCTTGTATTAGTTGCTGCTGTTGTCTTAACTGTAGTGTACAGGAGGAAGAAACGGTAGGATATTGCTTTCTTTAAATATGAAATGACTGGGATTATTTTTTGTAATGTAAAATATTAATTTGACCGTACTTCACACCTGCTTCACATAATTAAGAATGGTTAAAAACATATTATTGCTTTATGAAGAAACTATAAATAAGAGTATAAATACAAATACGTGTATGTCTGGAACGTCAACTTTACATTCTTGTAGGCTCCGAACCTTTATTCTATTCGCTTATCGTGCATGTATATTTGACCAGTTTGATTTACCAGGTGTTTGCATCAAATGGGAAGCAAATTTTTTTCAAGGACATAAGTATATTGCATTTAGTATTGCTAGATTTTCATAACAGTTTCAAGGCGTACCTAATAATAAATAATTCAAAACTTTTTAGTAGTCGTTCAGATACACAAACAGAAAGAGAAACAGAAAGTAACTATTTTACGGATTTAATTCGCCCAGCTTCTGGACATGCAGAGAATGAAAATTATTTTCGTGGAAATGTCAACAATACATATGAAGGTACAATTTGAAACTCTATCACGATATTAAATGTCTTGTATTGTGCACAATTGTTCATATTAATTGACACCTTTTAAGAAACATACATACATAATGTACTATTAACGCTTACAAATGATGAGTGTTGCGTTAATAAAGCATGAAACTCGTAATGTATCTTTTTTACATACTGTATATTAAAATGTCTTTGTAAATTGCCACTGCCTCTAATTCTATGTACTTAGTCGATACAAATACATCTCTATAAATATAGGCCATATGGTACCGGCTTTGTTGGTATGGTCTCCTATTGTGAATGTGAATATCTCTGTTGAATTTCAAGTAGATACCTTTGATAATCTTTGAGAAAATGACTCTGGCAAAAACCTTGACGCACGTACACACGTACACCTACGTCCACGTACACATGATCCATTATTGGGTATACAGTACAAGTGTGCTTGCTAATATTGTAAGTTTATATATTTATAAGTTTATGCTTTTTTACAGAAACAAAGTTCGACAGTAAAGGAGATTATTATAATGTTCGTCTAGCCATTGGTATAAAGCAACATCAACTATGGAATTACATTCACTATAACATGCAGAATGACTGTGCCAAGTTTTATGAAGAATTTGCGGTAATTCGGCCATTATTCTGATTTCATTTTATCTTACCATGTATGCAAAATCACTACAAAAATCTGACTGGGACAGCAGCACACATGACAGTCAAATAGTCGAAATAGTAAGAAACACATTGACCTTTACCTTTGTCATATTAACTTCAAAATTAATAGGGGCCATCTACAGTTGCTGACCAGCCTCATTAGTAAGTTTAAAGATCCTAGGACAAACCGTTTTTCAGTTATTGAACGGGAACCCTTTGGTCTACCGGCCGACAAACCGACAAACATGAGCAAAGCAATATACCCCTCATCAAAGATTGGGGCCCATAAAAAATGAACACCTTGACGAAAAGGAACAATGTCGAACACAACTAGACACTCCAAAAGCATACAAAATGTATCGATCAAACATGACTGATATTAAAAGATACTAACAAACCGAACAAAGACAGCAGTACTTAACAGAAACGAGAGAACACGAAAGGTACAATATAAAAATTATACAATAAACAAACAAATTGCTAAAAGGCATGAAAGTTGGCCAGTATGAAAATGAAAAATATTGAGTTTTGATGACCACCAACATCAGATAAAGTACACATTACATGCAAAAGTCACAAGGAAAACTACAAAATGACAAAAAAGAACAAAATGAAACAGAAAAGTTACAAGTGCAAGAGAACTTATTCCGGCCGAAGGCCACCATAGTTATAACAAATCAAAATGGAAGATAACTTCCCCAAGCACAATCCTCGAAGCAACATCTAACAGAAAGAGTAAGCACGTCACTTTCAAAGAAACGAAACAACAAACGATAATGGTAACAACATTCACATAAACCATCCCATCGAAAATGCTCACTGACAAAAATATATTTTTATAACGTTGGCATACATACACTCAACCGCTTTAAAAACGCACCACATATGAAATATCGGTTTTAGTGATGAAAACGTCAATTTATGGTTATTTATTTTCGGATTATTAATCTTCAGGCTATATTTAACGATGTGTGTGATTTTCATGCAATTATTACGGGTTTGAATTGAATTATGATATAGATAACACTGAGACCCATGGAAGTGAAAGTCACAATTTCAAAAGCAAGTATAAGAGCCCGATACATTGATTCATGCACGTGGTATCTCCTCCTAAAGCATAACATAAATTACGTAATAGGATAGAATAATGTTCGACGTGATGTTTTCCACCATTCAAGCAAAGTTTGGTTTGAATTATAAATTTTATGTGGCTATGGCTGTCTGGCTAATACCATACGACCGAGTGCGGTTCAGATATGCGCATTACGTGAACCTAAGATTGATTCAAGCCTTATTTAAACTTGAAGTCTTGGTTATGAGCATCAGACTTTCAGGACATATCCCGTGGTGCTTCTATGGCACCTCAAGTCAACACTATGAAGGAGCTTGAAGACAAACAATTGGGTTTTTAGGCTCTAAACGGGAGAAAACTCATAAAAAAATGTACTAAAATAATTTTCCTTTTTATTGACAATTATGAAAGAAATAATTATGAAAATGCAAAAATGTACTTTTGGCTTGTTGATTGACGTCCGAAATTATTTTGACACTGTGTGCAGCCATGCGGAACCAATTACAGTGACACAACCTGTGTCATGTTTTCTCATAGCTCGGGCTCAATACCTTTAGCTGGTTTCATCCAGGTCGGACTTTGACTGTCCCATTCACTAGGAATCGATGTTCTAAGCCCACATACATTGTATGGTGGCAGCTGAACCGCCATGCTAAGGCACCGAGGCTCTTTTCAGTTGGAAGCGAAGGCACAATCAACAAGAACAAATATTCGAGATATTGGCAGCATAAAAATACCTTTAGCCAATATTGTTTATGTTGTTTTTTCAATGTGCACACCAACAGCGTACAGTTTAAAAGTAATATTGATCACACAGGTCGACGCGATCGAGCTGCACGCGCAAAACATGCAAAATCAAAAAAGTTCTCTGGGCGGTGTATTCCGAATGAAAAATAAATCGTTTTCTTTAATAAGGTCAAGCTTATGAACTGAACAAACCCTGTAATCTATCAATTTTAGCAAAAAATGTATCTTGACAAAATTTGATAATTTTCAATAGTGGTGCGTTTTTAAAGCGGTTGAGTGTAATTAAGAATTTTGATTACAACGCTTTCGCATTGGTACCTGTTTTAGTCGGTCACTATGTTAATAATGTTAATAATTCGAACTGTGTTATTTAAAGTGAAATACAAAATATATACGATATGAAAAACAATTTAAGTTTTAATTGTATCGGTACACGCAAATTGCAACAAAAACGTATACCCAGCTTGGGTCAGCACTTCCCAGATATTGAACAACACATAAAATAGCGTTATGCGATTCGATTTCGATTTTCAGAAATTACCACATGGTCTGGCACATCAGTGTAAGGATGCGATACTCACTGAAAATATTGGCAAGAACAGATATACTGAAATGTATGCATGTAAGTGATAAACCATTTGTTCAATATTTTATTTGAATATTCTTATTGAAATGGGTATTATATGTTGTAGTAAAATGGTGATGTTGTTTTACAGAATAATGCTTTTCAAATAATGCTGACTCGAATTATACTTCCAAAATTAGAAATAGAAATGTTTGTGTATTATGTGTTCAATTCTTGCACTTATCGACTTTGGCATTCGGAATACCAGGAATTAAATACACGAACTCATAATCTAATCGATTAACGTGTGGCACTGATAACCATCAGATTGAGCAGTATGTTTTCTTATTGAACCCTACGTAAATACTATGTAATCATTTCACCCAATCTACACATATTTACAGATGACCATTCCAGAGTAAAACTTGATATCACTGAAGAGGATGAAGGGGACTATATCAATGCATGTTTTATCGATGTAGGTTTGTTTTGAAACATACGTTTATACATAAGTGAGTATTGACCTCAAACAGGTCAAATGGAAGGGAATTACCATAAAAGATATACTGATAAAAGTACATAGTCATGAAAACCCTTGATCTTTACCTCTACTATATAGATGTTTTATGCATTGTTTCGTTATTATGTTGTAATAAGTATATTATTACGGGGTATTGTTATGTGCATATATAAGTTATATGTATAGGTTATAGATCATATATTAGATTTATAAACAAATTAGTGCAAGGGAGCGATAGCTACCGTTGTGCTAATTTTTTTATAATTCTAATAAGTGATCTATAACCGGCTTATAGTTTACCCGCCCACTTTTAGTGACCCTTTGTACTCAAACAATCGCATGCCCAATATGGAATAATGAGAGTGAAATCACACAAAAATTGCTTGTTTGATTGCTGATAGAATAACAGTAACATTAGGAGGGTAGGTGGGTCTAGTTTTCCATATTCAGAATCAGCAAAGTTGTCCTAATAAACAGATTTACTAAAAAGTTATTATGCCCATTGCAAAAATAAATGAATAAGTGGTCCCAAAATTTGAAAATCCCTCCCAGGCTTTTGATTGGACAAAGAAATAGGGTAAACTATAAATGTTGACAGAGATCTAAATCATGTTAGATATCAGAGTGGTATTTGTATACTAGTCCTACAGTGGTATTGCTGATAGAGCACTAATTATCGTGTAACTATTGTACTAGACTTGGGGTTTGTAATATACATATTGAAATTTTACCGTTATACTTTCCAGGGATTTGACAAACTGAAGAAATTTGTTGCATCTGAAGGTAAATCCAGTATTTATACAATATCCATGAAACATGTACTTCTAACACGTTGTTAAGTAAAACTTTGTTTAATATAGTTTGTCTTCGTGAAGTGGTTATCAGTTCGTAAGACAATGAATTGTTATGGCTCCCTATTTTCAATCAAATATACCTCACCGCCATTCGTTCTTACCTTGGATATATAATTTGACTGTAATTGTTGTTTTACACGGGATTTTTTCAGGACCATGGAAGAATATGATGAATGCGTTTTGGAGACTTGTTTGGCAAGTACACACAGATAAAATTATAATGTTGACAAATCTTGTGGAGTTGGAAGAGGTGAACATTTTACAATATGTTAATATATTTAAAATATGAATTTTCAACTCTGTTCTATTCGGCTATACGGGCCACTGGTGCTAGATGCAAACAGAGAAATGAGGAAATCAGACATGGATGGCAGCATTTAACTTAACCAGCCGAATACAGAAAACAGTAACAACAAAACGCAACACTCTTTGTAGTAATGCCCATGCACAATTTCACAAGGAAATAGAAAAATAACGGTGATACGAAGAGACCGATTGAAATGCAGATAAGATGTGACCTAGTTCCCAAAGTTCCTGCTCCTGGACGACAATTTTAATTTTCACAAATATATGCCTAAACGGTGACCCAACGAGCAAACGAGGCATAACTGCGACTGGACCTAGTTTACAATCACCATGCACAGTGACCTAACTGAAACCAAACTTGGAATTTATAGGTCTAATATGTCGTAGAAAGAGAAAGAGGTGTATAACGAAAAAATACACATCATGTCGAATAAAAACGAGAACTGTTGCAATAAAATACCAGGTCACGATTATCTCTGTGTGGTCATCTGATTCTAGCATCAAATTAGCGAGAACATTAATTAATTACATTGTGATCGCTCAAACAGCAAATAAATATGAAACGTTCCCTAAACCATAAACTAAGTAATTCAAGCATTAAATTGTACCATTTACTTTATTTTGAAATTTTGAAAAAGTCTGACACACTAATACATCGAACTGCTTTAGACATAGACAAAATGACGATATTTAACACAATAGCGATCCGAAGACGAAAGTAGTATAACGGTTTCATGGTCTGTGTGTGTTGACTATTGGCTATGTTAGCATCGAAATGATAACGACTCATGACAATACTGTATTCTTCGATGTAATATGGGTAACTATTTATGATTTCTTAGATAAATACAGTATACATAAATGTACATTACAGACTAAATGTCTTCAATATTGGCCAGATAAAGGAAAACGTTACTACGGCAATGTTTGTGTAAAACTCGTTAAAACTGAAACATTACATGATTACAACGTAAGGCACTTGCGTATATCGAAGGTGAGTTTGAAGTAATATTTATTTTCCTTAAATAGCCATTATATAGGCAGTTTTTCAGCAAATGACTAAAACATATGTTTTGGTGTCATCTTATTAGACCACACACATATGTCAGGCTTTCTTTCGTGGGGGGACAATGTCATAGCCAATGATAACGATGATCGATCCTTGATCAGGGGATGTTATTCAATACTGATCTTATTTAATTTTAGAATAAGAATAGCCAATTATATCGCCTCCTACTTACCAAGAGTCACATGTGATGTGATCTGATTCATTGACAATTGTAAAATAAATATACGCTGATAAAGCAAAATTTTGTTACTATAGCACTCAATACTACATAGCGCAATAATAAGTACGCACATCAAGCAGAACGTTTGAACTATCTTTAACTGTACCAACTACTTTATCAAATGTTCTGCTTACTTTGCATACTTATAATTGCGCTATGTAGCATTGTGTGTAACAGTAACAAATGCTTTATCAGCCTTTATTTATTTCTGGAATCTCTATGTTAATTCCTTGTTATTGAATTTAGTTTTTGCCAAAATTTAGTACACATTTTGTTTATTATCATCCTTAGTTTTATCTTATTTGTTTTCTCTATACTTGTGTTAATTGTTTTAACTCCAATACGAAGTAAGCTTCAGTTACATTATAATCTTCTGTAATGCCTCTGTCTATGTTTTGTAAGACCCTTGATTGGAAATAAAATTATTCTATTCTATCTTTAACACTACTCAGAGTAATTTAATTTTGATACCTAACACTCTGTATAAAATGTTTGTTTTGAATAATGACCTACTTTCTTATATAACGCTAATGACCAAGGAAGGAGAACCAGCGCGGAAGATCAAACAGTTCCATTTCAAATCCTGGCCAGACAAAGATGTTCCAGATAACACTTGGTGCTTGGTCAATTTTTGGAGAGTTGTGGACACAAATGAAGTCACAGGCGCTGGTTCTCTATTGGTACATGGCAGGTACATACAGATATCTAATAAATATGTTTAATAAATGTATATTTAATGAACAAAACTAAACAGCTTGAAATGACAGTAGAAAAAGCGGTCCCTTTATTCGAAGATATAATATGACTTCAATTGAAAAATACATATATGTAATACAATTACGATGTGCTCAGATACAAATGATTGACGTAATTCCAATGCGGTAAACATACTTGCGCTTGCCATGAATGACTTATTCATTTACGACTAAATAATGTGTTATACATATTTATATATATATATATATATATATATATATATATATATATATATATATATATATATATATATATATATATATATATATATATATACGTATGCATGTATTTGTGTAAATTATAATTTATTGTGAGGAGCATTATTTCTATTATAGTGCTGGAGTGGGAAGAACCGGTACATTTATTGCACTAGACAACTCGATGAGTCAGTTTAAGAAAGAAGGTTGTATTCAACCTCTACAGATAGTGCAAAGTCTCCGGGAACAGAGAGTAAATATGGTCCAGACTAAGGTACAAACAATCCACAAGTATTATTTGTATGTATATTTATGACGTAATGCTTATACACATTGCAATACTTTTTGTGTCCATGAAAGAATAATTTTGTAGAAATCTGAATTAGACATTTCCTCTAGTAAAATTGTATTTTATATAAACATGCAAGTTCAAGAGAACGTTGTATCACACCGATACATTCATATTTTACAGGAACAGTATGTTTACCTTCATGAAGCTGTTGCTGATGTTTTACTTATTGGTACACGTGCTATATGGACCAAACAGTTTCAGGAAGTATACATGTTCATGCTGCGCAATGAGGACGATGCTGCAGAGTCTGTGTTTGAGATTCAATTTAACGTGAGTCATTCAGCTGTTTATTATATTACACTTTTACGATTGAGACAGTTTCGATGAGAGGAAAGGAATACGAATGAAAAGTTAAATGATGTAAAAATGACTGAAAAATATAAATACTAACGGTACAACTGTACTTATTGACAGCCTACATTGGTCATTAAATGCTGAATCCGTTGGACAGGTGTCAACATTTTTTGTAATATCAAATATTTTAGCTATGCGTATGCCATGTTACCTGAATTTTCATATATATGCGTTTTTGTAGTTGATAGAAAGAGGCCTTGACGAAACAATATTTGACAATGACAATGTGGAGTATTACAACGAATCATCACTGGTGACAAAATGTAAATACATTGTTATGACAATGGTGACATTGTTAACATTTGGTTTTTCATAATTTATAAATGCAACTACCCTTTGACATTTTTTCTACACCGAGTACTAATACGTTTAACTAAATTTGGTATTATTTGTGTGTATTGTTTAATATCATATGCTGTAAACGCAGTTCAAAACGACAACAAAATACATATCAAATAGGGATATCAGCGATATTAGTATATGAGTATGTCCATTAATAACTACATACACTGTCTACTTATAACAACCTTATCAATTTTGGCAGCATTTCTTATTCCTTAATATAAAGGCAAAAATATATATTTACATGTTCTAACAGTAGTCATGCTATCATGTATACACCTTCTAGGTGATGCCCACAAACCCAAACTCAAGAAGACCGGATCAGTGATTGCTCCACAACTTGGTGCTGTCTATATGCCGGTAATACTTTTTTCTCAGTAATCAACAACTTGCAATTCTCATACACCGTATCTATGAAACCAAAGTTTAATCTGAAATTTGATACAACAATAAATGTTATAAAAAATATATCGTTGAAATGTTTTGATGGAAGAACTTTTGCTTTATGCAATACGGGTACACAAAAATGTATTGTATAAAGTGACAATAGCCATTTAACTATGAATAATTGATACATTTTCAGTAGTTTTGAACTGGTTGGTATATTGTAATTGATGAATGAATCTAATATTAAAAGTGCAAATTATGTCGTCCAACGCGATTGATGCATAGCGTGACAAGAGTATTTTATGTACATATATGAGAAAATGCATTTACCACTGTATGATAAATCAGATGGACAACGTACTTTGTAGTTATACACGTCTAGTCATGTCCTCTATTAAAATAGATCGACCTGTTTACATAATGTATACAATAATTACATTCTAGAGCTGCAATGGAGATAATGCATTTATTTTAACACAATCACCAACAAAGTCTACAATAGAAGAGTTTCTGACACTGATTGGTCAACACAAGATTAAAACAGTCCTAATGTTAACAGACGAATCTTCTTCCAGTTACAAGGTACGTTTTTATATCTTTTTATCCATAATTAAGTCGATTATTTCCAACCTATCATATGTTTTCTGATAGGCTTCTTTTAAACTAAACACATAACAATTCACTTATCCACCAATTAAAAACAATTGTTTATAATATTTCAAAGACAAATTACGTCTTGTCGCTATTAACTGTTTATATAGAATTGCAACACACTTATTTAAAATATTCTGAATAACTACTGGCGTTCATGTTAGTAAGGGGTTTGGATATATACGTTGTATCGTGTGTCAAACGCTCTAGACATTAAATATTGAGTAAATATTCATTGGTTCATAAAATGAATTTTCTGATTATTCCAAGCTTATCCATGATAATGGCATCTTATTTATTGTCGAGAGAATGTTTAAATGTTTCACTGATGTTGCAGGAAAGTTGTCATCTTCAGACCACTGTTGCTGGCAGTCGTTTCACTGTCACTAAAATAGAAGAAGACATAAGTGATAATTTGATAGAACAAACAATTTCTTATAAGCCCAGAAGTGAGGTAAATGATTTAAAATCACACTATTAGGCAACTTACGAGTAAGTAACGAACTATCGTTTAGATATATAATAATTTATAATCGTTAAGTGTGGAAGCATTTGAGAAAAGTGTACGAATTATTTTACGATAACACTCAGTATGTCTCTATGTGTATTTAATATTATGAAATACCTGAAATATTCTGAAAGTGAAATTAGCACACCAACTTCACTTACAATTTGTTATTTGTGTTATAGGAAGGAAAGAAAACGACAACAATTAAGCAGTTCCGCTACCCAGCTTGGAAGGATGACCATCAAGTACCGGACGATACAGCTTCATTTATGGAATATTTTGAAGCTGTTCTTAGATGGCAACCTCATTTATCTGAAAGTCAACCTGTTCTTATACATTGTGGGTATGGAGTTCACATTGATTTAAACGTTCCATGTACAAACTCAATGACTGTGTAACGTGTACTTGAAATAAAGAACATAAAAAGACAGGTTATTACTTCGATCGCATGTATACAGTTTATTTCCAAAAGATCACGATATAATATCGTACTTGATCAATTAGATATTCAGTAACTCGCTTACTACGTGCACATACAATGTATAACCCCTAGTGCCCTAAAATACTTTGCACAGGTTCGACTGTTGCGACAAATAAATCGTCTGGAAACTCATACAGACTTCTTAAAAATGTATTCTTGTTTTAATTTAAAGCTACAAACTTGATGATGGAGGAACATATTCATGGAATAGTTATGTTGAAATTACGAATATATTGCTATTAATACAAGTACTAGTATGCAAGATGATTTCATTGTCTCGTTGTAGCAATGGACAAAATAGATCTGGTCTTGCGTACGCTGTTCTCAATGAATTACTTCGCATTAGAGCATATAGTCAAGTGAACATCGTTGATACGGTGACAAAAATGAAACAACGCAGCAGACAAATGGTTGCAGGATATGTAAGTTCTACACCTTTGTTTATAATTATAAATATATTAGTATGGATTAAAAGTTTGCTATATTGTTAAAATATTAACATGTTTGTATATATGTAATACGACTATTTTGTTCGATTTTGAAAAGAGTGACTTAACTTCAAGTTTACTATATGTAAATATTTATTAAGAACTGAAGAATGGTTGGAACTCTGAAGACTTGTTGGCCATCCTTAGACAATGACGCCGATCGAATTTAGGTATATAGGTCAAATCTCAAGGTCGCCATAACTTTTAATAGGAATGGGTTATTAAATATGTTTAATTTAATTTTCTACTGCATAATTCT
Source organism: Spisula subtruncata (assembly GCA_963678985.1). Lineage (NCBI taxonomy): Eukaryota > Metazoa > Mollusca > Bivalvia > Venerida > Mactridae > Spisula > Spisula subtruncata. Next base: position 30,301,175 of record OY787665.1, read on the forward strand.
TTACTGAATACCCATTTTATGTACAAAAACTGACATCATTTATTTGACATTTCAGGAGCAGTATAGATATTGCTATGACTTCATATTGGCGTATATCAACTACACACAAGTATACAATAACATGTAGCTGTATGTGCCGGCAGACACAAGCTGTACACCTAAACATGTTGGAAATATATCGACGACATAGCTAAACTAAATCAAATAAGTGTGGTAGATAAGTTTTGTAATAAATCATAGCATAATTATTACACGAGTAATTATAACAATCGCCATATATAACCAATATTGCATTTCCATGTGTTAGTATTATACTGAATGATTGGATTGTATAAAATTAATGAACTAGTACATAGTATTACATTGTAGTTTGCACGTTATAGGAAAATGTATGATGACTAGTAGACATATCTAACCATTTATATATATTTGTAAATAATGTTCTTATGCTAATAAACTGAAACTGAAACTGTATTAAAAGAGACTACAACTAAATGTTGACGTTTGTATCAAAATACAACGACTTGAGTGATTTAATGTTTCATTATCTAATTTGTAACAAAACAAAAAAATAATGCATTTCGCCTATCTCTGATGAGCCTGATTTTTGTATGAATAATGAAGTATCAAATAACCGATTTCGTCATTATTTTTTTTACATTTATCATGTAAGATGATTCATGTCATGTTTGTCTTGTCAGTGTCTGTCCGAACCAAGATCTTGTCTTGGTCACTGCCCAGTTAGGATAATAATACATGTAGTGGTCGAGTCCACAATGTCTATGTTAAACTAATCATGAAAACTTATCCAGACATATATTATTACAATGTTATACATGACTGTTTTGCCATTGGTTGCTATCTTTTGTGAACCCATTTAACATAAAAGAAACTCACATTATCCTAAATGGAAATATTTGATCCTTGTAAGGATGTTTTCCGACAAACAAACACAATAAAATAATTGCCATATTTGTTTGTTGATTCTAATAAGTTCCGTTGAAATAAATAACACAGAAGGCAATGGAAGGCAAGTATTTTTTTTTTATTTCTAGTATACTAGTAGTCAGTCCAAAAGCTATATCTTTATGTTGACTTTTCAAGTGCAACTGAAAATATTATACGGAAGATCATGTTATGAAATGACATCGTTGGCAAGGCATAAATTTAAACCTCCATAGCAACAGCGAACCACACGACAGCATTTTGCACGAACATTTAACGCACGTTCTGAAGATAAAAGAAGAAACTGTACAGTTCTATTCTAATCACCATTAATTTTGTTTTGTTAAACATTAAAGACATAAATGTTTTACGACACGGGGTTATGAACGTTTGCTTTGGTGCAATATACCATCATGTAACCAGAATACAGCCTTCTGTTAGATGATCAATATTGTAACCAGTTAGTGACAAACTGTTTTCCTATTTTCTTTGTCAATGTAACTGTAAAGTACACGATACATACATAAAAAGCTGATTGGCTATATGGCTTCCGCCTTAATACGGAGAGTGACATATGTCACTGGTAGCTAAAACATTTTATAGTGCATCAAACTTCATTTTTACACTACGTATAACCTAGAGAATTCAATGACAAACTAGTAATCAAAACAGCAGCCGTGGCAACAAGGAGAAAAACGTATTTGGTTCATTTAATGAAATGACAAAACAATGCTATCGGCAAGCATCAACAACATTTGACTTTGGGTAAGTCATAATCGTACATGTAGTCTAAATACTAAATAGTGTCCGGTTATCGCACATGGAATTAGGAGGTGCAATAGAGAGTTGTGAAAATATTATCCGCTAAGAAAGCAGTCTGTTGGAACAAGAGATCATTACTTCAACTTAGTAAACATTTAATCATCTTGACAAAAATATCAAGAAAGTGACTATGATCCAATATCTTTCGAAGTTTGTAAATCCCTTCGTCATAAAAGTCGTCTCCCAGATAACCCCATGTCAGCCAGAGGGATATGATACGCAAAGAATATTTCCAATAAGAAATGTTATGGCCAGTCTCGTTGCAACGAATCAAAGACGCTAACAGTAAAATATTCGAACGTTGCAATGCAGATTATTAGTTAAGACTGTGGGGTCTATGCAATTGCAAATGCCACTGCCTTAGCGTTTGGGAAGTTCCGGCTTCGCAAGTGTATATTACCAGAGTAATGAGGGAGCATTAAATTATGCGGCGTTGTTTGGAAAACAAACACATGAACAACAGACACGTTGTGGTTACGATAAACACTATATTTCGCAACAAAGCCAACATTGTTTCGTTTACCAGCTTGTTGGTAAATATTGTTAATGATTATTAACAAATATGAGCGAATACAATGTCGATAAGCGCAACAAGTAGGGAAGAAATAGAGGATATTTGTTGATTTTGGTGTAAGATCGAATTTTATTTCACCGAGTGATCACAGAAATCAATATTTTCACGAGTGGCGTAGCCACGAGTGAAAATATAGATTTATGTGATCACGAGTGAAATAAAATTCAATCTTACACCAAAAATCAACAAATTTTCTGTTTATTATATGCGTAATTAATCATATTATTAATATTTATCAATTCCCTCTTGGAACCTCACCCCGTGGGGCGCCCCAAATTCATTTCAACCTAATCACCTTTTTTAGTAGAAGTTCCACTGAAAGTAGTGCAACTATTTGCAGAAGTATTTTTCTGCAAAACATGAAACAAGATATGTGTAAAGTTTATAAATAAAACAAATATAATATTTGACGAACACAAAATTATTTTAATGTTTTATTGAAAGCGAAATAACTGGCATTTATTAAATTTGATAGCGGAGTAATTTAATTGTCAACAAACAGTTTTGTCATGAATCCACCATTGTGAATTCAAGTCACGATGCCGGGAATTTTTAATCATTATCACGACACAGACTTATTTTTTCTATGTCGCCAGTTTGATAAGTAAGGGGAAATACTCGTACTGACAGTTAAAAACGGGAATCGACGTACAGAGTGACTTTATCATGTGTTTTGACGTCATCACAACATCGAACTACGAGGACGACATGTTGATTTTTTGACGATTTGCGATTTTGAATCTCAAAATGCATTAAGTATGATCATTTACAGGCAGTGGATTCTATATGCTTCGATAAATTGTAGGTTTGTGTTTATTGCTTTTATTTGAATTGTTCAAAGCTTGTTCAGATTTTCAGATTCGCCTTTTAAATACGGAACAATAGATTTCATTCTGAGACCTTGGCATGTCAGAACAGAAGAAGCCTTCCAACTCTCCAATAAATTGAAGTTTATAAGAAGGATCTATTCTCTTTCTAAATGCCCTTTTAGGAAAGCACTTATAAAATAGTGGTTCGTTCACCTGATTGTCACTTGTTGAGGTTCTCGATTTGCAGTATATGTGCATAGCCTTGAACCTCATGCAGCCAGTGTATCAAACGAAATTGACAAAATAAATATAAATTACTCACTCCTCGACACATATTTTGTTGGAAACTGCTAAAATGACCTTTAATCTTTAATAAAACTGCAAAATCACATCAAATGTCCTTTGGAATCGGAAAAAATACATGTAAACAAACACCATGTAAAATTTCAGGAAAGGGAAATAACCTCATTTATCCGGTGCAACAATAACTTTTTCCAAGTAAATTTGGTCCAGTTTGTTGACAAGTTGATTTTTTCCCGCCAAAAGTTGCACACGACCCATTTTATCAATGGATGACGTCATAGCTGTCAAAATTATGTTTGATAAATAAACAAGCAAGCATTGAATACATGCATGTCAAACAATGCCGATTAAATAAGGATTTACTCGTAGTGAAGGCATGGTGTAAGTTTTTGTTGTGATTTCACTCAGAAATTGGTCCATTTCGTATTTATTTATTTAATTTACCCGTCAGTTATTGTAAACAATCCAGCAGGCAATGTTACGAGAAAAAAAATCTACAATTTCATGAGAAAATTGCAAACACCGGTACTGTGGATACACCGGCTTCATGGGGTTTCACTTATATATCCTTCTTTCCTATCCTTTCGTGAATCCCTATGGTTTCGTGAGCGGTAATATGACGTATTTCTACCGAACGCGCGTGTCCGAATTCTACTCAAGTGTTTGACGGAAGATTTTTGATCGCAGTTGAAAACGCAAGAATGCGCAAGAAACAGGTAAATATACATAAATACATCTAAAATTAACAATAGTTACCGAAATTCACGTATTATTAGTCGTTGTTTCCATGGATTTTGTCCATTTTAATGCTTTAATCAACATTATTTACATGACGTCCGCTACGCCGGTCTTCAACGGGTCACGTGATCATATTATCTGTATCAGTAAGCGCTCTTTGGAGACTGAGTGGTGTAAATTTGAGGCCCTGCATGGTGTGTCGTTTATTTTACGCTGTAGTAAACGTCATGAATGCCAATCAAAATCCAATTAAGAATTCAGTGCACTAATGGGAGCAATTTATTGCATATGTCTAAGCAAATAAATACCAACTAAAAAAACCATTATTGTCTAAAATAAATTGGCATTATCTTTTGTAGATCTAGAATATAATTAGCTGGGTCTATATTAATTAAATAGTGCAATTATCTATGTTGTTTTCAGTCAAAACCATCTAAAAGCCACGGAAAGTATAAAGTGTATGCCCCTGAGAAGCTGAAATTGGCATTGGATGATGTAAGAAGAGGCGGTGTGTCGATTCATAAAGCGGCTTTGGAGTATGGTATACCATACATGACATTAGCTGACAGGGTAAGGGGACGGGTAGACCCAGAAACTACGTTGGAGAAGTTGACAATCTTAACGAAAGAAGAAGAACTTAGGATAGTAGAAGAAGCAGAAAGGTCTGCAAAGTTAGGATATGGGTATACAAACAGATCTTTACAGAAGCTAGCAGGGGAAATAGCGTTTAAATTCAAGAGAAGATCAACAGACAAACCACTAAGTAATTGTTGGTTATATGGCTTTCTGAAAAGATGGAGCTTCAGAGTTTCTACATTCAAGCCCGCTGCTCTAGAGGCCAGTAGAGCTAAGAACACGACTCCGGAGATTTTGGATTCGTACTTTACTAATTTGTATAAGACTTTGATTGATAATGAACTACAGGACAAGCCTAGCATGATCTACAATATGGACGAGACAGCCATAAGCCCAGAGCATCGTCCACCAAACATAATAGCTCCAACAGACGGAAAGGCACAGGCCATCACCTCTCCTAGATCCGGGAGTACTACACTTATTGGTTGTGCCAATGCTTCTGGGAATCACATACCACCTTATTTTGTGTTCAAAGGTGAGTGTAGCATATACATATAACTTGCTATTAGATTTTACCTTCTAAGTTATGTTTTAATGTGATATATAACGAGGCAATTATAATTATATATATTTAAACATTTTATCGTTTCAGCAAGACCTGTTCAACAAATTAAAACAATTTAAATAATAACATTAATAAACTTTAACTATTGTATACATTTACAGGTAAACGTATTAACGATGAACTGATGAAAGGTACATCGCCTGGATCGAGATACATCATGTCTGACTCTGGCTGGTCAACGACACAAGTCTTTAAGGACTACCTGGAAAACCATTTCATGAGGCATGTGACCCGAGAGCCTGACCAACCAGTGATTCTTATATTAGATGGCCATTCAACCCATACCTCTAGACAGATGATAGAGTGGGCCCTGGAGAAGAAGATTATATTATTCATCCTTCCAGCCCACACTTCTCACGTTCTCCAGCCCTTAGATGTTGCTGTTTTCGGGCCCTTTAAGAGGTTTTATTACAGTGAATGTGCCAGCTATATGAAATCCAATATGGGGAAGGTAGTTACACGGTATGTCTTGGTTTGAAATTAAAGATTGACAAGGATTTTTCATTATTTTTATCAAATTCACATTTTAATGAATTTATAATGATAACTTCTTAGAAATGTTGCAGTTGCAGTTGGTCATATACATGATGTTTTTTTTAAAATATTGTTATTTAATTTATGAAGGTAAAAATAGATGCATGTACAGTACAGGTGGACTACAATGTTTGCATGGCTTTGTATTTCAGATACGATATGGGTGCACTAGCCTGCAAGGCATACCTCAAAGCTATGAATCCATGGAATATTGTTTCTGCCTTCAAAAAGACAGGGATTTTTCCGATGGATAAGGGCGCGGTACCTCAAGAGAAACTCCTGCCATGTGAGGCCTTCAGAGACCAAAACCCGACGGAGAAACTAAAAGCTATGGAGGGAGGTAGTAAAGCCATTGATGCCTATCTTCAGAGTAAGCGTGACAACCAATGTACCATTTTAGCATCACCCCCCTGCAAGTGTAAACTCAAAAGAAACAAGAAGAAACCAAACCCAAGTGGTAGAGAGATTACTAGTCAGGTAAGTTTATTTTCCAATATCACATGAATTCTTCAATTTACGTTGTTTTTAAATAGATGCATACCCCCACCCCCCTTGTTAAACAACATGTATGAAGCACAATGCACAATTTAACATATTTTCTGACAGGTGTACTTAGAAGAAATAAACAATTATGAAGATGAAAAGGAGAACAGACGACCAGATGACAGTTTGATACCAGAATCACAGCAGCAATCAACCCCCAGACCTTGTACAAGTGGTATAATTACTATTACTGACTGTAACAAAGAGTCATCACCACTTTCGTCTGAAGATGAAGAGGACACTGACGTATGTTGTGTGTGTAACAGGTTTTCTCCACCAAACCTGAATGAGAAACCTCACTTGAAAATAGTCAGTTGGGGACAATGTGACAATTGTGGACATTGGGTCCATTTAGTCTTTTGTCATATGAAACGAGTAATACGTAGAGGAGATGAGTTTTTGTGTGCCCATTGTCAGTAATTGGCCATATGATGTTATATATGAAATGTGTTAATTAAGTTTTTGTTTGTACAAGTTTCAATGTTATTTTGTAATGCACAAGTTCACAGTGCATATTATTTGTTGTCAGATAATTCTTCATTTGTTGGGCATATATTGCCTTAATTTGCGTCAAATATTGAGTTTTTAAATTAAAATATGATGTAAACATGCATGCTATTATATTTCATTAATACCCATGGCAGGGCCTCGAAATTTCCTCGTGAATTGCCAAAACCAGTCAGCCAATCAGAATTCACGAATGTATAGGAAACAGCTGTCAAATCCGGACTTCCGGTAAGCATTTGTTTTTACGATATTTCTGTGTTTACAGCGATATTAAATGGAAAATTGAGCTGGCAATCGATGACCAAGACATTTTGAAATGTTTTTGAAAAAAAATGGTGAACTAAAAATAAATATGTTCGCGCATGCGCAGTATAAACTATTAACGTTCACGAAAGTACAGGTAAGCAGGCTACTCAGTTTATTCTATACGTGTATTGGCTGGGTACATTTTGTACACATTTCTACATTGCGTGTAAGTATTGAAAGAAACACACTATTTTTGGAGTTTAGTTGTTTTTAATATACATATCAGTACACACATATATACATAATGCTGCTCACACATATATTCTCCTGACTTCAGCTATATAGTTATCTCAAATTGAACTCATATACACCAACGTCTGACATAGAGGGCTCTCATTGGTCAATACTGACACACCTTTTGACATAGTGAGCTTTTATTGGCGAATACTAACACACCTTCTGACATAGTGAGCTTTAATTGGTCAATACATGTATACATACATCCACCCCTTGGGCTTCAAAAGCAGTGCCAACAGATCACGGTACTTTCTTCAGTTTCTGAAACTACTTCCTGGATATACCGTTAACGACGTTGATTGCCATCTTTGACTCCTTATGTCGATTCACCAGGATTCGATTCACGGCAATAGCTGTCGGCGATCACTGAATAATTGACGTGTATTTTACATGCTACTAGTTTGTCCTCTACTAAAGTCGGTCGAACTATTCTATTGAATTCGTATGGAACGATGTGACGATTAATTAAGTTTCAGCTTAAACTGCCATCTACAAATTCCACATGCTTTCTTCGAAAATATGAATAGTTTAAAGTTATGGATGTTTCAAAGTTTCGTCGGATGTTTTGTCCAATTGTGATGATCTTATATTTAGTGATTGAAATATATTTTGTAATTATTTAAAAAGTTAAAAAGCCACACGTGGGCGGACATTTACTGACAAGGACAACACCAACTGAACATCTTCTTGATTGCTAGGGTAAATCTGCTCTTTTTGGTATCATCATACTCCATCACACGTCCAGTCTTCTCAAATATGTCGTTACTACGGTTACACTTCTTCCTCCATGCACGTACTTCATCACCAGCCTGTTGGAAAGATAGAATATTAAGATATATTCAGTCTACACACTGCAATTTTTATTTAGTTAATACATTTGACTTATGGTAAGTTAAGTTACCAATTTTCGAGGGTTTGTTTTTCAGCTGTTCAGCAGCTCAACCACCCTTTGACACTTTAACTTCATTGTACAGATATTGAATTTATAATGCACATGCTATTTGTGTATAATAAATGACACTTCCGGCCAGGTGCAAATCAATCCCCGGTACATCAATGGTTCGTCAAGTTCCCAGATGAGCTAGTACGTTTCGGACAAATTGTACGCTGGTTGAACGAGAGGTGGTGCAAATGTACATTTTATATATCATATCATCGGAAGAACATTATACAAAATGTTATTCAATATCAACAACAAAATGTTATAGAAAACATCGTATGAAATAAAATACACTTAAAGTACAATTACAAGATTCACTTACACGTTCAGTGTACTGTGAAGTACAATTACAAGATTCACTTACACGTTCAGTGTACTGTTAAGTACAATTACAAGATTCACTTACACGTTCAGTGTACTGTTTCCAGTCATCAGCATCACCATCAAGTTCGTCTGCCAGTAACATATCACCCAGACAATAAATGGCGCGAAACAACTGTTTCCTGTTCTCAGTGATGTTCTCAAAGTAAGCAAAAGTTTCTTCATAATTCTCTGTAATATAACGTTAATATGATTAATGTCTGCAAGATTTTATTGAATAGTTTTGTTCACAGGGGATTGACACATATTTTATATACTATATATACTGATATAAGGCTATATTGAACAAAAAATATTATGTGTCAATCCCCTGTGGTTTTGTTGTACAATGATTATTTTTCATCAGACCATGATAGATTTAATTTGTTTCATTGAGGATTTAGTTGAAATGTATAATTCGGCACATCACTGGCTTAGAATGAGAAGGTCGTCCTAATACATATACATACTTAACATCGGCAACACAAGGCGCTTTTTATGATCCTTTTTCATGAAAATCGTCATATTGATCAAACTGAACTCATCGACAACCTTGCTTTATGTATGTATCGTCCACTTTATAGTAAAAATAGAAAACTCCAAAAACATTTTTTTGCTTAGGGCCTTCCTTTCTGTAACTGTATTTTTATTGTACATGTTCTGCTGCAATTTCGCTGTCCCGCATAAGGTTGCCTTGTATCTTTCAATAGTACATGTGTACTAGTATTGTGTCATTTAGATGTGTTTGTCCCTTGTTCTAGTCTTGTCGCTTGGTTCTTGTCCCGCGTAGTTTGACTGACTGAGGCGGCAAACGCGCGGGTGGGATTTCGGGTTTGTGTAATTTGTATACCTGTTGTCTTTAAGTTGTACTCTGTTATAGCAGTGTCTATGGTCCCCTCCCTTTTACAGCACTGTGCAGTGTCGGTGTATTTGTTGTTTTCCACTTGTCCTTGGAAGTTATTTCCTTGTCCTCCCTTTAAGGTCCACCGCATATTCTCTCCTTTCTTCATCAGTTGTATCTTGTGGAGATGCGGGATGAGATACCTTGGTCACTATAATAAACGTTTTTGGCTTATATATTTTCGCCCTCTTTTTGCCCATTATTATAAACTATGTCAAGTGCCCCCCTCCTTTTTACTACTGTGCAGTGTCGGTGTATTTTTGTTTCCACTTGTCCTTGGAAGGTAATTTCCTCAGCCCTATGTTTTAAAGTCAACTACCCACACCCCCTTCCCCCTTCATCATCAATATCTTGCGGAGATGCTGGATGAGATACTTTTTAATTCGGTCACTGTGCTGTTTGGTCACTATAATATACGTTTTTGGCATATCTATATATTCGCCCACTTTTGTCCATTATTGTAAACTAGGTCAGGTCACACCCTCCTTTTTATAGCATTGTGCAGTGTCGGTGTATGTTTGCTTCCACTTGTCCTTGGCAGTTGTTATCCTCTGGACATTGTTTAAAAGTCCACCGCCTAACAACCCCCCCCACTTTTCATCATTTGTATCTTGCGGAGATGCTGGATGAGATACTTTTTAATTAGGTCACTGTGCTGTTTGGTCACTATGATTAACGTTTTTAGCATTTATATTCACGCCCTCTTTTTTCCATTATTGTTAACTAGGTCAAGTCCCATAATGACTCTTTAAGACGTATTAACGTTTTGTCACTGTCCTTGGTTTTTAAACTAGGTCAGGTGGCTGTGGCTCATTTAGCCGCCGTTTTGGCACGTGTTTGTGTGATTGGTTCGCCGTGCAGTGGGGCATTGGGGAACTTGGTCGAGTATTGGCTACGTTTCATTCGGCAATAAGCGCTATTATATAATTTCTTTGTGAATGTGTGTATTCCTGCATTTTATCGGCGGGGACTTGGATCTTTCATTGTTTCTTCGGCTTATGTGTGTTCATTGCTCAATGTAGTTACTAGGAATATGTAATATTATGTCCCACCCCATTCCTACCTTGCCCATTATTTTAACTAGTCGTAGTTGTGCCTCTTTAGGTCGCATAACGTTAGGTTACTGTCCTTGTGTTTTATACTCGGTCATGCCCCGGGGTAGTTGTGGCTCATTTGATCGCCGGTTTGGCATGGGTTTCTGTGGACATTGCTCAGGATAGTTGTGTCGTGGTGTTTCTGATTTCTGTTCTCGGCTGGTTGGGTTGAGTGCTACCTTCGCTGTCGGATTTTCTCATACCTTTTTTTGAAACAGCTTGTTTTACCATCTCATTTTAAGCCAGCGACACCATCTCTTACTTTTAGGATATATCGAGTAATTATTTGTAGGGGAAATGGAATAAAGGAAAATTCAAAAAGTCAAACAAATTTAACAGGCTACTGTTGAACATTTGGATTTTATATAGCTGTTCGCATAATGCGCCCAAAAATTGTGAAACGCGGGATAAAATTATTATAGGAATAACTTAATCAGAAAACACGGAGTAAGAATTGTGTACTTACGATACAAAATAGTTTATAACGGCGAATGTTTGAGGAAAAGTATTGTTTGTTACCAATAATGATGTAGACAATTTGCTTATTCAAGAATAATGGATTCTAACCTGGTGTGTAGACAGCGTAGGTTACCATATAACTACTGCTTCCTGGTGCTATATCATCAGGTAGTTTATTCACTACTACTTCCTCGCCACCAATCTCTACAGTTCTCTGAGTGGCAATAATATGTACAGGAGCAACTGAAAACATTGAGGTAAATAGTATTATAGTCGAACGCATTTGAGGATAAATTTAAAAATCGAGCAAGTGTAGCCAGGCATTAAAGCCTTGTTCGAGTGAACTGTATCGCGTAAGACAAATCCCTAGGTCAGTATTAGCCTGCAGAAATCGCGAGTGACAGCGGGTGGTGACAGATAAAGAATAAATATTTAGAGAAATTCAATTAATACAGCCTAAAACTCAAGATTAAACAGGTGGTACCTATATAATAGCTCATTGCTAAACAACTCATTTTACTCCCTATATGTGACGTAGCAATGTGAAATGGTAAACAATATTTAAATAATCTCTATCATTATATCAAGGTAAATAACCACTAAATGCCTACGCGGACCAAATTCAGATACAGTCAAATAGTCCGTTTAAAAACTTTAAAGCGACTGGAAATGGGGGTATGTCTTGACAAATCAGCACCAGAATCATGAAATTGGTGTTAAATGCTTTGTATGCATGTATGTGATGTAGTGAAATGGTTTTATTCAGAAATATTTTGTATTCTGGCTTAAATATGAAAGTGAAAGTAAGGTTGGGGCTAACGGACAGTGAGTAAATCCATACATGTGAGAAAATCTGTTCACCCAAATTTTTCTTATATAATACATGACCCCCTACTTTTTTTTCATTTTCTTCAAGCTGGATGCTATTTCTATTGATTAAAAGATTTTGAGAGGGCCCCATGGACAAAAAGTTGACATTTTTTTTGGCTGACCAAGGTCACTTTACATTGAGTTAAAGAACAACTCTATTTGGTGGTTTGTGACCTCAATACAAACGATATCATACCTTTAGGCAATAGTTTCATCTTTTTATTCTGAAGTGTGTTCACCATTCGGTTCTTTACTTCAGTAAACTTTGCCCATCTCTTATTGCTTGGTGTTTCTATAGCCGTGTCTAGACCCTTCTTATCTGTCTTCCTGTCAGGGGCCGAGTTGTTGTCATCTACAGGAAATGTCGTGTAGTCAGCAGATGAACCAAGGCTTTCCAAATCACACCATGTACTCGTGGCATCCGATTCTGATTTCTTACTGGTTACCCGTCTTGATATATTGACAGGTACAAGACCATACGCCTTGTGTTTTGCTATCAAGTCAGGTGTTTCAACTCTGACCAAACCTCTTACAGCCAGATCATTCATAATCTTAATTATGAGGGTCGGTATATGTGCCTCTGTGAAATTCATATGTGCTGTATATGTTGGCTGTAACTGCAAAAAACACGATAATTTAATATGGCCATCAATTACAGTACCAAATATCGTCATAAATTACAATCGAGTTCTTTTTCATAATTAACAAACACTTCAAAGTCTGTAATAAACTGACATGTACTATGACAAATCAAATCAATATTTATTCATTGTCGGAATGTCATATAACATATTAAAATTAGATATGTACATTTTGTATATCGTTTGACCGAGAAAGTCAGGACATATTTCTGTGATACGTTTAATCTTTGTCACGGTGGGGAATCACGTGGTTTCAATGGTAGGATCCACCAGAAAAATGGCGGCCAATTTACGTCGACTGAACCCATATTTTTAGGTAAATATATAACACCGAGACACGTTTGTTTCTGGACACCCCGGCCAGCACGCAATGGCTTCTCCACTGAATCTTTTGGTATCCTACTTTCCACGATTGATCCCGTAGTTTCCTCAAACACTTCGATATTGTTCCGTAAAAACAAAATACTAGCGGGGTAAACCTCACGATATTGACGATTTTGAACATATTATGACCATATCTCCTTAACATCATCCGTATTTCATGCGATTCCAATATGCAATATTTCGCCAACATTTTCCAACACAAATACCACCAGAATAGCATAACAATTGGTTTTCTGAAAAATATAACAGTCAATTTGCATGCAAGATAGGACTCACGCTATGGGTAGGACGCACGATTGAACCTGGACAGAGCACACCCAACATTGCGGTCGGATGTATTCTATGCGTCTATCGATCGAAACATGAGGAAATGTTCATTTATACAAGTATGCTATTAGAGCATGTTACTTTTAAGCCAATTAGAATCAGGAATAGTTCCAAATGACTATACAATTTAAACACGGTCCTGTATCTATTAAGTTGTTTAGTTCTACGCAACGTGATGTATTCATAAAGAGTTTAAGTAAAGTATACATTTAATGGTGTGGCGCCGTTTGCTATACGTGTATATAAAGACCCCGCCGGTTGTTCAAATTAAAACGCTCATGTCATTTGTGTTCTTCGCAAGTATACCACTACTTAACACATTAAAGGTATGCCAATTGAAAGAGTTTGTTGCGATGAATTTGTGATTATTTAATTTATTTTGTATTTGGATCGAGTGCTATTAAGTGAATTTTTATATATTTCCGCGACCAGGAATTACATTTAAGGTTCTCGTATTGCTTAGTACATGTACTCTTGTTAACATTACTTATTCGTGAAATACTGAACTCTATTTATATATGTATTTTTGGTACGCGGAAAGAGTGTGTTTTGTGTACGGAGAAGGCATATGCCCTTAAGTAATCTTTACTCTTATTAATTACTACAATTATACGCGAACAGAGTTGACCTTCGGTCATGGATAATGGTAAATTCGGTACTTCCCTTAAACGTATCACAGGTATAGCTAGTTTGCGATAGAAAAAAATCGTGTTTTTTAAAGATTTCTGAAAATCTATTTATCAGATTTTGGTAAAAAATTACACAGAACTACATAAACTTCCTACCTACTCCCATTTTGAATTTCGTAATTTTTAGCCACCAATTAAAAGACATTTATTCTTTATTACATATTGAAATCACATGCGTATTTACAGTTTAACGCAGGGAGGTAATCTGGTATTCCATTGATGATTTTCTATCAATTATTTAACCGTTACAATCCGTGATCGGTGGGATTGAGATTGCTGTTATAAAGACAAGACTTAGGAGGCCCGCATGATTTGGTTTATTTAGGTGTGTCGCCTATAAACAATGTACAGCAATTAAATGTACTTTGTCATATTCACAGACGGGCCTCGCATGTGTTTAATTAAGTAGGTTGCAAATACGCAAATATACCGTAATGCGTATCACATGACCGTAAAATTGGCTGTTGCAAGTATCAAGTCTTCTAACTTGATATTTCATACAAAACTACAAATAGGTTACATAGAAGTTATGGACAAAACTTTTTTAACTCATGTCTGATGTTGCTGAAATTTCAGTGTGTATTAGGTAGATATATTTCATTTATTCGTGCAAAATTTCATACATGTAGGTTTAGTAATTACAGAGAAATGTTTAAAAAACACGATTTTTTTCTATCGCAAACTAGCTATAGGTATTTTCTGATACAATAATAACGATTGTGTAAAATTAAATCAAGTTCGTAATGACGTCATCAACTTTGACGATTGTATGGACTGATTTTAAGTAATTTAGAATAAAATATACAATCGATGTGGTTATCGAACCTACGATGATTACCATTCCGTTATTCTGCGAACTGATCAAGCAGTACCTGCTAAGCCGCCCTTGAGAATTAGTCTGCCATGTTGATCATTCGTATGTGAGTCAATATTTATTTTTGTAACATTTGACCTCGAAGATTTTCCCTTAAAAAAAGTATTAGATTTAATACTTTTCTTGTTTAAATGATGTATTGATGTATAACCTATGCTAAAGCATTCACAATCCACATCAAATAATCCATATTTCATAAGGATGCTGTAATTTGTTTGACTTGGTTTGTTGAAATGTCCTTCCTGTAACGCCTTTGTGTCAAGCAATATATTGAACACTAATATACAACGGTTGAAATGTTCTTGTTATTTGAAAAGAGCTCGACTCATATAACATAAAAGTGCATTAATTTATTTTGAATTTAATAAACATGAAACGGTAAAAACATATGGCATTTTGGCGAAACTTTTTCGAAAATATGCAATTTAATCGTTATTAAGATATCGTGGTCTTTCTAATTCTAACCCGTTCGTTATAGAAACTTTTTCCGACTCGTAGCTCTGAAAGAAGTGAAAGAAAGAAATGAACGTACATGGGAACGATTAACTGGAGAGTCAAGTTATTTTATACGGGCATAATTAATACCAAAATTCTAAGCTATATAAAAAAGTTAAGTTACCAATTTTCTAGGGCTCTTTCAGCTGTAAGGCCGCTCAAGCATCATTTGACATTTTAACTTCCCTGGTCATCGGGCTACCTATATAAACCTACGCTCGTGTCTCCCCGGGGAGGCAATTTCTGTCCTGTGTTTGCGACAGCCAACATCGATCTGCGGCGCCCAGGGATAGACACTACCCTCACAGGTACAATTTTACACCATGGTGGAGTGGAGCATGTTGGTCTAGCTGAGAGAAATTGGCCAGTGGTCCAGACGGGGGTTAAACCCGGGACCTCTCGATCCCGAAGCGCACCCTACCTCTAGGCCACCGCTCCCCACTATATATAAATATATTAATGACGTCATTAAGATCGTGTGTTGTGGCTATCACTAGAAACATATTTTTGCAACACATTGATCGACACACATACACAAATTACGTGTATTGTTAATACATCAACATTATTTGTTTTATAAGAATAAAAAATATAGCTGCAAAATCTGCAAAATCAACCCATCACTTATTTCATTCCTTCATGTACATCTAAAGGTCAAGGTTACTCATGTATGAAAGTTTTAGGAAACTCCAGCACCAATAGTAGGTCGAGTTGAGTTCACGAGAATTCGCCTACGAACAGGCAGATCTGCTGATCATACAACATTATACAACTTGTGTTGCGTGAGTGTATAAAAATCAATTATAAACAAAAGATTCCAGCAAGCATACTTATTACACACTTTTATAAATGAATAGCTTGAGCCCGTTCCGCATATTTCGATCGATAGAAGCGTAGAAAACATCCGACCGCAATGTTGGGTGCGCTCTGTCCAGGTTCAATCGGGCGTCCTACCCATGGCGTGAGTCCTATCTTGCATGCAAATTGACTGTTATATTTTTCAGAAAACCAAAATTTATGCTATTCTTGTGGTATTTGTGTTGGAAAATGTTGGCGAAATATTCGCATATTGGAATCGCATGAAATAAGGATGATATAAAGGAAATATGGTCATAATATGGTCAAAATCGTCAATATCGTGAGGTCTACCCCGCTAGTGTTTTGTTTTTACGGAACAATATCGAAGTGTTTGAGGAAACTACGGGATCAATCGTGGAAAGTAGGGTACCAAAAGATTCAGTGGAGAAGCCATTGCGTGCTGGCCGGGGTGTCCAGAAACAAACGAGTCTCGGTGTTATATATTTACCTAAAAATATGGGTTCAGTCGACGTAAATTGACCGCCATTTTTCTGGTGGATCCTACCATTGAAACCACGTGATTCCCCACCGTGTTTGTTGTGCCTTGAAAAGTCGAATTACCATTTTCTGACATTGAAATATTATAGTACATGACAATATCTAGTATATATACTGGAAAGTCATAAAGTATATCATCATCAATTAACATACATGTTGTACTTCAATTTAAACGCAAGGGAACTATCAATTTGGTTATAAAAAAACATAAAACAATATTTACCATGCGTGTCGCCTTGTTGCACTGTCTTGAATTAATAGCGTTGTCTCTATGGACACCCAACGTCATTGACGTAACGTCATGACGTCACAATCTGCTATACATGCGTTACGACTAACGTTAAACGTCTTATGAAATTACAAATCATGTCCCAGAGTTATGTCATTGGTGAAGACAGCGTCCGTACATGAACAATAATAATATGATTATCTGATCATTGGACGTTCCGGACTATGTACGTGTCTATGCATATAAAAAAAAATATAATATTGGGACCAAATATTTTTAAAATGAGATAAAATATCTGCAGCGCATTTACTGGCTAAACACAAATATGCTCATGAATCTCATGAATCTCCATGTTCTATTTCAAACATATCAGTACCGTTCAATTGATTATCCAATTCTATTGTGGGCCCAAAAATGGGAAAATAAACAATATCTTATCTAATCTTTCAAAGGGGGACAACTGTAACAACAAATTAATTACGGGTTGTCCGGACAAATTTGGATTTTAATATAATATTTATCATTTGAACCAATCAAATTTCTCGTTACAATTCTTGTCCGAACTTGCTCATCCGGGTAGCATCGCGGTTTCGAAGATCAACAAACATTACGACAATGGTAAAATTATTAATATTTTGAACTTATTTGACTAAAGTATGATTCGCATGTACTTGAATTTTTGATACAATACTTTCAATAGTTGGTATGTGTTGAATGTAGGACTTTTGTGGGCGAAAGTCGTAGAAACGCTGCGTTTAACATGATTCCACTTGTAATTTTCTGTCACTCAAATTATACTTTCTTTCTTCCATGTAATTTGCAGGGCCCACTCTGGAGCATTATCGCAAATGTTTAGAAACATAGGTGAGATACAAGGAATCCGGGTGCGATACCCTTGCTGGTTTCGAATAGATTCCTTGGTTCTTTAACGTGCCTGGTGTATAAAGCACCGATACACGCGAGACTACCCCTGGGTTTCCTACCATGATCATCTCTAGTTGGGTGGGAAACACTAAATAGCGTTTCTAAAATGACTAATTGTCCCGGCCGAAAATTCAGGACCTCTCGATCAGGAGTCAAGCGCCTTACCACTGTGCCACCCGTACTGACAGTTACAAGTAAAGCTAGAACCTGTTTGTCAAGCTATCCAGTATATTTGGATATTTTTTTTGCTAAGGCAATGAATTCAACATATTTACTTAACATGCACTTGGACCAGCTAAAATGAGTGGCCGAAAAGAATTGAAATCCTGTAAGTTCCATGTCTGTTGCAACCAAACGTGACCCCATCGGGCACCTTGAGGCTTGACACAACTTTGCGGCAACGTGATACTCACTGATAGTCATGTCAATTTTGTATGATGCAACATTGTCTTAGTACTGTTACAACATGCTATTGCATGTCATATTGCATTGACAATGTGAAGCCTCTGCTATGGACACATAGACAGCACATAACGTTTTGAGGATTCAGGAAGGGTTGTGGTTTCACCTTTTCTGTCATGTTAGCATTGACCTCCACCATATCCCGTAGTGGCAGTATGCTATCAATTTGTCAAGTGTCACAATAATGTGAATCTGACACATGACAACGCGATACAATATTGTCTCAATGCAAAACGAAAATGAAATAAGACATATGATATGACTTGGCGACAATTCTGGGCGCTACAATATCACATCATTAAATGATTAAAAACAAACCCCATATCACATTGTCTTTCTTTGTATCAAATTGTCATCTGTTTTGTTGCAATTTCTAAATGATGCAATAATGGGGATGACATTAGTCATGGGACCAACTAATAAAATGTATAATTCCATAGGTCCCAGCCACTTTGAAATAAAATGGAAAGTCTTTAAGACTAAGAGTGTGGTGACTCACGCCCATCGTATGGAGCTGTAATACAGTGAAACTGTGGGGTTGAAGTCCGATTTCAGGTGCACTTTAGGAATCGTCTTTCCGCAAAAAAAGACTTAAAAGTTACTTGAAAACAGCTTTTTAGCTATTAAAGTGTATAGAGCTATATCGAAAGATATTTTTTTTAAAAGTTTCAAAAACTGAAAAAAATTATGCTTTCATATCAATTAGATCATTTTTAGCTTCAGTTTTTACAGAAACTCTGTGTGTGATTTATTGGACATGCGAATTGTCCATTTTTATACCAAAGTGTTCTAGAACACTCTATGAAACTATAAGAATCGTCTACTTTTCGACGATTGAATCAAAGTACACAGAACCCATCCAGAGTTTTAATTTGCAATTAAAGTAGTCTAATATCATACTAAAAACGATGCAAGTAATTATTTTGACATTGAAAGACTGTTAGAATATAGCTATATACACTTTAAAGTAAGCCTTTTAAAATTTACAGCCATTCTGAAAAAGTTATAATGACTGGTTAGTCTTCACAGAAAGATTGGTCAGTTTTCAATCAATGATATTATTAGACACTGTCTAGGAATAGGATAATAAGTTTACATTCAGCTTTGTGCCATTCATGCAAAAAAGTCTGTATTTTCTGGTAAATGTATTAATAAAAGCTAATACTTATAGTGATAATAACAACTTTATTAAATTTATAAGAGGCAACAAAGTTGGAAAATCCCAATTTTCCTGTTACCAACTCGCCTCACTGTCACCTCGCTGATTTGAATTTAGCTCACTCAATGTCAATTAGTTATGTTGAGTTGATCAGCATTTCCATAATGTTCTTTTCTAGGCTGCTAATTACAAAAAGACAACTTTAGCTGGAGGTGGCAGAAAGAAGACTGGTCCTAAACCAGAACTCACTGAAGAACAGAAACAAGAAATTAGAGAAGCCTTTGATTTATTTGATGCTGACGGATCAGGAACTATTGATGCCAAAGAATTAAAGGTAAGTGTGGTTAACTTGTCCATCTTGTTTTACTAATTTGGAAATTAGAATTATATATTTATTCAATTTGAGGATAAACTTCACCTCCAATTTAAACATTTTAGTTTTCTAATGGGATTCAATAAATAAAATATACTATCTCTTCGAACAAGGAAATGTTATACTTACATGCAATCAGTCTTTATTACTTTTATACCTTTCATTGTAGTTTGTACAAACATACTGTAACACTAACAGTATATATTTATATAGATCATCAGGCATCTGATTCCATTATGCAGATTTAAAGAAACAACAACAATTATACAAATGCTGTCGTTCATTGTAATAAAACTCTATAATATTGTCCTTCTTTGCAGGTTGCTATGCGAGCCCTCGGCTTTGAACCAAAGAGAGAAGAAATTAAAAAAATGATAGCAGAAATTGACAAAGAAGGAACAGGTAATTTTTCTATTTTGGTTGGTTAACAAGACTCAGTATACATTCACAAACATGCAGCTTCTACCTGCAACATTTATTATAAACTCAAATCACTATTCTGATAAAAGTAGATTACATGGAACCAAAATGTTCACTGTGCATGTGATGTTTGTTACAAATGCCTAAATTGACCTCCCTTTGACCTATAATTGGAAAATTATTGGATTGTCTCCCCTCAGGAGCTTTTTAGCTCACCTGAGCACGAAGTGCTCAAGGTGAGCTATTGTGATCGCCCAATGTCCGTCGTACGTTGTACGTCGTCAACATTTTGACTTGTAAGCACTGTAGAGGTCACAGTTTTCATTAAATCTTAATGAAACTTGATCACAGTGTTTGTCTCTATAAAATCTAGGTCAAGTTCGCAACTGGGTCATGTGGGGTCAAAAACTAGGTCACTAGGTCAAATCTTAGGAAAACCTTGTGTACACTCTAGATGTCACCAGTTTGTTCCAATCTTCATGAAACTTGATCAGAATGTTGTTTTCTATAAAATCTAGGGCAAGTTCAAAACTGGGTCATGCAGGGTTAAAAACTAGGTCACTAGGTCAAATCTTATTAAAACCTTGTGTACACCCTAGAGGTCACCAATTTGATCCAATCTTCATGAAACTTGGTCAGAATGTTGTTCTCCATGAAATCTAGGCCAAGTTCAAAACTGGGTCATGCAGGGTCAAAAACTAGGTCACTAGGTCAAATCTTATTAAAACCTTGTGTACACCCTAGAGGTCACCAATTTGATCCAATCTTCATGAAACTTGGTCAGAATGTTGTTCTCTATGAAATCTAGGCCAAGTTTAAAGCTGGGTCATGCCGGGTCAAAAACTAGGTCACTAGGTCAAATCTTAGAAAAACCTTGTGTACACTCTAAAGGTCACCGTTTTGGTCTAATCTTCATAAAACTTGGTCAGAATGTTGTTCTCCATGAAATCTAGACCAAGTTCGAAACTGGGTCATGTGGGGTCAAAAACTAGGTCACAAGGTCAAATCTAAGAAAAACCTAATGTTCACACCAGAGGTCGCAATTTTGATTGTACTTTCATGGAACTTGGTCAGAATGTTGTTCTCTATGGAATCTAGGCCAAGTTCAAAACTGGGTCACGTGGGGTCAAAAACTAGGTCACTATGTCAAAATTTAGAAAAACCTTGTGTTCACTCCAGAGGTCGTGGTTTTGATCCAATAATTATGAAACTTAATCAGAATGTTGTTCTCTATGAAATCTAGGCCAAGTTTTAAACTGGGTCATGTGGGGTGAAAAACTAGGTCACTAGGTCAAATCTTAGAAAAACCTAGTGTTCACACCAGAGGTCATAATTTTTATCCAATCTTCATGAAACTTGGTCAGAATGTTGTTCTCTATGAAATCTAGGCCAAGTGCAAAACTGGGTCATGTTGGGTCAAAAACTAGGTTACTAGGTCAAATGCTTAGAAATTCATTGTGTTCACTCCAGGGGTCACTATTTTGATCCAATCTTCATGAAATATGGTAAGAATGTAGGTTGTACTGATACCTAGACCATTGTGCAACAGGTGAGCGACCTAGGGCCTTTCAGGCCCTCTTGTTTTTGGTATGATAAATCCTTACTCCCCTGTATACTCATTATTGGAAACTAATAGGTGAAGAACGTTGGATAGAGGGTGAACAGTCATATCTGTGGAGTAAAGGGTTATATATTTGTAAATTATATTATAAAAAAAACTATTGCTTCATTGTAATCATATATATACCTGATAATGACATCATTACAATACATATACTAGAAAGAACACCATTATCAAAGTTATACTATTTACCTTAAAATAGGATAGAATGCATATAATTAAATTAATTTCTTTCTATGTATAATTATGTCATACACAATGTAAATTACTTTTTATGCATGTTGTCAAGTTTGATTTAGTGTATCCATCTTTTGAAGATAATTGTATATATTCCATGTTGCATTGTCCAATAATATTAAATTAATTGAACATGAACTTTGAATAAATTTACCACCACTTAGCAATGGGAGGTAACCCCAAGAAATTATGTAAAATTGTTATGTATATATATATGTAGAATGACAGGCATGTATGCCTTTTTCTTGAATAAACTATACTATATATACCAAATACTGTGTTATCTCTGTAACTAATAAAGTGAAACTCCTTCTAAGTTAAAAAGTTTCTTCATTAATCATTGATTATATTACTATATTTGTACTTCTTGGTGTATTTTCAGGAACCATTGATTTTAATGACTTTTTATCAATCATGACCACAAAAATGAGTGAAAAAGATGCAAGAGAAGAAATATTGAAAGCATTTAGATTGTTTGATGATGATGAAACTGGTAAAATCTCAGCTAAAAATCTCCGTCGGGTAGCAAAAGAATTAGGTGAAAATTTAACGGATGAGGAATTACAGGTAATGTATATTTTATAGAACTACAACTGTACATTAAAATATATAGGATCTATGGCGAGTTGTCAATTGATATAAGTTTATATTAAACAAGTTTTGGAAATTGTATTTGGCAAGCCTCTGGCGAGTATAAACTGTAATATAAATATATCAATTGACAACAAGTGAGAGATTCTTTATATCATATGACACTAAAAACGCATTGTTTTATTGGAAGAACACGCCAATTTAACACTGTTAAAAACTTATAATACCATGTGTGTAGTATAAGAATATACATACTCAGAAGCCTATACTAACACAGATACAAGGAAAGGCATGTGATATAGTGAGTTCTTGACTTTTTGTATTGATACCGCACATGCATCTGCTGGACCCCTACACAATTCCTCTTGGAATATTCTGGTCTCAGTAAGGATACAAAACATCATTGAATCAGTATTATATAATTACTAATTTTTAATAAGTTTTTATGCACTAAGTTTGCCTACAATACCCAGTTATTAGGGCCCTGCAAATTTTTTGTAGGTGCCCTATTATAGTAATCACCCCGTCTGTCCGTCTGTCTGTCCGTCCACATTTTTCATGTTTTTTTCTTAATAACTTGCAAACCGTTAAAGGTATCGACTTCAAACTTTAAACATAAGGTCACAGCAACAATACACTATTGTATGCCAAGTTATGTTACTCCAGCTACAATATTGTAAGAATTATTTCCCATTGTAAAATTACAATTTTCCTCATTTTTCATCTTTTTTTCTACATTACTTCAAAACCGTTACAGATATTCAAATGAAACTTGCTATACATATTGACAGTGACAATACGCACATGTGTAGCAAAGGGCAACAACTCTAGCTTTAATAAATTTTGGCTTGTGCCCCTTTTTCGACTTCAAAACTTTAACATTGGCCATAGTTCAAAAACTTTTCAAGATATTCAAATGAAACTTGCAATACTTATTGACAATGATAACGACAGGGCCCTGATCACGACAGTGATGGTTCTAGTTCCATGTAAGGAACAATAAGTAAAATTGTGCAAGGTAGCATGCAAGATATATAGAACAAGTTTCCTCAGTTACCAGTGCAAAGAGTAGGTACTAACTAATGCGCTCATACATGCAGTAAGCACTTGGTGTACCATATCTAAATTTTGCCATAGTTAAGTTTAGTTCCTTTTTAATGCGAGCCATACGATTATCTGTCAAAAGCATTTCTAGTTTACCTTTTGAGTGTAAATATAACATATCCATTTAATAATGCTTTCAGGAAATGATTGATGAGGCAGACAGAGATGGGGACGGTGAAATTAATCAGGAAGAATTCTTACGCATCATGAAGAAGACTAGTTTATATTGATTCATTAGTTACGTTGCTAGAACATATTTTAAGTTTTCAACTTTCTCAAAGAGCTCAATTTTATTTGAGATTTATCGGGTATATAGAATGAAATCAAGTCTATAGTTAAATATTAATAGACTTACTATGACACAAATTATCAACCAGTCACAAACCATTTCCATGAAAAATATCCATTTCCATTCGAAGCTGGTTGTGATAGCATACGGTTTTAAATATAAAATGTTTTGATTTGGACATAGAATGGAGAATCTTGGTACATGAATCTCTTGGAAATACGATCAAAATCTCCAGTGTGACATTTTTAACATGTTTTGACGATCTGATTAATGTTCAGTTCTTATAATACACCTCTCCCTTGTGTTGATATTAAAGTTTAACTCTCGTTACTTGGCTAAACCTATGAGAGTGTTTTTTTTTCATTTCTGTAATTGAATCAACATGTTCAGTTTGACTTTCATTCATTGTTTATTGTGGTTATTTGTTAAGAATTGTTTATGATATATATAATCTAAAACTGCCACCGTTCAGCTACAGCCATTTGGACCAACTATACTTACATTCCAATGTTAGAATATAAATACAAACAAATGTACCATTTGTTACATGTCACTAATTTCTTGGGGTTACCTCCCATTGTTATGAGGTGGTTATTTTATTCAAAGTTCATGTTCAATTGATTTAATATTATAAGACAATGCAACATGGAATTTGTGCTAAATATAAAGTTTTGCTCGCTTCTTGTACATGGTTTAGTAATAGGTTTGTTTTGCTTATCTGTTTCAGTGAAATTGACAAGTGTAATCTTAAATATAGTTCAAGTCAATTTGACTGGTATGGCTTTAAAATGTATGAATTAATTGATAAACTGTTAAGAAAGTGTGATTTGCTAAAGGTTGTAATGCGGATATTGTATCTACCTAGTAAGGTTAAGTTCTAGAAATCCAAAACTTAGAGCAGTCTGCTGATATAAACATGAGAAATTCCATATAAATGTGGATGCTGCACTCTCGGGTCGACATGTATCATACTGTCTCACTATAAACTACTTTCTATATTTTATCTCAGTGTTCATTAAGTATTACTGTATTATGTGTGTGTTTGACTGAACAATTGTAAATATAAGATGTATATTTATGATCAAAATACCATAGAAATTACCTACATATGTTTTTTGTTCTTCTTTACATATGGACATATGTAAGTTGTAGTTTGCACCTGTGATAATGCTAGACGGGAGTTTGACTTGAATAACCATGGATGCCGAATTGAAGATACAGCTGTGGTCTTAGTTCAGTTGTTAGTGCACTAAATATATGATCTGGTAATGGATTCCAAGTCATGGCACACCAGATGAGGGTGAAATTGTGCCTACAAACTATGTGATGTAACTGGGTGACGTCATTTGAACATGAACTATTAAGTATCTCCAACAGTATAATGGTATGGAGCAAATATTCATGTTTGATTTTAAAGAGATTCCTTGCCAACAGTCTGATTTGTAACACACGCTATCTTCATTTATAGGAAGATTCTTGCTGGTTGACAAGCATGGGATTAAAATTGAGGAAACGACAAATACCTGGATGGAACTGGAGCATACCTGTAAGCCATCCTCATAAATCAGTGGTAAGTCAAGGCCAGACTATTGTATGTTTCAACTTTGGACGAAAATACACGCTGGTTGAACGAGAATGCCTGTAAGCCAACTGGATACTATTTATATACTGGGTGGGATTTGTACCCAAAACTGTGTAAGACAAGTTATCATTAGCAGATGCCACTGCTAACTTTTGTGCTCTTCCTACTGCAGACTGGTTATGAATTTGAATTCAATATATTTCTTATGCGTTAGACCACACCTTAAACCACCTCAGGTAGCTTTCGACTTTTATGTGTGCAACCATGACTGTACAGAATTCCATACATGTTTATTAGATAGAAAGCCAAGGAAAACTACAAACAATCAATATTCTTTCTTTATTCTAATGATTGTAAAGCAATACTTGCATAGAACATCAATGATACATAAATTATGGCATCATAAAATCACATTAAGAACAAGAATTGGTCACTGCATTAACTGGGATGCATATGTTTCATGAATATCGTTTTTAGTTAACATATATACCATGCACATAGTATCATCAAATTTGTCTTAAACATGTTGAGATGTGTGTACAGAAACTCTTGATTTAGCTTTAAGCATGACAAATATAATCACACTGTACACCTGAGATTTGTATCTGCAAAATACCAGCTTTTACAGAGACACAAAAGAAAAAAAAGAAGAAAATGTTTTGGTATTTGAATCGGGACAAAAAAGATGACAGTTTGTAATCATGTATGTATAGTGATTCATGAGCATCTAGTAAATGGAAAATCACAACAGAAAATCACAAAGGAAAATCACAGAAAAAATATCACAGACCAATGAACAAAATGCTGTAAATTTAATCAGTTTGTAGGCGTCTTTTCGAAATACAGTGTATTTTCATCTTTCTTTGGTTTTGGCAAAGGATGTTCATAATAAGTTAGTTTTATGTAAGGATGTTTCATTGGAAGAAACCAGTATTCAAAGTTGTAGAAAAAATAGAATTTGTCATCGACAAATATTTCTTCATATGCCTCAAGCAGATGTACTAGTAACTGTTTGTATGGTTGATGGGACTGGAACTGTTGATAAAAGAGAGTTATATTTTCTGCCAGTTCAGGACTAGTAGCTTGGATTACTGAGAAGTTTCCCAGATGCTGTGGCGGGTCCGAGTATAAGTTTATACGAGTGTAGTTTAAATGTACACTCTGATCGAACACTGTTCCAAGCTCACCAAGTTTGTCAAAAGCTCGCAGAACAAAACTCGCACAATCAAACGAATCAAAGTACATTGTACCACCTGAAAATTGAAACATAATTGAGTCATAGAAATTGTTGCCAAATTGCGAAACTGCATATTAATTCAAAGGTAAGTCAAAATTATTCTTCTATATAAATACATACATTCACAGTATAGCTTGGTTATTTTGACCTGAACCTGACCTTTATGCGAGAATATATTACAAGGTTCTTGCTCTGAATATATCAATTTCCGCAAGCAACTCGTGCGATATGGGTATTTCAAATTTGTGTTTGTATAACATCTCGAGCATCTTCGTGATACTCCCCGATTAAGAAAGCATACAATTGGTGTCATAAACGTAGACAATATATCGACTGTTAAATTATGCTAATCAATAGGTCAAGCTCATGTCAATGTGGGCAAGCTATAACAATGTATTATAATACTACACTACCTGAGTATACAATCCTCATCATACCATCACAAAAATGTTTATGTACATTATTGTTTTATATCAATCATATGTGTGCTGTTTAAAACTAGTCCTGTGAAGGAAG
Organism: Spisula subtruncata; assembly: GCA_963678985.1. Classification (NCBI taxonomy): domain Eukaryota; kingdom Metazoa; phylum Mollusca; class Bivalvia; order Venerida; family Mactridae; genus Spisula; species Spisula subtruncata. The sequence continues at coordinate 30,328,828 of OY787665.1, forward strand.
CAGATATTTAATTTTTGTGGTTCTAATAATTCTACTATACTTTCAAACTTATTATACTTTCAAACTTATTGTTATGAAAGATTACATGTGACATTAGAATAACTTGCAAGGAATACAGTTTATCTAATTCAGAAGAAGCAATGAAATTGAGAACCAATATCCAGTTGAGATATTTAAGCATTAAGTAGTACTTTTCTGCAGTTATACGAGTATTAATTGTCCAGGCAAAAAATTCATCCATAAACTCATATTGATTACAACCCAAATTGTAAAATGGTGAGTTAACTTCTAAGAGATGCAACTGTACCAATTGTTTTCATTTTATAGTAGCGCAGACATAGCCATGATGGCTTTCACTGTTCTCAGTGACAAGCTTTAAAATGTATAGAGCTATATTCTAACAGTAATTCAATGTCAAAATAATTACTTGCATCGTTTTTAGTATGATACTAGACTACCTAAATTGAAAATTAAAACTTTGGATGGGTTCCGTGTACTTTGATTAAATCGACAAAAAATAGACGATTCTTATAGTTTCATAGGGTGTTCTAGAACACTTTCGTATGAAAATTGACAGTTTGCATGTCAAATAAATCACAGAGAGTTTCTGATAAAACTGAAGCGAAAAATGATCTAATGGATACGAAAGCATAATTGTTTTTCAGTTTTTGAAACTTTTTTAAAAAATATCTTCCGATATAGCTCTATGACACTTTAAGCTTTTCTATTATCAGTGTAATAGACATGATGTTAGAATCTCAGGGGTGCTGTTTGTAGACAAATCTTACCAGGTTTATCCCAGACTGTCCATGTCTCGTAGTATATAGCTGTAGAATTATCCAACAATACCCACTCGGCAAACTCGTTGTAAAGTTTTCCTGGGATAAAATGTTATACTATGTATTTACAAAGTTTACAATTTACCAATGTAAGAACAATTTTACATATTATATACACTGGTTATTTTTTGCCAGTTTTTAAATAAAAATCCCATTGTTATATAATTCATTTTATTTAAGTTTAATCGGCTGGCCATATTAAAAGGGGCAACACTATAATAGACAAAGCCTTTAACATAGCAGTCAACGCAGAAACGCTTAGCAAATATTATAGTGAGATAGTATTGTACCGAAAATCATTAATGATAGTATGATTTTATCTCATACAATAAATTCAACATCATAATATACCAAGAAATGGCTAATGTTATGATGTTTTCACAATACAATACAATACAATCTTTATTTTAAGTCGGATTTACATTTACCATAAATAACTTTAGCTATGTATAGCTATTGTCCGACATGTTAGCACTTTTGTTCAAAATATACCCCATTATACACATGTACTTGTACAGAGTCAATGTGTCATATCAATTCAGTCTCAAACAAATATAACTACATATCCTGCTCAACAAGGGGTGTAACAACATACATACCAGATATTTCAGCCACTTTGACAAGCGTGCCGTGTTCCAGCCAATGATTGTCATCAACACCGTCGTATATACAAGCTGCTCCTTGGTTACACCATAACATTGAGTCATTTTTCAAAACATGAGCGAAAGTACAATTGAACAATTCAACAAGTTCATACCATTCCAAAGTGTAGTTAAAACCAGTGTCCAAATTCTTAAATGCCATCGCATCATGCATAATGTGCTGTAAAATAAATACACACATAAACCAGAAGGTATCTGGTTAAGTAAATATAAATGAAATGTTAACATGTTTTAACAGTATTGAAGCTGTTTTCAGGCATATCAATCACAATTCATGGTATCTAATATTGATACAGAAAAGAAATTACTGCATGCATTGTCAGGATGAAATTGTCCATGTTTTGTTTAGCCTCTTTGGGACAGGGAAACTGGCTAAACTTGGGAAAACATGCTGCTTAGGCCTTAAATTGGAGGAAAATATAATTATGAACTGTTGTAAATATTCATTGATGTCATAATGCACATCTGTTTTTAAACTTAAAAATAATCATATTGACTGCTGCTGAACAATGAAAATTACAGTCTAAGAAAGAAAAAAAAGATTTTTTCTTGATATTTGTAAATTCATAATTGTTTGGAATCAGAAATGTAAGTTTCATGGAATTGGAGAAAATCAATCAATATCATTAAATAAAAGCATTTACACAACTTACAAATAATCCCAGTAAATCACCAAATTCAAACTCAAACACAGGTGCTTTCAGGGCGTACACTTCCACTCTGTCTTGTTCCTTGAATTTAGGCATTGTATGAGGTACTCTTCCTGTAGGACAGAATGGAACCACTCCAGATTGACAGTAGGAATTAAAAGTTGGACGAGAATCAAACCTCCTAAAATTAGAAAAAAATAAAAACAGGGATAACAATATCAGTTTGTATAAAAGATAAAGATTTTAGATTTTTTAAAGCCTAAACCAAGTAACCAAAACCGTTTGCAACTGAAACTACCAGGCTAACTAGAAGTGAAGGGTGCAATAATTAGGACTAGAATCTGGAAAGCGCTCCATAGTACTTTAGCAGCATTGTGATCACAGGCCCTCAATGCAATTTTATTGTGATTGCACATGACCATTAAATCGCACAGACAGCCTGTAAATGATTGTGATTAACCAACAAACTTTCAACAGGCGGCTGGCCTTATGAGTCACTCAGAGTGTAACCATGGAAGACCCTACGACGTATGTACATGTATTTTTTATCTAAATTATAAAAATATGTGGTTTATATTTCATCAAAATGAATTTTATTGAAATATATAAGAACATTATATTACAAACTGAATCACAGGGGATTGACATATATTTTTTTTTCACGATAGCCTTATATCAGTATTATTACTAATATTATGCTATCGTGAACAAAAAAAAATATGTGTCAATCCCCTGTGGACTGAATATACACTGTGGAGACTAATTTGTTGGGAGTGTCATGTTCTGTGCAATCTGACACTTTTAAAATACTATTTCTGAGTTGTAAAATCATTAAGTGAAGACAAAATGAATTGTAACAGGTAAATACTTGTATGGTATTGGCCATGGACTGGACGTTGAGTCTTGACATGCCGCCACATCAATACAAACAACCAAAACACCGACCACCATAACACTCAGCGAGATAAAATCCATGTCTGCCATTTTGGTGTCATGTGATTTGACGGCTGCACTGGTCACGTGACAGTCAAGTTGTGCAGACGCTTATATCACAAACTTTGCTACACTATGAAAGCGCCTGTGTGATATACAAAATGGCGTCCATGGTGAAAGACGCTCCGGAAGGTAAATAAGTAGAGTTTTTCTTCTTTTTTGTCATTTGCACATACATTTACTATTATTATAGCGTGACAGTGCAATATATAAATACATTTTACTGAATCAAATGTAAATTACTAGCGAAAAATGGTATAGTCTTTAAGTTAAGGCATATTTAGATCCACTAATTGATTTTCACTATTGGCAACAATTGATATCTCCTTCTTAATTGCATCCCCCCCACCCAGGTGATCCTCTGGGGATAGCTTGGAATACGGCTGTGTTTGACCTTTCAACTTCGCCCGCACTGCTGGGGAAATGTTTTCTTCTCCGGGACAATATTTAAATAGTTATCAGGTGCCATTGAAATACCGGGGAAAAGCAAAAATCCCTGGAGTGGGGGGCATGGGGGCTTGGATGCAAATAGAAAGGCAGGTGGATGCAAATCGGCGGACAGGTAGGTCATATGGCATGACATATAAATCAACAATTAATGGATCAACTGAAACAAATGATGAAAAAATAATTAAAGCTTTATTCTGATTATCATAAAACAACATACATAGACTTTCTAAATAAATAAATAAATAAAATGTGCTTAATAATAAAGCTAAGGATATAACACTACCTGAACATTACAGTTATTAAAAAAGTTTATAGCACTGACAAAGACTATAATTCACGTCCTTCATCGTGATTAAAGGTACATGTCCAGGGTATTGATTAAGTTGGATTAGTTGGGCAGGGTTTTTGGCTTCTATTCAGTAAATCATGGGGGCGGACATGTCAGCTGCTGAATGTTAGTCCAAGCACAGGCCTAGGAAAATATGTCACAAATAAAGACTTTTGATATCCCACAATTTTCATTCGCTATCAAGAACAACAGCTATGAAATAATCAGTCACTTTAGGTAGACTACATTGCACGTCTGTTTGTTTTTTAAATATTCATAGTAGACTGATTTCGTGTTCCTATAGTATAGCAGTTAGAAAAACGACATAAAAAGTACCAGTCTAGTCCCACAGTTGATATACCCAGAAACTAGGTGCTATAGACACTAACCCGTCCCATTCACTGCGGGCCTGCACTAAAATTTTAGCAATCACATCAGAAAAAATAAAAAATATCTCGCTGTGAATCGCAGTATTTAGCAAAGATCCTAACTTCCATTAATAAGCCTTTTGGTGAAAACAGAAAAAAACAGAAATGGAGTTTAACCCAAGATAAGCTCGGCGAAAAAACTTAACCGAAACATGGTAATAGTAGATCTATTGAATTTGATGATTTTGAATATTACTTGTATCCATTCAGACCATGCTATTAACATTGGAACGATATTACTTTGGCTAGTTTAAATAATGTTTTAAATGATATTCTAACATAGCAGGTGCCATTGGCTTTCTTTGCATATATAAAGCTTACCATATTTTATTAGGTGATCAAATACAACTGATTGATGTCATCACATTTGATGGCATGTTTGACGTCATATATTGTGAAAAATAACAAATTACGTTTCTTAGGAAGAATGTAGTCCAATGTCAATCTATCTGGTTGTGCTCTAAATTACATTATTATATTTCTGTTAATAAATTAAACTTTATATTTCTGTAAAAATAAATTAAACTTTATATTTCTGTAAATATAAATTAAACTTTATATTTCTGTAAAAATAAATTAAACTTTATAGTTCTGTAAAAAGTTTTAAACTTCATATTTATTTTGCAGGATTCAGTGTAGCGGTTGAATTGTTGAATTCAATCAATCAAGAAGATCTAATGCTATTGGTAAATATTATTGGCATGTTTTGATTAACATACTAATGGCATTAACATTAAGTACATTGTACACGGCAATATAACACCACTCTCAAATTATTTAAAATGTTGTGCATACATTTTCAGGCATAAACATGTACTCAAATTATTCCATATTTTTCTTATAAAATGAGAAGAAACAAATTTTAACCTCACAAACATAAATGAGTTTACTTTAATAATGTTAGAGTATCTTTACAGCAGTTACTTCAGGATGAATCCTGTGTTGTACATTTCCTGTAATTTCTCATTGATGCTAATAGTACTAATTAAAACTTTAAACTAAAAACTTCTTTTAAAGAACACCAAGGGCATCAAGAAATTTACATTACTTTTAGGAGATATATAATATAAATTATCACATAAATCACAGTGTGGGAGTGTAATAAAGCCCATTACATAAAAACAATATTACACTACTGAATAATTAAGCATTTTATGTATTCATACGCTCTGTCAAAAAAAATAAACAAATATGGCCGACCGTGATTTTATCGTCAGCAGTACAGGTCAGATCGATAGACTAGGCGAATCTGAAAATCAACTAGAATTTACAAAGGCAATTCTATTCAAATATAATAAATAAACACAAACCTACATTTATATATTGAACATAGCATAGGCTAACACTTCGTGCAAAATTTAATGCATTTTGAGTTTCAAAATCGCATCTCTTTAAAATTCATCAATCTCTTTTCGGAAATTCGAAGAAGTGATGACGTCAAAACATAAACATGACGTCACAATGTACATGACGTTTCCCGTTTTATAGTACGAGTATGTTCCCCTTACCAAACTAATTTCAAGACTAGATAGGGCCTACTAAAAAGGTCCGTGACGTTATTACCGTTCAAATATACCTGTCTCGGATCATCATTTTCAACAATGAATTAAATGTAATTGAAATACAGTCACTGTGTTGCACTATGTTTAGATGCTCATTTATTCTTAACCGCATTACTCACCTCAATTTTATTCTCTCGTAAGGGGAAGCGGTCTACTATTTTTAGTTTGTTTTTAATTTAAATGGCTTAATTATTGATGTGATAAAAAGAATCTTACATTCGTGTCTTTCCATATTAAATTTATTAAACTTGTTGGATAAAAGTAATAAAATACTCGGCAGAGCCTCGTATTTTATCACTTTTATCCAACTCGTTTAATAAATTCAATATGAAAAGTCACTCATGTAAGATCCTCTATTTATCTTTCTGAGAGAAATAGGATATTACAGACTGCAGCGCTATATGTTAACTATTTTATTTTGTTTTGTAGGGAAATGAAGTCACACAGTTTTTACAGTACAGGCTAGGTGCCATCAATATCAGTAAATGGAGAAAGGTACTGTGAATACTGACAATAGAAAGTATTTTGACGCTGATCTTTCAAAGCATTTCAATCTGGGTGAAATTTCTCAGATGTTTTCTCATGTCTTTAAGTATTTGTTATGCAAGACTGGACTCATAAAACTAAAAGATAATTATAAGTTCATTACAGTAAAGAGCTCCAATTTCAGATAGTTTTTAAACTCAGATTATGATTTTAGCACTATTTCAACTGGAACAAAGATTTGTACTTGAGCCTCAGGGCACTATTTTATCAAAGCATTTATGGAAATCTTTAACTTACGATCAAATTTAAATTCTTTATAATACTGTTACAACTGTAAAATGTGGAAATTTGAACTAGAATACTAATCAAGATTCAGTTAATGGTGTCTTACAAACAATAGCTGTCCCAAATGTACAGTTGTTAAATGATTATACTGAATTTAAATTTGAACGTAAGTTTACGATTTCTGTAAGTACTTTGATAAAACGGTGCCCAGGAGACCAAGGTTTTTGCCTGGAGTTGGAGTCAGATTTTCCAATGTGAAATACTTTATTTACCAATGTACCTGTTCATTAGAAAAGTAAATTTGGCGGATGGTTGAGAGTCACTATTTCTTGTGTCACATATACTTATGGTCATTGAGTTTGTTTTTCATAGTGTAAACCATATTACATGATGCATTATGACCCATTTGAGGGGAGTGATGACCTAGATGTAGATCCCGGGCTTCGGGATGGAGAGGTCCCTGGTTCAATCCCCATCTAGACCACTTGTTGATTTCTCTTAGCAAGAATAACCCACATGTTCCACTCCACTAAGGTGTAAATTGGTACCTGTGAGACCAGTGTCTATTCCTTGGCACTGCAGATGTATGTTGGCTGCCATACCCACAGGAGAGAAAAATATAGTCTCCCCAGGGAGACACAAATGTAGGTTCCATAGGTAACCCCAATGACCTGGGGAAGTTAAAATGCTAAAGGGTGCTTGAGGGACTTAACAGCTGAAAATAGCCCTAGAAATTGGAACTTAACTTTTTTATTTGCTTTTCATTTGCAGAAATTGGAAGACTCTAAGAATGCCTTGGATGATCAGAAGATACAGAATTGTGTTAATTCTCTAATCTATATCTACAGGTTTGTTTTAACCATTTGATTATACGTTACTTCTTGGATCTGGTCCTTTTCAGGCATATGTCAGTGTCTGTCATTTGTAGCATGCTTCATTAGTTTAATGAACAATCATTGTTATCCCCACCTGTCAGTGTGTAATACAGAGCTTGGAACACACCTATAGGAAGAATTATACATGTTCAGTTCCACCTTTTTGCCCTAGATGAATTGAACATTATGATAGTGAGGTGAAATTTTTTCTGTAACTATCCCTGAAAATTGCAAACAACATAAAGCACTATGAGGCAAAATCAAGGATACCACATGGCTCTACAATAATCTCAATTTGTAAACTTGATTTTTAGCTCAATTCTTCATCAGATACGGAAAGTAATCATTCTCATCCAAGCATCAATGACACTTTGGTATAGCTTGGTCAATTTGACAGGAGCCTGACCTTTTGATTAGCATATTTTAGCAGTTGATATATTGCTTACGTTTACAACTCCGATTGTATGTTTTCATAATCGGGGAGTATCACGAAGACGCTCTAGGTGTAATACAAACACAAATTCGAAATACCGATATCGCACAATCTGCTTGCGGAAATTGATATATTCAAAGCAAGAACCTTGTAATATATTCTTGCATAAAGGTCAGGCTCAGGTCAAAATAGCCGAGCTATAGAGTTGTGCATGCAATGCATACGTAGCTGTAACTTTATAGACATTTCAATAATTGATGCATATATTGCATAGAATTTTATACTGGATTTTCTGTCAACAACGTTAGATTAATCGTGGTAACTCTATGAATAGCAGAGTGCGCTGATGTACTGTTGCTCTTGTACTGTCATAGATATGTTACCATAAGATGCTGATTATGTTTGCAGACATGTTCTGAAACACTAGCTTTGTAATGATTTTTTTTAATTTTCAGATCTGCAGCTCGCTGTCGATTAACAGAGGAACAATTTAAGACAGAACTAAATTCTAGTATGGTATTTTCAGATACAGTGCAATCCTGCCTGTGTAGTATATGGTCAACGCAGGTATCCCATATATATGCACTCTTACCATTCTCACCTTTTTCCATCATTAAATATTGCTGCTTTGGCATAACCCTTCCAAGCATTATTTTGTAGTTAGATAAGAAGGTATTTTAATGATTCGTTCAACTTAGCTAAGCCTAACAACTTGGATTTGAACATTCAAGAAGCTTTTAGTAAGTTATTAGAATATTGTATGTAAATAGATATTTAGGTCTATTTGGAAAAGGGCTGCATAAAATGTACACCCTTTCTTCTCCTAGACTTTTAAAAAGTTTGAAAGAGTAGGGTCATAATCTAGGTTGGGTTATGCCAAACTAGACAATGTTTTGGTTATGTAACTTTACCATCAATGCAAATGCTACCAATGTGTATGTTTTACCCCAATCCTTTAGTAAGTTACATTGTCCTATTGTATGCTTAGATTCCTTCATTCTGCATTGAAACATTCATTGTTCTTGTACCCACAATCACCCAAATCTCCCTGTTATATTAGATATTGAGCTTAATATGATTTTAAAACCAAGGACATGTGCATTATGGTGCTTTACATTAGCATGTTAAAGAACAATATACTAATGTGCTTCTCAAAATATGGCATACTGTCAAATCATTTAATTTTGATGGGACAAAATTTTGTGGTTTTGATAAAAAAAATACCATTTCAATGATATGTTAATTTGTGGATTTTGCATTTCAGGTAATAAATACTAGTGTCAAAACTATTGTTTGATGTGTCTAAATTTTTAGTTGATGATTGACCACGAAATCCACAAAATTTAATTCCGTACGAAATTAATCATTTTACAGTGTTTCATGTACTGACTGACTTTCCTCCAAAAATCTAAAATGACTCACTTTGTAAGATGACTCACTTTGTAAAATGACTCGCTTTGTAAAATGACTCACTTTGTAAAATGACTTACTTTGTAAAATGACTCACTTTGTGAAATGACTCAGTTTCTTCTGCCCAGGGCCAATGTCTATTCACAGTTGATAATGAAATGATTGTACTGCATTCTTTTCAGGGTTCTTTGTTGATGTCACCAAATATCATGGAACATATTAATGGAGTTGGTCAGGTATACCGTTATATATTTCATTTCTTTCTATATCTTGCTATGCTTATAACTTATAACATGAAATTTCGTATAACATAATGCAGTTAATTATTATATAATGGTATTACATGTACAAGCTATAATAAATTCAGATGGTTGGTAATCCAGGGGTAGTCTCACATGTGTCAGTGCTATACACTTGGCACATTAAATAACCATTGTGTCTGTTCTGAAATAACTTGGATATCCCACAGGGTTTCTTATATCACACCACTGTCTATTCTTTTTGCTGTTGTTTCAGCACAACATAACCCCATTGGAAATAAGTACTTGCACTATTATGGGTCATCCAAAATGTCTTAATAACAGATACTCTGCATGCATTCATTACATCATGTGACTCCCATAGACATTTGACAAGACATCTAGACTTTTGTGCCTCTGTAGCTAAGTGGTTAGTGCGTTTTCCGTCTAATCTGGCGACCCGGGTTCAAATCCATGTGGTGGCACCTATATATGCCTGCCATATTTCAGCATAAAGCTTACTAGCAAATAAAGGCTATGCTTGGCATTTGAGGGGAAAAAAAGATTTAGTTCTTGGGTGACAGAGATAGGCCCCTGTGTTCATGTATACACATTTTTGTATTTCTTGCTATGATTATACATGTACATACTGGTGATTTTCTGTTTCAGTTGATAGATATACAGTGGAAGGTCGGTGTAGCAATGTGTTCAGATTCTTGTCGACAATTAAACTCTCCATTTGTAACATTGATGCTAACTGTGGCAGATACTGGAGGAAATCTAAAAACACATCCACTAGAATTAACTATGGAACAATTAAGAGTAAGAATAATTGTCTTGGAATATGTTTTATTATGTATCCCAAACGTCTTGTGAATGCTTGTTACCAATGCAATTGTGCATATTGTCAGGAATTTTAGGTTAGATGGTTTTTGCTGGAGTCATGACCACTTTTGGGAGACATAGTTTTTGTGTCAAGAATCCTTCTTGTCTTTAGATTGGATTTTGCTTGAATACAGATATGCAAAAAACTGTCCATGTGTGTTGAAAAATTATGTCTATTTTCTCATTCTGTAGTTTGAACTATTTTAAGAGGATACAACACCTATTCATGGCAGAGTTACTGTTCCTTACACCTATGTCTGCTTTTCATGAAGTGTAGTGTTATGAATAACACATACATCTTAAGGTAGTCTTGAACATGGCTGAAGTGCAGGGCCTAGCCAGACTTGAATCGATTTGAAGTCCGTGATTATGGTTAGGAGTCTTCATGATTGTGGAAATTTGGGACTTTAATGCCACTTTGGCCATATAAATATTTTACTTTTCAAATTATGTGTCTGTATTGCAGGTTATGCTCCTTATGCAAATCGTCAGGGTAAAATATTGATTGTTACACTATGCAAATTGATATTCCATTTAGTAAATGTAGTTTCTTCGATTGTAGTCTAACCTATATTATCTCCACAACTTTATGCATGTATGTATATTTCTTTTCCAGAATTTTACCAAACAATTAAGAGACATTGGTCGAGTAATGGAGATGTTCTGAATGTCAAGCTTCAACTTTATGTACCAACTGTGTATTATTCTATAGCCAGACACGAAGGAGAAACTCCTGGGCTCAATATTTGCATAGTTCTGAATCTCAGATAAACCTCAACTCAAATATTGGTCCTTACCATTGATATGGTGTCAGCATGAATCTGTGCTCAGGATTAGTTTCATGAAATGTCATTGGTTGAGGATTTATCCCAACACTCAATTTCAAAAGCTCCACATAGATGTTTGACTCAAACTCACTGTAAGTAGAGAAGAATCTCAATTTGGACTGAAACTTCTATTTGAGATGCTTCGGGAGAACAGGGTCCGATTCTGAGGCTATGGACACATTTCTTGTTTTTAATAATATTTATATCATGTATTCACAAATTTATATTTCTTGAGCTTGCATTCACAAAGCTTCTTTGCGGGAAAACATGAATATTTTAATTTCACTATACAGTTTGTGCGTCACAAAATTCCTGAAAATTGAAAAATGATCCATGTTTCTTAAGTGATTTTAGTATATGACTACAAATGTTTGACAACTATGTAAAAAGTAATAAGACAGGTTTTTAGGCGATACATTTAGGAAATTCTAAGAACATTTTGTTTTCTTCAAAGATGCTTTTTGAATACCAGTCCTGATGTGTGTCAGTATGTACGTTGTTATGCTCATCATATCTGAGTATGTAATTGTATGCTTGCAATAAATAGACTCATCATACAACCAATAATTTGTTTTCTGTCACCTTGTTCTCACTAGCTTTAAATGTCGAGTAAGCCTTTATTTGCCAGTCAGCTTTTTGCTTAAATATGGCAGAAATACGAGTGCCTACACCTGAATTTGAACCTCGGTCGCCGGATTAGGCGGCAAGCACACTAACCACTGAGCTACAGAGAGGCGAACGTGGCCTCTATGTGATCTAAGTGCAGAAACTGAATCAGTCAGGTTATGTTCTTCTGTTACTCCAACTTTGTCCCTCATGTGTAGAGAAGTCGGAGCAAGTAAGCTACAATAATTGTTGAATATGAAATCATGGAAAAATTGTAAGGTTACAGCGTATGACTGAAAAAGTGTTAAATCATATGGTGCTATGTGTGGCATGGTTCTCTTTACTGCGAATCTGGTCCTTGAGTTAAGTGTTTCCTAGTCGAGTAGATAAGGAATTGGTTGCTAAACCAGCGATAGTCTCCCATGTATCAGTGCTATAAGCAGGGCACGTTAATGAACTAAGGAGACTATTTGGAAGGAGCTAACGTAGCATACTCAGATGACTTGTATCACACAACTGTACGTTTCCTCTGATTCTGATCCCATTGTCAGATCTAACTTAGAAATTACAAATGAGCATGGTCTGTCTCAGTCTGGGCATACTAATATTTGAACACTTCACCGTCGAAAGTATGCACTACATTTCGTTTAGTTAAACGCACCTGTTGTTTATGACAATACAGCAGTATGGCCGTTCTATGACAAACGTGAGCTTTATTATTATTAAACTCGTGCACGCGTCTGACATTGTAGTTATTTGCAACTGCGTGACACCAACAATGATCAGTGTTTCTCCAGCAGCCATTCGATTTATTATCACAAAACAAGTTATTAGATAATAAAGAGTACATGGGCGTAGGAGCGTTTTCAACATTGGGGGGGGGGCAAACATTGGGGGGGGGGGCAAACATTTGGCAACGGGGGTAAACATTTTTTTTATACGTTTTCACCAAGAACTGAAGGCAAATTGCATATAACGATATATATTAGGTCTAAAATTATACGTTTCGTCTGAATTATTGGGGGGGGGGTCAAAATATATGTTCCCCTGCTCCTACGCCCATGGAGTAAACTGGTTAAATTATTAATAAACAATTATAAAACAAATATGGAGTAACAATGAACAATCAGTATCTGGGACATGGTTTAACAACGATTTTTCAAGAAGTAACTTCATGTACAAGCACTGTATAAATGTTCTGGTTTCTAGGTTAAGTTATCAGAACATAATTATGGAGCAGTTAACATTTGTTCTAGTTTGTTAGAATTTGACAAAAGAAGCACCTTGGTATATTGGTTTATCTGGTTTACCGACAGCAATGCGTACAGTAGCCGTTGTGGACATAAAATCTCGCCACAGCTTTATGTAAGTTTACCATTTGTCTACTTATTTGTTACATGTTATTTGTCGTATAAGTTGCCCTAAGACAGCCAATGCAATATTTAAGCGATGTATTTTTCTAGAAACCTGATTGCTTATGTTGTTTTGTTACACGTGTAGATGCTGATATACCTACACGATCCCTGACATTCATGATACGTTATAGAGAACAACTGTACACTAATGTTGAGGTAATGCTACATAATGTCTACAGAACTGTCCCTGCTCAACCACAAACACTTATTTATAATGTCAAAAGGATATATGGGAAAATCGGGCTAAGAAGGCAGCACTCAACTTGACCAATTGGGCGCAGAAAACAAAACCACGTACAGGGTGATTCATAATATCTATTACACTTTCAACATAATGCTATAAGAAAACGCTTAATGCCATCTGATATATTTATATACCAGTGGAAAGCTGACGTTGCAGAGTTTTATTTATTATATAACATGGCTATGGTACTATCAAAGCAACTCATGAAATAAGATTCTACATAACAGCCATTTTTTCGGTAAATGTCAAATGACGTCAATATTGATCTAGATTCCCGAGTAAAATCTATAACTCGTTAAACCATCAGTTTTAGAGTGTTAAGAAACAAAAAGAAATTATTAATTTTAAAGGTTCATGCATTTGTAATAACTGAAAAAATACAAGTGATACTGTTGCTCTGGTTATCAGTTGCTAGGCGACAAACAGCCAATCCGTGACTAAACAATACTTTATCGCTTTTTACCAAGTAAACAGATAACTGTGTTGTTATTGTTTTGTTTTCTCTCTAAATGGTTCTTTAAAATTCATTAATTGCTTTTGTTGGTTAATTTATACTCTATATACTGGATATAATGAATTTTAATGAATCATTAAGAAAGAAAAGTAGTCGAAAACCAGCCATATATTTACTTTGGCTATACGCGAGAATGTATTTGTGTGTCAGGTTCTTACGTTACCTAGCGACTGGTAACCAAAGTAACTGAAACATTAACTTACTTTTTAAATGTTGTATATAAAAGAAAACTTTAAATCAATATGTTATTTGGTATACATTATTAAATTGGTATGTTTATGCAATTCTGTTCAACCTTCTTAATTTGGGGACTCAATTTGGACTTCAATTCGACTTTTATCGAAAAAAATGACTTTTTACAAGAATCTTAATTCTTGGGTTGCCTTGATTGTAACATAGCCATGTAATATACTGAATACAACTTTGAAATGTTAGGTTTTCATTGGTATATAAAAATATCATATGGTATCAAGAAATACTCAGTACAATCTCCATACATATCCGAACGCGAAAATGAAATGCCTAACACACAGCTGTTAAAACGCTGAATAACATACATTGTACTTAGTATTCATACGTTCCATCGAGTTATGCCCATAAGTTTTGACATAAATGTATATAGTAGAATGTGTATTTAGTGGTTATCATTCTCGCATTTTAGTTAGAACCAAAATCAATGTTGTAGGGAACTATTTTTATCTTTTTGAAGACCGAATATTTATTACTCTCGTCAATAATCAACGATGCAATAGTGTTTATTGATGTATACTTGTTAATGAGAGATCGTGTAGTCATGGCGGTTTCACATGCTCTCGTGGTAGATTAAGGAGTACCAGTGACCCAACATGACCCAGTGACCTTTGTCGATCCCACGACGAACATCAAGGAACTGGTTTCCTACTTGGCCCAGAAGACAGGGAACCTTATAACCCTGGGTATCACAGGGGACACTATACACAATGACTCAATTGTTAATGACATTCAGGATTTCCTATTCTGGAACAACATACTTCATTTCACACATTTGTGTTCTTAAGATTATTATTATTGTGATTGTGATACGATTTGTAGCTGAGTCTTCACTATAACTCAATTTCCCTGATCTACATGCAAGAGGTGTGATAAACACTTGTAACCTTAAATACCATGTAAACTCACCCTTGTCTCTTCGGGAATAAATATAAGTGGGGGACTCCTCTCATATTATTGTTCATTTAGATTAAGTAAAGAATCCACACAATTTCATTGAGGATAATGTCTCTAAATGCGCGTATGTACAAAATGTAACAATTTTCGTCCGTTATTAATGAATTAAAATAATGGTGCATAAATGTATATATTTTTCATGTATTTTTTTATTTGATCTACAGTGATTGAACACACCAAGTCTTCGATACTACGTATCTCGAAGTGTAATAGTATTTCCAAAATTCATCAAATTTGCTGCGATAGTTTATTGTCCTTTTGTTCTGTTTCGGTCTTTGTAAAAGTAGTAACAGTTGATGAAGTCAGTTGAACCGACGATATAGTGCTTGTTGGAGTAGTAACAGTTGATGAAGTCTGTTGTACCGACGATATAGTGCTTGTTGGAGTAGTAACAGTTGATGAGGTCAGTTGAACCGACGATATAGTGCTTGTTGGGGTAGTAACAGTTGATGAAGTCAGTTGGTCTGTCAATGTTTCTGTATTACTTGTTTGTGTCGATACAGTGCCTGTTGGAGTAGTTGATATTGTTGGTTGGTCTATCAATGTTCCTGTATTACTTGTTTGTGTCGATACAGTGCCTGTTGTAGTAGGTGATATTGTTGGTTGGTCTATCAATGTTCCTGTATTACTTGTTTGTGTGGATACAGTGCCTGTTGGAGTAGGTGATATTGTTGGTTGGTCTATCAATGTTCCTGTATTACTTGTTTGTGTGGATACAGTGCCTGTTGGAGAAGTTGATATTGTTGGTTGGTCTGTCAATGTTCCTGTATTACTTGTTTGTGTGGATACAGTGCCTGTTGGAGTAGGTGATATTGTTGGTTGGTCTATCAATGTTCCTGTATTACTTGTTTGTGTGGATACAGTGCCTGTTGGAGAAGTTGATATTGTTGGTTGGTCTGTCAATGTTTCTGTATTACTTGTTTGTGTCGATACAGTGCCTGTTGGAGAAGTTGATATTGTTGGTTGGTCTGTCAATGTTTCTGTATTACTTGTTTGTGTGGATACAGTGCCTGTTGGAGAAGTTGATATTGTTGGTTGGTCTATCAATGTTCCTGTATTACTTGTTAGTGTCGATACAGTGCCTGTTGGAGTAGGTGATATTGTTGGTTGGTCTATCAATGTTCCTGTATTACTTGTTTGTGTAGATGCAGTGCCTGTTGGAGTAGTTGATATTGTTGGTTGGTCTATCAATGTTCCTGTATTACTTGTTTGTGTAGATGCAGTGCCTGTTGGAGTAGGTGATATTGTTGGTTGGTCTATCAATGTTCCTGTATTACTTGTTTGTGTAGATGCAGTGCCTGTTGGAGTAGTTGATATTGTTGGTTGGTCTATCAATGTTCCTGTATTACTTGTTTGTGTGGATACAGTGCCTGTTGGAGTAGGTGATATTGTTGGTTGGTCTATCAATGTTCCTGTATTACTTGTACATGTCGATACAGTGCCTGTTGGAGTAGTTGATATTGTTGGTTGGTCTATCAATGTTCCTGTATTACTTGTTTGTGTAGATGCAGTGCCTGTTGGAGTAGTTGATATTGTTGGTTGGTCTATCAATGTTCCTGTATTACTTGTTTGTGTAGATGCAGTGCCTGTTGGAGTAGTTGATATTGTTGGTTGGTCTATCAATGTTCCTGTATTACTTGTTTGTGCCGATGCAGTGCCTGTTGGAGTAGTTGATATTGTTGGTTGGTCTGTCAATGTTCCTGTATTACTTGTTTGTGCCGATGCAGTGCCTGTTGTAGTAGTTGATATTGTTGGTTGGTCTGTCAATGTTCCTGTATTCCTTGTTTGTGTCGATTGAGTGCCTGTTGGAGTAGTTGATACTCTTGGTTGGTCTGTCAATGTTCCTGTATTACTTGTTTGTGTCGATACAGTACCTGTGGTTGAAGTTGATATTGTTGGTTGGTCTGTCAATGTTTCTGTATTACTTGTTTGTGTCGATACAATGCCTGTTGGAGTAGTTGAAATTGTTGGTTGGTCTGTCAATGTTCCTGTATTACTTGTTTGTGTCGATACAGTGCCTGTTGGAGTAGGTGATATTGTTGGTTGGTCTGTCAATGTTCCTGTATTACTTGTTTGTGTCGATACAGTGCCTGTTGGAGTAGGTGATATTGTTGGTTGGTCTGTCAATGTTCCTGTATTACTTGTTTGCGTCGATGCAGTGCCTGTTGGAGTAGGTGATATTGTTGGTTGGTCTGTCAATGTTCCTGTATTACTTGTTTGTGTCGATGCAGTGCCTGTCGGAGAAGGTGATATCGTTGGTTGACCTGTCAATGTTTCTGTATTACTTGTTTGTGTCGATACAGTGCCTGTTGGAGTAGGTGATATTGTTTGTTGACCTGTCAATTTTTCTGTATTACTTGTTTGTGTGGATACAGTGCCTGTGGGAGTAGGTGATATTGTTGGTTGGTCTGTCAATGTTCCTGTATTACTTGTTTGTGTCAATACAGTGCCTGATGGAGTAGTTGATATTGTTGGTTGGTCTATCAATGTTCCTGTATTACTTGTTTGTGTAGATGCAGTGCCTGTGGTTGAAGTTGATATTGCTGGTTGGTCTGTCAATGTTTCTGTATTACTTGTTTGTGTCGATACAGTACCTGTGGTTGAAGTTGATATTGTTGGTTGGTCTATCAATGTTCCTGTATTACTTGTTTGTGTGGATACAGTGCCTGTTGGAGTAGTTGATATTGTTTGTTGGTCTGTCAATGCTCCTGTATTACTTGTTTGTGTCGATACAGTGCCTGTTGGAGTAGGTGATATTGTTGGTTGGTCTGTCAATGTTCCTGTATTACTTGTTTGTGTCGATACAGTGTCCGTTGGAGTAGTTGATATTGTTGGTTGACCTGTCAATGTTTCTGTATTACTTGTTTGTGTTGATACAGTGCTTGTTGGAGTAGGTGATATTGTTTGTTGACCTGTCAATGTTTCTGTATTACTTGTTTGTGTCGATGCAGTGCCTGTTGGAGTAGGTGATATTGTTGGTTGGTTTGTCAATGTTCCTGTATAACTTGTTTGCGTAGATACAGTGCCTGTTGGAGTAGGTGATATTGCTGGTTGGTCTGTCAATGTTCCTGTATTACTTGTTTGTGTCGATACAGTACCTGTGGTTGAAGTTGATATTGTTGGTTGGTCTGTCAATGTTTCTGTATTACTTGTTTGTGTCGATACAGTGCCTGTTGGAGTAGGTGATATTGTTGGTTGGTCTGTCAATGTTCCTGTATGACTTGTTTGCGTAGATACAGTGCCTGTTGGAGTAGGTGATATTGCTGATTGGTCTGTCAATGTTCCTGTATTACTTGTTTGTGTCGATACAGTACCTGTGGTTGAAGTTGATATTGTTGGTTGGTCTGTCAATGTTTCTGTATTACTTGTTTGTGTCGATACAATGCCTGTTGGAGTAGTTTGTATTGTTGATTGGTCCGTCAATGTTCCTGTATTACTTGTTTGTGTCGATACAGTGCCTGTTGGAGTAGTTGATATTGTTGGTTGGTCTATCAATGTTCTTGTATTACTTGTTTGTGTCGATACAGTGCCTGTTGGAGTAGTTGATATTGCTGGTTGGTCTGTCAATGTTCCTTTATTACTTGTTTGTGTCGATACAGTGCCTGTTGGAGTAGGTGATATTGCCGGTTGGTGTATCAATGTTTCTGTATTACTTGTTTGTGTCGATACAGTGCCTGTTGGAGTAGGTGATATTGTTTGTTGACCTGTCAATGTTCCTGTATTACTTGTTTGTGTAGATGCAGTGCCTGTTGGAGTAGTCGATATTGTTGGTTGGTCTGTCAATGTTCCTGTATTACTTGTTTGTGTCGATACAGTGCCTGTTGGAGTAGGTGATATTGTTGGTTGATCTTTCAATGTTCCTGTATAACTTGTTTGTGTCGATGCAGTGCCTGTCGGAGTAGGTGATATCGTTGGTTGACCTGTCAATGTTTCTGTATTACTTGTTTGTGTTGATACAGTGCTTGTTGGAGTAGGTGATATTGTTTGTTGACCTGTCAATGTTTCTGTATTACTTGTTTGTGTCGATGCAGTGCCTGTTGGAGTAGGTGATATTGCTGGTTGGTCTATCAATGTTCCTGTATTACTTGTTTGTGTAGATGCAGTGCCTGTTGGAGAAGGTGATATTGCTGGTTGGTCTGTCAATGTTCCTGTATTACTTTTTTGTGTCGATGCAGTGCCTGTTGCAGTAGGTGATATTGTTGGTTGGTCTATCAATGTTCCTGTATTACTTGTTTGTGTCGATACAGTGCCTGTTGGAGTAGTTGATATTGTTGGTTGGTCTATCAATGTTCCTGTAATACTTGTTTGTGTGGATACAGTGCCTGTTGGAGTAGGTGATATTGTTGGTTGGTCTGTCAATGTTCCTGTATTACTTGTTAGTGTCGATACAGTGCCTGTTGGAGTAGGTGATTTTGTTGGTTGGTCTGTCAATGTTCCTGTATTACTTGTCTGTTTCGATACAGTGCCTGTTGTAGTAGTTGATATTGTTGGTTGGTCTGTCAATGTTCCTGTATTACTCGTTTGTGTCGATACAGTACCTGTGATTGAAGTTGATATTGTTGGTTGGTCTATCAATGTTCCTGTATTACTTGTTTGTGTCGATGCAGTACCTGTGGTTGAAGTTGATATTGTTCGTTGATCTGTCAATGTTCCTGTATTACTTTTTTGTGTCGATACAGTACCTGTGGTTGAAGTTGATATTGTTGGTTGGTCTATCAATGTTCCTGTATTACTTGTTTGTGGCGATACAGTACCTGTGGTTGAAGTTGATATTGTTGGTTGGTCTATCAATGTTCCTGTATTACTTGTTTGTGTAGATACAGTGCCTGTTGGAGTAGGTGATATTGCTGGTTGGTCTATCAATGTTTCTGTATTACTTGTTTGTGTGGATACAGTGCCTGTTGGAGTGGTTGATATTGTTGGTTGGTCTGTCAATGTTCCTGTATTACTTGTTTGTGTCGATGCAGTGCCTGTTGGAGTAGGTGATATTGTTTGTTGACCTGTCAATGTTTCTGTATTACTTGTTTGTGTCGATGCAGTGCCTGTTGGAGTAGGTGATATTGCTGGTTGGTCTATCAATGTTCCTGTATTACTTGTTTGTGTCGATACAGTGCCTGTTGGAGTATTTGATATTGCTGGTTGGTCTGTCAATGTTCCTGTATTACTTGTTTGTGTCGATACAGTGCCTGTTAGAGTAGGTGATATTGCTGGTTGGTCTGTCAATGTTCCTGTATTACTTGTTTGTGTGGATACAGTGCCTGTTGGAGTAGTTGATATTGCTGGTTGGTCTGTCAATGTTCCTGTATTACTTGTTTGTGTGGATACAGTGCCTGTTGGAGTAGTTGATATTGTCGGTTGACCTGTCAATGTTTCTGTATTACTAGTTTGTGTCGATACAGTGCCTGTGGAAGAAGTTGATATTGTTGGTTGGTCTATCAATGTTCCTGTATTACTTGTTTGTGTCGATACAGTGCCTGTTGGAGTTGTTGATATTATTGGCTGGTCTATCAATGTTCCTGTATTACTTGTTTTTGTAGATGCAGTGCCTGTTGGAGAAGGTGATATTGCTGGTTGGTCTGTCAATGTTCCTGTATTACTTGTTAGTGTCGATACAGTGCCTGTTGGAGTAGGTGATATTGCTGGTTGGTCTATCAATGTTCCTGTATTACTTGTTTGTGAGGTTGCAGTGTTTGTGGTTGAACTTGACGTTGTTGGTTGAACTGTCGATGATAGTGTACTACTTGCTGATAGTGTATCATTTGTTTGTGATGTTGCAGTGTTTGTGGTTGAGCTTGACGATGTTGGTTGAACTGTCGGTGTGCCTGTATTAATTGTTTGTGTTGTTGCCGTGTTTGTGATTGAACTTGACGATGTTGGTTGAACTGTCGATGTTAGTGTAGTTCTTGCTGATAGTGAGTCACTTGTTTGTGTTGTTGCAGTGTTTGTGGTTGAACTTGACAATGTTGGTTGAACAGTCGATGTAAGTGTTCTACTTGCTGATAGTGTATCACTTGTTTGTGATGTTGCAGTGTTTGTGGTTGAACTTGACGATGTTGGTTGAATTTTCGATGTAAGTGTACTACTTGCTGATAGTGTATCACTTGTTTGTGATGTTGCAGTGTTTGTGGTTGAACTTGACGATGTTGGTTGAACTGTCGATGTTAGTGTATTACTTGTTTGTGTTGTTGCAGTGTTTGTTGTGGAACTTGACGATGTTGGTTGAACTGTCGGTGTTTGTGTATTACTTGTTTGTAAGGTTGCAGTGCTTGTGGTTGAACTTGACGATGTTGGTTGAACTGTCGATGTTAGTGTATTATTTGTTAGTGAGGTTGCAGTGCTTGTAGTTGAACTTGACGATGTTGGTTGGACTGTCGATGTTCCTGTATCACTTGTTTGTGAAGTTGCAGTGCTTGTGGTTGAACTTGACGATGTTGGTTGAAATGTAGATGTTAGTGTATTACTTGTTTGTGAGGTTACAGTGCTTGTGCTTGAATTTGAGGATGTTGGTTGAATTGTCGGTGTTCCTGTATTACTTGTTTGTGTTGTTGCAGTGTTTGTGGTTGAACTTGAGGATGTTGGCTGAATTGTCGGTGTTCCTGTATTACTTGTTTGTGTTGTTGCAGTGTTTGTGGTTGAACTTGAGGATGTTGGCTGAATTGTCGGTGTTCCTGTATTACTTGTTTGTGAGGTTGCAGTGCTTGTGGTTGAACTTGACCATGTTGGTTGAACTGTCGGTGTTCCTGTATTACTTGTTTGTGAGGTTGCAGTGTTTGTGGCGGAACTTGACGATGTTGGTTGAATTGTCCATGTTAGTGTTTTACTTGTTTGTGAGGTTGCAGTGCTTGTGGTTGAACTTGACGATGTTGGTTGAACTGTCGATGTTAGTGTATCACTTGTTTGTGAGGTTGCAGTGTTTGTGGCGGAACTTGATGATGTTGGTTGAACTGTCGATGTTAGTGTGTTACTTGTTTGTGTTGTTGCAGTGTTTGTTGTGGAATTTGACGATGTTGGTTGAACTGTCGATGTTCCTGTATTAGTTGTTTGAGTTGTTGCAGTGCTTGTTTGAGTAGTTGACGCTGTTGTCGTTATAGATGTTGTAGAATCAATAACTATTGGTGAATGAGTTGTCGTTTGTTGAGCAGATCCCGTATTTGTATTTGTTGTTTGTATCGTTTCTGATAACGTCCCTGCTGTTGTTGTCACTGTAGTCGCTGGAGAAGAATAAACTGAAGTTGAAGTCGTTGTTGAAGATTGTGTGGTGGGTATCACTGTAAAATGAAATTAAAACTGGATTTTTAAATGACTGAAAACTGCACAAACATAAACATTTCAATATTCAATACAGCACATGTTTGTTATCTATATAATGCAATATTTGCTTTAGGTTGATTTATACCACATGTCTTATAAATGTGAAACATGTAGCACCTTAGTTACATTGTATATGTATCGACAACGAGCGTCCGTTCTGATCGTACATTTTCTGTATTTTTTCCATGTCATCCGATTAATAACATGTAAGGAGATTAACCAATTACACATACGGGTATATTTCAATTTTGAACCTTGAGCCATGAACTTTCAGACGAGTCTATTTGGGCGGGTAACCCGTGATTTATTCAATAGTCATCATTTAAAGATATGCTACTTACTACTGTGTCATGACGCGCAATAACGTCGCGTCTTTTCTTAATTATGGGAGTTGTCTTATTATAAAGATTGTAGTAAATGAACGGTTCATCGTATCTAACTGTAGTATGTATCATTTTAACTATCAAATAATGGGCATTATAGCTATTTGTTTTTAAAAAGCCTTGTAAGCATTATTAATGCGAAAATAGCAAAAAACGCGTCAAAATTACGTCAAAAACGTCGTGTCACAAGTAACAACGCCTGCCAATCGAACCTCTATAAAAATGAGTATCTGTCTTGTTTGATATCCAAAACGTGAGAAATTTCACCATATAATGCCAATGACGTAACACAATAACGTGCGAGAAATTTAACGGAAACTGGTCTTTGAAACAAAAATGGCAGCGGATATTGCTAAAGGTCAGAGTATGTCACAATTTATAGAAAATAATTTGCGGGTTTTTTTTAATAGCTATAAAAATTATTATACGCTGTTTATAATGCAGATATTTTAAATTTGACCTACAGTTTGGATGAATTTAACAATATGCGAAAATGAAATATTTCGGACAAAGCGTTTTGAAAAATCAGACTGTTAAGTAGATGCTGAATAAATGTCACAGATGAAAAAAATACGTTGTATTTTTATGGTACTTTTTTTAAATATCGATATTTCGTTTATTATTTTTAACATAAACATTTAATTAAAAATTTGAGATACGTCTAGGCTGAAATTTAATTGTTTAAAATTTGAACCAATTCCAATCAGTACTTGCAAAGTTATTAACGCCGATGTCAGTACTGAAAAAATGTCACAGGGGCATAAAACGTGCGTCTTATCGGTAACATCATTTGAAACGTTAGTTGAATTAACAACATAAACCGCATATTTTCACTTAGTTTTAACAATGATATGTGAAGTTTAAAAGTACAGACATTTACTTATTAATCCGTAATTAAACTATAAATTCCACTTAATTAACAGTGCATCAAATCATTGGATGAAGCGCGTCCACTTTTAAGTAAAATACCGACGTAAAATACATGAAATAACGTCGACGTTGTGTTACACTTACTTTGCGACGTCACCTTATTGCGCGTCATGTGTGTAATTTATCGATTTACAACTTATCGGCGAATAAAAGTGCAGTCACGGCTCAATGCTCGAAATCGAACTGTAACTCTAATATAAGGTTTTATCAATCACTAGATGTATCCGGACACGAACAACTGTACTGGAAAAAACATTAAATGTGTGATATTTATCACTATAAAACGTAAGCCCGCATAATTATTTCATCGACCAGGTCCAATAAATATCCAACGTAAATCCAACAGGTTGAAAAAAATTATTCGTAAAAAATGGACTAATGTTGGAATTTTGAAAAAAAACCACTCAATAGAGCGTTCTACTTAGGAAATTTTGACATCATGAATGTCAGCTGTATTGTGGAAAACGATGCCCTAGAGTCGGGATCGACAGGTCCGGATCAACTCCCGTCTGGATCACTGGTTAATTTCTCTGAGCAAGAATAACCCTCATGTTCCACTCCATCAAGTTTGTAAAGTGGTACCTGTGAGGGCAGTGTCTATTCCTTGGCACCGCGGATCGATATTTAAAAGTTAAAATGATAAAATGTGCTTGAGCGGCTAAACAGATGAAAAGAGCCCTAGAAAATTGGTAACTTTTTATAACGTTTTTCTAAACAAGAATACCTGGCAGACACTCCTGTAAGTTGTGCCAATGTCCATCGTCTTGGCATTGTATCTTTTTGTTGTTATTTACAAGTTTGAAACCAGGGTTACAGGACACGATCAAGCTATGTCCCACACTGTTTTTGTTACCCAAATACCGACCATTGTTGATAGACGGAAACTCACACTCTGCAATAGAAATGAATACGCCACCCGGTTACTAGTACATGTATTTCTTTTAGAAACAACATCGTGTCAATATATTACGTTCTCATAGATTTCTTTGGTTTTGTCTTTATGGCATGTTCGGCTAGAAGTTCGGCTTTAAGTGCCATTAATCAACTGAAAATATTGTTGTTCGCTCTTGGCTGTGACACTTTTGTCAATTCACAAATGGAAAGTGTGCATTATACATTTTGTAATTCAACCAGATCATGTTTAACTATTTCTGCTTGACATCACGTAACAATTATTTCAGAAAGGTTTCACCGTATTTCTTGATCATTCCACGTATTCATCAATTTATAAGTAACTGCATGATGCATGTCGGCGCATGTTGTCACTAATAACTATATTCACAGAAAATTATTTTTAGATACATTTATTAGCAATAATAAATAGCAGTTTATGCATATGGAAGAGACGTTGTTTTGAACGTTCATATAAATAGTGCGTATTATTCGTATTTTGAATAACTATGCACAATCAGACTTTTATAGTACAGTGCTTTCTATAACATAAGTATTGTTGATACCGTACTATTAATTCAGTACTTTAAAACTTAATAAAAATTTATTCGCTCAGTCAATGCTAGATTTATGCTTCCTTTTAACATGTCCCTCGTGAACATAGTGATGTCTATGATCACTCAGTGAAATAATGTTAGATAAGACTGTAAAGTCAATTAAATTATGTAAAAGGGAATACATTCTACAATATTGACATGTCGAGAATGCTACTTATTGATACAAAATTTATGACATATAGAGTGCGTTGATCTGTATAAAGTTGAGTACAGTTTGAAAATTCGTATATTATGCTCCTTATCGATCATGTTTAATTTGTTGACAGTTTTGAAAAAAAATGTTTGACATTCAATGGGGGGGGAGTGGTGGCCTATATGTAGGGCGTGAGCTTCGCGGTTGAGAGGTCGCGGGTTTAACCCCCGTCTGGACGGCTTGTAATTTTCTCTGAGCGAGAATAATCCACATGCTCCATTTGACCAATGGTTGAACTGGTTGCCCTAGGGGCAGTGTCTGTACGTATTTGGTATTCACGGTCGACATAACCTCGAAGTTGGAAACAAACCAGGAGAAAACTCTCACCATGGAGTTTCAAACGCATGTTTCCTTAGGTAGTCCAAATGACTAGGGAGAGTTAAAATGAAGTTAAAGTGTGGGTGAACTGTTGAAAGCGGACCACGAGTTCACACAGGTAACTATTTTAGTCGTATGATTTATGAATATGCATGATCAAAGAATTCAGTATTCATATACACATGTTTACCCTATACCTGTCAAAAAAATTATATATGCCTTATTAATTATTTACAAAACCTGTGAGAATTCAGTATTTTACTCGTTTTGTCTGTTATTACCATTCGCGTACAAGCAGCGTATGTTTCATTTGAAATATAGCCTAGAAACTTGACTAACCATTGATTTACGAGGATAGTTAAAACGGGGGCACACAAATAGAGAACGATAATTAGATTGGCATTAATCTGGTACATACAGTTCGTACATGCAATATTCTATGCATCAATATCTATTATACATTGATAGTATTACTATGAATAAATGGAAACAAACCTTTGACAACACAGCGACTTAATGGGATATCACAAGCTTGTTCTGGAGGACAGACTCCACATGGAAGCTGAAAAATACAGCGTTTCTTTCTTTATTCAGAAATCAGACATGTAACAAACGATATCTAACAATGTTGTCATTCACTGTAATCACCATTGCTTCTAAAACTTCTGTCAGACTTAACATAATAAAATTCCTTCAAAGCGGCCAACCATATAACAACATCATCTCTTAATTCAACAACATAAAACGTGTATTCGAAAGGTAGCGATTTACTTTAAGTCTACTTAGAGCAATAGCCTCTCTGTGAAACTAACATATTTTGAGTACCCTACATAGTGTTGCACTTGAGACGATGCACTACACGTATATACTGATAGTTATACATGCCTCAATACGTAGTACTTACAAAACATATCAAACATGGTAATTTGTACTTGGATGTTACCAACGCGATCCACTTTCGAAACATAATCATCATGTTTGTTCCTAGACATTGACAAGGTCTTAGTTTAAACATATTTATTTTCCCAAATACATTACAGTATGTATACAATTTACAGTACAAAATAACATAACATAAGGAAAAGGGGATTAGAACGAAAGACACTTGGTCTTATTAAATTCTTCTCCCTGGATTGACTTCCAGTTTAATAATAAAAAAAATATCAACAATTGAGCTATAAGTATACGTCGCATAAATTTGGGTGTAAATAAAATACAGATGAAAAAAGGTAAACAAGATAAAAAAAACGTGCAGAACAATTAGAAACAACTAGAAAGCTAAAGAAAGCCTTACACGGTATCATATTCGAAGAAAGGATTAAATTAAATGTATTCATGTAAGTCAATAGAAAGTTGGGTAGAGGCAGAATTGAAGAAGAAAGGGGGGTTCTCAATTATTAAATGTACCATGTGAATCTATTGCTATCACGTATATACGCATGAACCTGCTTAAATATGAATGTATTGTCTTGATCGGAGAGGGTTGTATCACCAAACAGAAGAAGATCAAGACTGATTCTATAATTTTCTAATTGGTTTAAGAGAGTGTCACGAGGTTCTTGTTGAATTCGACATTCGAAGGAGAAATGATAATTTGATTCAACTTGGCCACAAGTACAGAGTGCTGACTGGGAAATATTACAGAGATACAAATGATAATTTAGTGAACTGCATTTGGATCGCAAACGGGGGTGTAGGACTTGAAGTCTTCTTTGTCCTACGAAATAGTATGATGTGGTTTGGACATGTCTCTATTTAAATGTATCTTGAAAGCTGACAGATGTTGTATATTCCTTGTTTCCTGTGGGAGGGCATTCCACTCACGAATAGAGGTGGGTAGAAATGAGTTAAAATAAAGGGTGGTTCTAGAATTAATACCAGGAATGTTATTCTCGTTTCTATGATGATACCGAGTGTTCTGTTGTCTAGGGACAAGAGATGATAAGTGATCTGGAACAAGGTTATGGTACATTTTATAGAAATGGGTGATTCTGTGTTTGTGTCTT
Source organism: Spisula subtruncata (assembly GCA_963678985.1). Classification (NCBI taxonomy): domain Eukaryota; kingdom Metazoa; phylum Mollusca; class Bivalvia; order Venerida; family Mactridae; genus Spisula; species Spisula subtruncata. The sequence continues at coordinate 30,356,814 of OY787665.1, forward strand.
CTGTCATGTAGAGATTCCCATTTACATTCTTGTTTAAGTCGTTCTAATGAGACCAATCTGGTTGCTCCGGTGACTATACGGGCACATTCGTTTTGGACTTTATCAAGTTTGGCATAGTCAGCTTTTGCTGCATTGCACCAAAGGACATCAGCGTACTCAAGACTTGGTCAATAAAAGATAAATAGATATTTTCCAATGCTCTACGATCTAAGCAGAATTTTTATCTTCGCACAATATTTACTTTTTCCATGCTTTATCGACAACAGAATCAATATGTACATGCCAACTGGCATCTTCTAAAATGTTTACTCCCATTTGGAATGTTTTGACCAAGCATTTGTAGATTATGATGATTTGGGCGATTTCGTTTTTTAGATAATAACAATGATTCAGATTTTGCAGGATTAAATGATACAAGCCACTTTTAGCCCATGAAGATATCTAATCAATGTCGCCTTGAAGTTGATAGGCAGCAATATTAGGATCAAGGACAACAACGTACAGGCTTGTGTCGTCAGCAAAGAGGTTAATAGACGATTCAATATCAATCACAAAATCATTTATGAAAATAAGGAATAATAACGGTCCCAATATTGAACCTTGTGGAACACCTGCTCTTATTTCGCACCATTACCGAGGTCTTGCCCTCTATACTTGGAGAATGAAGTGTGACAGTTACCAGTTGTTGCAGTAACCCCTGTTTTGCAGTAAATGTAATTGTTGTAATCATGGTTCTAAATACTCTGGCCAACTAGATATTTATTCCTGAAAAAAATCATTGTTTTCATTTTGCTGGATGTTTATAGCCATTTCTATAGTAAACCAATAGAACGGTGTCAACGCAACAGTCATAAGAGAAATGCATACCAATACAAATACATGTCATTGATATAGCGCAAAAATTATGTAAAAATTCTATCGCGCTTCACAATTATATACATGTACATTCACAATTTAAAAAAGGATTCTAGAACTTAGATTTAGTCATATGACCAAGAGCACACTTATTGTCCATGAAACTGCCTATACAAATGGGTTTTCAATTTAGCACTGAAACTGGTTCCACACTGAATGTCTTTCAGATAATTTGACAGATTGTTCCACCATTTGGGACCAGTGACGGCCATAGATTTGTCTGCTTATTTTGTTCGCTGTCTAGGAATGTGAAAGTTAGTGTCATTTTGCGATCGTAGTCTGTACCCTTGCCGAATAGGACCAAACATTTTCTTTAGATTTCACGGAGCTGAACCCATCAATCATAGGAACGAAACAACAGAAACTGCGAAACAGTAATCAAACTTAAAGTCAGAAAAGGGCAATCACAAACCATGAACAAGAAAAAGTTAAACTAGAGCTAGCTAAACACGACAATCTTCTCCGACAGACTGCCGGGTCAAGATACATCAACGAATCTCCAGGAAGACCACACATCAAAAGCACAAACCACAACACTTAAAAACTTAAATGCATTCCTCAAATGAAATAAATTTTAAAAGTGGGCACAGTTTGAGAATTGGTGACAAAGAGGGATTATGGAAAACTTTAGATGATGACAATATGTGTTAGAGAATAGTGTGGATGGGAAATGAGCGGGAAAATGGAGGGAAAGTGATCGTAGAGAGAGGGAGAAGGCATGACGGTGGTCTGTATGGAAATATGAAAGAAGTATAAGAAAGTATACGTACAAGGTCCACGACAACATCCGACTTTCTAACAATATCACAGTAACCATATTCTAGTCCATCTATATCAGCTTCTAACAACAGTTCACATATAGTCACTCGTTTTGAATAGCTTACACCGTTACATTTATCCCTTGTCATGCATTCTAAAACACAATCTTCAATTGAAATTCCATTTAACTGTGTCAATTTACCGCCATTTTCTGTCTTGCACTTATTTGTCTCAGAAATAACAAATTGGATCTTTTTAGCATTTAAATCATTTATTAAGTTTATGAAAACAATCAAGTGCCAAAGATAATTAAACAAAAGCATGATTCATATCGCAGACGGTAAACATGTTATTGCGCTTCGGAATGTTAGGTAACCGCGCAATTGTCAATCAACACAAGGATTAATCCAAAAGTTGAAAAACTGTTCTCATGAATAATGTACAATAGCAGTAAATTAATACCACAAATTCACCAGTTTCAAATAACTTCCATAGTGACCAGGCCATTGTGTTTTGAATTTCCCGTTTTAGAAGTACCGGTAACCGATCCCCGCGCTTCAATTGATCAACACGAGGGTTGTTTCAAAAGTTGAAAACTTTTCTCATGAATAAGGTATGCAATAATTGTTACAGCTAATTCAGTGGCTCGCATAGTGAACATTGCATTGTGTTTTAGACAGTTAAAACACTCCCGCGCTCTGGTCGATCAACTCAAGGGTTGTTTCAAAAGTCGGTAAATATTCCTCATGAATAATGAAATTCATTAGCTCACAGGATATAATTTATCTATTACAGGTAATCTCTTGGGATCAATTCTATAGATAAACAGTAAAAAAAGACAAATTCAGTATAGCGACATATTACTGTTCTGACGTGTGACCGAATGGCATAACACGCTTTATGAATTGATAATAAACCTGCCAATCAATCATTTCTAACATACTTAACGCACCTTTCTGTGCATTAAAAACTTTGATAGCTGAATAACTTAGTATATGATGTAAGTTCTGGAAATGTAGGTATACGTAACAGGCAGGATATTTACCTTATGTCTTTGAGTTCCAATGTTTCCACCAGGTATCCGAGTGGAAACTTATTGCGCATCGCTCGCTTGTCAGTTCGCTGCTTTGAATTGTTATGAAATGATTTTTTGTGTTAATGTTGTCTTCCGTAAAATAATCAAGTATAATAAAGCCTGATGATGTTTTATATATTGATTACCCTTTAGTTTTTTCTTATTGTTCCTATATGCTTCACAAGCAATGGTTCAATGCTTTTCTGTTCGTTATTAATTGCAAATGTTATTTGCCACGTTTGTAATATGTTGACTTTTATAGAGAATACGGAGACATTCAAAACACGTTTTAGCTCACCTATTATGACCACCCTTTGTTCGTCGTGCGTCAACAGTTGGACTCTTAACACTCTAGAGGTCACAAATTTCCCTTTCCTTTTGAAACTTGGTCACAATATGTGCCGCGGCTCTGTGGAATCTTGGTCAACGTAGAAATTGGGTCATCTGGTGTAAAAAAACTAGGTCACCAGGCTATATCCAGACAAATATCTTTATGATCAACTAGTTTGGTCACATCATAACAAACATTATTGATTCTGCCTAAACTGTCTGTCTTCAGTGGTACGCTTTATGGTCAATGACCTCCGAATATATATCGCTTGTCTGAAATGAAATAAAAATAAGTTTGCAAAAAGGCCAGGGATATAAACTTTGGATACCAATGCCATATTCTCCCAACTACTAGACTTTCCAAGTATGTGGTTCATAATCACAGATGTTCAAATAATGTATGACCATATAATTTTATCGATCTATTTAATTATGCATGGAACCTGCTTCAAATCTTCATGTACGAGATGTAAACATTAGTATTAAAAGTGGTTTTAATTATGCCCATTTAAATACACGCTGTAATATTGTAAATTATAAAACACATGTTGTAATTAAGTTAATATGTTTATCGGTTCCATAAGAGCGCGTTATATCAGATGCACTAACTAAACATGAACTATCATTTGTTGTTGCTTTTATCCAATATTGTTTATTTCTCCCCTAACATAATGCATGCAGGCAGTAAATCATCAAACATTGTACCATCCTTAGATCTATGCAAACTTATTTTGTAATTGAGTTAACCTTACTGCGGTGGCTTTACGATTGCAAATTTTGCAATTGACTTCAAATAAAAATGTATTCTTTATTTGAGATGGTCATCAATTGATATGTTAGCGTACAATTGCATTAGAAATGCTTGCTAACTTGCTGCCTGCATTGCCTTTCAGAACATGTATGTGAGGTAGCAACAAAGAACCACCACTTGAGTTGGTATTTCCACTGTTTCTAGGATTGTCTCATATTTACAATTAATCTTATATCACCTTTGGTTCAGAGAAGCTTTAAAGCCATAAGACAGGTGCTCGACTGGCTCTAACTAAACAGTGATCGAAGTAAAAAAAAGCATAGAGCGAAGAAAATAAGGAGAAATATTTGACCATAAATGTTCAAGTCGTTGTTTGACTTAGTTTTTGGTTTGTTATTTTTGATAAAGTTTGGATAAATAACATGTATTACAAAAAGTAAAGCAGCTTCATTGGCTATTAAAAGTATATGAATTAGTACTTATTAGTTTCCCCTTTGAGAAAAGTAGTACTCACAAACAGTATATTGAACTATGGTCTATTATTTTCACAGTAAATTGTTCAATCACATGCGAGCTTAAATAGACATTGGAAACTTTAAGAACCAGTCGATGAAGTCCTGTAGAGTAATATAGTTGTTTGAAGGTGAGAGCAACACACGAGTGTGATAGTCCTCATTGGTCATACTAGTAAGTGGCGATGTTATTAGATGTATTGTTTATAAATGCTTTGTGACTTGCCATGCCGTGGCAAAACTGTACTCATCCAATCAAATTATAAGACGTTAACATTAAGCTGACTTCAAATTATTTTTGGCCAATAGGATTGGAGCTAACACATTTTTATTCCACTGTACCCGCTTTAATTCACACAGTTTAGTACTGGGATGTATTGCAATGCAACTTTCCTTGTACATTGACTATTTTATTCTGAAACATGCGCAAGATCAATTTTAGTTTTTGCTTACGTTTTCGTAAATAAAGTGTTTTTGTTTGACTTAGACAGTCATGGGTGCGTGGCTGTTTTGAGTCCACTGTCCGATTGAACACAATTTTGTAATACGCTTTCTTCAGCATGGAAATGGTATCTGATTACTACTTGTAAAACGCAACTTCGCGCATCTGTCATGTAAGCATATGCGATCCGATGCTTGAATAGCCAAATAGTTTAAATTTTAAATATATCAATTTATACGCTGTGAAGCGATATTGATTCAAAACGTTGAATTAGACTCGAGGGAAATAGTCTTTTAATGCGAATCCATTAAATTTTCAGGAATAGTATTATTTTAGGACTTGTTTGTTATATATCGCATTACATCATTGTTTGATTAATGGTACCTCAATTGAAACCAACGTATCACATGTGCTTTTTTCAATCCGAAAATAACCCCACATAAATCCTTCAACGCCCCCCCCTTAACAATTATGTACTAGTATTCGATTTATAATTATAAGTGATATGCTTGTATGTGTATATCAAAGGTTACTGAATCACTGATAAAGACTAAACGAAAATAAAAATGCTTTTGAGAAAATAATATTTTTCTAGAAAGAAACATATATTCATCAGAGACCTAAATTGTAATTTAGGTCTTTGGTATCACGATATCAAAATAAGTCACAAAGCCGGTGTCATATAGGTCCATAGGGCCGGGTGTTTTCTATTTATATTATAATTACTTGTAAATATATGTTATACACATGTCACGTTAATAAACTATTTACTTATAGATTCTAAAATTACATTTGTTATCGTTTTATCGTATATTGAATCGCCTTCTATTGTCATAACTACATCGGAAGTGGTGCGGACCTAAACACACATATCCTTACACCGACGGAAAAAAATAGTTCGACGACATTCGTCCAACTCGCGAAACATGAAACTTTCAAAATATATTTTTTATTTCGGTAATTCAGATCAACGTAATCTGTAAAACGTTGAAAAAATAGATTCTTTGTTTGTTTCAAAATTATTATTTCATCAAACAATTTTACATACAATGTATTTACATTTGTTGAACATAAAAGGATGTACCATACCCCCCCCCCCCGTATAACCCCGGGGCGATGCATTTTCCAAAAGGGGGACATTTGTTCGAGTACGTTTGAGTTCTGATACGCACTGGATTAAATTAAACTAATATGTAGATCTACAAATTTAGACATGCCTGGCAAAACGTACGAGGCAACTTTTAAATTAAATGCGGAAGATAAAGTCATCACGCATCATTATAAACCCTGTCTCGGCTAAAGACTGAGCGATCAAGTCCGAAGTCATCCCACGGAATACGCAAATTCGTAGATCTATTTTTTGCTCGCCGTCTTAACCGTAGATCTATTTTTTGCTCGCCGTCTGAACCGCCTGCACTGAACAACTCGCTAACGCCCTCTGTTCAAAAATGATATAACCCGTCTACTGGGTTAAGTAGAGGCCCGCCTACTGGGTTAAGTAGAGCTCCGTCTACTGGGTTAAGTAGAGCCCCCGCCTACCTACTGGGTTTAGTAGGTCCTTCTTCTATATTTTATGTACATTATATACTGTTTTAACCATGTATTAGTCATGATTGTACAGCACTTTTGAACGTGTGTATACATGAAAACAGGGCTATATAAATATGGTATAATAATAATAATAATAATAATAAAATATCCATCATGTTGCTGCAAATATAAAGACAGCAACTCGAACTTACGCCCACTTATGTACACGTTTCATCAATGGACACGTTCCAGTGAATGGTCAGCCCGAATGATTGTTTATGCTTAGGACACAAATAACCGACTGATGATACAGTATCTAAGCATCATGCGGTGTCACTTGGACTGAAGAACTTGGCTCAATACAATGAAATGTATTTTATTGATTTATGGACACATTGAGACGATGCCATTTCGGTGCCAACACGAAGATCGACCGGAGATCAGCATAATGGTGTTATTTTCCTACTTTCACATCAATTCCAAGATGATGCCACTGTCTCTGCCTCTCAAACAGTCTGGCCACCTGACTAGATAATTTATTTTATCAATCAAATAGCATAACTTTTTTCAATTTTCGCTAGATTTTATTTTGGGCTTGATTATCTATGTTTGAGGATGCAAAGGGAAATAATTTCATGAGAAAAGAGTAGATTGAGGAGTTGTCTTTCTAAACATAGGGTATGTTAGACAGACTACCTCTCAAGGTGCCAGCCGATCCCTATTGAGTCATCCGGTTCTGGGTGTACATCTGTGTTACACATTACCACGACCGAGACCCGGTGTACATGTTCCATGTCTTAACGTGCATTGCATCCATTAAAACAGTACTCCATGTACTCGTAATGGTTCGTAAATCCGATAGATATGTCTCAAACTCAGCACAGTAGTTATGTCCCTTTTCTTACTCAAGTCACCAACAACATATCACAAGCAGTTATTTATTATCTGGAATGTTTTTACACAGATTAAAACATGTACATTTTTTGTAATAGCTTAACATTTTGAAAATTACAAGTTCATTAATGAGAACATATGAATGGGGATTGTTCGCACATTGCAATTTGTATAATATACATGTATATTCAATTCAATTTATTGGCATATAATATGAACCTATACATACATTATACATTCTTCGCCATATAAGGCATAACATAACATAGATCTACTGATAAGCCCAACTTTACTCAAATTTACAGGAACCCAAGCTGAATTCAAACATCATGGATGATATATTGCGATCTGCGTAGTTTGTCTTCCAAATATTTGGTTCCCACCAATAAAGATTATTAGCTTATCAAATACCCGAGAGAAGACGACATTACGTCAAATGCATTCATCATGTAACCCATGAATGTTAAAAAATAAGCAGCAGATTAGATAGTAATTTGCCGTTTCTACCTTGTTTTCTTAATTAATTTTGTGGGACAGATATGAGTATTAATTTCTTAGTCCTGATCAAACCTAACAGTAGTTAATCTAAGACTGGTTCCGCATGTGTCATTTCCGATTCAATCTTCAATTATACGAGGGTCAGTCAAGAAAAACTAAGAGTTGGTAAATTTAGCCTTCAAGAAGTATTTATAATTGTATGTTCAATCAATCATCGTGCTATACCATCCTTTGTAGATATTCTGATAAATTCCGTGATCGGATATATTACTTATAAAAAAGTTACCAAGCAACCAAAGAACATCACTAAGGGACATGCGTTCGCGCCAGCGACATAGAGATTGTATCTGTTGTAAATTCGAACGTTTATTTCAACTTTATATAGCGTAGTTTATAACAACTTACATTTGCATCTTGTAGAATCATATATATCAAATAATAATGAGCGGCTTTTGAAGAAGGGTCACTAATGTTGTGACGTCAAGTTGCCTAGCAACAGTTTTACCCAGATTTTATCGATTTTCTCAATATGTGTTGATTTCGTTGCCATGGTATTGTAAAACTAATCATTGATTTCACAATTTCTGTTCAAGGGGATTATGAATGTGTCTGAGGGGGTACAGTAACCATAATATAATTAAAATATATAACTTCGTTTTTGATAAACATCATGCGTTATTTTGGGTGGGGTAAAATTATGTTTTCAATACAAACAAATACAGTGGCAATTAATAGTTCTATCAAGTATATTTTCTATATTGGAGGAACAAATCAAATATAATTAAGTTAATATGATAGATTAATGTACTAGTATTACAAAATAAATAATAGGTCTGTAAATGTTCGATACAACTTTATATTTCCATAGCAACGCACATTTTCGTTCTACTGACAGCGTAAACGCATGCCCTCGAGTTGTCTTCTTCGGTTGCCCGGCAACATGAATCAGATTACCATGACTAAGATTGGTATTCGCCATAATATCAGCGAGATACCATATTTCACGATGGTGTATAGACAATATACGAACACTCATTCTCCTAAGCATTATTTAGCAACTCCCAGTTTTTCTTGACTGACCCTCGTAGCTAATGTTTTGGGGTAGGATACGTGGTACCAGTCTAAGGCTTCTTTACACCAATCACCAGAGTATCAGCGTTAACTACAGTCTTGTTTGGTTTGATTATCTACACGTGTCTGTTATATATTAGAAGAATTGTTGCTACACAACAGAAACGGAGCAATGGGTCGATGGTTATATGCTTTGAAGTATAAATGATCTTTGATCGTGTATTTGTTGTTAGTTCTAAAAGGCATGGAATCGATTCATAAAGGTGAGTGGACCCACTTAGAAAAAATGTTGTTTCTGCGAAGAAGTAAGAACAAACAAATATTGTATTCATCGTTTTCTGTACCTGAAAGTACTTGCAGTTTATCCATTTTGACTATAGCAAGCATTATAAATTGACCAACTTCTGTTATGCGCTATTTATAACTTCTGAAAAGCGCTATATATGTTGGTCTCACAAAAATAAGTTTTATATTAATTTAGTTTATGATTTTTTGCTGATGATGTGGTAGTACTAGTTGGGTTTGATGAACCGCACGCACATAAGCTTTGTGAACACATAGACGTATCTTCACCCAGACAACTAAGTATGCACCAGTTGTCCGATGTATGAGAAATTGACCAGCACGTTGTCGATGTCGGTACTGATGGGGGTTTTGATACACCACACACACATAAATGGTGTGAACACATAGACGTATCTTCACCAAGACATTGTTGTATGCACCAGTCGTCTGTTGGAACAGAAATCGACCAGCAAGTCGACGGTTCAGGTGTCGGCGCCTGTGTTGGTGCCGGTGTTGGTGTCGGTGCCGGTGTTGGTGTCGGTGTTGGTGTTGGTGTCGGCGTTGGTGCCGGTGTCGTAATCAGTGGTGTCGGCACCGGTGTTGGTGTCGGCGCCGGAGTTGATGTCGGCGCCGGAGTTGGTGTCGGCGCCGGAGTTGGTGTCGGTGCCGGTATCGGTGTTAGTGTCGGCGCCGGTGTCGATGTTGGTGACGGTGCCGGTGTCGGTGTTGGTGTCAGCGCCGGTTTCGGTGTCGTTGTCGGTGTCGTTGTCGGTGTCGGTGTCGTTGTCGGTGTCGGTGTCGTTGTCGGTGTCGGTGTCGGTGTCGGTGTCGGTGTCGGTGTCGGTGTCGGTGTCGGTGTCGGTGTCGGTGTCGGTGTCGGTGTCGGTGTCGGTGTCGGTGTCGGTGTCGGTGTCGTTGTCGGTGTCGGTGTCGGTGTCGGTGTCGGTGTCGATGTCGGTGTCGGTGCCGGTGTCGGTGTTGGTGTCAGCACCGGAGTCGTTGTCGGTGTCGGTGTCGGCGTCGGCGTCGGTGTTGGTGTTGTATCTGAAACAAACAAACTAACGAATGTAAAATATAAAAAAATCATAATATCAGCATTTGACACCCAAAAGCACATGTAACTGTATCACTAAAAAAATGGAAAATATTATATTTTTCTTTCAAGGTCCATTTGTACAGAAATTGACGAGCCGGTCACTGTGGCGCATTTCGTTTTTCATAAAAAAATAAATTTGTACATGTCAATAATCTATACAACACTGTGGGTTTATACAAACAATGTCATGTGATGAATGCAGGCCTAAATTTAACTTCGTATTATAAAATTCATTGCTTAAACTTTTACTTTCATTCACTTTCGATGATGTAAAGCGCTGTGTGGACGGTCATTTTGGTTATGCTGTTCAACCCATTATGCTGAGCGTTTCTCTCTTTTCATCATTCTGCAGTCCTAGCATAATAAATAAGCTAATTGCGGATGCAATGGGACTATCTGGACATTCACATCTCTTTACAAACATTTTGGCAACAAGCACCAACCTTTACCTGCTCCACTACCCGCTATTTCACATATCGGTAGTTCAGACCAGCCGCCACCATCTTCACATACCATGGTTTTACGTCCATCAAATGCTGTATATCCAGCATCACATTTTACACTCAGTTGACTCCCTATCTCATTCATATTGCCCAAGATCACTCCATTCTCTATGCTCGGAAATGCACATTCTAAAATAGTCAAATATGATTCGTTTTAATCGTGTTGAACGTTGTCTACGACATGTTTTCAATCATATGCAATTACATGGCTTAAATGGTTTCCCGATATCAACTTTCAGTCAATACTTAAATCACGAATGGAATAACGGACAGGGAATGCACCACGCAACTGAAACAAGTCAGACCTTATTAAACGGCACAATGTTCAACAAATCACTGGACAAGAAAGGCCAATGTTCAGCTGACCGAAAGTCAATGTTTCCGCTGTCAAAAAGGCAAAAGTCCTAATTATCGCTGTCATAAAAGGCAAAAGTCCTAGTTTCCGCTGTCAAAAAAGGCAAAAATCCTAGGTTCAGCTATCAAAAGTCCAAAAGGTTTTGAAGAACTACTGAAAATGATTAAGCCCTGCTGACGCAGAAATCAATATTGACGGTAACTTGCTCGTTCACAAGCAGCTGAAAACTTATCATAAGTTATTATACACATACTTGGCTCTCCATAGACTCGGATGGGTATGCTCTTTGAATAATCGAGTGTGCTTGCAATACAGCAGACAATGCTCACACAAGACACTTTTATTTCAAAACGGTATCTTGCTAGCTTTTATGGTTGTCTTTACAGCCATTGGTCTGTATTAGAGCTTATTGTCATTTTTTGCCTGGTCGATGCAATTCGATGGAAATTAATCAGCTTTGCGGGAGTCATTGGGAAACAGGTTCTCGCGTTTCTAGGGGAAACTTCGGGGTAGCCATAAGACAATTTGTGAAATCTGAAGGAACCATGATGAATCGAGAGGCATCAGAAATAATCCCGGTGTGTACACGACCGGAAAAGTCGGTTTCACTGCCTCCCGTGGATGTCCTCCCGATGAAAAATTGTGGGAGCTTTGGTGAGAAGTTCGGCAAGAACTTGGTTAATATTGGCGGCCATCCGGAGTAGCCGATAAGGAATTCCTCATATGGACATATGCTTTAATCACCTCGTATACATAGGAAGGTTGATAATTGGTATCGAACAAGAATGTTTCATGATGTTGACACTTTATTTATTTATTAATCATGCTTGTCATATATGGCCAGAAAATACGCGTTTTTTCAGCTAGAAATAGCTAACGCATTCATTCTGCATGAAACTTTGATAAACAAAACAATAAAAATATTATTGGAACAAATCATCTTTCCCGGGGGGACAGCCATTTATCTACGTCTTGACACCATTTAGCATCTAAGGATCATATATTATTCGAAATTTAAGCATTTAGTTTCATTATGAACTCTGACCTATAGATACTAGTATTTGAAGGGACATGGAAACGGTACATTTCACCAATTCAGGAGCGTGCGAGCGATTCGTGACAAGGACATTGCCGGTGGATTTCAATTTGAGAGATGAACTACCCCTACATACAATACTAATTATGTCAATAACAAAGCCTACACTAAGAATGTACATTTATACTATATACCTTTAGTAACACATTCTTCCGTAGCCAACTCGCATGCTTCGTGTTCTGCACAGTTGTCGCACGGCAGCTGAAATTGTTCAAATGTGTAGAACGTTAACTAAAGCATGGGTCCCACTAAGCATTTTTGCCTCGGCAATATACTCCCGCATTAATAAATGAGCATCGGGAAAAGGGTCATCATGGTCTTCTATGGGATGCTTCGGGTTCATTAGAAAATCCCTGTTTCCGATGCCCCCGAAGCTCATTTGATAAATCGGGAGTACACCTCCGAGGCAAAAATGCTTAGTGGGAACTGGCAAGGGTTGTTTTGCAAAACATAGAGTGATATATTTGCCGGGTTCACTAGCGTACTGAGCTAGCAAATTGTACATGCTGTTGATTTGTGCCTTTCTTGTTCTGTTGGCTATTAACATAAAATACTCCGGCATACCCATTGACTCCATTATGTACATTATTTCTGTAAGCGGACACTTTTGTGAGCTTTGTCACGGACACTTTCTTGTTTGTCCTTACAAAATTATTCTGTACTATAACGCTTGTAAGAAGACACTTTCGATCAACAATTAGTACTGTGTCTATAACTTATTATATATGTGTTATGTGGTGCGATCTTTGTTTACGGATAAATGTGGATATTTAGAGCTTCAATATAATAAATGGGGTGTTCTTGTACTTACATTTTTCACGTTGATATCAGATCTTCTCACCAACAGACAACCACCGGCCGTAAACTCTGTCACATGTACATCACGTAGTAACTTACACAGATTGAATCTACCATTCATTCGATAGTTGATACCCTGACAAATCTTCCTTGTTCCGCATTCCATCACACACTGATCAATAGGTATGTTGAGTATGGACTTCAATGGGAATTTACCATCATAACACAAATTGGAATCAGATATATCATAATCCACTTCAACACCAGATTGTAATATTTTGATAGCTGCAACATTGTACATATACACAAAGCAACACCATACAAATGCAGCCACGACTAGAGTACGCATCGTGACAAAATGTAAGTCTCAAACAAACCCAGGAATACAAGAGCGCAACACTTAGTTCTGTTAATAATAAAATTATATCTTCAAGTAAAATTGTTTAATCTGTCCAAATTATCACAATGTACGAGTCACTAATAGATCACTAATTTGATAGTGACATCGTTACCCATTATGAAGCCAGAAGCTGAGAGTATGCACAGAATAGATCGTTATCTAATTTCATTTAAAGATACCTACCATCACTTAAGCATTGAATATAATTTCGTTGAAATTTTGAAACTAACAAATAAACCACCATATACAATGCTATCATATCACTATAACAAGTATTTTATTCTACTTCACCATCGAGGTTTTTTTTATAGAATCACCAGATAATACACATCATAACTGTGTCATGGTTGGGTAACCAACAATAAATGCTCATAGATTATTGACACCATTCAACATCAAAGTATATAAATTGAATAACTTGTTATGTATAACTTTGAGGCATATTGGTGTCGTTCTACACCGGATACAGTTGATTCGACGAAAGGCTTCAATAAGACATGAGGAAGTCGGTCAGGGAATATAGCACTCAACTTAACCTAGAGCAATTTGAGAATCAAAACGAAATAGGACACGAACACGTACATGTATGTTTTGCAATGCTTTATCGACTATTAAATTTAAACTGATAGTAGGTCGTTTAGAAGTGAGAATTTTTTTTTTCAATTGTACCTTGTTGACCTACATCTGCAACAAACTATTATAAAGAATTGTCATTAAACGTTCTATCATACTGGATTTCTTTTTCAACTCGCTGCGCATGTACATGTATAAGTATTACATTACAAACATAATAGTTTAATGGAAGATACTCTTAACATGTTAAAAGATACGTGAATCCAAGAGTGAAAATTGTAATACAAATAAACAAAGTATCATTGTCACCATTAAAAGCAAATGGAAATGAAAAATATGAAAAACTCAGGTCATGTTGCTTTTTCCCGATATTTTTCAATATGAACCAATGTCATGCAAGAACCCAACGGAGAAAATAAATGTAATAATGTAACATCCAGTAATAGGTGCTGCCCTACATTCCCGGGGATATTCACTTTGTATAGAGGTATTCAAATGCGTTCTAACCTTTCAATGACATTGTCGCACACCATATCGCGTAGTTATAATGCCGTATCAAATTTTCGTATTTTGTCGTTTGGTGGGTGCGATGAACGACATTTGACATGGCACTGGCCTGGTTCCGTATAACACTTGAACGTAATAACAAAACGTTATAGTATGCACCCATTCCTAAACTGACCAAAGAGAAGATTGAAACTGTCTTAGGGGAATATTCAGTACTATGTTTCAAATAAAATATAAACCAGTGACTACTTGAAGATTAAATTAACATCTTCGTGAGTGTGCCTCCGTTGCTCAGTGGTTAGTGTGCTTGTCGTCTAATCTGGTGACCCGGGTTCCAAATCCAGGTGTAGGCATATGCAACCTGCCATATCATTCAGCAGAAAGCTGAATGGAAAGTAAAGGATATGTTCGGTTTTCTTTTAAATATTGGAAGCTTGATCGAGAAGTCATTCTAGTTGATAGTAGTATATGATGTATAATTGTGTCATTTCACACACACTTCCTTCTTGTTTTAAGTGGTGAAATCTGTCATTTGTTTACAAACTGTTCAAATAATAGGTTTGTACTTAAAGACATTGCGACAAGCGTGCTAACCCATCCTTTATCGTCGATATAAATCATGTGATAATGAAGAAAAAAATACAGACAGTGAGTGTAGTCATAAATGAAATGTGAAGGAAGTTTTGAATTAAATTAAACAGGCAATTAGTATCATTCTTTCCGAAATTGATATGTCCAGCTATGTTCGTTTTTCTGATGTTCAAATGCTTCGACCAGTAACTTATGTCAAATTAGTGTAGATAACATTTCGAACTATATCATCAATTTTCAACAAAAAAACACACATTTTCTTTCATTGTGAAGTGGGTAAAATACAACTTTCAAGTCAATGTTCACACTTTTATATTGTATATTCAACCCTGATATCAAACCACATTTGTTTGAATACCATTCATTGGTAAGGTATGATGGGGCGAAGAGAATAACGAAAAATGTAGGTATCAAATAGAAACCAATTGTCAGGATAGGAAGGATGTTCTAGACATGGGCATTTCATTTCTCGTTCGGTTGTGTATGGGTATTGTGCCACGTGTATTTGTGTAATGTGATGTGTTTATGCTTTCTGTGCTCGGCCGGTTGAGTAGAGTACTGTCTACCTGTCAGGCTGCCTTTCTCATATCTTTTTGTTGTATTTTACTTCTCTCATAATACAAAAGAACAAAAACATTACGACCGCCTTATTTACTTCTTTATTACTTCTTTGTCACCCGGTTCTTCAAAAGTAAGGCCGTCTTTCCTTTGAACTACGTGTATTGCTTGTGGCTTTGTACTGAGGTTGAATGTTCTTGGTTGTACTTCGGACACTGACCTTGAATCTCAAGTGTTTACCAAGCAAGATCATATATCAATCTTAAATAACTTCTATTTCCACAGGACCTTTATAATTAACGACTCAATTCTAGATCAAGTAGCGACGTGTCAAACGGTGTTTATTAATCCGACAGATATTGACTGCTAGTAAAACATAAAACAATATGAAACGGGAAAACCTTGGAAAGATGTATTGGCCCAAACGACCAACAGCAAATAATATCAACACGCCGCTTGGCAGTTACTTCCTGATCTATCCAGTCTCATTTTTGAAATACATAAATTCACGCCATTGAGATAAAGGTGCTGTTTGTTATAGATGCATAAAAGGTGCTGTTTGTTATAGATGCATAGCCCCATGGAAGCACAATATTAGAGAATAGTCAAGGTCATTGTCAACGTAGATGCCTCAACATGGCTAGTAGCAATGTGTTGTTGATGGTCTCATTTCGTGTAAAGTTTGAAGCTCTTAGGCCAAACCGACAGACAGGCAGAACCGTCAAAACATAGCACCATCTAATCAAAGCTGGAGAGCTTAGAAACTACGTAAATGTCGTAGTGTAACATCTATATTTTAGTCAGTCTAGGTAGTTTTCGATAGTTTAGAAATAGTAGTAACATTTAGTAACATCTTACCTAATATTTAGCAACATCTAACAATTATTGCTATCGTTTATTATTTGCAAATGAAACAAGACATTATCAAAAATTCATTTTTAATGATAAATAAATAACATGATATGATTTATTACTAAATCGAGACACGCATCTTTGAGGGAAACAATGGAGACTGCACAGCAGTTGATACTCATCCCGGGAAAATTAAGATCCACCAATCAATTGGCATTGCCTTTAGTCATAATTTATACGGTTGTCTTGGTTACGCAACAACTATCCCCTGTTGTTATGAAAAGAGAAATTAATTTGAATTAATTATTTTTACTTAACTATCTGGGACATGTTGGTGTGTCAATGCTATTTTGCTGTCTACAAAACACGATTCTATTTTCATGTACGTGTTGTACATTGCATTGCGACAAGCTTATACAATTCGTACTCTGAACTAATTTAATTATCAAAAATAAAAGTTAAAACTGTTCAACGTCATTTCAACGAATCTGATCATTTAGACAATCGTAAATCAACTGCTCGACTGAATGTGTTTTGGTGGGCAAATAATAACGTTCAATGCAATGAAACCTCACTTTCGTGAGTTTGATCTTTGGCATATTGTTTTGAAACATTCTACAACGCAAATGTGTTCCGTTTTGTTCTGTTCTTGTGTAACAAACGTATAATCCATATACGTATACTATCTTTATGGTCAAACGTTATTTTCTTCTGCCGGTGTATCTAGGTCCAGTCCGTTGCTATTGGAGCGTATACTTGAGGAAGCCATGTTTCTACTGCCGTTGATATTGCGTTGTGTGCTATAAATGCGCATGCGCCGGAACCTGAAAAATATTAACAATAATCATAAATCATAACATAACGCATTTTATCACTAAATAGTAAGAACTGTTCACTAGAGCTTCGTTTTACTCGTAAATCTTCCGTTTTATGACGGTACAAAGTGTCCATATTTTATGTGCTACATGTATACATTTCTGCTGTTTTGTCAATTATTTGTAAATACGGTGCCAAGCAATTCATCTGTATAGCCAAGGTAAGGTATGTAGCCAAAGAATCAAGTAGAACTATGTAGCAATGCATTTAATGAATGATGTTGTTAGCCATTTAATACTCGAAGAAACAAATTGTCAATTATGTGCGGTGTATATACAAAATACATTAATATTTGCGCAAACATTCAAAAGCCAGTAGCGTAGCTGCCGCTAGGCCATGAGGCCCGGGCCTACACATCATTTTGAGAAAAAATGATATATTTTTTCTAAGTTTAACTTGAAACTTGATCTCCTAAATATACGTTAAAACGCACTAGCACCTTTCAAGGAATAACAAAAAATTCCGGGGGAGCATGCCACCGTACCCCCTACTTTTTTATCTTTACCTACGGGCCTACACATTGCTAAGGTCCTAGCTACGCCCCTGAAAGCTAGCTTTCTTGCATACAAACTTTACAACCAGGTAGGATTCGAACCAGCACCGGCCATCACCACAAGGAAGTTTGAAACATATGCATCAGTGTATCATGTTTGATTGGTCAATTACTAGTGTGTGATTACATACTTATCACATACTAAACTATTTGTTTGAATGAAAATACCAATTCAATTTATCAGTACAAGTACCCCACTTGTAGATAATAACCTACTACGATAATAGTGTGTAATCTACATTTTACTGATAGATTTATCAATTGACAGTCTTGTGAGTGTAGTTATTTATAAATAGTTTACGTCACAATTCACGCAAGCAATGTATGTGATGACATAGCAGTTTTTTTACTATTACTTTGATCCACAGATCACAAATGTAGTGAATGAACGTTCATGAGTCTAATGGACTTCACCTAGTGCAGCATATAACGTGTGTCCAAAAGGGCAGGACGATCATTTGTGGCACAACTTCGGCATTATTTGACCCAGGCGGAAAAGGTACTGGCCACTTGTCGGATGAACAAGACTAGTGCTAGTAATTTAAGGTCCCCATTAGATAACTCTCATGGAGAAAATAATTACGTTTGTTCAATAATCAACGTATCATCGGAGTGCAGCATGTCATTACCAACATGGTTCTTTTTTAAATTGCCGAAGCTGTTATACCATCGTTGTAAAAGACACTCGAATTTTAGACCGCAATTTTATTCTAACAACCCTTTGTCTTAAATGGTCAAGTGATAGATCTCCATGATGAGGTTAGAAATAAAAACATCCGAGATGGCAGAGTGGAATGACATATGATCACGTGGCTTGATAGGAATATTCATTAGGTATATAACATCATAAAAGGACAGACTGTTATTGTAATTATAAAATGCAACAACAATCAATGATACGCTTTTGTTTCTAGATGCAGTGACATGCTTTGATGTATGCCTACATTGTATTTTAATATAATGAGAACCTTGGGACGACATGCATCTCTTGAAGTAGGCGTAGGTTTTTGTAGATCTAGTAATTGTATTAATCAACCATAAATATTGATGACATTTTAGATTACACCAAACCTTGCATGAATTGCTTTGTAATGTAAAATTTATTACGATATTTCATTTTTTGAAAATAATATTAGATCGCTGTTAAACGCAGCGGAAATTAATCCAACCGTAGGCGACCGGAAGCGGATGTTATTCTGAAACACTAGATATTTATACTGGAACCAATTTCACTGATGGGTTTTGTAAATTACATCGAAAATACAAATGAAAGAAACAATGACGATTCGATGTTTAATGAGTTCTCACTACAACTAGCGCAACATGTATCTGTAAGCGCAGTGCAGATATGAAAATAGCATCGTTATGTTGATTGGTCGATAGGATATGGGTATAGTTAAATCGCCATGGACAGCATGTTGCCTTCACATATTCCATTAAATATTGCCATTTGTAATTTCAAATCTGATTTTTTTTTGTAAATACCATGCGATATAGACTGATATACACCTTTCATTTTATAGGTATCCACAAAGAACGGACGGTTCATCCGAGACAATTATGGTCAAGCGAGTCGTTAGTTATGTTATAGACTCTTTAATTGTATTGCATCGTTTTATACCTTTTCACCTATTGAGATAGTTGTCCATAACTTATTGTAGATTATAGCATCATACCACAAATATCACTTTGTTTATCTTTTTCCGGCAATTGTAATAAGGTATACATGTTGAATTGTATTGTACAACAATAATAGTGTGTAGAATCACGTGGTCAAATAGACTGAAATGAATGCGGTTTAACGCTCAAAACTATTGCGATTTCGTCTGCTAACGGTGAATTTTTTCTTGATTATTACGATCGTGCATTTAATATGGTTATATTATATAGCCTAAAGTACTTTCCGTATATGTAAGAATACCCGGCAAGTTCCGAGTTCGCTCTATCTATCTTTAGCTGTTTTTAATTGATGTTCGACCAAATGCAGTTTCCAACCGAGTGAAATAATTTGGTCGAGCATCAATTAAAACATCGAAAGATAGAGCGAACTCGGTACTTGTCGGGTATTCTTACATATACGGAAAGTACTTTAGGCTATATAATATAACCATATAAAATGCACGATCGTTATAATCAAGAAAAAACTCACCGTCAGCAGATGAAATCGCAATAGTTTTGAGCGTAAAACCGCATTCATTTGATCACGTGATTCTACACATTGAATAAGTCATACATTGATTAAATTGCAATAGCATTTGTAACATGATACAAGTTGAATTTTATAGTTATCCGATAAGCATATGTAGTGATTTGGTTTATACGTTGTTAACATTATATCATTAATATGTTAAGCGTTTGATAAAATGCTCAATATCTAAAATATTCATTTAAGTGCATTTGTCATAAGCTGACAGACGAAGATGAGTAATCAAATTCTCAACTTAAAATGATAAACGCACTAGATCTATAGATAGAGTTTATCTGCCGGAAGAGTTGAGAGGTATTTTCAGATTTTTTTTCAATGTTACATTTTGCAACTTTTAATGTCTGCAAGAAAATTGCACCCCGACTGTCTCAACTGAACGCAAAAATAGTATACGTCCGTTGCTAAACCAAAGCGCTACGTAGCGCTTTCCATGGGAGGTAATCAATGCCTTCTTTATATGAGAACTGAATGAAAGAACTCGGTAACGATTTGCTTCGACAACGGACACCAGATTACATACATGAACATGTATAAAGGGTTGATTACCTTATCCATCAGTGTATACTACCAGTTTTACATGTGTGTCATACATACCATGCTTTTATCTGCACTAGTACATATATGTTGTACTTGTACTTTCATGATCGTACATAAATATTACATTATTTTATCGATTTGACAAGCTCAACTTACTTAAAACAGGTGTCGTATCAATGAAATCAGTTTTTTATTTACCAGACCTGTCTATTTTATACGTTGTTATGCTAGTTAGCTTATTATGCTAACCAAACATTTGAAATATAAATTTATATGAAAAGGGGTCTAGGAATCGTTTGAAGTGAGAAGCTGACGTATGACGGACTGTTTGGTAGTAAAACATTGGTGTACAGTTACCAGTTAGGATAAAAATCCAGTGACGCAGTGGACCAATTCATTAGTACGGTGTAAAAAGAAATATAAAAGCTTATACCAACAGTTCAATACCAAACTAAACTCTACCTGTTTAAGCAATGGTTTTAATCTTTTTGGTATGATGTCACTGTCAGATTACCCTAGCTGGACTATATGTATTCGTACATATTGCTTTGTGTTGATTGGGAAGTAGTAATTAATTCATATAGATGTATACAGATCTACTTACGTAACTCGACAACATATGAAGTCCTTAAGTTCTTTATAGAATCTGTCGTTCATCGAGGTATAGAGGTAGAAGTTTATACTCGAATTTGAGAATTCTACTAGGTATGTGATTGTCCAGAACAAATCCATTCTTGCTACGGCTACACAGTTATTGGCCTGAGTAAAGCCCGGTGTCAGATAGGTGTCCAGAATAAAGTAGAGTGATATAGGTGCTGTTGCTAGGAGGAAATAGAATGTACATACGACCAGCATCTTGGTCATTCTAATACTGAACCTGTTAGCACGGTGTAACACCGACATGTGTACCATAGATGCACGATTTCTCTGTGCAGTCCGCAACACTCGAACTATTAAAATGTTACTTATAAACATTATGATGAAAGGAACTACACAGACGATTGAGAAATCTATATAAACGAACACATTTTCATCGAAATAGAAAAAGTCAGGGTTCAATGAACCGCAATCTCCCTCGGTAAAATCATTGACACCATTGGTGAAGAAGAAATGAGTATTAACAAGACAGAGTACGAACAGGGTACATAGGAGTCCAATAGTCACTTTCTTAGCACTGTAGAACGTCTTATACTTTGTAGGAGCATGTGTTTTAACCAAACGTTCCAAGGTTACACCGACTAAGATCCAAGATGAGTATTGTAGAGAGGTGTATATACAGAAATAGTATAATTTACAGTTGATATTACTAACAGCTCTGAGATCATAGTCAAACACGTATACCATCCAGTACCTGGGTAAACCAGTAACCAAGACAACGCTATCATTGATAGCCAGAAATAATAGAAACGTTAATGTCGGCTGTTTGTGTGCTTTAAGTCTGCGGATCACTACAATGGTGAGGCAGTTACCCACAAGTCCGAAACTGAGTAAAATTGGCGGGAAAATCTTCCACATATATTCAGAAACTGTATCTTCCGCTAGCTCTCCGCATGTTTCGCTTTCATTAAAGTTCGAAACATCAAAACTGGCGGATACGTTTGTATTGTTCAACGTTAACGACGACACATTACGTGTCCCGACAGTCGTGGCAGACGATCCCGATATCGTCTGCGTAGAAATATCCATAATTCTCAAACGTAATTGCACAATACTTGGAGGTCCAGAAAACACCAAAACAAGGTCTCCATTTATATCACTGAAGCCTTATGATACAATCATAAATAAACATGTTGATCTTAACTTCCGCCGCTTAATATAATGCTGATACTAGCTGCTTGGCTGATTAACGATTCCATAAATATTCTGCATTGTCAAAGACGTGCACTTCTCAAAGCTTCAATGACAATTGTCAAACGCTGGATCGTTTATCGGAGATTTAACTATTGATGCCTTATATATGTCTGCGTGTTCCAGCCTCATTGACAAAAATTTATATCCAATCAAAGTATAATAAATAATAGCACGATGTATTTGATTACTTTTTCGATATTAGTATCCCATAATCTGTAAAGCTGTATGCTTGAAGATATCCACAATGAGTGATAGTCATTCGGTATTTGTAACACTTTATGTAATCTAATGAAATTACATTCATCAAATCAGTTTTGAGGATCGACAGTGATTATCTGCACTAGTTATCTTTCCACGAAAACAGTGTATGTTCTGTTCAGTAGTTCAGTTATAATCTTAAACAGAGGGACTTTGATTTCATTTTTAAAACATCATAAAAAGTCCAGATCCCGAAAATGTATCGACACCAGAAATTATAGTCTCATTACTTCAAATTCGGTTCCCCTTTTTTATTTGATATGAGATCAAATGACATTGTAGTTCACTGATTCCAAAAATTCGCAGTTTCGTTTATATTTTTAAATCGTTTAGCCCAATTTTCTCAAAATACTCAAGGGTGACAAAATGTCATCAGTCAGATATTTTATTCTGAAGGTCACGAATCAGCAAAGACAAAACTTTATACTCCAATGCAAGGTATCTAGGGTTTGGGACCGGACTACATAAGACCCTCTTATCTTCATATACCTTTCGGGGATTTTAATTATGAACTTGTAAGGCATATGGTTTCAATTGTGCGAATTCGGTTCTCCATATACTCATTTTTGATATATTTATTGATAAAACATTCGGTCAATAGGGATAACATATTGTGTATCTCTTATTAGACATAAAGAGTAGGAGTCCCTTGATAGTCTATAGAAGTAATTTTCTCGAACGTGACAATCTTGTGATAATCATGATCAACAAGAGACAAAATGTTGTGAGACTGTATGTCTGAAGAGTGTATGCATTACATTTATTGTCTGGTTAGATGTACGAACATAAAGCTGGCATAGAATGCGAATGTCATAAATAACGTTTCATATAAGCCTATTTCCAAGAAAATCGGAACTTGGTATGTTGACCAAAATGAAGTTATAAAAGCTTGCTTAACCGTAAGTAAAGAGTAAATTTCAGGCAGGTTTTTCTTATTTTCTCAAAATATCGATTTTGTACTTACGACATTCTCAATTTAAGCAAACTATATTTACGGATAGTTTTAGCATGTGGTCAGGTGCTCAGGGAAGAATGGGGTCCACCAACTCGACTCTGGGACGGATGCTCGGTGCTCGGACCGCTATGTATAAGACGGTACCATAGGGGGGATCAGACGGGAAGCCTAGAGTGTTGAACATGCCGAAAACTCGAACACTGTATACGTAGTATATTGGCGATTCTTCACAGAACACGGCATCCTCCGAGTGATCGAGGGGAAATAATTCAGACTTTGATCGGGAATACTTCTGCGAAAAGTTTTTCGCGAGGCATACCAGAGACCCCCTCGGCCCCTGTAACCCCAGCACCAGCGAAGTAACGCCTCAAGATACATTCCACCAGAAATAGTGAATATTTTGCTTTTTGATCAATCAATTATGTTGACAACCAAATCTTCCGCTAAGTTGCGATCTGTCATTCTGCAAACATTTTAACAGAAAAAGGTAGCTAACTGTACTATGCATAATACAAATCCCCATAGTAAACAGAGAGTAATTTCCCTTTAGTGATGATTATAGAAACGAATGTAACCACCACGATATGATAAGTGTTTTCTCATATTCTGCAAGTTTCAAAGTAAAAGTAAAAATGGAGATGTATAGTGAAGAATAACATGTTACTATATACTACTTAGTACGTAGTATTTGGCAACAGCATTGACCCTTTTAAAAGATGTATACGTAAAGACACATTTTTGCTACTAGGTTAATCGTGTTGTTGGCCATATAATAGTTTGCTCCGAAATTGGAGCAATTGACAGCTGTCGCAAAAAAATGTTGAGCAAATAACCCATACCCATAGAACTACACCTGATATACTGGTCAGTAAACATTTTGACCAGCCTTTGTACGCACTGACAATACGATATGCCTGACAACATCATCATGTCGGTACACCAATGTATAGCAAGCCTACCCCTAGATCAACTGTATGATATATCAACAATATTTGACGAATATTGCATATACAACAATTTCCCATGTCTCTGATACTTACCCTAACTACCCTAGGTGATGGTGTATTGAAAATTAATTGTTCATAAAAAATTATACCGTATATAATACCATTATCATGCGTACTCGAGAGGTCTCAACAAGTAGGGGATGTCACAGGTGAACGCAAAATGATAGATGCATATCTTCACTTTTCTTAGAAACCACGATAACACTCTCTTTTATTTCCAGCTCAATTTTAGTAGTCCATTATCACAGTAGAGCATATTAAGTGGTCAGGCCAAGAAAACAAAGTATACGTATGTGAACAAATGTCCCAGTATACTGGTAGATGTATATCATAAAACAGATATTATTTTGAATATAAAGATACAATGTACATGTTCCTATACAGTGCATTCATGGAACATTATTATCACTAAATCGCTGGTTAGGATGAGAAGGTCGTAACTACAAAATCAATATTTTGAGAAAACAAGAAAAACTGTCTTTTTCAACTTCAGTTTGGTCAACATGACAAGTTCTGATTTTCATGAAAATAAGCTCATACGAAGCGCCTTGTGGTGTCTATTTTAAATATATGCATTAGTCTTAGGTCGTAAGTGGCACTTATTCTAAGCCAGCAAAATTATATTAAAAAGTTCGTTGTACTGTTTATATATTGTTTTCTTATCAAATAAAGAGGTATTGTTATAAGGTTCTGTTAAAGAAACAGCCCGTAGAGTTCTGTTTGAAACTGGTGTATATTATGTTCAATATGTTCAATTGTGTAAATCGCATCATATTACATGTAATACAATATTAATTCTTGGTTTACGAGCAATGGTATTCGGCAAATAGAGAATAAAGCAGTTCGACGCCCTGCCCTATATTTGGCTGTATGTTAACCAAAATATACTACTTTACAATTCGCCAGCCTTGTTTCGAATGTTTAAAATTAGTTTATCTTTTATCAAGTTTGATATACGTTTCATTTCTATGATATAAATTCTCCCAAATATAACAAGGAATATAAAATATGTTCATTTTTTTGTTCTCGGTAGAGAGCATCGTTGTAATGAAACATGGATGTCACTTTTGGCTGTACACAATGAAATGGTAATTTGCTCATTCCTGCTAGTATGTCTCTACCTGGGCATGTAAAACTCATGTGCTAAATGTTTGCCCTAATTGAGGCTCTAAGATGATAAATGATGATAAGTAAGTGCCAACAATTTGATAGTATAGATTTAAGTTACTATCACTACATGTGCTTTGTATTTAAATATTTCAACTCAGTGAAATACTTCAAAGAACGATACTCTTGACCTTGTACACATACAGTGTATGATGCTTGACCTCAGTTTTACTAGAACACATTATAGGATGTTTCATACTTGATACGTGCTTCTGTCCATCATAGTGGATAGATTTAGACATTGATGCATGTTAACAGTCATGTCTAAAACAACAATTTAATCCTTTTAAAAAAAAATAATAAGAAATTAAGAACGATTATAGAGTGATCCTCAGTCAGTGTGCAATACAATGTAATTCTTAGAACGAGCTAGTCGGAAGGTTTCCTCAGATCAAAAACTTTGCTGACAGAAAATTGAAATGTATGTAAGTTTGACATCACTGTCCCAACAGTACCTCTTACACCTCCCCTCATGTATCTAAATGACATAAACATAAAGTCATCAAGCACAAAATACATAAATTACCAGACTCCAGGAATGTAAAGAGTAGAAAATGCAAAATATAATGTATGTATCATTTCAACCTTTTATGGCATTGCTCAGAGACATCCTGGTACATCAGAGTACATGTATGTTCCGTACCTTGTCGAGATCGGTATCTCCAGTCAGGAACACTATAACAACATTATACTTCCCTTGTCCAGAATGACAACTCATGTTTCAGCGTATTTCTACATGTACAAAGTAAATTATCTATAAATGTGGTTAAAGGGATATACCACACAGATATCAGATTAGTTTTTATTGTTTTTGCTGCACATGTTACAATGAAAAAAAACACCACCATTCGGGAAGTTCACAACAATAATATATCTCAGTAATTAAGCAGAACTCTTTATTAATGAAGGAGTGAAAGTTTATCATGAGGTACATGCTACTAGATTATACCAATCCCTCCCAGTCATTAGCCGCACACCGTGTATCTATGTAATGTAACATTAACAACTTACAAATTGATCCACCTGCTCCGTCAGAAATCAGGACGTGCTATCAAAGTATATATACTCGTTTTGAACTAAAAAAGATATAGATAAATCAAGTGAATGAATGTTAAACATTCTACCTCTAATTCCTTGATCACAGTTACCCTACGAGTTTCGAAAAAGTTGATTTTGGAGTACTTGTACTGCGTTCGTACGAATGCCATAAACACAAAGATTCATCATGGTAAATCGAATGTATACCATAACGAGCTTGGTGACCAAAACAACGACACTGCAGTCCACGCAAACGTATTAAGAACAGTCATTGGAGATTGTCTTCTCACATTGACAGTTAGTCAAAATAACTTTTTTTCAAAATATCGTGGCATATGAAAATATATATTTGCAATATAATTGTCATTCACAAATAAAGATGCCTCGGATGTACCAAATATATTTTATCGTGACGGGACATGTAAATATCGTGTCTGCCTCTGCATTTGTTTTTGTCGTTGTTTGCAGATGACATGACCAATCGTAACGGAACTTCTTATACCCGGTAGTCCACGAAAGAGCAGTCATTGTATTAAGAACATACTTTTTCTTTCAATAACGTCACGTGACAAGAAATGTAACATGTTGCATCGTCATCTGCTTTGGTAACCAGCCAGTGTCAACAACCATAGCAAGCATTATAGCATGACATTTGCAACATAATTACGCATAACTAAAATAGATATGGTGCCTTTATGTTGGTTGTCTTACTACCTAAACTTTCCCTGTAAACTGCATATATGTTCAACTGTTTCTCCTGGAAAAGCGGACGGTCCGCTTTGGATTAACGTTTTAATATTCCGAATGGGAACCAGTCTATACACTGGCGTGCAAATCGATCAGATGTCTTTGTCTTCTTCTTGAGCATCCCCTGTCCAGTGTAACGCACTTTGTTATTGATTTAGGCAAGGACACAGTGTTCGTTGAAGGCGTAATAATTGTAATACATGTAGTGAGTAATTTGTTTACAGAAATTAAGGTAACTCATAAAGATGACACACCAATGTACACGAAAACACAAACAAATAATTTAAAAAGTGCAGTAAAATACCCAGTGAGTTCTCATCCTACAGTACCAGGTGCAGATATGTTTGTGTCATACTTATTTGAGTTCTAACCAAGTATGACCACTGATATCTCATGTTTTCTACGGAGGTAAATAAATCTGAAATCAGTGAAGATAATCTGTGTAGTGAGATTTAGATTATCTTATCAATGAACATCATGAGT
Source organism: Spisula subtruncata (assembly GCA_963678985.1). Taxonomy (NCBI): domain Eukaryota; kingdom Metazoa; phylum Mollusca; class Bivalvia; order Venerida; family Mactridae; genus Spisula; species Spisula subtruncata. The sequence goes on from OY787665.1 coordinate 30,384,883, forward strand.
TGACCTAAATCTACATGTATACATGGAAAACGTAACTCTAGCAGGAAAACAACACATCGTTTATACATGTACTAGTATTCACTTTTTGTCAATGAAAGAAAAACAAACTGTTGTCTCCAAGTAATGTTTCGTTCTTTAAGCCTATGGTCACATTGGACATTTTCTGCCTCGGCAATGTACTCCCGATGGTAATAAATACTCTTTGGAAGACATCGAGAGCAGGGATATAACAATTTTTCTAATGATTTCCCCGAAGTGTCGTCCAAACCACAAGGACCCTTTTCCTATTGTGTCCATTTATTACGTTGGGCGTTCATTACATAGGCAAATAATGCTCATTGGGACCTAGGCCTTTGTTACAGGTGTAATTTGCGAAAATAAGACTTTAACTTGGAGCAAGATAAGTTTACTTTTGTCGAACCTGAACTTGTGTTTTGTTGTTTGTATGATGTCAGAAACAGCAATGAGGACGTTTCAAAACAGTCGTGTAAATAAATTATATAAATGTTCTTATCGAAATGTAGACGACTGCATTAATTTCCTAAATGACGTGATCGCCCAATACGAATTGGCTGCATTTACAGACCTGGCTGATATTGATCATGGAAACACAGGGACATATTGATCAACCGCGTTGTGTCCTGGTCATACATTTCTCACATGACAGTTGTTTCTTTGGTGCTGTATGAATAATGTATTTAATCAAGAACTCTAAAATGTGTGTTCTGTTGTTAAGGGAACAAGTGTATGCAATTGATAGGAGCTGAGTCGGTCCTCCAACCAGAGTCGCTTTCAAGATTCATGTCTAAAACTGCTAGAATAAGCTTGCCATTTGCATCAACCGCAAGATCACATAAGAAGAGACTGGTCGACTCATGAGTACCGTTTGCGCCTCCCAGTCGATATCCGCTATGTCGGTATCCACATTCACTTTATGATCTCTATACCATTTCGGTGGTCTCCATATCACACAATTCTAGTTCAACTAGTGCATGTTTCCGTCCGAAACATAATCTAGAAAAATGACTAACCACTGATGTATGAGGATGCATTATATCTGCGGATGCGGAAATTGCACAACTATAGAACTGTGTACATGTAGCTAGTTCTTATAAAGCGTCCTGGGACCATATCATTATGATATTGGATGTGTTGTTGCTTTTGAACACATGCTCAAATTGTATATACATGTACATACATGTATATACAATGTACAATCATGTTATGACCAAACCATAGTGTCTGGTGTTTCAAACATCCCTTGTTCTCTCGCGGGTAACCAATACCATCCTTACAACAATCAGGGAGATGAATATATAATTAATGAATTAAACAAATATTAACTGTTATGGACAATGAAATAATGAAATAAAATAATACGGAGCCACATAGTCTATACAAAACTGCTAAAATCAACGCTTAACGTAAACTTTCAAACTTCTCTCTAGGGTCGACTGTAAAGTACTCGGTAATTCATATGTTGTTATAAAAGGGTCTGGATATAGTGTATATCAAACAATTATGTCGAGCTTTCTCTGGCGATCTAGTAGAAAATCTTTCTCTTGTTGAATGTAGATTTCAATAGTTTCTGCATTTATGGCTTATAACATAAACATCATCAAATAGTCTGTCGACACGTTTCTTAAACATAGCAAAGTCTTATAATATACAGAGTTCAAGTGTCATAACAAGTAAATGGAATTATTCGTCTTTACTGGTCTGGGAATGTATATGTTACAATTCCTTATAATTAAAGAATTCCTGACTTCATACAACACTGATTAAATAACAATAATCAATTGATATAGATCGATACGACCATGGCTTATTCTCGGATTGTAATCTTAAGGTTTTATATATCTGAAATTTCATATTGGTATGGGCATAGTGACGTAAGTGCATTATTGACACTGATAGAAATACTATGGATGAAATGCATCTGGCATTATTAAACCATTGTAATGACAATGCATAGATGTATGTATGGTGCACTTTAATGCATTATACGGATGATTGTCTTTGGACTGGTCAACGCAAGGTTGAGCTTTAAAAAATAAGGGAAACTACGACAGGCAGGTAGGCAAGTAATGATCGGTAACCACTATCTTACCAACCGGCGGCTCAGCCATATTTTTTATCCGAAGGGATCCTGATCGAGATTCGAAACTTTGACTTAACCAATTTACCATGGATCTGCTCATGTCTGTCCATGGCCATGTTTGTTAATTGATTTACATACAATGTCCCCACTTTACCCAGTTCTATGAATATGAAAATGAGAGGGTCAAAAACCATTTTGCTGCGACTGTCATTGGCGACGACTTCTGACTCCACGATTGGAGTTAATATACTGTCAACTCAATATAACAGACGCGATCTGTACTTTAAATTGGAACACAAATGGTATTTTTACGTTTCTACTATAGTGTGAGACTCATAATTTTGATCGAATATAATATAATAAACGTGGCCTATTTTCTTAAACAATTTGTCGTGTCAATGTAGTATGACACGATGCGTTCAACGTGACAATGTCTACATTATTGGGTACAAGGAAGACAACAAATGTCACCAAAACACATCCTTGAATTTGAGATGCTGATAATTTGAAAATAAATCAAATGATTAACAGAGGAATGCGGACCTGCGTTGTTGTCTGTAAAGACAAAGAGTATTTATACAGACTGTGTTTATCTATGTTCATGATTCAGGTTTACAATCTTTAAAAAGCAGTTATTAACCCTTTAACACTGTAATTGTGTAATAAGTATCGTGCAGAGATATTGGCGCGATCCTAGCCTTTTTGCATGAACGGATAACTATTTTCTGCGAGAAAATCATGCAATATATTCCTTTATTTTTGTGTTTGTATTACTCCTAAAGCGTTTTCATAATACCCCCTGCTTATGAAAACATTATAGCCAGGGTTATATGCGAAATATCAGCTTTTTAATTATGCTTATAGAAGGTAAAAAATGGTAAAGGGTCCAGTTAAAAAATTCGTACTGTACAAAGAAACACGTGTCTTAAAAACCATCCACGTAATGATGTAGTGTCTATTAGTATGGCATCAATTAATACAATCCGGTATACTGTCATGCATTTTTGTGATCATCTGAAGCCAGTGGTCACTTGTCGTAAGCACATGGATTAAGATAAAAATTCGCTGTTGAAGGAGAGTGTCTTCTAACATGAGGTTATATTGTATAGATGGTCATTTTACCAAGATATTTAATATATCACCTTTCAAAGAGCATGATACACGGCAAAATAATTACATGTTTACCCTGGAAAAGACACAAGCTACCCACAATGATAACGGTATGCGTTGAAACTGTGCGTATTTGCAAGGGAGATCACTGTGTAGAAGTTTGGGAAAAAAGGTGTCCGACACCAAATTTTATCAGGGGTGATCACTAATGTGCATTCGAACCATCAGCAATCCGATGCCGTCATGTCTCAAATATCGAGTACCAAACTGAGTAATTTATTTAGGACAGTTATTTAAAATAAGTAGAATTACCAATTGATACTTAGTTTTAATCCTTGTTTTCTAATATTTTGTTTTAAATCACAGCAAATAAAACACAAACAACAACTCTATCCCATGATACGTTTTGTGATCAGAACACATTTAGTACTACATTAAATTTTGTATTTTTCATAAATACATGTTATTGGATTCGTTCATTGTATCTTACTTAGTTTGTAAAAACAATGATTCTTTATTAATGTCATGTCAATAAATTAGTGTGTGGTTTACGATATGTCACAGGGATGGTTACAAACAGTATAACACCCTTACCCAGGCTATTTGTTGGTTCAATTATGGTCAACCATTTTAATACACACATAATAAATAATATACGGCTTGTTTCATTGAATTGAATACGTTTAAAAGTTGTTTCCTATAAAGCATAACCAATCTGATAAAATAATATTGACAAATGTCCGAATAATTTAGAAAGTTGTGAACAATGGTAGCCACTGCGGTGTCAGTTGTGATTATAAAATCCAGAATGGAGTTAGGTTACTTCATTGATGAGATATATACATTGATAGGACACTAGGATGTGTACCATCTTTGTGCAAAGTTTTACAAATAAAAATAAAATGTTGCAAAACGCATCAAGATTGACAGCGATGTGCTTGCAATAGCCTGCACATTCTATAGCTGCCAAATCAGATGCGTTTTATATGGTGCCAGACTTATTTTAAAACAGAATATAACGCTCTAAAATAGTTTATGATTCTTCAATAGCGTTCGCCTTCAACTTATTCTATTCAACAATTCAGAGAAAATATCCATGAAATATCCTCAATGAAGTGGGCGTCTACTTCACACTAAATGGGCGGAGTCAACTGAAGTCTGTAGAATCAATGATTAGCGAAGCTCAATTCCTATAGTAGTCGCTATCTGCAAATTATTTCATTGGATATCACACGTTTAGAATTTCTGGCAAAGCAAGTGCGGCTTCTGGTTTTTGTCCGAGCTCATTTTCGTGTACCTGGTTCGAATATAAAGCCTATAATTTGGATGTGTAGCAGAGATTCATGTTTTGATACATGCGTTACTAGACGTACTGTGTGTCTGTGTTCAGGAATGATTTGACACAGAGTTCCAGCCCTGGTATTTGAGACTAAACACAGATAACAAGAACTGATAAAACACGGGAACCATCCGCCATGAGTCTCAGTGTTGGAGGATATCACCCGGGCTACGTACATCCGGGACCTATGGGGGTGACGTCAGCGCACGAGTTCTATTCAGGACAGTACCCAGGACAGTCGGTTAGATACCCGGATTATAATGTTACGGACAGGAGTTATTTTCATAACTGGGTGCTCAGTGGTACCCCGGAGCTGCCAATGTCTCCGGAAGCGTACGGACCCTCGCACGGACAAGGTGAAATGATACCACATAATATGCTTCCATACGATGCATATACAAATCCGTTTGGTGAACGTTGTGTTAAACGTAAAGTTAATGCAAGTAAGAAAGAACGGCGAAGGACTCAAAGTCTTAATAATGCTTTTACAAATCTTCGAGACTGTATACCTAATGTTCCAAGCGACACAAAACTATCTAAGATTAAGACATTACGTTTAGCAATCTCGTATATATCATATTTAATGGATATATTAAAGAAAGACGATCCGAAGTTGACAGAAAAGGGCTTCAAAGCCGAAATATCACGAAAACGAGAGAGGCATCATATAGACATGGATAAAATACGGAAAATGGATGTGAGTTTTATATCATATTATTATTCTTATGAAATGTTAAACCAGTACATAATATTTACAAGTATTTATTCAAACCAGATGTGCTGTAATAAAGCTATCACGTAAAGTTTTGATATGTGCGGCATCTGTTCAGACCGGTCAAAATATGACATTGATATTGACAAAATTATAATTTACTCAAGTTAAAGCAAAAGTGAGGAGCAACTTTCAGTATATTGCATGTAGTTTCATTACTTATTTTATTTCTTGGTTAGTGTCACTATTACTTGAGTTTAATAAAATCATAATTCGGTTGTTTGAATGCGTGATGTTTCTGGTCAGTACCGGTGTATTTACTTCATTTCATAGGACCTTGGGAATATAACGGGACATTTCATAATTCTATATCTGTATAATAATTAAATTCCATAATGTATGTAATGATATCCAATGTAATTATAGTTAATTCCATTTTCAAGTTGTGTTTAACAATTCCTGCAAACTATAATGCTGTTCTAACCATGGTATACTATGTATAGCTATGTGACAAGTGACTTTAGAGTACCTGAAAAGGGCACAATATGTACATGGTTCATACAGAAATATCATGTATAAACGATCAGTACACTATGTATAAATAGTACATGTTTTTCTTTAGCAAATTCATTATAAAATACCTTTTTTCTAAGTACAAAAATGTACTAATACATGCATTTGATAATTTTTATGTTTTATGATCATGTTGTGTCAGTTTTCTAAAACAAAATATTCCAAACCGACAGCAGTCCATTGTATCAAACATTAACAAAACGATGTGTTCAATAAGATTAATGTAAAATAGTAATATTAAGCTGTTTTGTATCGTTATAATAAGCAGAATATGGTGTAATGAAGAATAAATATAAGATGTTTTTGATATGTACACTTGTAATAATGTAACCAAAATAATTGTATTTTATTATTTTAGACTCAAGAATGGATTTTGTATTTACTTTTAAAAATAACAGCTGCAAGACAATATTATAGAGTATTAAGAATACGCTTATTTATATAAGGGGCTTGATTGTATTATGAAAATAGTTCACTTATGGTATAATAATTTTATATTGGCGTTCACTTCTCGTGTTTTATCCCAAAGTTTCACAGACGATGCACAATATAAATCTGTAGGTGAATAGTAGAACAACCCGAGCCAAACACATTAAGGCTTCTGGTTCAGGTGTCAGGAACATGTGACTGGACAGTCTTCATATTGCCGAACTATTAACCATTGAGACTTATATCAACAATATCTTAAAAAGCAACACATATGCACACACGTTACTTTCCAACAACGCAGTAATGAATATAATACAAAAAATCTTGACATGCTATGTGCATTTCAGTGGTGCAAACGTTTTAACTTCTCAGACTTTTAGATCGTGTAAGAAAATAATTTCCAACAATTATTATATGCACACGATTTTTGCGTAGATTTTTATAGAAGCTAGAAGTTCTACATTTCACATGGGATAACATCCGGTATAATATATTTACACAAAACTAGTTCTACATACAGATTTTCAGCAGACAATCTTGCTGCTTGATAGTGTGAAAAGTAGATGCTGAATATTTCACTCGCAAGGTAAAAAATAAAGTACAAACTACGCAAGCAAATTTGAATACTAAAGTGCATATTTAAAGTAAAAGAACTGGTAAAGATACTTGGTTCTGTTATTACATAATTATACTGCATGGTTAGTGTTACGTCTCTTCAACCCCCTGATATTTGAAACGACACCAATCAGGCGTAAATTATTTTGCTCATTTCCTCAAATATAATTTAATCAATGTACTCAATTAAACGATGTAAAATCAGGGACCAAACTGGCATGGTCGTTATATCAAGGGTTAATTGTATATTTTTATAAAAATGTGAAGAGATAATATTATGCTGGTAGTGACCAACACTAGACCCATAGGTACGTTGTCCAAAACCTGTACTGATCACCTCGATAGACCAACAAGCACGAACAAATATTTAGTCGTTCATCCAGTGTAATGCATAAATAAAATAAATGAATGATAAATCAACTTTTACACCGTTTTCTGTTCTTTGCTAAGAATGTCTTTTTGGAATACATAAAATGGTTAAAGAATTAAAATTCATTTAAAAAATTCAGATAACTCAACTTTTTCACCGACTTCTTTACTTTGCTCAGAAACTCTTTTGAAATACTTGAAATGGTCAACAAAATTCTAGTAATGTTTAGTCTATGTTAAAGTTATATTGTATTTGCCATTTACATTTTATTAGTAGTTTCTACTTTGTATAATAAGTATTTACCCTAAAATGTATGCTGTTACTCAGCCTATGATGCCCCCGGCTACTAATAATAAGGTAGGCAACCACGTCAATATGTATTAATGATAATGAATTAACTACCTGTGTTAACCATCGGTATAATAATGTCGAATCATAATGTCTATAAATGTAAGTTCATGTGCTTGTTCAATTAACTCAGTATTAAACTTACAATTTAGATAATTACCCAATAATTACGTTCATACAACCTCTGTCAACAACGTTCATACAGCGTCAGTGTATTCCACATTTTAGGACATTCCATAATTAATGAAACATCGTAGAAACAATGATAAATAAAACTCGTTATCAGACTCCTAAATGACGGCAACTATTCATTTAATCATAAACGCACCTCCGCCATTTATCTTGAAGAACGTGAAACCAATTAAGTACTCCATTACAAGCGATAATCTACGGGACTTCACGATAATCTACGGGACTTCACGTCTTCATGAATGTATGTGTCGCCCACTGTGAGAGTGAAAAATGATATTTTTATCTATGTGTATATAAATGTCAAAATTTAATGACGTTATTGGCGGTGAGAAAGATATATTTTAAGTGCAGATTTCATAAATATTCCTAATAAACACAGTTAGATATCGCCATAAAACGATTAATTCTAAGTCGGCTTTTATATAAACTAATATCAGACGGCTTGTAAAAAATTAGCCCCTTGACTCGGTAAGTAGCTTTTACTTGCTTCAGCAACAAAATGAAATAATTACAAGTTGTTGAGCTCGAGAATATGTTTAACACGATTGATAATCTATTCTAATTGCATATAAGAAATGAAACAGTTGGCATTTGAGTCAGGAGATTATGCCAAAATTTGAAGAAATTACTTTCAGTTTGAAGCTGAATGAAACTTATCCCTCCACTACAAACTGACGTTGGAAAGATGTTTTGGAGACAACTTTAAAATGATGATTTCAAGATGTAAAATATCAAATGATAGTGTTTGTTATTTCTGATGTCTTCGTGTTGCATCAGTCCATATACATAGACGAACGTTTTCATGCAAGAACATTTTTTTAGGATTTAAGTTTGCCAAAAGACCTGTTTTCTTTAATTTCCCACATAAATTGTTTTTTTATGGATTTCATTTTTTCAGAACTCACCTGTCACAAAGTTTACAAAAGCAAATTTTAAAAGTAGTTAAATCATCAACAGTATTATAAAATGAACGTTCAACAGGAAATAAGAATCAAGCTCCGACGGAAATAGTATTAGTCATTTTGCATAATCCTGAAACACTGGCATGTTGTTCTCAAATAAAGGGTTTGATTGATAGGGATTCCCGTTGTATAGTGTGAAAGGTTGACTTCAGTTAATAGCTAGTTGTTATTATTAGTTAAACATGCGGTCGCATAATAGGGGCCATTTTCTAGTCAATAAATTCCTGCTCCCTTAGGAAAATAAACTTAAGATAATATATTTTTCTAATTTGATGTCCAGACCATGAAGCACAGCCGGGATGCTTTAAGAATTACCGTATAGAGGGGTGACAATGTTCCTAAATAAATCCGGAATTCCGGATATATATTTCCCGCAAAAGCAATGCTTTCTGAACAAAATAAAAGTTATTTGATGAAAATTTCTTGAGAAATGGCAAACTTATAGTCAATTTAGTTTGTTTTGAATGATTTTCTTAATAAAAACAGAGTTAGATGTAGAAACAATGTGACTAAACTTCACTAAAGGCCTCTTGTTTGGCAAAAATGGTTGGCCGCATATGATTTCCTGATCTTTCATTTGGCTCCGTTGATACCCCTTGCATATAAGATCTATAGGCACCATAAACTCAGCATAAAGTATTACCGTTATATTTATAACAGGATCGGACTTTTCATGTCGCATCATTCACAACGTTGCTCGTTTCATCTTTTTATAATAAATACTTTTATTGTTCTTTGTGTTATAAAATGGTTAAATTCCAAATTTTGACTTTGTGTATTATTTTATTAAGCAATGATTTGTGAAACTAAATCGTGTACAAAATATGTAAGTGGCTGATGTTTGACAAGAATGTGCTGAATTTACTCTTGATTATGTTTTCTAACCTCTCCAAACTTTTCCACATCTGGTACAAGGCAGTTTAGTATACATTCATTATATAATTTTGTTTATTCTAACGTGAACAATAAAACAAAATGAGTTGATGTCTGTTTAACACAGTTTAAAGAAAACGAGAGAATAATTCACCAAAGTACACGTGGTGCTAGTAATGTTATACGGTTTCTGTGTCAAGATAAGTTCGCTTTTTTGTGGAGTTACTGTATCCAAATGAAACCAGTACCCCGCCCCCGTCCGCCCACCCCATCCTCCGATGTCGTTTTGTAGATTTTACGTCATTAATTGTGATATCTTGTACTAAGTAAATGGTTATAATTCTGGGGATGGGGTTGGTGGACGGAGGGGTGGTGTCCTGGTTTTATTTGCAAGTATTTGTTGTCACTACAGTCAGTAGAGCATAATAACTATAACAGTACACTGAATAGAAACTCCCTAGTCAAAACATCCTCCGAAATGACCAACACATTCGGTTTAGAGAGGCTTTATTTCCATCTTCTGTTACAAACTTAACTAAGAACCCCAGGTGCGGTATCTCGTATACCATACTAATTAGTTGTATTTTCATGAACCATTCTGAATTAGGACAGAATTATACTTAAACAAGTAAGCAATCTCATTTGTTCAAAATTGAAGACGAATAACGTGTTTACTATTAGAAAATGGAATCCACGATTGAATTATGTGAACAATCAACTCCTCCACCAATTGCAAAATTGAGAAATCATACGACGGTCCACCAAATTTGTCCGCATATTAAAAAGACAATAGTTTCCATAATGCGAAGCATAATAAGGTAGGGGACTGTATGTGTAACATGTGTCAAGCGGTATTTTGAGTTTTAAATGAAAACGAACTTGAATATTCTATTATAAAGTAGAGATCTTAGATATTTCATGCATTGGATTGTTCAAAACAAGTTACCGCCGTTTAAAAATTGTTGAAACGTCTTTTAAAATGTTCGAATTTTCGAAATGCAGCAGGTCATCCTCACCATTTTGTTAAGTTATTCAAGTAATCAAGTGTTTCGAACTTCAGACATGCCCATCTTGTACCTGGAAGAATTTTTCTTTTAGTCTCAACATTCTCTTCATATTTCATCCATGTTAACATGTAAGAATGATTTATCTATATCGACAAGTCATACTAGTAATTTAGATAAAGTTCCTAAATGCGCATTTAGTGTTTCACCATAATGGAGTTTTCAAAAGTTAAACGGCCTTACTTATTTGATTTGTCTGTTCAATGGTCTATTTTCAATATGATAATATGTTGGAACTGTGACATGATCTTCGGGAAACAATCGGAACTTCTGGGAATATAAGACAGCAATCACCATATTTTTTTTTTATTTGGCTTTGGGGGTACAAATACAATCCAAATTTTGTCCAAGGTTATTTCGGTTTCTTTTTCAAGTTACTATGTAAAAACTGTGTTTTGGTTTATTGAAAGCATTATAGAAGTTTAAAGGGCTTGTCTGTATGTGTATGGTCATGTTGTCCCTGTTGTTCGTTATTGTGTACTCTGGCTATGCTTGTAGTGTGTTGGAGTAGGCTTTCGTGGGCGATGTTTTGGAACTGACCTTTTTTATCTGACTGTTCATTTTGTGCTGCTTTAGGCTCTGTTGCATCAGCGGTATTCTATAATCCCGGGCTGATTTATTATTATCATTTACTATTATAAATTAATAATTATATAAATACAGACCAGGGTTTATTAAAGGTGGCAATAATGACTAGATTGAATGATGATACGCTCGTACAAATACACAACTTACATTCAAATAAAAAAAAATCAGATATTTCTCCGTGATGGCAATAATCTGGAATTCCTAAAGGACCAATACTGAATCGAAATCATTTTAAGTAGGTTTGAAAACGATCATTGGTCTTAAGGTGGTTAGGTTGTATTCAAGTTCAGGATTCAGTTTTACTGTAAATTGCCTTTAGCTGTAATGTGCAAAAAATAATATACTACTAAAAATTCCGAGATTTGTTTTATTTGGTAGGAGTTTATACATGTATAAGATCCAGTACGTCTCGGTAATCTGGACTTTCATTGGACCACGATGCTTCATTTGTTCTTAAAAACCACAACACGTTTTTACTAAATTATCCTCGCAATAGCCTTTAGTGGAGGTGAGCTCGTGACACTTGTACACGAATCCGTCTATTACATTTCTTTGGTAAATCTAATGAGTGTTCCTGATTTAATGAATCATTAACTTCTTCCTTATCATCTCTCCGACATTCTGGACAAAATAAAACACATTTAAAACTGGTCTTAAATACCCCCGGAATGTTCCTAATGTAAAACGTCTACATTTAAGATACATTGTCATTTATTTGTTTTTAGTGGATTTTACATGATAACTTGAATACTCGGAACATTTCACTGTTATTTGGGCCGGGAACCACACGGGATGTCCGATAAGCTTACTGATAAGCCAAGACGATTTGAGATGTATATGATGTGTGGAATATAAGCTCGTAGACATGTTCTCTATAGTTTATGATTTGTGGAAGATCTCAGATATCATCATCAATCTAAGATACACGATAAACAAACCGCCAGATAAAATTCAATATTTGCTAAATGAAAATACTTTTTCTTGATTAATCTGACCAAATGTAAAATATAGTTATCAAATCATTCAAGAATTTATAAACAAATACATGTGAACTAAATGACAATTCAGTCCCTTTATTCTCTTGCTCTGTCGTGATGGCCCAACATTTCTTCTAGGATAGTCGAAATGTCTTTCCTGTTTACTCACTGCCAAGTGCGTTTTTAACAATGCCTTTAATTAAGTGACAATGTTCAAAAAAGGTATGAGAAAATCCGACAGGGAAGGTGGTAACCTAACGAGCCGAGCACAGAAATCAGAAACACCGCGGCACAACTACCCTGAGCAATGTCCACACAAACCCATGCCAAAACGGCGACATAATGAGGCACAACAACCCCGGGGCGTGACCTAGTTTAAGGACACTGTCACAGTGATCTAACGTCATGCGACCTAAAGAGGCACAGTTACGACTTGACCTAGTTAAAATAATGGGCAAGGTAGGAATCGGTAGGGAAATATTACATATACCTAGCAACTAGACTCAGCAATGGCCACACATAAGCCGAAGAAACAATTAAAATTGTGCTTTAATATTAGAAATTTGAGCCCCCACCAAATGCAACATAAACAAGATGACATTTCGTAATTCATAGTCTCAATGGTTTCTATGCTATTTTGTTTTATTACCCCTCACTTTTTTCGTAATGTTAATTTCCCATAGACAAACATGTAGTATTCTTACTGTTACGATCAACCGGATCAATACACCACGTGATTGAACATTTTTTTACTGTCAGCAGGGTGATAGTACTTTTTTGACAGTACTTTTCATGTCACGTGGTATATTAATAAATGCAAAAAACAAACATGGCGGCGTATTTCACCCGCCTAACGATGGTTTTAGTTCGAGTTCTCTATACCCAGCCACGTATTGGGTTTCGAAAAATATTGCAAGAATTAGGCGTATCTACGCTTTCTTAGAAAGACATTAATACTTTTCGCTACATATTTTCCTTTGGGTAGATTGGAGTTGTTTATTTTACGGTCAGCAGTCGGATCAAGATGTTGGATGTTGAATCCTTTAAATAATCAGGTAATTAACTACTTTCACACAATTTGAGTACTTGGGGAAACAAGGAACAGAGTCTTTAACTCGTATTATTCATACATTATGCCATGAAATCGACTCCTGTAGAGTTCACCGTAAATTACACCTTGCGAAATTGAAAGTAAGTTCATTCGTACCCGTAACGATTCGTACCTATATCTACCAAAAATAGATTGTGGACGAAAAAAGTTCGGGGTAATAAAATAAATAACACATAGCTTTGAGGGCGACAGTAAAAATGTCAGCCCTTGGAAAGTACTGTTACCCGCGGGCTTCGCCCTTGGGTAACAGTACTTTCCTCAGGCTGACATTTTTACTGTCCCCCTCAAAGCTATGTGTTATTTATATAATGATAGTCACAACAATATACTTTCAGTTGACATTTTGGAAATATAGACTAATAAACCTCATACAACGGAAATCCAGACGACGTCTAACTTATGTTTTCAAGTCAAAGCGCATTGGTGGCGCATGTATCTCATTTGCATTTTGAGTCAAGAAGAATTTAGTTTTACTCTATTTTATTTTTCGAAATAACATTCCTGATATTTTGATAACAGAAATTATATTCAAATTACATTTTATCATCCGTTGGAAGCCATTTTAACTTGTTTAATGTGAGACACGAGACGATTTTCTGCGGCTCCAAATTTATCTTGATATCCGCTCGTTTTCTGCGGATTTTATTGTCATTCCAACGTCATAAATTTTCAGAAAACTTGTTTTGTATTCACGAAAATGATTTATTTTCTTGCAAATGCAACTTTAAAATAATCTGAGTCAATTTGTTTTTTAGCTCACCTGACCACAATGTGGTCATGGTGAGGTTTTGTCATACCGAGATGTCCGTCGTCCGTCGTCCGTCGTGCGGCGTGCGTCGTGCGTCCGTCAACAATTTCTTCAAACGACTTCTCCTCCTAAACCGCTTGACCAAATTTGATAAAACTTAACAGGAATGTTCCTTGGGGGGACCTCTACCAAAGTTGTTAAAAAAATTCCAGTCCGTCGCATAACTAGGTCACACAGGCTAAAAATAGATTTTCAAAAAGGAAACTTAAAAAATCTTCTTCTCTGAAACCGTAAGGCCTAGAGCTTTCATATTGGGTATGTAGTATCACCTTGGGGTCCTCTACAAAGATTGTTAAAATTATGTCCCTGGGGTCAAAATTGGCCCCGCCCCGGGGGCCCTTAGTTTTACATAGAGTTATATTGGGGAAACCTTAAAAAATCTTCTTCTCCGAAACCGCTTGGCCCAGGGCTTTTATATTTGGTATGTAGACTCAGCTAGAGGTCTTCTACAAAGATTGTTCAAATTATGTCCCTGGGGTCAAAATTGGCCCCGCCCTGGGGGCCCTTAGTTTTACATAGAGTTATATAGGGGAAACCTTTAAAAATCTTCTTCTCCGAAACCGCTTGGCCCAGGGCTTTCATATTTGGTATGTAGACTCAGCTAGAGGTCCTCTACAAAGATTGTTCCAATTATGCCCCTGGGGTCAAAATTGGCCCCGCCCCGGGGGCCCTTAGTTTTACATAGAGTTATATAGAGAAAACCTTAAAAAATCTTCTTCTCCGAAATTGCTTGGCCCAGGGCTTTCATATTTGGTATGTAGACTCAGCTAGAGGTCCACTTCAAAGATTGTTCAAATTATTCCCCTCGGGTCAAAATTGGCCCCACCCTGGGGATCACCATTTTACTTAGACTTATATAGGGAAAACATATAAAAATCTTCTTGTCTAAAACTACAATGCCTAAGAGCTTTGATATTTGGTATGTAGCATCATCTTGTGGTCCCCTACCAAGATTGTGCAAATAATGCCCCTGGGGTCAAAATTGGCCCAGCCCCGGGGGTCACCGTTTTACATAGACTTATATAGGGAAAACATATAAAAATCTTCTTGTCTAAAACTACACTGCATAGAGCTTTGATATTTGGTATGTAGCATCATCTAGTGGTCCTCACCAAGATTTTTCAAATTATGCCCCTGGGGTCAAAATTGGCCCCACTCGGGGGTCACCGTTTTACATAGACTTATATAGGGAAAACATATTAATATCTTCTTGCCTAAAACTACACTGCCTAGAGTTTTGATAATTGGTATGTAGCATCTTCTTGTGGTTTTCTACCAAGATGTTCAAATTATTCCTTTGGGTGAAAATTGTGCAGGGTTTATAATCAGGTGAGCGATATTGGGCCATCATGGCCCTCTTGTTATTTCGTATAATGCGTCTTTTGTGGATGAATGTCATTGCTCCTTGGGGTGCAGAGTTCATCGTGTCATTAAGCAGAATTAGAATTCCACGAACTGAAGCATCGGAGTTTGTGAAATGCATTCATATCCAAACAGGTTATTCTACAAACACTGTCTATGGATAGGACCGGGTTTTCAGAGGGCCCACACTCATTGGAATAATTTCAGTTTCTTGTCTCAAAATGCATATTTACCGTTGATAATGTTATCTGAGTTTAGTAAACCATACACCGTTCAGTTGTATGACATTGTATTGTCTTAATGTCCATGTCGTACTGAACCAATATTTCCAACATTTTGGAGCAAAAATAGATTGCACCGCGCTTCAAACCTACGACCGATGCATTGGCAATGGTGCTTGCTATCAACTGAGCAAAGCGTGTGGGTCATACGTATATTATACACATCACGTATATAGCACACTGATGATTTATTTAACCACATAGCCTTATCATATCATGTTCAGATTCTGGCATACACTGACTCTAGTTTTGTTTTTTATTTGATAAAATACATTTTTATCTGTGTTCTCAAACAAATTGAGAGCTCGTTGTGTCGTTAGGTAACTGATATATTTTGTGAAAACATAACATTTGTTTATTGGAACAAATTATACAATTGTAACCAAGCCTCAGTTTGCAGAATACCCACTGTACAAACAGTGTCAAGATATAGAGGATATTAGTATTTTACCGTGTATGATCGGCTGATAATTCACCTCGTGAGCAGCTGATGTAATATTTTCACGAGTGGCGAAAATATAAGTCAGCTGCTCACGAGGTGATTTATCAAACGATCATACACGGTAAAATACTAATATTCTATTTATTTCATGCTTAAAATAGCTTAAATGATGGAAATACTCCACTATATACCTGAAATGTTTTGCGTGACGTCTTTTTCCCGCCATGCACGCATCAAGTTGCAATCAAATAGTTCTTCTGCAATGGCTTCAATTTCGTCCATTTGTTTTACATTTATGTACATATAATGTTGTGTTATGTGTTAAAGATTAAGAGAACTGTGAAATTATGAACAGTGAAATTATCGGGGAATAATCCACCGTTATTCCGCCGTAAACCACTGGCAAGCATGAAATAAGCGCTTCTAAATCTTTATGTTTACCCTGATAATCTTACTTCGTAAAAATGAAAAGAAAAAAAGTCGGATTAGACTACTTCTAAATGTGTCAATAGTGAAAAGTAGAACGGAACATACGTCCGAGTGTACGTGGTTGCTACTGCAGGTCCCTTGCTCGTGGGTATTTAGTACAAATGGTTCTTCGTCGTTTCATTAGTTGCTTCATTTTGTCGCTGTGTTATCATGCTGTTTGGTTCTGTTGAGTTCATTTCGGGTCTAAATTTGTCGTGTTTTTTTGGTATTGTTATCGATGTTGTTCTATTCCTTGTCCTTCTTTTCAGTGGTGTCATTTTCAGTGAGGTCCTTGCCGATGTGCTTTGTTGTCATTGTGTCAATTAAAAGTTGTTAGGTTCTTTGACTATTTAAAGTGCTGAAATTTGCCATTCAGTTCGGTGTTAATACTTAAGCTGTCTTTGTTATCTTATTTTGTCGCTGCATTTAGTGTTTTTCTGTTTTGTATGTACTCTTCGGTGTCGCTCTTTTTTGTTCTTGTAGCTCTATTCAGTGATCTACTTGGTTTTACTGCTTTGTTATTTTTCAGTTATTTACAATTCGTGTTACTAGTATGTTCTTTGCTCCTCCTTTGGATCGTTGTCATCTTTTTCAGTGGTGTCATGATGTTATTTTTGTCGCTTTACCAATGTCAGTGTTGATCAGTTACTAAGTGTCGTGATGTTGATTTGATAGTATTGCTCAAAAACACACATAATTATAGACAGCTTTTAGTCCTTTGGGTTTTTTGCGTAATATTGGTCAATAAATTATAATGAAATGCAACAATATACCCATTATAAAACGCTGCAAAGTACAATGTCAAAGTCGAAACACTAATTGTATCTAAAGAAGCACTAATTAATTACACGCGTTACACGCAAGTGTCGGAATCATTTTCAAGATGTTAATCATAAAATTATACTATAATGTGATGCGTAAACATGTAATAAAATGCAATGTAATTGTATATAAGAATTATATCCTAGAATTTATTGTAGTTTTAAATCACGTACTATATACAAACGTTTGAGCATGCTGATTTATCTTATCTAAACTTGTTTCTCTACTTCCTAATTGTTTATCTTGCAAACCTTATCATCAGAAGAGATAGAAAAATCAAATTGGAGCAAAAATGCAACTTTGCAACACAAAGTGTATCAACATGATCGAGTACGATAAGCGTGCATGTTCGGGATACCTCGGTGTTGTTGTTGATAATATACATGTAATAAAAATAAAAGTAATAATAATAAATATTATAATAATAACAATAACAACAACAACAATAGTTATTATAAAAATAATAAAATTTTATTTAACGAGACAAACAGTTTGATAAACCCAGTTTTCAAATGTGATCCTCATAAAATGGCAAGATGACATGAATTTTGTTGCAGTGATAATAAACTGCTAGTTGTTGATGTTAAACATTTTAATAATAAAAAATCGCTAATTTGAATATATATAATAGATTAAAACATCGCATTGCATTTGCTTGAACGTCTTCGTGGATAGTTTATACTAATTTGTAATAAATCGGATACTTCCGATAACATCGAACTGGGGACGGATATGAAATAGCCACAGAGTTCCGATGGCTGGGAACGCTCTTAAAGGCACCAGTCACCAAGACGCTAACAAACACGCACGTGCCAGCCTCATTTTGGGCTGCCATTAATCATTGCAGTAATCTAATACCGTACCGAGAGATAAATGAACTCGGCAAACATTTCCGACGTGAATTCAACATCAACAATTTAAAAATCTGACAGAACATGATATGACTAAAACAAATATATCGTGTCATTAATAATTCAAAAATAATTTGATTTATATTACAACTAATATGTCCCGAGACATAAGATGTGCCACTTCTATCTCGTTTCTCATTTTAATATAATTTGGTGAGCGAATGTTCTTATCTGTTCGGGAACAGCAATGCTAAATACCGTCTTGGGTCTGTTTGCAACCGTTGGTAGACAACTCAACAACTTTCAATAGTTCACCATATTTCATAATTAAATTTTATCTTTTTATTTCCAGAAACCTCCACAGAAAGAGGAAGATGAGAATGTCTCACCGTCACAAAGTAAGAAAGACAAACGTAGTGGATGGCCGGAACACGTTTGGGCGTCGGAGTTAAAGACCGAATGAGGATCCGGAACGAGTTGGACTTTATCCACTACCGGAACTGACGTAGAAGAGGAACACTGAAAATGCTCGCGATTCACTAGTCGGCGGGATATGGAGTGCGAGATGGTCTATGTATTAAGCAAGTCGTGAATTATCACATGGGACCAATGGTCAACAATAAATATAAACATTTATTATTGTCAAGGGACATATGTTTAAAGATCTCGACATTTGCACTTAAATGCAAGAACGTTTTAATTTAGTACACTTTTACCACGTGAAGTTTATTATATTTGTTACAACATCCACCTTTACTAAATACTATGTTGATATTATATAACCTGTATAAATCATGTATCCAATGTCTACATATACGGGGTATAGTTATTTCATTTTCACGTATCTGTGAAATAACATGTCTAATTCTCATCATAGTTTCTGCAATGTATTTTTTCCGATTAACTTTTCAGAAATATATCAATGTTTAGGAGTAAACGTATATCGATGATTCGTTTACCACACATCGCGCCTAGTACGCTGTCATCGTGAAGACACTTAACTACTGAGTTTTCAAATCAATCAATATTTGAAAACATATCTTAAAATATCTTAAAA
Source organism: Spisula subtruncata (assembly GCA_963678985.1). Lineage (NCBI taxonomy): Eukaryota > Metazoa > Mollusca > Bivalvia > Venerida > Mactridae > Spisula > Spisula subtruncata. Next base: position 30,404,338 of record OY787665.1, read on the forward strand.
ATCCATTTCATATAAATGTTAAATGTCGATCAAAATACTTCCGTTAATGTTTTATCAAGACAATGAAAATACTGGTATTACATGACAATATGTGTACTCATAAAATTCGAAATATTCTTTCCGTTTATTTTCTATTCAATTTGCGTACCATTATATGTTCCTATGTGCCAAAATAAACTTAACAGTGTGTCTATAAAAATGAATTTAATTAACAGGGCTGTTAAAGTTTTCTATTTCAATGTAATTCATAATGGTAATAATAGATTATATATTTATAGAACTAACCCATTGTTAATTAAGAGTAAAATGTCCAATGTTTCTGAAGATGTCCTTATCACTTACAAGAATAAGTAAGTGCCAATATTTCTAACAATAACCACCTAGTTATAATATTATCAATACATGTACATTATCCTATGATGTAACATTCCTGCATGTCACTGTAGACGATTCATTGTTGTTGTTTCACAAATAATTTTAGAATACGAATGATTTCTGAAAGTCCAGGCTCATCCAACTTGAGAAACTTGTTTATCAAAACGCAAGACAGAACATATCTCAAGCGCATACCCGCCCACCCTCTTCACAATTCGTATGTGCATCATAAACAAATACTAGTATATTGTATTAAAAACATAAACAGGATGTTTGTAAAATGACCAATCTTCCATTGGCAACCTCAGATATATTTTGACTTCCTAGTTTACACATTTCAGGGATGATCTTGGTTTTGTTCATAAAACATTCAAAGTTGTATCAACGATTTTGAGCAAGGCAAACTTAATCCTGGTTTGACCTTTGAGGCCACAGGCCCATATTTGTTTAGAATATGCCCAAATGCGTTTTTAAGCATGGGCATATGCACGAGTGTGCAGGTTTTACACATTGCAAATAAACTTTGAGACTTTGGTGACAGGATGTAATACATCTCTATACGAGGTGAGGTTACTTGTTTGTTTGTAAGTTGTTTATATTGTACGGTTGGTATTTGTTGTAGTTTTTTCTGGATTTTATTGTTGAAATGTTGATTTTTTGACGGTTTTTATCATAACATGTTCTATCATTTATCAACATTAAGTAGAAAAATATATGTATAAAATGGCATAGTTCGTTTGTTAATGTCTCTGTTTTACTTCATTGGGTACATGTTATTATATTGGCCATGAACGATGACGCACATAGAGCATGATCACAGACTGTATCACAAAGGTTGTTTCGAAGGAAGATTTATCATCTGTCAGAGTCAAATGATCAATTATTGTGCAACAAGAAACTTCTGCAAACATTCAAGAGACTTATCAACTTCTCGAAAACACAATATTTACACGGTACACGACAACAACATCCAGCTATGACAGGCCGGGACAGCCCTTAACTTCACAATTCAGCTTTTTGTGTACTTATGGACGACTTACATGCGCAACATGCTAAACATTTCCAAAGATTTATAGCGAGTTATAGGCGTGTTTTACAATATTGCAACCCCTGTCCGATTTCCTAATATCTTTTTAGAAAAATCATTCATATGGAAAATAATTAATTAAGTTTTCGTGTTCATGCCTTTTGTTCAACAACAGTACACATATGTATGGCAAGCATGGCAATGATATTAGAAGCATTCTACATGATCATTTCAATATCATCTAGATTTGTTTTATTCGCATGTTGGTAGAAATCTAGACATGTACAAATAACTCGTATGCTCAGTTTGACTTTTCTTTATTTAGGTATTTATCACTGATGTTCTTTTCATATTAAATTCATTAGCAATATAACTTGTATTTCTGATAATAATTCCAATCCGTTTTACTTCCGCTTAATATTATCAACTCTATAGAATTATTTCAATGTAACCATTACATTAAGATGTTTCCTCAGACCATGGTGAGTTTATAACTCTTAGGAGGATTTTGTTCTGAATCACAAAGATTACGATGTTGTGAAAGTCAAAGTATATCAGATATTAGGCAATTAAATAAAAATGTAGCCGAGAATAAGTACTACTTTATATCCGTCCTAAATTGAATTCATGTACATAAACGTTGATTTATCGTGGATTCTACTGCCTAAACATTTCTACAAAATTCTGTGACAATTTTGATTGATAATCGCTGACAGTTATACTTACCTACACAGTGGGAGATAATTATTAGCCTCGTAAAAACGTTGTCATAGTGCATAAATACCGGCTCGCTCGTACCCGAACACTGATTACAGCCTGCCGATTTCCCGCGCTCGGTAAATGGAAAAGGCGACGCTCGTGCTGTGGAGGCAGGCATCTAGACGATAAACGCGAAATTTGAAAATTTAAAGCATTTTCTCTAATCGAGTATGAAACATGAGTGTCAATCAAATGCAGTTAATTGTCGCTGTGGTGTCAAGAAAACTCAAGAGCTTCCAATCTCGACTCCTACTTTACAGGAAATAAAATCTACATGTTTTCGTTTTACAAAATATGTAAGTTTTAGAGTGATTTATTGAATTGTGAAACTACAATAAAACATAATGAAACTATAAAAATAATTTATGGTTTTTGAGAAATGTGATAAAGACTATCTAAAATAGTCGGCGTCAAAATAAACCCGGTTTCTTATAGCTATTATTATTCAATGCTCGAGTATCATCAAAATATTTCTCAAAAACCTAAAATAATTTTGATTTGGATTTTTAATAACTTTATTCGATAGGTTATTGTTTTTCTTGTACATTTCATGGAACAAAATAAATCGACTGATGGAAAAGAACCGCATTTGAAGAGCAAAGACATACTTGTGATTGCCGGTATATTCTACTCACGAAAAGTCAGGGATTTGAGCAATCGTAGAGCCCAGATACATATTTTATACACCAAAGCGAATTGGACTTGTCCGTTATCGTAGCGGTTGTACGGTCCATCCTGGCGATGCCGACAGACCTTGCGTCTTTTGCGCGTCATTGCGACGGCGACACTTTTTCGTACAACATCGACGCAGTATTAACACATCTGCATAATGTATGACAGCATTGGAGCTAGCCATGTAACGAATAGAAATGCATAATACTATTTAGCGTTTTGAGTATTTGTAAGTGATCTCTTTTGGACGGGGTAGGCATTCTTAGATGTCGATCCATATATCAGGCTAATTATTTATCACACACACTAATATGTGGCACCATATTGTTTGTCTGTTTTCTTTATTGCTACCAGGAATATTATAGTCCCCTATGTTGTTGTTGCACCGTAAGAATGATTTGACTTCCTAAAATAAGAAGGCACAATGGAAAAGCACGGAATATTCTAGAGTCCAATTGAAAGTTACCAGATTACAGTCATAGCTGCTGTTTTAACGGATTGTAAAAGTTAACATACAGAATGTGGTGTTGCAGAGAACAGGACTGAGCAGAAAGTTTATTAAATACATAAAGCTAACATTGCCCATATAGTCTTTCGTAAGAAACAAATAACGTTATAAACATTGCATTCAGGATTGCAGGATGGGTCGACAGTCTGGATTGGTAGAATGGTAGAACGGTAAATCACGGAGATCTACTCTCAATTATAATACAAATATAAACATATTGGTAGAACAGTTATACAGATAAATAAACAAACTAACCGTGTGTGATACCGCATTACGTCATCGTCTTACTTACTGACGTCATTGTCATCAATCAACTATGGTCGGAGAACATTTAACAATGTTAGTCGAGGTTTGAAATTTATCAAACTAACAATCCCAATCCCAATAAAGTACAGGAGTTCCCAAACTCTGAAGTAAGTCTAGTTCATAGCGTACATGGAAACAATATTGATGAGAATTTTGCAACCCTAGAACATGCAAGAAGTAAACATTTCCAGAAATTTACAATCAGCGACACTATTCACATCGCGGTAGAACTACATCTACAAGTGTTTCGAACTTCAGCCAAAATAGTCGGTACACGTTCCTTTCATAAGTAGATCTATACGCGAGGGCTGATCGCGAAAATCGAAAAACAAGTTTTAGTTTATTGCATACGAAACTCCACTAAAACATATGAGGACATCGGACTGGGAAGACAGCATTCAACTTAACCAGCCGAGCTCAGAAAACATTAACAATAACAACACCACATAACATGATTACACGGAGCAATGCCCATACATAACCAAACAAAAAAAAGAAAAACCCAAGTCCCCGCTGTAAAAGAGCATGATGGTCAAGTTTCACAAAGAAAGACAAAAACATCGGTGATCCCAAGTGACCGACAGAACCGCAAGTCTTGTAAAATGATTAAACTCCTCGGAAGCAACTGCAGAAAGTACATGGCGTCTATCTGGAACGCCCCGACAAATTATACAAAGCCATAACGCGCATAATATTTCCACAAAATCTACAAGAAGAGCCCAGTAGTTCTTGAAGTTACTCAATTTTCATCTTAAAATATAATTGAAAGTACAAGGTATACTCTGTGTGTGATTTAGATACACGCGTGTCAGATGTATAAGATAGGAACCCTTGATAAGTCTACTGATTTCCTTGTGTGATATGAGTTCTTCATAAATACACTAAAATAACATATTTCTCTCAATAATACTGGGGAATCCGGGAAACATTACGTGATAAAGAGTACACATGTATGTAATATGTTATAAATAAGTATTAAAGACAAAAATGTTGAAGAAATTATTTGAGATTGAGACTGCTGAAATGATAGGGTTACTAGAATAGATTATTTGTCAGCATTATAGTAGAGTTTCGTGAACACATATCTTTTGAAATATGTACTCAAAAGACCACTGATGTTGCTGAATGAATCTAATAAAAACAATGAATTTGTTGCTAGATATTTAGCTCAACCGAAACGAATTTTGGGAAAATTATTTGAGAATTTAATAAGAAAAAGAGCCATCAATATATTTCAGAACTAAAGATATGCAATGAAGCCATTGGAAATTTGAACGTACTTATTGTTAGTTTCATGGACGCTTACCTGATTTTTTTTTTTTTAATTATTATACACCTTTGCCAATTATCAACTTCTCTATCGGATGCATATGGATGTTTGTAATTCCAAATTACGTTTACTTATTTAAAGAGGTCACCATTAGACGGATTAGTTCATATGCCTACAAAGGAACATACATCTAATTTTCTGAGAGCAAAGTCCACCCTTTAAGCATATACATGTCCAAGTTGTTCCAATGTGAAAAAAACTGGACAAAAACCTCCCGACATTGACTGTAGGAGAAATATTCAATATTACCATCGTATAAAGGGTAAATAAAATAATAAAGGACCATAATTGTGACAAAAACCATCGCAATATAAATGCATTTCCTTCATGTTCATCTTCATATTGAGGTTGTTCATACGTGCATGTTTGAAAGAAGCCTACCTAAATTATAATAGGAGTTGTGTCTATAAAACGCTTCTACAGACAGAAAGACAAAATGGGTCTAGTACATCCTCTCCAATTCCAACTAGATGTTCGTTTGTACCAAGTAATTATACTTTCTACTATTCGTGTCATTGCCTAATTCCTAGAATGAGTGATATGTATACATAGTAACGTAGAAAGTACAGATACATGTTCTCTATCTAAACCATCCTTGGTCACAATAATGCCAGGAACGCTGACAAAACTATTGGCCCTATTAATTAACCAAATTCAGGGAAAACAATAGGACTAAGATGTTACTAGTTAACGTGTTAAATGATTCGGTTATATGAGGTTTATTAATGCTCAAAGTTTATTGAAAAAGAACAAAAAAGGTCAGCATGTTGAGTATTTTCGCGGTTATTATGGTCGCTAGGGAACGACAGAGAACGGAACAATCTAATAAACCATGATGTCTCCAAACCTTCCGGGCAATTAAAACTGTATAGCAGACTGTATTTCTGGCTGACTATAAAACAATAATGTAATTAGTTGATTACCGCCAGGACGAGTCAGGGGAGTCGTATCGTGCAGTCAATATTTCCTCGCGCATGTAACAGATGCCATGCATGGTTTTACAACATGAAATTTACTCTCATGTCTGTTAAGTTTATTGACAGCACACATTTTTTCTGAAGTAATTTTCTAATAAAGTGCACATTGGTTCGTTAGTTCGATGATAATAATGTGGGGTTCTGACTTGTACAAACTTATACATGTACTAGTATACAATGTCATGTACTTGAAGTTGTCATTCTCTGGTAGTATGCAAATTCAGCTGAATACGTTCACAACACAACGATATTTGTATCATACGTCCGTCTCGACACCACTGAAAAGATTCCAGGGTAAAGGTGATTGTTCCATTTATTTTATTTGTTTGTCGAATGTTTCAATCGGTCACTTCGGATCACAGGTTGTTTGGCATATCTTTGTGAAAATACACTTGTTATGTTGCGTTTTTACCTCGGGGGCTTGCGCTTTTTCCGCAATAAGTTAGTAAAACATTACTAATTATAACCTGAATAACGAACAAACAAATTACCAATATGTGGGTATTATAAGATGTATATAGACGCCTTAGATAGTGCCTGATAACCAAACGGAATAATATAGTGCAATATATTTGAAAAAGACATAAATTCGTGGATTTTACATACCTTTCGAGGATAAATGACAGGGTTAGAATTTGCGAAATCATAATACTTTGAAAACATGTTTCTCCAAAAACATTGCCAGACAGATATATATAATTAGGTGTTATCAAAATATGTAAAGGATATACTTACTTTAATATTATTAAACTGCTGACATTACATCTGAAGATCGTTTTCCGGTGCGACAGGCGCTTGAAAAATATGACGCCCAGCGCCATCTTAATCATGGTGAAGAAGATGCTGTAACGACTATTCGACGAGACAATTCAGAAAATATTTCAGTGACTGAATAGATTAGGACTTGCAAATATCTAATTTAATAAGATTGTTATTGTAATTAGCTATTATCCGAAATACGAAGTTTAATCACTCTTTAGATGCCGACAAAATGATGTTTTTCTCTCTATAGCGTTTAGCCATATCAAATTATCGGGAACATGGTTATTGTAAAACGGTAGCGTAAGTTAATTATGTTTGGCAGAGAGAGTTTTATTCCATGATCATCGTTGGTCTCATCGGGATATGGAGACGCATAAATACCATTTTACTGTCTCAAATAAACATACATCATCAGTAATCTGCGGCGGAATGGACCCTGAAACACCAATGAAAAACGTCTAAAGAACGTTAATATGACGACGCATACACACACTCTGCGTCTCTCTTCAAGCATCTTGGTCAATTTTAATATCAGGAACATTTATAGGGGCCATTTATTCCTAATCACCAGGGCATGCACAGTTTAGCCCAATAAATGTTGTTCCAAAAAGATCGAATGCTAGTTTTAGGAAACCTTTGTGAACATTGCACTGATAAGCACCATAATATCATAACGATATTCCCTGTGTTCGCAAACATCGATACTTTTTATCTTTACTGGTGGCAGTGGTGGGATATTGTTTAAAAGAGAAGTGGTAAAAGCGAGGTAATCATCGCAAAGTTTGTATTTGCTGAAACCGCGCACATTGTATTATAAGTGTACTTTGTGCTTAAACGTAAAAGTATTATGAAAACGTCAGCAACTTTTCTAGACACCAGAAAAAGTATTTCTCAATCTTTGTTTTATTTCTCACAGCGTCCAGTTTTTATACCGGAAGTGGGGTGGAATCGAACCATTATCTCCCAAATATCAGTCAATTTAAAAGAAGCAGTCAATATTCGCAGACGATAAATGCCAGACGCTATCACGAACATCTCGGGCAAGACTATCTACTGAGTTCAATCACTAAGTCATAGATAGGAAATAAATAATAAATGTCAACAGTATGTTTTATAAGATAATATTGAAATTATCGGTGTATTTGTACCTACAAGTTTTGTAGATAAGCCGGGTTCATGCCTACATTTCGCGCCATTATTCTCCAAGTCTCGTGGATTCTCGCGACATGACGTCGAGATACCAGTCACTCAAATCGGAAGATACCTTGTTCATTATGCTCCATTTGCTTGTTTTTATCTCCAAAGAAAACATTTAATAAACTCCAACGTTGGCGGACAAGCTCGCTTGGTGGCACTCTGGCAGTATGCGCCGCCGCTGCAGACGCATTTGTGCAAGAATAAAAATGCTGCGTATACAGTTTAATCAAATCAAGCTATTTTGTGCACTTCATTATTCCTCACTTTACCTTTATCTAAATACGCGTGTGTCTTAGCACATATATAGATGGCAGTTCTCTCATTGACAATGCCACCGTTGTAATTAATATTTTATTCTTAAGTTCGTTCACATTTTTAATATTTCGGCCAATGGCCTTCGTCGGAATATCGGTCGAAATATTAAAAATATAAGGACGTCGCGTCACAAGTTGGAGCTATTTTCAATTTCGCGTAATTTATTTGCCAAATGGTGCAAATGTAATTCTGTTTGTTTCAATAAATATAATATGTTATATATCAATCGAACTAAGAAAATCAGCACAATCGACCTGAATGTATATGTTTTGAGTTTTATCACAAAACCACACACTTTCAGGGTTCGAAAGAACCAGAATACGGTGAAATATCACTGTAGAGATGTAACATCCAATCTCGTTGGGCTTGAGAAAAATGTGTGGAGAGCAAAAATCATACGCAAAATTTCTATATTTTTTACGCAAAAATGATTCTTAAACGTTAAAAGTTGATGTCATTAACGTAAAAGAAAATGACATCATCATAAATTCAAATATTTTGATTCTGTGTTGCGGGAACAGTTGTGTAGAGATTTCAAAATTACAGGAAAATAAGTTGTTATTACACTGATAAAATTGTTCTGCAATATTTATTTTTAATAATTTCTCTTTGTAATTTCCTATAAAAATACGTTTTTCATATATTATTAAATACGGTACTCATTTTAGATTTTGAGTCAAGAAATCAAAAATAATTTCAAATTTTCTTTGTCTACCTAAAATGTCCCACCATGTGGTTAAAACTAAAAACTGAATTAAATATGAAATTCGATTTGACCGAACGTGAAATTTTCTGTAAAACAATATTCGTCACTGAAATGATAAAATACGTTTTTTCCACGCTGTTGAATAGTATATTGTTTATCAAAATCGTTCAATATACGATGAAGTTACTAGTATTTTTCAATGTCGACACAAAATGTCCCACCAGCAAAATTACGTACTAAGTAACGTCAAAATATCTTAAGTGTTTATGTTGTAGCTTCGATAATTCAATGCAAAATTGAAATCGAAATCTTAAAGATTGGTTCGATAATGTTTTTTTATATACTAGGAAATGTACACAGTACTTTATTCATCAAGGGATTTTTATTTTGAATTCTTTGTTCATTGGGGTTACATCAAGCTAGTCTAAACTGTACAAAGAGCAAAGGGATAAATGCACACATTACATCACTATGGTTAATTACGTACAAGTTATTTTGCCTAAATCTAAGTTCTGTTATTCCGAAGGATGCTGAATATACCCCCTATACACATAGTTACACAACTTATGTGTTAATGGTTGTTGTGCGCCCATGATTTAGTTATTCTGTCAATTGTACGCCTTATGTCCGTCATATTTAGCTAAAATAACGGCGTTTTTGACGTTACGCAAAATAGCTCCAACTTGTGACGCGACGTCTAGGCCCTTGGTCGAAATATAAAAAATGTAATTCTTTTGATCGGAATATAAAAACATTTAAGGCCTATTTGTCAAAATATTAAATATGTTAACCAACCAATGTATGATATTAATTTCGCTAGATTCAATGGAGCTATAATATGTATATATTTTATTATATGGCACTTTTTTGTACTAAGAAGAGTAACGTAAAGAATAACTAAGTCAAATGTTAAGAGTGGGGCTCCTCTAGCTCAGTTGGAAGAGTGCATGCCAATCACTCAGCACAGCCAAGTCGTGTCCGCGACAAAGGTGGAACATTTCCTGCATATTATAACCTGAATGTGTCAATGAAAAACACGCTGATTGTGACAGACCAAGTCAATACTGTTTTCAGGTTAATTCATGAAAAAATATGGTTAGATCAACGATCGAAATAAATTATTTACCGATTTATACGTTCGTATTTGATTATTTGTACGTATAGTGTGATGGCTCGATCATCATTAACAGCAAAAATACAAAACGCACACATTTCGTGAATATAAACATTATAAATAAAACGCCATTCCAATGTCAACTATATCAGAATTTTAAGGGCCCAGTTATTTACGTTGTGACATGCTCGTATATTCTCGTGTCATACCAGACATCTCACGATAACCCCGTGATTGTACGAGATTACAATGAACGGTAAATCCAAGACGCTATTATTTGTCAATGATAAACAATTTATATTTACTAATTGTACGTCAAATCTGAAATATAAAGCAATAAAATGTATGATTATTGTTGTTTTTGCTGAACGGCCCGAATTAATGAAGATAATTTCACTGGGTGTCATTTATTCTCAGACGCTGAACAGCAGAAACGAAGGGCCTATCAAATCAGAATGGAACAAGAAAAACTCAAAGCGGGGTCTGCGAAAAAATCTACGCACCATTAATCTATTTAAATTTCATCACCATTGGGTCATGCATGCATGTCTATAAATCATGACATGATATGAGCCAGTCTCAAAGAACCTATTTATTGATTCGTGTAATAAGGTTAAGAAAGGCTCTAGAAGTATTTTATTTCAAGTTAAACTTTCACGTAATTTTCCAGTGTTGCAAAGTACCATGTCTTACATTTAAAATGTCGCATAAAGTAATAATTATACAATATGCTATTATTTTGAAAAAGATCACTAATTTTTTTTAACTTTGCTTAGTTCTGACTACTCTCTCAAGTTATTTTCCCAGCCAATGTCAACTCTAATGGCAAGTGTGTTCAGACCTATCGTTGTTATACGCAGTGGAGAGGACTTGCGTACCAGGATTGAAAGGTGTTGGTAGAATTCTCGCCATGACTGAGTAAAACAAGAAGGAATAGTTCATCCGTAATTAACTTCGTTACGGCACACTAAATTTAAATCGGGCATCGTGCAATGAATATGAGAAGAGTCTTTTTACAGAAGTCACAGGTACAAAATGCGAGATAGCAATCGTCAACCCTATACCGAAGACAGCTCGGCGGCAGCTCCTGTAAAACATGTTGTACAAGCATACGTTCCAACAAGTGCCTCTGATCATCTCCCTAGCAAATAACCAGCATGGTTTATTGCTGTAATGTATTGATATTGTATCATCCCAAGTCACGACATTTGCTCACTCGCCAATATCGATACTCTCCGTAATTTAATTAAAGGCTAATTTGCGTTAATTGTATCGGAAATAAATACATTTACATCGATAGGGCTATCAAGTTAGCCGGTCTGTGGAGACGCTAAAAATGCAAGAATTGACTGTTGAAGTGTCCCCTGACGTACTGAAGGCTAATCACTAGATTGATTCACGTGATAAAATCTTTGAACTGTAACGTCGGAGTTGCGTGACGGGATGGTTTTTATACCAAACTCTGCCCTTTAATATCACGAGTAGTTTTTGATTACTCAATTCAATCATCAAGAGTACAAGTTTGATACAATTTTTATTTTGTTTTTTTAGGAGTAATATCGACTTATTTGTGAGATCATACGCATCTTTTTTTCTTTTGAAGTAAATTTTGCCATACTTGTACAATGATAATAACGGACCGACATATTTGCTATAATCCTGACTAAGAACCTAACGTTGTCTATATACGATGGTGTATCAAAGTTTTGTTGTCCAACCATATGTTGCCTATTCATAATGAAATTATAAAAATTGCTTGAAATGTAATCGTGGTTGTCTTCATTCTCTCTACGTTTTATCATTTTCAACAACACGACTGATACATAAAATCAGCATCACAAGGCACTTCTTATAAGCAAATTTTCATGAAAAAAACGGAACTTGTCATGTTGACAATACTGAATTTGAAACAACTTCAAAAATATTTTTGGACAGTTTCTCTTTTTTCTCATAATATTGATTTTGTACTAACGACCATTCTAAACCAGCGATATATTCAATGTATTGGAACTAAGACAATAAAGTAAATTGTAAAGAAAATGATTGATTTTGACTTTTTTCTGTGACTGTATTTTTCATTATTTTAACTTCAGATACTACGTGCACAGAGGATGTTGGAAATAAAATGTAAGTATAGTTTACATTCAATATCAGAACCTTGTTAAAATGCATTAAATCCAACTTGCCAGGTTGAAATGAGAGAATTTGTATATTCTATATTCCTCACACGTTATTGTTAACGATGAACGTGAACATTTATTTAAACCAAATGAAAGTTTCGCACAGGAATTACTGAAGCGGGGGTGAGCGGAAAATAATTTGTAAATAAAATAAACGTTGCTCTGAGCGAACCATGATATAAATGTGGTAGGCGACTGTAAGGCTGGGGCTATCATATATTCTGAATGAATACCTATCAACCATTAGTCTCTGTTTGATATCACTTTCAACATTTTTTCTAAGTTTCTAGATAGCTTTCCGTCGTAAGAATTCCTTGAAATAAGTGGATTAGATAAACAACCATGTCCTAGGTTGGGGAATTGGATTAAGATTGTAAACGAGAGTTTTAAAATTATCGAGTTTTTGTTATTTCTTTGGCAAAAGCCTGTAACCAAATGATTTCAATGAAAGCTTTTATTCCACAGCGATCATCAGTCAGAGCCGAACATTTGTATCCAACACACTCTGTATGTATTCTAAGTTTGAACATAACATTATCACTTTTGTAAATTAATCTTTTTCATTATGTTTCCTTTCGTCAAAATGTTTCGATAGAAATCATGATAATCAAGTGAAGCAGTAAGTTTTCATTTTTTTTAAATTAATTATCGATATTGTGCTAGTTCTAGGACTTTGACAAGTTTTTGACACTTGTAAATAGGACACATGTATTTGTTGCTTTTTTATGTTAGCTTTTGTTTGGGTATTGTCAATTATGCATGTGGTCTGTGATTGTTGTTTCGTTCTTATTGTTTGCTCCTTTTTGTTAAAAAAGATGTTAATTAGGTTACCAATTTTCGGTGGCTGTTTTCAGCAGATCAGTCGTTCAACCACCTTTTGACATTTTATCTTCCCTTGGTTATTGGGCTACCAAAGAAAACATGCGTTCGAGTCTCCCTGTGGAGATTAGTTCTCTCCTGTTGTGGATGTGGCAGCAAACATCGACCTGCGACGCCAAGACTGTCCTCACAGGTATTTATTTTCTACATTAAACATGAAGTTTGTTGCAAGTGTACTGAAGCATTCCGGTTCTGTAATTATGAATCGAACATTCGCCGTGTTTCTTTTCTCCCCACCTTGCTCGCATCCAGTAATCCAAATACACGGATAGTGTCCATACTGTTTAACATATCGCTGGCTTAGAATGAGAAGGTCGTAACTACAAAATCGATATATTGAGACTAACTGTAATTTACACTTTATCTATGGGAAAACAAGTTTTTAAAATTTCATTTTGGTCAACATGACAATTTCAGATTTTCATGAAAATAGGCTCATAAGAAGCGCCTTGTGAAGCAGATTTCAAATATGTATGAGTCTTATTAGGTCGTAAGTAGTAGTTACGACCTTCTCATTCTAAGCCATCGAGTCATAGAGGCTGTAAGAACGACGGAAGGGTGTGAAGAGTATAATATCTTTTTCAGACAAAAATAACCAAAACTCATCCAATCCGTGGTCTTTGGGTAGTCTTAGATACTGTGTGAGTCCCTGCTCCGTTACGCATTTATTCATTTGAGAAGGACATGATTGTTGTATTTAAACGGACTTTAAAAGGCACCGCTTTTCCGATGTCCGTAATATTGGTCGAAACTATGCACCATACTTTGACACAGTTTTGTACCAACGAAATGATGGTCTTGGTAATAACATTGCCAAGAAAGAAAATTTGAGAAAAAAAAGATATGTTAGCCCTGTGAAAGCATTGTTAGTAACATGATGTAAAAATTATGTTTTGTAGTTGAATTGACTGCCAGTCACTAAAACGAGAGGGAAGCTTTATACGTACATTTGTATAATGAAATTATTAACCATATAACAAGACAAAGTATGATTCTGAGGATGTTGGACACTTGATTGGACGGTATCTGGTATCTGGTATAATATTTAATGAGGGGACCGTAAACCATGACTTGACAGCTTTAGTGTACTCGAGTATTTAATTAACGGAACAAGAAGTTAATTTGACATTTATTTCAACATATTTTCCATAATTATTTAAAAGAGGCATTTCTCTCTGCGGCTTATCATGCAGGTAACGTTCTCTTTACGGGAAATGTCAGACAATCTTATCCGATAGGTTTTGACAGTTCGGGCGTCTCGGCAAAAAATACCCTAACCGGGACACGCGCTCTCATGCAGGTGGTCTATTTTAAAAATTATCAAAATGGCTTTATAATACATAATAAATTCAAATGTAAATGAACCCCAGCAAGTCGCCCGTAATGTTTGGTATGCATGGTCGACGATATTGCTGTAAAGGCCCTGTGCGCTGCTTTTGAAGTGGCGCGTGAATTAACAGATACGCTATAAAATGGCGGGAACCAAAACCACGTGATTCCGGTAGTGAAGGTGTTCTGGTATTTTATTGACACGTGCTCATTAATTATCTTGTTAGTATTGTTCATATAACGCTTGTACAGGTTAATATTGACACGACACGTTCACTTGGTTTCATAAAATGCCAACAAATACGTACTCTTGTTTCTAGGGGCTGGACTTGATCCTAACTTGAGTTCCTAATTTTTTAATTAATAATTTGGTACAGGTATACATGCCATCTCCAAACAGAACAGAACGTTATCAGAAACTAATCCATAATAATTTTATATGTGTAAGCCATACACGTATGATATTATTCTTGGGCAATAATTTTCATATGACATTAATTGGACTTGTGATTAATATGGAGTTATTAGGTAGTATGTTCTCCGAGTGGTTGTGGGGGTAAAAGGAGCATCTATTCTACACTTGTTGTCCACAAGGTGGAAGCCACGTTCAGTGTTTTTGTCATTTAAAAATAACTAGACCAATGTGACAGTGTATGGTAGGGAGACGAGGCAATTATGAAAACCCCAGACTACAACAGGAACAAACCATTGTCAACACCAGATGAGTTGACGACAGGATCATTTACGTCATTGTTAACGTATTCAAGTATACTGAGTATTTCGCAGACAAGAGGTATGTAACAAGACATTCAAACCTTGAAACAAGCATTCATTTATCATTGTTAGAAAGCTTGGATACATATTATATGTGAGGTATACAGTATGTAACATGTGTATAGACACGCCCCTTACATACCGGACGTCATGTGTCTACCGCACAGCCTCCCACTTATACACTTGGCCCTCTTTAATCCAAGCTGGAAACCACAAAACCTCACACAAACATTGACCTATCTTACAATGATCTAAACAACAAACCAACGTATCATATATAAAAATGCGAAATTTGACCCGATAATGATCTTGTATGTACTCGAGATGGGGCTAATTTCTCAGGAATAATTCCGTATAACTTGGCCGTATTTATTCTAAATGCTTGGTATCGTACATACAATATTATACATATAGTTCCATTTTCCTTTCATTTGCTCTAAGTTACAAGGTTTGTTTAATAGTTCCAGAAGATGTTTATATTATTTGGAGACTGGTAGAGTAGGAAACATAGCCTTGAAAATACAACAAGTTCGGCGGGAAACAGATGCCCATTATTTATTACCCCGGGCTTCGACACTAATGATCCAGTGTAGAAAATTCCAATTTCCCATTTCGTATAAGAAGATTATTTGATCTATGTTAGTTATACATTCTCTAGTCGTGACTTCTCAAAGTCGATTAATTAAAACCATTTTATAAATATATTTATGGCTACTATTGGCTAGGTTGTTTTTCACATTTATTTCGGATTCAAAGTTCGAACATTTTCCCCTGTAGTTTTTGTATGATTTACATTTAATTTACTTTCTGCTTTTATACGTTGATTTAAATTTACTACAAAAGTAATAAAACAATATGAATGTCTGTTCCTATAATTGAACCTGTAGGGAACATTGTTTGTGTTATTAATAGACTGTTTATACTGACTGACTCCATTTTACTCCATTTACAAAAACAAGAGTGAACTATAAAATTAAAAGTGATAACCAAAGACTCAATTGTGTGGGTCAGTATTTTATTTCCGCATCACTTCAAAGAAGTATGCTTGGACTTCTTTGGTCACTTGAAGATGAAACGAAACGACAAGCAACACAAATAAAGGTATAATATAAGACTTGAAATTCTACATTGTACATACAAAACGACGCTGTACAGGATCACACAGGAGGACAAAGAATAAATTCATGCCAAACATTTTAACAGTCAAATACAAATACATGAAACAATTGCATGTACGTTATGACAAGCGAGTATGAGTACCGTGTATAACGGTCAGTAGCCATATTATGATGATGTTCAGAAGTTATTCAATATTGATACGTCAGATACGCTGAACGAGCCTAGTAGCGTATCTTGTGGTTCCTTTATCCTAAACTGCTAATCTCCGGCTAGGATTGACATAGGCCATAACCCCACAATTATCCCCCATCAACGTCCGTAAAACGTCCGTCCATCATCGTCTCGCTTTCATGTTCCGGCTGATCACATGATCTACCCAGATAATGTAATGATAACATAGTAATTATTATTTACATCATTCGAGAAATCAAAGAACACGTGGAATGGTTTATGGTCAGTCAAACACAAATGTTTCAAAATTAATAAGTTTGTCTCGTCAAGTGATGAGAAACTAAAATCAACCGTCAAACTTTCGCGCCTGGTTTACATAAACGGCCACTTTGTGGTTCTGTCCAAATTGTAAATGATTTGGAAGAGCTGTCTAATTAATATATTCTATAAGTCTAACCAGTGATAGTGTACAGTTAGATTGGCGGCCATACATTAAACAAAAAGTAAAACGTATAAGTACTATCATAAAAGCATGTGCATTCTAAGATCCATAGACACTTCTTAATTAGAATTGTGCGTCGTTGTTTCATGTTTTATATAAACTGTAAAGTTATAGGCCCCATTAAGCAAATGACGTTCCACAAGCAGGTTTTTAAGGAACATTACAGTACGAACAAAATTAACCGTGAGATCATGTGAGTCCACGACGGTATTTCGAGATACTAGTATAAGAAATAGACGAGCCCAAATATTTCGCGGGTCTCCGAATTTCCACAGAATCATGTAATTAAAACTGAATTATTTTCTAGAATCCATAAGCAGAGATTCTCTCGTAGACTGTGATGTATTGTTTATATAGAGATTATCCTTGCTTACTTACCAGCATGACACGACAACCCGAGATGGCCAATACGCTGTTAACTAAACAAACACTACTGGACCTCCGGGAGCCGTACAAACAAACACCAGCTCCCTGTGACGTCATACCCACAGCATTCAATGTGCATTTAATTCCTTCACTTGATGATTTTAGTGTTTAATCGGTGCTGCCAACATTAAAATCTCATGAACGACGCAAGTTAAACACAAGAAATGACACGCGTGTGCTTACCTTATGCCGGTAACGTCTTGTCCGGAACGGGTCCGGAGGGAGCATGGCAGTTAGTCAGTATTTGTTTTCTAAACAGCGGGAAAGATTATCAGAAACTGTTCTCGCAGTAAACCACTTTATGTTTGTAAGATTAGGGAGCTTGTACTAACAAAAGGGTCACATTTCACCAAGAGGGAAATTTAAACTTAGTGATTGCAGTTTCATTGCCCAATATTTATCCCAAAACACGATTTCACACAAATGCCAAATCGTTCCAACGACAAATTTTATAAACACTATAATTATTATGAAAGACAAATTTAAAAGTATGGCTTAAACTCATTCGCACATTATATGTTATCATAATTTATGTTCGATTTCGGTATAATGCGAACCGACAATATGTCACAAAAAGTAAAAATGATGTTGGCACCATGTGTTTTGCATTGTTACTGCCATGAGTACTTCTTCTTCGGTTATGAACAATGTTTGAAAAGAGCATGCAAGTTCCATTCAATGCAGATTGTTGATGAGTGAAGCAGTGAACTTTGTTAGAACCGAGTGGTACTCCTCACAAACATTGCCTTCAAGATTTGTAATTACATGTATGTTGCATAATTAATAGAGTAGATCTATAGAAGAAATAAAAGTTTAATGATCGTTTATCATAAATCATTTGTATTGCATTTTTGATATTCTAGTATACCCCATTGGCTTACATTCAAACATATGTTTTAGACAACTTCGCCGCAATGAGACTGAAACATTGGTCTCACTAAAAGTATGTAGTATACACTATTAGCAAATTATTTTAGGTCGATTTGTAAAGCAAGTTCTTATGCATTATATTCATCACGCTGACCAAAGCTTTCGTGTAAGGGAACAAAGCCAGCTGTCTATTGTTACGCTGATCGTCAAGGAATGGAAACCGAGTTCATGGAAGCCATGTTTTGTTTCGTCTCTGGTCTAAGATGCGACCACAGGGAGACCGACCCTGTTGCACATCGTCTCATTTCTCTTGGTTCAGTGGTTAAGTTTCGGCAACATCTCATTCCGGGTGGATGGTCAAAGAAACACTTTACACACGGCACAACATAGTGATATGCATGCATGAACACAACAGGTTGTCGTATCCAGTGACGTCATCATGAAAACCTCCTCCAGGCAGCTACCGTAAAACAACTTAAACAACTATGTAAGATTTCTACCCAATTAAACATTAATTAAGATATCACTTTACATAAAGTCACCGTTAATGAGACCGCCAAGGTAGGGGTATTTGTACAAGTATTATGTAACATTTACACAATATGCTCGACTTGAAAGTCCCGTGTACGCATGTAGCCTAAAGGCCCACCGTAGATGGAAGATAGGGAATGTTCAAAGTTTGTATCGGTGAAGATATTACCTTCAAAGTATGTGTGTATCTTGATCATTGGTAAGATAAAGATATGTACATGGGCAATAAAATGGTAAATAAACATATTTTCACTACTTAATGTCATCGCATTCAAATCAGTAACATCCTGTAGTATTGAAGACAATGGATACTATTTCAACATTCATCGTCCGGTAAGACAATGGTTAGCTTGTTGGTGGTACAACGGCTTTATTCAACAATATTGTAAGACTGAGACTCAGACTTAGACTTTAAATTGACAACTTTATAATCACTGCTATTTCTTTGCAATTAACCATGTGAAATTGTATATGTTTATTTGTTGTTACCCACTGATGGATATGTATACCCATTTATATAAAAATCAGTACATTTGCTAGTACATGTATAGCTATTACAAGTTTAGAGCGAATAAATTATTTGACAATATAAAGTCTAAGTCCGAGTTTTAGACTTTCGATGCCCTTTTTATTTCGTCTTTGGTGATACGGCCATCGCGCAAACCCTGACCTATTGAAGTTTAGGTGTACTAGGCTAATCCAATCCATTAGGCTATCACATGCAGTTTGAAACCAGGGACCACTTTGATCATTAAGGCCCACTTGTCATAATTTCATTCTTGCTAGTCCTTGCGCAAAAAAGATATGAGGACATCGGACAGGGAATGCAGCACTTAAGGAGCAGAGCACAGAAAAAGTAACAACACAACAGGAGCAATGCCCACATACAACCCAGAGAAATGATTAAAAGCCCAAGTCCCGCCGCAAAAATACAGGATGGCCCAATTTCACAAAGAAATAAAAAAAGGGAGACGAAATCCAAGACGTAGTGACCGAATGAAACGCAGCAAAGACCCGACCTAGTTCCCCAAGTCCCATGACGACCTAGTTTCACAAATATAACACCTTTTTGATAGGACAATGTACAGTGACAGTGATAGTATATGTCTTGTTCTTTTCAAGGGACAAATTAGTGCCAATTAGTCAGTGTTATGTTTTATGAGACAGTGTTATTATAATATCCTGACCGCATATTAATCAAGCGGAAGTCACTACCAAATAAAACTGATAACATAGTTAGGAACAATTTACGAGCTGTGTATTGCATGACTGCCTGTGTTTACTCCCGGCCGTTCAGTTCCGTGATAATATCATTACCTCATTACGATATAACAACCCTCACCATCAACCCTCCCCATCAATATTACACGGTATGTACAGCTTGACACATTTTATTACAAGTGATAGGACAAAATTTGATATGATAATATAACGATGCTAATCTTTTCACTATACTAGAACAAGCTTGTCACGTTACTGTCAGGACGTGACGTAATGTACCCAATATTTCCCAGCAATTTGTACCCAGTGTCACGCAACATTTCACTGCCGTAGATTTTATTAGCATCTTGTATCAATATTTCTTGACTGTTGTGCAATAAAATGTAACTCAATTATGTTTCACTCTGATAGTGCACAGGCTACAAGCTTTGACTACATAAAACTGTTTAAAATGATCCATGTTCGCTCTAGATAACACAAATTGTTCATACTTTTAAACCACCAATAAAACAGCACAAAGAGCAAATTTAAAACTATACCAAACACCACTTCCTGACATGATGTTTTACGTCAATTGTCATTTTATTTGGAAAAAACTCAAATACTTTCCAGACAATGTAAATGTCTTCAGTTTGTTGGAAGGAGGTGAATTATCGATGCTTTTTGATGACCTCGACTACGAAAAAACCACCGCGATAATTCGACATCCCAAATACAGAACGAATTTACACGATCACAAAAATGCTTTTTTTTTCAAAATCAAATTTAAATACCATCGAATGTATATGAGATTTCTCCGTATTGCATTCATTGTTTGTTTATATAACGTTTGTTGCGATTTATAATTCACTTGGTTAACTCAATGTGAGCTTGATCTATACAATAATGTTGCGCAAACATTATGTATCTATATCATCAAATAACAAACACAAACAAACCCACATGCCCAGTATTTACATTTTTATTTCCCCCGTTGGTCACTTTGATTTGCTATCTATGTACCCTGCGGTGTGGTGTTTTTGAGCTTAAGAAAGTACATGAAGCGCCCGTCTCCATTAATTACCGAACTACACTAATGAACTGCATAATGATATCACGTCTTATCATCTCGCGAGAAATGAACCCCTACAAGCTTTACGTCATCGCTCGTCTCACGCATAATATCCCCATTTATAAAATGGCTATTTAGAACGCGTGTATGAAATGATCCGAAGGAACTTATCACTGAACGTGCAGCCCCTTATCGCCCCATATTCCCTGGAATCATCTCAGTCCGTCATCACGGGTCATTAGAAGTCTTTTGAAGTGTAACGAGTCAAAATGTGACCCCTAAATGTCTGACCAATTTGATGACCGATTATAATTAGTTCTACAATTGCCAAGATATATTTACCCGCGAAATTGAGAAATCACAAAACCGTCCGCACCTCCGCAGCTATGCACAATACACATGCGTCAAATGTGTGCCATGAAAATCCCTTTACAATACTTGAAATGTTAAAGCCCACAATTCGAACATCTTAATGAACTTTATAAGCTTAAGGTGGAACCAGTGTTATACAAAATAAAGGAATCTATAAGAAAGATAGCATGAAGTTTAGGCCCACATGGAAGATTTGGAAACCAAATGTGCAGCCTCGTTAATTAAATAAAGTACTTACGTGTGTATTTATTTCCATATTGAAGGTACAATGTACGTTTTCTGTAGTGTAAGAAACAAAATGATAAATAAATCGGACTATAAATGCTTTGACGTCGCAAAATTATTATTTTTTTACTAAACAGGTGCTCCTCGTTAATACAGTTCAATTATAGAAATATGTTTTACTTGGCAGATGTTGAAGAATACCGTTACCAAGCAACCAATCGTCTCAGCTCTCTGTCGCGGCCGTAGTTCATGGTTATTGTAATCGTTGGAATTGTAACCAGACAACCATCGCCCCTGGTTCCATACAAGGTCGGGGTTATTTATACCCTTTCATTACTCTTAGACAACAGTGTCGATCAAGTTACTGCTGAGTAAGTAAGTTATGGTATGGAAGCATTCAAGGAATACTGGTTTGGTGAATAGACCGTTGTAAATAGCGAAAAAACATTATTTAGTAACGGCGTTAAAACCGAATAAACAAACATACCAACCTTTCTCGGAGTAGAAATTCCGTCTATGAATCATGATTGCCGTAACTCTCGCAGGATTCCATATATCAACTGTTGACTTTGTTTATAATTCTGTTTCGTTGGAAGTCCCTTTGGGAGATACATTTGTGATAATTGTATGCTAATTTATGAAGAACACAGAAAGTGGGCGATCAATTCTCTAGCCTTTGAAGTGGTCTAGTGATTAACGCCTGATGTGTTACACGTATACATATGTCCGAGATCTTAGATTAACCTAAGCATTGCAATATATGATACAATTATTTAGACCTGACGATTGTGAAAGTTAAAGTAAATAAAATACATGTAGACTGATGAGATTTTTAAAAGAACGTGTGAGCTAATGTTATTAATGAATAGGCACGTGGTTTCCGGTATAGCCCATAAATCACAGTCGTTTGCTAATATTCCATTTCCATTGGTCATTTGTTTACCAAGGCAAAGAAGAAAGCTATAATAATGTATAGATAGTAGAATTTGAATTCGGAACTATTATATGCCGAACCAGCTAGAACAATGCAAAAATACGAACGCACTCCCCCACTCATCTATCGAAACAGATCCTAAAATGTTGCCAAGAACACTGACTATTTCTATGGGGAATCGTTTGACGGACGCCACACGACAAAACGTGAACATTGTAACAACTTGTGACAACGTTGTAAAATAAAACGTTTGCGTATTAAATTACAAAAAGTAGGATTCGAACCTATAAAGGGAGGCACCACCATCTTACAGTGTGAGGTACACACGAATGCTTGTCAGCATTAGATCAATCGGCTTTCGACACAACCTTTATTTTCCCAGTTGCTTTTTTACTGGTCATAAATTTCGAAACTTATTATCTTAATTGATTTCAACTGTACAAGCGTGTCAATGTTTTTTTACAATTTGCGATACACAGAAACGTATCGTATTTTTGCCCTCTCAGACAGACAAAATGGAGGGATATATTTGTAAGATAGTTTGACATATGATGAGCGAGTAGAGAAGACTATAACTTTGATGGGTATTTGTAAATTTTATGACACATACTATGTTTCCCCTTCTCCCGGCTCGTAACTTCCGCTTCTTAGACAATCCTTAATTGTTCCGGAGACAAAATGGCGGGGAGACGTTAAAGTTCCTTCACGGTCAGTGACGGGTAACCGGCATGTGCTGTTTTGAAACGCATTGCGTGGCTACAGCGCTTCCGTAAATTAAAATGGATCATTTCGATGGAGATAAATTACCCAATTGTGTCGATTTAAAACGGTGCCACGTTCATAGAACCGTGGCTCGTTAATGGTCTCCAGGCGATTATATAAGTGTTTGGTTACTCGAAATGCTTCGGGCTTATTCATGAAAATTACGTTGATATCTCAATTGCGAAGTCTGGCGAAATTTGTTTTGTAAATACATTACAGGTAACGGCATGAATTGTGAAACATGAACGTAGTGTGTGGTATATCATTTCCTAATGTTGCTAAACAACACGCATGGTGGTAACCTCGAGCTGTATATAGATGTCATTGACGACATATGCTCTTTAGTACATGGAAGTTCTTTAACATAATGTAAACGGACTTGGACCGGATCCGGACTGATACTGACGTCAATAGAGCTCTGGGTGTTCAACTGAGCTAAAACGAATATTTATTTCTAATTATTATAGTGTAAAAATAGTTTTAAATGAATGGTGCAGCGGGTGCCTTCAGCCAAAAGATGCAGTCGCATCCACCATTGAAATGAAAATAAAGTAAATTAGCACAAACACATACGCTCCAATGAAAATAACATTTGAAAAGAAGCTGCCAGAATATACCGGAACCTCCCAAAAATCAAGAATATTTCTCATCATTATACAAAGTTAATTTCCGTGATTTGAGTTTCCCACCCCCACATTACCCATAGTTAACTTCCAGGAACCTGGCATCGCTCCTGCCAACAGGCACTATTATTTACATGTAATGCCAGTGCCTGCTTGTATATTTAATTTCAGAAGATGTCCTATTTTACACAAAGGGTGGTGATAATAATAGTAACAGTTATTTCATCTATTGGGTTACAATGTTCTTGATTTCCGTTTTACATGTAAGCACGTGCTTCATTTGCGCCATTTTGCTGGCTTAGAATGACCTTATACGACTGATATATATTTAAATTCAGCATCACAAGCGCTTCTTATGAGCCTATGTTCGTGAAAATCGGAACTTGTCATGTTGACCAAACAGAAGTCGAAACAGCTTGTTTTACTATAAGTACTTGGAGACTTGTCACAAATAGGACAGGTCCAAAATGTGAAACGGTGACCCATGTATGCATGTTCATATATGTAACTTTTCATAACCGTAAAACTGGTTGCAACTGTAAAAATATTCATACTCGTCAAATGTGGAACTGCACACGTGCCTTGTCTTTGAATGCTTGTAGCAACGTGGGTGCTCAATTGTGTATTGTTAGTGAATGAAAAATGGACAAAAAATGTGCAGTGGAAAACATGATGAATTAGAGAAAATGGGAGAGAAAATGGTATCTAAGACTTAGATAAGACTAATTTAGAGAAACTCAACAAACTTGTTCCTAGAATGATACAAGATTATATTATCTCATCTGCCAGTAGCAGAGAGACGTGAGTATCACTGGGCATGACGGGATAGATGCTAGCTATGACACCAACAACATCTGGACCCTTTATCAAAATTAATCCAACTCGTTTACGTGTATATATATTATATATACATCATTGCTAATGTAAGTGCGTGTGCAGATGGTGTTTTCTTGAACTTCCGTGAGCGTCTTTGTTGCTGTTACGACAATATATATAAAAGCAGTTTATTATAAATATCCTGTTTCACAAACGTTCGATTGCGATCACCAAGAAACAACTGGCTGCTAATGTGGCATGTTCGTATCCTACATATATTTATTACTATGGTGCCATGGTCCTCAGAGTGACACGTGAGGAATTGATTGTTTATGCTAGTGTCCGTCAAATATTCAGTTATTTGTGTAATTCTGCAACTTGTAATACGTCAGGATTTATTCAGTCTCTCCGATGCCACTGAAAATGATAAACAGTGAAGCGACAATGAATAATTTATTAAGTAACAATGCACTTTGTGCTCATCATATGTAGCTACGACGGTTGCCTTATGCTCTAGTTAGTTACTCGGTGTTACTCCGGGTTACAAGTGAATACCCGTAAACGGCAGGTACCGGTAAAATACGCCCAAGCAAGATTGACAACAACAATCAATGTCAATGTTTCTAAACATGTGTATAAGCTACTGGTTCTGGTGGAAGGGTGGGTTCGTACTGGTTAGAGTACAGTCCATGAAAACTGGTTCCTTCAGGCGAAAGGGCCGCCGTATATGTCTGTAAGAAGCTGCTTTGGCACGAAGATACACGAACAACGTCCGCCATATAAACATAACATAAAATAAATCAAAGACAGTGTGCATGGAATTAATCATTTGAATTTATTCAAAAGAATTGATTTATCATAATTTCATTATAAATAAAATAAACTATTCACACATAGTAATAACAACTGACAATTTATATAGACATATACTACACGACAAGAACATATACAATAACACAATGCTAAAACCAGACAATAAATGACAAGCAAAAAAAAACAAGAACAAACAAACTGCACGTTATGATCGTCCCCATGACAAAGATGCGAGGCCAAATATACTGACGGATTGGAACTATTTTGTTCACTTCTTTGACCAATTACACAGACCAATATCTTGTATTTGAGCAATCTAATGAAAACCATGTTTAAGAGTCATATGTCCCAGATTGGCCTCTCCCGACTATTTACATTTTTAAGTCATATGTCCCAGATTGACCTCTCCCGACTATTTACATTTGTAAGTTGTTTGTCCCAGATTGACCTCTCCCGACTATTTACATTTTTAAGTCATATGTCCCAGATTGACCTCTCCCGACTATTTACATTTGTAAGTTGTATGTCCCAGATTGACCTCTCCCGACTATTTACATTTGTAAGTCATATGTCCCAGATTGACATCTCCCGACTATTACATTTTTAAGTCATATGTCCCAGATTGACCTCTCCCGACTATTTACATTTGTAAGTTGTATGTCCCAGATTGACCTCTCCCGACTATTTACATTTGTAAGTTGTATGTCCCAGATTGACCTCTCCCGGCTATTTACATGTGTAAGTTGTGTGTCCTAGATTGACCTCTCCCAACTATTTACATTTGTAAGTCATATGTCCCAGATTGACCTCTCCCGACTATTTACATGTGTAAGTTGTATGTCCCAGATTGACCTCTCCCGACTATTTACATTTGTAAGTTGTATATCCCAGATTGACCTCTTCCGACTATTTACATTTGTAAGTTGTATGTCCCAGATTGACCTCTCCCGACTATTTACATGTGTACGTTGTATGTCCTAGATTGACCTCTCCCGACTATTTACATTTGTAAGTTGTATGTCCCAGATTGACCTCTTCCGACTATTTACATTTGTAAGTTGTATGTCCCAGATTGACCTCTCCCAACTATTTACATGTGTAAGTTGTATGTCCCAGAATGACCCCCAGAAACTCTCTCCCAACTATGTACAAGAAAAAAAGTTATATTCCCTCAGCCACCCAACAAGGCATGTCGCTGCTGCCGCTGAATACAATCCCAATAGTATACATTATACAATCTATCAAAGAACCCAATATATTCATGTTTAGTCTCTCCCAGAGAACAAACTATGATGTCAATGAACAAAGAAAGTCCCGAATACTCTTAAGTAAATTTTGAAACTTAGATCCGTCCTATTTTCACCAATCAGCAATCACCCAAATAACAAAACAAAAAATGCATGGCAGAGGGCATTCAAATTAGAATGGTAAGATAATTCACGCTCTACATCATCATGTATTGGTTGTAAAATTTAAACACTTTTGTATTAACTGATAATCTTAAAAGTTATTTTTAATATTTACAAAAAAATAATATTACAAAAATCACGTCAAATCAACGTGTAACCTCAAACCACGTTAACTTTGGTATCCGTGTCCAAAAAAACATACACACGGTGAAAAAAATCGTGATTAATCTGTAGATAAAGCTATCATTTTAGTTTTACAAACACTAAACATTTCAAAACATGAAAACCTCTGTTATGATTGTGTGGGGTCTATGGTCTGAATATAAGATAAGTCCTGTCGAACGCATATCTCATTCTATTCAGATAAAACAATGTTTCTAAAAATAAATGGCACGAGATTTCGAGCACTGGTTTTACAGAGACGCCAGTTTTGACAGCGTCTTGTGTAATTATGTGGCGGATGTAAACATAGTTGTATTTTATCAATGAAACGCTTGTCGCTGTATCTGAGAGGCATTGTTTGTGGTGGTATTACGATGAATTTCCGCACGATTCCAGATATGAAATCACTAGTATTCCGCTAATAAAAGATACAAGAATAATATAACTATTGTGATTTTACCTATAAAAATGTCCAAGAAAATGTAAAATATGCAAATGGCACTTAATGCTACAAAAATAATTGGTTTAATTAATGAAGAAAAATAAATCGTGCACGTGTGAAATAATATTTCAATACATCGTCGGTGGTTTAAATGCGGCACATCTATCAGCCCGTACCCGTCACGATTCAACTTTCAAGTCTTCTCGTTATTTCTGTGAGAACTTTAAACAGGAACTTGTCTATAAATATCAATAATACCTGCTTTAAACTAGAAAATGCTTCAAGTTACTCAATGAAATAAATCATGGAACACATATCAAACACAATCAACATAATGTTCAAGTTGGTAAGAAATATGCACGACTTGCATACAGATCCTGCTACAAGCACTTGTAAGTTCTAATGCACCACTTTGCGCAGGAATCATTTCAAGTGTCTAACACTGAGCACAGTCAAGCATGCAGGGCAATTATTATGGCACAGTGATTATCACAAGCACGCCGTTAGGAAAGTATCAGTACGTCACGAAGAACTTGTCATCATGGGCTCGGTGCTGGTTATGTTTGAAGGTGAACATCGGAGCTCGGACGCCCAAACTTCCTGTGGCCATCCAGTACGCCCCTTGGTCTTGTTATCGATCGTGGAATTCTTGTCGTCATGGCTTGATACAGACTTAGCCTCACTTCCATTACTGTCTTGGGAGTCTTCGGATTCCTGAAAATATATAGAAAACAAATCGTCAATACTTGAATCCTCAAAAGAGTAAAACAATCTGAAACGCTGTTCAAAAACGTAAGAATTTTACGTCTGGGGAAACCGATGTGGGATACACTTTGGTTTGGACACGCAGCTTTAATCGAAGAACAGAACAAAAATGGAGACAGCTTGTAACTGCTTTACTTGTCCCTGAATGGGAGGCAGGTAGCTGGGTTACTGAGTTTGACAAGGACGCTATAAGCCTTCACAGTGATATAAGTTTTATATTATCAAGCTCATGCTATAAGCAGGGTGTCTGAAGAGTATATTTTTAAAACAAACAGCAGTATATAATTTTCGTTATCAGATCCCTCCATTACATAATCCATTCATACTGACGGGAGGAGGGTATATCTAAATAGCCCTACTGACGGGTAATGATATGGTGATATTTATTCACCATTAGTCAATCTATGGGGTCTAAACCTGTAACTGTTTACCGAGTAGTCTGTTCGATTATTATCTGTCGTATTCATTACGATAATTACCGATAATCACATTACCAACGATCAGTATCGATACGGAAAGAAGAAAGTCTCTCCCCGATACCGACATGTTTACACACAGATGTGGCGCGTGGCCCGGTCACGTGGACGCGTTCTAGAACATGAGCCTAAAAACGAGTCTAATTGATCAAAATGGAATGTTGATGAAATTGATGATCTAGAAGTCATTTTATTTCTATTGAAGTATCTAAAATGTCTCAGCATGGCTAGGACAGCGTGTACACAAATTTCATTATAAACAATTTATATGGTCATCAATTTGTTTACATCAGTCGTAGCACGTGCGCTATAGAAATTAGTTGAAGATGAATATGAAATTAATGAAGTAAATCAAATTAGTGAAAAACTATATGGAAACAGTTCAGAGTTGAAGCATGTTATTGTCCCTTGTATTGTTTAAGATGTGTAAGGCTGTAATTGGTGTTAGTGTTATACATGTGCATGTAAAATATATAATTTCTATGTGCCCATCATTCTAAACATGAAGGCCTAGGATGTATTTTCAAAAATATTGTATTAAGCTCAAAGAATTGTTTTTTTCGTACGAAACGTTCCTTTTAGAGGAATAACACAAACTATGTATATGAATGAGAATGCATATACACAACTTGTCTGTGTGAATTTCTTTTTTTTTAAATAATATTTTCCTTCCATAACAAGTAACTACACACGTATGTTTAGCCTAGTTATCACAAATAGGGATAAACTATATTTTTGTGAAACTCAGATTTGCTTTAAAATAATTATTAAATTCAAATCACAATATGGTTCAGTCCGAAGCTCTATATACCGATAAAACACCATCTAGTTATTGTTTCATAATGTTCAATAGCATGCATTTAATTTATCAGGTTCGTCGGTAAATATTTCATGTAAAATTAGACGATTGTGATAATCCCTTATGGAAATGTGTGAGTTATTTTGTTAAAACTGGCCATAATTATGAATTAAGTTCCGACAGACCGGTATAAAAATTCGATCTGACGGTGTTGTATCTTTTTAATTTCTCCATCATTCATCCAGATGGAGTTGTGGCCGTTTGTCGCTTAATAATCAAATTAGTATCGAAGAAAACAATGAGCGTGTGTCGATTAGGGGCCATTCTCTACAGTTATCCAAGTATCTATTACGCTCATAAGGAACTGTGACAGGTTGGAAATCCGCCCCCTAGTGGCAATAAAAGCATCCGAATCGATTTTATCCTGACATGTCGTTATTCTTAATTTTAATCAAGCTCGGATTTAGAAACATAGAAACAGGGGATTCTCCATCTATCAATAAACAAATTCATCATAGTAAGGTTTAGAATGGTGTACATTGTATATGTTTTCGGCTTATCAATCAAACGTTATCATGTTTATCATCGGAGATATGTGGAACTACTTGCCCCCTTATCTTCAGAGATAATCAAACACGGCCCCTTTAATGTACACTATCCAATTGTTACTGGTAAGATATGGGGTCTGGTTTCTGGTTGAATCTTAGATATGATAAATTATTATATGTGTACATACTTAGATACAAACATAAAACGTAATTTTCGAATGTTTTGAACAGTATTGTTTCAATTCATTTTTTATTTTATAAACGATACGCTTTCCATTATTTTATTATTAATCTCAAACAGTTAAAATTATCGTATAATCTAAAGGAAATAAATAATAGTTTCTATATTATTTCAGCATACGGTTGTGTGTGGTATTTAAAATTACCTACTGCGGTATGAAACATTTATAACATATTTTTCCCAAAAGATCAGTGGATATTCAATAATTTATTTTCAGATTAAATGAAGGAAGGCATCGTCTATGATTGGGATTTAAAAATAAATTTATAAAAATAGTAATAGCTTTCGCTGAATGTTAGTATAAAATTTAGTATACACATCATTTTAGTATAAAAATACATTCATTTTTAATACATTTAAATATACTAATAATTAATTCAAATAGTTTAGGTCTCGATTTATGGGATGAAAAATTACATGTTCTAATGACAGAGAATGTTATATACCGTGAATAATACTGATAAAGTAGTGCAGCACATGGTTAAAATTATTATTCATTCCCATTCATTCAGTCAATTAATCAAGTAATTAACTTTCTTCAAACAGGAGATCGGGTACATTAGTATATCTTTCGGTGTCTGTATCATGTCCAAGGTATAAATATTTCATTGCAATAAAAGTTTTTAAAACATCAATAAAATTGGAGGCTTCAATAAAATAAAATAAAACGTTAATTATTGTATAAATTACATCGAAATTTGTAAATGCAATAAAATGTTACATTTCAAACAAGTGAATGACGCGGACTGTCATGTTTAATGTCAATATTTTACCCTCCCGGGCAAGTCCCGCCCAGTATATCATACCCACATAGTATGTGGTACATTATCAGTAGATCTAAAATGAAGTTATAATATGTTCCATATTGTTGCTATCGTTAAATCATTGAAAATAAAATGTCCCATGTTAACATGGTAATTAATGTCTAAAATGTCAATTAGTCAAAAAATTGTTATCTCATTTTATAGTAAATTATCTTAGTGTTGAATTTCATGCATGCATGAAAAATTGAAAAGGTAAATCACCGTCCATGAATTAATCTTGATCTGTAGTGATGTAAGTTGTTACAAAATAGAGGCTTTTACACAGTTGTAAGATATTCTTATATTTTTATGAAATGGTTGTTAACTAACACTACAAAATTATTAATTTTTTAAGTATTTTGAAAATAAATTATCTCGCTGAAATTATTCCGCTTATAACTTTAACATTTTGCATATATAATTTTTTACAAAAGGAATGTTATATTTTGGAATATTGCAGGCTGGTCAGCGTGATTTTAATAAAAGTTATATCTTAATATAATATCATTGCATTAATCTTTATCGCCAAATGAGTTTTCTACGCTGTGATGTGTCTACCAGGCTTGAAAAACGCATGCATACATTCTGATGAAATGCGCTATTTTTTGTAAAAAAAAGAGAAGACAATAGCCTTGTAGAATGAAATTGCGAATTATGACAGCCAGTGCCAGGTAGAATAATATAATTAATAAAAACATTACAAAGTTAGTTATCAAAAGTTGTACATGCCCAGGACAATATGCTCGCTGATCCATTATGTGGACAATTATAACAATTAATATGATTAAGTAATTTATACTTACACATGAGTCTGTCGGTTTCTTTTCCACCGTCGGCATTGCTCTTCGTTCTCTCTTGCGGGAAATGTCGGCTTTGAACCCTGACTGCGCCAACTCTGGATCCCCTTTTTCCAACACATCGTTCAAGTATGAAATATAACTGATAGCAAGTCTTAATGTTTTGATCTTGGAAAGTTTTGTATCCGACGGTACATTTGGAATGGAACAACGAAGATTGGAGAATGCGTTATTGATGCTAAGTGTCCGACGACGCTCCTTTCTGTTCGCCGACGTCCTTCGTCGTAAACACCGATCACCATAAACATTCGTATAAGATTCATATTGTCCAAGTTCTGAGAGTGGTATATTATGTGCTATAGCTAGTTCACTGTCTGTTGTCACGTGATTATAATCTCTCCATGTTGATACTTGTTGCATATTGTCAGCCACACTATATCCATAACTACTCAAACAGTTCGGTGATGGTGTCCCCGACACGCCACCATAAGTCTCCGGTGACATCTCTGGTGGAGTTCCTGCAGCGCTCAGCACCCAGTTGTTATATAGGTCCCTCTCGTTGAAGTCCGGGTAGCCTTGAAACTGTGCCGGTCCGTGCACGCCGTGATAGTATGACTGTGATGCAGACGACAGCCCCATTCCGCCGGGATACGTATACCCGCACTCGTACCCACCAACACTAAGACTCATACTACTTGGTCGGAACAAACCACTTCTCTTATCTTGTTCCTAGAAAGTCTGTTTGTCACGTTGATGTAAACCACGCGTAGTCTGGTGCGAATTATTTCTCAAAATATGCCTTCCTCTTCTCTACCAGTTCCCAATAACTGTCCTACACTCCGCAAAATACAGATCCGATCAAAAGTGATTTAAAACTGATTATTTTCCAACCCAGAAAACCAGATACGAGAACAAATAATTATGGAGACAATATCAGATAAAGGTGAATTCTAAAACGGGATATGGAATTGTGACATTATGCAGATTCTTTTATGCAAAACAGGCATAACATTATATTCGCCGTTAGCCAATCGCGGTCAGTCATTCGCCGTAGCGGCGTCCAATGAAAACGCGCGCCGCGCTACAGCGAACGAAACTCCACCCACTGCATAATTAGCCATATGCCAAAGCAATGTACGGGTAAATAGTTCCTGGATAAACTATGAATGAAATTTGTAGTGATGTAAAAATACACGAATTGAAACGAGCAGACTCGTGGCCTGTAGGTTAACAAATTATATCAATCCTCAAAGAAATTGAAAACCCAAGGTCAAAAACAATTCTAAAGTCACAGGAAATTAGCATGCTGGTTTTACTAGTTTGGGTAAATTTCGGTGGAAATAGATTTATGTTTCTAATGCTCGGAAACTTACCATTCCAATTAAATTCCTTACCACATCGTTAAATATGTGTACGTCATATGTCCACATGTATAGTTAAAAGATAATTTAGTTATGTGGCTTTTTCTAAAGTTTTAATCAACTGTCTTGTGCATGCTATGTTACCATAATTTCAAAATCAGTATCATGATTATGGATGGTACTGGTAACTGCGTGACTGTTTCTGTTATACAAATATCTAAATTGTACTTTAGGTCTTTGAGTAATACTATCTACACAAAACGATAAAGGTAAATTGAATGAAAACAAAAATATGATAACTATGTTTGAGTTTCAAGCACAATGAATCTAGAAGGTGTGACCTGTTCCGTTCTATTCTGATATGATCAGTAGTTGTAAGTATTTACTTGTGAAATAAAACCATGATATTAATCTACCGATGTGTGTTTGATTTGTGTCCTAAAATAATGCTAGATGCAGAAAAATGTGATAATACTTGTTCACACAATGCAGTTATATCAATGCAAGAATTGCATATGTAAAGGAATTTCTAATTTAATATAATGTTGCAGAAATGTTGGTAACTATGTTTTAATCGAGGACCGTCTTTAAACTAGAACATTCCTTCACACGTCCCTGGCCAGAGGAAATGTATTGTCTGGTATAATTTGTTTTCCTTAAAATTGCGGGAAATTGTTTTATTGATAAAACACTGTTTTGATTGATGAGGATTAACTTTCTTTAGAAAACCAGTAGCAATTGAAACTGGAAGTAGCAGCAGCTAGTTTTAAAACGTTTTTGACTGTCGGAATAGTTTGCATTATTTTAAAACTAGCAAGATCGGAGCTACATGAAAAAAAAGAAAACAAGCATGATATTCTGGGAAAACAATTTCTGGCCTTTCCAAGCAACGGATGTGGGTTTAATAATTGTTGAAATGTTGGTATAGAAGTAGGCTCGTATATGCGAGTATCGAGTTACTGTTTGATTAAACTGTACAAACCCCGAGGGTGACTGGAATATTTCTTGGTCTGTAGCAGCAGTTAAGAAGGACTTTGTTAACATACAGACAGACTTGAGGACTTGACTCTATTAATGAGGGTCGCTGATAAATGACGAACCTGGAATACTGTGTATTGTTATATATCAATCACCAAAAATGCTATATTGACATTACACGCATATACGTATGTATCTGTATTAAGCAACCAGCAATTGATGCGTCGGAAATAGCTGCTTAAAACAGGATATTGTTTAATAGGGGTAGTATGATATTGAAAAAGGGGACTTGAAACGCGTAAATGTTAAGACACGTGGCTAGTTGGCCCATGAACACTGGTTTGACTCTGTGTTTATGATAGACGTTTGACTGAAGATATATTACGATTAAACAGTTTCCGACACTTTCTTTATGTGTGGGAACGGTGTATCTAAAGTTATATGTTGAAAGAGAGATCAAAAACATGGATATTACATAAATGCCGAAAAAAAGATTGGCCTCCAGTCCTATATACTCCTTCTGAACCGTAAGACAATGACTTTAACGGGATTTCAATACACTTACATTTACCGACAAACAACCCAGAGACTGCCTCGGGGATCGGTACAGAAAATATTGACCCTATCGATATCTACTCAGATAATTTTGTAGATGGTTCATACACTTTTTCCGAATCTATGTACACTTTGTTTTGCGAGATAACAAGATGCATGTCGTTTGATGTGACCATGATATACCATAATTATAAGAGTTACGTATGCCTTTCTGATTCATTACAACACTGAGTGGTCACAATAAAAAACATGTTACTGTGTTATTTGTATTGTTTCGTCTCTTTATTATAAACACAAGCGTCCGTCTATGTGCTGTATTATTTTCATGCTGCCCGAGTTGGACAAACCGGTCATGAAGAGTTTTTTTTATAAAAATTATATATACCACGTACGGAGGGCTATTTGTTGTAAATAACGGATTTGAAGCCTTTCAGTAACGATATTGAAGCGAAACCTCACTGTGTCAAAAAGGCCAATGTTTAAATGAATAGTGCCAAAATTCAATTTCTTCCAAAAACAAAAAAGAAGTGAACAAGTGTTGCATCGAAACCAGATATCATTATAATTCTTAGATTTAGAAAATTAAAATGTTCCACCCTTTAAAGACAATTTTCTAATTTTATATATCAATTAATTGATTACGACATTTTAATTTCAAACAGTTGTAAAATACTTATTGGTCATCTATAACTATTCCCACGGTATTCAGGACTTTGACATTATCAAAAAGATATACTAGTATTTGATTAATTACTTTATTTAATTAACATATTTTTTCAGTAATATTATATACATTCTTGCATGTTAAAAAGGTGACACGCAAATCTTTAATCAATCAATTAATATATTACCAATTACTATATTTTGAAGATATACAAAGGAAGTATCCAGTAGCTAATAAGCGTGCGCTCATCAGTTTCCCAGCATGGTGCATGTAACAAGTGTCACTTTGGTCGTTATATCTCGGTAACGGAGGTGACACCGTACTTGTATAATATATTCTAGACACGAGCCGTATCTATCTATCTAGTAACGGAAATGATGCTACCGATAATCGATCAAACGTCAAAGAAAATATTTTGTAACTAGAGACTAGCTCAGTGTACAGAAATCCCTAAAACAATTCGTAAATTACAATATTTTGAAAAAAAGTTAAATCATCAAATATAAACTCTTGTAACGCTAAAACTAAGATAAATTACATTTCTAAGTATGAATTTCAACTCTTCCCTGCAACATACAAAAACCTACAATATGAAGATGTGATTAAAACGGGTTTTTTTGTATAATGGAATAAAACAATTGCTTACGGTTTGGGACTACCAGATGGTTGATGAAATACTAGATCGATAACTGGTATAATACAGACACTCACATCAGTCCATTGGAACTAAAATATAAAATTATCCCCACCATAGCTAATAGACAATTGCAACTTTTTGTATATATGCCTTCTCTGTACATTTTCATGTGTATTTTTGTATGAGCTCTCCAACTCTGGAGGTAATAAAAGTATTATGATTGTCTGGGAACTTGACGACTAATAACTGATGTATGAGAATGGCGAAATAAGGCCTAGTTCGAAAGTCAGACACATTCACATAAGTCCTACAGACCACGGACACTAGACACACTTGTAGTCTGTTTACCTATTATAATATAAGACTTTTTCATCATGACAGGATTATGTCGGTCGTTGGTCACCCGATTTGAAAGCTTATCTTAATTGGTGATTAAACATATAGATGGACTGAAAAAAAATATCGAGATAAAAAAACATGACATGTTCATTTTCATCTTGCCCGCTTCTTATTCAGTTCAATCAGTCAAAAAACTGAGTGACTAGTACCAGTATTAAATATTGAGGATCTTATATGGAAGATTGATATTACTATGTATGAAGTATTTATCACAATTCTTATTATTCGGCGATATAATGTTCAAACCAACACCCTAAATGTACATTTCGTGCTACATTAATTAAGAACTAAGAACATCATGATAATATTTGCACGTGTGATCGCGATCTCAATTTTACCGCCTTACATAACATTAACATATTAAACATGCATGTACATAAAAGGCGTTGAAATGCATGTTTCTATCTCCCCGGGCTATACCCCCGAGGAACGGTGTCGATGACAATATACACATGTTCGATGCACGAGTATCTTAATCGAAAACTTCATCATTAATGTCTCGCCGCTAGCATAATAGTATAGATGTATTGTTTGAAATGTACCGTTAAAGAAAGTATTAAAGATTTTACCGAAATAAGAATATGTTTAATGTTTGTAATTATTACATCGTCGATATACCGGTAAGTCAACGCCTGGGAACCACTCAACATATTGGTGATTTGGGTATGCTTTCGAACACCGAGAGAATGGTCTGAAAGACGAGACTTGTTATTTCAATGGCAATCGAATTTTATAGAGGAAAAATAACGCGGTTACTAGTATTTTTCTCTTGTTTGAACACATTGTTATGTACGCGTTCTCTCGTTTTCCATACCGCTATGACGAGTACTAGTTGTTTTGTGGTTTGTTCCAGTGGTGTAGTCTATAGTTTCGAGTTCCGTAAATCCATAACAATTCGAAGGAGGGACTGAGGCTCTCAAGAAAGGTGTCGTCGTGAAATCGAGTACTGCACATGAATGATTACCCACGCATCCATATAAAAAAATGCTCATTCGAACATGAAACAGCGAAGCTTGTAACACATGTAATGGGGAGGTTGAACCTTAATTAAGTTAATAAAACATATAGCCACGGAACCATTTAAATGATTATGCTCAGGCATACTCAACCGCAGGTACCTTCTAAGAGTTATAATCAAATATATGCCAGTGCTCAGAATATTTGTTGCAATCAGACGAGTCTTACTTAGTAAGAATGCTATCTATATAGTTTATATAATGATTTCTTAATTACGTGATAAATGGGTCGATGGGTATTTCAAATGAATGCCTGTCCGTTTTACTGACAGAGAAATAAAATAGTATAGGGGAAACAACTCATGAAAGCACAAGAAACATTGAGTTTATTGGATTGTCTCCCTTTCTACTAATTTGCATATAAACTAAGGCAAATAATCCGAAGAACTAATATTGTAGGTTGGTTCATTGTATCAGTATTTTTCAAGTGATTCAAAGTCAATTGAACCTTTGACTGGATACTCTAGCAATAAAGTTACTTAGTATGTTGGCTGACTTTAGCCACAATAGGCAAAATAATAAAACTTTTTAAAAGAACACTCTTAAATACTAACAATTTATTTTTCTATACACTTTCTTTGCAATATCAATTTACAACATTATCAATACATCACATGAAACATAAATATGAACTAACAACTGAAACTAATTTCAAGCACTGATACAAATTATCTACAATAACTCATTTAAGTTTTCAAACCATTGATTAACTCAACTGAAGCTTGGTTCCAGCAAATAGGAAACCATGCACATGAAGTTTGTTCATATTAGGCTTTTTCTATTGATTATAATCAACTGATTTAGCAAAGACCCTTGCCAGTTTAAAAATCTAAACAGCTTTAAAAAATAAGTTGCTTTATAATGATGTCGACCATAGGGAAAAGGTATGTCTTCTTTTTTGAGAAAAATATGGAGGTACTTTTGCCTTTAAAAGGCTGTAAAACTAGCTAAGAAAAATCATAGGTCACTGACTAATAAACAAATGTTCTTGTGAAGTTCCATGTGAAATTGAACATATACATGTACTTCAATATACAAAGAATTCAAAATACATTATCACACATACACAGCATTAACTCACTAATTTCATTAACAATATAATATTGGCAGTTTAACTGTACTTCTGTCCTGAGCCTGTCTTGCCTTACCTTGTGAACATTGTCTGACCAATGATTTTCACGTTTATAAACACAATTCTCAAGTCACTGGCACAGTGAGTGTATTCTCTGGCAAAATGTACACTCCTATCTTCAATGATAACATCAGAACAACACTACGATACATTGATAATCAGATATCAAGTTTCCGGGGACTGGGATTGTTTAGTACTATCAGCATCATTATTTTGCTGTGCAGCTATTCCTGCAGCCAGTCCCGGGACATTGGGTGTTCTACCTTCAGCCTGAGCCAGTTCCATTTCTCTGATGGCCGCTTCTTGTTTAACATTTTGAAATTCCATAAATGTCATCATAAGTCTTTGATTATACTTGACATATCTGTCCGTACACACCCCAACACATGAATCCTGCAAATATAAAAGCCACAAACCAATCACCACACACAGCTTCCCCTAAGTGGAAAACATTTCTATAAAGTCAAAGCAGGGAACTTCCGAACAAGGTAAGGTGGAATATTTATATTTTTATATCTATAAATGCATTTTATGACAGTTTTCATATATATACACTAAATTAACACATTGATTAATATTCTCTCAAAAAAGGTCTTGATTTTGACAGTGTCTAGATGAGCTTGTTTTTGAGCAAGGTTTTACTGTATTTGGTCATCGAAAAATGTGTTTCTTCCAGCAACAATTAAGCAATCATTACAACAAAAACATATGACGTAAAGGAAACAATCCCTGAATGACACTTGTAAATAAATCTTTTAATTGCAACTTTCAATTCAAGCTTTGAAGAGATGCTATATATTATTTTTTGGACAAGTTCGTTGTTCCATAGTGGCTATAGTCATTTCTAACTTGTTCTGCCACTATCTGAAGCAGATTGCAAAGGTAAAATGTAAAGAACAACCTCTCTATAAAGTCTCACAACAACTTTGAACTTTCCCTGAGAAAATTAACCTCCGTACAGCAACAACCTCTAAACAATGGTCAATATGGATGGCCACCAAAGCATGTTGTCCTTTAGAGGTTATACTGTATAATTCTACACAACATATAACTTACCTCCTGAGAGGATAAACTTTTGTTGTTAAAATTATTGACACATTTCACAAAGCACATTTCTGTCAACTTGTTATACAACTCCAGGAAATCTTTCATCTGAAAAATGATATATACCAGAACATATAAATTATTACAAATAATTAACTTACCAGTATAGGCAAAATTGTACAAGTATTAAAGTTAAAATTAAGTCATGTCAGTTCCATAAATGGGGACGGAAAAGCTTTTGGTCAGGAGGCCTACAGCATTTTTATTGACTGTGAAATAGGACTTAATTCCCCAGTCATTAGCAGTCAATAGAAAAAGTGTCCCCCAAAAACCTTGGAATGACAGGGTATTTTACCCTTGTCTTTACAAACCCTGTTTAACAGTTTAAAATCTCTGCTCCCTACCCAGTGAACTAGTCACAACACAGCAACATTTCCCAGCTATTTCTAGGCGCAAAATAAAAGCCCACACTCACACGGCAGTGCTGGGGACATCTGAAGGTAAAAGCATGGGACTCACTGTTTCCCACCCATCCTGGGACGGGATTAACATTGACTGGGGTATTACAATAATCATGTTTTGACACCTCATTCCTGATGGTATCGATTGCCAAGAGGTTGATATTTAGGACACAGTTATGTACTCATTATAATACACGAGCAACTCCTCTTTGTCCCGTCCCGGAGAGTGATTGCATTAGAAGAACATTCCGTGTTATTCCTAAGAATGGCCAATGACGGGCCACTTTGGCTTTCCATACTTGAACTTTTGACGAAACATTTACAATATTTCATCATAACATTGCACAGTCTCCGTCGAAAAAAAGTAATACAGTAACCAATTTAGAACTCACATTCCGCACATTTTGTGCATCAGCTGACGCGATAGCACTCATCGTGAATAAATTTGCAGCAATTTATTTGACTTTGACGTTAAATTTCACGTGCACGTTGTTTACATTTTTTATTAACACAACGTTTCGAAACTAATGCAAAGTATACACGAGACTGGTTGTTGTGCTACTTGTTTCTCTTTGCGCTTAATATTTTAATTATTTTTCTTTTCTCTAATTATTTGAAACCAACTTGAATGAGGCTTTTAACACAATATCAAAATTAGGAGGCCTATTTAAATTCATTCGCAATCGCGAACAAACCAGCATATTTTACATCTGAAATATAGTGTACTGTAGGGACTTGACTACAGTAACCATTGATTTATGAAGATGACCTAAATTCTGTTTTTCCGCCAAACCACTGAAATGATCATTTATTTGCAAAAAATCGTGCTAGGAAGCTAGATACCGTCCATGATCATGCGCATAATGTGCAGAAATGCTTTACTGTTCCTAGTATACTGTAATGATTATCTTACACGTTCTAAAATTCTGAATATACATGTACGAGTATTTATATAGCTTGGGCAAAACTATGTTCCAAAGAAGTCCAAAGACACCCCTTCTACCCTGTTCTTGAAGGCCTCAAGGCCTCAATGCCTGGAACCGAGGCGAATCTGTCAGGCATTGGTTTTCCCTTTGTTAATGTATCTACATAAAACCTCAAATGTAAACATACAAGGACCAGACTCCTGACCTATACAACACATTCCTTGCAATGCACAAGCAATTGGATTAATTTGAAAATAGAATGCCGAAAAGTCCTCACCATGGCAAGGCTAGCATCATATCATTTTATTCAACTCGTTTCATAAATACAATAATAAATTTTACATGTACACTCATTTGATATCATCCACGTACTATATATCCTGTTCACTACAATAAAGACAATGGCACAGGACAACTAAATATTACACCAGTAAAACACACATACATAACTATATAACACAACACTTGCCATTTTGTGAAGTCTATATCTATTTTCGTTTAATTTGATAAAACATATTACTTTTCCAGATTTATTTAAGCAACACATATGTGATTTATCTTCACAATGACACATCACTAATTAAAGCTAAAGTAAAATTGTTATATACATGTACTTTATAAAGAATACGCGAAATATACTTTGAGATTATATCGACCTGGAATTTTGTATGAATTACACTTTCAAATTATAAATTTTACGTTTCTTCATTAAATAATTACCTTCGCAGTTCTATCACCTCTGAATTACGACCATTTTTTAGCTTGTGGGTATTGCTCTTTTGAAGTTATATATATACTGTATATTGTTTATTATCCATATTGTTTCGTTACTTACTTTAGTTATAATATCCAACGTTGTTTTTTATGTAGTGTGACTTTCTACGTAACGTTATTTGACGCCAGCGCAAATTTCAAGTTGAACGCAAACTGCGTTACTAGCAGGTATGGTATTTTCTCAGCATACCAGCTATTGGTACGGAAGACAGTATATGTTGCAGCAAAACCAACAATTTTCGTTTTCTAGCATTTTGGTAAATATTGTTAATAACTATTAAAAACCATGAGCGAATAAAATGTTGATATTCACAACCATTATAGGAAATAGGGACATCTACACGCATACAAAACAATCAGATGGCCGATATTGAGTGATAAAAATGCGACTTTCAATATAAGTATTCAGTCAGTTGAAGACGCATCGTACAATAGTCTATTGTCGAATCGAGCAGAAAATTCGCAAGAAACTGTGTCAAATATTGATGTTCAAGTGTGCCAAATTTCATTACTATTCATTGGGAACTTTTAAAGAAAACTGAAATATATAAGTGGCAGCGTTAGAAGTGCCGCTAAGTGTATATAATAAATGAACACTATTTAAAGTTTTAATCCGTGTTTGATTATTTGTTTTCATAATTTGTGAGATTAATTCAAAATATCAAATTAAATTAATTTAGAATCTAGTATAAATTGAACAAAATTGCTCCAATTTACACGTATATGTTTAACACACATGGAAGAGTGTATCGTACTAGTAAACTAAAATATAAAAATAATATTTTAAAGCAAATAATAGTAACACTTTACACATTTTACGTTTTAATTTTAAGTTAAATTTATCAGATATTACCTGCCTCTGCATGAGTACTGTTTTGAGGGCAGAGTAAAATATTTGGAGAACAATGATTGGCACGGTGGTCATGTGGATTTCGCACTGGACTACGTATCGAGAGGGCCCTAGATACAATACCTGGACTCACTAACAAAGGGACACCCATACACATCATTAACCTTTAAAGTTTTGTTTAAAAATCATCAGCTACGCTCCTGGTAGACGAATATTTTTATAAAGCTCACCAGCCAGTTGTGTAATGATGTTAATAGAGTTGATTAATTGGCGATAATGCCACTTAGTGGGCCCTGCACATTTTAATATTCGGAAGGAACGCGAGGATATGTTAATAAAGGGAGATAAGTACGGTAAAATTGGTTCTTTCCGTCCAAAGGATATCTTTCCGGTCTTTGCAGACGACACGTAGAGTAACCAGACTGTGATGACGTCATCGCCAACCTGTCAAGTTTTCGATGTGTGCATAAATTTGTGAAATATCTTGAATAACTTGTCAGGTATATCGATTTTGCGTACAAATGCAGTGTTGTCATTTACATTAGAACGTAATAAACTAACGTATTGCCTTTGTATTCTTTTTAAAACGCGATTCCTTCGAGGAAGATTGGCCGTAGTCGGCGAAACTGCAACGTTACCCCTCCCACTCCGACCACTGAAACATATTGACCAACGTGTTGTTGTACGATGCACCGTCTCTCAACGTTATTTTTTCAACATCACTTTTGTGTTTCTTATTATTGCTGTAAGTAAATCATAGTTAAATTGCCATTATGTCTGACTTTTATGCATTGACAGTTTGCACAAATTGCTGATGCATGTCTGCAACGTTTTCATGCAATGTGTTACTAAGCAACAAATAAAACACAGTGTGAGCACAGTTTTAACCATTTTTTGCAGCTTGTGACATTTCCATATCAAGTGATAGTAATTTTAAATTTCTTTAATGATGTCAAGTTGTTAATCATTCAGTAGCAACAACCAACCCCCCCCCCCCCGTTTAAACAGGGGAGGTAATTTTGAAAATGTCACGGATTTCTGACCTCAGTATACCACCTTGTTTCAACGCCTTTATACGAAGAAATGAAAGTGTTTTGGAGGCAAATATACCCGTATATGCCTAGATGAAAGGTTAAACTTCACGTTTTGAGTAATTTTGATGCCAGACGGAAGATTTTTCATGAAAAAAAATCAAAAAGGCAATTTTTAGTTTCAGATTTCTTTTCTTAAAATGCCGAAAACGCAAGTAAATCCATGCTCATTTGAAAGAATAATCACCAATTCATCATTTTCAATTAAAGTTTAAAGGAATTCTGGGCGTAAAAATGCCGAATTCTGATGATGAAAC
Source organism: Spisula subtruncata (assembly GCA_963678985.1). Classification (NCBI taxonomy): domain Eukaryota; kingdom Metazoa; phylum Mollusca; class Bivalvia; order Venerida; family Mactridae; genus Spisula; species Spisula subtruncata. The sequence continues at coordinate 30,448,571 of OY787665.1, forward strand.
TTTGACAAGGGAGGTAATTTACTTTCACTTTGAGAACCACAACAACAACAACTAAACACGATGATGTTTGGAATATTCTTCATAATAACTTTAAACAACCCATAATTCCAGTTGTTTCTCTTAAACTGCGTATTCCAGGTCGTATTTTAAAAATGCAACACGACTTTGTTCACTTTTACAAAAGAATTGAGCCAGAAACAAGATAATCGTATTCGTCCCAAATATTTTTGTACCACCATTTTCGCACCCAATATTATTCGTACCAACATTAATTTTCGCCCTAAATATTTTCGTACTCGTTTCTAAAAATGCATGTTTGTTCGTATTACAACTGTTTTATCCACTCTTTGCTCTAAATATATCATTTATATTATAAATTTAACTTTCTTCGATTTTAATGCTTTTTACTTAAAAGGTAATGTTAATAATTGTTGATATGGCAGGTGTAACATCACAAAAAAGTAAAATAATGGTTTGTATTGTTCAATCTATAGAATTGACACACATCCAGCATACTTATTGGTGCTTTTTAAGTCTTTTGAGGTGAAAATTCCAGTGAGGTTGAAAAAATTCTAAAAATAAAAATGAGGTCATTTTCTAGTACACTTTTTGACAACTTTGAACCTCTGTAAAAAGCTAAATCACCATTTTATACTCATAAACATTATATTTTCTAACTTCTCACACCTAGCACTTTTTAAAAATGTATTCATCTGTACAGATTTATTCATGGATAAAAATGGTTGGTTGTTGCTACATTCAGCAAAAGTTTCCATAAAAGTCTGAGATATCAGATATGGCATCAATTGAACTAGTCAATTGAAACCTCGCCCCCACACCCTGGGGAAGGGCGGGGATGTTGACGTATGCTTTTGAAACCGCAGGTAAAAAGGTCAAAAAGCCCTCCCTTTGCCCTGGCCCAATGCCCCTATCCTAAACCAGCGAAATGTAGTCCTGACTGTATTTCCCCACTATTTTGGTACAGAATAAAAGCCTGGCTGTTCGGAGACATTGGAAAGGTAAACAAACACCCAGGACTATTCTCTGGCTATCCCTCGACCCGGCGTTGGCAGGGACTTTGGCTTGGTCCGGTTCAATTCTCCTTTCCATCGGAGAGCCTGTCTAATGATTTGAATTGTCATGTTACGTTTGCATTGGGTACACTTTTCCTGGGTACGTTAACGTGTGTTTTGAATGAGACATATTTCAAAACTGGGTCATGTTGGATAAAAAACTAGGTGACTATCATGTCAAAAACCTTGTATTCACTCCAGATGTCACAGTTTTGATCCAATCTTCATGAAACTTGGGTCAGTATGCCCTTCTCAATACAATCTAGAAGAAGTTCAAATCTGGGTCATGTTGGGTCAAAAACTAGGTCACTAGCTCATATCTAAGAAAAACATTGTGTTCACTGAAGAGGTCACATCAGACACATCTTGGATTAAATGTTCATAAAACTGGGTCAGAATGTTACTCTGCATGAAATCTAGGCCAAGTTCAAAACTGGGTCATGCAGGATTGAAAACTAGGTCACTAGGTCAAATGTTTGAAAAACCTTGTGTTCACTCTAAATACCCCAGTTTTTATCCAATATTCATGAAATTTTTGAGGACTGAATGTTTGTCTTACTGATATCTAGGCAAATGTTGAAAGTTGGTGATGTTGGGTCAAAAATATTATTATTGTATAAATGTTTCAGAATGGAGGAAGCCAGTATACCTTCCAGTCTGAATGGTGTGCCGATGGATGATGATGAATTTGAAAGAAATTTGAAAGAAATAATGGAAGAAGGTCCAACACTGAGTGATAGTAGTAATACAGTACAAAGTGGCTCACCACAGAAACCTGTAATGTCACAGTCAGCTCAGGGTTTATCTGAGGGAACTACTAGTCAACAAATGCCTATGTCACAGTCCTTGAATTTACCTTCTGGTAAGAACTTGAAATATTTCTGCTTGGCTTGAATACTCGATAGTTCCTTTACAGGGCTCGACAAATCCACTCGTCCGCTCGTAATTACGAGTAGAAATTCACATCGGACGAGTCAACATCCAGCATCGCTCGTCCTGCAGGACGAGCGCAATTTCTGGCAGAAAACAATCAAGTTTCAATAATTAATCGCGCATGAAACAACATTATTCGATAAAAAACCCATCTCGTGTTCGATACAAACGCCAGATCATCTGTCAGTCAAAAACGAAAGTTGGAAGAATCAAAACATGAGTGCGCTGTGACGTCACTGGAATTCCCCGGTTATGCTCGATTTAATGAATGACACTGTTCTTAGTTTAATCGATCGAAACATAATTTTTTAGCGTTAAAGCGACGTTTTCGGTTCGTCACAGTGCGCAAAATGAATATTATCATATGTATGAATGTATGGATTAACAAACAAACTCCTTCCATCGGTTTGCGTAATTAAGGACAAAATTTGATGCCAACATAGTGGACATCACGTGAAGAATAAAGTTTGTATAGACACAGTGTATTTACCAATCAAGCTGATCAAAAGTTGTCTGCTTCAGAATGGAGAAAGGAGCAGAATGCGGAACACATTTGTATTTTCACAATTTTATTGACAGTTTGAGACGAGAATCACATCGTTCAAAAACAGATTTCCAGATTTTTCTTTGACTGAAAAATACGGGCGAGTTGATTTTGCTGCTGGACGAGTGGTTTTTGGTACTGCTCGTCCGGCAGGACAAGTGGCTTTTGAAAAATTTGTCGAGGCCTGCTTTAGTAATTTTAAGAATTTGAATCTCTATTTTCATTCAAATATTTGAAGTATTGCTTACATCATGTTGTCTTAAATTTTAATTTTAGTGATGTCAGAGGATATTTTATGTAAAAACTGAAAGGAAATGATTATCACTTGCACTTTACATATATACATGTAATTTACAAGCAATACTACCTCTGGGGTACCAACCAGTTGGTATCTAGATTGATGAGTCGCACTAAAATTCTGTAAAATCATGAATGACATGTACCCTCATCTGACGAGAATCATACGAGGCACATCCTAATTCTTAATTTTCTGTAGTGAAGAGTGCTATCCACCAGAAGTTGTGAATCTTTGATTAATGACAATTTTTCAAATTATGTTATAGAAATTAATCAGTTAACTTTCATATAAATAGTTGTATACTTGTTCTAATCCTATTTCTATGTTACAGCTCCTCAACAACAACAGACACCTGTCATCAAATCTCAGAGTTTGAATGGAGACTTTGTACCAAGATCATCAACTATGTCCCAAACTGCACAAAACAAACTTGAACAAGTAAAAAATTGGAGTATCAATACATACAAGTGTACAAAACAGTTGTTATCAGAGAAACTGGGTAAAAGTTCTCGAACAGTTGATCTAGAATTAGAAGCTCAAATTGAAGTGTTGAGGGACACGAAACGTAAATATGAGAACATTTTACGGTTGTCGAGATCGTTGTCTAATAACTTCTCACAGGTTGTACAAACACAGCGAGCTCTAGGTGAAGCTTTCTCAGAACAAGCTCAACGATCAGCAGAGCTTCAAGATGAGTTCACATACAACTGTGAGACTCAGAGAGCTTTAGTACGAAATGGAGAAACACTTCTAGGTAGGTTATCATATCTTAAAACTTGACTTTGTGTCTTTATGTCTGTTTCATAGTTTGAACAAATTAACTTCAGTTGTCCCCAACCTTTATTCTTTTAAAAACTTATTTCACAGTAATTGTCAGTTTCAGCACGAATGTCTTACTTACTTAAAAGTTAGTGTTCATTGTACATTCCTTATGTTCTTCACATAACTCTGCTGCTTATGAATACAAAGGTCGAAGATCAATGTAGACAAGAAGTCTACCAACTGTTGTATTATGCTGATCATAGAAGTAATGAGGACCAGGTTAATATTTTTGAGGACACACTTCAACTATAGATGTATGTGAAGATTTTATGACCATAGCTACCAATTGTCTATTTAAAATTTAAAAATGATCTGTGTTTCAGCTACATCTTTGTGACATAAAAGTACTCTGTATTAACAAAATAGAATGTTAATCGTACATTCTTGTTGTATATATATTACATGTTATGATATGTGTTACAGGGGCCATGAACTTCTTCACGTCATCAGTGAATACATTGATCAGTAAAACCATGGATGATACACTGACAACTGTGAAGAATTATGAAGCTGCAAGGTGAGATTCTTGTAATGTTACTTTAAAAGAAACTCACACTGTGATCAGAATACTTTAGATTAGAATACATGCTTTTTTCTGACTGACCATTCACTAAAGAATGTTATCAGTGGTGTAATCTTGTGTTACTGTTTTTTATTATAAAAGATGCTACATATATGGCTCATGTTTAAATAGATAAAATATAATACATGTATGCTAATGCTTGTAATGCAATAGTTACCCCCTTGCTAGCTTAATGCTTAGTTTTATATGTGAAAGTAAACCACACATTGTGTTTATAAGATTTTCATCTTTAATTTTTGGTTGTGTTTAGGTTTACATTTGTATAGATACAGTGTTGCAGCTTTGCTTTTGCATTATGATGTTTATTTCAATTTTCATGCGCACCTTATTTAGTCAGAAACTATGGTACCAGTTCAATATCATTTCATTTTTGCTGTTCAGTTGGTTCAATTTTTCTATATTCTTCAATATTTATTTCATCTGTTTTAGATGTTGTATAAAAAGATTAGTTGCATTGACTTTCATGTACTGTACAGTAGTACTGTGTATCATTTGTACTGACTATCTTTGGCTGTGTATCAACTCTTACGTTGATTTGTGATATTTGGTCTCACTGAACCATTCATGTTTTGTGAGAGCTAACTTCCTTGTTTACAACTGTTGCAATTTGTGTTCTACATCTGCCTTTATCTCTCAGGGTTAAAGTATAATACATGTATAATTTTGTTAACTTTGTATACTCGCTGTTTATAAGCATCCTTGTCTTGTATTTTTACTCATTTCATTTTGACTGTTTTCTTTTGCAGTGTCAAAAACAAATATTTGTGAATTATCTGAATAATTACGCACATACTAACTATAATAATAATCATAATAATAACGACTTTATTTAAAGAGGCAACACAGTCGGGCAAGCCCAGTCTTCCCTGTGAGCCTCTATAACTCTATAACTGTAACTTAAGTGTACATACATGACTCTTGTCTGGTGCATGAATGTAGTAATCATTCCATCTAATGAACCAGAATTAAGAGTTGACATAATTTTATACTGAACTTTTATTTACTGAAACTGATCTGTTAGAGGATTTTGTGCTCTTTGTTTGCACAATACGACACCTGCTTTCTAGAGATTTCGTTTTCACTGAAACAAACATTATAAATTAATACTGAAACAACTATTTTTCATGTGCAGCAATAATTAGCAATTTAACAATGTGATAAATAACAATTATTGGAGTACAATTTCTCAGTATAAATTGTGTATCATACATTAAATAAGGTTCATTGCAACCAAGTTTCATAAAGATTATACCAAAAGCTTTGATTGTTGATATTGATTTGTGCTACTCTATTGTAGACTGGAGTTTGATGCATACAGAGTTGACTTGGATCATCAGAGTATGGCACCAAAAGATTCAGCTAATGTTGCAAAAACTGAGGAAATGAAACGAAAATTTGAAGAGCAGAAAAAGAAGTATGACAAATTGAGGGCTGACGTAGCAATAAAACTAAAGTTCCTCGACGAAAATAGGGTAAGTAACTTTGAATGATTGTTAAATGAGTTACTGTGTATTGATTGTCTGATCTTTGTGCTTTTGTTTTCTCATTCTGTCCTTTAATCAATGCGAGTATTAGAAATGCATACTTGTATTTTCTAGTCAGAAAAGTCAATTCCCCTCACTCAAGTTGTGGACTTCTAATTATTTACCCTGTCATAGTAGAGTGTCTGAATTAAAACTTTATATAATGTCTTTGTCAAAACCCCCGATATTTTGTCAGTAAATGCACCCGTAAATGTTGGCTACTTCTGAGAAGTTGAGTGAATTATCTCCCTTTGACCAATGAATGCCAGGATGCAATCAGTCATGTGTTAGATATTTGCTTCTCTGATCATTAAAATCCCAATCAGGTGACATCTTTATTCAAACAACAATTAGCTTTTTCAACTCATTTACTGGGCTATTTCATGTAGCAGGTTATCGCCTGGTTCCCGTTCCAACCTTACAGCACCACTATACTATAACCTGCCTTGCGGGAAACAGCCCAGTCATAAAGGCTTGATGTAATGATGTTATAATGTTGATATTTTACATATATTTACAGATCAAGGTGATGCACAAACAGTTGTTACTGTTCCATAATGCAATCTCAGCATACTTCAGTGGTAACCAGTCAGCGCTTGAAGCTACACTTAAACAGTTCAACATAAAACTCAAGTCACCTAATACAGACTCACCATCGTGGCTTGAACAATAGACATTTATAACAGAATTCCAAGATTTCTTTTATTATGTTTATGATATTGTTTCAAGTCTTGTTACGTATGGATGATAATTGTTATCTAAACTGACTGAAATAATGGTTGTCCTTTAACTAACCCTATGATGAGTGTTCAGAACATGTATGTTTCACATAATGTTTAAAATAAGTCACTAAAAGTGTACTGTTGTAGTAAATTGTTCTATGACTGATCTATGTGTATGGGGAAATTTTGCTTCTCTAAAGGGTTCGTTACCATTTGTTTATAAGTTTCTTACAAATAAGTTGCTTACTGTTAAGACTGTTAGGACAATTAATAGTTTTGGTCACAGTTGACATTTGGAATAATATGATACATGTGTATTAACAAGTTGATTTTTAGTCAAGTTATTCAATACTTAAGATGCCTGCCTTTGAATTAGTTGCCCAACTGCTTGAAAGGATTTTTCCTTCTTAATTAAACAACCTATTTCTGAAAGTACATTGTTGGGCAACATGCCAAAAAAATTTAATTCAAAGACTGAGAGATTTTTATCCATTATTTATCTTGAATTGTAAATCATGATTATCTAAATGCAACAAACCTAAAATGTCTTTGTTATGAAATAGGGTTTTTCCTCAGAAAATGATCAATTATGTTTAATTATGATTCTGTAGTTTGTATATTTATAATGGCATTATTTTATCTGCCAGGACTTGAATACTAATACCATACATGTACAATGTACTCAGTTACGCTGAAAAATGTACATGTATCGTGTGTCAAAACAATTTACAAGTGTGAGATTGTAATTTCCTAGTCTGTTCATTTTGTCTTATACTGTTTTCTTACATGTTAGCTTTATCCGTACATTGTTCTTGTCACTATCTGTTTGCTTGACCAGCTCACAATCTGTGCTTATATCAAACAGTGGTCTACAGATGTTATGCAATGATCCTTGACGACCTTAAGTCGCAACATTAAAACTGGTTTATAAAGTCTGGGAACTCTGCTTCAGTTTAATCTCTGTTCTCAAAACTGGCTCAGTTCAAGCATATTTGACTCCAATCTTGATATTTTATTGTAAATTTTCAATTTAAAGACTAGATATCGTAGATTCAATTAGCTTGCAGTCAAATTTCCAAATTCAAGTAGTAAATTTCATGAAAAAATCAGTGACCTATTTTTTAATTGGTTTATATGGCCTTGTTTGTGGCCAGTTTGTAATAAGTTGTAATTTATTTCTGTATTACTGGGTTATAGGGGTTCATATTGTATTTACATTAGTGTAATGGAATTATAACATATATTTCGGGTACATAACTAATATTTTAACATGTTTTTCCAAATTTTACAAAAAAACCCACACAAACTTCTGATAACTCAACAAAGAATGCAATGTAAATTGCTTCATTAAGAATGAACAATGATTCAACTTAAAATGGACTCCAAATCGTAAGTTCCTTGTATTAAGTATATTATATTAAATCAATTTGAACTAGATCAATCATATATAAATAATACATATCTAGATAAGTGACCATCATAAGTTCCTCTTTGTCAAGATTTCTACCAAAATGTATTTTTGAGAGTCAAGAACACTTTAATTACATTTCTAAGGACAAAATTGTAAGATGAGGGGCATACATGTGTACAAAGAATCTATGTTATCCTTCCAGTATATAATGCTGTATGTGTTGTTCATGTACTGGCCTGCTATTGGTGTTAAGTACATGTATTTATTTATTGTCATATTAAACGATTGGGGGTTTATATTATACATGTACCTGGTTATGTGATATTTTGATGTAGTTAGTTTAAAAAGAGGAGAGATGTTTAACTCAAAGTTCAGGATGATCAATCTATGATTTGGAGTGTTCGTTTGTATAGAATGAAGTTGATCAATGAATGACTCAGTGTGTTTCTATATGTAATGATATCATGCAGTGGGAATTTACTTGCTCAGTTCATTATATTGTAGATACGACCATCTTAACAAAGTCATGGAATATTTAATACTATACTTTATGATCCAGTCTGTAGGGATTGAGGCTCCAATATAATGTTGACAAATAATTATCTATACTTCGTATTACTGTAGGTGTCATGCTTATTTGTCTAATTTTATCGATGGGGGTGGTTTTAATAATAAGCAGTAGAGCTTTGGTGGATAAAAATGTGTTTGGTCTCTATCCTTCTTCACTTCGAAGTTCACCTTCTTATACTGTGCAAGACACCTGGGTCCTTATTCACCAACGTTGTGAGTCTGAAACTCAGACTTAGACTTTAAATTGCCAAATGTTCTATTCGCTCTCATGTTGTTATAAATATACCGATTTTGATATAAATCGGTATACATGTTCAGTGGGTAACAACAAATAGTAAGATAAAATTTCACATGGTTATATCTAATTTCAAAGAAATGGCAGTGATTATGAATAATGACACTTTTCAGTCTAAGTCTGAATTTTAGACTTATAGCGTTGGTGAATAAGGCCCCAGGCCTATCGAAGGTTGGTTTGAAGAAAAACAAGCTGTAATGAAATTTGAATTTCCTTTGAACAATAATTGTGCTAACTAGATTGATGTGTATATATTGTTGCAGCTTATATTATGATATATATTATATCATTGTCTTCAATCTGTTTCAAAATCGATGTAGTATTTCAAATATACCAGGGTACCTATGGCTTTCCTGGTAGCCGATTTCATTTACAAATGATTACATCTGTTTGTATTGATTCGTACACACCTTATTGGATCATTGATGCCTTTAAACGAGACAAAAATGTTGATATGAGCGTGTACTATGTATTTGGTGTGTTTTACAGATCTGGCAGGGTGTACCTAGTGACATTCTGATGTGTAGACCATAACATTCTAGGGGTATACCTTGGATGGTTTTAAATTGTAGATAGCCTGCAGTGCGTTTTTTGTACATTTAATTATTTGGTCACTTGTATAAGTTACTAAACCATCTTCAAATTTTATATAGCCTGTGCTAATTTGCTGTAACTATACATTGAAAAATTATGTGTATGCCCTCTCTTAATGGCCTATTATCAGTGAATACCCTTCTGTCAAGGTATTCACCAAGGTAGTGAAACATGAAGGTACTCTGTAATTCTATACATACTGAGGATCTTGTAGGCATATTTTGGATAATTAAAGTGTGATTACATAAACCTTGTGATAACTTAAATGTATATAGTAATTTGGACCATGTGCTTTTGCATTCCATAGCATTGATAATTTAGCACTGTCATAATTATAGGCAATATGTGTCGGTTCATCCAAGTAGTTCCAGCTATTAGTTTTAAGTTGTTGATAAATTCTTCTGAGGTGTTGAAAACTTTTATTTTATGTACAGGCTTATGATAAAATTGTGTTTGGTTATCTAGAAGAGCTATTCTTTACTGTGGTTAGAGCTTGGGCAGTACCGGTACTTTGTTGTATTGTCACTGATTGTTGTTTCAGCCTGTATGATACAGGCACTCGGTACTGCTATTTGAAACCTTGATTTCACTCTGGTCTATCCATGTAAACATTGTAAATCCTCAATTACATTTATTTTGGCATAATTATTTCCTCAGTCCCTGTATATACATGTAATCTTATTGTTCAGTTTATGAATTCTTCATTCACTTATTTGAATTTCTTTTTAACGTTTGAGAGAATTTTACCATAGTCAACACCATTTCCAACCACTTTAATACAAACATCTGTTAAGGAAGCCTACGTACCTGCATTTTTCACTCTTACTGTAACAAAAAATAGAGCAGAAGTAGTATGTATTTCTTTTCTCATTGTTTTAATGATTTGGTTGGAATTGCGTTACACGTTCATATTGAGAGAAATTTGACCATCATTAATACCATGTTAAATGATAGTTGCTTATGTGTTCTTTATTTGATTTGATGTATAAATTTGTATGTAATACTTGTTACACATTTCACTTAACATCATCACTGTGAGAATTAATTATTTGTTCATATTTATATTGTTACAACATGTATTAATATTGATACATATCCAACATCAGAATATGTCATGCATGTCTCACTCATTCGCTACTAAATTAGTGGAAAAAAGTTTGCATTATTTTTGGGTTATTTAGCATTCAGGCATTTTAGTTAGGTTATTAGGTTAATTCTTTAAAAGGTTGTGTATGTTACTTTTTGTTTCTCGTCTTCACTATTCCGTCCTAGTTGGTTAAATTTCTTCTTTCATGTACTGAATTGGGCACTTGGCAAAGTGTTTATGACTTGTTTACTCAGTAAGAATTAAATTCTTTTTTTAGCGATAGTTATTTATAAAAAAATGTTTGTTTCCAGAATCCAGACCTACCCTAAATATTTCCATGATCTGAAACTGATCTATTTTTATGACGTTAAAAAAATATCTGTATTTTAACCAATTTTTCATACCTTTAGAAGAGACGTTGTTGCATTGTCTCTGTGTTGATAAAATTTCCAAAACATTTTCCAATCTATGAACCCTATTTTTTTCAGAGCTTTTTATTGGAAAACAAACATTTTAAGGCCTACATGGTCTGCTGTTCATTGTGCAATACAAGCTTACCATCCTATCATGCTATTTCATCTTGCCATCCTAGGAGGGAATGTACATGGGGTTGGTTGGGGTGAATGAAAATAGCAAATGTTGCTGTAATATTTGTTGAGAAATTTGATTTTGTTTCATATTTTATTATTTTGCTTCTTATCGTTTGTTGCTAGAGAGAATATGCATCACAGGTATTACATATTGTCCCAGATGACACTTGTACATTAATAATTATGCAATACTGAAGAAAGAAGGCACTGGCACATGTTCACGATACTGAAAAGAAACCACATTTCATTTAACTTATATACTGTAAAATCAGTAATATGCATTGGGATTTAATTTCTGAATAATCTTTATCACGAAATTAAGTCCCCACATAATGGTCCTTTTCACAAATAACTCGAAATTATATCCCATTGAATTAAATGCTTTTATGGTATATAAATCCCTTATTATTTGATCATTTAATGATCTTATCCATATCCTGGGTCATATTTTACCAATTTATTATTATTAAGTTATTTTATCTAGGTTGACTTCTAAAGGCTAACTTACATGCAAATAAAAAGAAATGGTACACATTTGGCTATGGATGTGCTGTACCTTGATTTTTAAACTTAATCAAAAAAGGCTGTTCCTATTACTGGAAAACAAACACTAGATTCCACCAATTGTTCTTTTGGTGCAAAAAGATTCGATTTTTGAACTTTACGAAAATTGGTTAGCCGAAATAAAGATGTTATTATAGTTATCATAATTTCATATAGATGCCAGGCAATTGTTTGTACATTGTGTGTTTTGCTAGCTGTGTTAAGATTTATATACTCAATTATTATTGTATTGATTTAAATGTAGCTTTATCGACACAACCCGTTTTCTGTTCTATGTCTTAAGTTTGTTTATGATATTATTTGCCATGGTTTTTGTTTATTTATTTTTTTATGATTTGTGTTTCTGATATATTATAACCATGTATATATACACCTATTTTCAAACTTATGGCAGTTTGGTTTTTTCAACAAATATTTGCATGCAACTTCTGTGACAATACCATTCTTGTTTATGAAAGTCAAAACTGTACTATAAAAGTCTGAATTTTCATGAGGCAAAACTTTGCAAATCTTTTATTCTGAAAAAGTTTTTGTGTTTAATGTTTGCCAATTTCAAACTTCAAAAATTCTTCTTTCAGGATTTTAGTTCAGTTGTTTGAATTCACAGGCATTACTGATTGATAACTTTCAATTCTGTGAATATTGCGAAAATGGAACCCTATTGAAAATTTCTGATTTGATTGGTTTTATGACAATTTTGTACCAATAAATTACACTGGTTTAGGCTTGATTAGAGTGTATCAAATTTGATCTAAGCTGAGAGGTGTGGATAGTTATTATAACTTACAATATAAATGTACTATATAAAAGAACAGAACTGAGTGAGTTTGTTTGTCACATGAACAGAACGAAGAGAGTTTGTGCATCACATGAACAAAGCATAGTGAGTTTGTGTGTCACACGAAGAAAGCAAAGAGCATTTGTGCGTCACATGAACAGAGCAGAGTGAGTTTGTGTGTCACATGAACAGTGCAAAGTGAGTTTGTGCATCACATGAACAGAGCGTAGAGAGTTTGTGCATCACATGAACAAAGCATAGTGAGTTTGTGTGTCACACGAAGAAAGCAAAGAGCGTTTGTGCGTCACATGTTCAGTGCGGAGTGAGTTTGTGCATCACATGAACAGTGCAAAGAGCGTTTGTGCGTCACATGTTCAGTGCGGAGTGAGTTTGTGTATCACATGAACAGTGCGGAGTGAGTTTGTGCATCACATGTCATTGTCTCATTCTAATGCTTCTCATTAACATATGCAAATAAACATTTCACTATCTTCCAATTATCTTGTTATTATTTTTGTATTATTTTCTCCCTTACACAAGCTATGAAATCCCGTGTAGGTGCTAAACTCTGTGAAAGGTAATGCTTTGGAAGTTTGGATAGATGATACAGACAAATGAAGATTCTATCATAAAAGTTCATAACTCAGTGAAAAATGATCTGACGAGAACACCAAAGCGGGTTGTTTCATTTCTTCCGGTACACTGTCATAAAACTCACTGCAATGGATGCTGAAAACTACACAACAAAGCATAAGCCTCTTGAAAGAGTCAGATAACTCTATTAAAGGGGCATAATTCTGAAAAAATTATCCAAATGGAACTTGTAACCATGCATATCTCCACAAGGTGATGAAGCTTGTACAGACCTATCCAGATTTCATTTGCTGGGGTATGAAAATGTTATACATGTATTAAAGATTAGAAATTGAATACAACATGTACATTGTTCATATTCCTGATACACTGAATTCAAGACAAACATTTGTACGTGTAACTGCAATTATATTGTGATCAATCATTAAGCTACAGACATTGCTAGTGTAGGCTGATTAAGATAATGAAATTGGCATATTTACTCACTTGCACAATAGTTGAGTGGATAACACTCTTTGACTACAGATTGAGAGCTCCCTGTTTAAATCTTTGCCAGGTACTTTGCCATTTCTAAAACGCTTTTTGGTGTTGAAGAGATGTATTGGTCGGTAACACAGAGGTAACGCGCATGAACCAATGTTGTTCATGTTACAGAACTAAGCGAGTATGTTTTTTTTCAGAAAGCGCTAGGGTAGAGCATCCAGATGTCTTGTTTCATACTATTCCTTCCTTCAAACTAATAAGCCAATCAAATATCTCGTTAAAAGATGCTATTTTTTACTTTTTATATGCCGTCCGGGTGGGAAATAGATATTTTCTTACCCAGATGTTGGTCACATTAAATTAATGGACTAAGGGAGGTAATAATTGTGTCTTTTTTGGCAAAAATTTTACAGCAGTTGCTTCCCTTTCCAATGTCAAAAATTAGGGCATGATCAATCGCCAGTGACATTTACCATTATTTAGGACATTCTAAGTGGCATAATTCAGGACAAGAATTGAACGATCATCCATTACACGTTTGTTGTTAAATACACTGCTGTCAAGATGAGTTCTACAAAAAGAGTTGCTGTTGTAAGTAGCTGTTACTTTGTTTATTATCAATTTTATAGTTAAATGTGTAATTTTTGTATCAGCATTCCACAGGTAACCGGCTTCTTAAATTCCTGTTACATTTTTAACTCACAGGTGCAGATAACTTATAAACTTTCATATCTTCTAGTCTATGCCTACCTCACCCGGTATATTTATTATCAGGAGCAGTTCAAAATTTGGTACACGCATTTATCATGCAGCTATTATACATATATCTAAAGCATTTGATTTGAGTATTGAAGTACCTTTTCAGGGTCGGAGCTGGTTTATTTTTAGAGGGTCCCGGCCAAGCTCTTAGCCTTGACGTGCTCGCCTGGCATACATATTGCATACAATTATTGCTAAGACCACGCATGAATATTCCCTTAAATCTAGATACATGGATATAGATACATGCTAAGACACTTGCAAGCATCAGGGGTGTGTCAAGCCTAATGAAGCCCTTTATCGACTACGTCCACTTCAAGTATTCTAAATAGAATTCGATTTAACACGTTTTTTAAGAGACTTGATTTTAATTACCAGATACTTTGATGCAAACATCAAAGACGGTGCAATTTTTTATTTTAAACACGGAGATCTATATCTTATGGGTTTTAGTGTGGCCTGTTACTTGGGAACACGTGAACCTTTATTTGAATGTATCTACTGACCTGGGTCACGTGGGTTAGAAATTAGAGAATATCCCCGCGTTCCAATGATCAAATTCGGTTAATTATTGCAAAATTAGTGCTTTTCGATTACGAGCTTCCAAAGAAGGCTGGGGACCCTAACTGATGGCGTAATCGATTCTATACTTATAGAAAACTTTTTAAAAATTGATGCAATATTTTGGACACTCGATATTTTTTTCAATATTTTAGCAAGTGGATGAACATGTACATATACAGTTACTGAATTTGTTCAACAGGAAGCCCAAAATGTTGTTTATGAAAACATGACATAACAGTGTAACAATGTACCCCTTCATCATCATAGGTTGCTTAAATGATCTAATATCATAAAAATCTTAAAATGAATATGTGCCATATATATGCAAAAATAGCTGGATTGGATAAAATTCAACGATAGGTCCTTTGACAACCACATATATAATATAAAAAACGAGCCTGGTAACATAACAGTCTTATGGTTTTCATGTTTTTTGATGATGTTTCTGCCATATTAAGATATTTCGAAGAAAATTTGATCATAGATCAATTAAACTGATCGTGCATACCTGAATTTAAACCACTGAACACTACATGGCTACCTTTTTATTCGACATTAATGAATGTATGCTGTTAATATTGAACTAAAAATATAACTTTTACCATAGAAATTTATAGAGATATTTGGAGGCATACTTATCATTCAAGTGTTTTCTAGGTGTATTATGAAACAATGTTTTGAAATATCATTTCTGTATTTAGGTGACTGGTGCTAACAAGGGTATAGGGTATGCCATTGTTAGAGGTCTATGTAAACAATTTGATGGCGACGTCATACTCACAGGTGAGTCATTTGGATTAAAACTAGTTTTCATATAAATATGAATATGTATCTGAAGAAAGCGAACTGAAATTCTAAACTTTTCTTGTATGAAGATCTTTTTCCCTGTTCATTATATTTAAAAAATAAAATACCAACACTGTATATCATTATCATGGTATAAAAAGTATGAATAGATATTGTGGTATATCATGAGTTTAATAAGGTGTCTGAAATGAGAATACATTTAATATGTCTTTTAAAATACTATTTTAATTAATTGGGCAATAACGTACTGCATCTTATATTTTACATTGATCATAAATTAGATTGTAATAACTCGAAAGTACATATATTTACCGGGTATGTCTTAAATAATACTTTAACTTTAATTTTAGCTCGTAATGAGAAGAATGGTAAGGAAGCGATAGAAGCGTTAAACAAAGAGGGATTGAAACCAATATTTCATCAGATGGATTTAAATGATGTTTCCAGTATTGATAAAATGAAGTCATACTTACAGTCCAGCTATGGTGGTTTGGATGTTCTAGTCAACAATGCTGGTATGGCATTCAAGGTAAACTTAAAGCATATTATTACCATTATGTGCTCATTATATGTCATCTCAAGATGGAGGCAGATTAAAACTTTTTTTGTAATTTTAATATTTGGTTGAACATCATATAACCACAATACGCATGTCACGTTCGATACAATCAGCCAGACCCAATGATTATAAAGCGTACAATTCACGTTCATACTCGCACTTTTAATTTTTGAAACAGTAAAATGTCTCATAATTTACAGAAGCTTTTATATCTGGTGGAAAGCCTCATAGAAAACAGAGTCCATTGTGGTATATTCTGGCATCGTTAAGGTTACCTATTGTTGCACTAAGTCACTTTCTAGGAGCTAAGTAGTTACATACCCAGGTTGCGTTGACCATGATTTCAAATGCTTTGTTAATGTCTTCTTTGTACTGTATTGTTTGTGAACTAGCTTTGAAAGGAGTGAACTTAATCTACTGATATTTCATTTTATTTTGATCTCATTGTAGTTCAAATTTTGAATTTCAGATGGCTGCTACTGAACCTTTCCCTGTTCAAGCCGAGATTACTGTGGCAACCAACTTTTGGGGTACATTAAATGTTTGCAAGGGATTATTTCCTTTACTGAGACCAAATGCAAGGTATAATGCAGTGTATACTACATGTAGTACATTAAATGATTCTGCAGAAGTCTGTAAACAATTTTACTAAAATTCGAGTGTTATCATTTTGTTTGCAATACCTGAGTGTTTTGTCTTCACTAACTGAAAGTAAACATACGTATATGCTAGTTTGAAATAGCATTATAAAACATTTGATGCTTGGTATTTCAGAGTAGTAAATGTGTCAAGTATGGCTTCACAATTCGCGGCCAAGAAATGTAATGCAGCTCTTCTAGCGCGCTTTGTAGCTGATACTCTGGATATACCAACAGTCGAAACATTGATGACAGAATTTGTCAGGTACCACATGTATATTGTTTGTTTTAGTGTTTGCATAATTATGATAAACTGGGGCAATTGTAAGTGTGTGAATTATTCATTTTCCCTGTCTGAATGTCGTCCGTCTTCGAGAGATGAGACCGTCGTGAGATATAATGAGTCCGGGAGCACTTATCTAGCTCTTTCTGAATGGACTTCTTGGTTCATGAATATACCCAGCTTATAGCACCGGTACTGACAATCTCTACTTTTGGTTTCCCCCAACAAATAGACATATTTTCCAGCCTAGCTACCCTAGATTTATCATTGCAGAATCAAACAATGCTTTATGCGTTTGTTGTATTCATCGTACTTTAACCAATCGATTAGTAATGGAAATTATGACTTGGCTATAGGCCCCGTGCTGGCAGTGGCAAACAGTGTTAATGTTTGTTTCTTCAATATACTGATGCATTGTATTATTGGTTCATGTACTTGGAAGGATTAAAAGGGGTTGTGCTATATTTCAGTGCTGCTAAAGATGGTACATTCCAGGCAAAAGGTTGGCCAGAATCTGCATACGGTGTATCCAAGATTGGAGTGTCGTTGATGTCTATTGCTCAACAAAAAGACTTCAATAAAGACCAGTCACGACCGGATATTGTAGTGAATGCTGTAAGTCTTATATAAGTATGGTATTTTCATATCCCCTGTATGATTTAGTATTTGCCTATTGACCAACCATAATAGTTTTCAGTGAAAAAGACTCACGAACAGTTGTGCTCCAATCTTTACATGTAGGTTGGTAATCATCGATGTCCAATGGTGAAGGTTGTCATGTTGTTGTTGCCATCGTTTCACTATATGAGAATGGCATATTTCTCGTTCCTGAAATTACAATCAGTTAAATAATAAGTAAATCATCATGAATGGTTTTTAAGCCTGAACCAATTAAAAGCATTTCAGCATGTCCGCTAGGTATATGCTTTCAATGTCAAGAGAGAGTTTAAAGTTATGATCCAACTTCCAACAACAACTTGTTTTCCCTCAAAATCATGTTGAAGAATGTGTCTTATAGGGCACTAGCTTACCTTTATATTGAATATGCATATTTTCAGTGTTGTCCAGGTTATGTGGATACAGACATGACCAGCCATAAAGGTCCTAAAACTATTGATCAAGGTTTGTATGTTTTAATGAAGCACATACAGTACTTCATACTGTACTTTCATCCACATATTATGTGAATCTTGTGTCATACCCTGCTCAAAGAGCTTGACGTATTTTCATCTTACCTTCACAAACTAGTAACCTCAATGAACAGATCATTCTAACATGCCTGATGTTACTATAAGTGTTATTGTATGAATATGTTTGTCATAATGTAAAATTATTTGTGTATGGGTATAATGTCCTTTCCATGCTCTAAATATTGAATGGATTTAAGCTTAATCCATTTTTACCAAAATAATGCCCCCTTGTCATTTTACCTCATAACCAATAATTAAATTGTTTGTGTTTAAGCTCCTCATACATTCTTAGCAATATACATGTATTCTGCCCATGAACAAATCTCGTATTTGCACCCATTTCGATTGAAAAATGGTTCAAGCCATAGTACATAATGTCGAAAAAGGACACTAACTCTAGATGAGATATATGATTTAAAGTTGTAAACTGAGTGCAACCATACATAATTAAAAACATGATGAGAAAGTAACGTTACTATTACATTTATACAGGAGCAGACACACCCATATACCTGGCTTTGTTACCACAAAACACAACTTCACCTAAAGGACAGTTTGTGGCAGATAGAAAAATTGGAAAGTTCCCTTGACTACATAGCAACTACTGATTCATCAAGACTTCTAAGATGGATTGTGCAGACAATGCCTTTTACAAGAAGATTGACAATCCATTGACATAATGAATAAATGATAAAACTTATTTATGGAATATTAGCTGTCATATTATATTATTTCATGAACATATTATCACAATAGTTGATATCCGGAACTCTGTGCAAGGTGGTTTTCCCCTTAATTTACATGTAGGTACAAACAAATCTGGCCTAGTTAGACTGGTTTTATATTCATATGCAAACACAACTGACCCCCACTCTATTGTCCAGATATGAATATTCAAGACTCAAAAGGATTATAACGGTAAAACTTTATTTGTACCTACAGATTAGTGGAGATCCGGAGTAGGTCTATTGTGTCTACAACTACAACACATTCGTATTATGGGTATTGTTATGTTTCATGTGTATGGATCTAGTGTAATTTTTAATAAAAAACTAAACAGCGTGCATATAGTTGAGTGTTGATCTATGACCTCGACCAGCTTTATTTAACTTTGATAGAGTAACCTTACTACTCATGTACAATAACAGGTCCTATATTTTAACAAGACATGTAGGTACATGCCTGGTATCGGGCATACTAGTATTAGTGTTAGCTAAGATTCAGTTTTTTTCATATGCCATTTTGAGTAAGGTAAGACAGCTAGTTCAGGGTGATTCACAATATATGTCCCTATTACAGACTAATGTCATGAAAAATGCTTTATCTTATCTGATAAGTTTATAAAATGTATACCAATGGAAAACCACTACTTCAAACTTTACAGTTCACACTTCATACTTCACGCTTTACACTTCACAGTTCACGCTTTACACTTCATACTTCACAGTTCACACTGATATTTGTAGCTGATCACAGCAGTAATTTTACAAGAGTGTTTCTTTTCAACTACATATTTCCTTAAATTACTGTTGTTACACAAATATGTTTATTTTACTTGTGAAAAAAAGAAGTTTTTGTTGAGAACACAACCTTGTAATACTATGGTGGTATTCAGTAACTGTATGTGGGGACCCATACTATATAACAGCACCCACCAGGAGAGAAATAGTCTCCTCATAGAGACTAGAATGCAGGTTTCCTTTACATAGCCCAAATGACCAAGCCAGATTAACTGCCAAAGAGCGGTATAATGGCTGAATCACACAGAAATCATAGAGTAACTTTTTAGCTTAACAACTGGTATCTGATGCATGACCACCTTTAGGAGAAACACGTTCTCGTAGATTCAGTCAAATCGCAAATACAATGTGCTTTTCTTTCACTTTTGCATGATTCTAACGTTTACACTTCAATAAATGCATACATGTTTCCGACTGTATTTATATAAGCTGAAAACACTAACATAACCGTGTGCCAATAGATAGGGGCAAAACACGCCAAATGAAATCACAGTGCCGTCACGGGACGATTAAATGAACTATAAAGTATGAACTATGAAGGGTGAAGTAGATATATATCTTTGAAGTGTGAACCATGAATTTTGTAGATAAGGGAAGTAATCATTCGATTTTGACAAATTCGAAGCAGTTGCGTCCCTTTACATTTTACAAAGTCAAAATTCAGGACATGAATTACAACAATCAATCACCAAGACGCTTGCATTCTGGCCAATTTGCCATTATTTAGGACTGTTCAATCTTATTTAGGACATTTTGAATGACATAATTCAGGACAAGAACTGAACGATCAGTCATTACGCGTTAGTTGTTGAATTAACTGCTGTCAAGATGAGATCTACAAAAAGAGTTGCTGTTGTAAGTACATCTTGATTTATAATAGTTACCATGATTCTTTTGTTTTATGTCTCTAAAGTTTTACTATCAGTATTTCACACTACCACAGGTGCTTGGCATGTGGTCTCTCAAAACATTATTTGTTGTTGGTTTGTAAGAGTAGCATATAGCACCTGTTACGACAGGTAACCGGTTTGATGTCATTGAAATTACTGATAGTGGTTGTAATAACTCAGTTTCATATAACATAGTTATGAAATGTCCTCTCTATTTAGGTGACTGGTGCTAACAAGGGTATAGGGTATGCCATTGTCAGAGGTCTATGTAAACAATTTGATGGAGACGTCATACTCACAGGTGAGCTATAAAACTCTTTTTCATTAAAGATAATACAGTAGGCCTAATGTATAAGAACTTATATATGAAGATATCATAGGATTTGTAGAAAAACTACCGGCAACGTATGTTTTAATATTTTTTATTACATGCATTGATCTGATATTTTTCTGAAGATTAAAGTAGTTATATGGATTTAGTTTCCTATAAAAAAATAAAACTACATGTAGATCTATATTCAGTTCTGATATACATATTTTAAAATTTTCTGCAACACTAACTTTTTGTAGCTTGATCATGTGTTCCATCGCTGCCTCGATCGTTGAACGTTACATGCCTTTTATTGGGGCGCTTTTATTGTTCTATTTTTTGCACTATATATACTAGTGTACATTTTTGTAATGCTATATAGCGGGTTCCAAACCAGTGATTCAACGTTTACGTACATTTATTTTTATGGATGGCTTAGAATAAAAAGGTCGTAACTACTACTTACGACCTTATAAGACTCATACATATTTGAAATCTTCAGTACCAGGCGCTTCTAATGAGCCTATTTTTATGATAATCGGAACTTGTCATGTTGAACATAATGAAGCTATAAAAGCTGTTTTACCATAAGTAAAGAGTAAATTGCAGACAGTTTTTTCTTGTTTTCTTAATATATCGATTTTGTACTTACGACCTTCTCATTCTAAGCCATCGATATATATATACACACAAATGTATAACATTATCATACTATAAATAGGTTTTGTGATTTACTATGAGTTTTCAGAAACTTAATTTAAAATACATGAACCATTGTCATTATGTACACCTTAATGTAATGATTGAAACTAGCAATACACGATAATTACTTTACTTGATTAGGTGTTTCTTTAAAATTCTATTTTAAGTTATTGTATATCGATATAACAATTATACTTTATTTACATTTCCTATAAATTACCATGTACATTATATATTGAAATGACGAGATGTCCAAGGTTTGATCTCTGTCTGTGCCACCGCTTTACTAATTTCTCTGGTAAAGAATAAACTTAAATGTGCCACTTTACAAAGAAAGGTGTGAGGGAATCGGACTGAGAAGGCAGCACTCAACTCAAACATCCGGGCACCGAAAAAAGTTACACCATATCATTTCACACCTACCCTACACGGAACAATGCCCACACACAACCCAACGATATAATCAAAAGCCCAAGTTCCCGATGTAAAAGAGCAGGATTACCTAGTTTCACAAGGAAATGGCAATAACGGGTCATCCCAAGTGACCGAAGGAAACAGATACAAGAACCGACCTTGTTCTCCAAGTATCCGTTGCATGTGAATGGTTACATGCCATTTTGGATCGAGTGTTCCAGCTGACTTTGGACACAATGATTGGGGGTGTACAATCGATTGAGAGAAGACATGTACTAAAATACTTTTAACTTTACTTTTAGCTCGTAATGAGAAGAATGGTAAGGAAGCGATAGAATCGTTAAATAAAGAGGGATTGAAACCAATATTTTATCAGATGGATCTAAATGATGTTTCCAGTATTGATAAAATGAAGACATTCTTACAGTCTAACTATGGTGGTTTAGATGTTCTAGTCAATAATGCTGGTATGGCATTCAAGGTAAAATATTGTTCAAGTTGGCTGCTCTGTAACTAAAATAAATACTCTTTATGATCAACAAAACTAGTTTTTACTCACACAAGGATAATTGAAAGAAATTGAAGTCCAGGTTTAGTAACCATGAGGTTAGTTTGAAATAAGACAGTGTGAAATGGAGTCTTCCTGTGTACATTGTGCAATAACTATTGATATGTCAGCCAATTTTTTCCAAATGTATACTTATTTGTTATGCTCAGTTAATATTATTGTAGTTTAAATATTGACTTTCAGGTGGCTGCTAAAGAACCATTCCCTGTTCAAGCCGAGGTGACAGTGGCAACCAACTTTTGGGGTACATTAAATGTTTGCAAGGGGTTATTTCCTTTACTGAGACCACATGCAAGGTAAAGTATTTTATGTAAATTAGGCTAAATTTAATTATGTATGCAATTGGTCGAACATACATTTGTGTTTGTAAACACATTGACTCATATCTGAGTTCATGTCTGAGTTCAATGACTATCATTTTGTTAGCCAACTACTATATTACAAGTAGTGATTCTTTCGTGAAGCATAAACAAATTGACATTTGCAGTACAAAGTATTATTGATAATTTCTAAGAGGAATTCTTTTAGGCCAAATTTTATGCAATTATAGTATATTTACATATCATTTATTTAGCCGCTTAGAATACCTACTGTGTCTATACGTTTTTTACAAAGCTTAAACAGAGATATATGGGATTATGCTTGTTCTAATCTGATAGAATATTTACTCATTCAATGTCATATATTTCAGAGTTGTAAATGTGTCCAGTATGGCTTCACAATTCGCAGCAAAGAAATGTAGTCCAGCTCTCCTGTCGCGGTTTGTAGCTGGTGATATTGATATACCAAACGTAGAACAATTAATGACAGAATTTGTCAGGTAACTATTCTATTCGTTTGTTATTATGCGACAGACTTGGACAGATGTAAGTGCTTGTCTGTTTGTGTAAGTTCCCTACCAGAATGAACAATGCTCTCATGACCTCGAGGGTAGAGAAAGCTTTTTAGCTCCACTATTCAAAGAATAGGACGAGCTATTGCAGTCACCCGAGCCTCGGTGTCAGCGTCGGCTTAGAAGTTTACATACCACCTCAAATATTTACAAGTCCATTGACATCATTGGTTTGAAATGGGCAAACTTGTCCACCATCATGACCCCGACCTTAACCCAAGAATGTTATAGTTTACACAACCACCTCAAATATTTTCAAAGTGCATTGAGATATCGGTTTGATACTTGGTACACTTTTCCACCATCATGACCCAAACCTTAACCCAAGAGGAGGTAACTCTATCAAGCATTTTGACCAAAGTATGTCCCTTTTCCACTAAGAAAATTGAAATAAAAAATTACAGTATAAAAGGATGTGACTGAGAACTGTGGAGCGCGCTGTCCACTGACAGCTCTTGTTGATACAAGGAATACAAGTGATATACCCAAGGTTCTTCTAAATATTATTATCTCCTTGGTTTTTGACAAGCCTTGTTTATAACGTTTATACAGGTGCGACGTTGTTACGGTACATGCAGTGGCCATACCGTTTTGTTTCTTCAATAAACAACAGTATACATTTTACATGTTTGTATACACAGAATGGTTGAAACTGGTCGATGCTATATTTCAGTGCGGCTAAAGATGGTACATTCAAAGAGAAAGGGTGGCCAGAATCTGCATACGGTGTATCAAAGGTTGGAGTGTCATTGATGTCAATTGTCCAACAGAAAGACTTCAATAAAGACCAAGCACGACCGGATATTGTTGTGAATGCTGTAAGTCTTAGAGTAACTTTGGCCATAGAGTATATTTGTCTACGTATCATAAAGGATTCTGATCAATAAATCAAGAATGGTAGGGGGACTAAGAGCTTCAATGGTCACTGGACTGGAAGCTTAGTCCTCGTCAGTGCAGTCGTGCATGACTTCTTTGCGATTATCGGATAACATAACGATTAGTTTATAACATATTTTAGTAAGGTAAAGTTCTAAGAAAGTTTGAGATTAATGGTTAAAATGTTATCAAAGTTTCACTTAAAATTGAAATGGTGTGGATCTAAAACGTACGTATTCTACTTATATATTGTATATATTTCAGTGTTGCCCAGGGTATGTGAATACAGACATGAGCAGCCACAAAGGTCATAAAACTATTGATCAAGGTGTGTTTATTTCTTAATTATATTTGGGAGTGAGGGGGCACAAATTATTACATTTGTGTATATCTAACATGTCCTTTATATGACTATTCTCGTATTTGGCGCATGGTCACATTATGCCTTATTGACTCAACTCTAGTTTTGACATTTGATTTAAAGTAGATTAGTGATACCATATTTATACACTTTAAGTCACTAACCTTATTGTCACATTATTTCAGGTGCAGACACACCATTATATCTGGCTATGTTACCACAAAACATCAAATCACCTAAAGGACAGTTTTTGTCAGACAGAAAAATTGGAAAGTTCCCATGAGTACATAGCAATTAACGATGTATTCCGACTGCTCAGTTGTGTTGTTTGAACAATGTTTTACATGAATATTGACATTTCCAATTACATATATATTTTTTAAAAACTGATAGCGCTTGTTTAAGAAATATTGATTACCATATACATTTGTACTTTTACTTTATGATAATGACCAGCACGGTTGTATGTAACTACAGCAGAAACTTCTAGTATCATTGTGTTTCATGTATGGGATCTCAGTGGGTATTTGTAATAAAAGAAATAAAACATGTCAATATTGTAAAGTTTGATTTATGAAAGTGTCAAAATAACTGCTTTTAATACACTTGCATTTGCTGCTCATACGTTTACACGGCTATTATCAATCTATTTGTAAATGTATCTCCTATGACTGGCAATTTAAGAGCTGACTCAAACCCTGTTCTCACAAAGATTCTGGTTACAGGATCAATCAAAGCTCTAAATCGATTTACTAAGTTTTGAATATAGAGAATATTTCACCTTGCCTTATACGTACTTGTACTAGTTGATCTGGATTGGATCTATGGTCGCCACAATAATTCTCCATTCAGCACTGTTCTTTGCTTTGTGGTTCTCTCCAGGATGGATTACACAAACAAGTTTTCTTCGCATATGCTGGTATTGAGTGTAGTATTGAAACGTATTTCTTGAGTCTTTTGGCGTTGATTTGTAGTCCAACTCGCCTTGCATAGTAGCTAAGGAGACTTAATTTTCTTACATATGACCCAATAGTAGAGGCTATTTCGTCTACGAAGGTGTTCTAGAGGAGATGTTAAATCATCTGTATGACACCAAATGACTCAATTAATAAAGATTTAAGAAAGGAACAGGCAGGGTTCAGGCCTTGAGTTGTATGTTTTGGACATATTTTCACGCTATGAAACGTCATAGAACGAAGTATAGAATGGAACAGTAAAATACATATCAACTGCATAGATTTTGAAAAAAAGCTTTTGATAGCGTCCACCTGGAAAGTGTATGGAAAACACTGAATGCATATGGATGTCCTGAACATTCATTAAACTGAATGATTAAGATCTCATATGGAAACTTCACATGCAGCGTTGTCCACAATAATAACCTTTGCGACTGGATCAACATCACCATCGTGGTACGACAAGTATGCATCATATCACTTGTTGCTATCACATGAATACTTGAAGATCTCGGAAGTGCAGTGTTATTTATATTTATTGCAAGCAATGCTGACCTCCGAACGAAAACAGATACCAAATATGAATCGGACTAATAAAACTAGTATTAGTAACAAGAAATCAGAGACTGTCTATCTCACAAACTACTTAAACACTAGACAATGAACCAAATGAAGAGATAAATGATTTTACTTACTTTGAAGTGTTTTGAGCAAACACAATGCAACTGAAAACGATATAGCTAATACACTTCAATAGGCATTGACAAATTTTCATTATGTCAACAAGATATAGAGACCAGGCCCCAATCTCCAGAAGCATCTCAAGCAGAAATCTCATCTCAAATTGAGATTTTGCCCAAATCAGAGTCAGGATATCTAATTAATCTGAAGTCAGAACAGAATAGCATTTAAAGTTTTTGATGACAATTTTGAGTCCACCCTCCCCTGGAAATTATCCGAACGACACGCGGCAATATTTGAGATGAGATTTATCTCAAAGTTGAGATGTTTCGGGAGATCGGGGCCTGGAAACATCAGGGAAAAGACCAACATAAAACTACCAAAGCAATGTCCTCTCAGTCATGATGTATGGAGCAGGCTGCTGGAGAATAGCACAAAAGGACAATAATAAACTATATGGATCACATGCAAAAAGTAATGAGGAAATCTGATAGGGTAGGCAGCACTCAATATAACCGGCCGAGCACAGAAAACAGTAACATCACAACACAAATACACGGAGCAATGCCAAAACACACCACAAAGAAATAATAAAGTCCCGTCCGCAAAAATACAGAATGACCCAATTTCACAAAGAAATAAAAAATAACGATGATAAAAAGATGCAGGTACGTAATAATGTAAGATCTACTGGCCGTCTAAAATCTCAAACGACAACAATTACAAGAATACTGGGCAAGAGAACGTCAGAACTATAATTAATCAAAGAAGATTTAGATGGTTAGATCATGTCATCAAAAAAGGTTCAACCGCATCACAAAAGATTCTCTCAAATGGGCACCATTCGGGAGCAGAGAAAGACCGAAAGAGACATGGCGAAGAAATATCAATAGATAATATTAATATCAATACCACGGAGAAGACTTTTGGAGAGGTTAAAATGATTGCAAAGGACTGAAGGAAGCAATGAACAACTTAGATAAGGCTTATTTCATCTTCCTCTTCATCCTAGGAATATGGGAGATGATAGATACCAGCTTGTCTTCATCCTTAACTTGTGTGACTACAAATCAACCTGTAACATTGTTCTTTATGAGTACTGAATATTCAACATAAGTATCGAAACACTTATCGATGCAGGTAACTTTCCAAATACACGTCACGATAATGTGAATAACTTAGACCATGCAAACATGGTATTTTCGTTAAGTGTTAATCCTGAGTTTTAGGCAAGTCTGAGACAAAATTAAAGCCATATTTCAAGTAATAACGACTTCAATTTCCATCATGATATGCCAAAAATGATTTAACAAATATATATATATATATTTCAAGCCTTGTCAGTGAAAATAACTAACTGAAAACGTGTTTGTTTGAAACCTTCTGTTGTGTAGGGGTTGGGAACATGATTATAAACAAATAAGGCAACAGTATCTCAATGGATTTAGCAGATATAACAGGTAACATTTCTTTCCCAAGATGCCCGAACCTATCCGCCCGTGTACGCTAAACGATGAAACGATTTGGTAAAGCTTAATCTGAGGTGAAAGATAGCTGAGCATATTATTATGCTACCGAAGTAGGTTGCAAACTGATTAAATAGTTTTATGTTTGTCTGAATATTTCATGATATTATTGACTTCACTGTTGTGTTATGAGATAGGACGATATGAGTTCTGCAAAAAGAGTTGCAGTTGTAAGTATATTTGTCGTTTTGATTGTACAAATCATGTTGCTGTTATTTTAATTAGAATGGTCTTTTTATTGTCCATAAAAGGACATGCAGTCATAAATTTGCAAATCAAGGAGAAAATGTTCTTGTATACTGTATGCATACGCCTTTATTAATTATATTTTGTTATCGTTTTTCATGAATTACTTATAAAGAGCGTTACTACTATTTCCATGTCTCAACAATCTTTTATTTATTTGAATTAACTTTAGCTTTCTTTGCAATGTAAACCACAACAAGTCAGCGTCAATTCTTGATATACAATTTATGGTCTGCTTTGCAAGGATATTTTCCGAGACATATATGCGAATATGGCTGCATTAATTAAAAGCCAATCATGTTGCCTAGACTAACAGCTCTTCCTGGATATTTTTGTCTTCGGGATCGGCATAGTAATGGAACAAGCACGTTACACTAGAACAAGCTGCTGAAGGTATAATTTATGGCTACCAAGAAGGAGATTGGTGTCCGAGAACAAATATATCGTATATTAAGGGATTGATGCGCTCCTATGGTAACTACATTATTATACAAGGTTGTCATAACTATAGTTTTGCAATGAGCCTTCGACATATTTATTTAGGTGACTGGTGCTAACAAAGGTATAGGGTATGCCATTGTCAGAGGTCTATGTAAACAATTTGATGGAGACGTCATTCTCACAGGTAAGTATTATTTGTATGTTAACATTATTCATTGAACTCTATATGAAAAGCAGTGTCAAAGTATGTCATACTTGTTATGTAACAAATTCAGTTTTTCAAAGTATATCTAGTTTTGTTAACTTGCCTTTTGAAATTTATATCAGAACAATCTACATTTGCACTTATAAATGAATAAAATGGGAATTACAACCGCTTATAAATTCACAGTTATGCATCTCTGATCAAGCATACATTAAAAACACCATAGGCAAGTTATACGAACCATGCACACACAACACTGTACGTAACATCTATATTGATACCACAAACTATGCATATTATACCTCACGTTTTAATTATATATGCACATTTTATTCATAAATTGATCACTATTTCAAAAATATAGTTAAATTCACCTGTAGTATCTCCTCAGGATTGTAAAATGACATACAAATTAAAACTTACCGTATTCTCTGTATACACTGCTAACACAGGTTCTTTAGACTCATAAATTATACGATTTGCTGAAATTGAAAAACACCAATATGTCACGGCCTAGTTCTTTCAAACTCTTCATAAATGAATTTTGAATATCATTTTCTTGTTTCAGTGGCTCTCTTGAACTGTTAAATTTGACAGAAGCATTTGACAAATTAAGGAAAGCATAAAAGTTTTATAAGTGTGAAGAGTTTTTGGAAGGGCAGTAGATATTAAGGGGCACAATAATCATTGAGTCAGAAACGCACGTCAAATCATGTCTGCTATTTACATACCCTAAATCTTACAATGTGTGTTTGAGTTCAATAGATAATCTGCTCATGTTCTAAATGTTGTACCATTTCATGACATATTCTGGGGCCTAATTCACCAACGTTGTAAGTCTAAAACATAGACTTAGACTATACATCGTCAAATGTTCTATTCGCTCTCATAATGTTATAAATGCACCGATTTTGATATAAATTGGTAAACATGTTCAGTGGGTAACAACCAATAGTCCAATAAAATTTCACATGGTTAAACATAATTTCAACAAAATGCCAGTGATTATGAATAATGACGATTTTAAGTCTAAGTCTGGGTTTTAGACTTACACCGTTGGTGAATAAGGCCCCTGATCTTAATCACATACAAGAACGTGTAAAAATGATGAATTTACCTGCTTTTGTGTGTGTGATTAAATTTCGTTTGAACATAACTGTAGATAATCTAGATCTATACAAGTATTCAAGGTGCGAACAGGTCCTAAAAGAAACACTCGAATTTGAACCTGTCAAAAAGCCCCTGAAAAATATTATATAAAAAAGCTGAGTTTTGGTAAATTTATCTAGAATTATTTTTCTTTAACTTGAACTTACTAGGTAGTCGAAGTATTTCTCACGTGTCTGTATTGAACTTTACAGCTCGTAATGAGAAGAATGGTAAGGAAGCGATAGAAGCGTTAAACAAAGAGGGATTGAAACCAATATTTCATCAGATGGATCTAAATGATGTTTCAAGTATTGATAAAATGAAGACATGCTTACAGTCCAACTATGGTGGTTTAGATGTTCTAGTCAACAATGCTGGCATATATATGTCATTCAAAGTAAAATCTCTATTGTGTTACTGTCCAACATAGTAGAATTGATGTTGTGTTTGGATTACATGCTCTTGAGTACTGGCTTTAAAACAAATTTACATGCCCATCACTTTATTTCATGGACCGTTTATCAATTTATTACATCAGTAATTACATTTACCTGATGTTATTTGTTTGCTATAGACTGAGATTGACTTAAGAGTCAGGTCATTCAGTTTATTCCTATTTGACCAATTGCGTCCGACTTTGAGGGAAGAAAGAGTAGCGTGATACAAGGAAATCATGTTCGAAATACTCTGCGTATAGTACCGATACTTGCGAAATATAACCAGTCAAAAATAAAATATTTTCTGATAATGATGACGTGAAACAGCGTTACGTACAGTCCATAAAAAGGTCGATGTCAGTATCAATAAAAGTTAAGTCACAGTATCAGTAGTCACAGTATCAAGAACTACATAAAACATTGACAGAATTCATACTTTCCAGGCAGAATTTCGTTTTAATCGGTGGATCATTTCAGACAGATATCCCATTCTCTGACGACGCTGAGGGTACTGTAGCAACCAACTTCTGGGGTACCTTAAATGTTTGCAAACAAATGTTTCCTTTACTGAGATCACATGCCAGGTAATCTATATGCGTACATGTATATGAGCCACAATTCGTTGTCCAGGAATTTTGGTTACATCTCAAATGGTTGGTGTCCAACATTTCAAGACCAGTCAATGATCGTCATTTGCATTGTAAAACATTTAGAATGATGAAATGTATCGTACTTTCAGACAGCAATGCAAAATATGAAAAGCTGGCAATTTTACGATCATTTTTGTGTACGTTCAAAATTGAGATGTAACATTGACTCAAGGCAGAATATCCATCATAATATTATAACAAGCTATCATTGTATGCATTTGCTTAATTGTATCATTTGCTTTCTTAACTAGTAAGAAGAATAGCCTAATTTTAATTTGTAGACTGTTTAGTGCAATTCAGAAATTGCTGTTTCAGGTAGAGATGTAACTGGACACCAAATGACGATCGTATATGGCTGTATGTTATCCCATGAATGCGAAATTAGCATATTTATGGTTTATCTTGACTTTAAATTAAGGGTGAATGTTTTTTAAATTAATACAAACATCACAAGCAGTTTACATAAGCAATCGTAGAACATTATTGTGAACCAGGGATGTAACTATGGACCCCAAATAGACAGTTGATGTCTTCCAAGTAGAAAAAGTTATAACTATGACAATGTTTAAGACAAAGGTATGCATTATTTGTCAAAATAATGTCCTCCATTGATGATGATGGGTAGTTTAGTATACTAATTTGTTTATTCTCTATTAAAAAATGGCTTGAAAACATAGATCAATCGCTCTCTAGACACTGCCGGATGGAATCAACCTCAGAAAGAGAAAATGCAATGTTGAATAATGTGTGTCACACAAGGAATCCCCCGCCATAAATGGCTCTGATAATAGAGACTCGAACCAACGACCCCTCAATTATGAAGGGAGCACTGGACCACTGAGGCTTCACAAAATGTATGGTTCATGCATGTAATATAACGAACATGAAGCCAGGACAATACCTCTTTGAAAAAAAGACAAGTCATTTTAAACCATAACAGTGTATTTTGAACTGCTTAATACAATCAATAGAAACAATAGAAACTGGTGACTATCCAACCATCTTCAGACTCCAGACGTCATGTGGTTAAAGATCTGAAAAGAATACATAAACTATACATTTAACCGTTCACAAACAACATATATTTTTTTGTGAAATAATGGTCAGATATTGTTTGACATTATCTATTAATGTAATTTGAACTAATAAAACAAGTATTTAACTATTCCATGTATCACTTATTGACAACCGACAGCGTCCTTACTCTCTTGGCCAAGGAGGCCCCTCCAAATGCAGGGATGATAAACAACATACCAAGGTAAGATTTTAAAACATGCTGTCCTAAAGAAAATACAACACACCTTTGAATTTATACCATTGTCTGGTACCGCATCTAATTATGTCTGGTGCGTTGATCTTTGAGTGAATGTCGGTTGAATCTATTCTATGTCTAACTTCGTTCAACGTCCATGTGTTCTTCTTTCTGCTTTTTGAGAAATATCTGATCCAAGGCCATTCATCCATCTAAAACGGAAACAAGAAATGTCACAGAGGTGACCATTTACCATCACATAAAGATACGAGACCAAAGCGGGTTTCGAACTCGCAACATTCAGATACAGCATCTGTGAAGATTATCTTCACATTCTTGATTTGCTTCGGGGCATATACACTATTGTTAAGATTGCACAAAATTGTAGTCGCTATCATGTTAAATGTTGACGGACAATGTCGGACATACATATGGCATACGATGGGTGATAAGAAACACTTAGTGCTCAGGTAAGCTAAAACACACAACCTGAGACCCAACCACTATTTGTAATTGTGTTAAAACTAACAATCAATTTAACAGCAAAAACATTCAACACCAATCAAAAACATTTTGTCATATTATAATCCACTTTAATTTCCACGTTTGGGTTAAACGCCATGTGTACAGATTCTAGTACTGTACACTCATTAAGAAAACATTAATCTATTAGTAATACTGGTGTAGAATGACAAAATATTTTTGAATTGTTTTGTTAATAAACAAAGTAACAATAACAATGAAACAACTGAGGAATAACAAATTGCTACAACTTAAACTTACGACAGCCGGAAAGTTTTGTTTTCCATGAATTACCAAAACATGACATCCGACAGGATACCTGTTATATATGTATTGATTGCTTTATGTTGGGTTAAGTGCCATACTTACATCATAATTTCAGATAGCATTACTATTAATAAATATGTAAAGATGAAACAAACCCAGGCTTAAAAAAATGACAACTACTACATTTAAATTAGTATGAATGTACTACTACAAAATGTAAGTACACATGTAATTATAGCACTGAAGCTATTTCATGACAATGTATATGACATGATTACCTGCACATATCAGTGGTGATTGGCTCATTGGTCTCTGTGTTGACCTTAGTGGCCTCCAACCTGGTATCATTGATCTCTGGGTTGGCCTCAGTGGTCTCTAGGTTGGGCTCAGTGGTCTCCAGGTTGGGCTCAGTGGTATATGGGTTTGTCTGTAGACAAAAACAAAAACTTTACATTGCAAGAACTATGAAAAACATAATAGGGTTAATGTGATACAATTTGGAACAGCTGACAATTAAGAAAAAGGGTAAAACTGAGAATACATACCAATACTGGCTCATACTGCATAGTGTCTTCAGTAGCATCTAACTTGAGCTCAGTGGTCTCCGTGTTGGGCTCAGTGGTATCTGGGTTGGGCTCAGTCGTCTCTGGGTTGGGCACAGTAGTATGTGGGATGACCTCTGGGATGGTCTCAGTTGTCTCCAAATTGGGCTCAGGGGTCTCTGGGTATGTCTGTAGACAACGATAAAAACATTGCATTACTATAATTATGAAAACATATGCTTAATGTGATAAAATTAGGAAAAAATGACAACTAACAAAAAAGGTAACACTGAGATACACATACCAATACTGGCTCATATTTCGTAGTGTTTTCTTCAGTAGCCTTCAACTTGGACTCAGTGGTCTCTGGGATGGCCTCAGTGGTCATTGGGTTGGCCTCAATGGTATCTGGATTGGCCTCGGTGGTCTCTGGGATGGCCTCAGAGGTCTCTGGGTCGGGCTGAGTACTCTTAGTAGTGTTTGTCTGTAGACAAATATAAAAACATTTTAGGAACTATGAAAAACAGAGGCTTAAAAATTTGATAAAATTCTTAATGTGATAACATTCAGAAAAGCTGACAAAAAAGGTCAACTAAGAGTACTTACCAATAATGGCTCATTGTTCACTCGGTTTTCTGCAGTGGTCTCTTGGTTGGGCTCAGTGATCTCCGGGTTGGAATCGGTGGTCTCTGGTTTGGACTCAGATTTCTCTGGGTTGACATCAATGGTCACTGGGTTGGGCTCAGTGATCTTCGGGTTAGGCTGAGTGGTCTCGTGGTTGGACTCAGTGGTATCTGACTGGACATCAATGGTATCTGGGTTGGGCTCGGTGGTCTCTGGGATGGCCTCAGTGGTTTCTGGGATTGCCTCAGTGGGCTCTGGGCTGGTGTCAGTAGTCTCTGGATTTGTCTGTAGACAAAGATAAACAACATTACATTATAAGAACTATGAAAATCATAGGCTTAATGTGATAACATTCTTAATGGGATAAAGTTCGGAAAAGCTGACAATTAATAACAAAAAGTAAAACTGAGAACACATACCGATACTGGCTCATAGTTGATAGTGTTTTCTTCAGATGCCTTCAATTTGGGATTGGTTGTCTCCGTGATGGCCTCAGTCGTCTCTGGGTTGCGCTCAATGGTCCCTATGTTGGACCCAGTGGTATATGTGTGTGTCTGTGAATGAAAAAATATACTAGTATTACATTGGAAGAACTATCAAAAACACAGGCTTATGAGATAAAATTCGGAAAAGCTGACAATTAACCAAAAATGTAAAACTGAGGACGCATACCGATATTGGCTCATAGTGTATAGGGCTTTCGTCAGTGGCCTCCCACTTGGGCTCGATGATCTCCGGGTTGGACTCGGTGGTATCTGTGCGGGCATCAGTGGTCTCTGTGTGGGCTTCAGTGGTCCCTGTGTGGGCTTCAGAGGTCTCTGTGTGGGCTTCGGTGGGCTCTGGATTGGGCTTAGTGGTTTCTGTGATGGCCTCAGTGGTCTCTAGATTGGACTTTGTGACATCTAGGTTTGTCTGTAGACAAAGACAAAAACATATCATTGCAATAATTATGACAATCATAGGCATAATGTGACGACATTCGGAAAAGCTAAAAATTAACCAAAAATGTAAAACTGAGGACGCATACCGATATTGGCTCATAGTGTATAGGGCTTTCGTCAGTGGCCTCCCACTTGGGCTCGATGATCTCCGGGTTGGACTCGGTGGTATCTGTGCGGGCATCAGTGGTCTCTGTGTGGGCTTCAGTGGTCCCTGTGTGGGCTTCAGAGGTCTCTGTGTGGGCTTCGGTGGGCTCTGGATTGGGCTTAGTGGTTTTTGGGATGGCCTCAGTGGTCTCTAGGTTGGACTTTGTGACATCTAGGTTTGTCTGTAGACAAAGACAAAAACATATCATTGCAAGAATTATGACAATCATAGGCATAATGTGACAACATTCGGAAAAGCTGACAATTAACCAAAAATGTAAAACTGAGGACGCATACCGATATTGGCTCATAGTGTATAGGGCTTTCTTCAGTGGCCTCCCACTTGGGCTCGATGATCTCCGGGTTGGACTCGGTGGTATCTGTGCGGGCATCAGTGGTCTCTGTGTGGGCTTCAGTGGTCCCTGTGTGGGCTTCAGAGGTCTCTGTGTGGGCTTCGGTGGGCTCTGGATTGGGCTTAGTGGTTTCTGGAATGGCCTCGCTGGTCTCTAGGTTGGACTTTGTGACATTGAGGTTTGACTGTAGACAAAGACAAAAACATATCATAGCAAGAATTATGACAATCATAGGCATAATGTGACAACATTCGGAAAAGCTAAAAATTAACCAAAAATGTAAAACTGAGGACGCATACCGATATTGGCTCATAGTGTATAGGGCTTTCGTCAGTGGCCTCCCACTTGGGCTCGATGATCTCCGGGTTGGACTCGGTGGTATCTGTGCGGGCATCAGTGGTCTCTGTGTGGGCTTCAGTGGTCCCTGTGTGGGCTTCAGATGTCTCTGTGTGGGATTCGGTGGGCTCTGGATTGGGCTTAGTGGTTTCTGGGATGGCCTCAGTGGTCTCTAGGTTGGACTTTGTGACATCTAGGTTTGTCTGTAGACAAAGACAAAACACATATCATTGCAATAATTATGACAATCATAGGCATAATGTGACAACATTCGGAAAAGCTGACAATTAACAAAAAAGGTAAAACTGAGTACACATACCAATACAGTCTCATAGTTCATAGTGTTTACTTCAGTGGCCTCCAACTTGAGCTCAGTGGTCTCCGGGTTAGCCTCGGTGATCTCTGGGTTTGGCTCAGTGATCTCTGGGTTGGGTTCAGCGGTATCTGGGTTTGTCTGTGTACAAAGAACAAAACATTACCAAAAGTTATTAAATTCATATACGTATTACGTAATGTGATATAAAATTCCGACAAGCTGACAATTTACAAGTATGACAAGAAGACAAATTGAGGGTACACACCGTTTCTAGTTGTTCATAGTGCTTCGAGGTAGCCTCAGTGGTCTCTGTTGTACACTCGGTGTTTTCTGGATTCGACATTTTAGTCTCTTGGTTGCAATCAGTGGACTCTAGGTTGGCCTCAGTGCAGATCTCTTTCTTGGGCTCATAGTTCTCCAGTTCTGATTTCTGAACACTGTCCTCAATCACTGTATTTGACATTTCAAAATTACTAATAATGTCCATAATGTTATCATCGAGCACTTCCTCACTCTCACCAAATGAGTCGAAAGACATAGACATGTCTAAGTCTGAATTGACATCAACAATATTTTCCATAAGCGGCATAAGCACCACAAAGTGGTTCACAGAGAAGTCCTTTTCTTGTGCACTCCTTCCATTTATATTGGTCCACATAATGAACAGTGGGTCTCCTTTGCTGCAGTGTTCTTTGAATGGATAAAAGACCCTATGCATGTCATTGCGCACAGTGTGCAATCCATATGTTGGGCACACTGAAACAATCGGACATGACAATATGTTAGCAAGGCTAGCTAATTGCCACAGTCCCATATATGTTCCATTTCTACAAATCTCCAGTACTTCTTTTTCATACACTTTCCTAATGTCTTTTTTATATAATTGTCCTTGTCCATTGTACTGACTGGAATATAATGCCATTGTCTTTACGACATTATCACCACCCACTTCACTTTTCCCCCTTTTCATTAATCGGTTGTCCAGGTATAAGTCTTCATTTACAACAAGTTCACTAATTATTCTTTCCCGCATTTCTTTATGGTTATCTTCAGAGCCATAAATTAACACACTGGCTGAGCGTGGTAGGCAGTTCCCATCTCCATATATAACAGCTGGGAATAATTCCATTTCAGGGGAGAGGGGAATATCTTTTGGCATTAGTGACATACTGTTCTTGTCCACAGCTTTGCCCGTCGAAAAAAGGGATTTTGGGGTAACTGGTGGCAGCGTATTAAATTGCATTTCTGCAACGCTTCTCTTTAACTCATTCATTGTTGAGCACTGTGACAGCGACTTTTTCTGTTGCTTGATATCTTCCTTTTGCTTCATGTTGTCCTTTGGCTGCTTCTTACTTTGCTTCTTACTTTCCTTCTGGTTCAGACATTCCTTCTGCTTCTTACTTTCTTTCTTTTGCTTCTTGCTTTCCTGAGCAATTTCTGACTTTTTACCCTTGACAATATCATGTACCTCCCAATCACCCACATACTTTTCATTACAACAGTTTCCTTTCTTTTCACCAATGCATACGTTGCAAAAGCAACTCAAACGTCTGGCTTGTACAGTACCTGGCTCTACGCCCTTGACAGAGTGTATTTTCTGCGTCCCTTTCAAAGTTTGCAGGTCGTGTAGCGGTTTATCCCTCTTAATAGTCTCTTCATAAAAGAACACTCTTCTGTTGTGATCACATTTTCCACCTTGTACCTTGGTGAGGTTTTCCGTACAATAGTCAAATAATGCCTTAGCAGTCTGTATAGTGCCTTTTCGGCTCTTCACATATGTTTCGGCCTGTTTCTTTATTATACCACCCAATGCATCGCATGGTGATTTTCCATGCCTTGACCCGAAGTATGCTCTTTGCATTTTGTGTGTGGTTGTCTCAGATACATGCAGAAATGGTATTTTTGACTTGAATTGTGCAGCACAGCCATCGCTGAACTGTATTTCATTGTTGATGGGTGCATGATCTTTAACATGCTCAGCCATCTTCTTTGAAAATTGTTTAACTGCCATAGCATCGTGAATCAAGTCTGGAGAGATGAATACAACAGACTCCTGAACAACTGCATCTCTACAGTCGGGACATTTATAATATGCTATCATCGGGAAAACCGTAGATTGCCTGTAGTTGTAGTATGCCGATTGAATCTCATCTTGATGCACACAACGGTAATTTTCAGCGAAATCGGCTATTGTCACCATAAGCTTTTCAGGAACAGACTTTGTAATTTGGTTGAATTGTTTATATTGCCATCTTGCGATGAACAGGTGTCTTGCTAGAAAACCGATGGCATCTTCAAATTCCTGTACCAACTCTTCAGGGGTTCC
The DNA here is from genome assembly GCA_963678985.1 of Spisula subtruncata. Classification (NCBI taxonomy): domain Eukaryota; kingdom Metazoa; phylum Mollusca; class Bivalvia; order Venerida; family Mactridae; genus Spisula; species Spisula subtruncata. The sequence continues at coordinate 30,487,282 of OY787665.1, forward strand.
AGTCTGCTCTGTTAATATTTGTCTCTTCACTTCCTTTCCAACTGAAGCCCCAACAGTACCCAGCTTCCACCTTTTCCATGTGTAGGTTGTATTTTTCTTGTCACTATCCATAAGACATTCAAGGAAGGTTCGCAGCTTCTTTGTTCCACACTCATCGCAGTTTCTTTCTAAACACTTCAGATTGTGGAATTCAGCGTTTTCGTCTTTTTCGCAAAGGGATAAATCTACTGCATGGTATTTGCTTTCAATGTTGGCTTTAATATGGTGAGTTTTAAATGCCTGGTTTATAACATCCAATTTAAACTGAACATTTAAACAATACTCGCATAAACATGAGTAGAACTTTTGCTGTTTGACAGTGAGTACTTCTTTAGGTCGAAGTTTTTGGAAGTGGCTTAGCGATATCTTCAATGTAGGATTGTCCTGCAGGAACCTTTTGTGGATTTGCTGAAGACTTTCAGTCAACACTCTTTTCTGGCTTAATGTCTTAGTACTTACGGTTCTCTTCATTGGAAGAGTAACTGATTCGTATTCATAAAATCTTTGTATACTATCCAATGTGTCATCCGACATGGCATCCGATCTTTTCACATTGTATTCTCCATTTCTTTCGAGTTGAGACATTTTAATCCAGTGCTCCCATTTCATACCTAGTGCTTTCCTTAAACTATGTTCAACGGTATACTTCCCGACAAGAGTACGAGTTAATAAACGATAACGATCTCTACCTGCCTTTGTGTTTTGTCTTTTCATTTCATTCAATGCCCTTTTCACCCTTGCTACTATTTTAGCATTTGTCTCAATCGACGATTTAGAATATAGAAAATCCAACCTTGGGTTTAGTTTTTGTAATGCCTTCTTTTTTCTCGGTGTTGCATTTTTCATTGCATTATCAACTTTGGTAGCAAACTTCTCTGGATTTTTGGGTAGATATATTTTTCTACTACTTGCTGCCTTTTTGGAAGTTTCCTGCAATGGAATTTCAGATGGTTTATCAAAATATAGTTTCTTTTTTGAAGACTGGTACTTTTCTCTTCTCTTTTGTTTCTCTTTTATCTTGTCTTCATCTGACATTTTTTCTCTTTGCTCTTTCTTCTTAAGTCTCCAATACTCTCTCGTCCTTGCTATTTGTGTTCGGGTCGATGGTTTTGCGACAGTAATTCCTTTCTCTAGTTGTCTTGCTCTGTATTCTCTCATTCGCAACTTTGCCTTTTCATTCGAGAGGGCTAGCTTTTCACCTGTTAAAGACTTGCGGTAATCTTTCTTCTTTAAAGCATCCTTGATCTTATACTGGTCATAAAGACTTTCATTTTGTTTTAGTCTTTCACGCCATTCATCATAGCTGTCCTTCGTTGACTTTTTTCGCTTACTTTGCCCAGCATCCACGCTTTCTGGATTCGAGCGTTTCAGCTTCACCCGCAAAGAATACCTTAAAGGAGATGAGTCACAATATCATATACAATCATCAATAACAAGATATGTGTTTTTGTCACATGACCAATGTATATGTCTCCCATAACTAAACGGTCAATGGCAGTTGAAATCCACATGGGTTAAGTTTCTGTAGCATAATTCTACCCGACTTAAAGAGTATGAAAATCTCACGAGAGTATTGCAATATTCTATGTGGTAAAAGCAGACCTGGTCAGGTACTTTTCTACTACAGAAACCTACCCAAGTGTATTTCTGTCAAAATCAACTGACGATTCTTAAGTCCGGACAAACTATTTTACATGTTAAAAATCATCAAAGAAAATGAAACATTATTCGACCATAACGACAAAGCAATATGCGCAACTTAATTATGCCACTGTTGTCAGTTTCATTGCGAACAAGTTGTACTACGAACGCATGCTTATCGATGTCGACCCCATTCAATGCTGAGGAAATCCATCTCCGTGTTTCAGGGAGAAGTGGCAATGTGGAATTACTGTGTAACACATAATGTTTCATCAATTTTAAAATAGAATAAAGATATTGGACAGGGAAAGCAGCATTCAAGAGCAACTGTCAACCAGAAAACACAAACGAGAAGGCATAAGTTATATTATTTGCAAATACCATCACAAACATATAAGAGTTGACGATATAGCTACTGCCTTCGAACGGTCAATGCGCAAATTGGTGAAACCGCTTAATTTAACAATGGAACGTGTGAAAATTACAGGTAAAAGGTGTAAAAACATTCGACGCCGGCCGGATACGATCCGACTTCGAGTTGAACAATAGATTTAAGGTGCGAATTAGTTAATCGGGACCTTCGACATAAGCGACAGCATTTCATATAGATTCGAAATTCGATAGAAGCGAGTTCGAGATAACGAGAGTTGACTGTAATTTACTTATTTATATTACTGACAATAAGTGACCCTTTAAAGTCAGTTATACCATTTATTTTAGTTCAAACAACATAGTTGCTTTAGTAGGCAATGTTGGAGTCAAAATTACATCTCAAAGCAAAGGAATGAAATAATCAAATTTAGTGTACATGCTTGGTTCTGTTAAGAAATACAAATTGCCTTGTATTTCAAAGAACGATCTTTCATTATATAATTAGTTATCCCTACATTCAATGCACGATAACTCCCCTTACATTTTGGTAATAACATGGACACAATTTCCAGTATCCATGTTATGTCTCCAAATAAGTCAGTGAAATTAACATAGCCACTGTACATATATTCGCATTATTAAGAAACAAAAGATTAAATTTAGTGTTAAAAATGCTGACAGCATCCTCCTAATGTAGTTAATTTACACCGAAATAAAAATATAATTAAATGGATATAGGATGTAACGTTGATTTCAACATTTCAATTTGAAAGTAATATGGACACAACTGTTGGTGTCCAAGTAACATCTACAAGTAAACCTGTGAAAGAAACATAATAATATCCGTAGACTATATTTTCAAAGAAACAACAGCAACGCAAGTAGGTGCAAATCGTGCTTGTTCTGTCAAATGTTCTTCATGTACAATGGGATGGAGCTGCCGAAAAAATATACATGAGATGTAACATTGACTGCAATATATCTACTTGACTATAACATGGACACACAATTTCAATTCAAAATTACGTCTCTACGCAAAATATTAAAATAAAACAAAAACTACCACACATATTTAACATCTTTTAATAAACAACAACTACAATAGGTTACAGAATTTATTCAAACATAAAATCATACCGCAATTGTCAATTGAATCAAAGTCAATGTAACCGTATGTTTGAGAGGTAACAATGACTTCAAAACAAAACTTGAAAGTAATATGGACGCAATATTTGGCATCCAAGTTATGTCTCCAAGTCAACCAACGAAATTCTAACTAAGCAAACATATTTACAGGCAATTTTAACTTTTAAGAAACAAAAACATTGCATGTAAGTGTCTAACATGCAAGTTTCAGCAAATGTTCAAAGGAATGACGATTCAAATAAATAAATACATAAGATGTAACATTGACTCCAATATCATTGTTTGATAGTAACATGGACACAACATATCTGGTCCAAATTACGTCTCCAATGAAACTAACACATTACATAAAAACTACCAGAACAAAATTGTCGTCCTTTATTACACAGCAATTATTAAATATTCCTGATATTCACTAAGGTTATACAAAATCCGGTTGATGAGCTATTGAATGCAAAAATTAAATTCATGTTTGAGAAGTAACGTTGACTTCAAGACCACAATTTGAAAGTAACAGTAATCCTTTTTTGGTATCAAAGTTATGTCTCAAACAGCCAAACTAACTAAAACATAATAAACAATGTGTAAAACGATTAACTTTTAATGAATCAAAAGTACTGGTGTTCTGTCCCAATGTGGTAATGTAAACCTTGAATATTTTAAACATTGTCACTCTTTACCATGTGTTTACAAATAAGACGTAACATTGACACAGGCAGAAAAAATTGAAAGTAACAGGGACGCAATGTTAGGCGTCCAATTTACATCTAAAAGCTGAGCTGATTTCTGTTCAGCCTTAAGTTCGGCAGTCCCATTTATTTTTAATTAAATTGTTTTAAAAATCAACATAATTGCTTACACAAAAGCGCAATTCTTTATCATTCATGAACAACCAGTGACTGGTACACATCAATGGGACGTAATTTTGACACATATTTTTTATCGATTTCCACAGTCAAATATCGTTTCTCTATTACGTCTTGAAAACATTTTCCATTTTCAATGGTAACCGCAAAAACATGGCTTCACAAAGTGTGTCTTTCATTTACTTCACAAGAACATGTGGTAGTTGTTTTACTTTTATCAAAAACAATAATATAATTATTTAAATACAACTCGAATGACGTTTTTCTATTTGCGACGTAAGCTAAGACACGAACTTTAAATGTGCTATGCTTCATTTGAACGCCAAAATATTGTCAGAGTGGCGTTTCTAACTCGGTTTGTCAACACAAATTACAAATAAAATCTCTGATTGTGCGATTACAAAAACTGCCTACAACGTAACGAACATCAAGTAACCGTACAACACATTTTTTCTAAGGCCATTGACTCTTATTTAGACGTAATTTTAAATCAACTTACTTTGATAAATTTGCATCCGCCATATTCCTCAAAATAGCCGCGTGTGTTTCCTGTGTACTACGTCATAGTAGGTGCCTGTCATTCGCGCTATGCGTGCTTGATTCGTTAGTTTAATCAGTACAGTACAGTATCTTTCAGCGACACATTATCGGCGATTTGAGACGTAATTGTCTGGAAACGAAATTAACCATGCTCTCATTCCAACCAGTTCACTCATATTGTTTCAACTGTTCGGATAAAATTAATTACCAATAGTTTTGCAACACAAACATGACGCAATCACATCATACGCGACACGCACGTATTGAACCCTTCCTATAGAAATCGAGACTGTTTGGAGACGTAATTAATGGAAACGGAAATTTACGTCTAAATGGACAGACTATTATCGTAGATATATTTTAATTGTTTGACATATATGCTACACTAGTTACATCATTAGTTAGAACATGCTTGCTTGTAATCAAATTATATTCTTAACCCAGTCATGTCTAACCGGGTTCATCAAATTTAAGACGCTTATCTGACCACTATAACTTTTGCCCCAAAAATGTCCAACATTTTCGTAACAAAATACTGATTATTTATGCTTTAGTAGAAGGCAAAAGTAAAGGAAACACCATGACTTATTTAACAGGCCGTACATTTTTTTGATGGATGTTGCATTTTGATTCAAAACAACCAAGAACCTTTAGAAAAACGTGTTTATTTGAGATGTAACCAAAATTCCTTGACAACGAATTGTGGCTCATATTGTTTAATCAGTTTTCCTGTAATAAATATGTGTACATCATAGATTATAGCCAATGGTATAACTGAAAAGAAAATAGAAATGAAACATTCAACTGTTTTTGTCGATTGGATAATAATTTTTCAAAAAATCTTTTAAATTTAGGATGAAACTGTCATAAAATTAGATTTTCTAAATAGTTAAGGTGTTATTGAACGGAAACCATTTGGTCGACCGACCGTCCGCCATATGCAAGCAATGGAATATATCCCCTCGTCAAAGATGGGGTCGGCATAAAAATAATACTAGTACACAACATTTATTATATTTGCATGTTTTATTTTGATCCTGAATTCAATATTTCAGAGTGGTTAATATATCAAGTAAATTGAGCCAGAGGGCAGTTGCAAAATGCAGTCAAGATCTGGTATCACAGTTTGCCGCCAAGGACCTGAACATTCCAAAAATAGAACAACTTATGACTCAGTTTGTGAGGTATAAAAGCCTGAATCAAGAAATTATTCTCAGAAAATGATCCGACCAGCAGGTTTGCCAGGCAGCTATTTTTTTCTAAGAAAGTCGTTCTGACAAGCTTCGTTCGAAGCGTTGATAAATCGTAAAAATAATCAGGAGGCCTGAGTCTATGTATTTGTAATTTAAATGTTATGTAGAAACAAGCTATTGTGTTTAATGAAAATGTACTGCTATAAACCAAATATCCAACATATAACAAATACATGAACCAGGTACTCCCACATAGAAATCTCAATTACATTTAAATTTTAATGTCGACCATTCAGTAATTCTAATCCATGCCTCGATTTGCATCTTTCAGTGAGGCTATACTAGTATCTGAAAACGCACACAGCAGACATGGTCATCATTATGCATAAGAAATAAAGCAGCCAATGACGGACAAAATAAACGCATTGTAATGTAATGTTATGAACAAATAATTACAAACTTATGAAGTGTATTGTTATGCATATGAAATATGGGACTTAACAAAAGTTTAAAAATAGATTTCCTCTCGGTCTTAAAATTATAATGCAGATATTGATGCAAGTATAAATCTTGGTAAGTACACATTTCTTTTTTCTAACTAAGATAAATACAAGATTACGTGGACACATCCATAGTGGATGTTCTATTTCAGTGCAGCCAAAGATGGTACATTCCCGGCAAAAGGATGGCCAGAATTTGCATATGGAGTATCCAAGATTGGAGTGTCGTTGATGTCGATGGTCCAACAAAAAGAATTAGATGAAGACAAATCACGACCTGATATCGTTGTGAATGCTGTAAGTCTTAAAATAACTGATAAAAGTATAATTGCGTGTTTAAACAAATGTAATTAGATTTATAAGCTATAATGATGTGTGGCACGCGGATTCAATTTGTGCATCTATATGTCGTCATTACGAAGTACACGACCGTAGACAATGTATCAATTCCTATTTCAAAACTCATATAACAATTTTTTCCTCTAGATTTGCTGAAAATGCTTCGTTGCACTAGGCATCTACTGATCAGTTGTTTACAGGCGAAACATAAATATGCTTGATTAACAAGTCCATTCTTCAGACAAACATGTAGTTCCAAGACTCAAATCGCAATCTGTACAGCCAAGGTATGCTCCAAGGATGCCTATGTGTTCGACCATATTCCAGTGCATGAATAAAGCACCTTTTGCAGGGTTTAAACACCATTTTAATCTTGAATTTAATAATAAAACCAATATGCCTCTTGTAGTGAAATTATTTCAATAAAGATTTTCCTTGAGTTTCATTGAAACCGGTTCTGTCAATAAAAAGTTAGAGAGCCAATTGCATTTCTTTCGAACACACAACGTATGTATAGTCCAGTTAGGGTAAGATGACAGTGACGCAGAGGTAGAATCCACTATAACGGTGTAAAACCAATTATAAAGGCTAATTCAAACATGCTTGTGTTATTTTAATGCTTAACTAAACTCTACCTGTTCTGGCAATGGTTGTAATCTTTTGGGTACACATAAACGGCTACGTCATTGGAGAAATATCCTAATTGGGCTGTACATGTGCTGCTAGTATTTACCCGATATTGTATAAAATTAAAATTTTCACAATTTTTCAGTGTTGTCCTGGATTTGTGGATACAGATTTGAATGATCATAAAGGTCATAAAACTATTGATGAAGGTATATATGTTCCAGACCATAATTTGTTCTTTTGTTCATTTACTAGTGATGTATTATTCAATTATATTTGTGTTCATACGTTTATTTCTTGTTCAAATAGACAGCAAATGATTCATAGTTTATTTCAAGATTTTAGGCCATTGGCCCATAAATCACGTAATCATAATATAATTACAAAAAATGATTACAAATAATTACAAACATGTTCCAATAACATAGTATGTCAGAATGTATGTTCATACTAAGACTTAATTATTTATGTACAGTATAGCTACTTATAAGATAGTAAAAGATAACATGAATTCGATGGCTTAGAATGAGAAGGTCGTAAGTACAAAATCGATATATTGAGAAAACAAGAAATCAAAGCACTGAAAGTACTGATGTGTGGCGAACTGATGTCATTATAACCAATCAAATAAAGGCTGCATTAACATGCTGTGTCAGAGCTCTGAAAAGCCCAGACTCACTCGAATGTTTTAGCTGCTCTCAAGACACCAAGCGCCGGTGTCAAGATGAGTGACTGGGTAGTCTCCATACAACTGAATACAGTGGAAATTAAAACACAACAAACGAGATGGCAATCACCCTGCTATAGAAACAGGACTAGTAGGGGTGTAACGATACGCTCATCTCACGATACGATACGTATCACGATACAGACCTTATGATACGATACGTATCACGATACACATTATAGTTTCTCATTAAGACTGTATAATGAGTATGTTCACTGTTGAAACTTTTGATATTACACCCATAAAGGCTTTTTTCCTTATATAAACAGGCAGACATTTTATAAATCGTCTTCTCTTACAAAAATACCTATTAAAAGCAATTACTTTTACCAACAAATGAAGTTCACTTAAAAAAATAATTCCCCAATACTGCACAGTCATGTCCCTATATACTGTATGTAAGGGTCTTATGAAGTTTAGAAGATCCCCATTATAGCCCACAACTGTCACCTTTAGTTTCACTGATTAATTTATTATTGTTTCTTTAAAGTTCTTTTTCGAACATAATAAACATTTCCATTCTATGAGCTGTCAATTAATTTTACGATTTTTGTCCGTATTTATTTCACTATTCTGAACGTATTTTTGGTCCGGATTCGTATGGTACGGTCCCGAACGGGCTTTAGCCATTCTGCATAACCAATATGGCGGCGATCGTCCTGTCACTTTCCACGCTCGTTGATAACAAACACATTATTGCTTCTGAGATGTCGCACTCGTAATTAAATCTAAAAATATTGACGTCCGTTCGTTTAATTGATTAGTAATGTCAAGCGAATGATTCATATTTTTCTTCATTTTAACTGAAGAATGAATAAACTCCGTACCGTAGCGGTCTATTCGTCGTACCGTGAACCGAATCTACGTAGAACTATTCAGCTTCCCGCCACAAGTGAAAACATGCTTTGGTTGTAGGAATATAGTCCATGCGGAATGATTTGCTATAAATATCCTCAAAAAATAAAAGTCTGATATAATTGTTGGTCTTAATATTAATAAATGTTCGTAATGTAAACAAATCGGGTTCAATGATACGTGTAACCTGTGTAGCATGCTTGTAATATTGTTCAAATCATAGAACTATTTATTGGTGTAGGCATAAAGGCGTTAACTTGATAGTATATATAAAGCTGAAAGATTGAAAGATAGTTATTACATTGTGTGGCTTATCGCCACACAAAAAACTGCCTGCAATTTACTCTTTACTTATGGTAAAACAAGCCTTTAATTTATAGCTTCATTTTGGTCAACAAGACAAGTTCCGATTTCCATAAAAATAGCCTCATTTGAAGCGCCTGGTACTGTATATTTCAAATATGTATGAGACTTAGTAGTTACGACCTTCTCCTTCTAAGCCATCGAATTGATATTGGACATCGTGTTACATAATGTTACACCTGTACCATGGTTGATACTGGTGGTATTTGATGTAAATAACCACAAAATATACTTACACCATTATGAACTATTGTAGATGTTACATTCTTGTTTCATTATTACAGGAGCAGACACGCCAATATACCTCGCCATGTTACCACAAAACACCGACTCACCTAAAGGACAGTTTGTTTCTGATAGAAAAATTCAACAGTTTCCATAGCAACTTGTCCTTGACGCCGGTTCTTTGATGTTGCCATGGTGAGATTTAGACCGACGATATGCAGTTTATTCTTGAGAACAAGTTCATCCGTTCCGTATACGTACAATTTAACATTTTAACATTAGTTTTATTAGTTTCTTCTTATTTCTTTAAGGGTGATTCTAAAACAAGTTTTTCCAACTTATTTAATCCCTCTCGGCGGGTTAAGTCCATTGTCATGAGAGATAACTAGATCTGCTACATCATAAATTAATATGAGACGTTTGTAAAACAAGTATGTTCCCATGGCAGCCTTATTGTCGAAAATGGTAAAGGTCACAGTGACATTGACCAACTATTGTTGCTGGCCAACGTCCATGTAAAGTTTGAAGAGTTTATGGCAAAGCGTTCTAGAGTTATTGAACGGAAACCATTTTGGTCTACAAACTGACCGACAGGCATGTGCAAAGCAATTCGATGGGGGTATAATAATGTATCATTAATACCTGAACGTGTATGTGGAAATTTGCATGTGTGTTATTTGATTATTCGATCAGGTTTATACAAGATACTAGCCCCTATCTTCAGGGTACAGCACCATCGCCTATCAACCCCATATTATGGTACACTTCTAAACATGTATACTGGGTGTTTGGGCCAGCACTGGCCAACTTAATGATGTTGTATATTTTTAATACTGGTCATTTTGATTCCCCTTCCTGCATGATGTTACGCATTAAAACGTCTGTCGTGTGTTATATGTCAGATATAGTACATTCCACTGCTGAGTTTGTTATTCTGTGTCATCACAAGCTCTGGCAAGATATAGTTCACACACATTTATGATTGTAATTCTTCGTAAGTAACAGGCGAGCTATAACTATCAAAATCTAATTGAAGAAAGATAACTGGTTGTTTGAAATAAAACCATTCAGGATGACATTTATAGTAAAACAACACATAAACATTCAACCAACAGAAAGTGATAAACAGTTTATAAAACATTTACATTTAATGAGCTAGATATTGCCACGGGAGCAATTTTGATGTAAACAACTTGTTTACTAGTTTGACTGACTTTCCCCTCAGGTGTTTGTGATTTACAGTGCAAGAGAACCCTAAAGTGTCATAGAGCTATATTGTAACAGTCATTTAATGTCAAAATAATTACTTGCATCGTTTTTAGTATGATACTAGACTACCTTTATTGCAAATTAAAACTTCGGATGGGTTCCGTGTACTTAGATTCAATCGTCGAAAAATAGATGATTCTTATAATTTCATAGGTTGTTCTAGAACACTTTCGTATGAAAATGGACAGTTTGCATGTCCAATAAATCGCAGAGAGAGTTTCTGTTAAAACTGAAGCGAAAAATGATCTAATGGATATGAAAGCATAATTGTTTTTCAGGTTTTGAAACGTTTTTAAAAAATATCGTCCAATTTAGCTCTGTGACACTTAGATGTGTCATAGATGAGGGGATGAGTCTCTAAAACAGGCTTACTATGCTGTACAATAAATAGAGAGTGAATGCTATGGGTTTTCAATATTGTAAAAGTCTAAAATCAATGTTATGTTATTATTTTTTCGTTTATTTTGTGGAAATATATCATACATATTGTAACTTACAACCCAACAACAATAACATGTTCATACAAATATTTATTCCTTCAGTCAGAATGTATTTCTTCACACTAAGACATGATATTTTATATTTGAAACAACATAGATGATACTAATGGTAGATGAATGTAACAGTTCATTTCGCTGACTGAGAAAAATAAGGCTGAAAGTGCAAAAATGCCACTTTGAGAAAAGAAAATCGGTCTGAAGAACTTCAGGAAAAACAAGTGGTTTTCTACTTCAGTTAAGTCAACAGTTACACAATCTTCTGATTGTGAAGCAATTTTAGAAAATGGGTTCAAAAGATGCACCTTGTGATGCTGATTTTGAGTATGTATGCGTTTTATAAGTTATAAGGTCTGGTCTTAGTAGCACTTACAGCTTCATTTTTCTAAGCCAGCGCTTCAAAGAATACTAGGTATGAATTGTTACTGCGTTGAAGTGTACTTTTACTAGACAGAGTGATGTTTTAGTGCTTTAGAATTTACCCAAGATATATTAACAGCACTCAGTTCAAGAACAATGGTCATGTTCATTTTATTCTGATTTCAGTTCACGAAAACATGTTAGGAATCAATTTAAGTGGCACTGATAAACGCACACAGAGCAATTCTGCACACTTTTCATCAATGTTTTGACCTAGTATTGTAATCACGAAATACATAAAGTAGGCGTAAAAAACATAGTTTCAGCTATTTGAACAAACAGCAAATATAAGATCAAAAATGACAATACCGGTACATACAAGTCATGTATATGATAATACACATGTATATTCCTGAAACATGAATGCCCCACATATATACCAGATAGTCTGTAAAGCTCATGGAAACTTTGACCTACTGACCTCAGAATCTATCTGTGTCAACTATTGATGGGGAGGCAACTTTTGTAGGAAGTTTGAAGATGATCCTTGGGTCATATGTTCTTGAAAGTCTTTCGTCTACCAACTAACAAAACGACAGACAGACCTACCGACATATGCAAAGCAATTTACTAGTACCCCTTATCAATAATGAGATGGAGAAAAGTGAAGTTAACTCTCATGGAAATATACAGTTCAGTACAATGATTGTGACAATTTAAAAAATTAATTAAGCTAACATCAAGTATTTGGTGGTTGTGAATTTGATTCAGGATCTGAGGTTTCTTGTTTCTGTGCTTGTGATCTTAATTCCATATCTATTCTCTCTTTGGCTCGCACAACCTAAAATCATCACAAATACAATAGCCTTTAAGTTTAATAGTTAGATAAAGCACTGGGAATTTGACCTGATCCTGACCTTAATATATGAATTGATAACAAAGTTCTTGAGTTGAATACATAAATTTCTGCAAGCAAATCATGCAATATTGGTCATTTAGATGTGTTTGTCTTCGTTATACTCCCTGCTTATCTTATGAAAACATATAACCATGGAATAAATATACTATATAGGCAATTTATCAGCTGATAAATTATGCTTATAAAAGGTCGAGGATTGTGTCAAATTCTCTGGACATTATCAACAAGGAATTCTTCCAGTAACTGTAACGAGTTACAACAGGTTAATGAGACACAGAACAGATTGGGACAGTATCAGTAGATATGTCGCCCCATATGGTATACAAGCAATGTTACTGTGTCATAAAACTATTAAAGTAAATTAAATTACAAAATATAATTGCTATTTTGTAGTGGTAAATAGACAGGGTGGGGGGGGGGCATTGTTAATATTATAATTATACTATTGTACATTTATCATACATATTCAGCGTTTTATCAAAGCAAAAAATAGTGGCTTACCTTTGACTGTAAATAAAATGATCCACCTTTAGACTTTTCATTTACTTCAAATAAATGGTCATAACTTTTTTGTATATCTTCAATATTTGATAATTCCGAAACATTTAATACGTCTTTGGCTTCCTGTAGAAATATAAGGGATGAAATCATAAATTATTTGTGGAATTTATAAATACACAACTTGGTTGTGTTCGTGCATACCATACTTTGTTGTGTAATATACTGTTATAACACATGAGTTCTGGTGACAGGTGTGATGTAATTAAATCACAAGTGAGGTATGAAAGTTCCCACATGAATGGAAAATGTGATTATGCTTCGCCAAGACTGCATCAATGAAAGAAGAATTACAGAATAGAACTAACTAGAAATGTTTCCATAGGTCACAGGTGCCCCAATTATAGCCAGATTTCAAGTGATAAGATAACAAAGGGCAATAATTCTAGTAAACGATGATGCAGCACAAATTCCATACTTTACTGGTCATCTTTGCATTAAGACTGTTGTTTGTTTGAAGACATTCCACAAAACAGTTTGTGAAGAGTTCAACACACAAGTAAGTCAAGATTTTATTATAGCCTAGGGTATACATTTTTACAGTTGATGAGGAGTTCATCAAACAGAATTTGCTTTACATATGTATGGACGGAAAGCACCAATGCTATATGACCCCTCACTTATAAATAAATAAGTTTGGGGGCTCAAAAAAATGGGCAAAAGTTAAAAATAATTCCAGCTGTAATTTTTTTATCAGTATAATTATTATGCAGTTACCTGTAGTGACATGCCGGTATAGTGGTCATTTGCTGCACTTTTCCTACCTTTCTGACCACCACCTGCCCGCTGTGCTGCTTGTTGACTGGCTTCATATTCTTGTTTTAAAGCTCGAGTAAATGCCTGGCCAACAACCCGGCCACCAGCTATAATAATCTGTATCAAATTCTTTGCCTGAAGCAGAAATAGCTAGCATTGAAAGTACATTATTTTATAAGTTTACAATCTCTAGCTAAAGAAAAATCTAGTCTTTTTTATATAAAATCACAAAATGTGACTATTGTATAGAAAAACTGCAGTCACTCAGGGAAGGCCGAAGTCCCTCAGAGATAACCAAAGTCACACAGGTAAGGCTGCAGTCACTCAGGGATGACCACAGTCACTCAGGGAAGATCACAATCACACAGGGAAGACATCAGTCACAGAGGGATGACAACAGTCACACAGGGATAATGATGGTCACACAGGGAAGACATCAGACACACAGGGATGACAACATACACACAGGGAAGACCACAAACACACAGGGAAGATCACAGTCACACAGGGATGAAGACGGTAACACAGGGATGGCAACGGTCACAATCAAAGTAAATGATTTTTAAAAGAAGAAAAGAACAAAGAACATAGAACAAACAAAAACAACTGATGCATATATAAAAACTAAGGGTGGAGTTGGCCCACTGCCTGCTTGAATGGTTCTAGACCAGACAGTGCTGCAATATGCGGGGGTAACCTATTCCACAGGACTGTGGTATGAGGGAAAAAGGAATACTTGAAGAAGTCGGAGTTGGCATGTATTTGGCGGAGACTATAGGGATGCATACATGTGCCTTGTTAACCTGGTTGGAACTTCTAGGTAACTGGGTAATGGGACTACTACAAGACCATGATAGATCTTGTAGAAAATAACCAGTTTAGATACCAATTTATTGATATTAACCTGGGAGTGAGGTGACTATACTGATGTTGCATATTCCAACTGGGGTCGAACAAGTGTTTTGTAACATAGTGACTTGATGTTTTCATTTGTAGTTTTGATGTTACGTTTAAGAAAACAAAGTGTTTTATTTGCATTTGTTGTTATTCTAGATATATGTGTGTTCCAGTTTAGATCATGACTGATGTCTACACCAAGGTATTTAGCATCCTTTACTGAGGAGAGTATTTGATCATGCAGCATGTATTGAAATTGTATAGCCTAGGCTTTCTACTTCGTGTAATATGAAGAATTTGACATTTTTTTTGGATTGAATTCCATGTCTCATAGTTTTTCTCATATTTCAAGCATATTCAGGTCATTTTGTAACCTTTGACAATCTGAAAAGGAATTAACTGTAAGGTAGACAGCTGTGTCATCAGCAAACAGTCTCACCTGAGAAGTTACTGTGTCGAGCAGGTCATTTATAATTTATATATAGAAGAAAGAGAAGGGGTCCAAGAACAGACCCCCGAGGCACCCCAGAAGAGACAGGTACTTGGTCGGACATGTAACCATTGACCACTACCGATTGAGATCTTCCAATTAAGAAGGAATGGATCCATGCCACTATTTGATTGGAAACACCAAGTTCCTGGAGCTTTGAAAGCAGCTTACGGTGATTAACTTTGTCAAAGGCTTTACTGAAATCAAGGAGGACAAGATCAGTCTGTTTACCAGTGGACAGATTCTTAGAAAGCTCATCAACAAGCTGAATTCACACGTACAGGGTTATCGACATTCACACAGGGAAGGCCACAGTCACATAGGGAGGGCCATACTCACATGTACAGGGATGATGACATAGGGAAGACCACAGTCACGCAGGAATGACCACAGTTACATATATGGACAGCTTTGACCACAGTAACACGGGGATGGCCATAAGGATGACAACAGTCACACAGGGATGACCAGTCATGTAGGAATGACCACAGCCACATAGGGATGACCACAGTAAGACAGGGAAGACTATGGTGCACAGTCAGATCTAGGGAAGACCACAGTCAGATAGGGATGACCACAGCCACATAGGGATAACCGCAGTAAGACAGGGAAGGACTCAACTAAAAGCAACTGGGCCAGATGCCATACCCACAAGATTCCTAAAGGACGTTGCCCAGGAAATTGCTCCAGCTCTAACACTGCTGTTCCAAGCTTCAATCCAGCAAGGCTGAATACCCAACGACTGGAAGTCTGCACTTGTTACCCCAGTCTTCAAGAAAGGAGATCGAGTGTCCTGTCAAATAACCGTCCAATTTCTCTGACGTCAGTATGCTGCTATGCAGCAAAATGTTGGAGCACATCATCCACAGTCAGGTTATGGCGCACCAGGACAAGCATCAGATCCTAGCTGACCAACAACACGGTTTCCGAAAGAAGCGTAGTAGCGAATCCCAGTTGATTCTTACACTCCCTGACCTGACATCTTCACTTGACGCAGGCAAACAGATCGACACAGTCCTCCTAGATTTTGCCAAGGCTTTTGACTGCGTCCCGCATGAAAGACTCCTCATCAAGCTGAAGCACTATGGTGTTACAGGCTCCGTCCTATGTTGGATCCGAAGCTTCCTTTCGAACCGCAGCCAGCAAGTCTTGGTAGAAGGACATCACTCATCCTCTGCCCCAGTCACTTCAGGAGTCTCCCAAGGTACTGTCCTAGGACCCCTTCCGTTCCTGTTGTATATCAATGACCTACCAAGTAAAGTGAGCTCCCCAACAAGATTATTTGCGGATGAAAGCCTCCTTTACCATAAAATAAAGAAACAAGCCGTTGCAGCAGTACTACAGAGGGATCTTGACGCCCTACAGCAGTGGGCGAGAGATTGGTTAATGTTGTGCAATCCCTCCAAGTGTGAAGCCATCCACATTTCCAAGAGGAAGAAACACCCAGTCCAGTCCCAGTACACCATCCACGGGCAGGCACTCAACTCAGTCAAGACTGGAAGATACCTTGGCGTCACCATTGCTGACAACCTCTCATGGAAGCCTCACACAATGTCATGACCGAGAAGGCTAACAACAGTCTTGCATTCTTAAGACGCAACCTGTCCTCATGCCCAGCCGACATCAAGTCTCGCACATACACTTCAGTTGTGCGACCAATCCTAGAGTATGCGGCAACAACATGGGACCCACATACCCAGAATTGCATTAGCCAAGTAGAGGCCGTCCAGCGCAGAGCCACACGATTTGTAAAGGGTGACTACCACAGCACAAGCAGTACCTCCAATATGATCAAGGACCTGGGATGGGAAACTCAAGAACACAGACGCAAGCAGGCAAAGGTGACGATGATGTACCGCATTATCAACGGCCACATCGACATCAACCCAAGGGAATACCTACATCCGCAGACTATCGGTACATTAGAGGCAACACATGTCAATTCATCGTGCCCTATTGTCGCACCGACTACATGCGACAATCATACTTCCCCTCAGCAACAAGACTGTGGAACCAACTTCCAGAGAGCCTCGCCACTGCCTCCAGTCTTGATGCTTTCAAGCGAGGGTTGGCACTGATGTAGGAGCCACGCCTGACTTTATATAATTTTAATCCGACTTTTAACCAATTTTTCCAAATTCGCACAATCAATTCACCGTAAGTATTCTGAACGACAATGCCCCAGAGTGGGATCAAGTTCGGGACTGGTACTGGTAGAAGATGATGCACAGTCAGATCTAGGGAAGACCAGTCAGATAGGGAAGACCCCAGTCAGATATGACCCCAGTCACAGAGGGACAGCCACATTCATACATAATTTACGTAACCGATCATCAGTTGATTTGATGACAAGCATGTTTGCTTACAACACATGAAATGATGAATATTGCGTAAGAATTGTCGTAATTCTAATTGTCTCCCTTTTGGAAATTTACAATTTACAAATAATAAAACATGATGAAGACACATTTCATAATCAGCCATTCAATTGGTAAGAATATTATATTCAGCACATCCAAAAAACTTTAACACGATAATGAACAAATAAATATATAATATAAAGTGTTTTTACCATTCCTGTGTTGATCTGTTTTGAGACCTTCAATGTCAAAGCACGACAGGAAACGTACTTTCGGTTTATAATATTCACCGCTTTTTATTCATTTTATTTTAAATAAAAAAAAATCAATACGTGCAATTTAACCAAAGTATTATATGAATTACTTTAATAATATTAAAGAATTTATTTTACTTTTTGTTTTTTAATATTAGACTTGAAATTATTCACCTCTGACTATTCCGGAAGTGATACGTTTTACAAGAAAATCTCACAATTTCACAACTTTTCTACGCCGGTCACATCTTACGTTGAAAATGCCGAAAGAAAAGTCCAATCTGAAGGATAAAGTCGAAGGGAACGAGTTAGATCTTAGTTTGAATGATCTGACAACAGTTCCAGTCAAAGAACTTGTAAGTAACTCGCATAATTGATTTGCAATTTTCTACTTTCATTTTCCAATCAAATTCAATGACCGGTCTAATTTCGTCTAATTTGCATTAGTCTCGAAACTATTAAAAGTATACTCAAATTAATACCATTAAGTTAAAATATAGACGCAAGAACATTTTTGCGTGATGTTGATGTCTCTAAGTTGTCAAATACTATGTTATTTGTTCACCATATCTGCATGTATACTTGGTCCAGGAATTAATCACCTGATTTTCATTCCGGCCACCCACACACATTTCAGGGGAGAGTGGGGGAACAACTACTACTTGAACTACTGGGTCATGACCGTTTGTATCAGTGTTATACACTGCAGCACATTAGATTACCAAGGAGTCATATAGATTAGAAAGAGCTAGTGCAGGATGGACCCAGTGCATGGGTCAAAGAAATTAAGCAAATCTCAGCCCCTCGTCTAGGTGCCTGGTAGTCCAAAATCGAGACGTGAACTGAAGTATACTGAGCTAATTTGGTTTGAAAATGAATGTCAAAATGCTAAAATACCAAACTTAAAGTGATATTTGTAGGACTAGGTGCCTGGAATTCTTTATGTATCACACAAACTTTCTAGCTGGCTTTTCCTTTGAAGCTGGACAGGAGGTCATCAATGATTAGCCGTTTAGAAAACTTTAGACAGATATGAAACCAAATGACCACACACACTCAGTTGGATGCAAACAATGTCTTTCAAGCATTCGATATTACTATCCTTTGGCAATGGACCCATGTATCATATGTATGTGATAGTGTGAAGTACCGGAGTACACCTTAATTATACATGTATATTCTTCTTGTCTTGATAGTCTTTATGCTCCGAATATTTCATAGTTCAACAGTGTCAGATGAGCAGAGACACTTGACTAAAGGCCCAATCTGCAACTTCTGTGGGAAGTGATGGCTAAGAGATAGGACATTACTCGCGCCTGTGTTCATCCCCCCTCTGTACGACTGCTTTAAAAATAATAAATTTCTCTGAGCAAGTGCTCACATGCTCGACTCAACCAAGGTGTGAATTGATACAGATTTTTTTTGAGTAATTTCTGTACATATTCTGTATTCCTGGTTGCCGTATCTTGATGTTGGATGCATTCCCAACATGAGGGTCCATAGAGAGACTCCAATGCAGATTCTAACATAAATTGTTCAATAAACAACTGCATGCTTTGTCTTACAATGGACTACAGAATAACCAGCAGTTCAAGTCAAATGATGCAGAATCTCGGCTGGCAACCTCTGCTGTAGTGAGTGTCAATTAAAAACAAAGTTGATGTTCTGGTGCACTATCATTGCCTGTGTTTCTCTTGTGATTAGCCAATATAGGATAGAGTATGGTCATCAGCTTCAAAGAAAAAAAATGGTCAAGTTACAACTGCAAGTTAATTGGTCACTGTCACTGACTACAGCTGTACTGTACATGATTGTTTCATATCTGTAGAGATATGTGTATTGAAGTATAAGTGACATCTATTTTTCAATCACAGTGACTATCTTTTACTATAGTATGGTGAGTCATTGTTAACTTAAATTCATTAATTATTACAAATCTTGCAAATATATTTTCTTGATATTTTTCAGGCTGTAATACCAAAGGCAACACATCTAGATTTATCTTGCAATGTTATACCAGAGCTTCCAGTAAGTCAGAGATCTGTTTCTCTTATCTACATACACCTGTATTTTCTGGTACTTGTAAACCCATACAATTAATCTGAATATGAGATTGTTGTGTCTCTGCACAATGAACTAAGTTAGATAAGGCACTATACCTACCTGACATGTGATATGAGACAAACATACAGAGGATCTTGCATGAGTGCTCTTTACAGTTTACATATTAGTTTCATCAAACTAGTGGACAAATTAATAATATGTCACAAGGCTTTGCTCTGTGTCATACTGTTTAATAAAACTTGTATGTGATAAGCACAAATTTTAATGTAAGATTCAATTTATCACATAACCTTAGAGAATGCTGATTATTGTTCGAAATGATGATGTATGCTACATATGTTTCAGTAAAAATTTAGCGGTACAATGAGCACAATGTCATAAAAACATTAGTATTTTCCTAACGTCATGGGCAGATCGCGGCAAGGATTTGGCTTACGTTATGTCAATCTAATTGTTTCTGTTCAATAACTAAAGAAGGTTTTGCCCTAGGATCTTCAAACTTTACAATAGAGGTTGTCTAGAAATAGTAAATGACCCCACTGGAGTGCCAGTAGATGGCCCCTTTTATGTTGAGGTCAGTCGATCAATTGTCAATGTCACTTTGGCCTTTATCAATTCTGACTATTGCGCTGCCATTGGGGATATCGTACATATTATACAAAGATCTCTATGTTTCTAGGATACATTCTGTACACTGACACATCTGGTGAAGATAGATCTCAGTAAGAACTTACTCACTAAGTTACCTGATGACTTTGGTAATCTCATTAAGCTTCAACACCTGGATTTACTCGGCAATAAACTGTCTGTGGTTCCAGTCAGTATGTGTCAACTTACCAAGCTTAAATGGCTTGACTTGAAGGATAACCAGTTAGAACCGGAATTACGGAAAGTTGCCGGTGATTGCCTGGACGAGAAACAGTGCAAAAAATGTGCTACTGATGTAAGTTTTATATGTTTTGATCGGTTGAGCTGTTGGCTTTAAATAACAGTCTGTGAAATTAGCATGTGTCGGGTTGTCCAGGACAAGTAATTGTTGATTTGAACAAGTAACTTTTGCAGTCAGGCAAGTAACTTTAGCAGTAATTTTGCATATAGTCTATAGAAAAGTATTTAAACTAGCTGATTCGGGCAAGTAGTTTCAAATCCTAATTTCACAGACTGTAATAATGTAAATGTTTTATATTTGACATAAAATTGCCTAGTTGGATAATAGTTAGTTGTATTGTTAGCCAAAATCAGGTTTTACTGTATATTAAATGTAATAACTTTTCTAAAAGGTAGACTATCAGTATCAATTGGTAAATAGTTGACCTGATGCAATGTCAAATTTGGGTTAGACTATATGGAGTCTACTGTTTAAAATAGAAAAAATGTATATAATAAACTGTTTACATACATATGTATACCTGTACATAATTGATGAACTGTGCTGTTACTCTATAGATGTTTTGTGACTTATTAGACCAGTAAAGTCCCTTAGGGTGTTTTATGACACTAAAAATACTTGAATTGATTTTATGGGACACTGATTGACAGTTTTGACAATTACAGTTTAAAACTACTATTACTTTGTACCAGTTTATAAATCATTAATGAGTACACCATCTGTTGTATGGTCATACATCTGTTGTTTCTATATTATATCAATGGCTCAGTGTAAAACTGTGGTATGTGTCTATATGAATTGATGTTGTTACCATAGTTTTGCACTGATCCCTTGGTATAATTATTTTGTTGTTGCCTTTTACAACTCTTTGTAATTGTCTTTTAATATGAGTCAAAGAAATTATAGAAAATTGAAGAATTGAATAATACTGTTTCTGCTCATTACATTCTTGCCTCTGAAACTATTTTACTTCCTTCAATATTATTGTAATTTGACAAATATTAAAAATATTCTCTATATAATAGTCCATGAAATGAGGATTTATTTCAGTTTCAAAATAGTAATTTGTCAAGTTGGTCGAAGGTGAAAACAAATCATTAAATGTTTTAAAGAATCAAAAATGATAATGTAGTTTACATTAAAGTGTATTGAGCTATATTTAACGGTCATTTAATGTCAAAATAATTACTTGCATCGTTTTTAGTATGATACTGGACTATCTTAATTGCAAATTAAAACTTTGGATGGGTTCAGTGTACTTTGATTCAATCGTCTATAAAATAGACAATTCTAAATAATTTCAACCGTCAACTTGGGGTGTTCTAGAACACTTTAGTATGAAAACTAACAATTTGCATGTCCAATAAATCACTGAGAGAGTTTCTGTGAAAGATGAAGCGAAAAATGATCTAATGGATATGAAAGCATAATTGTTTTTCAGTTTTTTATTTTTTTTTAAAATATTGTTAGATATAGCTCAATAAACTTTAAAACCTCAATAAGAAGACCACCATTGGGACAATTGAAATTGGTTTCATTATTGAGTTGGTCTGAATAGTTAGGTTAAAAAAGTGTAGAGCAATGGACACTGACCTGAAATTTGTTGCCAGAATTAGATATGCTCCTGTTATTGAGGTGGTCTTTAAATTAATTTTCACTGTTGTTATTGTCTTAGAGTTGTTGTTTTTCTCCACTTATGCATTTTCTCCAATGTTTGGATGTCATCATTACTATCTATAGTTTCTAGATGTGTATGATTTATACAGTATCTTGTTTTATCTAGGTTGTTGCACATATGAGAATTGAACATAACAGAATTGAGAAGAAACTGCAACAAAAACGAGACGAAATAAAAAGTGAGTATTTTTGTTAATATATTTAAGCATTTGATAGCATTTATATTGCAAATCACTGATGCTCATTCAGGGATCTGATTGGCTCATTGTCATAAATAATCATGTGAATATGTATGTTAGAACTACCAGTTTTGTGTCAATGCGCAGCAACTGTATCCTATTGATAAAAAGCGATACTTGTTTTTCGATTGTATGTCTCATGACTGATGGCTGGATGTTACTGCTTGAATAGTTCACAACTTCACATCACTGTACATGACTCAAATGGCATTACATTGACTGGGAGTCTGGGACTGACTTGTCAGCCCTAATTGTGTTTGGAATGCTGCTCCGTTGAGGGCAGACCAACTGTATATACAATGTAGGCTAATTAACATGTCCATGTAATGCCATTTGTGCCAGCTGAACAGGTGACATATAGGTGTTACTTTTGTTGGCAGCAGAGGCATCCCCCTTTGCTTGTCTGCAGCCTAACATTGTCATTTTTATTTAAAATGACTTCAAATTTGGTCAACCGTGTGCATGTGTCTTGCAATGACTTAAAGTGAAATGCACTAGAATCATAACTTTATGTTACTTAGTTTGTGAATTATTTCCCTTTGATTGATTTTATGAGAGCATTTCTAGCACTTTGCAAAATGAATGCCCACTTTTCACTTAGTTAGGTTACACTTTCGACTCGCTGAGCCTTTATACATGTATTATGCAAAACAATTTTTAATCTTGATTTGTACTACTGTAATCCATAAAAAATATTTGGTCAGACTATATTTAGAGCATGCATCCTCATAAATCAGTGGTTAGTCAAGTACCTAGACAGATGAAAAAGATGCTGGTTGAACGAGAATGGGATATATAGGATGATCGATAAAAACTCTGAATAAGCGTGAAGTTGAATGAAACTTGTGTGAGGTTTCAGACTTTCCTATTTATCAAACATTTATCAATAATATTGATAATGAAATCTGTGAACCGTTATTGACTATTTTGTGTTTAATAATTCAGAAAAGCAAGCAGAAGAGGATGCAGCTTTAGAGTCTGAACGACAGAGAATTGCTGAGGACAAAAAGAGAAAGAAACATGATAAAAAGCAGGCACAGAAAGCTAAGAAACAATCAAGTCCTGAGAAACAACAAGCACCTAGAACAAGTAAGTGGTGGTATAGCTTGTATTAATACACTTGTTACTATATATAGTAACAAAAATGAGCCTATTTCGGGCTGATTATGACCATCACGTGATTGATTATCGCCTATCCGCCCGGTCCGCAATCTCATAATCGTAATCGGCCCGCTGAACGGGCGCACGTTACGTTATCCAAGTTAACATGACGTCACGTTGGATCTAAAATGACGTCACTTTAGAGCGAAAATATGACGTTACGTTACACAGAGGTATAATTCCTTTAACAAATGTGAGAATTATAAGATTTTCAGCATAAATGTACTTTAGATATCTACGAACTGAACTAAGTGTGAGTAACTGTTACTTTCATTCAGTTTGGAATCGAACAATTGTATTAAAGACTTTAATACACTTCAGAGCCTGGCCGGAAGTTGATAATCGGCCCGGCATGAATAATCACCCTCGGGCTAAAGCCCTCGCGGTGATTATTAATTTTCCGGGCCAATTATCGCCTTCCGGCCCGGCTCTGTCGTGTATTAACCTCTTAATATTTTACATAACCGCCTCATCGATTGCCTTGTTGTATAGCATCCAATTCAAGTGCGTGAGGTCACGAGTTTGACCCCAGGCCGCTTCATACCAAAAACGAAATAAAAAAATGGATGGTTCAACCAGAAAATTCCCTTGCTAGGCACTCAGCATAATTTTTATTATAAGGGAAACTGACTTCACGTCTCTCATACCCTCATGGCGATGAAACCATAACTCTATCCGTGGATTACTTATCATGTTCCAATAACCAAGTACTTCCTTTTCTTTCATAGACTGTTCTGAATTAATGTGTTGGTAGTTTATGGAGTAAGGGGTCAAATAATCTATAAGTCACTTGTGTTCTTGAAAATATACTTTAAATTATTGCACATATTGATTTAAAAAACCTTTCTTACCATGATCTGACAAAGTTTGAACACATTTCTTGATTCAATGTGTTTTATTGCTCGGGGCAATTTGATCACTAGACTGCACTAACAATATACAATTTGTTTGTTTAAATGTTGAGAAATGTTCATGTTGTCAACACACAGTGAAATCTATTTTGGTGTACCTGCCTATCCTTCACCTAAATCATCCTGTCTGGCATTGGACTAAACCAACCACTGATGTTTGAGGATTCTTAGGCTGTGAATAGTCGAAAATAGTGTTAAATTAAGAAGCATTTTCTGTTATAATATCACAATGTCATCATGTTCTGTGTTTATTCCTTCAGATGAACCTAAGCCGACAGGAAAGTCGAAACAGAAGGCTAACAATAAAGGTAAATCTTACAGCTGTCTTTATATTATATTACTGAATTTTATACTAGCTATATGAAGGAAAGAGTACCGTGTACCTTAGATGTATTTCTGATAGGGGTGTAACGGTACGCTCCCCTCACGGTATGATACATATCGTCAATTTTTCTAATGGTTAGGTATATTTCGGTATGATACAATATTCTCTAACAGCAGCTTAAATGTCTTCAATTTTTAGTAAAAATGAATTTATTGCTTCTATAAGAGCATTTATTATGTGCCTATCAACTATTTTAAATGAATTTCGACAAGATGAAGCCTATCTTAATACAATTTAAACAAGGGACACACCGCAATTAAACATAATCAGTAGGCTGACAAATGTTTTCTTTGTCTGAACATCATTTTGCTCATAAAAAGCTTATACCGAACCGTACCAAAATTTAGAAGTCTTGTACCATGAACCGTGTGGGATTGAAGTCAGCGGAGTTTCATGTAACGCGATATACTGTTACAGCCCTAATTTCTGATGATGCCTCGTACTAGTATTAGCATACAGGATTGTCATTTGAGTATAGCTTGACTGTTTAAATGCGGTGCCAGTCAATGTATAGCTTGGCTAATTTGACACGAGCCTGACCTTTTGATTAGCATAATTTAACAGTTGATATATTGCCTAGGTTTACAACACTGATTGTATGTTTTCATGATCGGGGAGTATCACAAAGACACTCGGGATGTAATACAAACACAAATTAGAAATACCGATATCACACAATTTGCTTGGGGAAATTGATACATTCAAAGCAAGACCCTTGTAATATATACTTGCCATGAATATATAAATTTCCGCCAGCAAATCATGCAATGTAGCTATTTTAGATTTGTGTTTGTGTTACACCTGGAGCTTTCTTTTGATTTTCTCTCCTTTAGAAAACATACAACCGGGTTTATAAATATAGACAATATATCAGTTGTTAACTTAAATTATGCTAATTAAAAGGTGATTATCATATCAAACTATCAGGACTGTAACTTATTGTTGCTTTGGACATCTTTATTTGTTGTTTCATAGTTTCTTTAAATTACTCAAACGTTTTGAGGTAGAAATTACTTAGTATTACATCATTAAGATTCTAAGTTGAAAAATTTATAGATAAGAGTTGTATGTCTCAAAAAATAATTTTATGCCATGGCATCTACTGATGCACGAGGCGTACTTATAGTTATTGTCCCATCAGATTCTGTTTGTTAGTTTGTTACAGAATGTTGTAACTCAAATATTTTTTGATGTCCATCGATACATTGCTTTCAAACTTGGCATACTTGTTTACCATCACACTATGAAAGCCATGTAACACTATCAAGCATTTCAACAGAATTATGGCCCCTGAATGACGTAGCTATTTGTTATGGACAAGGCTTCCATGGAAGTATAAGCATTTAATGAACACAGTCTGGTTTAGGAATGTGTGTCCAAATACTAAATTAAAATAAATGCTCAAAGTTGTGTTCTCTAAAAAATTAGCAATCAACATGTATGGACTGTATGAGGGTGTGAGGGCTGACCATGTATTTTGTATCATTTCAGCTGGTAAACAAGGTGGAGGTTGTTGCATGAAGTTTCTGCTGTCCTTGTTCTTACTGCTGGCTGTAACATTGGCTGCGATGGTCGGTATTCTCGTATTCTGCCAGAATGATCCAAAACACAATTTCTGTGAAGTTGTTGAATTTGAAACCAAGGTGGTACCGTGGACAAAGGAGAATGTTGTACCACATTTGCAGAAAGGTCAGAAAATGGCGCTAGAATTCAAATCCAAGGCTGAAGTACTTGCAGATGATGGTTATGTTTGGGTGCAAGTGAATGGACCAAAGTATGTGGAGTTTGTCAAAGAGAAGTTCGATGAAGTTAAGCAGTTCTGTATAAAGCAATACAAGTCATTTACTGGTGAGGGTGAACACGATAGCAGCCAGGAACAAAAGAAAAAACCAGTCACTACTTCAACCCCTAAGCCTACCACTACTATGACCCCTAAGCCTACCACTACTAGGACCCCTAAAGCTACGACTACCACTACTACGACCCCTAAGCCCACGACTACCACTACTACGACCCCTAAACCCACCACTACTACGACCCCTAAACCCACGACTACCACTACTACGACCCCTAAACCCACGACTACCACCACAACGACCCCTAAACCCACGACTACCACTACTACGACCCCTAAACCCACAACTACCACTACGACGACCCCTAAGCCCACGACTGCTACTACTACGACCCCTAAACCAACGACTACCACTACTACGACCCCTAAACCCACAACTACCACCACCACAACCCCTAAACCTACCACTACTACGACCCCTAAACCCACAACAACTACCACTACAACCCCTAAGCCCACAACTACCACCACCACGACCCCTAAGCCCACAACTACCACCACCACGACCCCTAAACCTACAACTACCACCACCACGACCCCTAAACCTACGACGACTACCACCACGACCCCTAAACCTACGACTACCACCACCACGACCCCTAAACCTACAACTACCACCACCACGACCCCTAAACCTACAACTACCACCACCACGACCCCTAAACCTACAACTACCACCACCACGACCCCTAAACCTACAACTACCACCACCACGACCCCTAAACCTACTACCACTACACAGAAACCAGTTGAAGTAACCAAGCCGACTAAAGAATCATCCAAGAAAAGTGATGAAGGTGAGAAGGTCGTGAAAGGCGGGAAAAGAGAACAAGGAGATGTTCCAAATCGAGATGAAAAAATTGTCAAAGTTGGAAAACAAAATGAAAATTAATAGTGACGGTCAGAAATGAAAAGCTTATTTTAAAAGGGTTGTGTGTAGGGAGATGTGCGGTGGGACTGTTGGTGGATCTGGAAGTAGATTGTGTCTGTCACATGTTGCCATGGTGACGTGTGATTGTTTCACCAATTTGTAGCTCACTTGTCACATGCACATTCGTCATGTTTGCAATACAAGCTGCATAGTTTCTCGATTTTGTTTAATGTAAGGCAGAATTAGTGACTAGTATGTGACATTGTACCCAAAGGGATTTGAATCTAAGATGGATGCAGCTGACCTCAGTTGTTAGCAATTCACTTATTACATCTAAGACTATTTTAAGTTTGTGCAGCTTTAATACCTTTCTTTTCTTAATATTGGACTGATACTTCTTCAGTACTAGAAGAGGGAAGAATCTTACCAATTAATTTGAGTTCAGAGGATTGTCACTCGATTAAAATATATAACACTTGTAAAATCATGTGTACTATAAACATTGAATCATATCTATTTTCATATGTAACAATTGGTCGTAACAGTGTTTGTATTAGGTCTTTGTAATGTTTGATAGTGATAAAAGCAATAATTGGACTGTATGCAGAAATGTTATACATGTATAAATATGTACTGTATGCTCATATGTGTATGCTGACTATGAATGTATGGTGTCTGACCATCAAACTGTACTTGTATAATAATGTCACCTGAAAACATTGAGGTTTGAACATCAGATATGCCCGCTTATGTATTTATGTGTAGCATGTATGGTTCTATCACATAAACAGATTTTTGAAGTTAACTTTTTAGTTGACTTCTTGTGAATGTACAATATGCTGTAGTTACAGGCTTAGTTATTGGTACATGACTGGAACTATGTGTAACTAAATTTACCAGATTGAGTTGTTAAGACTGTGTTTTATTCTTTATATTTATTGCATTGTTTTAACTTGCTTTTATTTATGTGAGGTAAATGCTGCATGCTTTTAACATCTTGGTTATGAAAGTTGCAATTTGTGATGTATTTGTAAGCAGCAATTTCCTGGTAGTTCATGGATTAAACTTCTGTCTGTGTACATCTTGTCTAAACTGAGTTAATTGCTTGTGAAACATGTCTTCATTTGATAAAGACCTCAAAGTGTGTCAACAGCTGCAGTAAAATGACTAGAACTGATAGAAAAATTAACTGCACATGATTCTGGTATATGTTTACTTTAAGCAAAACTCATATAAACTCTTGTTTTGTTTTATTTTTTGTTAGCTAGCAATCCATCTAGTCCTGCGTGCGAAGACTGTGATGTTTTATTCGGAAAATGTTGAACATTTCTTATAGCTTTTTATATGTTTAAACGTTGCCAAAAATATAAAAAGTTCCATAAATTAGCTATGACAGAAATATATATGTGAAGTCAATTGTTCCCGCATAATTCACAATTCACTTTTAGTATATACTTTTAAAGTAACATTGTTATAAGATAATCTGTTAACTTACCAAAGTTTTTTATTCACATTGAAAGTACCCATATAGTTGCATGTTATCACATATTAATCAGACTGTTATTCAATTATCAGTTAATGTCATTTTGTATATGGTATATTTGTTTTATGCATTTAAACAAATTGACTTATGTTAATACAGGCATGGAAGAAACCACACACAGTTTATTACTGTAAAATATTTGGTAAATGGCTTGTTGCAAGCATTTAACTCAAAGGAATAAAGTTTGGAATCCTTTCTCAGAATGCAGCTCAGCCATTGTTCGATTTGAAAATTTCCAATCAGCTCAGCCATTGGTCAATTTGAAGCTTTCCAATCAGCTCAGTCATTTGTCAGTTTGAAGCCATCCAATCAGCAGCTGGAGAATCGACCAATGGCTGAGCTGCATTCTGTGACTAGTCTTTGAACACAGTCTAATATACCTCTGGCACAGAGGCCAAGTTTAGAGATATTTATTGTACATGTATACATGTATAGAATTACTGTAGTATGTATGTTGGTGATGGGAACAAAGTGTTGTACTTTCTTTTTTAATCAAACATCAGTATTGAGAGATTAACATTTATTATTCTGTTCTAAACAGTGACTGTACAAAGTTGTGTATATGGTGCTTTAATTTGTCTTTAGACGCAGACTAGATTTTATAAATTTCATGTTTAGATTAATATAATTTGATATTACACTCTAATTCTTCTTTTATGATGATTGCCATGTTGTTCTGTTAATGAAATTACGGATATGTGTGAGGTAATAGTGTTACTGATATTTGTAAGGTTGTTATATTTGGTATCTATAATTGTATTTTAAGTAGCCATGTTGTTCGTAGAATTTGGAAATACAAGAAATACAGAAGTCATATGTATGTGTAATTGTATGATTGGTTAATGATTGGCTCTGTTAATAGACAACCTCACTAGGACAGCGCACATTTCAGACTGCTGTATTGCTAAAAAATAATGGGAAGTTATCATATATTTGTATCAATTCTAGTTTATTAGTTTTTTTGTGTTTAAATGAATCATGTCATGAATTTTGTCCCAAGTTTATATTCATATTGCAGTCTTTGGTTATAAAAATACTCCAAACTAAGGCTTTTTTCAAAATTCCAATAAGGTAAATAACCAGAATGACCACAAACATGAAAACATGCATATAACTATGCCTCCCATCATTGATGAGGGGGTATATTGCTTTGCACATGTTAGTCGGTCCGTCAGTCGGTTGGTAGACCTAATGGTTTCAGTTCATTAACTCTAGGTAATTGTGATATTTAACGTTTCCAACTTTTTGACTGCTATGGGGGCATGCATATTTTACAAACACCTTGTTAAGTATAGTAGTGTGTTTTGATGTATTGAATTATGGCATATCTGAAGTGCTCAAAGTGTACAAGATATAGAAATTCTGTGTGTTTTCAAATGCAACAATAATTGAGTGTCTAAGATATGATGTTTATGTTGTAGTATGCACATGTGTGAGGAATAGATAGGTATAACTGTGGTTACATTGAATGCCCTCTCAGGATATGTATTGTCTATTATATATATTATGTATATAATGTATACTGAATCATCCATGAAAAAATAAATTTTAGTAAAACCCCTTAACTGTTAACAACAAAGAAATATGGGAAATTTTAAAGAATTTACAAAATTAGTCATCATTGCCTCAAGCAAAACTTACGAATATTGAATATTGCGCAGTTAGTGTGTGAAGTAAATTTTAAAATTTGCTAATATTCATGAAAATCAGAACTTGTCATGTGGACCAAACTGAAGTTGAAACAACTTGTTTTACCATCAGTAAAGAGTAAATTTCAGACAGTTTTTTCTTGTTTTCTCAAAATATTGATTTTTACTTACAACCTTGTCATTCTAAGCCATTGAATGACTGAAAATATTATACCTCACCTTAATTTCATTAAACAGTTACAGTAACTGTTTCTTTGTTATTGCAATCAGTTAATATATCTATCTGTAGACTGACTGACTTGCAGGTTCAAATATTGGCCATCTTACTGTGTATGGTTAATTTTGCTTCGAGATATTATACTACAAACATATCACTCAGATTTCATCATTGATTGCTGTATATATTACATAGCATTACATCTATTCCATTATACTGCAGGAACTTATATTTTAGTCCTAAAAAACTTTTATCAAATACACTGAACAAGGGTTCCCCTCCTGATGTTCATAATTTCTGGATTTACAACTCCACAACAGTTTCTTGTTATCAAAATCCACAGAATTTGATGCCCACAAAAATAAGAGATTTTACTATAATATGACCATGTTGTATGTTGTCTACTATTATTTGATATGGTATGACTGGAATGGAGTACATGTATATAGATTTATATTTGCAGCAATACTGTATATCAATACACTAAACCATTTTCTAATTGGTCACTTTTCAAACCCTATATTCTTTTAATTATGACCATATTTTGGTGATATTTTGCGTGCAATCAAAAATCAATCTATTAAAAAACAAGTGTGCATCAAATAATGCATGGTCAGTCATGTAACATATTTTGCCTTTTCATGTGTCAAAATCTCATGAAAAAATGGTCACAGTTAAATGTAATACGGTTTTATAAATGACCAAATAGAAAAATAATTCAGTATACACAATCTAACTTATGAGAGATATATTTCACTGTCTTTCATCTGATATTGTTCAAGATATTAAAATGTCACAAGTGCTTATAATAAAGAGAATACAGATATCAGAATGGTGTTGTTGTTGTTGTTGTTGTTGTTTGTTGTTTGTTGTTGTTGTTGATACTACTGCCATGTTGATTTTGTCCTTTAGATGTGTCGATTTAGGGAGACTGGCCCTTTTTTCGAATAGGGCTGCAGACTGTAGAACAGTATGGAAGCTGATCACTAGGTATAACATCCGTCAGTATCACTAGGTATAACATCCGTCAGTCCATGTTTCCTTAAATACACAGAACAGTCGAATTGGTTTTAATGGCGGTCAATCCTGTGAGAGAAAAATCTCAAATCAAGATTTATACTGCAGTGTGTGCGTTTCCTAAGTACATTCGTATATACATTTTAATTATATTATGTACTTGTTCATTGTGAGTGAGGTATCTGATTGAGGGACAGTGATCTTTGTTTATCCTAGTTATTCAAATTAAAACAAACCAACAGTGCTGGTTGCAGTTATTTATTTATTCTTAATTGTAGTATGCATGTCTAGTACAAAACAACAAATCCATAATAACAAATAAAACAATGTTGCTAAGGTCTTCTATTCTGGGTCATCGATTATGCTGCAAGTATAAATATTGATATGTTATTACTTTTAATGAGGTCAGAAACAGTATAATAGAAATGCAATAACTTTAGATGATTAAACCTGGAAAACCTTAGGTATTCCATCAGCTTCCACATGCTTAGTTTGATTTTGTACTGTTTAATATACTATACTTTAGAACATGTCCAACCATATAAGTCAACACGAGTTGATTGCTTAAACAGTGCATTCAAATGTGTCAAGATTTTGTTTGGCATTTCTATGTAACGAAATAATTCCCTTTGAGGGAAAACAGCTATAAAGTTGCGTTCTCCGAAGATGTCTGGTATTCTGGTGACATTCTACAAGGTTAACTATAGCTAACATATACAAAACCTACTGTTCACATTTCTATAGTCCTCTTAGTATGAATCGTATCCTTTATCATGGCCGCTACCATATCTGCTACCATAGGAGTTTCCACTGCCACCATTGCTGCCGTAACCACTTCCGCCTCCCAACAGTCCACCACCAGTTATTCCACCGAGCATATTGATGATCAGACTGAACACCACGACTGAAATAAACATTGTCAGGACATTGCTAAACATTATGTTAACTAGCAACATAATCACATCTAAAAGCTAAAGTTTAAAAAAAATAGGAAAAGGTCGTCTTTCCTTCTGTGTGTATAAAACGAGAAATCGCCTTAAACATTTTAAATCGTCGTTTGATTACACTTTTCTACAGCCGGTTAAAGTTTGAGCAAAATCGACAGGACTGAAAAAGTTTATGAGCGTTTTCTCGTTACATACGTATTAATCATCCCTCGCATATCGTTTGATAATGGCATTTATAAATTTACTGTATTTGTAATTGATATGTTTTGTATGATGAGACAACTTACATTTCTTTGAATCCAGTTATTAATTAAATAAATAATTAAACATGTATGTATATTATAAGAGTACTTACTGAAGATTATCAGTTGGAATATTCCTCCGAATACACCACCAGCACCAGCATCTCCGCCTCCTGAAAGCATTAATATAGACCATTGTTAGTTCCCAACACATTCAACTTAATTGAAACGTTCATATGATTAATTAGTAATTGACTTTGTCTTTTCTTATTTACTAAAACTAAAATGCAATAAAACAACAAGGGTAAAGTAGTTATTCCTGTCTAACATTTCAACTTAGTTCAATACTTTAGTAAGGATCCGTTTAAAATAAATCAGAGGACCCTATTAATTTGAAATTACTATCAATTATTTTGTATGGGAACAACTATTACAGTTTATAAAACAACTAGCTCTGATACCATAAGGATTCTCATAATTATGATCTAAACATAGTCTGGTTACTCAAAACATGCTAGTTTATACATAAAGGTAATAAAGATACAATATTTACCAATGCCGTATCCTCCACCCACTCCTGTCATTCCATAGCCACCACTATATGCACCATAACCACCGTAACAAGACACAAACGACACACAGACAACGGCAAATACACTCAATAGTAACAGTTTCATTTTGAAGTTTTTTGTTTGTTCACCTGAAATAGACAACAAAACGTTTGCCTCAATCATAACATGTTGTCTGTTATAATCAGAGAATTAACTAGTTGTGTATGTGGTGATTCTTAACAGTATATCTTAGATCTAAAGTTACTATTATATTGAGTCTTAGTATTTCATTTTACCATAAGATATTTTTTCAAACACGTGTTTTGTGTTTTGTGTAATACTACAAAGTCATATTTTAACTATTTGAAAGCAAGTACAACTATATTTTTAGGAGATAAATGAAACACTTAAAATAAAACCTTACCTGTGCAATCGAAGGATAATGATGACTTTGGCTTCAGCAACGGCTTCTTTTATATATTTTAAGTAAGGAAGTGAGATGAGGAAAACTGCTGAAACCTCACGATTGTGGTACTCATTGTATGAATCTGGTCGATAGTAAACCCATCCTTGTAAGTCAATATCCGAAATATCGACTGTATGTACATGTAAAAAGTTTAAAGTTCATGTATATAATGTGTGTGGTTGTAATATAGCTGCTTGATCATCCTTAAAACACCATGATCACCAATATCCATTCAGAGTGAATATTCCAGGTGGGGGGGGGTAGAAACGTTTTCTAGTCTTCGGTTTTCCTAGGCCATGCTATACGAGTATAACGCCCTTTATTCCAGGAGTGTCATACACAAATCTTACAGGCATTTGTACACAAATATTGTTTTCAATCTCGCCAAATAAACAAAGCCAACTAGCTTGCCTGACCAATGTTCCACCCAGTACACATTCTAATACATTGTACCTTCATGCTGGAATTTGTTCTCACATTTCCCTGGGGTGGTGTTTAGAATTAATACAGGGATCATTGAATCTCTTCTATTGTTTTCCGGTGGAGTTTGGTACCATCATTAGTAGTATTTTAATAATCAAGCAACATATGCGAATATGATGAGGTTTCAAATAGGCCACGGCAGACATATTGATATCATGTATATTAATATCATTATGCATAAGGTAAGTGAGTATGTATTTCAGTCGTGGAAAAGGAACAAGTCGCAGGGTGTCAGGTCTAATCAATAGGATATATCTATGTCCTATGAGTTTCATTCCCAGTTAGGCCTTTTCAGGTTTGAACTATTTGTATAACTTGTACTTAAATTGTTGGCAAGTTATATTTTACTACGTTTTCAAAACTATTAACTTGACAGCAAGCCTATCCTTGTTCGAATACCACAACTTAAGGCCACATCATCTTTGCAAATGAAGTTCCCTGTTTGCCTAGAGAATAATGTTGACATGAAGTCAATGTATTTAAAATACGAGTGTTTACAAGATATAAATATTATTTCATTAATAAAGTTAAAAGGCCATCGCCCCCTCATTAAACTGAAATAATACATTCACTGCCCGACGATGTTATTATCTTTATACATGTAAATACATTACATTAGTTTTCACCAATTGATGTACTAGTATGTTTAAAATGGACCAACATTGAAACGGCTCTCAAAGGGATTTCGGGCTTATCAGTCGTATTAGATGTGCTATTTTAAGTTAAACAGTCAATTGTACAACCCGCACTCATACATATTTATACATATACACATTTTACAAAGTTCCACTTAAGCCTCATATAAAGTTATATATATATATATATAATTATAAAGATATGTAACAGTTGCACATGCAGCATGATGCATGGCCATGGCCATCAGGAAACAACAATGATCTTCATCTGTAGATGTCCTTGTGGCGTTGAAGAGTATAACGTTGAAGTTGAAGTTGAAAATCTTCCATTTGATATACGGACGTTTTAAACTGGGATATAATGGTAGCAGTCTGTACCGAAAGTGGAAAATGGTTCCACAGTGTTGCACCTGAGTTTCTATGAAAGTGACACATGTTCCTGTACATAGATCTCGTATGTGAGATTTGTTTAAGAACAAAGGCCATTCCTCTTGTTCTTGTATAGCATGCTAGTATAGAATTACGAAGACTGGACATTGTGTCTGTGTTGCTTAAATATTCATTGCGATCAGACATTAATTAGTGATCAATTAAGGGATGGTAGGGTGAAACATTCAAATGAAGTTATACAACAACCTATACAACAACCACAAAACACTACTAATATATATTTTCATTTCCTTTTACTTCAATGTTTTATAGTTTTATACTTTATATTACCCACCTAATCGATATTTCACAAATTGTGAAAATTGTCATTTGTGAACTACGTGTATTTCACCGGACGCTCCCCTGACGCCAGGCCTACCACAAACGGATGTGTCATATATGTTTTTTTTGGTTCCTCTTCCTTGCTGGAAATATATAAAAGACGCCGTATTTACAGTCATAGTCACATTCACCATTGCTGATCATTTGCTGTTCATACAGGTAATATTTTTTTACTGAAATGTTTTATTTCCGAATATGTTTGCTCTTAGTTTTATAATTTATTTGAATTGCTGTTCTCTGGTGCAGATGCATTTATACCAAAGACGAACCAGTAATTACTTGTTTCGGCTAATATATGATACTTTTACTTAAACTTTGTCTTTGTCACCGGTAACTACCGTCTACGAATAAATTGATATAGTGTAAATTAAACAGAAAATAAACAGATATAATAAATTAATTGCTGTAAGATACGATTTATTAATGATAGAGTTTCTAGTGGTCCATGTCACTTGCTTTAAAATTAACATACGCAATTTTAAACCGAAGAAAGTCTCAAGTTATTGAATTTAATTTACATATTTCTTTATTTTCACATTTAATTCCCCTATTCTATTTATGTTGTTTTGGCTGATAAAAACGACAAGAAGTGTAAAATAAAAGGGATTTGTTTTGATCGCCAAACATAACTACGTTTACTGTTACGGTATTTAATCTGTTATGCAATTTATAATTTTCTTCTATGAATTTTTAATACATTATTAATTGTAATTTTTCAGGTAAACAAACAAAACACTTAAAAATGCAACTGTTACTATTGAGTGTATTTGCCGTTGTCTGTGTGTCGTTTGTGTCATGTTACGGTGGTTACGGTGCCTATAGTGGTGGCTATGGGATGACAGGAATGGGTGGAGGATACGGAGGATACGGCATTGGTAAATATTGTCTCTTTATTGCATTGATAAACGAACTTAAATTGACTAGCTAAATTACAAAATGAATGTACGAATATACAACTTATGTTGGGGCCTAAGGCATCCCATGTGGTTGTTTAGTTAGTATCTATTTCAATATGCAATATTCGATTATAAATCTGGTCAATTTATATATGCTTTTAAACATACATTGTATATTATTTGAAGGAAGGTATTCACAAATACTTATAACTTAATTATTGCCTTTGTTGTGAGTTTTTTTCTGTAAGCAAAATGGATACAATACATAACAAAATCAACTATTGATATAAATATTTGAGTTTACGATGTTTCAAACACATATAATGTATTGGGGTACATGCCGAAAGTATTTAAACCTTTGTCTATACTGTTTGCAGGAGGTGGCGGATTTGGCGGTGGTGGTGCTGGCGCATTCGGTGGATTATTCCAACTGATTATCTTCAGTAAGTTTATATATTTATCTAATACCTTTTTATGGTGTTTTAAATATGATGAAGAAAGATGCACTGCCACATAATATAATGTACCGACTGTATTCCGTTAACATTTGTTAAGTAATAGTACTTGGGGTGAATAAAGTATGTTTGGTTTTGACTAAAATGACACTATACCGATAAAAAATAAAAACACAAATGTGTCTATTTGAGTTTTAACTTTAGACTTTCGAGAACATGCGTGTTGTACTTTTGCATTAAACTTATGATCCAAAGTTTTGCTTTGTAATTTATTATAGCTTTTTTCCTTTCAAGCTTTCCTGATAATGTTGATAGTTTTGCTAATATACTATAAATACTTTGATTTTTAACATGACAAATGTTTATTTCAGTTATTGTGTTCAGTTTGATCATCAACATGCTCGGTGGAATTACCGGTGGTGGTATTTTGGGTGGTGGTGGTGGTTACCATGGTGGTAGCGGATACGGCAAGGGTAACAGCTATGGCGGCGGCCATGATAAAGGATACGATTCATATTAAGAGGACTATTAGACTGAGTAGGTTCCAAAGCCTTGTTCACTCCTCGTTTAAGTTTTTATCGAACTATCGATAACAATAATAATCCGCAATAGAACTATGTATCATTTGAAGCATGTCCACTCCATGAACATTGAATAGGATAATATGCATTATTAATTGGATTTTCAGTTTAAAGATGTTTCACATTTTTTATTATATCAATATTAATTATATTTTTGGTCTAATAAAACACAACCACCCATGAATAGCTTTGTTTGATGTTACTGACGCATAGAAAAAGATATATAAGTTTGCTTCTTTGATATGTTCATGTATTTAAAGAATCATCTTTCATAAAGGGGTTGTCTAAGCTTCTATCCGTTTTTGCTTTAAAAAGTGAATTGATAAATGTTAACTTATCAGGAATCATTAACTATTAGATACAAGATTGCCTTTTCACATAATCGGAGTATGTCAACTCAAATATAATACGTGTCTTCTTTCTTGCAGCATTATTGACGACCCTGGATTGACGACACTTGAAACACTTTTTTCATGAATTAATTGTTTTGCATTAGACATACATGTATACTAGTATTACAATAAACCTTTACTGCATCAATTACTCTATATTGTTATATTTTGGATAATATATGTAAACATTGAACCGAGAGTACATTACACAAAGTCCACTGTTACCCCAATTGTAAGATGTACAAAAAGTACGCTTATATGTTATTATATTTACTAAACATGAAATTTCACATGAAAACATACACCGACTGAATGTACTTAACGGTCAATTATCATTTCACAAACTAGACACATATATCACCATACCAAGTCGATGCACAGATAAAGTTATATTACAAGACTCCTTCCAATTTGTATCTAAGAAGCTGAACAGATAGCAATTTGAAGACACTTTACCCATGCATGTTGTTATTTGTGTGCATCAAGGCTTTACGAAGCTTGTAATACAAATTGTGATAACAAACAACAGACATAGGGTTAGAACATTGACTTTTATTGTAAAGACAGTGAAAATGAACACGGTATGTATTCATAGGATATCTATACAATCATATGAAAACAAACGTAGTAAACAGAGATGATTATATCAAGTTTTGAATTATCTTTGTAAGATATTACAATCTCTATTCTTCAATGACTCTTTATTGTTCGTATGGCTTTAACGACGGCCAGAACAATGTACCGGTAAAAGCATATAACAATACCATACAGGCATAACACCTTAGCATCGTGCACCTTTGTGTTCATAAACAGGCGTACGAACTTATAAGACAAACTACAGTTTTTACTATCCAAACATTTCACTCATTCGCTATGAAAAGATAGCACAAACTGTAATAAATGTGATAAAATTTCGTAAGCCTATGGTTCATAGTCGGTCCTAAATATCATTCACTTACTACTTTAATGTTATACCAACTTATAAAGGAAAGGATCGGAAAGTTAATTTAATTGCAATTCACATTTTCCACCATGTTGAACATGTCTATGTTGGCAAGAAAACAAACTGCATAAATACTAGTAGCAAGTAAAACATGGATCTCGAGAAAAACACAGGTATACAGTCGACCTGTGTAAAAGACCACATATGAACGAGAAGTCGACAGTTCTTTTAAAACATGTCTGGCATGACACCATATATGTATTTTAATACCACCGTCAGATCCTTTTTAATGTCATTTAACCTGTGAAGAACTGTGCCACTTTTTAACAACCTCAACATAAATCAGTATGTTGTTTGCTGTTCCCATGGGTGGTCATTAGGATATGGACAAATTGATCTGTATTTAGATATTAAAAGAAATATATGATACGCATAAAGTATTCAGAAGATACCACTACTGCCTTTGTAAAATGTATGAATGGTAGTGATACATATATTAAATATATTTTTTTTATATTAGATAGATGGTATGTTTGTACTAACTCCATAAAGCACATTCAGTTAATTAATTCGGTATTACTTTCCTCATTTACTACCCTAGGTCAGGAGCCTTTCGTCACCGATTGTCCATTGGCTCATACTCTTAAACCAATGAAAACTCATAAATCAAACTTAACCCGAGTAAGCAAGCCAGCTCCAACGACAGTCACAAAGGCAAAAATATGCACAAAATTTAAACAATGATGAACAAGTCATTTTGAAATATTAAACGAATTAGCCCATGCTGGCACTAAAAGTTGTAAAGCGGCACATGTGTATACAGCAACAGGGTAACAATTACAACAATTAGTATTGAAATGTATTGTTAACCAACAGGCACAGGAGAGTAATTAATATTTTGTAATATTCTATTCCTCTCTTCAAATTTTAAAGTGGACGATACACCAAAGAAGGTTGGTAATGAGTTATGATAGTTCTAACCATCTTTACTGCATGAAACTAATGTCATTGTGTTGGAAATATACTTTTTTCTTGTGAAAAAACTTGTTTGGTTGCTACATGTAAAGGTCACCATTTGTTGGCATCCATTTATGGTTGTATTATAGACTGACAGGTGGTCACTATAGGTTACCGTTTTCACGGGGAAATTTATTACAGTCTTCCGATGTCTATGGCTGGATCCGTAGGCATACTTTTTGAGGATACTTGTTGTCACTGGATGTGATGCGACAGTGTGCCATGTTTGTATGGGTATTGTTTTGTCGCAGAGTTTCGCGGTTTTGTGTATGGCGTTGGATCACCGTTATTTGCATTTCTATGTGAAACTAGATTATCCTCCTATTTTACAACTGGTACTTCGGCTTTAATTTCTTTGGTTAGGTTATGTATGCACATTGCTTCGTGTATTGTGCAGTGTTATGTTATTAGGGGTTTCTGTGCTCGGCTGGTTAAGTTGAGTGTTGCCTTCCCTGTCCGATTTTTGTCATAGCTTTTAGTCAGACTCATGTCTTGCTACGGACAGTGACGCATGTTGTATGCTTGCCAAAATGCCACAATAACCGGTTACAAAAAAAACGTAAAATATGAAACATTTTACAGCGTACATTTTTGAAGATGTAAGCCATCCTGTACCGAGGAACAAAATTCTAACTATTTTCACCCAGTCAAGCTGTCTTTGGTATAACCATAGCAACCAGAAACATCACTTACATATTGGCACGTACGAGATTCGATGTAAGAACACGTTTGCTGTTATTTAATCATTATTTTTCGTCGCTTTCTCCTTTCAACATTACATTTAATTGCCAAATCAATTAATCATCATAAAATGTTTTAATGTAAATAAATTACTTATATAACTTTGATTTGTGAACGATCCACACAGTTATACGAGCTTACATGATTTATAGCTTTAGTCAATTAAACCCTCTGGTGTACTCGGTGTGTTTATTTGCATGCCACTTCCTTCTATGGTTCATGTTTTCACGATATTTAATTGGTGGCGTCTCCATAGTCTCGCCTGTTAATTTGTAGTCTCGCCTTTACCGGATCATTCATTAAATTTTTAAATGAATACACGTATATTAACTAACTATACTAACTTCGATTTATTAGAATATAATCACAAACGTAACAAAAAATAGAATATACGTTCAAAACTGATACAAGTAATAAGATATGAGCATTATGTATTTGCTTTATTCATGGTCGAAAAAAAATTACATTAACCGTTTTATTTTGTTCAAGATACCATTTCATTCATTCAATAAATATTTACAAGGTTTAACCAGCCATCAAATACATCGTACATTTACATTAACTGCACTTGTGAATGTAGAATACACTCTAGCTCCTCTTTTGCAGTTCAAATGTCATTGAACTGCTATTTCTCTCTCTTAGAGATATAAGATATGGAAGTAGCACATCCTTCAGTGTACCTTGATACCACATATACTGACTACCCAAAAACAAGTTTACCGTTTAAGTTTATCTACGTTCTGCCATCACAAAGAAAACTTTCACATGTAAGTACGAGTGTTTTGTTCTAATAACAAATTTGCTTACCTAAATAAATATCCATTTAACTGAAATTACCTTTTTATCCGTGGCGTCTTTTTGTTGTAGTTTGTGTAGATGGTTTCACGATGCCCTCATTCTGATGTTTCCCTTCTTTGTCTTCCCTTTTGGTGATCCTCAGGATAGGTGCATGACCTCCCGGTGCTTCCCTTCTTGTCCTATTTTTTCATGATCCTCACGACAGGTACATGAACTTTTGGCGTTTATCTTCTTGTACTTGTTCGTTGAAGCTATAAATTACATTTGCACATTTTACAGTGACAGTTTATTGTATAATAAGTCCACTGGCCCATACACATACTAGTATGCGATTACAATTGTGTAATACATCCAATAGTTATGTAAATATACATACACAAAAGAACAGCAGAAAAAAATATACGTGAATACATTGAATAGAATGAATCAAACATAGAGATGCTCATATACAGATACAAAGGTAATTTCCAAACAAAGAAAATAAAACACATAGTTTACCAATTTATAACATCAAACATTTTTACTGTGTACCCAAGAATGATTCTCTTTCTTCAAGAGCATAATAAATATACATTGCCAGATTCACGATATATTTTTCATTTTCAATTGACATTTAAACATATATAGAACTATCAACAGAAATATTTGTCAGAAAATAGGCTGGTAATTATTTGATTCTTAGAATGTTGTACAGAGGACAGAAACATACAAAATGTATTTCATCTTCCATCTCTACTTCACAATATGGACAGGTGCGCTATTATCTACTTAAATTAAAATGCCTACTCTTTTCTATCATCAAATTGTAAGTAGAACTTCCTAAATTTGTCAACTGTAATATAACATACATTTTAACTTGAAATATATGTTTATAGTTGCTGTAATGACCTAACTTGCTTATATTTCTACAACGTCCCATATTGTTCTATTATTCGTTGTACAATTTTCATGAACAATAAATGATTGTTTCCATTTTGATATTCTCATACATACCCAAAAATGTTTTTCGCACGAAGTCTCAAAACGTTACTTAAACATTGTCCATTAATACCCATACAAAGAAAACACAAAACTGGAAGAATTCCGATAACAGAATGTATATTAAAGACGCATATCTCATGACAGTAAATAGTCTAGTGCTATTAAGGTCACTACAACGTTAACCTATGACATATTGGCCTCAAAAGTTGTAGGTGTCTACAGCTGATGATCAGCAACCTCTTTGTAATGTTTTACGATCTAAGAAGCTATATTTCTTACGTTGTGGACCCGTGATTGTTGTGTATTGAGAGGTCACGGTGATTTTGACCTTTAATCCAAATGACCATGAATTGTGATAGGGCCGTCTGTGGAGAATGAACAACATCCACTTAAAATCTTAGAATCATAAGTCCACCCGTTCTGGAATTATTGTTGGAAAACCATTCGCCATGTCGACCAACCGATCGGCCAGCATGCGTTAACTGTACATACGAGGGTCAGTCAAGAAAAACTGAGAGTTGATAAATTAATCCTTCCAAATACATTTACAATTATATTTTCTACCAATAATCGTCAACTATTATCCATTGCGGATATTCAGATGAATTCCGTGATCGGATATAGGCTTATAAATAAAGTTGCCAAGCAACCAAAGAACATCACTAAAGGGTATGCGTTCGCGCCAGCGACTGGGAGACTGACTTTGTTGTCAATTCGAACGTTTATTTCAACTTTGTAGTGCATAATTTAGTACAACTAACATGTGTATCTTGTAGAATCGTATATAACAAATAAAAGTGTTCGTTTGTTACAGAATGGTCACTAGTGCTGTATTGTTTAGTTGCCTAGCAACAATTTTACCCGTATTTTATCAATTTTCTTGCCATGTGTTCTTTGCGTTGCCATGGTATTCTGAAACTAATCACTGAATTCACAATTTCTGCTGGGGAGGATTATGAATGTATCTAACAGAGTCCAGTGACCGTAATAGAAATAATTTATATAACTTCGCTTTTGAAAAATATCATGTGTTCTTTTGGGTGGGGTAAAATTGTGGCCTCAACACCAACGAATAAAGTGACAATTTATAGTTCCATCAAGTATATTTTCTATATTGGATGAACAAATCAACCATAATTAAGTATATCTGATGGATTAATAT
This sequence comes from Spisula subtruncata, assembly GCA_963678985.1. Lineage (NCBI taxonomy): Eukaryota > Metazoa > Mollusca > Bivalvia > Venerida > Mactridae > Spisula > Spisula subtruncata. The sequence goes on from OY787665.1 coordinate 30,531,614, forward strand.
ATAACAAAATCAAAAATAAGTTTTAAAATGTTTTATATAATTTAATGTTCCCATAGCAACGCAAAATTGTGTTCTACAGACAGCGTGAACGCATGCCTTTGAGTTGTCTTCTTCGGTTGCCTGGCAACAAGAATCAAATTTTCATACCCAAAATTGGTATTCGCCATAACATCCATGAGATACCATATTTCACGATAATGTATAGACAATATACGAACACTTATTCTCCTGATCATTATTCACCAACTCTCAGTTTTTCTTGACTGACCCTCGTAGAACATCTATTCCAGACATAAAATCTGAAATACTTAAAAATGATATGTTTAAACATAATAAGTCATGAACGTAAAATAAAAGTTCTATATTGTTATTTTTCAAGCTAGAAACAACTTTACAAGCACTAGTTGCACGCATCCGTATGTACTGTGTTGGTATGCATGTACTTTGTGTAGAATGGCCTATACAAGTATAAATATATGCTCTTTGTTCAATAAACTATGTCATCTTACAAGCTAATGTCACTCATGTCGCAATTAGATTGCTACTAAGATGGCTTGATAAAGGATAGTTATACATGTTTTAATCATAAAGCAAGAACAGATACCATGCTAAAATTGAACATTTTTATTATCTTCGGATCGTCAAATCACGTGTAACGTATTTCATCAGCTACAATGTTCGTATAGCATTGATTAAATTCATTAATTATATATAACTTCAAACTAACAGTTGATAGATGTCTTGTTATATCTGATCTCTAGTCCCTGTATCCTGAGACTGCCCGCCGATGTACAGTTACACAATTTGTTCCCCAGATTCCATGTTACTTGTTCGTTTTGATTCGAATTCAAGATTGATATGAAGTGTATTGTTTTCAACGTGCTGGTTTTCAACACAGTGATATCACTCAATTATCAATAATGAATAATTTAACAAACAACTTATATATATATATATATATATTAGAGCTTGACACGTTGACGCCCATCGAAAGGACAATTATGTTTATTTAAAAAAAACCAGTTTCACTGTTTACTTTGAAATTCGTCAGCACGAAGCCTTTGGTATCATGTTAGTGGTGTTCTTTGTAATCGGAGGATTTCCATCAATATACGGTTCGTAAATTATGCTATGCCTTATTAATGTATTTTAACTCAGGTATGTTAAGCGGTTTTGAGAATTTTGGTCAGTTTGGTCAGTATTCCAGTCAAATTAAATCAGCAAGGCACGTATTCTTGGTTTTCGGGGTTATGTATTGATATAAGGACTTGCAACATACGAAGTATATTTCACAGATATATCAACAAAATACGGCGATTTTTCTTTGTTGAATCGATGGGTTTGTTAATGTGATTTTACTTTCTTTTGATAATTAACGATAAATTAATACTGTATATATTATCAACTATTAAAAGGATAAGTATGAAAGGCTTAGAATGAGAAGCTTGTAACCACCACTTACGACCTTATAAGACCGATACGTATTTGAAATCTGCACCATAAGGGGCTTTTTATGAGTCTATTATCATGAAAAAGGTATGAGAAAATCCGACAGGTAAGCATGAAAATCGGAACTTGTCATGTTGACAAAACTGAAGTTGAAAAATATTGTTTTTCCATAGGTAAAGATTACTTTTCAGACATGTTCTTCTTGTTTATTCAAAATATTGCACTTACGCCCTTCTCATTCTAATTATTCCAGCGAATTAAGTATTATTGCGAGTGGCACAGTCAGTACATATGGTGTATCTATACAATGGACGAATATATACGAGCCGTTCTCCAGGAAAACTGGGCAGGGGTGACATTATAATAGTAATGATGTGATGATATTTAGAAATAGGTCTAGAATGAGAAAAAGTCATGTCCACCGATTTAATTAGTTTGATAATATGGTACTATTTTTTCAGATTTAAATATTCTTATAAATTAAGATTAAATTACTTCCGTCGTTGCTATGGTGACCGATTCCCGAAAACTATCCGTATTAAGAAACACAAGAGGTTAGTGGTTAAAAATAGCAGCTTCTTTTCTCTTTAAACAATCTTCACAATTTTGCCGTGTTTTCTAAAAATAAGAATATTATTTTACACTTTGACTGAAACATATATATAAAAAACGTGAATATTTTATCAAATTCTGGAGTTATGCGATTAAATGACGTTCGATTGACATTCACACAGAACATAGCAGTACATGCAAATAATACACGTTAGGTTGTTTTAGCTTGAAAAAAATGACACAATATTAAACTGTTATATTGCGTTCATGACTTATTATGTTTAAACATCTTAAAATTTGTAAGTATTTAAGTTTTTATTTCTGGTATAGATGTGTTGTTATGTACAGTGCATGCTGGCCGATCGGTCGGTCGACATGCCGAATGGTTTAAACTTTTCTAATAAAAAAATAACTCCAGAACGGATGGACCTAGGATTCTAAAATTTCAAGTTGATAGTATTCATCCACCATAGACGACCTTACTCAAACAAGGTCGTTTGGATCAAAGGTCAAAATCACCGTGACCTTTAAATGCACACCAATGTCTGATCCACAGCCTAAGAAATATAGCTTATTAGATCGAAAAACTTTACGGAGGGGTTGCTGATTATCTGATGTAGACTCCTACAAAGTTTGCGGTAAATATGCAATAGGTCAACGTCGTGAGACGACCTTAATTACACGAGACTTCTTACTGTCATGAGACATGTATGTTTTACAAACCACTCTTGTACTTTCTGTTATCAGAATTCTTCCGGTTTTGTGTTTTCTATGAGTCAGTATGAATGGACAATGTGTAGGTAACGTTTTGTGACTTCGAGCGAAAATAAAATGATTTGCACGTGCATTTTTCATAATTTTAAAATTTACGGTTTACTGCTTGTATTGGGTAATTTACACCTATCGAATTATCGGATAATGGCGCTATATTACTCGCATGAAGACACGCAAAAACATGATATTACGTATGATAAAAAGATATACGCATTACAAGTTGGTGTACTTATATAACATTTAACAAGTGTACGTGGGTGGATAAAAAAATTGTAGAACAATATCATAACTCACAAACATTTTATATATTATATATATAACTTTTAATATAAACATAAGTATAACAACATAATTTGTCAAATGGCATTGAATAGTCAAAACTACATGATATTTACATAGAAACGCACATATGCTGTGACAGCATACTGGAGCACGTCAGCGTCATTTGATGAACGACGTCACACTTACTTTGCCTTTGGCAATGCTTACGTTAAAGTTTTGGCTAATTTCTCTACTCGAAGTGGCTATGATGTAGGTATTTTTGAATAACCAACGTGAACATAGTTTCTAGATTTGAAATTGTTTGTTTAATATAGTGTGCGCTGTCCTATAAGTTGAACTCATAAGATGAACCCATAAGAAGTTTGCTTTATCCGCTATTATAGCACTTGTCGTATTGACGACTTCGCGAACCAACGTCACCAATATCGGATGTATTTTATTTGGTTGTCAACTTCCGTCGGCCTACACGAAATAACTTATTCAACTTATAAATTGATGTCTATTTATATCAGGATAATATAATACCTGCACGTTTCAAACCATGTATTGTTTCTGATGCCGTACGTGTAATCCAGTTTCACGCATATTTTGTTCGCAGTCTGTGGTTCCGTAAATTCCGATAGGCCCGTTTTACGCGTGTATTTCTATTTAGTGCGATTACATAAACGTCGATTAAAACATTCTTTATCTGAGAGGACGTCTGAAATTTTAAAAGACTTTATTTATAATATCATGCAACCAGACGTAAATTTTGACGGTCTTTGGAGGTCCTACAATTGAGAATTTTAGAAAATTTAGCAAAATGTGTTTCAAATTATCCGTGTACCGATATACGTAATCGCCCTTATTAAAGATATTAATATTTTTAAAACGGTTATCATCAGGTTTATATAAATCTTTATATGCCAAGAAAATACCACTGTATTCATTCGGCCTACATAAGAGGACAATAACTCCGAAAATAAAAAGTTATGGCTAAATTCTACGAACTTTTATATTCACACATGTAGTAATTCGTTCAACTTCTTAGAAGTTCAATTCTTCTAATCAGTTCTTCTAATGGTGTATTATCATGATTCCTGTAATTTCGTCACTTAGTCCAGTTTTTCATGAGAACGACTCATACGTATTGAAATTGGATGTATGTATTTGGAAATGTATATGAAAAACTTGTTTTATACTTCTACATTATGCTATTAATGAAAACACATTTTTAATATGTACATGTAGTTGTTTCAATTTAACAGCACTGCAAAATCTGGCACTCGGTAAGGCTGCTTTCCAAACAGATGTATATGTCGATGGAACACCGGGAAGGGCTGTAGATGGAAACACGGATATGCATTACCACATGGGGTCATGTATGCATACAGCATCAACGATGAACGCATGGTGGTCCGTAGATCTGGGTCAAGTATACAACATAGATTATGTGACTGTATTTAGCAGGGAATGCTGTAGTAAGTGTATTGTGTTGGTTTTTAGATACCATAGATCTATTATTGTATGCTATAATGTGGGTTATGGAGTTCTGTCAGAAAAAAAAATCATATTCATTTGTATATAAGACAATTATGGATGATAAATGCGCCCACAGCCACAGGAACTAATTTGATTCTAAAATGCCGTCTAGATCATTAAAACACAATGTGCTAATTGAGGAACTACAATTAATACATGTATTTTGATTGGTGATTGTCTTTTCGAAGAAGACACATTTTGTAGGACGAAGCAATTCCCTAGTTCTGCAGAAGTTGCATTGATTATATCGGGCTGATTTTCAGCGACAATAGCGTCGGTTTGAATTGACGGACAACGAAGGAACTATAGTGTCGATTTTGCCAGGTCAACTTAAAACATATTCAAAAGGGTATAAGAAAGGCAACAAAATGCAGAATTCGGTCCAAATATATCGAATTGTTTTGTGTACAACAACTTTTCAAATTTCGGAACGAACTTTATTTACATCATTTGTAAGTTATATTCTGAGGTGATAAACAATATGTACTCACTGATTATTACAGATAATTTAGGTTATGTCATGTTCTGTTTCGTACTATTTACTAGCTAACTGGTTGAGGGATGTGGAGTTGTACATAGGATATAGTGACGATGCCTATGTATTGCGAGCAACCCATTCCGGCAATTTGTGGCCAAGTGCGACAATTCATTTGTCGTCACCAGTTCTTGGACGCTGGGTGAAAATCACACGTCACTCGTCTGTTGATGACTTCGCTCTTGTTATGTGTGAAGTTCAAGTGTTTGGAGATGATATCGACCTATCTATTGGTAAGTTACCATGTATTATGTCGGTGTGCAATGTTAACATGGCGTAGATATACTTCAAAGCGCCCCTATCAGTTTGGTAAACTGGGTGACTCAGTCTGATATATTTTGCAATCTTACTCCTTAAATAAGCCAATTTTCAGCCTTTGTTGCACTACATTTATTACATTAATATTTAATTTTTGGCTTTGTCGCCACTGTGTTTCCTATAGTATCATTAAACAAAATGATAGTAACAATGAACACAATGTGTCGATGTATTTGAGTCCAGTCCACGGGTCAATTTTATGAGTCCAACCAACGACTCCAATCCAGCATTCTAGGCTTCCACAAGAGATATACAAATAAAGCAATGTGTAGGCATACATACTTAATTATTAATTGTGAAAGTTGTAATCGTTGCAACTAAGCAGTGAATGCAGTAAGTAAATGTTACAAAAAGATATGAGGAAATCCGTGGAAGGCAGCACTCAACTTAGCGAGCTGAGCATAGAAAACAGCAATACAACGCAATTACACAGAGCAGTGGCCATACACAAGCTTAAGGAAACACACCGCTGTATAAAGCAGGATGACACTTCACTTAGTTTCAATGGTAAAAATGATAGTAAACATTTTAAATTATTGAATAAATATTATGTTTATCATTTTCTGTTATATTGTGTACAGTTAGATTTGAGCTTGGCGAGGATAAGATTGGGTCTGGAGCAGCAATAGAATCGACACAAGCACGTACTAAGACTGGATGTTGCCTCCAATGCAAGAATACAGACAGGTGCTTGGCTGTTAACTACAACTCTGTCTCAAAGATGTGTGAAAAATTGGAATCAGTGGCTGCAAATGACCATTCTGACGCAAACATCAACTTTTATCGATATCCTTGATTACTAAACGTTTTACTCTCGTATGTTCCGGGTAGATGGACATAGAAACACCAAGAGATATTTCTCTACTACTTTGTGCCAGGTGTCACATTATAACAAACTATATCATGCTAATAAATATATCCACATTGTATAATGTACTTTAGAATTATGTAGTTATACGACTACGACACGGTGTGGTTTTATAAATATTTACATGCGCTATAGCCTTTTTTATTTTGTCTATTTTAATTCATACGACATAACCATTTGCTTACAATGTGTTAAATATTTTGTAATAATCATATTTGTTTATATATTACTGTTTACACATCGTCCAAAGGTATTTCATTCAAACCAAACAACTCCTCAGATACTAGATCAAACCGCATTGACAAAAGTTCAAACTCATGATTTTGATTCATGAAAGGGATGGCAATTAACTACCATAATCGCCATAAGTCTTTTCTGTTATTTGTCCATCATTTAATCAACTATAATGCATATTACACACATGCAAATTGGCACAGATGGCAAAAAAACAATATAGAGCGCTCTGAAGGACTATTGTTGGCGGCCCATACCCCGTGGTGGTGGAGGGGACTAAGTAAGTAAGTCACAAATAGGCCATATATTAGCAGTGTCCCAAATACATATAAGATCAACTATGAACATGGATTCAAAATAGCGTATGTGTAGCCTAAACTTATCTACCAGTAGTTGTTTCTTAAATTATAAAGTAGAGTATACATTAACCATTTAAGTTGACCATAGGTATTTTGCCTTGGTACGGAAAAAGGGTATGCGAAAATCCGACAGAAAAGGTAGCACTCAACCCAACCAGTCGATCACAGAAATCAGAAACACCACGACACAACTACCCTGAGCAATGCCCACAAAAACCCATGCCAAAACGGCTACCAAATGAGGCACAACAACCCCGGGGCGTGACCAATTATAAAACACAAGGACAGTGACCTAACGTTTTGCGACCTAAAGAGGCACAACTACGACTTGGCCTAATTACAATAATGGGCAAGGTAGGACTGGGGTGGGAAATAATATTACATATTCCTAGCAACTACATTGAGCAATGCCCACTCATAAGCCTAACAAACAAATAAAGATCCAAGTCCGGAAGCCGACAAATGTCACTGGGTGACTATAGTAATAATAATTTTAAAATCTTTATTTTATGAAGGTGACAAGTTAAGACATATACATAAACAAAAACGAATAAATACATATCTTATTTTCAACAAGGCCTTCAATACTTAAGATTTAAAAGAATGTAAAGAAAAGAAAAAAGTAACATAGCAAACAATGATTAACAACATAATTATTGAGAGAGAAAAATAAAATACACAAATACATGGCATTGCATAAATCATCAATTTTTATGTGGAACTGTTATACATTTATAAAGGTTAGACAGACACTCATCAATAATAATAGTTATTACGACAAAATTCATTCATTCATTCAATCATTTAATCACAATCGTGCGTGCGTGCGTGCGTACGTGCGTGCGCACGCGCGTGCGTGCGTGCGTGAGTTCGTTCGTTCGTGCGTGCGTGCGTTCGTTCGTTCGTTCCTTCAACACCCATCAATCTAAGCAACCAAGCAATCAATCAATTTATCAATTGATTAATCTAATCAAACATAAAAATATACGGTTTAAATTATATTTCATTTTATACACGCTTTTGCAGAAGATAATACTTATACTTCTCTTTTAAAACATGTAGTTTTGGGGTTTTTCGAATAACATCTGGTATATTGTTCCAAATATTTATGGTGAAATAAGAAAATATGTCTTTCATGTAATTTGTGTGAGGTCTTATTTAAAACAAGATCATTATGAGATATTGAACGTAGATTATACGTATCATTTTGTGCAAAAGCTAAGGTTTCTTGCATATATTTTGGAGCCATATTGTTAAATATTTAAGTAAGAACTGCCGCATGATATCTGCACCTATCTGAAAAGAAGAGCCATATCAGTTCTTGAAGTAAACCTTCTGATGAAGATCGTGCAGATTTATTCAATACGAGTTTGGCTATTCTTCTTTGGAGAACATTTATTTTCTTGATGTAACTTTTATTATCTTTACCCCAAATTGTACAGCAGTAATCAAATATTGGAAGGACGTATGAGTTATAATATAATATCTTCATTTCATCAGTTAGGAAATAAATAATATTCTTCGATAGTCAATTTTGGATTTTTACAAACATTGTCAATTTGATCATGCCAGTTTAATTGATTATCTACAAATATACCAAGAACTTTTTGACTTTAATTTTTAATTTTTATGGGCCAATGTTTTTCAATTTGTGTTTTGAACCAATTATCATGCATTTAGACTTAGAAGGATGTAAAGGCATGTTATTTAGTACACATCAATCTTCTATACAGATTAAATTTTCTTGCAACTTGTCTTATATAGGAGCCAACTCAAAACCCGACTCATACAATGTCGAGTCATCTGCATAAAGATCTAAATTTAAGTCATTACAAGCGTATGTTAAGTCGTTGACATAGATTAAAAATAAAAGAGGACCTTATATTGATCCCTGAGGAACACCATATGTGATTCCAAGCATTGTTGACTGAATGCTCTCTAACTTTATCATTTGTTTTCTGTTGGATAGATATGATTTGAAGAAGTTAACTGCTTTGTTTGAAAAATTATACAATTTAAGTTTATGAATTAGAATTTCATGATCAACTAAATCAAACGCTTTTCTCAGATCCAAGAACACTGTACCGATTATTTTCCCTTCATCGACGTCTCTTAGCCATGCATCAATTAACCTAGTCAATACTGTATCAAATGAATGTTTTTCCCTAAATCCTGATTGAGTCTTATGAATGACATCGGTTCTTTCAAAGAATGCTTGTAATTGTAAAGCTATGTGTTTCTCCAAAATTTTAGATATTGTGGGTAAAATTGATATTGGTCTATAATTATTTGGGTCTTCAATATTTCCTGAGTTAAAGATTGGTATAACGTTTGCTACTTCAAGTTCGTCTGGGAATATACCTAAGGAAAAACTGTTATTAATAATGGATGTCAATGATGTAATAATACTGTCTCCACTGTATTTAAGTATTTTAGGTCCTATCTCGTCTAGTCCGGTAGATTTATTAATGTTAAGGCTGTCTATTATTTTTCTAACCTCAAACGGGGTAATTAATTTTATTTCGAAGGTATGGTGTTGTAGTTGCATGTTTAGTGTTCCTTTTAAAGATTCAAAATTATCCGTAGAAAATTTTGTTTTTTCAACAATTTTTGAAATACATGTAAAATGCATGTTTAATTCTGAGATGATATTGGATCCTCCCTCGGTTATTGAGTTATTGGAAATTAGTCTAGGTGGTAGTGATATTCCACCGACCTGTATTAAATTTGAAATATCTTTTAAGTGTCTCCAAATATATTTTGGAGATTTATTGTTATTGACAGCATTGTTGAAGAAGTTCTTTTTACTTGTTTTTATCATTGACGTGACTTTATTTCGTAGAATATTATAGCGATTTATATCACCACGTCTTTAACAGTTATCCCTTTCATGAATAATAGTTCGAATTTCTTCAGTAAACCATCCTGGCTGATCCTCACGTTTGATTCTTTTCTCTTTAAATGGGGCATGTTTTAACAAAACAGAATTTAAATTTCATAAAATAGCGATAATGCTATATTTGGATCGGTTACCGTTTCTACGCAGCCTACCCCCGATATAGCCAAATCGGATTGAAACTGATTTCCATTGAAATTTCTGAAACACCTATAATTGATTACTTTATGACCTTTATGCTTTTCTGTGCACTTAGGTTTACTTATATTTCGTGTAAAGCATACTGGATAGTGATCACTAATAGCTAATGTTGATACAAATACTTCACTGATATGATTAATGCAATTCGTGTATATATGATCAATGATACTACTGCTATTGTTTGTTACCCAGGTTGGACATTTTATAAGTTGTTCAAGATCAAAGCTATATATTATATCTGCCCATTTTTAGTTATCAAAATGTCTGTGCGAATTCTCATATTTGATGTTTATATCACCAAGAATATGATACTCTAAATTACACGTGTCAGCTAATTCCAGCTGTGAATTGTATAAATCTACCCATGCTTGATTTGAATTCGGGGGACGATAAATAAAATTTGATAAAAATGGTCTACCAAGTGTATTGTTTATTTCAATCCAAATAGATTCAATTCCGTTTAGTTCTAAGTCATAACGGCGTCTGAATAGTATTTCATCTTTCAAATAAACAATGATACCACCCCCATTCTTACCTTGCCTATCTCTCCGCTCAAATTTAAAGTTATTAATGTGCAAGCAGTTGTTATGAATCTTTTCGTGCAAAAATGTCTCACACATACCGAGAATTTGAGGGGATGCAGATTGACTCAAATGGTACTTTATTTCATCAAGTTTCGGCATAAGATGGCGTATATTTAAATTTGAAATATGTATACCTTCTTCTTTAAATGGAAAAGGGTTACATGCGTTACTGTCAGAGGCTTTGAATTGAAAAGAAGTATCAACATATTCATCACTCTGGAATGATTTTCCGTGCCTATTAGCGTTTAAAGAATCAGTAGTGTTCTCTTCTAAGTCATAATGATGTTTACAAATATCTTTTAACAAAAACTCAATTCTTCTTGATAACTTTTCAATCACGCTTCTGTAGTTTACATAAATGAATATATCTAATTTATCAGCATTATTTATACAATTTTGGTAATCGAAAATGATCTCATTACTTACTTTATGAACAGATGTCACTGAAGTACTGTTACATTCACAAAACAATAAGTTATATTCACTGCATAGTTCATTAAACACGTGGAATTTATTTACTGTCTCCGCTAGCAAGTATCTGTCGGTATGATCCTACCAGTTCCGAAATTTACAATCACTAGTGTCGTGATTATTGCGGCCACAGATCATACAATGTATTGAAGGCTGAATCCAGTTCATTCTCTGAGGTCTGAATTGTTTATTTCTCATATTAGGTTTTGTAGAATGAATCAGATAGCTATTTCCATTGTTACTAGCTGTAGATTTGTGTTTAATGATCTCAATTGTCCTGTTTATTGACATCACAAATGTTCTGGCTCCTGATTCGTTGTGGTGGATTCCGTCTCGTTGAAGGAAATGTTTGACTGTACTTCCATCTCCATATACAAACGAGTTGTAGACTTCAATCAAGTTACAGGTAGATGTATCACACATTTCTCGTATGCGTTTGTTTAACGGAGAAACATTGGCATCAACCCTAGGACTAAAGGTGCAAAGATACACTTCCACATTCTTTCTCTAAAGTGTTGTTACCGCCTTTTGAATTTCAGTCGTAGTTGTTTCTAACGGTATTCTTGAAGCAGCATCGTTTCCACCAACATATATTATGACTTTTTCACAACCAGTCATATTCATGCTACATAGTCTCAACGATATGTCTCTTGCTGTAGCTCCGCTTACATAACATGTATTCACATCATTCTGTAAACCCGTCTTGTTGATTCCTCTCACAATCGATTCTCCAATAATTAGAGTCTTTGCTGTCAGTTTATTCGCAGGCGTTTTTACCGATGTTTCCTGTGAAGGGGTTGGGTTTACGTGTTTACTTTTATGCCCAATTGTTTGAGTATTTACCGTATCTACTTTCGCCGATCTGTTTCGGGTTTCTACTAGTGACGGCGTCTTTCTGGTGGTAGAGTCTCAATCATTAAACGATTTCACAGAGTCAAACATCGGATTGCAATCTTCGTTGGATGTTGCCTGCATGCATATGTAAATCGTTGTTCACATTTTCTGTTTGTTCCGATAATGTTTCAATTTTGTTATTCGTAATTTGTCAATGAAATATTTTTCTTAATATTGCAGATTTCGTCTTTAATTTGAGCAATTTGCATTGTAGAATTGATAATATGTTTATCAAGACAACTTTTAACTTCTTTGATCCCTTGACTTAATTCAGTCATAAAACTTATAAGTATGGCTTCGTTTTCAGGTTTATGTTTGTGGATGTTGTCTTCCCCGGCCATTGTTCCATCTGCTACAGTTGTTTCAACTGGGACTGTATGTACGTCCGGTTCATTTGGTGTATCAGTTTGTAGTTTGCTAGATACATCACTGTCTTCCCCAGACATTAAGCACTTCCGGTTTTGTCTATTTGCAGTGCGGCCATTTTCTCCGATTACTTTATCTGCATAATGTTATAAAATTAACTGTTTGATTTTCATCCCACTTCAATAAATATTTGTCTATTGTGAAGAGTATTTTTTCCAGATCACCTTTCATGAACCTATCGGTATCTTTCCCGTTTACAAGAACTGACGACGTGGTATAGTACAAATTCAACGTATATATTGAGCTCCCTCCATTAGCAATTTTGTATTTTGTTTCAACTAAGTTCCCCTTTTTGTCGTTTACAGGTGTTAAAGTAACAGTATTGTTGAAACTAGACGATGTAAAATATTTGTCTGATGCTATTTTGAAAAGTCCATACATACCACAATGCATTTCTATTTTCGTACCGCCACCCGTAACTGTGATTACAAATTCCTCCTTCTCAGTAGTGTTCAATTTTTTCCTCGTTAAGCCAGTAATCCCTGTTTTTCAACACTGTTTCCACATTCTCATTTTTCTCCGAAATTTTCCGCGTTGAAACTGAATTTTCATCTATTCGCACTATCTCTGTCATTTTATACAATCACACAAATTGTTGCTTATATTTAAAAGTTGCAATTTACAAATTTTCTCGAATTTATGATAAAAAAGACGTTTATTTTAAATAAAAACGCATTTTTTAAATGCTTAGGAAAAGTTGTTTACTGCAACCGGCAGTGTAACAAGAACAATGCAGAATATTATTGCAAATACTGTAAATAACATGATAATTGTTCAATCTATTTTCACCAACTTCAGACTTATTTTGTTTGATTTAAGGTTCCATGGTTAATAATAATAAGGATATTATATTTACGTCAACACACTGACTTATTGCTTGGAACAGGACACTATAAATAAAAGTTTCCCACCATGCATTGTACCATTAGCAAAGGGTCCCAGCAACCGGTCAAAATGTACACATGTAATATGAAACATATATTAACAGATCCCATTGAATACCGAAATGCCCATTGACTTATCAGAAGTCATATCAACACATGAACATTGCATATAAGGTGACCTTGTGAGAAGACAATGTATTAGAAAAGCGCCTGACATCATAAAATGCTATTATGTATACTTATCCATAGAGCCTACAAATTGCACAATGAAATAGGTTATATGAAAACACTATACATGTAAGTAAGTTAGTAAGTAAGTTACTAAGTTATTAATGCACCAATCAATTGAAGACCCAAAAACGAAATGAGGAAATCGGCAATGAAGTGAGCGTCATAGATCTACTATCCACGGAGAAGGGCGGTTGATAGTGGGAAAAGGCCAGGGTTGTATACCTTGCCGATGTGCTCGCATACATGTTTGACTATACTGGTCCAAGCAGAGACTAAGGTTTTACAAGAAACACTTGTCATTCGAGTCAACATTTCCAGAGAAGTACCTCCCATTTATTACATATTCTATAAACCCCTTTGACCATTAACAAATACTTATAACTGTCCATGGTGTCTACTAGTAAAACAGGTACTCAAACCTGACCGTTCTGGTTTTGTTTGGTTTTTGGGCGTGTATATACGATTTGATGTATACATAGTATTACGAGAGGTGCCCCACTTATATTTGAACAGTATTAAATATTAATAGTTTGATGCTTATTATATATAATCAAAACATTTCTATATAATCGTGCAAAATAACGTGTTAAGAAACACATACAACCATTGGTTATTACTTTAGTACTTCGTTTGCATTCAAATCTACAATTTTGTAGGGGGTATGGTGTTTGGCTGTTTGAAGACCGAATATCCGATCGATGCTGTGTGCATTTCCCGTCTGTACTAAACCCAGCAATATTCCCTAGACTAAAGGGTTTGTGGGTTTATGTTCATTAGACTTTGGCCTCTACTAATATTTCGTAATATACTTCAAATATGTGTTCTTAAGGTACAGAATGGTGTTTTTGTGGAGGGAGTTGAAGCTCCGTGTTGCCAAAACACCATGCTCCCCATATGGTCTCCAGGAAAGATGTTTGCCAAACATTTTGACCAAATATGGTTTGGAATCTAATGTGCACAGTAATGTGCATTCACCTTTAGGTTTTCAGTAATACATATGTGTTCCATTAAGCCAGTATAGCCAGCAATAGCATACGTTATGCAAACGTTCGGAAACATGTAAAGCTTAACGAATGTCAACTTATAGGTAGCCTCATCAACATTTATCATATAGTAGGCTGTCCGTTCATGGTATATTTCTCAACGATAAAGCATTGCCTCTACAGATGTTACAAAGTCGTGGCATTTACGGTTCCGTTGAAGCATTTACAGCGTCTAAGACATTATTCTCCCTTTTATTGTTTTTGTAATATTGAGTATGAAGACAACGATTTTTCCCCGAGTCAGGCATATATATAATTCTCTATATGAACAAATCGAAAGTTCCAATGGGTACTCCTAACGTCGCTGAAGTCACTGTTTTGGTTTTTAGATATGCCTTAGTTATCAAATAACCAAAGTTTAAGATTTTGGTAGGTAATATCACTTTTTTGTCAGTTTTTTTTAATTCTTTCGTTATTTCGTTAAAATAATAAATCGCAAAACATCCTTCCTGTGACAAAAATGCATAGTTTCTTCACAATAATGGAATATCCATGCTCAACAACACATTTTAAGAGCTTTTTATGACAGTGGCTGACCTTCAAAACGTAAAACACCACACTCTCTACAAATGTATTGTTTTTGGTACATCAAACATACCAGTTAGTGTAAATGTTACCTAACACATATGTTTACACAGTACAAAGGAGATATTTGATTTATACCATATTTCCATGAAAATATTTCATGTTCAACACTGTTCAAATATAAGTGGGGCACCTCTCGTACATACACTTTATAAACAATGTACAATCTAGTACGAATTGGTGTATGCATGTACTAAGATATCTGAAATGAGCTGACACGAAAATTGATATATCGGATAAGTGAATCAAGAAAATATAAAAAAGAAACAGAAATATATCAAATTTTAAATATTAGTAGACTATTGGTTAGAATTATCAACATTAAGATATGCTCTTTGTTCCATAAGTTATTCCTCCTCGTCTTGCAAACTAATGAGACTGCTATTACTTCTCTAATGAGATGGCTTGATAAAGGACAGTTATACATAATTCAGTAATACAGCAAAAGAAGAACATAATCTACGATTCGTCTAATCACAACAATCGTACATTTCATCAGCTTCATATTTGTACATTAATAATTTAATAAATAATATTAATTAACGTTTTTAATTATGTATAAATTCCAAGCATCAATGGATAGATGTCTTGGTTTATCTCATTCCAAGTCCCCGTTTTAGATTATTGATAATGTTAAAACAATTTAGGTAATCTTTTCACAAATCTTTTTTCTTGTCTGTCTTGATTCAGATTGATATGAAATGACTTTCAATGCCTTAGTTTTCACCCTGTGTTATCTATCCCTGTGGGTAAAGACTTTGTGAATAATTTAATATACAACTTATATACATATATAAGGAACGGACACATTAACGCCCATCGAAATGATAATTTCACTTGTTTTAAGAAATATTTCACTGTTGGCTTTCACAATCGTCAGCACGAAGACGTTTGTATCATGTTTGTGGTGTTCATTGTAATATGTGGATTTCCGTCAATACGCGGTACGTACATTATATTTTGTTTAATATTGATTTATTTCTTCTCAATATCCAGTAAAAACGTTTTTAAATCAAAACCAATGTGCAATTGCTCTGCAATCAATTTAGTGTACATAAACTATCAGTTATTGCAACAATAAGTCATTAATGCGATATCTTATTTTGGATAACCGTTATTCTATTTGCGCTTGAACATTTGGTTCATTGCATTACATTATGTGCCAACCGGTGTTGGTGCAACTAGCTTATAACAAACTTCCTCCAAACTTTGGTAATTCTGCCGTTGTGATGAAATTTGATACCAATAAAGGAAATAAATATTTCGTCGAAACAAAGCCAACAGAATGCACATTTTAGGGATATTTGTTTTGAAACTGTCGTATGAACTTACGTTTATAATATCCGCCATCATGCTCATCTATAGGCATTTGGTTTCCGTAGAAGTAAAGGCTATGTTCGGCATGTTCAGTTTCAACTGTGTATATTCATTATTTATCCTAGTTATTGATAGTCTCGTTACGTACCCTCACATGGAAGTTATGACATTTGGGCAAAAAGAGGTAATGAGGAAAGCGAAGTATTGTCCAAATACTAAGAGCGAGGCCACCGGTTTATCTTAATATGTCAAATATGTTTAGTGCCACGGTAACTTGTCGTCTATGATTAATAGAGGTATGTTTTAGTAAAACATTCTTTACACTCACAGCTTCCGAATTCCAGAAAGGAAACACAAATCTTGAAAATCGGTATTGTGCAACGTTGCATAATGACTTTTGGGTAATGTCAGAAATAATAAAGCCAAGATTGACATGGAGTGAAAATGTTCAAAATGAAATCAGTCGATATTTTTTGTTCCAAGCAAATGGATAGTATTTACAGTTTCTGTACGATAATATGGTTTTGTAATAAACCTGCACGTTTTTAACTATTTAAAATTTACTTTAAACTAATTCATAAAAAATGCAAAATATCGCGAAGCAATGAAACCAAGTTAATTACTTGGTCAAAACCAGTTATTATGTATTTTTGGTGTATTTTGACTAAAATAGTATTTAGGTTCTTAAAATGTCATTTTACATCGATTTAAGTTATTGTTTGAGAAAAAATTGAATTCTGTGTCTTTTATTACCTTGATATTTTATTCATACTCATAAACGTTTTCTCTGAAGACACATTTTTCACACAAAATTAATAAAAACTTGTTACAACCTTTATTGATGATAACTGAACAGGCCCCGATCTCCCGAAACATCTCAATTTTTGAGATAAATCTCATTACAAATATTGCCATGTGTCATTTTAATTTCCAAGGGAGGATTGACTCAAAATTAGCATTAAAAACAGCAAATGCTATCATTTGTTTATTCTTGTCATTTTTAATGACTTCTAACTTCAGATTTATTAGAAATTCAGACTCTGATTTGGGCAAAATCTCAATTTGAGATGAGATTTTTGCTTGAGATGCTTCGGGAGATCGGGGCCAGGTATTGAAATTTCCTAATACTGCTGGTTTTCAAGGATTTAAAAAATAATGTTACACTCATGACACAATATTGTTGAACTTAAGATTTTTCAAAAACTTATATGAACTTATACCATTGACCATTGTTTTGTTGTAAAACATCATTACAAATATTAAATAAGTATAAGAATTGATTTGCATCGCCTTAAATGGCCTTTTATAACAAATAAGAAACATAAAATTGTGCATTTCGTTATTTCAAATTACCAGGCTAACAATTACATATATGATATGAATCAATAATTGCATGTAACCTTATCATTCTTTCCTACATGTATTACAGCTTTTACACTGAAGTTAAATATCCAATGTTAAAAATAATTTAACTATGCTAGGAGAATGTTCTAAGTACACACTTTTTAATTTTAATCTTTCTGCAAAAGTATAACACCGATAAGTGAACCGAATATACCACTGGAATGAGGGAACTATTTTCTATCCTATGCAGTAAATTACCATTCTTACATATAATTACAATGTTTTATAAAATTCCATTTATTTCATAGCTCAAAAGAACTAAGTTGCACATAAATATCTGACATGGCCATCATATACCGAATGACATTTTGACATCTCTGGTGCATTAAATTGATACAGTTGTACGGGATTTGTACAGTATGATGCACCGGGTCGCCTGCACGTGGGGGATAACATGGGGAATGAATATCGTCCGAGATTGTTGGCTAAATACCCGGCAAACCTGCCATTATAAATAAATCATCAAAATCAAAATACCTGTGATAACAATGCGTTCGTATCATTCAAAAGACATGAGTATCCGGAAAAAGCAATTTTTTGCTAGTTTGAAGTTGTAATTTGGATGCTAAATGCCAGTTTGAAGTCACTTTCACGCTAAATTTTAAATTGCTCCACACAAAGAAATGGACATATCCTGTTTAGTTTAGCGATTCAACATTATTTCGGGATCCCTTAGAAATATAACTATTCCGTATAGGAAAAAAGGTAGTTGGTATTATTGTTTATATAGCTGAGCAAATTTCATACAAACGGCGATATGATATGCAAATAAATGACATTGAGTCAATATGGCTGCAAATATTTAGTGAAAATTCTAAACCATTTTTTGCAAATTTTGTTTACCGCCCACCAAATTCAAGTCAATCATGGATTGATTTGTATGATGCCCAATTGGAAATAGCAGATAGTTCAAACAAAGAGTACTATTTTCTAGGAGATTTTAATGTAAAAATCAGCAAAGAAAATAATTCGGAGCAATATAATAACACCAAATGGACAGAGTTGATTACAAAACTAGGTCTAGAACAACTTATAAAAACTCCAACTAGAGTTTCTAACCGGAGTTTCTCAATAATTGACCACATGTATACAAACTGTCCTGAGTGTGTAAGCGAAGCATTTACCTCCCATTTATCTATCAGTGATCATTATCCAGTTTGCTTTACACGTACTATGAATTTTAAAGATACATAGAAAAGTGTGCACAATGTCATTAAATACAGATCTTTTAAGAAATTCAATGAACTCAGTTTTCAAACAGATCTTGTGCATTCGAGCATAGGACAAGTCGAGACAGTTGTAGACCCTAACGAAGCACTTGCTTCGCTTTATGATATATTAAATGCAACACTAACAATGCATGCACCTATTAAAGAAAAGCGAGTAAAGTATGAGCGACAACCCGAGTGGTTTACAGAAGAAATAAAACTGATTTTACGCGAAAGAGATCAATGCAAGAGAAATGGCAACATTGACAAATATAAAATACTTCTAAATAAAGCATCATGTCTAATTAAAAAGAGCAAACGTGATTTCTTTAATAAAGCTGTCAACGATAAAAGAGATCCAAAATATCTGTGGAATAGCTTAAGAAATATATCTCACCTAAATAAGGGAAACACGTTGATTTTACCACAAAGACTGATAAAATCTGGTGTGGAAATTGAGGGGAATTTAGAAATAATCAATGAATTAAACAAACATTTTGTAAATATATCAAACATATTTACCAAACCTACATTTGTGAAGGAAAGTTTTGACACGTTAAAAGATACTTTGGCTAAAAGCTTACACCAACAAACATTTGATATAGCTTACATAACCCCGTTTGAAGTCCTCAAAATCATTGATAAGCTTGAAGTTAATAAATGCATTGGGTTGGACGGTAAAGGTCCAAATATATTTTAGTACTGTGGTGATATTATTGTACCCAGCATTATGTCAATAATAAATATTAGTATATACTCTGGAATATTTCCAGATAAATTAAAAGAAGCCCGTGGGATTCCTATTTTCAAATCCGGAAATAGAGAAGTAGCGGCTAACTATAGACCTATTTCAATATTACCAACAATATCTAAAATATATGAACGCCATATTGCTACTCAGATCCAATCTTATTTTGAGAAAACCAACATTTTACATCAAACACAATCTGGTTTTAGGAAACACCATTCGTGCAACACTGCATTAACAAGACTAATAGAATCGTGGATTAATGATATCGATTGCGGTAAGATTATTGGAACCGTCTTTCTAGATCTGAGAAAGGCTTTCGATTTGGTTATCATCAAATATTATTATATAAATTGAAATTATATAATTTTTCAGAGAAATCCATCAAATTATTTAAATCTTATTTGTCAAACAGGCGCCAAATTGTCCAGGTAAAAAATCTACAATCAGAAATGTTAACCGTTAAATCTGGTGTTCCACAAGGATCCATACTTGGTCCGTTGTTGTTTCTTCTTTATATTAATGACATTTCGTCAATGTGTAATGATAGCCTCAATGTAGACATGTTTGCTGATGATACAACTTTGTATGAATCTGGTTTCATTATTTTGAATATTGAAACTAAATTACAAGATAACATAAAACGGCATTAATGATTGGTGCGGAATAAACAATATGTCTTTACATCCCATTAAGAATAAATGCATGATTATTGGGTCCAGGAACAAATTAAAAAAAACACAGATCTATTGCACTTATACATTAACGAAACCTCGTTAGAAAACGTTAACGTCCATAAAGTACTGGGTGTATACATCGGCAATTGAGTTGGCATAGCCATATTGACTATGTCTGTAAAAATCTAAATAATAAAGTAGCTCTTCTAAAGAATATTATATATTTTCTCACCGATGAGGCGAAATTTTTGTTTTACAATGCTTACTGGTTGCCAATTTTTGATTACTGTTGTTCAATTTGGGGGAAAGACAATAAACGCTTTGTACATAAAATAAGTACAATGTATAATAAAAAAAACGAATAGCAAAAATAATACTCAACAAGCCTATTAGATCGCCAACAGCAGGATTATTTAAAGAGTTACATTGGCTTTCATTTAATGAAAGATATAAATATCACACTGCAATTTTGGTGTATAAAATATTAAATGATATGGCACCTGAATATATGTCAGACATACTTAGATTTTCGAACAACTCAAATCATAATCTTAGATCATCTGAACATAAAGATCTCGTTTTACAAAAGACACATCGTACGAACTATCTTAAAGATTCTTTTGCATATTTCAGCTTAAAAACATGGAATGATATTCCTTTAACTATAAGAGCATCTTTAACATTGTATTCATTTAAAAACACGTATAAAAACTACAAATAAATTGATTGGAATTCATTCGAAATAAGTTTAACTTTGATATAAATTTTATGCATGTATGTGAGTTTTCATTTAACACATAATTTTCATATTTCTTCTTAGTGTCTGTCGACATATGTGTTTATCTATTGTCGTGTTATATTGAGTTGTAGTTTTACTTTATTTAATCTAATTGTGTGTTTCATGTAAATACTGGTTATGTCATATGTGACAACATAGATTTCTTTTTGTTATTGCTTTATTATCATCATTATCATTATACCAGAAGGCCATATGAAAATGTAACTTCATTAAATAAAGATGTTATTATTATTATTATAATCGGAAATTGTAACACACTTGTTTTGACGCATTTAATGACTACGTTTAAATGACGTCAGATGGCTAGCGACACTAGATGATCCCTATTTATTTTGAGGTCAGTAAGTCAAAGGTCAAGGTCTATTAGACCTATAATATTTTTGGACCAATTGATTTTGTGTAATAACTCAAGAACGCTTTGTCCTAGAACCATTAAACTTTACATGGAGTTTGGTCAGAGGATGATCCCTATGTATTTTGAGGTCAGTAGATCAAAAGTCATTGTGACATTTACTATTTTAGACTATTGTGCTGACATGGGGCATACCTGTATGAGTTTGATAAACATCTATTCCATTGGAAAATCTGGTCAACAAATTCCATTCAGAAAAACATCTTGGTAAAAATTGGTACTAATAGCTTCTTCTCATTTCTTTATAGAATAGATATTTCTTCAAAATATTGTTAGCAACATGTATGAATAGTTGATATCCGGAACTCTGTACAAGGTGTTTTTCCCCCCTTAATTAACATGTAGTTACAAACAAATATGGCCTAGTTAGACTGGTTCTGCATTCATATGCAAACACCAATGACCCCAACTATATTGTCCAGATATGAATATTCAAATGACACAAGGATTATAACGGTAAAAATCGATTAGTGGAGATCCGGAGTAGGGCTTTTTGTAAGATACATACCAATAACGAGTTTTCCAATGAAGGTACGATCGCAAGGCGAGGTCGAATGTCATATATGCAGGTGTATCTAAGTTGCGAACACATTGAATAGTCATTAGAAATCCCCTTTCAGTCAGAAAAAAATCATGGAATGATCGGTGAATTTCATTTTCTGTTATCTTTAAATTAAAGGTTTGATTTGTTATTTACGGTTGTGTTAAATATACACTGAAGAGGTTCAGTTGTTAGTGAATATTTAATAAGTAATTAGATTTGGTTGATTGGAGCAGTGTTACACTTTCATATCTATAGGAGTTCGGCTATTGGTGGTATTTTGAATTTTTGATAGCGGAAAGAGTATATCTTACTTCAACCATCCTGTTGTAGTGTTCAATTTTAAAATTTCCCGGCTTAAACAAGTTTAAATTTTAGCAAACGCAGAAATTATCAAACAATGTCATGAGTGTAACACTTATGGATAGACTAAGAAATGACATCATGACTGATAAAAAGTGGAACACTTTCAGTTTCCATGTGCGTTTAATGTACACTGAACAACCTTTTAACAATCCAGTTACAACAATCAGAAATCATTTCGAAAAATTCTCTTTTTTCTCTGTTTTTTTTTTGTTTTGATAATGGGCATTTTTATTTTACAGTGCCAACTAAAATAATAATATACCACTTAAGCATGTTTTATCATGAATTAATTAAATTCCCATACCTGTCCTGATAAAAAATGCAGAAAATCAAATGCTAATCAAAAAGTATAAACGGTAGACAGGAATAAAGAAACTACACAAAACTTTTTCAGCGTTACATTCATGACATACATAAGGCCATGTTAGAAAAATATGAATTGGGTAAAAGCATGAATAATTGTTACTGATAGCATCTCTGTGATACAAACTACTATATCATAAAGCTGAAAGTTTTATAAAGAGTTGTTTGATTTCACCATAGTCTGTTAAGCTCAAAATGTTACACTCATGACAATGTCATGTACAATTTTGTTATAAGTCCCCACTCTACAACGATAGGCCAACATAAAAAGCATTAACGTTTTTATATAGAAGATACATCAAATGTTTGAAAATTTCAAAGGATTCACCTGTTCATATATTAGAAGAAATTGTGATATTAGTAAAATTGCAAAGCAAAATTTAGGTGTTTTTCCCGAAGCAGCAACGTTAAAATCATGACGGTTAAATCTTACTTATAACTATCTGAACATGGAAATGGACATGTAGTAAAAGCCAACATATTCCACAATGCAAAACAATTGCAATTGTCATGATTGAAGACCTTGAATTTTCTTAGTTAGTATAACAAAACAAGGTTTTAAAAATGTCACGAAAAAATGTTCCACTCATAAAATGTTTACCTCCTTTTTTGTCATAATTTTATTGTACTGATTCAAATTTCATAAAACTTGTCAATTTTCTTCACATTTACTAAGTGAATATTGTGGACAGACACATTTATAAAGAAATTTAAGCGTATATATTGAGCGGGGAATGGTTGAAAGGAAAAACTTCATTATTTCTGACATTACCCTTTTGTGAACGTGTTCCCTCGTTCAAAGATCTCTTCAATCCATGGTTCTCTTGCATGCTTTAGCGGGGAAAACATTGAAACTGCCTTAAATGGCAATTTTATCGAATGACTACTCGGCCATAAATGTCATCCATCCATATGTTTCGTTATATTCCGTTCACAAGATCTCATCAGCGGTGAACGTTATCATTAGCATCCGTCACGGTCCCCTCATCCTGGGGATGGGCCGGGATCTTAACTTTTGGGTGGTCAAAACCCCCGCACTTGCGTAACCCTGTGCGAGGGACAGCTGGTGGTTAAATCGCCGATGTTTCCCCGGCTCCCGGCAACTAAGTATTGACCCCGGGGTATTGGTTCGCAGAAAAATCCCAACATTTCCCCTGCCATGCTGGTGAAGCTTGAAGGTAAACCACAGCCGTTTTCTCGGCTATCCCCGTGGATCCCCGGGGTTGGGTACAACTGACTGGTGCATTATGCGCATACCAAGATATCTTCGGAAGGGTCAAACATCAGTTTAAGAACACGGACATATTTTCCATTTTACAAGTTGTTCATAGACGATGTGTACTATATTATGTGAGATTAAATACAATGTTGTTCAATACTATCGATCATTGTTTAATTTCGGACAATTAATGTCTTATTAGGACCTTATAATCTGTGCGTTACACGTACATACATGTATAAACAACTGCTTTCAGCTTTATTCCACAAAGGGATTTTTGTGCTAGTATGGTTCTTCAGAAATAACGTCATGTACTTTTGTAATATGTTTAAATTGAATAAATACAGATCAGTAAGAACGACTCTGTAATAATGTCAGATGAATATATTAACGGAAACGCATTCTTTCTATCTAATAGCACTGGAAAATCTTGCACTCGGTAAGGCTGCTTTCCAAACGGATGTATATCAACTTGGTGGTACAGCAGATAAGGCTGTAGACGGTAACACGGATAGTGATTACAGCCATGGCTCATGTATGCATACTGAATCAAGGATGGGTGTATGGTGGAAAGTAGATCTGGGCCAAGTCTACAGGATAGATCATGTGAAGATATTTAGCAGGGAAGATTGTTGCAGTAAGTATAATTTATGATACATGTATAAGTTTTCTGGAATTAGAATATGAATTACTTCTATGCCTATATACGTGATAGCAATAAATTCACATGATACATTTAACAATTGAGACGCCCCCTTTCTTCGTCAATCCTACCTCTACCCATCTTCCTCTTACCGTACATGACTGTATACAGTAATCCTTTCTTCGAACATGATACTGTGTAAGAATTTCTTTGGCTTTCTAATTGCTCTGTACGTTTTTGGTTTTGTTTATCATCGTTTTATCTCTATTTTATTTACACCAACATTTATGCAACGTAAACTAATAGCTAAATGGTTGATATTTTTGTTTATATTAAACTGGAAGTCAATACAGGGAGAAGAATTTAATAAGACCAAGTATCTTTCGTTATAATCCCATTTTCCTTATTTTTGTGTTATTTTGTACTGTAAATTGTATGCATACTGTAATATATTTTGGAAAATAAATATGTTTAAATTGATTACTTCTACTTTAGGCACTGCCTATTTGCGGTTATATGTATGAAAGAAGTGAATAGCCACTTCAATTATAACTGTTTAAATGTGCTAGTAAGCTTTCAAGTGGCTCTCAGTTCGTATCTATGTTGCAATTCACATACCACCGACAAGACGAATATGCCTACAGTGTACATGTATATGTTATAGAATTTATACGAAGTTCCTTCAATACATTCGGAGACCATCGTTATCATTTGATTATAAATGTGCTTAAATCACAATTTCATACATCATTCAGACTTTATCTTATTATCCACAGTCAAAACAAACTTATCTCCAATAATGCAAACCAGTACAACGTTAGCAGCCATTTTTATTTCCATCGAAAGCGCTACCACCCGGCCTAGATTAACTACTTATGAATTACGAATAAAATTATTTATATTGCCTAATTTCTGGAAGTTTTATTTCAAAATATTCTCATGACATGATGTGAAAGTTTGAAGTAATTTGCATGTTGGAGTTTGAATATAAAACTATTTGACCAAGGCGTGTCAGGGTTTCAGTAACGCCAAATTACCTTGACTTTTAGCTAAGAAATTCGTGTGCCTTTTAAATTGTGTTCGGGCTTCGGAAAAAAAGCTGCGACAAAGAGCGAATTCGGAATATATGGCATGCTGGGAATTTGCATTTAAGTGCAAAAAGCAAATGTATAAAGAGCAGCATCTTAGTAATAACTTACTTCGTTTTTCAATGTTATCCAGCTAACGCGTTGAGGGATGTTCAGTTGTACATAGGATACAGTAACGATAACTATGTATTACGAGGGTTCCATACCGGCAGATTGTTGCATAGTTCGACATTCCAATTGCCGTCACCAGTTTATGGACGCTGGGTGAAAATCACACGTCACCCATCTGTTGATGACTCTCGTCTTGTTATGTGTGAAGTTCAAGTGTTTGGAGATGAGATCGACCTAACTATTGGTAAGTTACCATGTATTATGTCGGTATACAACGTTAAAAAGGCGTAGGTCACTGTCGAACATTTTGGTATACTGCATGACACAGCATGTTGTATTTTGCAATCTAACTCATTATATAAAACAATTTTCATGCACTTGCTGCTCTACTATAATTTGGCCCCATGTCTGACATATACATGTATTAATATTAAATTCATCACTGTTTTTCCTATAGTACCATTTAAAAGAATGATAGTACCAATGAATACACTGAGGCGATATATTTGTACAGTCCACAAGTCCAGTCCATGGGTCCATTTCGTGAGTCCAACAAACGACACCAGTCCAGCTTTCTATGCTTTTACAAAAAATTCATATGTAGACATACATACTTAATTATTGCTTGTAACAGTTGTAATAGTTTGAACTAAGAAGTGAACTAAATGGCGCATGCAGGAATTAAATGCTACAAAAATATTTGAGGATATCCGTCATGGAAGCCAGCCGAGCACAGAAAACAACATACAGTAAAACTCACTTACAGCGAACTCGGTTACAGTGAAAACTCGGTTACAGTGAAACGATTTTTTTGGCCCGGCTGAGGCCTTCTTTATTTTATATAAAAATGTACGGTTACAGTGAACTCGGTTACAGTGAAATGATTTTTTTGGCCCCAGAATCATGTTTTAGAGGAAATATGCTCGGTTACAATGAAACAAAAAAATTTCAAACATCAAAGCAAAAACTTTTATTGACCGTGATAATTACGTATTGGATATTATTTTGACCCGTAGCTTTCCATTGTTATGAAATTCAATAGCGTTTTCACGAGTGATAAATACCGATTACCGGAGTGTATCAATTTAAATTATTTTGTTTGAGTTATTAAGTTCTCAATGTTTTCGCGGTCAATTATTTCATGTTTATTGAGTGAAAAGGATTTACAAAATAAAATTGCATGTATTTTAAAAGTCTCATTTTGTTTGCGTTAGTCAGTCAGGAAATAATTATGTTAAAATGTTGTGAAACAAGTGATTAGAAATACATTTAAATACAAAACATAATAAAACTGAATACTTGACTCACAGTTGTTTATTTATTTATTCTAATTAAATACATTTCTCACAATATCAAATGCAATAAACGAAAAAAATACATATGCATCAAGGTTTTCTATTCATTTATTGCATGACATATATTTACATAGATCTAGAAGAATTACACCTCCGATACAGGTTATAACGAAGTTCGTTATTTGTGAGCAACTTACAGTGAACTTTCACTATAAGCGTGTGCTCGGTTACAATGAAAACTCGGTTATAGCGAAATAATTTTTATACCCCCTGGCATTTCGTTATAAGCGAGTTTTACTGTACTATAATTACCCGGAGCAAAGCTCACACGAACGCTTACGAAAACATTATTTTAAAATCCAAGTCCCCGCTGTTAAAATTAGAATGACACTATAGTTTCAATTGTAGAAATGATAATAAACATATTAAATTGTATATATAAACATTATGTTTATCATTGTCTGTTTCATTGTGTACAGTTAGATTTGAGCTCGGCGAGGATAAGATTGGGACTGGAGCTGTGCTAGAATCAACACAAGCACGTACTAAGACTGAATGCTGCCTTCAATGCAAGAACACAGACAGATGTTTGTCTGTTAACTACAACTCTGTCACAAAGGTGTGTGATAAGTTTGAATCAGTTGCTGCAATGGACCAGTCCGACGCAAACATCAATTTTTATCGATATCCTTGATACGTAAACATTTTACTCCCGTATGATCCGGGTAGGTGAACCTAGTAACAATTTTGTGCATGGCTTTGTGTCAACGAACTATCACCTACTAGTTTATTAAATATACCTACACTGGATAATGTAATTTAGATTTATGTAGTTTTTAGACTTATAGCGCAGTGTGGTTTTATAAATAAGTACATGTACTACTAGTATATAGTATTTTATTCTGACTATTTTATGTCATATGACATAACCGTTAACTAGCAATTTATTAAATATTTAGTTATACTCAGATTTGTTTATCTTACTGTTAACACATCGTTCAAAGGTATTTCATTCAAACTAAACAACTCCTCGGAAAATAGAGCAAACCTTATTGGCACAACTACATCATCTCGATTTGCATTCTTGAAAGGGATGACAATTAACAACCAAAATAATCGTATACATTAGTCATTGAAGTTTACCGTACGTACGAGGGGGTATCAAAAAGTTCGTGGACTGTGCCTGCCATTTGTTAAATTTTTGACCGAATTCAGACAAAATCATACCATCTTTGAAACAACGTATTTTGAATTGATTCACAAATTTCCAGCTCATATAACTTTTTTCCGAGTATTTGGCGGTTACTATGGTAACTTAAATTATGCTCCGCGGCGCACTTTAAAAATATCATTGACTTGACCTCCCACATATACCTATAATTCTGTGAATGTCATCCGATTTGAAATATAAAACCGTTAACATAAACATCAAGACCGTAGCATCTTTCTGGTGTATGTATTATAACGCTGTTGTCACGGATACTGATGTGACGTTATAAACATGTCGTTTTGAGTAGCCTGATTTTCATCGCATTTCATGACGTCGGCGCACTTTTCGACATGGCGTTACACCCGGACTATCGATCCTCCGTTGCATTTTTCCATTTTAATCAATTATACACCAATACTGATCTCAGGTTAGAGCATGTCACCCAATTATATAAAAGTAAGGTTGCCTTGCGAAAATTAATATGTTTAAATGGTATTAAAGATGTAGCAATGAGAGTTGAATGATGCTAATATCGATAGGGTAGACTTCATGTACAGTTTGATTATCGGCGCTGGGATAAATTAATTTGTCAATTCTGTCATTAACTGACCGAACTTTTTTATGAGTAAAAGGCTATTAAGTAAAAACTAAGTATTCTGGTAGACAAAAGAACAGTTCAATCCAGATTTGTGAGTTTTGGATTCTTTAGACGATCGAATAGTGGCAGCCGTTTTGACGTTTCTCGACGTCGTAACGTCATAAAAGTGCGCCGGGTGGCTGTTGGGCATCTTTTAAATCGTTAGAATAATTTATTGATATAATCATTTAATCAACTTTATATTTGTTTTTCAGTACAGAATTGAATGAAGTTTATGATGTTAAAATAAAATATGCAATATCATTACGCATATCAAAATGAACGGGTCAGTCCACGAACTTTTTGATACCCCCTCGTATGTGAATGTTGTCTCACGAACGAACATTAAAATGTTTCAACTTATGTATTCTTATTGAAACAAATAGCGAATAGTAATCAAATCAATTTTTGTGCAAAAAGCACTAATGTTGTTATATGTCGAGTATTCCATAACACTGAATATGCACAACACTAGTACTGCATACGCCCCTCTACATTGTTAATGCAATGTCTAGAAACGATTTTGTAAATTCTCAAGCAATCGCACTGTGCTTTAAGGGGGAGCAACTCTTTACTCCTCCTACATGATTACACAGGCCATATCATTAAGTGTTTTCATTGGTATTCTCATGCGTGTTATGTATATGTAGACAAAGTTCCAAAAATGTATTATGGAATTCAGATTATGGCATCATGGTGATCAGTCTGTAACGACGATTTTGCCAAGGCTTAAAATGTCGAATACTGCCTTAGAAGGGGTGTGCTGGTTTTAATCCGTCTATGCAAGCATCGGCTATAAGTACAGACACAAATGGTCATTAAAAGTCGAAGGATATTTTACCTGTACCATAACTCCCTTTA
Organism: Spisula subtruncata; assembly: GCA_963678985.1. NCBI lineage: Eukaryota > Metazoa > Mollusca > Bivalvia > Venerida > Mactridae > Spisula > Spisula subtruncata. The sequence goes on from OY787665.1 coordinate 30,561,620, forward strand.
ACACATTCCCTTTAACCAAAAGAGCTCCGTACACCCACCAAAACAAGCACTTCTCCAAAAAACATAACCAATCAAAATTCGAACCCATACCATGAACCAACAATAAAGATGATTGTTCCCCCGGGGTTTCAAAACGTGGGCACTTATTTCACTTAACGAATAATGTAACCAATTTATATCGCGGAAGTAAAAATAAATGACTAACAGACATTTCCGAATTTGCATTGATATGGACAATTTCGAGACGTGTTTTTTAATGCCTTGTGGTCCACATGAGACGAGCCGAGATATTCCAATCACATTGGCCGCCTTCCTAACTGAATTACCAGCAACAAACACATTCTCCGCTAAAGTATTTGAACATTTTTATCGTTAACATGGGCATCCACAGCATGGGGGTATCAAATAACGTCATCAAATAAAAGTTTTCATGCATTTTCCACCTTGATAGCGCTTAGTAATCGATATTCCACTAACGTTGGAGCAATTGTACAGTAACTGACATAACACGTTCAAACGATCCACCTTCTAGCGAGTTTTAGCAGTCACACCTCTACTTTTACCACTTCCCCGCACCAGATCCGCTAACGGTTCGTAAATGCTATCTGACAGTCGTAGTTAGTATAACAATACTTAATAAAAGTAAAAAAATAACCACATGCTCACACGCTCAAGTTTAAGTGTTAGCGTTTTTGAATTGTAACACAGCAAAGACATAGTCCAGCAATAATGTCCAATAAACATTAATTTTTGGAGAAAGTTACCAAACTTGGTACAACTGTTCCTTGGTCCATTTGAAACAATTTTTTCATGAGACCCACTTAAAATATTTTCTTTGGTTGCCATAGCAACGGTTTTCAAAATGGCCGCCAAAATAATCAAATTGCGGTTTTCGCCCAATAACTTCAGTTTAGAATTGCATATCGTGATGAAACTTGGTGTATAAGTAGCTTGACTCAATACGCCACTAAAATTAAAAAGTTGGATAGGTGGGGTCAATACCTAGGTCACTGTTACTAAAAATAGAAAATCGGTTTTTGCTCAATAACTTCCGTTAAGAATGAGATTTTTGGATGAAACTTGCTATATACGTTGCTTGTTGGATGATACATGTTGGGATACAAAAATGGGACATTTGGGGTCAAGGTCACTGTTACTAAAAATAGAAAATCGGTTTCCGCTGAATATATTTAGTCTGGAATGACATATATGAATCAAACGTGGTCAATATATAGCTTCCGCGAAGATACTCTCCATCAAAATTGGTGTAAATGGGGTCAAGGTCGACGTTGATAAAATGAAAAGCCAGTTTCTGCTTAATGATAACAATAAATTACGAATTACAAGCAATATATAAGCACCCTGTTTGGTTTTCTATATTTTTGTTACCATGGCAACCACAATTGTTGTCTGAATAAAACACAAATTGACATGCATAATCTGCTTATTAATCTGTATCCACATACCAAGTTTCATTAACCTAGCATCAAAACTGTTTAAGCTATGACCGGATCCAGATTTTATAAACGGACAAATCCTTGAGTTGACTATGTAATATATAAGCCAGTCTCCAGGAAAACCTGCTATTTTGACATTTTTTGTTATGTTTCATAGTTATAAAGACTAATGCCAAAGAAGCATTATTCAAAAAAAATTGTGTAAATATCTTGAGTTTTGAGGAAGTTACAGCTGTTCTTGTAAAGTCAATATAACGAGTTTTTTGCCTGACGTCGCGAACGTCATACGAATGCAATTTGACTGTAAAAAGTATTTCATAATTACACCATATGATTAATTCTTGACATAAAATGTTCAAAATAGTGTCTCATTTTAGAATTATGTTCTGATTTTTAAAAAATATATATCATAATAGAAACATGTTGCATTTAGAGAAAGGCTAATGTTGTTTTAAACAGCTTACTCTCAGTTTTTCTTAATTGAAGTATTTTTCCGAAATTGGTAACCATGGCAACAAAGTATATAGTTTCAACTTATTTATGAGGAAATTTAAAGCTAAGATATAGTACTATATGGATGAATTATTTAAAGTAGAATCAACAGATATATACAGTTTTTCACTTATTTTAGAGCCTTTTCAAAACCTTGTTTTATAACGTAATTACATGATGTCAAGTCACTAGGTTTTCCTGGAGTACGGCTCATATATAGACCCTTTCAATTAAGCGATAATCGTATGTACAGAGTTACCTCCCGTAAACCGGATGTGACGTAAAACGAGGGCTCTACAAATTAATGACACTATAAACGCAGTAGCGAAGAGATTATTTAATCGCTTTTTTCGTTAATTGCATGTTTTGTAGCTGGTTTTTTTTTCAATAAAGATGTTTATAATGTACTAACAATGTATGTATAATATGTTACATGTTATGGATGTGGAGGAAACGTGTGATTTCTCGGATTTTTTTCTATCAACAATGGTCAATTATCGGGCGTTAATTTCCAAGAAGATCTGTAGTTGTATTAATTTTGTTTTGTAATTCGGTTGATTGTCATGCACATTTCGTACATTAAATTGAGCGTTAGTGCTAAGATACAGTGTATATTTGTACTTTGATAAATGTTTATTTTGCCGGGAATATAAAGCGCAAGTATTTTCACCTGGTTCTTTCAATACTACATCATTACCGCCATTAGACCTAGTTAACTCTGGATCATTGCAATGTCTCATTTCATTTTACCAATACAATTCACAAGTTATGTGTTGTTTATTATGGATTGTAATAAAACAAAGACATAATTATTTAGGCCTTTGAATACACGTATATTAGAGCCACAACGATTTATTGGAATGTCCTATCTGTTTACATACGTGCCATTTCGGGCAAATTCGGCTTAAAAAGCTGTATAAATGACGATTATGATAGCAGTTGATTGTTATAAATTAATTTAAAAAATACATTATTTATATACAACTGCTCTTCAAACTAACATCACAATTAACAATATTTTGTTTTTAATAATAATTGTAAATCTTGATTCACAAAAAGTGACCTGAACCGCAATTCGAGTGATGGGAAAAACATAACAAATTAAAGTGAGACAGATACTTAAGAAGTTAAGGTGCTAAAACCCTAATGCATAAATAAAATCTTGTCAGATGATGAGGTGCTAAAACCCTAACGCATAAATAAATTCTAGGTGCTGTATAATTATATAATGATTTACAATAAACAGCATAGATCCCCTAATATCAAGATAAGCCACCAAGATCATACACTAAATTAGTTTCACAGCAGGGTACTAATATACAACCAATCAGTACTATTTTGTCACCATCTGTCATCTTAATATACATGTACAGTATATTGATCAGTGTTTTACCTTAAATGATTGACATTGATTGACACTTTTAAATTAACGTTTGGGTTACTTTTATAAAAAAGTATCAATTATGTTAACTTTATCCAAACCACGGAGGTCTCTCTAATTCCGTGTCCGAACAAAAAGTGTAAATTAATGGACATGCACCTGTATGACTTGTGCTACAATGCTCAATTTGATGTTTCAAATATAATTTATTGCAATATTTTTACACGTAGACACCATTTAAAATAAATAAAGCACTTTTCTCATTTACTTGTATATGAATTTCAAATGAACAAAGGTTGCATGATGGAAGAGTAAGATTTGAAACAGACTACATTGTATTGCCAACAATTTAGTTTTACCTACATACAACAAAATTTTTACAAAGAATTGATTCTGATTTTAAGTTATTCGTCGTGTGAACTTTTCCGGTGATTCCTTACTTTCTTTGATTGTAGTAAACAACACATTTTAAGCAAGTTAAATGCCAATTGTTGAGTATTGAATTCAGTTCTTTATTTTTACATTTTCTTGCCCTTGAAATTTTTGTTCCGAAAACATGGCTTTTTATGTTTTATTATTGAAAATACATTAACAAAAGTTACATTATTAAAAAGTCTATACGATCTTGTTTTCGTAAGTGTTCATCTTTTAAAAATCGACAGAGTAAAACGTGATTTACAGCGGTTTAAAGTTGACACATTTTTTATTTCCTTTACACGCTAACGGTAATCGGCTCGTGTATTCGCTTTGAGCCCTCGTTTGACGTCATCAAAGGGAGACAATTTAATTACGGTCTTAATTGAAAGGGTGTATAAGAGCATGGGCGTAGGAGCGTCTTCAACATTGGGGGGGCCAAACATTTGGCAACTTAGGGTAAAAATTTTTTTTTGCTCGCTTCGCTCGCAAAGTAAATGCATTATGTCATAATATGTCAATGCCCATTGTTTGTACACAAATACACTCATACATAAATTGTAGTCTTAAATGTCCACGATCCTCCTATATCTATATACAATGCAATAACTATCTTTTTATGGTTCTGTCGTAATTTGGTTTAGTAATTACGTGGTAACTGGAAGTAAATTAGTTCAAGTATAATGGGTCCGGGGGCATTCCCTCGGGAAATTTTTCTGAGCAATGGATCAATCTGGTGCATTCTAGGCGTTCCGAGATACCTTATTTGGTATTAAAAAAGGACCTAAATACAGGGAATTTAAGTTCACACATTAAAGTGCCTGCAAATTTTTTAAATTGCTCGATTTTGAGATTGAAGCTTAATGTGAAAACGTTTGTTTGAAAGGCTAAAATATATATAATTGACAACCTCCCAAAGTCGTATAGGACGTTGGGTGACGTTTAGAGTACCATATGTGTCACGAGTGTATTTTTGCAAACACTAGGTGTTGACTTATTTTGATATAAGGAATTTACTTAGTGAGCGAGCGAAGCGAGCAAAATTTTTTTTATACGTTTTCACCAAGAACTAGAGGCAAATTGCCTATAACGAGATATAGTAGGTGGTAAATTATACTTTTCGTCTGAATTATTGGGGGGGGGGGCAAAAGATATGTTGGCCCCCCCCTGTCCAGACATTGGGGGGGCCTGGCCCCCCTGGCCCCCCCTTCTCCTACGCCCATGAAGAGGAGCATTAGGGTCAACGTCATAGTTACTTGAAAAGAGTATCAGTTTACTATCAAATTATTTTGAATGAGATATTATGATGGCAATTGCTGTAAATGTAGCTTGTCTGAAGAATATATAGCGTATTTTGTGCCAGATTATTTGGCCGACATGAAAACATGATTTTCAAATTTTCATGGAATTTCATAGTTTCTTGTTGTGGAACTTCAGTGTTTCTTTTTTCGAATATTTCAAACAATATAACGTTAACAAAAATATATGAGATGGTGACCTAAGACTGTAACACTTTTGTAACAGTAATCAAGGAAATGGGGCCCACCTTAGTGTTAACCTCATTTGATTAGCAGTCTTGAAGCCCTGCATAATTTCGAAAATGTCCAGGCCACACCAGGTACTAGTATTTGAAAATATGACCTGGTAAAGCCATCTCAAACAATATGATCTACTCAAAATACAATATGCAGAGATTCCATGCCTGTGTAGTATTCATCATTATACCTAGGTCTCATTGAACATTTTTATCCTGACAATAAAGATACCTAGTTTGGTCGGGCACAGCAATTCCTCGTCAGAAATTCCTTTCTTGGCGACACGTTGTGTTTTATTTCTGTCTTAGCAATGCTTTTTGTAGATAACGGCTCTTTGTGGTACACATCATTGCCTGATACATAATTGCTTGGAGTAGGTTGTTTCATTTACATGTTTTGTGTTTTATTAACAAGGGAATAGCCAAAAAAAAGGATGATATTATAAAATAAAGGGACAGAACCCAACGAACAACACAGAAACCACACGGAGTCTTAAAATCAGACTCTGAAATGACAAAGATTAAACTTGTAGTACTTATTTAGGTATTTCCCTGAATTTAAATGTTAACAAAATATGCAAAATTGCAAGTGTTTCTTTACTAATTATTTTGAGCTGTGTGTTAACTTAGGTGACCGTGTAACAAGACAATGTATAAGACAAGCTCCTGACATCATAAACTACTTTCTGGTATACTTATCCATAGCGCCTTCAAATTGCACAATTAAATGGGTAATATAAAACACTATACATGATAGTAAGTTAGTAGGTAAGTAAGTAAGTTAGTAACTAATTAAGTAAGTAAGTTATTAATGTACCAATCAATCGAAGACCCTTCCCCAAAAATAAAATGAGGAAATCGGATAAGGAAGGCAGTGAAGTGAGCGTCATAGATCTACTATCCACGTAGGATGAAAAAACACTACTGGTTGCAAGAACAGTGATACGTTTTACGGCCGCCACACGGCACATGCATCACTATCGTGTATGAAACACCAAAGAGGAGGGCGGTTGATAGCGGGAATAGGCCAGGGTTGTATACCTTTCCGATGTGCTCGCATACATGTTTGAATATACTGGTGCACGGTGAGACCATACATACGTCCTAAGGTTTTACAAGATAGACCTTGTCATATGAGTCAACAGTTCCAGAGAAGTACATCCCATTTATTACATATTCTTTAAACCTCTTTGACCATTAACAAATACTTATACTTTTCCAGGGTGTATACTAGTACTAGTACTACTTTTTGTTTTTGGGCGTGTATATACGATTTGATGTATACATAGTATTACATACACTTTATGAACAATGTACAATCTAGTACGAATTGGTGTATGCATGTACTAAGATATCTGAAATGAGCTGACACGCAAATAGTGAATCTAGCAAATATAAAACAGAAACAGAAATATATCACAATTTTAATCTCAGTAGACTATTGGTTAGAATGATCAGCATTTAGATATGCTCTTTGTTCCATAAGTTATTCCTCCTCATCTTGCAAACTTATGAGACTGATATAACTTCACAAGATGGCTTGATAAAGGAAAGTTATACAATATTCAGTAATACAGCAAAAGAAGACTCTATGCTAATACTAAACAGCGAACATAATCTACGAATCTTCCAATCAGTCTAATCACAACAATGGTACATTCAAATATAGTGAACCTTTGTATATTTTACCAGCTTCATTTTTGTGGAGTTTACATTAATGATTTAATAAATAGAATAAAATAAAGTTTTTAATTATGTATAAATTCCAAACATCAGTTGATAGAGTATCTGGTCCCTAGTCCCAGTACTCTAAGATTGTTCACCGATAATGTTGAAACAGTTTACATAATCTTTTCACACAAGTCTTCTTTGGCTGTTTTGATTCAGACTGATATGAACTTGCTTTTCAAAGCCATGGTTTGTACTATGTGGCATCTTTCCCTTCGAGTAAAGACTTTATAAATACTTTAATATACAACTTATATATAAGGGATTGACACACGGATGCTCATCGACGGGACAATTTCAATATCTTTAAAACGGTTTCACTGTTGACTTGGACATTCGTCAGCACGAAGACTTGGTATCATGTTTGTGGTGTTCATTGTAATATGTGGATTTCCATCAATAAGTGGTACGTATATTGCGCTATATTCCATATAAATTTATTTCAACTCAATATACAATAAAAACGTTTTTAAATAACATCAATGTATGTTCGCCTTTTTCGTGTATTTAATTGCCATCATGCTCATCTATAGACATTTGGTTTCAGTAGAAATAAAGGCTATGCTCGGCATGTTCTGTTTCAACTGAGTATTTATTATTTTTCTTAGTCGCCGTTATGTATCCTAACATGGAAGTTATACTATAAGGGTAAATTAGGAAATACGGAAAATGCATTATTGTTCATATACTACGAACAAGGCCTCCGGTTTAGCTTAATATGTCAAATAATTTTAGGGCCACGGTAACTTGCCGTCTATGAGTAATGAAGGTGTGTCTAAGTAAAGCATTTTTACACTTACAGCTAAAATCGAATTCCAGAAAGGAAACACATATCGTGTGCATCGGTCTTGGGCATTGTTGTATGCCTAATGACTTTTGTGAACGTGATCCCTTTTTGTCCCTTGATTCTCAATGCATGCTTTAGCGGGGAAAAACATTGAAACTGCCCAAAATGGCAATTTCATTGCATGACTCCTCGACAGTTAACGTCATCCATCCACATTTTTCGTTCTATTTCGTTCACAAGATCTCATCAGCGGTGAACGTTATCATTTATGCACCAGTCATTACTTCAACGTCCCCCTCACCCGGAGATGGGCCGGAATGATCTTAACTTTTGGGTTGTAAAAACCCTTCCACGGCCCTGTGCGAGGGACAGCTGATGGTAAAATCTTTAATATTTCCCCGGCTATCGGCAACACAATATGGTTGCGGGGTATTTGGTCGCAGAAAAAATCCCAACATTTCTCCATGAATCCCCGTAGTTGGGGCGTGGATGAAATTAGACTGGTGCATTAATTATGCGCATACCAATATGTCTTTTGAAGGGTCAAACATCTGTTTAAGATCACGGACAGAGTTTCCATTTTACAGAATTGTTTGTAGATGGTGTGTCCTATATGTGAGATAAATAGTTCAATACTATCGAAAACTGGTTAATTTCGGGCAATGCATGTCTTATTTGAACTTTATTTTCTGTGCGTTACACGTGCACACATATATAAACAAGCATTTATTTTCAACTTTATTCCACAAAGGGCTTTTTATATTAGTACGGTAGTTCAGAAATAATGCCATGTACTTTTGTAATAATTTATGTTTTAATTCAATAAATACAAACCAGTTAGAAAGACATATATATGTATTAACGAAATCGCATTCTTACTATCTAACAGCACTGCAAAATCTGGCACTCGGTAAGGCTGCTTTCCAAACAGATGTACATCATTCCGGTGGAACTGCAGACAATGCTGTAGACGGAAACACGGATGGTTATTACAACCAAGGCTCATGTATGCATACTGCATCAACAATGGGTGCATGGTGGGAAGTAGATCTGGGCCAAGTCTACAGGATAGATCATGTGAATATATTTAGCAGGACAGATTGTTGCAGTAAGTATAATTTATGATACATGTATAATTTTTCTGTAATTAGAATATGAACTACTTCTACTTGAGGCACTGTCTATTATGCGGTTATATGTATGAACGAAGTGAATAGCCACGTCAATTAGTCTATAACTTTTTAAATATGTTAGTGGGCTTTCAAGTGGCCCTCACTTCATAATAACATGTATGTTACAATTCACATACGACCAGTAAGACGTATACATGCATACAGTGTACATGTATATGTTATTGAATTTATACGAGGTTCCTTCAATATATTCGGAGACCATCGTTATCATTTGATGATAAATGTGCTTAAATCACAATTTCATACATCATTTAGACATTATCTTATTATCTTCAGTAATAAAAAAACTTATCTTCAATAAAGCAAACCCGTACCTGGTAAGTAGCCATTTTATTTACATCGAAACGCGCTACCACCCGTCCTAGATTAACTACTTATAAATTTCGAATAAAATGATTTATATTGCCTAATTTCGACGAGGTTATGTCAAGATATTCTCGTGACTTTATGTGAAAGTTTGAAGTAATTTTCACGTTGGAGTTTTGAATTAAAAACTATTTGACAAAGGCGTGTCAGAGTTTTAGTAACGTCAAAAGAAATTCGTGTAAGGTTTAAATCATTGTGTACGGGCTTCTTTTTAATTGTTATGTTTATTCCCATATCAATATCATAATTCCGTTGCGTTACGTCGCTGATGCCACGATAAAAATCTCGCTGTGTGATGGTCGCGGTAAAGTGGTATTTTTATTCTAGCCATATTCTGTTGAAAAAATGCGTTGTTCAATCAAATAGTTTCTGCACATGTGTCAGAAAAAAGGCTGTAGTTTAGTGTGATGTAGTTTGTATTTCTCTGTGTTATTGGGTTTTCAAATGACGAACCCACACCACGAATTTATTGAATGACCAATGTACATGTTAATAAAGCATACGTCTATCTACATTTATCATTGATTTATTTATCTATATTATATACAGCTAACTGACGAGTAATTGAGGTATATTTGTGAAATCAACCCTGTATAGCATTTTATCACTAGACAGGGGCATGCCATATAGCTATTCATTTTCTTTATAAAATAACTCCCTTGCATGTAAGTGATGTTGTCGAAAAGCACAACTACTATAGAAATGGATATCTACACGCATACATAACAACCAGGTGACCGGCAATGAGTGATAAAAATGCGACATACAATATAAATATCAGTCAATTGAAGCTGTGTCGTGTGTCGTCGGATCCAGATGAAAATGTGTCAGAACAAGTGCCACAAATTACTGTTTAAATGTGCAAAATTTCATTAAAATGATTTTTAGTAATGACTTACTTTGTTTTTCAATGTTATCCAGCTAACAGTTTGAGGGATGTGGAGTTGTACATAGGATACAGTAACGATAACTATGTATTACGAGTATTCCATCCAGGCAATTTGTGGCCAAGTTCGACATTCCAATTGTCGTCACCAGTTCTTGGACGCTGGGTAAAAATCACACGTCACTTATCTGTTGTTGACTACGCTCTTGTTATGTGTGAAGTTCAAGTGTTTGGAGATGAGATCGACCTACCTATTAGTAAGTTACCTGGTATTATGTTGGTGTGCAATCTTAACAAGATTCATTAGGTCACTGTTCGATGAACTTAAAAGTAACATTTTGGTATACTGGAATACTCCGCCTGTTTTTGCAATCTTACTACTTAAATAAGCCGCTTTTCAGGCCTTTGCTGCGCTATTATAATTCGATCCCAACTCTAGAATGCTACTATATTTATATTAATATTTAATTTAAGGCTTCGGTGCCACTATAGTTCCTACAGTGCCATTAAACAAAATGATACCGGTAGTACCAATGAACACTCTAAGTCGATATATTTGAATCCAGTCCACAAGTCCAGACACACGGGTCCATTTCCTGAGTCCAACGACTCCAATTTAGCTTTTCAGGCTTGCACAAGAGTTGTTCAAATAAAGCAATGTGCATGCATATATACTTAATTAAAATTGGGAAAGTTGTACTAGTTTCAACTAAGAAGTTAATTAAATGTCGTGCAGTTATTAAATGCTACAAAAGATATGAGGACATCTGACATGGAAGGCAGCACTCAACTTAGTAAAAAGTTATAGCAAGCTGAGCATAGAAAACTGCAACACAACACACTTTCACAGAGAAATGCTCACACATAAGCTAAATGTTTTTTTATTTAAAACCCTAGTCCCCGCTGTAAGAAGGAGGATGCCACTTCAGTTAGTTTTAATTGTAAAAATGATTATAAATATTTAAAATGTTGATAGATATCCTATGTTTATCATTGTCTATTTTATTGTGTACAGTTAGATTTGAGTATGGCGAGGGTAAGATTGGGACTGGAGCTGTGCTAGAATCAACACAAGCACGTACTAAGACCGAATGCTGCCTTCAATGCAAGAATACAGACAGATGTTTGGCTGTTAACTACAACTCTGTCTCAAAGATGTGTGATAAATTGGAAACAGTGGCGGCAATGGACAATTCTGACGCAAACATCAACTTTTATAGATATCCTTGATTAGTAAACATTTTACTCTCGTATGTTCCGGGTAGGTGAAAGTAGAAGCACCAAGAGATACTTCTGTACGGCTCTGTATCAGGTGTAGCATTATAACGAACCATCACATTCTAGTTTTTCGAATAATACCAACACTGTATAAAGTATTTAGAATGATGTAGTTATACGACTTATAGCACCGTGTGGTTTAATAAATATATTATACATGCGCTATATAGTATTTTATTCTGGCTTTGTTATAACAAACGACATAACCACTTACTTGCAATGTATTAAATATTTAGTAATAATTATATTTGTTTATATATTACTGTTTACACATCGTCCAAAGGTATTTCATTCAAACCAAAAAACTCTTCAGATACTAGAACAAAACCCATTGACAAAAGTTCAACCGCATGATTTTGATTCTTGAAAGGGATGGCAATTAACAACCACAGTCGTCATAGGGATGGCAATTAATAACCACAATCGTCATAGCGATGGCAATTAACAACCACAGTCGTCATAGCGATGGCAATCAACAACCACAATCGTCATAGGGATGGTAATTAACAACCACAATCGTCATAGGGATGGCAATTATCAACCACAATCGTCATAGAGATGGCAATTAACAAACACAATCGTCATAGGGATGGCAATTAACAACCACAATCGTCATAGCGATGGCAATTAATAACCACAATCGTCATAGCGATGGCAATTAACAACCACAGTCGTCATAGCGATGGCAATCAACAACCACAATCGTCATAGGGATGGTAATTAACAACCACAATCGTCATAGGGATGGCAATTATCAACCACAATCGTCATAGAGATGGCAATTAACAAACACAATCGTCATAGGGATGGCAATTAACAACCACAATCGTCATAGGGATGGCACTTAACAACCACAATCGTCATAGGGATGACAATTAACAACCACAATAGTCATAAGTATTTTCCGTTATTTGTCCATCATTCAATCCACTATAATGCATATCCCACAAATGGAAATGGCAACAGATGGAAAGTACAACCCAATATAGATCACTCTGAAGGACTTTTGTTGGCGGCCCATACCCCGGGTGGCGTGGATGGGGACTAAGTAAGTAAATACACAAATAGACCATCTATTAGCATTGTACCATTATACATATACGATCAACTATGAACATGAATTCAAAATATCATAATGTTTTTGCCTGTACTTATCTACCAGTAGTTGCCCCTTACATTATAACGTAGAGTATAGATTGATCATTGAAGGTTGACATGAATTCAATATATCCGATAAGTGAATCTAGAAACTATCAGAAAGAAACAGAAATATATCACAATTTAAATCTCAATAGACTATTGGTTAGAATGTTCATCATTTAAATTTGTTCCATAAGTTATTCCTCCTCATCTTGCAAACTAATGAGTCTGCTATTACTTCTCTAATGAAATGGCTTGATAAAGGACATTTATACATAATTCAGTAATACAGCAAAAGAAGAACATACTCTACGATTCGTCAAATCACAACACTGGTACATTTCATCAGCTTCAGATTTGTACATTAATTATTCAATAAAAAGCATTAATTAAACTAATTAAGTATATATAGATCAGTAGAAAGCTGTCTTCGTTTATCTGATCTCTAGTTCCCATACTCTGCGATTGCTCGCCGATAACGTTTCAAAACAATTTACGTAACATTTTAAGAAGACTTCTTCTTCCTGGTGTCTGATTCAGATTGATATTAAATACCTTTTCAAAGCCCTGGTTTGTACCCTGTGTCATTTTTCACTTTATATTGTAATATACAACTTAGAAACATGTAAACGTGACTCACGAATGGATGCTCATCGACAGGACAGGATTTCAATATCTTTAAAACGGTTTCACTGTTGACTTGGACATTCGTCTGCACGAAGACTTGGTATCATGTTTGTGGTGTTCATTGTTATATGTGGATTTCCATCAATAAGTGGTACGTATATTATGCTGTATTCCATATAAATTTATTTCAACACAATATACAATAACAACCTTGTTGAATAACATCAATGTCCGTTCGCTCTTTTTCATGTATTCGATGACATGCACTCAATTGTGTGTACCTAGAATATTAGTTAGTGCAACAATATATAAGTCAGTATTGCGAGATCTTGGAGAACATTTATTCTATTTGCGGTTGAATATTTGGTTCCTCGTTCTTCATTGTGTGCCAAGCGGTTTTGTTGCACCTTATAATAAACTTATCCCAAACCGTGGTAATTACGTCTTAAGTAGGCGTGTCGTAGTGATGAAAATTATGTTATTAAAAATACTAATACAAATTAAATAAATATCTCGTCGAAACAATATCTTCAGAATGCACATTTTAAGGAGATTTGTTTAAATTGTCCGTATAAACTTACGTATATAATATCCGCCATCATGCTCATCTATAGACATTTGGTTTCAGTAGAAATAAAGGCTATGCTCGACATGTTCTGTTTCAGCTGTATATATGCTATTGCTATATGCTTGGAGTTATGCTATTAGCGTAAAATTAGGAAATGAGAAAAAGTGCATTATTGTACATATACTAGGAGCAATAAACGTTAATAAACGTACGTTACAGCTGTATATATGCTATCTACGAGTCAGATACGTGCAGTTTTGAAAATGATTTTAAACTAAAAACTGATTTTACTATTCGATGCTCGAATCTTCCAACGAGTATTCATTTACTCGGGTACTCGTTGCCATCCCTTCAAATTTTAATGGATCAAATTGTATATCGTTACATGTTACTAGTATGTTAATTATAATAGACACTATTTATAAACTCCTTAATATATTATATACAAACAGGTAAATTTGAGCGTGGCGAGGGTGAGATGCTAGAACAAACACAAGCACATACTAATACTGAATGTTGCCTTCAATGCAATAATACAGACAGATGTTTGGCTGTTGACTACAACTTTGTCTCAAAGATGTGTGATAAATTGGAAACAGTGGCCACAATCTCCAACTCCGACACAGACCGTTTCTTCTTTCGGTTACCCTAAGTGAAAAACATTATAATTTGGTTTTTGGATTAGTGATTTGATAAGAATCTAGAGACAAAGAAAAGTCTGACATTAGGTTAAACCTTATAAATATGTGTGATAAAACAAGGTCAACTAGTCGAAAAAAGCATATTTTATGTCGACATTGAAGTTATAATTATTACCTGATACAAATGGTATATAACTCGAGCAACTACGTAAAATCCTTTGCAAGAAAAACATTGTTTTATTTGTTTGTACAATGCATTATAGCATAAAAACGGTGATTTTGCTCATGCTTAATCGGAAAAAAATAAACGTTATTGTAAAGATTCTCGCGCGCACGCGCTGTTGGTGTTCAGTTTTAAGTATGCTCATTTCAGTGATTTACAGCGTGATATGAACTGTAATTCACATTCTATATGTAACTACTACTCAATTTTCTATAATAGTAAAATAATAAACGTAAACAAACCCCCAATGTCACTGTTTTCTTGGTATTTGCCAATACCGGAAGTCGACGTTCATAACAAAAACTTGTCAATCGTAAAAGCTCGGCCATTTCCGTTTGTCTCCGGTAAATACACCTCGTAAATAAGTGTAGAAATACACCAATATCGTTCGCCGGAACTTGTAACACGATAGGGTACGCACATACACGTGAGTGAGTATAGGTAGCCATGATTGGCTGGGGGAATCACGTGTATGTGACGTAGGTAATTGCATGCTGCCCTCCTAAGATCTGAGAGTCCGCGTCTAGCTCAGGTAGCGAGCAGACGTGTTAATAAAGCTAGAAACCACTATACGATTGTTGTTGTTTAGAATTACACCATGTAACTGGAAGTGTTACAAATGTCGATTTGGTGCCGATGACCACCAGGATTATTATATCTTGTTAAGAACTGGGTTGTTGTGGACAAAATGTGTGCAATTGTTGCAAGTGGACATTGAAGGACAATGTGCAATAATTAGTGTTGTGACTTGTGTGAATGCTGCTGATGTGCTGGTGATATACGATCAAAAACCGTAAGTGTGTACTTTGATTTTACCTCTGCGTAAGTTGGCAAAATGGCAGAACAAGTTTTTATTGATTTATTTAGGTCCGTAGATGGACGAATGAGTACATTGACCACCACTGTGGGCGCTCAGGGGGTAGCTAAAATAGTTAAACAATTTGATGGTAGTTCACCTAAAGAATACAAAGAGTGGATAAAAAGTATAGAAAAATACGCATTTTCAACTAACGTTCCCGTTGAAAATACAAAAGTCATAGCATATCAAGCGAGTGCAGGTCCTGTCAGTGATTTTCTTAAAAGGTACTTGGCGGAAAATGCAAATGATAACTGGGCAACAGTTAAAGGGGAATTGAAACTAAGATTTGGGGAAGTTATCGAGTCACAGCATGCTCTGCTATTGTTGAGAAAAGTTAAACAAAAACCAGGGGAAACAGTACAGGTTTATGCCGAAAGAATGTTAAATTTAGTTGAGGACGCTTTTGAGGGCCAAGATGCAAATGCTGTACAAACGCAGGTAGTAGGCTATTTTGTAGATGGGTTAAGGGATGACTCCTTAAAAATGAAGGTAATGCGTGATAATTCTCAGACTTTTAGGGAAGCTGTTAACGTCGCGACTCGGGAACAAAACTTAAGGAAAAAGTTTCAATTAAGAACTGGACATCCAGTAAATAATGAACAATCAACGGTGCAGCATGAACCTATGGAGGTTGACCATTTTAGGAATAGAGTTCGTTGTAATTATTGCAATAAAATGGGTCACGTGATTAGGGACTGTAGGCGTAGGAAAAACGATATGAGTGCAAGTGTTAATGCTGCTCAGTTCAGATCTAATGATAGGGGTCAACATGATGAACGTGTCTGTTTTGCTTGTGGAATTAAAGGCCATATTGCTCGAAACTGTCCGAGAAAGGCTGATCAAAAGAGGGGTTTAAACGGGGATCCTTCTCACATGTAGAAGCCGATGTGGGAAGAAAATGCAACAAGAATTTAAATAAAGTTTTTATTAATTTGGCAAACATAAATGCAAACTCTGTGTTGTTGAAGTTTGAGAAACAAAAATATAGGGTATTGTTAGATTCAGGTGCTCAAGTTTCTCTTATTAATAGGCGAGTATATGATAATTTACAGAACAAACCAAAACTCAGAAAAAGTAGTCTTAATTTAGCTACAGCTGGCAATACTCCTCTTCATGTAGATGGCTTCACCGATATCGAGTTTAGGATAGGTGGCATGAAAATGAGTCATAAATTCTACGTTGTCCGAAATCTGAACCGAAATGTTATTCTCGGCATTGATTGGCTTCAATCACGTGGCGTTCGCGTGTATCATGATATGAAATGTATACGAGTTGCGAATACGTATGTTCCGCTTATCGACGATATACATGTAGCCTCTATTATCCGTACAAAGTCAAAGGTTAAGATACCTCCACAGACTGCCCATATTTGTTATTGTAAAGTCCGAAAGCATCCGAATCTACCTGAAGGTGAAATGTATGAGGTAGCCTCACTAGAAAATGGTTGCCTTGGAAACGAGCCGGGATTACTTCTAGCGAGTTCGGTCATTAAACTTCCGATGAACCATAAAGTACCGATTCTCTTAATTAACACCACCTGTAAGACGTTAGCTATCAAACAAGGCTCACCTTTAGCAACAATTAGCTCAGTAGATACTGTTAACGTTCAGTCTGTGGATAAGAAATCTTATGATAATGGTCCAATTAGGCGAACAAATGTTTCTGACTTTGATAGTGTTGATGCTCCAGATAGGTATAAGAAACAAATAATTGACCTCTTGTCCAGGAATCAGGACATATTTGCAAATACTGATGCTCAACTTAGCCATACGGATACTGTAAAGATGAAGATTGATACAGGTGATAACAAACCAATTAAGCTGAAACCTTATCGTACACAACTAAATAATAGAAAAGTAATTGAAAAGGCAGTAGATGAGATGTTAGATGCTAAAATAATCGCAAGAAGTAGGTCAGAATGGTCATTTCCGGTTGTGATTGTAGATAAGAAGGACGGGACAAAGCGTTTTTGTGTTGATTTTAGGCAATTAAATAGGGTTACAAAATCAAATTCCTTTCCTTTACCAATAATTGATGATATACTTGCACTGCTAGGAAAAGCTAAATACTTCACCTCACTTGATTTAAAGTCTGGATACTGGCAAGTACTAATGGATGACAAAGATAAGTGTAAGACAGCCTTTGCTTGCCATAAGGGGTTGTTCGAATTCAATGTTATGCCGTTTGGTCTGACTAATGCTCCAGCGATATTTCAGGAACTCATGCATCGTGTTTTAGATGGGTTATCTGATTTTACGACTGCTTATTTAGATGATATCTTGATTTTCTCAGAAACTTTGGATGGTCACTTGGATCATATCCAACAGGTATGCGATAGACTTAGGGAACATAGCTTGAGACTGAAGTTAAAGAAGTGTAGCTTTCTGAAATCTGAAACCAATTACCTAGGCTTTGTTATCAATGATAAGGGTATTGCCCCGGAGAAAGGTAAAGTGTATGTCATTAATAACTTATCACCTCCAACAACTGTCCGTGAAGTTCGTAGTTTTATAGGAATGACGTCATACTACAGGCGTTTCATAGGTCAATTTTCAGTTATTGCTGAACCAATTATAGCTCTGACAAGAAAGTATGCTAGATTTGTATGGACTGATGAATGCCAGGTGGCATTTGATAAGATATGTTGTCAGCTGAAGTACAATTAGTGGGGAAACAGAGGTACATAGGCAAAGATAAACTATGTTATCATAGTTCATAGGAATTTTGTTGCATTTAGGCTTCATAAGTGTAATGTACATTTTGTCTTTTTCAGATGAGTATGTATACCCATTTTGTAAGCATTTTGGCGGCTGTATTTATATTAGTGGGCCCATGTTTAATTTATGCTGACAGTATTCAAGGGGATACTGTAGTTAAAGATCATGTTGTGTTTTATAAAACAAATGAAGTTTCGACAACTAGAGCAAAATGGTTGGCTACTATAGTCATTGATTTTGACGAAATTGAAACGTTTATGTCATTAATAACTAATGATGTTAAACAGGCACGTTTAATGTTGCAGCAAGCTATTAGAAGCTTTACGAGCAGTTCTACTATTGCTTACGAACCATTTGTAAACGCGTTACAAGGGTTGTTAGCGGAAGTAAACTATTTAGAGATTGTCAGGCAAGACATACGTAGGGGCGTGAAACAGTTATTCAGGGTGAATGGCCGAAATAAGCGGTCATTGTTACCATTTGTAGGACAAGCATTGTCATGGTTATTTGGCACGGTTTCTGACAGTGACTTACATACTATTCGAACTAACTTAGGTAAGCTAGCGCGAAATCAGGAGTCAATATTACATGTGGTTGGACAAAGTCTTACGATGATTAATGAATCACGTGAGTTCATTCGTGAAAATAGGAACTATATTAATGACGTAAAGGATAGTTTGCGCGAATTAGATAGTAAATTACGTACTATAACCCATGAACTATCACAAGCAATTATGGAGAATAGACATTTTCTGGAAGTATTGTCGAATTCACAATTACTAATTGGTGAAATAAAAATTTTACTTCGAGACGCGAGGTTCTATTTTAATACACTACAATCTCAACTTGATTTCTTATCATTGGGAAAAATTTCTACTCGAATAATTAGTCCGGCTAGACTGCAAATGTTACTCGCACAAATCCAGAAAGCGTCTCCGAAATTAATGTCGTTAATTAGCGATCCTAAGAAAGATATATGGACGTTTTATAGGCGATTAACAAGTTCGACAATATTTATGGATGGCAAAATAATGATCGTTCTATCAATACCTATGATAAGGTTAGATGAAGTTTATGATGTGTACCGCGCGAAACTTGTACCAATGATTAGTCCAGTCACTATACGTGCAAACCGACGGACAGGTAATGAGGAATTAATTGCCGTATACAAGTTGGAAGCAAATGGCTTTTTGATAGATAAAGCTAGGAAATCTTATACACTGCTAACCGATAATGAATTAGATACATGTAGTCATGGAAATGTTAAATATTGTACAGTACGAGGTCCGTTATATTCTGTTGTTCTGGACAATACGTATGTAACACGATAGGGTACGCACATACACGTGAGTGAGTATAGGTAGCCATGATTGGCTGGGGGAATCACGTGTATGTGACGTAGGTAATTGCATGCTGCCCTCCTAAGATCTGAGAGTCCGCGTCTAGCTCAGGTAGCGAGCAGACGTGTTAATAAAGCTAGAAACCACTATACGATTGTTGTTGTTTAGAATTACACCATGTAACTGGAAGTGTTACAAACTTCGCCTTCACTACTAAAGTCAGCTACATCCGCGTGAAAATAACACGTTATGTATCCATCAATACGATGGTTATTTTATATGTTCTGATCAATTTTCTTATTCCTACGGCATAGCAGGACGTATCGCGAAGAAAATGTCAAATATCTTTTTAGAAAACTAATATCTAGCACGGATTATGAATGAAATTTACGTCTTGTTTATCACATGACTTCATAACGATATTACGTTTATTTGGCGTCAACGTAAACGTGACGTTGTGCGAACTTTTATTTCGTAGCGTTCTTTCCTAGTTTTTACAACTAGATCTATAATTGTATTCTTGTTTTCAATTCTAGTATTTAACAGCTGTCGTTCTCTTTCTCAAGTTTAAACTTTAACATATTTGTTGCCGTATGTACGTTTACATGTTGTATAAACGTAACTGGGGGAGCTGCCGTTTTCGAATTATGTGACTGAAAGTAGTTCAAAATGTCGCCTTGTTATGTCAGAGGTATTTTCCATTGGATAAAAACCGAGGTGATCAGAATGAAAAACTTGTATGTGACGAAACGTTTGCTAAGCGACGTCGCGTTTGTTTTCCCGGCGTCGCCCAAAATGTCCCGCCAAAATATCATAATTTTGAAAAACACTAATAAAGTGTTGTTTTATGCTATAATACTGTTTACGCATGCCTTTTTCGTGCTATTACATCTACAGAGTCCCTCGGGAGTGTTGATGCCCTCGCCCTGACGGGCTTGGGCACAAACCGCCCTCGGGACTCTTCAGATGTAATAGCACGAAAAAGCATGCATTAACCCTACATTGCACCTAGATTCACATTGATAAAACCAGACAAAGTTTGGTCAGTTATCCATATTTACCACGTTATAGTAGTCGTGACACGAGGTCATATTGACCTTATTTATTTATATACTATGTACTACATTCCTTTTAAAGTGAAATGAGAACGGTTTGTAAACATTATATCGTCCGTCATGTAAACTATGTATATCTCTGTTTAACTGGGTAAACCCGGGTAAACGGTTAACCTCGCTATACTTTCGAAAGGGATAGTTCCCTCATTAGTATAACTTGCTGAATGGACTCTGTATTATTAATTATACACCAATTTTATCTTTATATAGTCACATCATACATTCCATTCCATTTTTTCATCGATTTCAAAACTAACAGAATGTTACTGGTTTCAGTACTTTGATTATTTTCTCGTTACGGTTTTTCGCACCACTGTCCTGCACTAGATTTTATATTAATACCAAGTTAGTCTTTCGTTTACCACGTAACTTTCTGTTACTGTCATTCTGACATACCTGACATACTGTATGTATTAGTTGTCATTTATCGTATTAATTAGTTTCATGTTGTTCTTTTATGTGTTTGACTGATGATTGGTTTATTAATATACTAAATCGAATTTCTAATTGGCCACCCAATGAAATATAATATTACGTGATGTATTCAATCAATATTTCTAAAATTGTGGTAACTTTCATTTCCTGCACTTATCTATCGATTTCAAGAAATAAATCACGCATGCATATGCAAAATCATCCATGTGGAACGGTTGGTGCGAAATGGCTTATGCGCACGTGATCCACGTGTCCGACATGTCTGATTTTTTAAACTTGGTAGGAATTATTCTCGAGTATCGGCACCAAATTCCACACAATTACGCCAAATGTCGTTTTGAAAAATGCGATATTTATAATCACGTGAGTTTTAGCTCAAATTACTGCAGGAAACTTGGTTTCTCTCAATATAATTAGACATCACCGGATTCTCCACTATTTTTAATCTTCTGAAATTATGTTCTCAATGAAAAAAAACACGTGGCCAATCAGAAATTAGTTTATGTATGCATGCATCGGACGTCCTGGGAGCGTTCCGCATGACTCATTATCGCAAAGTTTTTTTTCTGGCAGTCAAACGACAGAGAACAAATTCACACCAAGTACGAAACTATTCGAAGCTGAGCTCGAGGACCACGTGTACATAAGCTATTTTGTACCAATCGTTACGCATGGATGATTCTGTACATTGATACGTGATTTGCAGTATTGTGCAGAAAAAGAAGCAACGTCAACAGCGCCGGGTTTCAAACTATGCTTTACGCCATAATGGCGTCATAACTGTCATGTCGTGGTTTATCTGTCAGCACGTGATATGCTTGACAACAGTGCGGTTACGTTTGAGTATACAATGCATGTATATTGTTAGCACCCGGTTGAAATTCCAATATGCAGAGTCAAGTTAGTTGAATAGAAAATATTGTATGATAGTAAAACGATAACATAAAACAGAATAGATCTACCATTGACATTGTATGCTTATTTATGCTAGTATTGATTTGCTGTTTTCTTGCAGTCACACTTTCCATAGAAAACGTTGTATAATTTATGATAATATAATAATATGTTTATTTTTCCTCCAAGATTGAAGATTACAATAAGCATAAACCAGATACAACATTCATAAGTATGTACAAGCTAATAAATATACAGGTAACAAACAATGTATGATCATCAGACCAAAAACATATATACATATAGAACAACAGAGATTCAACGTATCTCTGTAAAATGCTCGAAATGTACTAGTCTAACACGAAACGAAATTGCTAGACTTAAGTTTTTCGATGTACATGTAATATGTTCACTTTACCAGTCAGCAATGCCTTAAACCGAAATCGAAATGTTCAAAACATTGTAATGGTAAACATGCAAATCAATTCCGTCACTTCATTACATAATTATAGATGTACATGTATGAACATATAAATTAAACGTATACGATTCCTCATCATAGAGATAATTAAGCTGGTATTTTACATACGTTGCCACGGAACATGGAAGATAACAACTTTATGATAGTAAAGTCATTTGAATAAACACCAGTAACAGCCAGTGATATTATTTGATCAAGTTGATGATCCCTGGTTGATAATGTGAATTCAATGTAGCTATCAACACTGATCCTTTGTAATAACGAACTAAGTAGAGCATTTCTCAATTCAAAAAGTTTATAACAAAAGTTCATCACATGATCAATAATATCTTCACTCATCAATAAACACAACCTGCAAGATTGCACATAGCGCTTTGAGAATAATTTACCAATAATTGAAACCATGGTTGACATAACGGGGCGTAACTCAATAGGATACGTATTCACTGACCATAATATGCATGTGCGATTCACTTGAGGGAGATAATCTTTAGCATTAGGTCTAAGATCAAGTAGCCGAAGTAAACGTTCTGAGCGAGTTTTTATCATCACTGACTGGTTAATCACACGTTTCCATTGCGGTTTCGTCGGGAATATTCCAGTGTCTATATAATCCGATAAAATATTATTTAAATCGTATTTGTATAGAATTCGGTATATGTCCGGAATAAAGCCTAACAGCTGTTCGTCACAGTTCGCGTATCTTATTAACCGTACGTTAAAGACATGTTTGGCAAGGTAGTGGGTAGGTAGTCTACATAGTTGTCCAAGAAATGTTAGTTTTCTGCATTCAATAGCAGTTTCCATGGAATCCATGTTTAACAGTGATAGTACTAGATCCGTATTTGTATTTGTGTTCAGACCTTGCATGATTTTTAAACAAAATCTATGGGCACGTTCGAGCAGAATGATTTCACTTCGAGAATAGTTGCTCAATAATTCACAGCCATATAGTACCTTCGGTATGACAACAGAGGAATAAATCGTTCGTGAAGTTAATGGGCTGAGACCTGTAGGGTGCAACCCACTGTTTATGATACTAAGGTAAGTTCCTCGAAGTTTGGTACATGCATGCTGTATAAACAGTTTAGGTGACAAGTCGCTGTTGCTGGTGATGCCGAGATGAGTGTATTCATCTACCTCTTTAATGATATGATTTCCAAGGCACCAGCTTCTTTCGTTCAGTTGATGTTGCGATTCGTTATACACAATTATGCCACACTTGTCGGGATTATAATCATATCTCCATTTACGTGAGTATTCGTTACAAATATTCAACATTGTTTGTAAACCATAACATGAGAAGAAAACTAGCACCATATCGTCAGCTACTGTGGGTGAACATACATTCATATTTATCATACAAAATCCACTTTGACATGCTTCCAGTTCCCGTATCAGCCCGTTAATGAAGCACAGGTATAGTAGTGGCGAACTTTTGCTCCCTTGCCTCGTACCTTGTAGAATAGGAAATGGGAATGAGTTAAATCCACGATTTCGTACCGTACTAGTGGTGTTTCGATACATTTCTACAAAGTTTAAAAACGACGTTCCATCTATACCAGTCTCCAGTAAACGATATAAGAGTCCTGCGTGCCAGACTCTATCGAACGCTTGGCGACCATCAAGGTAACATACATATAACTTACTATTCAGTTCATGAGCAAAGTGAATACTTTCACGGAGTACAAAAGATGACATTAAACATCCTAGGTTTTCCTTAAACCTCCTTGTTGAATGCTGAGTGTTTGTAAGATTGTTGTTTTGCACCTAGCAAGAATAACCATCTCATAAAGTTTAAGTATCACTGATGTTAGGGTTATGGCTCTGTAATTATTTGGATTGTCTTTACTTTTACGTCCACCTTTATGCAGCGTAACAATAGTTCCAACTTTCATCTTGTCGGGAATATAACACTGTCTTAGCATGTAAGTGAATAGGAGAGCAAGAATTGGCGAAATAATTTCGCTGGCTAGGATAAGATGTTCGTAACATATGTTATCCGGTCCACATGCTTTTCCTTTTTGGCATGATTTTATGAGATCTGATACAGTTTCAGGAAATATCACAATGGTAGTATCAGTCGTAGTTTCGTTAATTGCATTAGTCACATGCGTATTCACACTCTGCTTCCATTGCTCATCGTATGTTGTGTTTACAGTAGGTGTATACAATTCTTTGAAGTAATTCGCCCACTGTTCTGTTAGTTCTTGCTGATCTCTGAATATTTGTCCATTAAATTTTATTCCGGCCCCAGACTTTGATTTATTTTTCCGCCTGGAATTAACCATTTTCCAGAATGCTTTTGAGTTTATTTCAGCAGTTTTATCGATTTCATGGTCCAGTTTCTGCAAATAGACAGTAACACATTTTCTGTGAGCACGGCGAAACATGCGCTTCGCATCCTTATAGTTGACGAATGCGTCGTTTCTTGTCGATCGCGGACAGCCTTCTTTTAGCCATATGTTACGTTTATCCGTCCTACAGGTGTGAAGTTTTGAAAGCTCAGAGTTCCAATATGGCTTTAAGTGTGGTTTAAACTTCGACACTGGTAACTGTGCGGACGCTGACTGAATTAGGTCTATAAGATCTTGGTAAGTTTGGTCAATACCCTCTTTGTCAAGCGACGAACGCATAATATCTTTTGACCTTATGTCATCTGTTAAGCAGGACACATACACATGCTTATCACATTCTTTCACCTTACTCCAGTTTATGTTTTGCACATTGTTTACTTTGGGTAACATAAATTCATTATCAAATATTGAGGGAAAACACATGGAGCAAATAATCGGTCGATGGCGAGAAACATTTAAACAATTATCTTCAACAATTTCACATTTTAAAGAGCAGTCTACATATTCAATTGGCATGCATAAATAGTCAAGCATTGTTTCATAACAGTTGCCATACGATACGAAAGAACGTTTTGCACCAAGACAACTATCTAACATGTTAACAGCAACAAGGTTAGTATCATTCATAAATGTTCTAAACAAATCTGCCCGTATGTCACCATGGTTATTAAACAAATTGACATTAAAATCACCAATAAAGATTGGGATACCGATCTCTGCATACGTGTACCATATATCATATAATTTGTCTATGTAATCACGAAATGAATTAATAGAATGGTTTGTACATGGTAAATATACCTGGAATATAAAGACATATAACTTAGGTTGTATTTGTAATTGCACACCAATTAAATGGTCATCGTCAATAGCCAGTGGCGTTATGTAATTGTCCAGTTTATTATGCCACAAAATAGCAACGCCACCTTTACCAACTTTTCGTTGACTTGGCCGCGATAAATCAAAGTCCGCTACAGCATGACAATTATAATTAGTATTGATACAGTTCATAAAGTGTAAATTGTACTCATATAGCCAATGTTCTGAAATGCCACATATATGAATGTTATGGTTCATTAGCATATCACTAAGGTATGAGGAACTGGAAAAAATACCAGTCGCATTCCACGTCATAACATTAATATTGAAACCAGTCATAATGCAAAGACAAAGTTTAATAGTTATATATGTTTGTATAAATGCACGGGCGAAGTATCGCCGCTATGTATACGCGAGTTAGGTGGGTCGCGTTGTGCATGGTAGTTGGTTGATTTTCGTCGATTCATCAATTCCGTGCGGGATAACCACTCTGTACATACAATATCTTCGGGCCAAAAGTGTTTGTCTAACAACAGGTCTGAGTACTCATCAGATTCCACGTTTAATCTCACCAGGACTGAGTTACGCGAGCGCCTCATGGGGAACACATTTACATTGGTAACCTTCGGACCCTGGCTTTTAACATAGTTACACAGTTTGTCGACAGAAAAGTGTTTTTCTAGTCCAAAAATACAGTAACGCTTTGTTCGTTTAGTTTTATGCTCACCGAATTCTTCATACACGCGTTGAGCACGTTCGAATCTTGGTGCTATTGGAGCCGATGATTGATTCGGTTTCCAAAGATCGTTGGAATCAAATCGGTAATGAGACATTCTAGTCGTGTCCGTGTTTCTCCGTGTTGAGTTCTTACCACGTCCTGTTATGACTGTAATATTTTGGATATCTGGTATTGACGGTACGGAAGTAACAGGTTTTTCGAAGTTCGACGACGGTTGTACGGAAGAGACTACACAGCGCGTACGCGCTAAGTTGTCGTTCAACGTTGTATCTTTCACCGTTGGTTCTTCCGGTAACATGTCGTTTTCATTACTGTACTCGGCCCCTTCAGATATATCAGGTACAGTGATATTCACAGGAGGTTTGTCTACATATCGAGCTATTGCCACGACGTTGGCACTATCCATGAATGCTTCTATCTCGTTTAACCTAATAGTGACATCATTCATATTTGTTTCGAAGTTATTTAGTTTTGACTGAGATAAGGCGACACCACTCAGATTTTTTGTGAGACATTCAGACACACTCCGAACACAATTGGCGATATCTTGTTTGATTTTTTGTACACTACTGCCTTTCAAACTCATTTGTTCTGAGCGCTGTTTTTCAATTGCATTCGATGATTGTTTAATGAGTAGCACATCTGCTTTTAGTGTGGAAACCATATCTTTTAACACAGGTAACTCTGTCTGACATTGACATGAATAATGGTTTTGGGCGCGTGTCGTCGATTGTGAGGAGGACTTTTTCCTACCGTTACTGATCATATCTTTGATTACTAAATAGCTTTCTCCTTCGATTACAGATATGATGCTATGTATATCAGTTGCTAGTTTGGTTGCGACGGGTTTGTTCTTAGTATACACTCTCCGTTTAAGCTCAGAATCATAATCATACGGGAAGTCATCATTTGATTTGATTGCCTCAAACATCATAGACCGTATTGATTCTAGGTCACTCTCGCAAGCTGAGTATTCTTGCAAAACGTTTCTTACAAACATTCCAGATGGATAGTTCCGAAACATAGTTGTTAATTTATTCAGAACCTCAAGATCATCTGTATTATAGCCATCTATGTTGTTGTCATGGTCCATTGATTCAGATTGCAAAGGCCTTGGCGATATTGGTGATACAACGACCTTCGCCTCTGTATTTTCATCGATTGATATCGGTTCATACTCTAACGGGTTTGACATTGTTCTGAATTTACACTACCGGTATGTGATTAATCCATCTACCATCACAGCGGCTCAGTCAAGCGTGACGAGCCGCGGATTATCTCAGGTGAGCGATGGTCACAATTCAAATTTAACGAAACAAAGAATAGTACAAAGTACATAAAATGTCAAATCACAATTTCACAAAGTCAGTATTTTAAAGATAAGACCTTTCTCGAACCAAATATCCAAACACATTAATTTATAATTCCTGTATGTTCACAACAAAACACAAAATACACACACGATATTTTGCCGACATTACTTAACCGGAAGCGGATGTTCCCGAACATGAAATATTTATATAGTCAGTTTGACATTTGAAGTACACATGAAGTTGTGTATGTGAACTAAAGTTTACATAACAACCGACTGACAACGAGGCTGTTCCAGGATTGGGCGCAGTAGTCACGTGACACTGACGTTGGTGAACAACTCTCTTGTCGCGTTTGCTGATCACTCCAGATTTGTATGAACGCACGAAGATTTTGGTAAAATGTTTGCGGTGTTCATTGCGATATTTGGATTTCCATCTATAAACGGTTCGTAAATTGTGTTTCAATTTTTTACTCGTTCAACATGCTTATAAAGTATATGGTGTCCGGATAACAAATCGTAATATGTACAAAATAGTTAATGATATTTAACTTACTATAGGAGCGATGCATATGCATTAAAGACACATGCATAAATTTTGTTTTACGTTTATTTAAGTTCAATTATTAATTTCTTCAGTTATCCGAGTTAGGCGTTAACGTGACAAACATATTTTTGAGAGACGAGCTTAAAGCAACGACGAGTATTCCAATTACGCCATTATACTAAAATACTCAACAAGGATTCTGAATCTTCAAATTGACTTGATAATAGATATATCAGATTCTGGATACATTTTGACAACCTTTGTCTGATCATTGAGGGAAAGTTTCTCATTTTGAAATTCAATAGAATACATGACATCGCTGTACAAATGCCAACATGAACATAGGCTTAAGCATGACATTACAAGGAGACATTTACTAAACAAGCATATAGTAGATTTTGAATGGTTAAAAAATGGGCTCCAGTTTGACATCTTCCTGTACTCTATTTTTTGGTTTCATTTTATTATATTGACCATATACTTTCAGAAAAGTTTTGCCCTCAAGTTTTCCTGTCAATATTTGGCGGCCATCTTGGATTCAAAATGAATTTTGTGATTAGATTACTAAAAGCTATACAGCATGGTCAATTGTAAGTGGAAATGAGCCAATAAAATATCAAAATGATTGTAATGAATAACCCTGAATTTCATATCCCTTTTGTACTGATTACTTCATTTGCATATTCATGAATAATAATGAATATGTAAAAATAACAGCATTTTGTCATAAAATTGGCTAAAATTGAAGTTTTACCAATATTTTCTGCATAATGTGACACATTGGACTAGTTTTATTTAATAGAAAAGAAGTCAATGTTCTAATGCGACCATAACAGAATGATATCATGTAGAAATTACCCTAAACTTCAGTTATAAGTGGGTGGGGTATAAAATGACAATGAATAAAAAGTGGTAGTTTTCATTACGGTTACTATTTTTAAACTTGTATATCTTGGAGTTAGTGAGCTGAAATATTTTCTAAATGATTGCAGTGTATAGCTCTCCCTAAACAAACTTACTACATATGAATAAGCTCTTTTGCATATTCATAAATATTGAAAGCATTTTAACAATATTACACTATTAAGTAAAATCTTAAAATCATATTCAGCATATTCGGTCAATACAAGTAACTATCTTGAGAAAATTAAGTGCCAATGAAGCCAATTATTTCATTACAAGTCTAATTAGCTGATTTATGTAATAATGAAGAGCTTATAGTCCCTATCTATAAATCAGTAGGATGGGATTAAGTCATACAAGTAGGGGCCAGAGAGTTGTGCATAAAATAAAATATTCAAAACCATATTTTAGCAGTTTGGTTTTTTTTGCCCAACAAAAACTCATTGCGCTTCATAACTATCAAACATATTTATCAAATTTAGTTTCATGATAACTTACTTTTTTCTCATAACTATATGATTGTCTTGGTTTTTTTCACAATAACGAAATTATAAAGATCTACTTAGAGGCAGAAATATAAAGTGATGTTGTTTAAATCTAGCAATACTAGTAAACAATTTACAGTACAATAAAGCTTTTGAGGCACATGAAAATACACATGAGGTATTTTCCGATCTTTGGTTGTCAGCATTCTTAGAAAACAGACCAGGGCACCAGACACATCTGATTTGCTCGTTGCAGCTGTTAAGGAATTTGAAGCATCTGTAGAGCCAGAGTCTATCTCTGAAATAAAGGAAACTCGCCAAATCATGAACGATACAACACATAACATGAACATAGGACAACAGCTACACCAATTCGACATCAAGAATGGACGATATCCTAGCCAGGATATATAGCTCTCAAAACAATATAATCCCACTTACGTCATTTGGATTGGACCAATCACAAAAACGCCAAACAAGTACCGGTATTTTAAAATAAAGGGAGGCTGGGGAATATATGGACTGACACATCAATTAACCTGTTTCTTAGCCTTGCTGCACTCGGGAAAGTCAAAATATCAGAGGAAACTCAACGATATGCGGTCAACATGCAATGCTTGGAAATGCAGAACCATATGTATCACCGACACGCCATCTGTTAAATAAAGCCACTGAAGACACGATCAAAACAGTGCTCAAAGATGAAAAACAATACTATCCATTTGAAGATTCAGAAAATGTTTTAACCGATCCAATGCTGTCGAAAAACGTGTTGACAGGTGAAGCGAATGGAAATATTCTTTACACAGAAAAAGGGGGGAAACAAGGCAATACATGGATTTGATACAAAAAAGAGATAAAGTGAGACACTATAGGTGACATGATGAAAGTAAATTATTTGTGTGAATGAAACAAAGGGAAGTGAAAAAACCTGGACTATTCTCAACGACAGTGGAAAGCAAAGCAACAGCACTTATGATTATCCAAAATGTTGACTGGTGCAAATCGGACAGAAAATAACTAGTATATCTCTAAAAGGCATTCTTAAGTTATGAGTTACCGCTATATTACGTAAATAAAACTACAATGAAAAGTGGTGGGTGACACCCAAGAGTGAATCGAGCAGTACCAGCAGTAATAATGAAATATAAATATATAATTGTTGACGTCATGGATAATGTACAGTCAGTTGGTATGCAAACATAAACTAGTACATGTACATGAACATACATAAACATATACATGTTTGGAAATGTCCAAGCAAGGATTTTGTTGTAATACAGCTATTGAAAATCATGTGTATACCAATTATTGCACTAGAAGAAAGAATCTTGCTTGCTATCAGTGAGCTGTGAACCACAGGTAGGAAGGAGAAGAAAGTTATACTGGATAAAATTGGACTGTAATTGCAAATGAAACACCATTATATCATATTCTCAGAAACTGCAAATCTAAAGACAAGTTAACTGTTAATTTGGCTGTAAAGGGGTGAGTCTGTAGTCGAAGAAGTGGGTGTTTGTCCGCAGGCAGGATTATCGGCTTCTTGCACCATGGCCATGCATCTGCAGTACCGTCCACATCTTGATGTTGTCAGACCACCTCTTGAGTTGTCATCCACTCTGTCCCGTACATTCTACATATTGTTTTCTTAGACTGCCATGCCTTGTGGCGTGGCCAAATCACTGGAGTTTTGTTCTCTTTACGGTTGCAAGCAAGGGTACCTTTGGGCCAACAAGTAACCAAGCTGGTAACAAGATTGCTTGTCATGTCCTTCAGCTTGCCATTTTTCACTCCATTAGATTTATGTCTCCGCCAACACTTGGATGGAGACGGATCTTCCACCGATTGAGAGAGAGTGAGAGATTGGACATGTTCTTAGAGTGGTGTGATTTGCATTATTCTCTTGTGCACTAGGTTGAATAATAGTTGCAAGAGTAGGAGGCTTGTCTGACAACAATTGCTGTCCGGAAGAATTTGCTGATCTTAATGCTGATGGTATCTGAACTGTTGTAGTGTTCATAGAAGGCCTTAGACAGTTTGGTAAGGCCTTCTTCCACGTTGAAACATCTCAATGTACTGTACAATTCATAGGCACTCATACCAAACCCTACACAATGATTTCTTAAAATCGATTTAGTTGCGGTAGATGTCTAGTTGGTGCTGGAGGAGATTAACATCTGCTCTACTGTGCTCCTGACTGCTTTGTAGCCAGCCCGCTCCTTGGATGAACTTATTCTGCTTTATGCAGCCATCTGTCCAGGATTACTTTGCTGGGGTTACTGGATAGACTTCTAGTGTTGTCTTTCTTTGATAGAGGTATGACAACGAGTTTAATTAATCTGGTCATTTCTTCTCTTCAAGATGGTTTGATACAAGACAGTAAGTACATATAGATAGTGCTCACCATCACTTTTCAGTAATTGAGTGGGTATTATATCCACACCGTGTTCAGATACTTAACCGGTCATACCAATAATGTTAAAAAGAAGAAAAGGTATCATGTTTGCTTAATGAATGTTCGAATGAAGAACTTAGCTCAACTAGGAAAATATGATTTACCAGCTCGTCACACTATTGCTGCATGTATGTGGTAGTTGTGCAAATTGCTCATTTCTCAAAACATTTACAGTGGCTTCCAGGTAAATTGCGTTCGAAGACATTTTTCGTCTGTTGTGTTTTGAAAAGGTTCCTCAACTTACAGTGCATGTTATCAGCATAAACTGCGTTCTCATTTCAAGCAAATGTATGGATGCCAAGACATGGTGATTGATCCAGTGTTTCACAACACGCTTAAGTTGCTTTTAAAGAATGGTACAACTTTAAACTGTTACAAGCATTGCCATTCAGTGGTGATACAGCATCCGCTGCTACTTTGGCACAGTTGGTGAAATGCAACTATGCTGTAACCAAATATAAAAATACGTTACATGTTATCAATAACTAGAATGCAAATGTATGGACAATGACGAATGTTTAAACACCCAGCTAATTGTGTAGGTAATATAATTACAAGTCATAATTCAGGTGTTTTGTGTTTGTTTTTGTAGACTGGCCGATTCATAAAAATGAACCATAAGTGCTTGTAATACTGTAGTAAATTGTATAATTAACAATTGAACAATCACAATTTTTCCTATACTCCGTGAATGTTTAAACTCTGTTTGGATCATCATACTCAATAAAATCCACCAAGATAACTTATTGTATGTCTATTTGTTAATTGTCATTTCTTACCCCACCCACTAATAACTGAACTTAGTGTATTTTTTCTACATTATATCACTCTTCCGTGATTACAAAATTAGTATCTCCACTTCAATTCTATTTAATCTTAATAAGTCTACTCCGATTTTTAACGTTTTGCTGGAAATATTAGGAAAACTTCAATTTTAGCCAATTTTATGACAAAAATGTGATTATTGGTACATATTCATTAATTTTTATGAGTATGCAACTACGGTATTCAACTAAAACATAGGGTTGTTCATAACAGTCATTTTGACACCATTTTAGCCCATTTAAATTCAAAATTGACCACGATACATAGATTTTAGAAGTCCTGTCACAAAATTACATGGCGGCCATTTTGAATCCAAGATGGCCGCCGAAATATTGACATGAATATTTGAGGGCAAAACTTTTTTTCAAGTTCACGACTGAAGTAACAAAATAAAACAAAAAAATAAGAGTACAGGAAAATTTCAAACTCATTCACCATTTGACACCGACTAATAGACATGGACATAATTCACTGGCTTAAAATGAGATACTATAGTATCGATTCATTTGCAATAAAGACACATGTATAAATGTTATTTTACGTTTATTTTTGTTCAATAATTAATTTCTTCAATTGTTCGAGTTATGCGTTGACGTGACACACCTAATTTTAAAAACGAGATCAAAGCAACATGGAAAGTTGCATACTACAAGATTAGGATTAAATTACTCGCCAATGATTATGAACAGGAAGAGTATTAAATCTTCTGATTGACTTGATAAAGGGTATATCAGATTCTGGATACATGTTGATAACCTTTGTCTGAGGATTGAGGGAAATTTTTCTCATTTGATAGTACATTTTTATAGACACATGTCAATTATTTTGAAAGCCAATAGAATACATGGCATCACTATACAAATGCCAATATGAACATAGGCTTATGGGAGACATTACCTAAATAAGCATACACATGTTCATAATTTTGATGGTATAGAATGAGAAGGTCGTAAGTACATTAGGCATATAAGGCTGATAAATATTCAAAATCAGCATCACAAGGCGCTTCACATGAGCCTATTTTCAAGAAATTCAGAAATTGTCATGTTCACCAAACTTATGTTGAAAAATCTTGTTTTATCATAGGTCAGCCGTTCACCCTCGATCCCTATGTCATTTGTTTATGTATAGTTTATTCAAGAAAAAGGCATACATGCCTGTGATTCTACATGTATATACAGTACAAATTTACACAAATTACAATGGTTAACGGTGATATGTATTAAAATTATGCATATATAAGTTCTTTTCAGTTAGTAATAATACATATATATAAATTAATTCTAGTATATTGTTCGGACTACCACAAATATGGAAAAAGTAATTACATTTTAAATATTTCATATAACATAGATGATCATGATCACATTATTAGAGTCTGCTGGACATAAACATATATTGGTATTAATAGTCCATGAATACATACACTCATATTATAATTATACAATCAACAAAATATACATATTTACAAAGTGGGAGAGAGTTCTTAATTGGAATATACAACAGTACTATTTAAAAACATACATGATTGTCTTACGTCTTATTTCAAAACTGTTTTGTAGAAAAATACACAGGTTTTTTGGATGGTCTTAGGCTCGTATTATCATATTTCAAAAGTTCAATAAATTTAGGCACATTTGGATAATTCCAATAATACATTTTCATACGACATTTTATTATTTCGTGATAAAGGGGACATTATGTATATGTCCGTGGTACTATTAATTGTAATCTGCAGATTTCCGTCTGTAAACGGTTCGTAAAAAGTGTTTAATACGTTTTTTTAACCAACCATAACAGTTTTGTTATGTCGTATTTTTTGGAAATATCACCCATTATGAGAACTAACTAATCTAGTCCATAACATGATTATTTCGTCATCACAAGCTCGTGGATACATCGTGGTTTTATTAAATTGTGTACGGTGGTAAACCATTTGTTATAATACGGAGAAAATGACATGATAGTCTACTCACTAGTATTTATTTTATGCGAATTTCTAATTACTCATTTGACAGCACTGCAAAATCTGGCACTTGGTAAGGCTGCTTTCCAAGTGGATTTAGCAGAATCTACGGGTGGAACAGCGGACAAGGCTGTAGATGGAAACACGGATATGAATTTCGGCCATGGTTCATGTTCGCATTCAGAATCAAATATAGACGCATGGTGGTCAGTGGATCTGGGTCAAGTATACAGCATAGATCATGTGACAGTATTTAGCAGGGAATGCTGTGGTAAGTGTACTTCTTTTCATTTTTTTATAGAACTATTATCAACCGTTTTAGTTTTACAGAACGTATCTCTTGGCTATTTTGACATGAAGCTGACCTTTATGCAAGAATACATTACGAGGTCCTTGCTTTGTATATATCAATTTCCGCAAGCAAATTGTTCGATATCGGTATTTCAAATTTGTGTTTGTATCACATCTCGAGCGTCTTCGTGATACTCCCCGATTAGGAAAATATACAATCGGTGTCGTATCGTAGGTAATACATCGACTGTTAAATCATGCTTATTAAAAGGTCATGCTCGTGTCAAATTAGCCAATTTAGTGTGTGTCTAATTCCACTTGAGTCATCCGGCATAATATAATATTATTGACTGATGCATTTTGAAATGTTGCAAATGCAACCAAGATTGAAAATCTCCCAATCTTGCCGAAGCCTACGATATTTCACTTCCATTGATTACGTGATATCTTTGAATAGTTCATTAGTCAAAACACTTAAATGAAATGGTACCAAAAGTGGGAGTATCAGTTAAGTAGAATCAATAAGTTCTACTAATGATGGAACAATCCCATTGTAGAGAGTAGCGGGGTTCACCGTTAACCTAGGGTTTACACAGTCACACATAGATAAACATACTTTACCTGACAGACGGCTCGATGTTGAAAAACGATTCTCGATTAACTTTGAAAGATCTGTAACACTTATCAGTCGAATTATTGCGAAATAATGTACATGTATATTTCCGAGAAAAGGCTTCCTCCTTGTGCATTTGAACCTCCGAAAGGTTTTGGAGCAGTAAAACATGCATTGTACATTATTTTTTCAGCTCATTGGATGAGGGATGTTCTGTTGTACATAGGGTACAGAAACGATGACTATGTTTTACGAGGAAATCATGCTGGTAATTTATGGCCAAGTGCGACATTTCAGTTGACGTCACCAGTTTATGGACGTTGGGTAAAACTAACACGCGACTCGTCTGTTGATGACTACCCTCTTGTTATGTGCGAACTCCAGGTGTTTGGAACTGAGATAGGCCCATCGATTAGTAAGTTGACATGCTGGTGTATTTTAATACAAACAATCATGGCTTTATGTATGCATTAAGATTAGCGATATATTTGAGTAGGGTATATAATACAAATCAGCATTTTCTACCACCACGGTTAACTGTACCATTGATGAAGACTATTGGATAAAGAAAAATTGTAAAATTTATATGTTTCTATATAAATTTTACAATTTGTTTTCGTTATGTTTCGTTATTTTTCGTTATCAATGATACAGTTACCTGTGAGCAATATCACAAGGCAACAAAAAGCTGGTAAACATCAGTGGGGTCATAAATAGAGGATCTTACATGAGTGACTTTTCATATTGAATTTATTAAACGAGTTGGATAAAAGTAATAAATACGAGACTCTGTCGAGTATTTTATTACTTTTATCCAACGAGTTTGATAAATTTACTATGCGAAGACACAAATGTAAGATTCTTTTTATCACATAAACAAAATAAGCCATTTAAATGTAGAAAAATAAAAATAGTAGACCCGCTTCCCCTTAAGAGAGAATAAGATTGAGGTGAGTAATGCGGTTAAGAATAAATGAGCATCTAAACATTTCACTTTTCTGTATTTACGGCCCAAACAAAGATGACCCGGAATTCTATAATAAATTAAGAGAAAAAATAAGCAATTTAGATAACCCTGTAATCCTTGTAGGTGACTTTAACTTAGTAATGGACCCCGATAAAGATTATCAAAATTATGTAAATGTAAATAATACTAAAGCTCGGGATAAACTCTTAGAAATAATGTTAGAATTTGAACTAGTGGACTGCTGGCGTGAAGACCATATAGAAGATCGTCAATATACTTGGTTGAAAAAAACTCCTTTAAAACAAGCTAGGCTAGACTTTTTCTTGATATCAGGTACACTTTATTCAAATGTTGAAGATAGTAATATAAATCCAGGCTACAGGACTGATCACTCAATTATTACATTAATTTTATTGATGGATGCATGTAAAAAAGGAGCGTCATATTGGAAATTCAATAATTCTTTACTGAAAGACAAAACATATATTCAAAAAATTAAAGAAACCATAATTAGAACTAAGTTACAATACGCATCAACGATACAAGATTTTCAATTACCCTTAGTAGAAATTTGTAATAAAGATATTAAGTTTGATATTAACGACCAACTATTTTTTGAAACACTTTTATTAGAGATTAGGGGTGAAACTATATCATATTCC
This sequence comes from Spisula subtruncata, assembly GCA_963678985.1. NCBI lineage: Eukaryota > Metazoa > Mollusca > Bivalvia > Venerida > Mactridae > Spisula > Spisula subtruncata. The sequence continues at coordinate 30,599,117 of OY787665.1, forward strand.
TCTTTCATAAAAAAACAGCGTGTAAATAGACAAGAATTATTAGAAAAAGAAATAAACTTAATAAGAAATGAATCAGTAGTTGATACGAATAAACTTGATGAAAAAAATAAGGAATTACAAGAATTAAGAAGGATTCATTTGGAAGGCAAATTTGTACGATCAAGGGCAAAATGGATTTTTGAAGGTGAAAAACCCACTAACTATTTTTGTAATCTAGAAAATAGAAACTATACATCCAAAATCATGAATAAATTATACTCTAAAAGCGGAAATTTACTCACTAATCAAACTGATATTTTAACAGAAACCGCTAACCGCTACAAAACGCTGTATGCGAACTCTGAAGTAGAGGAAGTCAACTTAAATAGTATTTTAAACAAAGAAAATGTGTATGCTTTAAATCAAGAAGAACAACTTGAATTAGATAAGCCACTTATGTATGAGGAATATCTCTCCAGTTTAAAAAAGATGTCCAATAATTCTTCTCCGGGTAGTAGCGGTTTTACTGTATCTTTCTATAAATTCTTTTGGATAGATATTGGTCCTTTCCTGACACGATCCCTTAACCACTCTTTTACTACTAAGGAACTATCTATTACCTTGAAACAAGGTGTTATAACATGTATCCCTAAAGGAAATAAAGATAAGCTACATTTGAAAAATTGGCGTCCGATTTCTCTGCTTAATGTTGAGTATAAAATTTTATCAGCCACAGTGGCAGCGCGTCTAAAAAGTGTCCTAACAAAATTAATCAGTGAAGACCAGAGTGGTTTCTTACCTGGACGATTTATAGGTGACAACTTAAGACTTATTTATGATATGATGTATTACACAGAAAAAAATAATGTACCAGGTATGATTCTCCTTCTTGATTTCGCTACCGCTTTCGACAGCTTATCTTGGAATTTCATGTTTAAAGTACTTAAATTTTTTAATATTGGCCCAAATTTAACACAATGGATAAAAATATTTTACACAAATATAGTCTCCTGTGTATCTGTTAATGGAAATTTATCAGACTGGTTTTATATTCACAGAGGTTGTAGACAAGGTGACCCTATCTCTGGCTACATTTTTATTTTATGTGCTGAAATCTTATCTATCCTTCTAAAACAGAACAATCAGATAAAGGGCATCACCGTAAATACAGTAGAATTTTTAGTATCTCAATATGCTGACGACACATCTCTTTTACTAGACGGTTCAGAAAATTCTCTCAGAAACACCATGCTTGTATTAAAATTTTATGCGAATATTTCTGGTTTAAAGATAAATATTGAAAAAACTAAGGCCATTTGGATAGGTTCATTGAAAAATAGAAGAGACTGTATATGTCCAGACTTGGGGATAACTTGGGAGGATGATTCTTTTACTCTTCTTGGAATAACTTTTAAAAAAAATTTAACAGAAATGATAGACACTAACTTCTTACCAAAATTAAATGACATCCATAAGTTATTAATACAATGGTCAAAACGAATTCTTTCCCCCATAGGTAAAAACGTTGTAATTAAAACACTTGCACTATCAAAAATTAACCACCTGATCTTGAGTCTACCAAACCCAAGTATAAATATTATTAACCAACTCCAAAACATGACATTTAACTACCTATGGGGAGGGGGACCGGACAAAGTTAAAAGGAAAATAGTGACCCAAAATTACAATCAAGGGGGACTTAGGGTAATCGACTTTAACAAATTCATAACTGCATTAAAAATTACTTGGATAAGAAGATTACTTACTAACAATAACAAATATTTTCGCCTTGTTAAGGTTATATGCCCATGTATTAATAATGTTGGAACGTTAGGTGCTGATTATTTTAAATCAAAGCTAAACAATATTGACAATATATTTTGGAAAGATGTTGTCAAAGGGTATGTAGAATTATCGGGCTGTCTTGAAATACAAACATTCTCCGATTTTACTGCATTACCTTTATGGTACAACAGTTTATTAAAAATTGCTGGCAAAAGTTTTATGTTCAAAAATTTCTTTGACAAGGGAATAACGTTTGTTAAAGACCTCCTAGATGAAAATGGGGAATTTCTTAATTTTAACAATTTGGAAAACAAATATCAAATAAATGCAAATTTCCTACAATTAAGGAGTATAACAAATGCTGTTAAGGCAGCCCTTACACAATTAAGAATTGTCCAGTCCCCTCAGCAAATATTTGCACCAACAAGGCCATTAATTATTAAGTATATTACTTTGTGTAAGAAAGGATGCAGAAATTTATACGACATTTTGATAAAGAATAAACTAACCCCAATATCCCAAAACAAATGGTCCGAAAATCTCAATTTAAATTATGTTTTAAACTGGAAGTTCTATTATGACATCCCGTTTGTATGTACTAAAGATCCAAAATTACAATGGCTTCAATTCAGAATTAACCATAGAATTTTAGGAACAAACCATCTTCTATATAAAATGGGAATAAAAAACTCAAATGTCTGTTCTTTTTGTGAGCAACATGATGAAACTATAATTCACCTGTTTTGGTCCTGTTCCCATGTTGAAACCTTCATAAATTTGGTAAAAACTTGGATAAATAACGAATTCTCTGATACGAATATCATCTTGCTTAAAGAAGATGTTATTTTTGGTAGTAAAAAATTTTCAAAGGCAATTAACAATGTTATATTACTGACCAAACAGTATATTTACAGTTGCAAAATGAAAAATTGTTCACCTGCTTTAAACACTTTTAAACAAACGGTAATGTCATATATCAAAACTGAAAAGTATCAAGCAAGAAAAACGTGTACATTAAATCTTTTTAATAGAAAATGGCACCACTTTACAGCAGCTCTGGATGAAGATACCTAAACCTTTGACTTCACATATAAATATATTAAAATTATTAGTAATTTTGTATTAGATCCTTACAGTACAAAGTCAAACTTTAACCGAAAAGTCTTCTTTGATACAGAAACGACCCTCTTTTATTTATGTTACTAAACTGCTATCAGGACACAACTTTCATTTATAGCCTATGATCTCCAATATGTATTTGATATTTAAGTTACACTTGTTATAAAATACTATCACATAAAACTAAAAAAAAAAAAAACGTTTTCCTATTTGTGCCTTATGTAAAAAAATGTATGATATGTAAATATGTATTTTCTTATTTAACACATCATGATCTATGTACCCTGTGTTAAAAGTTATTAATTCTGCTTAAATACATTGGAATATAATAAGGGAGGTAATCCAAACAACTTTACTAAATATGTTAAACGGGAATACTCCCCCTTGTGTTTATAGATTAAAATAGTATCTAGTATCATCGACAGTATATATTAGAACACCCTTGTGTTTATAGATTAAAATAGTATCTAGTATCATAGACAGTATATATTAGAACTTATCTTTTATCAGCTAGTGTACATTGTATTTTTCTACGACGTTGAACTTATATTTTATCAATGCACATTGTTCTACGTGTTATTAATTTTGCTTAAATACATCGAAGATAATAAGGGAGGTAATCCAAACAACTTTAATAAATATGTTAAACGGGAATACTCCCCCTTGTGTTTATAGATTAAAATAGTATCTAGTATCATCGACAGTATATATTAGAACTTATCTTTTATCAGTGTACATTGTATTTTTCTACGACGTTGAACTTATATTTCATCAATGTACATTGTTCTACGACGTTGTTATACTGGCATATGATTAAATATTTTCTTGTTAAACACATCAACCAGTTCATGTTTCATGCAACATAAGTTTTTAAGTGCGCAAAAGTGTTACGTTCAATCACAAATTTTCTAGGGAGTATATAAGGTATCCATCGACTAATGAGTATTATTATCTTCCTTGATGCTTTGAACAATTTGTGTAAACTATTTTTCGCATATCATGAAATTATCATATTGTACATATTGTATTAATAGTATGTTGAAAATTGGAAAATAAAAAGAGAATTACAAAAAAAAGACACAAATGTAAGATTCTTTTTATCACATAAACAAAATAAGCCATTTAAATGTAGAAAAATAAAAATAGTAGACCCGCTTCCCCTTAAGAGAGAATAAGATTGAGGTGAGTAATGCGGTTAAGAATAAATGAGCATCTAAACATAGTGCAACACAGGGTCATAAGAAACATTTACACATTTGCCATCTCTTGGATTGCCATACAATGAACACAAGTCAAATACGTGCAGTTTTGAAAATAATGTTAATGATTTTAAACTGAAAACTGATATTACTTTTCAATACTCGAACCTTCCAACGAGTATTCAATTACTCGGGTAACCGTTATCATCCCTTCAAATTTTAATGGATCAAATTGTAAATCGTTACATGTTACTAGTACGTAAATTGTACATAGACACTATTTATAAACTCCTTTATATTTAATATACAAACAGATAAATTTGAGCGTGGCGAGGGTAAGATAGGGACTGCAGCTGTGCTAGGACAAACACAAGCACGTACTAACACTGAATGCTGCCTTCAATGCAAGAACACAGACAGATGTTTGGCTGTTAACTACAACTCTGTCTCAAAGATGTGTGATAAATTGGAAACAGTGGCCACAATCTCCGACTCCGACACAGACCATTTCTTCTTTCAATTACCCTAAGTGAAAAAAACATTATAATTTGGGTCTTGTTTTTGGATTAGTAAATAGATAAGAATCAAGAGACAAAGGAAAGTCTGACATTAGGTTTAATATATGTGATAAAACAAGGTCAAATAGTCGAAAAAAACAATAGTTTATGTCGACATTGAAGTTATAATAATTACCTGATACAAATGGTATATAACTCGAGAAATTACGTAAAAATCTTGGCAAGAAGAACATCGTATTTTTGTTTGTATAAATGATCATTGCGTCTAGATTCACATTGATAAAACCAGACAAAGTTTGGTCAAAGTTATCCATATTTACCACGTTATAGTTGTTGTGACATATTGACCTTATTTATTAAGATTATTAAGATGTTTTTAACATGTACAAGTACTAAGTCATCCAGTTTTGTCGTGTCTGTGTGATATGCTCCTGTCAAGACTGGTCTTTGAGTCTATTGCTTTCCATCCAAGTATATTGTCGTAAAAGACCTGGTAATTTTCTATTTTTCTTAGTAACATATTGTTATTGATAAATATTTGGTTTCTTTTCGTCCGTGTTTGTTTGTTCGCTTTTAAAAAATAACTACATTGATTTTATTAATTACAATTTATAGTTACCGCACATGTTTCTATACCGATCGAGTACATCTAGAAACGCAACACTGGGGTTACTGTCAACTTTTTTAAAACTTTTTTATGATAGACAACAAAGCTGCATTTACTTGGCGATATTTTATTCCATGAACAATACACCAGTAACATGTTCCATATAGTGCTACGGGTGCGATCAAACGATGGTTGTGTGTATAGTGCGGCTATAAAGTAACAGGCTCTTCTCTATGTATACATAGAATCCCTGAAAGTAACGAAACACAAATCCGTAAAGCCTCTTTTTTAGAATCGCTGTTTTTAGTGAATTGCTCATACGTTGATTCATTATTGATTGATTACATATTCATGACGTCCAACATTATGTGTAACAGTGTATGAATCGGTTGTGAAACTTGCCTAGAGATGGTACATGCGGGGGAGTTATTGGTCCTGTATGAGAGTTGTTACACATGGACGGCATGGGTGGTTGTAAACGGTATCAATGTGTTGGTAGAGTAACTCCAGATGAGACATTGTCGGTGCATGACAATTTAACCGTAGTGCGTTCTCTCATGGAACGTATCTAGCTTCCTGGTTCTCTCATTTTGTCGCCCCGTCAAAGGCATCCGAGTGGCCTGATTATGCCCATTTTCGGACTATCCTGGCATTTTTAGTCCGAATCCTAGAACTTTCTTTTGTCATTTTCTTTCCGTTTGCAAAGCTTACAAAGGATTCAATGCAATTAAAACCAAAATTTACCATGCGTAAATGATTTACGTGGAATTTGGGCGTTTTGTGATTTTCTTGACGCATTATGTAACCCGATCGATAAAATTTGGACAATAGCCAAGTTTCTACGCGAATATACAATATCATTACACAAAATAAAAAAATGTCGGAACAATGGAAGTAATAAACAATAAAGAATGAAAACGTTGCGATTCTAGATGGTCTAAAAAATTATGATTACCATGACGATAGAAACATTGCATACTGGTAGGGGACTTCATGATCAGTAGGCTATTGCTTGCAATTCCTAGCAACATACGCACATTGGTTCCTGGTTTGAGTATTGTCAAATTCATGTTTTCAAACATATAACGCTTAATAATAGAAGCATCCTTAGTGTCAAGGTAACCATTGCATAACTTTCAAAAATAAAATTATTTAATACTTCCACCATTGTGTCGTGTTGTTTTTTACTTGTTAAATAAAAATAATTGTATAATATAGAACTTCGACGCCCCAAACAGTTGACATACCCTAGATACATGGAACGGATTATTTGGTCCATACAAATTAGTTCTACTTTTTAAGTGTTCGATCGGACAATTTTTACATATAGCACACATTCATTTTTTCCCGGGCAATATCCACCAAAGGATCGCTGGTCCAAATTCTTTGGCACAATACAGGCAGTATGCCTACTTAGTTTATAATCGGTACTCCTCTGCGTTTATCTAACGAAAGTGCTCGGACATAATAGGCCATTATTATGGACTACATTACAACATGGCTCATGAGAATCAAACAATGGAATCGAAGTGAACTGAAAGGTTTCTTACTCCTGAAAAGGTATCAACTCCTACGACCAAGATATTTTACCCTAAATAAGTTTTTTCTGGATATAGCGGGGTGATCAATTTTTGACCCCACATGACTCAATTTCTACCTTGTCCAAAACATTTTATAGAGACAAACGCTTCATTAAGTTTATATTATTAATGTGACCTCTCCATGATCTTAGTGTTACATGTTTTTCTCTTCTGCGTTATAAATACAAACACTGCGAGATTAAGCGAAAATATGACTTCGAGAGTGTCAACAAGGTTTTTCTCCGACGAAACCTGGTGACCTAGTTTTTGACCCCCAGGTGCCCCAATTTTGAACATGACCTAGATTTTACATAGACACGGATTGTGACTAAATTTTATAAATATGAGTAGAGGTAAAAAATCTGACCTGCAGCGTCAAGGATTCCTTTGATATGACCTAGTTTTCGACCTCAGATGACCCAGTTGCGTATTTGACATAGATGGTAGAGAGATTGTGACCTAGTTTCATAAAATGTGAACACGATTTTTCTGTGAATTGACCTGGTGACCTAGTTTGTTACCCAGATGGGTTGAACCAGTAATAAACTTGGCCTAGATTTCAGACAGTGAGACAAAGTTTTAAAAGATTAAGTGAAAACTGTGACCTCTGGAGTGTTTACAGTCAAATTGTAGGACGTACAAAGGGCTATCCCAATAGCTACGCTAAAAACAACATATTATGACCCTTAGATCTTGGATTGAATGGTCTTTTTCTCTAATAAATATGGTCATTTTGCCAATAAACATGTTTTGTCAAACTTGATCAAATTATAAAATAGGCTTTATATTCAGAAGCTTGGTAATCATGTGCAGTACTGCAGTCAATATTTGCGAGTGAGCAGCTACACTCCTACTAATATCTGATATGTATACAACGATGTACTATAAACTAAATGAATATACTGTTAGTGTACCCGAAGACGTAATAACCTTGTTGTGATGTACAGGAAGTCAGTAGTTATGAAAATATCGTCACTTAACTTGCCCTGGACTACTTTCAAATGTCTAGAAAATTGATACTATTACTCACCTTACTAGCAATATCCGGTGTATGTTATACCACATTGCATTCGTGCTAATTATAAGCAAGATTTGTCAATGCATGACAAAGTTATAGTCCGGGCAGACTTCAATCTGACCTCCAACTGTGACCTTGACCTTTGAGATAGGATTTACAAGGCTGCTAAACAATCATGTCAAATATAAGCAAGATTGGTCAATGCATGGCAATGTAATGGTCTGGAAAACATCAATTTGCCTCAAACTGTGACCTTGAACTTTGAGATAGAAGCTTGGGGAATGTAAAGGACACTATTTTCATGGAGGCAAAACATTAATGCTAAAATAAGCAATATTGGTCAATACATTACAAAGTTAAGGACTGGACAAACTTCATTTTGACCTGAAACTTTGATCCCTAGGGGTTGTACATAACACATTGATAAATGTAAGAATGATTGTTCAATGCATGACAAAGTTATGGTCTGGAATAACTTCACTTTGTCCTTTGAACCCAAACTATGACCTTGACCTTTGAGATAGTAACAAGGAGGTTGTGCATGACACTCTCCCTTCTCATAGAGATGAACATTCGTGTCAAATATAAGCAAGATTTGTCGATGAATGAAAAGTTATGGTGCAGACAAACAAACACACGCCAAAACAATGGTGACTAAGTCTCGCTTACCGCTAGTAGGCTCAACAAAAATCATGACTAAATGACAATTATGCTTAGGTGAGAGATATAGCTCCCCTTTTCTATGAAAAGTCAAGCTAAAAACCAACACCAACAACAGTAACTTTACAAATGTGATATGTACATTGTATTTATAATTTTATAATATATATTTTGTATACTGTAAATCATTTAATTTTGGTGTGACAAAATTTCGTGGTTTTGGTAAAAAGACCATTTGGATAGTGAACCTCAAAATCCACAAAATTTAATCTGCTACGAAGATTTTACAATATAAGACAGAACAATACTAGTTTTAATTTTTTTCATTTATTTATGTATAAACCATGTTTATGTGAAACCCTGAACAGATAGAGAACTCTATCTAGGTGTTAGATGTTACATGAATCATACATGCAATCACTGAAAGGATGAGCAAATCATATTGATAACAAGAAATATTTGTAATGCATGTATACCCTCGTGGCAGCTCATGGTTTACATACCGGGACATTCACTTTGATGTACAACAAGTTATTGGACATTCACATGCAAATAGATAAACAACGAGTCATTCGTCAGTAACTAGTTTGTATCATTCATTCAACCATAGATTACTGGTGGAACATGGATGGCGATTAACATATAAATGGTTTCGTCATACTGAAATTTGTCTATAATCGAGAATGGTAAAGCTGGCAGTGACCTTGACCTAGGATCTCATAATCAACAGGGGTCATATAATGTTGCTAGACAAAATACATGCGAAGTTTGAAAATCCTACAGTAAGGAAACACAGGGTGACAAACCAACGTGTGCAAAGCAATATACCCCCTCATCAAAGATAGCGGGCATAATAAAATCTCAGAATATCATTAATAGTGAACCCTTGCTGGATGGTAGTACATGAAAATAATCATCAAAACTAACTCAATCAAAGTGAAATAATTCAACATCGCTTCATATAACCAAATCTCATCCTGTTGAAAGCATCAGTATTGCAAAACAAGAGGGCCCAAAGGGTCTTAGGTTGCTCACCTGTTGCACATTGGTCCAGGTATCAGGACAACTTACATTCTGACCAAATTTCATGACCTAGTTTCCAACCTGGCCTAGCTTTTTATAGAGTACAACATTGTAACCAAGTTTCATGAAGGTTGAATCATAACTGTGACTTCTGGAGTCAACACAATATTTATTTTATGATTTGACATAGTGACCTAATTTTTGACCTCACATAACCTGGTTTTAAACTTGATCTAGATTTTACATAGAACAACATTCTGACCAAGTTTCATGAAGATTGGATCAAAAGGTGACCTCTGTAGTGAATACAAAAGGTTTCTATGATTTGACCTTGTGACCTAGTTTTTAACCCAGTTTGAACTTGGCCTAGATTTCATAGAGAAAAAATTCTGACCAAGTTTCATGAAGAATGAATTAAAACTGTGACCAATGGAGTTAACACAAGGTTTTTCTAAGATTTGACCTAGTGACCTTGTTTAGACCAAACATGACATTGTTTAACTTGGCCAAGATTTCATAGAGAAAAAAGTTCTGACCAAGTTTCACGAAGATTGGATCAAAACTGTGACCTCTGGAGTAAACACAAGGTTTTTTTCTAAGATTTGACCTAGTGACCTAGTTTTTGACCCCATATGACCCAGCTTTGAACTTGCAGCAAGTTGCTCTAGATTTCATTGCCATACAAAATCTGACCGAGTTTGAGGAAAATCAAAGCAAAATTAAAAGCGCTAGAGTGTTAACGCCAAAAGTTTACGGACACACTACTGACGATCACAAAAGATCACCTTGCCACAATGTGACAGGTGAGCTAAAAACAACAAGATCTGCCCACTACAAATTTCCAGTGGTACATAAGAGACAGAAAGAACTCTTTTAAACATTTTTGTACATTGTATTTCAAGTACAGATATTAACATCATACAAAAAAATAAAATAAATACAATACTCAAAGTATAAGGTTCAATAATAACTCTGTAATAAACTTTGTTACTTACATGCTTGTATAAAGTGAAGTAAAATTTCAAATATTTTTGAAAAGAATTGTAGAACTTTAACAAAAATATAGTAAGATAAAAAGAACTTGTTGTAATCAAGACAGATAATGTGACATGGTAGATAGGGCCAGTTTTATATTTTATGGTTTACTGAATTTTTTTTCGAAAATTTTGCTGTTTAGTGAAGGGAATTGATATATAACACGAAGGCCTGAAGGGTCCTAGGTTGCCAGTGAGGTCCTAAGTTGCACAGAGGGTCCTAGGTTGCCCAAAGGGTCCTACATTGCCCCAAAGGTCCTAGGTTGCACTAACAACAGCAGGTTGGGTACCTTGTTACAACAGCAAAGTTTTAAACAAAATCTTAGTAAACCTAAAATTTAAGTGACTGTGGCCTTAATAGATGTTAATTGATCCCTGACAATACGTTGTTCAATAGATGATCATTGTGTGGATAAAACAGTGTCTCTCACTGGTGTATCCAGGTAATGTGTTGATAACTTCATGAAATGTACATATAGCGGACGTATTTAGCACATTGAGAATTTGACCAGCATATACACGTAGCCATCATCAAGATTTCTTCTGTCGTTTTCTGATCATATTGTTAAGGAAATGAACATTGGTAGGCAATTGTAATGAGGACCAGATTTTGCACCTAGTAATTTCCTACTCACAACAGACTTTTACTTTTTTACCTCTACATTGTAAGACAAAAACTCAAGTCTTCAAACTGAAATTTTTTATAATCTCTGCCATTTTGTTGCAATTAGATTTAACCATGTGGAATTTTATTGCATTACTTGTTGTAACCCACTGAACATGTATACCCATTTATTTAAAAATTCGTACATTTATAACAACATTAGAGTAAATAGAACATTTGACAATGTACAGTCCGATCAGGGATACCTGACAGTGACGTCATGTTGTGTTTACAATCAACTGTTATATATCGTCTGCAAAAATGTGGATTATCAGTATATTTCTTTGCCTGTTATCTGCACAGAATCATGGCCGAGAGGATAACGGCGCAGTATTACTAATTAAAACATGCAGTGTTCGAACCCCGTTAGCAGAAATTTTTACTTGTACTTTTTATTTTATATTTTGCAATTGCTTTGAACTTAGATCGCCTGAGTGTGAGTAAACAAACACATCCATAGAACCATGCATTGCTTGAAGTATATTAATTGGTATAGACATACTTCTATATAGTATGATTCTCAATCTTTTTGGGATATACCCTGCTTATTTATAGATTGTTTACAAAATGACGTCACTGTCAAAAATCGTTGGTCGGATAGTAAAGTCTAAGTCTGGGTTTTAGGCTTACAATAATCGTGAATAAGGCCCCTGGTTATACTCACACCTAACTTTTAACAAATGTATTGTTTTATTTCATTCCACATGAGAAAGGATACGATCTGTCTTTATCTTTCTTCCTCTCCTTACTTCTTGAGCGTTCATGTTCATTCTCTCTGAGATCCTGAATAACAAACATTTAATGGTTTATCATCAACTACTTGAGCGTTCATGTTCATTCTCTCTGAGATCCTGAATAACAAACATTGAATGGTTTATCATCAACTACTTGAGCGTTCATGTTCATTCTCTCTGAGATCCTGAATAACAAACATTTAATGGTTTATGATCAACTAGAAATAGAACATACATCTCCAACAAAAGGCTGTTACTCTGGCAAATATTGTCTGAAACAAATAGCAGTCATAGACAGCCATATTCCCCACCAAAGAGCAGATAATCAACAAAGAGTCATAACTCAAACAAAACCTGGTTGAATAACAAAATCCTGACAATATGCGCTGCAGGTGCTCTTAAGTGTTATTCTGTGAAAGTTTCATCAAAATCCCTTAAGACATGTTGGACGAATTGCACACAGAAGCTGGGATGGACGGATGGACTGACACCTCCCCTTCATCTTCCGGAAGTAATACAATCCATTTTCAGAATATGCCCACTTGTGAGGTACCAACTATTCAAGTGCAGTTTCATTGAAATTTCACCAGTGGTTAAGGAGATCATGCATGGACAAATTATTTTTGACCACCAAAGGGCCGTAACTGATGCTTCAATCATTCAAAAAATCCCCAAGAATATGCACAACTAGGTTTGGTCCAAGTATTCATATGATTTTTATTATTATTTCCACCAGCGTAAAACAAACTTTGTGACAGACATCTAGCATAAAATCAATACAGCTTCCCCACCGGCCACTATTAGTGGGAAACATAAATATTAAATATTCAATCATCATACCTTTCTACTAGAACTTAATCTAGCATAATTGTCGTCATGATGTCGTTCGTATCCGTCGTCTTTAACCCGACCCCTATCATCAGAATCACCATTTAATTTACTAGAAGAACGACCTAACGACAAAAAAACAAATGATCAGTCCGACATTGTGTATAATTTAATTTAAACAATTAAACTGGTCCTCAACATTTATATTACAATATAATATATATACAAACTTGTTGTGCAGAATAGATTTTTGCAAGAAGGTTTTGCGTAGATATGCATTTATCATGAACATATACACAATAATCCATGCTAAATAACTGACATGAAATCAACTTTTAGAGTATGCTAATAGAAGGTTCAAAGATCAGGCCCAGTGATAATAAACATTTCTCCTTCTCATACTTGAACTCCATACTCCATGCTCCAACTTGAAAAACTGATTTTTTTATAACATTTTGCTTTACAACCAACACCAGGTTGCAGCAAATATTCTTATTAAGAAAATGAACCCTCATTTCATATGTTTCCATCCAGTAGTAAAGAAGTTACAGCAGTTTTTGTAAATAAGAAATGATCCAATTGGAGTACGGAGTACGAGTTGGAGCATGGAGTATGTTCTCAATGTTTATAATCACTGGGCCAGGTTAACTTGATCATACTATACTCATTCAGGTAAAGGATTGGTTTACAAAGACTGAACAGTAAACAGCCACAATTGTGTGAACAAATAATAGCTTTTTGTTACTATAATCCTTCTTTGAACTCTAGTGTATACAGCAAACAATTTGAAGGTATAAAACTTAGCTTTTTTCCGTCATAAGTTTGAAATATGTACAGACACACAGGTTTAATAATTTACAAACAATTGTTTGCCTCTGTCTGCCATTTTGGTATAATACACACTCTATTGGTAGCCAAAAGTGCTCACATGAAAAACCTGTTTTTTTAAAACACCATTTAACAAACAACAGGTATGTAACATGTCATCACAAGATTCTTCGATGCAAAAACAAGACAGTTAATAGTCCAATGGTTATATAGACTATCAGTGAATAGTTCCATAGACTATACAGAATGCTATATGTACTTACCGCTGGATGTTTCCAAACTTTTACGTTTCTTGCTTGTTGAGATACCAACCTCTGAGTCAGCATGTTCCTATAATATGAATGCACATCATTACATCTAGTCAATACATCCACATACTGTCCATATACTAGTTTATACACAGCAGCTGGTAACAAAATAAATAGTAGGACACAAACCAAAGCCACACAGCTAGGGCGGCAGCGCCTAGCCACACATGCAAGAGTCAGACATAGTACAAGCCTTCCTCATCCCCAAAAATGGATGCTTCAAGCGAGCCTTATATACTCACTCCGCAATGAATGAAACACAATGGACTTTGAATTTTGTGCATAATTAGCCATAAATAATTATAGTGATTACTACAAGTGGCAGTTCACTCAAGCCAAGGTCCCACTTAGCATTGTTTGCCTCGGCCATGTACTCCTGATTTAAATAGTTTAGCTTCGGGAGACTTCAGGAATAGGGATTTTACAATGACTTCCTTGAACCTTCCTCTAAACCAAATGAATTCTTTTCCCGATGCCTTCAGATGCCCATTTCTTCAAATCAGGAGTACATCGCCGAGGCAAAAATGCTCAGTGGGACCTAGGCATTAGTACTAGCATAAGGACAAAATCAGTGTTAAAGCCAATCTTCACAAACTGGACAGAGACACAGCACTTGTTTTAATGTTTGTAATAAGGTGTTATGAATTTTAAAATACATAGGGCTAAACACATGCAAAAAGTCTATTAGGGTGACTCTAAAATGAGGAATTGATATGTGAAAATATTTGGGCTTTCAAAAATGAGAGTCACTTCTCCAAATTTAACTGAGGCAAGTGTATCTACGTGGCTAAGGGCCTGACATGCTTTGATGTAATGCCTTACTTTATGTACATTCTATTACCAAAGCATCACGTTATTCTAAGCAAGCTAAATCTATGTAGGTATTAAACCGTCAATTTTAGATCCTATATTACAACAAAGAATTTTTATACCTAATTGCAGTCTTCGAATTTGGCCACTAGCCCGAAGCCCGAGGCTAGTAAAAACTGGGCCAGACTAGTAATTGTCTTTAGGTGACTAGTCCGAAAGTCTAGTGAAAATTTAAAATAATTTTAATAATTTAATGGTCTGACTAGTAAATTTCTTCTCAGGCTAGTAAGTTCTGGCTTGTTAGTAGCCCGACTGGCTAGTACTTTGAAAAGTTTTTCGTGAAGACTGTTATTGTATAAGGGCAATCATATATCACAGTGGCCCATCTTTGTCACATGAAAATAGAATGTTTAGTGTTTATGGGATTCACACTATGAAGTGTATCTTGTTAAGCTGACATGTTGACTCAGTCAGTGACATTCTATCATTCGTGAGACTCCCATGAGGCCATGACACTTGACTGGCACACAATTTATGAGACTCAGGGAACCCAGGGCTAAGCATTGAACAGTAGGGTACACCATACACAAATCCTAACGGAGAACAAGATGAGTTAAAATACAGTAAAACCTCACTGAATGACCAAATAATCATCATTATTGAAATTATTAAAGCTCACAGAAAAGACTGACATTGCCAACTGTGTTGCCTCATTAAATAAAGCTGTTATTATTATTATATTATTATAAGCATATATATTATAAGCTAAAATTTGTTGGTCAGTCTCAATAAGGCACCAAATGGCTTGTTAGTGAGGTTTTACTGTTATTGCAATATAAAGCAGTGAAAATAAACACCAGGGGCCTGTTTCTTAGATGACATTTTATTATAACATACTCCTATCTTTTGATAACTTAACCGCAAACATTTTTTTATAGACATTATCTTAACCAAGATTTCATTGTAAAATTTGTCATAAATTTATGACAGCCTTAGATTTCCCATTTAGGATGCCAAAATTTTGTATTTTTACTAACACGGCTGCCCAATGTGCTGGCTTCCAATTTAATTCCCAGTATTTTCAACTGATATTATAAACTAAAGTAAAACTTCGTTATCTCGAGGACTCATTGGGACAAGCCAAATGCTCGAGATAAGCATGGTGCTTGACATATCAGAATCGCATGATGATGTTTATAAATTTTGACTAAGTGTATGAGTGTTTATAAAGGTAAGCATTTATTTCGGTGGATTATAATAGTTACACACTGAGGAACATTACTGTCACCGTAACAAAATTTTAATGTTGACGTTTCAAGTTTACATGCAATTTGTATAAATTTAAAGTAACGAAATGTAAATCTTTAAATTCAATACATTAAACAATAAACATTATAAAATTATGTATAAAAACAACATCACACACGTAACGAATAGCAGACGAATTATATCAGAGAGTATTACTCAAAATTAAAAACATAACATAAGTAACACTACTAGTATTTAAGTTCTCATAGTTATGTTCTTGTCATTGATTTATCAAAATTAATGTCTCAATATTAAATTGTATTGTTCAACATTCTTCCTTGATACCCCCCCCCCCACCCCACAATTAGAGTCTTGATGCTCGAGACAATGCAATAAATTCATATACAATACAGAGCAAATTTGTTGGGATATTGAAATTTGCTCGACACGGGCCGAGTGCTCGTCTAATCAATGCTCGTCTTTATGAAATTTTACTGTATGTTATGGGACAAAGTATTACTGATGGACTATGAAATATAAGAAGACAAAATGGTTTCAAATCACACGTTGTGATCAATCCATCATAAACATGGCTAAACTACAATATACTGATACCGGTATACGCCACTTCTTGAATAACCATGAATAATTCAACCAAAAAATACTTTTTGAAACAACAAGATTTAATCTCAAGTATGACACTTCTATTACAATTCGTACATCGACCATATTTATAATTCATTGCATTTGTGATTTAAATTTTGTCCAAATTGAGGAGTTTCAAAGATTGCTTCCAATTCAATGAAAATAGATATAAATTATTCAATCTCTTTTACAAACTTTATACGATTTTTGAAAACTACACTGACATTGTCCAGGTATGAATATTTATACCATACATTGTAACGGATATAGATATGAATTATTCAACTTGTTTTGAAAGTTTATCCAGGGGTTCTATTGAGGCATAATGCCCAATCCGGAAAATGAGTCCCGACTGAGTGTCAGGTGACATTAGAAAATATTCCTGAACCTCATTTAATAAATAGGCTTCAAACTTTGTTTTATTGCTGATATTCAGATTAGGGAACTTTAAATGGCCATAACTTTAGTCTATTATTTGAATTTTTCACCAAATGACTTTTATTTTGTGCAGTAAAGATAATTCCTTCTTATGCAGCCAGTCCTGAACATCATTCTATCCAAGGTTAGCAAACTTTAATTATACACTGACAATAATACATGTATAAAAATATCACATTCAGGCAATTCTTATAACTCGCTGCGTTCACCAATAAAATGCTTGTTTCATTTGTCTACACTCTACATCAAAACTAAGGTCCACGAATTTACATCCCATCAAAATGTTTTTATTTACCAAAACCACAAAATTTCGTCCCATTGAAATTAAAATGATTTTACAGTATTACAATTCATCTTTTGAAATTTCAAATGACCACAACTTGGTCAATTTATTTCATCAAATATCTTTTATTTTCTGCAGGAATGCTTATTCTATCTAGGGCAACAAATCCAGAATTATTCCTGAAATATTTGTAAACTTAAGATGTATAGTTTACCTTATTTACAATAGTGGAGTTACAACATTGTCAATGAAACAGACTTGTAAATCATAGCGTTAATATTTTCC
Source organism: Spisula subtruncata (assembly GCA_963678985.1). NCBI lineage: Eukaryota > Metazoa > Mollusca > Bivalvia > Venerida > Mactridae > Spisula > Spisula subtruncata. Next base: position 30,616,710 of record OY787665.1, read on the forward strand.
AAACTTTGGAATTTGCTCTGATCAAATCATATCTTAGCTACCTTGCTTGGATAACTTTTTATCTTAGCTAAGAGCCCTAGAAATGGCTAAGAAACATGCCCCTGATGCCATCTATTAAGCACATGCAGTCATCATCTAACAACTTGGAGCATGCAGTCACCATTTAAGCAACTAAATAAAATATCCACACATCTAACCCAACATATAAAATTGCTGTATTTTTTATTTTAGAGAAGGAAAACGTTAAATGGTACTTTTTCAATTGACACAATTTACCAACTGTTACATTGTATGAAGTTGAAACTTATAAACAAACAGAAAATGTACTTTTAGTGTAACTTTGATCATAATTCTGTATTGATATTCTCTTTCAGTGTCAGAAATACAAGTGAATTTATGGTTTGCTCAGTGAGTCCTGACCTGCCTTCTGAATCAATTTACAAGTCTAAATTGCCAATATATTACAATGACAAAAGAATTATTTACAATAGACTGATGTAGTTAACTTATTAATTATTGCTGTAATGGCTAAATGCATAGAATCGAGTGTAGTTGACACAGAACAATAAATTAAAAATAAATACATAAACATGGTTCAGAATTATAACAAAGGGAAAATTTATTGAAACTGTACTACATTAAGTATTCTTTTTACGTTACATTCTATCCTAAATCATCATTGCATATATATAATTCACACAACAACAGTAATAGTGTATTCAGGCCTGGTAATTTGGATTTAAAATACCTGTTTCAAACCCTGAAACTCTAAGTTTCAAAATAAACAAAGAAAACAAATCAGGTTCAAAAACCTGAAATCAGACACAGACAGGACAAAATACCAGGCCTGGTATTAAGATATGAACCATTGAAGATTACCTCAGCATAGTAACTATTACTCTGTGTTGTTTCTGACTCAGTTAAGGCTGCTTTAGCTTCTTTCTTCAGCTGTTTACATGAAATTCAAAATCGTAAGCAACTACTTATTGTATGTATTTATAATAACAGCAATGAACATTGTTGGTTACCCTCATCTAGGAAGGTCTACACATGTTAAGGGGTCAGTGCCAGACTACTACTACACTACTAACAAGACCTAGCCATTAGCAGACGTAAACACTAGCATATACACCCCACGAGCACAGATCTAACCAATAGCATACTCTACATTAGCATCGGGGTACCGGCTTGCATAGACCACAATAGCATAGAACTCACCACTAACATTGCATAGATCTGAACAGACTGCTACAACATAAAGCTGACTACTGCAGCATAGAACTGACCACCACAGCAGAAAACTGACCACTACAGCAGAAAACTGACCACTATGGCATAGAGCAGACTATAGCAGAGATGACCACTACAGCAGAAAACTGACCACTACAGCAGAAAACTGACCACTATGGCATAGAGCAGACTATAGCAGAGATGACCACTACAGCAGAAAACTGACCACTACAGCAGAAAACTGACCACTATGGCATAGAGCAGACTATAGCAGAGATGACCACTATAGCATAGAAACGACTACTGTACTGTAGAGCTGACCACCATAGAACAAAAGGACCTACTATAGCAAAGAACTGAACACTACAGCAGAGTTGACCGTTATGGCATAGAGCTATCCATTATAGCAAATAAATGACCCATTTAGCACAATAATGACCACTATAGCATAGAAATGACCGATGTATCATAGAGCTGAAATGATCGCTTTAGCGTACAGCAAAACTGACTACTATGTAGCGTAAAACTGAATACTATAGCACAGGACTGACCATCATCGTATAGAACGGCACTACAGCACAGAATTGACTTCTTCTGATAAATGTTACTTGGGTCTAGCATTATACACTAAGTTAATCCTAGACAGTTGATCATGGCTTTTTTTGAGAAAGACACTATACTATTAACAGTCGTCAATATTTATTGATTTTCCCTCATTATACTTTTCACATTAAATGCAGTTACATAGCAAAATTAATGCAACATGCAATTTTTTTAAGATTATAACCAAACACTCATGCAGGGAACACGCTTCAAGATTAATAATATTTCATACCTTTATAATTTAATTAGATTTTATAGGGAATAGTTGAACACGTACGGGAAAGTATTTGTAAGATACATGTATTTTGAAAAAGGGATGCCAAAATGTTAAAGAGTAATAGCTTTACTTGTGTATAATAAAAGTTACCTATGAATGTACATATACTTTCAACGAAACAATGGTTTTTTGAAAAATAAAACCTGTTATCTGAATTATTTAGCAGGACAAACCGGTATCTACATATGTATGAGAGTATGTTGTCAACACTTTCAGTCAAAGGTACCTGTGATCAACATAGTGCTAATATGATTTATACTTAATAACACATCAGTAATAAAATATGAAAACTCATGAATTTTCAAAAGCTAATACTTAATTTCATTAGTATCATGCTTAGAACTGGTAGACATGCCCCCACCGCCTCTAATCCAGTACAAACACCAGTGCAGAAAGGGAACATAACCCACCTAGGGAGTGTGAGGACAAACAAAATGTTTCAAACATTCACCAGTATATAAGCAATCCTATAACCAAGTCTTCAATCATAAACATTAGCTTATATGAAGCCATTATATATACATCAATTTGAAGAATTACTTTTACATCATAAACATATTTTAAAGAATTCAGCTTTAATACAGTTTGAATTCCTTCAATCTCAATAAAATTCTGCTAATTTAAACTATTTCTGCAAAGAACTATTCAAATAAGATTCCCGCCCAATATGAGCACAACTGCACATATAGTATAACAAAAACCTTAATATTTTCACTAATCAACTTAAAACACACAGATTTATCACAAATGAAAATGATTGGCTTAGATTCTTTTGTCATTTAAGAAAGGAAATTTTCTCTTCAAAATACACTTACCCGCTTCTTTTCTTTCCTTTCACGATCTTTATCTGGACTCAAACTCTGCAATAGTATGCACACAAAATGTACAGATAATTTCAATTGGCTTAAGTTATTGGTTAGTCTTGTGGATGCTTTCTAAATATAGTTATAGGACATAACTCAAGCAGGAATTATTGATAGGCTTACAGTTGTTATACAGGGGTGTCAACAGGATCAAGTGAAAATCAGATGCGGCCAATTTTTTTCTGCCAAACAATAGACCTCTTATGACATTATTTCCATATTTAGCTAAGTTTGTAATGAATAAAACCCTTCAGTATTGATTAAATTTACCCTAACTTTTCTTCAGATATTTTCATCAAATAAATATCATTTTGATCAGGAGTCATTGATCTTTCAGTTATGTTAAATCCAGAATTTCAGATAAAAAAGGATAATTAACACCCCTGGTTATATTAGCCATGTTGTGTCAACTGAGATCTAAATTGTAAGGGTATTTGGCACAACGTATGTCCCCCATAAAGCACCGTAACTCTGTGGCCAATATCCAACCAAAATGTCCAGACACTATGCTTTGCAGCTGCTTAACTAGGATCAGGACAAACTATAAATGTGAAATCTTGAATGTACACAAGTCAGCTTATAATACTCGTTGCTACAGATGCAGAAGTGTCCAGTTAGATTCTCAGCTGGTGCACTTGGTCATTTCTGAAACGCTTCTCAGTGTTTCCAACCCAACTAGATAATTTTGAACTAGCCTGGGATTGAACCCTGGACATCCAGTATTCAAAGAGAACGCTCAACCACTAACTTATCGAGTCCAGTATTGTGTAAGGTCTGGAACAGTCCAGTATTGTGTAAGGCATGGAACTGTCCAGTATTGTGTAAGGTCTGGAACAGTCCTGTATTGTGTAAGGTCTGAGACAGTCCTTTATTGAGTAAGGCATGGACCAGTCCTGTATTGTGTAACGCATGGAACAGTCCTATATTGTGCAACGCCTAGAAAAGTCCAGTATTGTGTAACGCATGGAACAGTCCTGTATTCTGTAAGATCTGGACCAGTCCTGTATTGTGTAAAGCCTGGAACAATTCTGTATTGTGCAAGGTCGGGAACAGTCCTGCATTGTGTAAGGTCTGGAACAATCCTGTATTGTGTAAGGTCTGGAACAGTCCTGCATTGTGTAAGATCTTGAACAGTCCTGTATTGTGTAAGGTCTTGAACAGTCCTGTATTGTGTAAGGCATGGAACAGTCCTGCATTGTGTAAGGTCTGGAACAGTCCTGTATTGTGTGAGGTCTGGAACAGTCCAGTATTGTGTAAAGTCTGGAACAGTCCTGCATTGTGTAAGGCATGTAACAGTCCTGTATTGTGTAAAGCCTGGAACAGTCCTGTATTGTGTAAGGCATGGAACAGTCCTGTATTGTGTAAGGTCTGGAACAGTCCTGTATTGTGTAAGGTCTGGAACAGTCCTGTATTGTGTAAGGCATGGAACAGTCCTGTATTGTGTAAGGTCTGGAACAGTCCTGTATTGTGTAATGCATGGAACAGTCCTGTGTTGTGTAAGGCATGGAACAGTCCTGCATTGTGTAAGGTCTGAAACAGTCCAGTATTGTGTAAGGTATGGAACAGTCTTGTATTGTGTAACGCATGGAACAGTCCAGTATTGTGTAAGGTCTGGAACAGTCCTGCATTGTGTAAGGTCTGGAACAGTCCTGTATTGTGTAAGGTCTGGAACAGTCCTGCATTGTGTAAGGTCTGGAACAGTCCTGTATTGTGTAATGCATGGAACAGTCCTGTATTGTGTAATGTCTGGAACAGTCCTGTATTGTGTAATGAATGGAACAGTCCTGTATTGTGTAATGAATGGACCAGTCCTGTATTGTGTAAGCTCTGGAACAGTCCAGTATTGTGTAACGCCTGGAACAGTCCTGTATTGTGTAAGGTCTGGAACAGTCCTGTATTGTGTAATGCATGGAACAGTCCTGCATTGTGTAAGGTCTGAAACAGTCCAGTATTGTGTAAGGTATGGAACAGTCTTGTATTGTGTAACGCATGGAACAGTCCAGTATTGTGTAAGGTCTGGAACAGTCCTGCATTGTGTAAGGTCTGGAACAGTCCTGTATTGTGTAAGGTCTGGAACAGTCCTGCATTGTGTAAGGTCTGGAACAGTCCTGTATTGTGTAATGCATGGAACAGTCCTGTATTGTGTAATGTCTGGAACAGTCCTGTATTGTGTAATGAATGGAACAGTCCTGTATTGTGTAATGAATGGACCAGTCCTGTATTGTGTAAGCTCTGGAACAGTCCAGTATTGTGTAACGCCTGGAACAGTCCTGTATTGTGTAATGTCTGGAACAGTCATGTATTGTGTAATGAATGGAACAGTCCTGTATTGTGTAAGGTCTGGAACAGTCCAGTATTGTGTAAGGCATGGAACAGTCCTGTATTGTGTAAGGTCTGGAACAGTCCTGTATAGTGTAAGGCATGGAACAGTCCTGTATTGTGTAACACATGGAACAATCCTGTATTGTGTAAGGTCTGGAACAGTCCAGTATTGTGTAACGCCTGGAACAGTCCAGAACTGCGTAAGGCATGGAACAGTCCTGTATTGTGTAACGCCTAGAACAGTCTTGTATTGTGTTACGCCTGGAACATTCCAGTATTGTGTAAGGCATTGAACAGTCCTGTAATGTGTAAGTTCTGGAACAGTCAAGTATTGTGTAAGGTTCGGAACAGTCCTGTATTGTGTAATGTCTGGAACAGTCCTGTATTGTGTAAGGCATGGAACAGTCCTGTATTGTGTAAGGCATGGAACAGTCCTGTAATGTGTAACACAGTCCTGTAATGTGTAAGTTCTGGAGCAGTCCTGTATTGTGTAAGGTCAGGAACAGTCCATATTGTATAAAGTCTGGAACAGTCCAGTATTGTGTAATGCCTTGAACAGTCCAATATTGTGTAATGCATGAAACAGTACAGTATTGTGTAAGGCATGGAACAGTCCAGTATTGTGTAAGGCATGGAACAGTCCAGTATTGTGTAAGGCATGGAACAGTCCTGTAATGTGTAACGCATGGACCAGTCCTGTATTGTGTAAGGTCGGGAATAGTCCTGTATTGTGTTAGGCATGGAACAGTCCAGTATTGTGTAACGCCTGGAACAGTCCTGTATTGTGTAATGCCTGGAACAGTCCAGTATTGTGTAAGGCATTGAACAGTCCTGTAATGTGTAAGTTCTGGAACAGTCCAGTATTGTGTAAGGTCCGGAACAGTCCAGTATTATGTAAGGTCTGGAACAGCCCAGTATTGTGTAAGGTCAGGAACAGTCCATATTGTATAAGGTCTGGAACAGTCCAGTATTGTGTAACGCCTTGAACAGTCCAGTATTGTGTAATGCATGAAACAGTCCAGTATTGTGTAAGGCATGGAACAGTCCAGTATTGTGTAAGGCATGGAACAGTCCTGTTATGTGTAACACATGGACCAGTCCTGTATTTTGTAAGGTCTGGAATAGTCCTGTATTGTGTAAGGCCTGTAAAAGTCCTGTATTGTGTTAGATCTGACACAGTCCTGTATTGTGTTAGATCTGGCACAGTCCTGTATTGTGTTAGATCTGGCACAGTCCTGTATTGTGTTAGATCTGGCACAGTCCTGTATTGTGTTAGATCTGGCACAGTCCTGTATTGTGTTAGATCTGGCACAGTCCTGTATTGTGTTAGATCTGGCACTGTCCTGTATTGTGTTAGATCTGGCACAGTCCTGTATTGTGTAAGGCATGGAACAGTCCTGTATTGTGTTAGATCTGGCACGGTCCTGTATTGTGTTAGATCTGGCACTGTCCTGTATTGTGTTAGATCTGGCACTGTCCTGTACTGTGTTAGATCTGGCACGGTCCTGTATTGTGTAAGGCATGGAACAGTCCTGTAATGTGTAAGGCATGGAACAGTCCTGTATTGTGCAAGGTCTAGAACAGTCCTGTATTGTGTAAGGCATGGAACGGTCCTTTATTATGTAAGGCATGGAACAGTCCTGTATCGTGTAAGGCATGGAACAGTCCTGTATTGTGTTAGATCTGGCAAGGTCCTGTATTGTGTTAGATCTGGCATGGTCCTGTATTGTGTTAGATTTGGCACGATCCTGTATGGTATTAAATCTGGCACGGTCCTGTATTGTGTTAGATCTGGCACTGTCCTGTATTATTTAAGGCTCATAAAGTCCTGTATATGTAAGGCCTGAATGGTCAATTGTTGTGTAAATGTTAAATTCAATGTTTATAACATATACTCTTACCCTTCTATGCCGTGACTTAGACGGTACACTGGAATCTTCCTATAATGACAAAACAGGGGTCAACATGATGAAATCTCCGGCTATAATAGATTCTGGTCGACCAGCACATAGCCATGTCATATGAAGCTGTAAAACAACTTACAAACACAGACAAACCCACAAACGCATAATGTTCAACATACAAACTCACATATTCACATGTACTGTAAACCAAGAAAATATCTCATGCAATTCAAGGAGTTCACAATTTTTTTTAATTTACTAAATAAAGTAGCGAAAAATGTTCAAAACATTAAAATAGACATTGAGGAAGACTTAAAAATGTGAAAATTTGTAGTCGCATACGAAAGTAAAATGGTTAACTGTATTACAGTGACAAATTAAGCTATACAATGATACAAACTATCAATGTTGTATGTGTATATTATTAACCAATGTGCAGATCCAGTAGGTGACGGGGCCCAATCCCACCTTCCAAGAATTTTGATAAAGATGTGGTTATCTTATACATTTACACAAGTTTCATAACGCTTTGAGTATGATTAGGCCAACCCTTCCTAAGATAAATCATTAATAGCATGTTGGAAACCCCCTAACCAGAATAGTTGGTCTGATGCATTCCTGAGAAATTTAATTGGTCGGACACCCTTGTCTGAAAAAATACCTGGATACGCACATGTTAACAAAAGTGCTAAAATCACTTAACGTGATCATACAATAAAGTTTTGTGAACTAGTAGGTGCCACTGAAGTTGATTAAATATCCTTGCAAAAGTATCTTCTCTGACAGTCCATGGGCAATAACTCCCTCAGGTAGTACAAGAGCATTAAGCAATGCCTAGTATAATGCACATGGTAGAAGTTTCAGACAACACTTGATGCTGATCAGTCAGGCTTGTTGTAATCCCTGTATAACTGTGGAAGTAGTTTGTGCCTCATGTTTACAGTGACAGATGTAAGCACTAGTGGATACACTGCATGATGGATGACTGGCAATAGAATGATTCCAATATGGTAACCATCTAGAAACTAAGTAATGTCAATGACAAAAAATACGACAGTTACTATGAAAAAGATACAGGCATTGAGTAAACGCTTATGCCCTGTGCATAATAACTAGTTGAATCAATAACTTGAAAATTTTGTAACGGACTGACAGGTGAATCAATATAAAGTTATTCCTCCGTATCAGTAGATGCTGGGGCATCAAAATTAACAAACAGAGAGTGTTGCATCAAATATAAACAGTGTTAAACAATCATATTACATCTATAAATTCCTTATCACTGGTATTTCATTTTTTGTGTTAAAATATTAAACTTCAGGATTCAATATTTTCATGGCAGCCAAGCATAAATCTGTGAGAGATTTTCGGGAAAATCATAAATATTTTTGCAATGGGAGACAATGTTCGCAATTTGGGAACAACCCTGGTATGCTGACAACCCTGGTATGCTAAGTTAAGATGAGCTAAAACTGTCATCATTCGGCAGACTGATATACCCCCACTGGCAAAGGGACGAAATTCTGGCATAATAATTTTAGTGTTAATTCTTCCCTTCATGCACATCTACATGTTATGGTTGTGAAAGTTTGTAGGAAATCCTACTAAAGCTGAAGGAGTTGGTGTGTTCACAAAAATCTGTGTACGGACAGACAGACAGGCTGAAAACAGTAAACCACCTTACAACTTATGTAGAGAGGGGGTAAAATTATCATAGCTTGCCATAACACAATATTCTAGTTTAATCAATATTATAAAATGAAAAATGTGCCGCATTCATCTGGGATTTCCCTCAATCAATACCAATGAGCGGCAGAAATAACATTAATGATGACGTTAAATACAGTTAAAACTTGAATACAGTGAAATCGCATGGTTGTAATATCAAAGACAGTGATCTAAATGATCTAAATGAAACTCAAAGGAGAATTCCCTATAATAGCATGTACAGAGCTAGTAAGTAAAACAAAGGCAATATAGACAATCTGACACAATATTCTACATGTAAAGTTTGTCATTTGAGACACGTTTCACAGCGGTTACAGGGGAAAGAAATCTTAACATTTTTATTCATTCTGGTAGAGTATCTGTGATTATCTCCCTTTGTCATTTTGATCACTTCATATACAACAGTTCATCACTGAAAAACAACCCTAAATAAACAATCTATTATTGACGAACACAATTTAACTGTGATTTTTTGTTGTTTACACTCAATGTTTTATTTTGGGTTTACAAAAGCTTGAGTTCATTTCAGCTGAACTTAAGATCAATGAAGTCCCACAATGCAAAAATAGTTATTTCCAAAATTTAATGTCTCAAGTCCATTTAATGGGTTTGTGACTGGGTACTACCACCAAAATGTAAACTGATGCCTTATTAATGCTTAACATATATGAAAATAATTCACACATTGGTTTGACTGACAAGAACAGAATGGATTCATGGAGTTTCAGTTAAATCATGTCTGTAGATACAAATACACGTATACCAATAACAGAATGAAAATACAATGAATTAGTTTAACATAATAAATGCAACAAATAATATCATTCATGTACATTTAGTCTCCTATCGCAATTTAAACATAAAATTGACACTAGGAATGTCAACAAATATAACAAATACTGAAAATTAGACTAAATCAAAATTGAATTATTTGTGAACAATGACAAAACAATGCCAATCATTTTTAAATCATGAATAATAATAATCATAAAACACAAATATCACAGGGAATGTGGAATCAAGTTGGTACTGGTGTTAATTTGACGGCTTCAAATCGAACAAGGGCCATTTTTCTTCCCATATTGTAACAGATGTGTTGTTTGTACACAGCAATATAGCTTATCTATTATCAGAATTGTGCTTTCTGAAGATTAGCCGACTATTTCTAGAACCAGCAGAGCCTTTTGACATTCATTCTAGAGGCTCGACTAGACACAAACAATGCCATTCTTATTGAGTTGTATCAATGTTATTCCAAAACAGATAGGATGAAATATTTACTTACTTGACATGTTCTAGGCAATGTGTTTTCAGTAATCCAAGACCAGAGAAACTATAGCCAGGCATTAATTCCAAATAATTCACTTTCAATTTTCATCATTCATTTCACATTCCGTCCGTTCTTTTTGAAACGTTTTTCATCATTACAATCAGCATTATTATGAAGTGTGTAACTCCACGTTTGTTGGTAAATTGATCATGCTGCTGTGTGTGGTCATGTAACATCTTGGTAGAGGGTGTTTTGTTAATATTTTTCAGTTAAATCTTTCAGAGTGTAGTAGAAGTCGAATTCGTGATGTGGAGTCATACTAGAATTTGTATAGCTTTCTTGAAGAAACATCTACAGCCAGATGCATTAAAACATGAGACCTGCTGGGGGTACACTATACGCCATAACCAATACTTCAATTTGTCCCAGGTATCATTGATACCAAATATTATGCTTGCCAAACCAGAATGACAAAATAAAAACTGAGGTAGAATTGAATTGTTCATAAAGCCAGGCGTTTGAAGCTGGCCACATTCTGGTAATGTAGATCTATATAGATGCAGAGGATGCCACAAACAAATAGTGGACGCTCAATAGTGGATGTGTTTCTATGTTCCGTTGCTGTGTGGATTTCAAACTTGATTGCTGATACTTTGTAGTTACTCTGGATGCCGATGCAGAACTAATTAGCAGGCAAGTGGTTGTTACTATGGATGCCAAACTTGGTATTCAATCTATTGTAATTTCTATGGATTCCAAACTCGTTTGTGGATCTATCGTAATTGCCATGGATGCCAAACTTGTTTGTGGATCTATCGTAATTGCCATGGATGCCAAACTCGTCGTGGATGTATCGTAATTGCCATGGATACCAAACTTGTCGTGGATCTATCGTTATTGCCATGGATGCCAAACTTGTTTGTGGATCTATCGTAATTGCCATGGATGCCAAACTTGTTTGTGGATCTATCGTAATTGCCATGGATGCCAAACTTGTTAGTGGATCTATCATAATTGCCATGGATGCCAAACGTGTTAGTGGATCTATCGTTATTGCCATTGATGCCAAACTTGTTTGTGGATCTATTGTAATTGCCATGGATGCCAAACGTGTTAGTGCATCTATCGTTATTGCCATTGATGCCAAACTCATTCGTGACTCTATCGTAATTGCCATGGATGCCAAACTCATTAGTGGATCAATCTTAATTGCCATGGATGCCAAACTCGTAGGTGAATATATCGTAATTGCCATATCGTAATTGCCATGGAAGCCAATCTCGTTTGTGGATCTATCGTAATTGCCATGGATGTCAGACCTGATAGCGAATTTGTTGTAGTTACTATGTGCACCAAATTGGATAGCAGATCTCAGGATGTGACTGTGGATGCCAAACTTGTCATCAGAGGATCTATCGTATACCAAATTTGATAATGGATTTGGCCTCAGCATTGTGGATGCCAGACTCGATAATGGATCTGTGGTTGCCAAACTTCAAAGCGGAATTGTCGGAAGTATCGTGGACAACAACTTGACAGTGTATTTGAATGCCAAACTTGACAGCCGATGGGGAGTCCAAACTTGACAGTGGATTTGCCGTCTTGTTACTCTTCAGTGATACCATGGAAGCCAAATTTACAACCAGATGTGTTGTAGGTACTGTGGAGGCTTGTGTCAGAAGTGGAGTTGTTGCAATGTAGTGACTTCAATTACTGCTACCATCAATTACAGGATGCTAAGTGGGATTGAGGATTCTTCAGTGGCCTAGCATATGCTACATGGGTTAGTAGACTGTACCATGATGTCATCCAGCATCTGTTGTATAACTTTAAGACTATCTGGTAGATTAGTTGACTAATTTACCCGTGGTGCAATGGCTTTTTTGAACAATAGACATAACAAGACATTTACATCTACTTTACGACATCTGCTTTTGATACAAATAAGCTAACAAATATTGTGGTATGCGGTGAACATATGGTATTCTCTCGATTCCAGTAAGGTCTAACACCTGTAATACTGCTGGCTTGTCGGTCGGGTGCAAATCGGTGTAAAATTTCCGGGGTGATGGTGTCAGTCATCATATCTCCGCTGTTTTCATTGAGTGCTGTCGTCTGTCTCTGATTTTTTATGATCTTTTTCCGAAAGTATAAGCGACTGAGTTGACTGGAAAGCACTGAACAAAGTTCTTCAAATTCAAACTAATTTACATTAAAATGTCTTACTTCAAGGAATTCATACACTAACTAAACCAAAGATATGCATGTGTAAGTCTTTATTGCCTCGGGTTAGTGTAACAATCTACTTCATTTGCTTGAATCAATACAACAATACATTGTGTAAACATATAAGCTCCCTACACCAATGTGCCAACTATTTCTTTCTTTCTACATTTTCAACTGGTTGTATTTCATTTTCAAATGGCTGAACAATTTCATTATCTCTATCTTTTCTATCAGTTGAACAATTTCATTCTCGCTATATTTTCAATTGGTTGTGTTTTGATTGGTTGAACAATTTCATTCTTTCTACATTTTCAATTGGTTGGACGATTTCATTCTTAATTTCTATTGGTTTAAAAATTTCATTCTCATTTTCTACTGCTTGAAGGATTTCATTCTTTCTATATTTTCAATTGGTTGCACGATTTCATTCTTTCCACATTATCGATTGGCTAAACAATTTAATTCATTGTTCATTTTCAATTGGGTGTATTTTCCGTTGGTTGAACATTTTAATTCCCTTTACATTTTCAATTGGTCGAACGATTTCATTCTTTCTAAATTTTCAATAGGTTGTATTTTCAATCGGTTGAACAATTGCATTCTTTCGATATTTTCAATTGGTAGAAACATTTCATGTTAAACTTTCCCAATGTAGGAATTTCATTCAAATTATGCCAACTTCACTATTATGCCATTCTAATGCCTGAACCATGGAATGCGTTGCCTCGGATTGCCTTCTCCATTGCGTTCCTGTAAACACTGGTTGCCATGGTAACCACTGTGAGTCCTGAAGTAAACATCACCATAGAAACAGAGGAATATGATGGTTGCTAGGTAACCTCCATCATTGGTGAGTACATCTCACCTATACTAACCTTAGAACTTGAGGCAACTGCTTCTGTCTTCCTACGTTTCAAATCTGAAAAAAAAACACCCATAAAAATGTAGACTAATATTTCTTGTAACTGATATTTATCCTTAATTTAACATAGCGAAATTAAATATCTCTGCAGGAAAAAACTAAGAATGTGTCCATATGACTCAGGTGCCCCAATTGGGGTATATAGTAAAAGTAACAAAGGGACATAACTCTGTGAAACTTTGAAGAAATTCTACGGAAAGGTTTGTGAGGCGTTCAACACACAAGATTTGTTGTGTTACACACAAATGGACGGACAGACAACACCATTGCTATATGCGTCCACTAATAAGTAAGTGCATTGGGCACAACTACTAAAAAGTCTGAGCTGACTACTGGTGTAAAACCACAGGGCAGAATAGTCACTTGGTACAATGATTTTTAGAAGTTTTTGGTTTTAAATTATTATTCCTGATTTGTGACCAGTTATGTCCATCAAATTCATTAAGTCAAAATTGACAACATCAACCTGAAAGCATAATTAAGGCTTTTTTATAACCATTTTACTCTGATTCCAGTACTAATTGGCCAATAGCATTGTATAAACATCTTTGAGGACATGGAGGAACAGATAAGGTCTTAGTCCATTGGGTATTTTACCCCTCAGTTTCAATTTTGATTGGGTTTTGACAAATTTTATTTAGGTTTTTTATCATCAGGGTAAATGATCTTTTATGTACTGTTTTTCACAATATCATCCTTTACTTTTTGGTATTTCAGATTGTCATTGCTTTTTCTTACTTCCTCCTCTCAAAATATATTGGGTTTTAAGAAAATTAATTTGGTATTTACCCCAATATGCAGCTTATCTGTACCTCTCTCATGATCATACATACATCAGATACCTTTAATTGAACAGATACAAACGTTACAAACCTCTTTCGTCAGTGTTTCTAGGTGAGACCTCGGGTGTCTGATGATGAGATCTATGTCCACTACTGGTTGATGCAGCACTGCTTACTTCCCAGTCACGATCATCACGGTGTGCATCACGTTGAACATCACGTGGTACCTCCTCAGGACTGTAACTTCTCTTCATCTTTCTCTCATGTTTCTCTTCCTTCTTCTGTTCCTTGTCACGCTTCTCTGTAGTAACAAAAATTAATTACGTTACAGCTATCACCAGGGTACTATTTTGTCAATACACTTACAAATATATTAAACTTGCGATCGGTTTTCAATTACTTTTTACTTTAATAATTTTACATTGGAAGTCATGTTTTAGTCTACAGGCTAACATGTTGCTGCTTGGCTACATAGACAAGAGGTAACACATCAGCTGAAAGTCGGCAATATAGGGCAATAACTAGATGGGTTTTTGATAGAAAAATGTATGTCTCCCAAAAATGGCCATAACTCATCTAAAAGCGGCAAAATTAATCTGACCTAATGTACAAGAAAACCTGCACAACAAGCCTTGGTTCCAAGTATTCATGAAAAGTTTGATTGAAATCCAACCAGTAGTTTATGAGAACAAGTACACACAAACTTTGTTACATTTACCCAGCACAAAATCAAGTCACTTTTTATGTTGGTTACCAGTCTACCGTATAGCTGGTTATTTGTGCGGGGTGGAAATTTCTGCCAATCTGCGGTCAAAGATCAAGCAGAATATTATCTCCACAATTTAAAAATAATAATAAATGGGCAATCACAAGTTAACTTGGTTATTGTATAGTTTATTGCAGTTTGTCTAGCGTTACAAGGGTGTTTATGATTTAAGCGAGCATTGTTTGTACATGTACAATGTATAATTATGTCATAGTGTGATCCACAGTTTGGACTGTAATAATTAATTACAATGTACATGGATTAGACTGCCAATGAAACTGGTGTCAATGCTTACCATTTAGCAAACCGCAGAAATTTATTCTAGCCATTTTGTGAATCAGCAGAAATTAAAATCAGCAGAAATAAACACACCTATTTTTGGGACAAAAACCTAAAATATTACACCTCCAGAAATAACCAGCTTTACGGTATTAGATTACTATATAAGATGATTGTCTAACCTCTAGCTTCCTCCTTGGCTTTCTCTAACTTCACTTTAATCTTCTCCTCCTTCACCTTGGTCACATGATGATCTTTCTCTACCTTAATACGAACATGCTCTACTCTCTCTTCCTTTCTCTCCTTTGTCTTTTCTTTCTTTTCTTCTCTCGGTTCGTCTATTTTTTCTTCTTTCACTCGGACAAGAGTTGTTGAAGATTGCACTTTGTCTTCCCGTGATTTTGTACTTCTCTCCTCTTTCTGACTCACACGATCCTCTCTCGACTTTTCAGACCTATCTTCTGCCTTGGTTCTATCTCTTTCAGCTAATGCATTTTCTTTGTCTTTACGTGCTGCTGCCTTTGCACTAAAATATACATAATATTTTTGTATGAATATAATGGACAATTCCTATAACAATATGTATAAACAAGTTAATTTCTGGTTATTCCAAAAAGTCTGCAAGAAATGATATTGATTAGGATTGTATGCTGTGTACAAGGTATATACCATACTCAAATAGCAAAAATAAACTCAAACTAAGGTTTTCAAATTACGCCACAACAAGTTCTCTTGTAGTATCAAAATACTCAGGAAGACAAATGTTGACATGTTCTCTTATAGGTCTTAAAAGAATTCCCATCTGCATTTCTCTAGTATCACACGCAAATTATGTGAGGGACAATCAACAGTATTGTATTACCATTCATAGAAGGGTATAGCCTGCTAAGATCAGGAATCAAACCTGGTCCAATGGGTTATACATCCATCACACTGACTGCTGGGATCACAGTTCACTTCATACTTAGAGATTCACAAAGCAATAATACAAGGCTTATCCAACTAATTACCTTCCGACACTATCTTTTCT
Source organism: Spisula subtruncata (assembly GCA_963678985.1). NCBI lineage: Eukaryota > Metazoa > Mollusca > Bivalvia > Venerida > Mactridae > Spisula > Spisula subtruncata. The sequence continues at coordinate 30,632,912 of OY787665.1, forward strand.
ATCTGAGTCATTCTGACTGCTGGATCACAGTCCACTTCATACTTAGAGATTCACAAAGCAATAATACAAGGCTTATCCAACTAATTACCTTCCGACACTATCTTTTCTATCTGAGTCATTCTGACTGCTGGATCACAGTTCATTTCATACTTAGACGTTCTCAAAGCAAAGCTTATCCAACTATGTTACCTTTTAAAATCAAATCTATATTTGAAATACCTTCCGACACTATCTTTTCTATCTGAGTCATTCTTCTTGGACTCGGAGCTTGTTTTACTTTTTTCCTTTTCTCCATTCTTCTCAGCTTTCTCAGATCTTGTCTTAGATTTACCTTCTTTCTCTTTTCCCAAGGCACTTTCTGAATATACACAAACCATACACATTATTAACATTTACATTACAGGGGTGTCAACAGGTTAACTTAAAAATCAGGAAAATTGTTTGTTGACAAACATTTTTACCAAACAAAAGGCCTTAATTGACAATAAGTCCATATTGAACTCAAATCAGGTAAATTGACACCCCAGCACTTACCTAGAAAATGTCCAAAATGCATGTCGAAAACAAACGGCCATAACTCTAGCAATAATCATCTTATAATTACGTCTCCTGTCAACAACATGCACAACTAGGCTTGGTTCTAACTACAGCATTGATGTGAAATTTAATTGAAAGCCGTCGAATGATTATGAAGAATAAGCGTAGACAAACTTTGTGAAATCCATCCAGGTAGACAGACATTCATCCATTTTTATTTATCATCTGGCACAATACAAGCCAGCAATTGTAGCATGCCTTAATATACATAAACCAAAGATGATTGGCAAAGTCAAGCATTCTGCATAGTGATATCAGGATACCAAAAACACTGAGACAACGCAGTAGACTCTATAAGCAATACATAAGCTGAACAGTTACACTTACTTTCACCATTGACCATCTTGGACTTGTCCTTACTTTGAGAACTGTCCCCTTTATTCCCTGAGTTATCTCCTGAACTAGATACGGGGCCAGAGTTGGTCCCTGATGCTGCCGCTGCTGCCGCTGCTGCTGCTGCCTTCTTCTATAAATACAGTAAAACATTGTTATTTCGAAGAGTAATCGGGACAGGTGATATGCTCGAGATAATTTGGGTGCTCGAAATAACCAAAGGGCATGTATTGATAATACAAATGCATACTATTTTAAAACTTGCTTGAGACAGACCTAGTGCTTGTGATATCGATGCTCGTCATCACAAAGTTTTACTGTAGTACAGGATAACATTGCAACAATAAAAACAAGTTAAGTCAATACGATGTTACAGTTTGCACCCACCTTATCACTTTGCATAGGTGTATGAAAAAGTAACAACCGTGTAAATATTTCTTTCCTAACTGGCCAATTAGTGAAAATTGACAATTTGCTTCAGTGGTGCTTTCAAAAGAGTGAAAAGAAACCAATTATTGACTTGCTGACAACAGACAAAATAATTCTAAAAAAAAGGCAAGGCAACAATCTGTATTTAAAGGAAACAACGCATTTTTTAAAACAATATTGACTGATAAAATTCTCATTTCAATAGTTTTCTTCAAACAACTAAATCTTATGAATCAATTGGTTGATAATAAATTGAGTAATTGTTGCCAACATAACATACACGTCCCTGGTTGTTTTAATAAATGTTGCATTTGGATATGAAAATAAGTCCAACAATATGACCCATTGGTGAAGACAAGATTTGTAATGATTTATGAACTATTCCAATGGTACAGAATGGTAGTAAAATTGTTCAGTTGTAACCCCTTTATGTAGATACATGAACACACAATTTGTAAACTCAATCACTCAAAATATTCAACTGAAACAACAGTACAATGTAGTTATTTGATATGATTCATTGTCTATTCTCCCACTTTCAATAGCATAACTTAGGATTTCAGGTCAGACCATGTAAGATTTATAATATGACTGTATGCATGACATGGGGGTGGATCCTTATACTTTTTCAATGTGTTCATATTTTTGCTTTTAAACTAACAGGATGGACATAAAAGACTCTTGACGAATGATACTGACATTTCCATAAATAGAATATAACAACATACTATTGCATACAATTATTTTTCCGTTGATTTCATAACGCCACAAATGTATACATGCCATCTTGATAATGCAATAAACTGTCATGTGATACAGTAATTTTCTCAAAATGGTGTGAATAATATAGGATAAGGACATCTCTGCCTTGTTTATGATTAAATTTCAACCCCTCCCGTGAGATGCACTTTAATACCACACATGGTCACTCATGATGGGTTCATGTATTTTGCAATAGTATGAAACTGCAGGAAACACCAACAATATTAAGACTTCAATATTAAATTACTGAGACCAATAGAAAACTGGTAAGGGAACAATTGTTTAACTGTAATGTTTAACACAACTTTAACTTACTCTTGGTTTTAAAACCACCTGCAAAAGCAACAGCTTATCATGATCAGTGCATATAGTACTGTAAAATCATTAAGTTTCATGGGGGATTAAAGGATTCACATCAACCACAAAATTTAATCCCAAGGCCATTAAACAACAATTTTGACCCATGTATTTATTACCTAAAATTCAAAATCCACGAACTAACATCCCACCACAATAGTCTTTTACAAAAACCACAAAATTTCTACCCATCGAAATTAAATGATTTTACAGTAGATCTGTTGAGAGATTGCACGTAATCTCACTCATATAATGATATTCTATCTCTATCTTTATTTTATGTTTTAAACTACAACAGTTGTTGTAAGACATAAAACATATGTCTCCAATAAAGGTCTTTTAAAGGCAATAACCCTGGCAACAAGATGTGTTCCCAAACACTTATGCCCCCTGGTGACCTTGACCTAGTGACCTCAAAACCAGTGGAGGTTGAAGGTCTGGAATAGTTGCATGTACACATGAAGTTTGAAGAGCCTAGGCCGAAGCATTTTCCATATTATAAGCAGGGTAAACATTTTTGAACAGACAGATAGACAAACTAACAGAACAAAAACAATGTATCCCAGAATCATTTAATACGGGGCATAAAAATCACATAATCAAAAATTCCTGACAATAAGCACAACTAGGCCTGGTATCAAGCAGTCATGGTAAGTTTCATTGAAATCTGGCCAATGGTTAAGGTTAACAAGCACATAAAACTGTATGACAGCCATCCAGCATAATATCAATATGATTATCGCAATTTTATGCTGTGCACAGTCAACTTGAGTCAAGTTGGCAGAAAATCAGTATTGCAGGCAAAAATTTTATGAGGATGCAATGTTCTTATCATAAATTAAATGAAAATTTAAAACTTTTTAACGTTGTTTTAATACTAACAACTCTGTCCTGACAAACATACCTCTTTATCCCTGTGATGAAAGTCTGTATCATTAACCCAGGTACTCTTCCTGCTTTTTAACTGACCAGAGTAACTGAAATTTGAAGAACGTAGAGTTCACACTATATTTGTTTTAACATCACCTGGGTGCTTTTTACAATTATTCGGTTTTCTATAAATATTCACAAATTGAGTTCTTTACAAAGACAAAAATCTGGGAAAAAAAACATATACCATAACATGACAACAGAATGCCGTCTTGAAGATTTGACTGCAAATTCATTAATCTGTTTAAGTCAGTTACTTAGAAAGTAACCACTATACACGGGTCAAAATAAAAATACTGTTACTTCATTTACACACAGTATTAATTATAGTAAGTTACGGTGAAATGAAAATATGTTTCGGAATAACTTGTAATTAAATGAAGACATGTTCAATGGAATCTCATGTATTTTGATACAGACAGGCAATGATTGTACACAAAATAGCAACACTAACCCCATGGCTAGAGCAAATAGATCTGGACGTTTTTCTTTCTCCTCCTGTTTAAGTCTATCTACTCTCCTCTCTAGGGGAGAACCAAACTGTATTATACGTGGGTAATGTGGCAGGATCTGAAGATAGAGATATGTCAATAAATACAATATAGATAGTTACAGATAATACCGTAATAAAGTGGATCCAGCCATTTTTCTTAGGGGTCCAAACCATCTATTTATTACTCAGGAAGGGGTTCTACCAGCTTATTGACAAATGCATGTAAATATGTAAGATAATTACACTTTTGCTGAAATTAATTCTAAGGGTTAAACAGGGATCTCAATAACAGCAGGCTTCAGGCCAAATTGACTGGATCTGAAGACAGAAATATGTCAGTATATTCAACACAGATAGCTACATATAATACCATAATATAGTGGATCCAGCCATTCTTCTTAGGGGTCCAAACCATCTATTTATTACTCAGGAAGGGGTCCAACCAGCTTATTAGCAAATGAATGTAAATATGTAAAATAGTTATACTTTTGCTGAAATGAATTCTAAGGGGTAGAGGGAGAGAGGGTTCAGACCTGAAGCAACATAAAAAGACATATTCTGACGGGGAATTTTCGTATTTTTTAGCAATAAATCACACTTGCCCACTTTTAAACTGCCAGAGATGATACCATCTAAAGCAATAACCTGATTTCAACAGGTAACTAGTGTACTGCACCTAGTAAGGGAAATATTTATATACAATTACCTTTGTAAGAATAATAAGAGCGTTCCTGATTTGAATATAATTGCCAGATTCTACACAAGCCACCATTGCTTTAGTGATCCTGAAATGCCATTTGTGACAGACATGACGGTAATTCTCAAAGTCCAGTTGATCGGCCTTGCTGTTACTATTCTCTCCTTTCCTGAACACAGTCACAAATCCTGGGTAGGTACCACATTCCTGTATAATAGAATACATCATTTAATCATGTTTTGGGTGATAGACTTTTACCCAGAAAAGAACAGCACATCTACAAGACATTGTATGTTAATATTTCATGAAGTCAAAATTTACCAAATTAGGAAATTCTGACATCTGGCATACATAAGAAGCAAGTTTTTAATTTTTCAATTCTTAATTGAATTCTGTATTGTCCAATTGGATACTAGAGGCAATATCAACAAATTAAGCAGATTCAACTGTGATATCTAAAATGTTGCATCTCAATTTATACAACTGCCAACTGCAGATAAGACTCATCACTATGTTTAACATATCCAAGAACAGCCATTATCTTTTTTGCATGGGGCCATAAGATGCAAAAACAAAGAGGGTCATGTAATGTCACTTACAGCAATTCCAACATTACCAAATATTTGTCTGTTTACAATGACTATATAGGAATCAGGGCTAGTGGTATAATTACAATTTGAGTGACAAACCTTATCATAGAACTGTTTGTTACTATGCCATCTCATGACGGTATCCAAGGCAGAACATAGGAATCTACCATAACGATGAGCTTCATTCTCTGTACATGATGTTACAGTATACGTGATATCACAGAATATCTACAATACAACATAACTAATATAACTATACGATACAAATAAGAAACAGATTTGCCAAAAGGTCCAAATACAGACGTCAATTAGGTTCTTTGGTATGTAGTGGTTAGCATACTGGACCGGCAATCTTAGGGATCAAGTTGAATTCAAACACAGGCCCTGACTTTTTATGTTAATTTTTCTACACACATGTATAGTGTGGTTTTATTTGTTTGTTTGTGATCAACTGAGAAACTCTTTAGTGAGTGGTCATTTGTGTTTTATCCTCGCCAGAATGGCAAATGTTCTCTGGCTACAACAAGGCAAGATATGCTCAAAAGTAATTAAATTGAAATATTTATAAGAGATGTACTAGACAAAACTCATGCATTCTAATTTGGCATATTTAAAAACTTGAGATATATTAAGACGATACTGGTTATTTGGTAAAATGGTTTCCCAATGAACGAAGTCCACTTGTTCGTTGAAAACCCATCTTTCACTTACCCTGTCATAACAGATGAGTGTTGAGAAGTTAGGAGTTTTCAGATTGTGTAGGATATGTATAAACTCAGCACAGTACACTGCATCACTGGCAGTAAAACAACATCGGGGAAATATACACAACTGTAAAAACTGAGTAATTGTCTCATTCTTTGTAGACTCTAAAATAAGAAAGGTTAAAATGTCTGGAATATATTTACAACAATGATAAGGAAACAAGAGAAACTGTTATTCTATACAGTCTGGAATTTACATGAATTCTTTAATTGAAATGAGGAAATCTCTGGAACATACAGATATCGGCAGGAGAAAAATTTTAGTAGCTGGAAATTACACATAGACGTATTTTCAAAACACTTTTAAAAAAACATTACAACAGGTACAACACTGCACCTTAGTCCTATACTACAAGCACAGAGCAACAATTTTTCTCAGGCAGTCTGGTTATCATTATTTCTAGGCCAGGACTTTTTAATTTTACGGTTTACAAGACCGGCGACCGTGTTTTTTACGAAAGTGGAAAAAAAATAAAATTGAATTTCACTTTTTTATTTTTCCCGATGGGACGTTTTGTCTGAGTACGAATTTTAAACCCGTGTCAAAGAAAACAATCATCAGTTTACACGTGACCGCGAACGAGAACGAAAATGGCTTCGATACACGCTGTAGCCAATCAGAGTTGTTTATTCAAAGTGCGATGATGCGATGTTTACATACCGCCGCTAATCCGATAACTGCTCTACTTACTGGTTCCGCGCGTCACACGCTGTGTGTATACAACGATACATCCGGGTTCTTAAAGGGAACCAGTGCGCTGTTACCCAGCTTCTATGTCAATTATGCATTGTTTACCGCACAGCGAAATATACGACTGGGAATCAGTAAACTGTAAACAACGGTGTTGTGAATTTTGTGACCATTAACGCTCAAAGAGCAATAAAACAAACGATTAGCACCTCTGATGGGTATATTTCATCAAAGTCGATCGACACAATTAAGGCTATAGATCTGTACCAATTAAAAGGTATTTAGCTACGTGTAATTACCGTATTACGAGAAAATTGTTGTGTTTATCATCGCTCCTTTCAATTTCGTTTTGACGGTTTGCACGCTTTAGACAATTGTTTTTTATTGCTCAAAGTTTGTCATACGAGCAATTATGCGTTCAGAAGTGTGTTTTATTTTATTCTCTTCAAATATTTCTGACTGTCAACATCTATCAATCATGCCTTCTGCATGACGTCGTTTAGCGTCAATAAAATGTCAAAGACAACCAAGCAGATTTCATCGTTTTTTAGCGGTGTTACTAATCCAGAGAGGTAAGTGTCTGCTTATTCAGGGCAGACAGGGCAGGGCAGATAGGCCAGTGCAACCCTTAACAACAAGAGGCATACTTTAAATTACCATTTATGTATAACAACCCATTATGATACACCAGGTCCTGTCTCATTAAACAAGTACAATGTATGCTCGAAACCGACCCCCCCCCCCTTGCCCAGTATTCAGCCCCTCCGTTAAGTGGTCACCTGGCTTAAGCAGCCAAATTGGCTGCATCCATTGGCTGGCTGCTTAAGGCAGGTTGGACTGTATGTATAAATGTGTATGTTATTAAATGAGTGCTCCTCTGAAAAGGCTATTTAACAACACATTGTTTATAAAACCAGGCTTTCCAACAGAAAGTACTGGTTATTAGCTTGGCAAATGCGTTTGGGCAGGCTGGCGCCAACAACTGTGATTTCAACACTCGATTGGAACAATTTTGCCTTTTTTTTTTTTTTTTTTTTTCGACCTGCCAGTGGACATATTTCCAAAAAATTCTTGAAAACCAGAAAATAAAAAAGAAGTGGCCCTATGGAAGAGGTCCAACAAACTACTTTTCTTAGTAGGTTTTTAAAATGATTAATTAGACGCTAAACCCTATCAATATAAGATCATCATATTTTTGCAATACTTCCAGGAGAGACTGGACTAACCATTCCCCTCAGATAATATGATTCCTCACAAGTACAATGCACCAAATCTGTATATTACTGAATATTATATATAATTACTCACTGGAGACGAACCAAGCCTCTTTCTGATTTTTCAATCTCGCCATGACACGAGAAACATGCTCAGATTGTTTCTTCTCCTCATCTTTGAGTTTATCAATTAACTGATTACATCTCTCCTTCTCCTTCTTTCTCTTACTCTGTGGCTGAATAAATACATAAGGTTTTCTTCATGAATTATGCCAATGCATAAACTAACAAAAATATGTGCAGTCAGGTCTAGTTACAATGGTCTCCAACGTGCCGACATATTAAAAAACTGCCGTCATTTTCACGGAGGTGAATGTTATACAACAACTCTTTGCTTGGGAATAAACATCATTGATTGTCCTATTGTTAAGCTAAGCTTATAAAATGTCAAAAGACAATAACTTATATCCTTTGATTTTTTATCGAATTGCTTTTTTTTTACTTTAAAACAACAAAGGGACTGACAAACTGTGTAAAAGAGAAAATATACTACATACCAAATCTTTGTTATCATCAGCCAAGGTTGCTTGATTCTGTAACTGTGATATCTGCTTATCATATGCTGTACTTGGTACATGTATATCATACATTGATAACGACCAGAATGTCACATAGAATGTCGGACTGAAAATATAACATTCAACTTTATAGAAAGATATTACCCATAAATAAAATAACAAATTTACCCTTTTTAAAACTTTATATACAAACAACAATTAAGGGTTTTTGATGCATAAATGTATGTATCCCAAAATGGATGAGAGCTTCCACAAAAATAATCTTACCAAAAATTCTTGGCAATTTACATTTAGCAAAACTAAATACTTAGTACTGGTTCAAGAGAACAAGTCAAGGACACACTTAATGACATCCATCCAGACGTCCAGCAATGTGAATATGTCTCCCCCCCCCCACTATGCAAGAGACAGAATACTGGTACAGCTAACTCTACACACTGAAAGTGTTATATCTATCATGCAGTGCAATGCTGCTCATATTAATATAGATTTCTGTGATCACTCTTTGAAATAAAATTTTAGTAGCAAATATCCACTATTTATTTTGTACATCATTTATGAAGTTTTCTATACAAAATGCATGTTGAAGGCTGACAGAACACTCATGAATAGATCACTGATAAACTCACCTTAGATCCTCCCATATTTTAGCTGTTTGTAATGGTCGGACATTTTCAACAACTGGTGCCATGATCATCTCTGATGCCTCAATATATTTCTGAGTCTGAAACAAAGTGAATAAGGTACACTAAACAATCACCAGGCCAAATATATGTAAGGACAATTAAAAAACTGCCAATGGCACATGTTACTTGGCACTGTGTTACTGTCAGTTTTCAGTTACAACAGTATATAAATGTATCGAAAATATCAAGCGATTTGATTCAGTGTTAATGCTGTTTGAAACCAAACAATAAGTTAGAAATGTTCTTGTTTATAGATATACAGAACAAAGCAACAGTTACATGATCAACAAACAAACCCTAACTACCTTGGTACTTGTAACTTTCTTGTCTTTATCTCCCTTCTCTGCTTTACGTAATTCATCAAACTTGGCCTGAAAGAAAACAAATGTAAAAACATGATTCCATCATACCTGAAAAACTTGCGTAATAACCTGAGAACCTAAACACATCAACAAGTAAACAGAAGCTGCAGATACCATTATTGTAGACTTACATCTCAATAATGAAAGTATGAGCAATTCAAGTAATCAAAAACCTGTCAAACTCGGAAATAAGGAATATTACAATCTAATATGTTTCGTACATGTTAGAGCAACATACCCCTTATCAAAGATTGGGGGTATAGTAACAAACAGGACTTACATTGACATCATAGCTGTATAGAGGACGAGACAAGAAGAAAGCAGCATCTGGAGGTACATGGAACTCTGAGACCATCTGTTCTATAGGTGGTAATCTCTTTACAAACTCCTCAGTACTTAACTGCATCGAGAGAAAACTACCAAACTGTACCAGAGTATCCTGACACTGAAACAACAAACACAAAATTGATAGATAAAGTCTAAGCTTTAATTAGTTTTAAGTCTCTGAGAGTCGAGACCCGTATGGCCATTGGCTATATAAAACTATATGGTTTAGAATTGTCCTTTCAGACTTTTTTCCCTAGTCTCCATTTTCGTTCCATGTTTCAATTTTCGATGATTTGTTTCGATGACTTCTCACAAGTTTACAAGCTTATTGCATTTGGACCAATAAAGAACTTGACTAGAAATTAAAACGTCACAACTTCTTACACAAGCCCAATGTCGTAAATTCAGAAAAATCCACTTATTATGTACTGCAGTAACAAGAATTCTTTTACGACCACTATACCCAGAAACGGATACTTATCAGCAGCACTTTCACCTGCGATCTTTGTTACAAAGTTTATCAGTAAAGTAAACATTACACAAATGATATCAAAGAATGAGATTTTACCTGATCATAAAGTTTTCCAAAATGTTTGAGATGTTTAGCACCTTCCTTATAGATGACAGCATCCCTCTGTTGTGAGATCAGTAAACAGAGAGCGAGGGCAAGGTCATGTTCTAACACTGTATCCTTCAAGCGATTTGATGACTTCTTTGTATTTCTCACTTGTGTGAAGTATCCACCCTGAATATAACAACATGAAAACAAGTTAGTATTACATCCAAACATTGTGCTTAAGTATTATTGTCTCATATGAAGTTTCAATTAAACATTTGAAAGTAATAACATACAACGTGTAAATTAAAACTCTAATGGGGTCACAATTTTCATAAAATATTCCCAGTAAAAGTAATCTGAGTTATGGTATTAGCAGAGTTTTAAAATTGGGTAGCAGCTGCCTTATGCTGAATGGTTGACAAGTTTATTTATTGCAAACACACTAAAAACAGCATGGGACACTCAACCCAGTTTAAACAGAATAGCATGCCTTATTCCTTTAATGTCACTTTAACTTCAAAACAGTTGTACAACCTTTAATTAACTACAAAAATATTTGTACCATGTGAAGAATATCTTTTATTTACCTCTTGTCTAAGTAGTTCCCCACCAGACATTGCCTCTAACTGATCTAATGTAATCTCCTCAGATATTTCTATACCGGACATCTTCTGTACAATCTCTCGCATCAGTAACAGATCAATACTGAAACATAACATACAATAAATAGTACATTCATTAACCCTTCTTTAAACAAACAATGATCAACAGTACCCTGTCACATTATCATAACATTGACTCAAGGCTAAACAGCAGGAACCTGGAATTAACTATGCTGAGCGTCAAGCAAAGGAAGATATACCAGTACTATTTTTTTGGGCCGAGATTGAACCTGAAGACATCTCGCACTTGCAGTTGATACTTCCGCTGATCAAGGAACCGAAGCATAGGACATGTCAATATTTAACTACTTAATAATTTAGGTAATCACTATAGTAAATTAGATAAAATTAGCAGATTTATCAAAAAGAAATTGACTGTCTACTGACTTCCGCCAAAGGTAGAAAATCTTGGTATTACATGAACATGTAGGCTCTTACCTTTTACCAGCTTTCAGTTGATTGGTCACATACTGCATTAAACCAGCTAAATCTACCTGATATTTCTTACATATAGATCCAGCAAAGTTAGCCAAACCTAGAAAAAGAAGTACGAATGTATCATGTTTTTCCAAAAAAGTTTAAAATCATACATTCAACAAGCATAACTTTTAATTTAAACTGAATGCTATTGACTTATGAATTTTCAAGCTATTTATCATTATTATTAAGGTTCTTACGCAGAACTTATCACAAACCTTAGGTGACCTATGCACTTTTCTAAAGACATGTGCAATAAAAATTGCAATGCACAGTGATTATGTACAGTTCAAATGATACCATTTGACATTCTTATTCATGTCAGGTATATACGTAACAGTAAATCAAGCCGGATAGCTGGGATACACATCCAGTGCACTAACCACTGGATCACAGCCATATGGCTGTCAAAGATATAGAAGATCAGATACAGAAAAGAGCATACTCTGTAACCATAGTGATAGACTTGTTTCATCAAACTTCATCTTGTCCTTCTCTGGGTTACCTACAGCTTCTATAACACAAACTGTACAATGTGTTAAGGTACTTAACAAAGATCAGAAAACTTTCCTAATTCACATTTGGCAAAAATTGAGATAGGAAAGAGGAATTAAGAAATCCAGGGAAACTAAGCTTTCAGAAAATTCATAAAAACTTTTTAGTACAGAAGATGACAGACAGTACAATTTCATAAGCCCCACACAATTTCAGGGACATGAGAAGACATGGAAATTTCAGGAAAACCCAATTACCATGGCAGTCAATTTTTTTATTTGGTAGATTTTCTATGTAAGTAACATTGATCTTGACCTCATTGGCCCAACTTTCAATCCTATGCAAGGTTTTCATATAAGCTACCTACACTGCAAGTTTCATCATGATATCTCATTGCAAACTCAAGTTATCAAGCAGAAACCCAAATGGACAGCTGCAGCCCGATGTTATTGCCAATCTAATAACCAGATTGTTTTTTCATTTAAATCTGGTTAATACAATGATTTTATGATAAAGGATACAGACTAGAATGTCGTATGAAAGATTAGTGAGATATTTGAGCGAGTCAACCACTGGTCCAATCAAATTGTCATACTTCTCAATCTGTCTTATCACCTGAAATAAATACAATCAAATTCATATAAACTCAGCAGGCTCCACAAAATGTACAGGAATTTTTATCAGTTTGAATCTATTTTTGTCAGTCAGTCAGTCAATCAGTAAGGACAGATCATATCAAAGAGTGTAGAAAACAGAAATACAACTTCAGCTATATAAGGAGACAACATAATAGGGAAATGTACCAATTGTTAAGCAATGTTGCATGCTTATCTGCCATAACTTTGCAGTTGAAAATTTCACACTTTATCAACTTAATATGATCAAAACCCCAATAGAGAAGGCTGAAACTTGACATAGTTTCGAAATGTGCATGACCTTGAAATATATGAAGATACTGAAACTGATACTTGTATACTTACATATTCAAATAACACCCCTGGATTGCTATGACTCAGCTTTCCTAGTTGTCGTCCGGATGGTTTAACATTCTCCTTTGATAATCTCCTGTAAACAATGAAACACAAACATTATATTACAACCAATGATACAAATATGCATCAGCTCTGATCATAAATACTATGTATCATATCTAGCCAGTGTTGTTACACTATGTGGAAATAGGAAACAAGGAAGACCAAGAAATACCTGATGAATAACTGTAACTTCGGAGTTAGCCGAGATGAATTACACCTGGGGCCTAGCACAGTTCACAGTGAAGGACAGAGGGAAATGGGGGAAACTTGTTGCGGCCCAACTAGAGATAAACCGGTTACTGATACAGAGGTAAACCCGCATGTGTTGGAGCTTAACATTTGGCATGTTAAATGACCCAGTAATCTATTTAGAAATGGCTAGGGTATCCGAATCCTGACTTTGGTGGTTTTGGGATTAAGCTGCATCACAACCAACCCTCCTTGTATAATGATGCCCAGAGAGGAAAAGTGTACAATACCGGAAGATGAAAGAAGAAGATTTTGATAGTAAAGTACAAACTTACTTCATGATGTATTTAGATTTCTCCAGACAATCTGCCTTCAACTTAATCAGTTTGGGATGTTGATTATACATCTCATTCTTCCAGTTACCATACATTCTATATCTGAAACATATATAACACATATATATATATATACACAACGATCAGCATGTTTTATTCAAAATGCATGTGTTCCAAAAAAATTTAATCTCTGTACAGCGAAAATCATTCAACCTTACCAAAGTGCATGACAATATGCACAACTAGCTTTAGTAACATGTATTCAAGTTACGCTTTGTCGAAATCTGATTACTGGTTAAGGAGAACAACCACAAGCCAAATGCATGTCATCTATACAGATATCCAGCTAAGAAACAAGATGTTTCCCCAAACATACTGCAAAATCATTAATTTTTGTGGTGGGTTAAATTTCGTGGATTTCGTTTTTCCTTTGGGCCATGAAATCAAATCCAATGAACGCTAATTTTAACCCTTGTATTTATTACTAGAAATGCAAAATCCAGAAATTAAGGTCCCATTTTTTTTTACACCGAAACCAAGAAATTTTGTTCCATCTAAATTAAATGATTTTACAATATGTGTGAGACTAAGTATTAGAAAGAACTCTCTTGCAAATTTTCTAACAAGAGCATCGCCTACGAGCGCTGGACACTCAACTTTCTTGTTTTTGATAGTAAATTTCAAGTGAGTAAATTTAAAGTGGGTACCTTTGATAGACTTTGAGAAAATGTCACAAAAGTTCAACTCAAATTCTTCGAAAATTCGAGCTAAAAATGTTGTCCAACGTGTTCATTATTAGTTTAGTGAAATATTTTTGCTATTCTTATCATTTAATATGGCGTGGCGAGATATAGTCACATTGATACTGGTTATTTAGCAACTTTGTTGAGATGTTTTGCTGGCTGAGTGGTCTAATGGGGTTCTATTTCACATAACTAAGGTTCAAATGCCATAATAAGGTGCAAACTAATGAAATATACAACAGATGATGCAAATTTACATACCTGAGTTCATAAGGCAAGAGTTTCATGAGGCCCCAGAGATCTTCTGATAGACAACAGTTACATGTAAGGAATGACATACTGGGTAACACAACCTCATCAAGAATACTGAGTAAACCAAAATACATGATTTTGTCATCATCATTTAAGTTGCCTTGGTTTCTCTGAAAAAATAAACATTATGATTTGTGCATTATACACTGAAACCGTTTTGACCACAAAGGGCAATAAATTAAAATAATCAATTAAGGAATAAAAATTTGCACAACTAGGATTAACACCAAATATTCAAGTGGTGTTACATTAAATCTGATAGATTATTAAGTTCAGAGAACATGTTCAGAATATTTTGTGACATCCATCCAGGTCTTGCAGCTCCTCAATTCTTCAAAAATCTATGTGCCCCCCCCCCCTCCCCTCCCACCATTTATTTGGTGGGGGACATGAAAACAAAGACAAGCATACCTTGACCATGAATGTTTTGCCTAATCTGATGAGTTTTGCCAGTAATACAGGATCACAGGATGCATAAGGACCAAGGTAGGTAACCATTGGGTACACAAGTGTATATACATCACGATATGTTGTAGCAAGTTGAACTTTGTTCCCTAGATCCTTGTGTTTGCCCCATTTGGCTGTGATTCTGGAACTCATACCACTATATCTGAAAGAATAACAAAAGGTTATAATAAAACAGAACAGTAAATAATTAACCTATAAATAAACTTTCAGCAAAAATAATGTAATATCTCAATTATAAACACCATTCAATGACCCAATCACAACGGCTAGGCGACTTAGCCATTCGATTTTTTAAAACCAACACATATTTGTCCAGTTTCAAAACATTAACACATGAATGTGATGGAAGTATTGCAACAGAAAATATAAAATGTTTCAAGGAAATCAGACAGGTATAAGATTTTATAAAATACAATCCCCATCTTAGATGATCATCTAGAAATATTTTCACAAAATGTTAACAACTTCATTGTTATTAATACACTGTTTTACTAATCAAACATTTCTGTGTCGAAAGTCATTTAACAGTCATGAAGTAAGAAAACAACAAACTATCTCCAGACTGTATTGTTGGAGACAAAAGGTACAATATAAACTTACCTTTTGTAGACAGGTGCCATCACAGTATGAATGAGTGAACACAATGCTGTAGCGACTGGTGTGTATGTAGTACCAAAGAATTCAGGTAACCTATCAAGGATCGACTTTGATTTCTCCCAGGCTCCAATGCCCAATAATGCTTCAACTAAACCCAACTTCTGATTATTCTCATGCTGAAATACACACAACAATATGATGCTTCAGTTCAACAAGTAACGCCAGTTTAACCTAACTTATTTTCAAAGATGAAGACAATCTCAGCTTAGAGTACCATGTTCATGTACATCCACTGTTCTAAAAGTACATAAATAAGTTTACACTAGTGTTCCAAAGTTTGATGATCAAATTGAATTTTCATTACAATATCGATTGTAAAATCAATTGTACTATCAAAAACTCAAAAGAAAATTGACTTCAAAGCTGTTCCAACTATTAATTAAGAATTTACTTGGCCTTGAAAATCTTATTATAACAAGAACAAAGAATCAAAATAATGAATTGGGTGTCATTGAATCTAAATAACCCCAGTCATAGGACATTTAACTCAATATTTTGGCAGGTCCTTCAGAATACTGAGAGTAAAAATGTTGCAAATCAAAAATTTCATGGTGATAAAGATTCATTTAAAACATTGAACATACAGGGTCTATTTTTACAGCTTCTTCCTCCTTTTTCTTGTCCTCATTTGCCTTATCAGATAGATTGACTACCATCAACTTTCTAGCATATGTCTTGGCATCACTCATCTCCTTCTTACTATGTTCAATGACCGTACCATCTGGTGGGTACAACTGAAAATATACCAACATAATAATCAACACTTGCAATTGGAATCCTTACGGCAAACCGTATACATAATATGAGCCGTTCGCCAGGAAAACCAGGCTTATTGACAAAATTAAGAAAATCATGATAATAAATCGTTAGAAAGACTTGACTCTTATGAACACTTCCTGAAAAGTTCAACAAATTATTACATAAATTAACGAAGTTACAGACTTTTGAAACTAACCACTCCCGCCAAGTTTTTGAGAGACGTCGCAAACATCATTCAAACATTATTTGATGTAACGTTAACCATAATTTCATAAACCCAGTATTTGATGAATTATTGACGAAAACTTTTCAAATTTTTGTCACATTTTAGAATAATATTCTGATTTTAATAAAACATGACAAAATTGTGAGTTTGTGCTTAAAGGGAAAAGTAGCTGCTATTTTTAACCACTAACCCCTTGTTTTTCTCAATTTGGATAGTTTTCGGAAATTGGTCACCATAACAACGACGGAATTAAATTTATCATAATTTACCAGACAATTCAAATCTTTAAGATAGTACTATGATATCCAACTACTTACGATTACATTGGTCATGACTTTTTTCTCATTTTAGACCTTTTTCTAAACATTATTAAATAATTACCATTGTTATGTCTATAAGCCCGGTTTTCCTGGAGAACGGCTCATGTATATTCAATTGGATTAAACATTGTTTCTAAAAAAAATTTCAGTAATGTAGCTGGACAATTCACATAACCAGTTTTCCTGTATATAGATACTTACATACCCGTCCACAAGGAACCAGCGGTTTCTATACATACTGAGGAAAACTGATGTCAAATTTTCATGGGAAGATTTGACCTGCACCACTAGGAATGGAATCTGGATGACTGGGTTGCAAATCCAGCGATCTAACCAAGTCTTTGATTTTTATTAAATAATTGCAAATGGCACAGTAAATAACATCATACCACAACCTTGAATCAGGAATCAGAAGGCATGAATTTGGTTATGAGTAATTGAAATAACAAAATAATAAATTCCGCTGACTGAAATCAGACACAGGAACAATTCGGTTTCTTTTGGCATGTTTAACACAGAAAGGTACACCCTACTTACATGTGGATATAGTACATCTAGGTGCACTAACTCATTCTTTAACAAGAGAGCTGCCATGTTGAACAGTGATACTGGAGTTTCATCATTCTGAAAGAAATCGTTACTTGAAAACAAACATCAAAACATGTCAATGTAGAACACCGGCAAGATATTATTAGTCTTTGTTTTAGACATTTTGTTTATTTGGTTCAAAGAATTTCTAAAACAAATCCAGCTGTAACAAGATATATCTTGAAACATTCAGGGAAATCATGATTAATTCCCTGAATTCTGACATCTCATTGTTGAAACATGTTAACCAATATCAAATGTACACTGATTTTCTTACTTCACAACTATAAAATGATCACTTGTCATTGTTGTTAAAATATTAATACAAATTTTGTTTTTGGTGCCATCAGCACAAAGTGCTGCACTAAAATTCAGTTCAAACATGTTTATGCTGTACAGTTAATAATCAAATTTCAAAAAACCCTAATGTTGTCAATACTTCGGATACTTTCTTTAAATAACTTTATATTTTTAAAAGTTCATTTTATCTAAGGAAATATGTATCACTAAACAATTATTTGCTTATTTTCTTTCTGACAGTATTAAACTGTATCAAATAAACAGATAACTTGCTTAACAACTAAATGTTCACTTTTCGTTCCTATTGAAGCAGTGATCTAGCCTGCTTAATTAGCACTTGACCAGCAGGACAAGCGATTTTTGTTTCAGGCAAGTAGCTTACAATTTTTTATAAATAGACTATTAGGAAAACAATTCCCTAGCAGTGATTCAGATAAGTATTTTCAAATCCTAAATTCACAGAAAGAATACAACAATTCAGTAAACTAACCTTGAAGTATTGGAACTTAAATCCGAGACAATGACATAATGTTATGTTATCTTTTACGTAAGATTGGATCAATGGTACATAGAAGTCTTCCAACTTTGGACGATTCTCAAAGGATTCAAGAAGTATATCAATCACTCGATTTGGATCCAAATTGAAACAGCCTGAAAAAGATTTCAAATTAAATCTTACAATTTTAAATGTTACTAGAAAGTGTGTGAGGAAGGAAATAAGGTACATTTACTAAAGTAACTTGCGATACAAAACGTTTGTAATTTGTTTATTAGGGGTTAGTGCGTTTCTAAATATTTAATCAGTCAGATACTACGGCAAATTCTCCTAGTCTGTATCCTAACCAGTTCTTTATTGCGCTTCCAAGGGAACCAGTAATTTCTCCTTATATGAGGAGGAAGTTCAACACTATTGTCATATTTTCATGCCTGGGAATTAAACTAGCATTGCAAATCCAGCACATTTTTTAGTGTTTCTGACAATGTTCACAGTCCGAAGATATAAAATAGCATTTAAACCTACCTATCAATGACTTGATATTTTGTAGTACAACTTCTGTAGTAAGTTGATCTGTAATCTCTTGATTTAATTCTGTAATCAGTTTTGAGTATCCTTCACTCTCTTCACGAAGCAGATTGAACTTCTGTTGCTTGTAACTGTAAAACAGCAGTGTTTTAATTCAGAGTTGGAATACAACTCCGCCACCAACTCACCAACAAGTACAATTTGCGCAGCCAGTCTAATAATATATAATGTAACCCCAGTATATAGAATTTACATATAAATCTTAATATCAAAGGTTTGAAACAGAAGGTTTACATTTTTATGGTACATCCTAAATTCATTGAATTGCTGAAATATAGCAGGCATATTATTCATGAGTGTCTCCACTCGCTTTGAACCTAAGTTACCAGATGATGGCAAGCACACTAACTAGCGAGCTTTGTAGGCATGAAATATGATAAATCGGATGATCAGGTCCACTTACTACAATCGTGTTTTAATCTTAACATGTTTCTGTGTGAACACCGTCTTGTTCGGGACAAGTCCAGCATTTTCCAATGTGTCATGATCCAAACGAGATTTCAAGAGAGCTTCACAATCAAATGTCTGTAATAAAAAACAACATCACACATAGTTTTCATATGCATACATATACTGTACTGTATAATTAAGACATAATTATCACTAGGAAAATTTCAATGCGAGTTTATCAGACAATATTCACCACTACTTCACAGTAAATCATCTAAGACATGAATCAAGCTATAGCCATATAATCTGTTACAACTGTTTCACACATGTCTGACTTACAACAGGGACTTGGGCTTTTGATTATTTTGTTGGGTTGTGTGTGGGCATTGCCCTGTGTGGTTGTGTTATGTTGTGTTGTTACTGTTTTCTGTGCTCAGCTGGTTAAGATGAGTGCTGCCTTCCCTGTCTGCTTTCCTCATATCCTTTTGCATATGTGTATTATTTCGTGACAACTCAGAGGATAGTTCAGGAAAAACGGGAAAGAAATTGCAAAGAACAGTCCAATTGAAGGAATTCAAATGATGACTTCAATTATTGCAAAATATTTTAAAAGATTGCTATATTGTTGAAAAATGAATACTAACCAGAGAGAATGACTGTATAAGACTGTACAACCTGTCCCTGGCTATCTTCCCCTCATCTAAACAAGTCAACTCAACATCTGAAAAACATGATATGCTTGTTATTGCAACACAAAGAAGAAACTGAATGAATGGTGATAGACTAAAGCCAGTTGTTTTACATTTTGACAACAGAATGACAATCAAATTGTTTATTTATAAGTTTGTAAAGTTCTACATAGATAAATAAATGCATCAATTCCATTCAACACCACTTTTTTAAATACACAAACTGGATGAACAAACTATAAATATTTAAGATCTTCAATTAGTTATTACATACAAAAATACATACCTAAAAGCCCCAAGATATCAGATACATAGGAGATGAAATCCTGGTAACGATCCTGAAAGGCACAAAATGTATCATGAAGACGTGTTTGAATGTAGCCAAATCATTAGTAATTTTGGTGATATGATAAATATTTATGAAAGATGTACTGAAATAAATTTTCAATTTAATACACTCCAAAAATAAAGTAAACTTCAATAAATATGTGATTATCAAGTCAAATATACAAACAACCTTGAAAGGTAATGGTGTTTACTACTATAATATTAAATATACCACTAGCAAGAAAGGTTACTTTTTTCACGAAGTAAATTTTAGTAATCAGATGAAAACAATAGTTATCAATTTTTTGCATAAACCTTCTGACAGTACAAAAGCTCACCTTCAAATCATGAAAGACTGTAAGAACTTGTTCTTGCTTCAAATGTCCATGTACAACATGGAGACATACGTCATAAATAGCTTGTCTGAAGTCATGACTTCCTAAACTTGCTAACACTGTCTTATCTCCAACCCCATTACAAAAACGTAAACTGAAAGATAAAATAACCAGTTACATGGCATATGAAAACTGAAATATTAAAATTTGTGAAAAAAGACTTTAATGTAAAATGGAACACAAACATGACAGCATTGTAGCAACACAAACATGACAGCATTGTAGCAACACAAACATGACAACATTGTAGCAACACAAACATGACAACATTGTAGCAACACAAACATGACAGCATTGTAGCAACACAAACATGATAGCATTGTAGCAACACAAACACAACAACATTGTAGCAACACAAACACAACAACATTGTATCAACACAAACACGACATCATTGTAGCAACACAAACATGATAGCATTGTAGCAACACAACAACATTGTAGCAACACAAACACAACAACACAAACACGACAACATTGTAGCAACACAAACACAACAACATTGTAGCAACACAAACACAACAACACAAACACGACAACATTGTAGCAACACAAACACGACAGCATTGTAGCAACACAAACATGACAGCATTGTAGCAACACAAACATGACAGCATTGTAGCAACACAAACATGACAGCATTGTAGCAACACAAACATGACAGCATTGTAGCAACACAAACATGACAGCATTGTAGCAACACAAACATGACAACATTGTAGCAACACAAACACGACAGCATTGTAGCAACACAAACATGACAGCATTGTAGCAACACAAACATGATAGCATTGTAGCAACACAAACACAACAACATTGTAGCAACACAAACACAACAACATTGTAGCAACACAAACACGACATCATTGTAGCAACACAAACATGATAGCATTGTAGCAACACAACAACATTGAAGCAACACAAACACAACAACACAAACACGACAACATTGTAGCAACACAAACACAACAACATTGTAGCAACACAAACACAACAACACAAACACGACAACATTGTAGCAACACAAACACAACAACATTGTAGCAACACAAACACAACAACACAAACACGACAACATTGTAGCAACACAAACACGACAGCATTGTAGCAACACAAACATGACAGCATTGTAGCAACACAAACATGACAGCATTGTAGCAACACAAACATGACAGCATTGTAGCAACACAAACATGACAACATTGTAGCAACACAAACACGACAGCATTGTAGCAACACAAACATGACAGCATTGTAGCAACACAAACATGACAGCATTGTAGCAACACAAACATGACAATATTGTAGCAACACAAACATGACAGCATTGTAGCAACACAAACATGACAGCATTGTAGCAACACAAACATGACAATATTGTAGCAACACAAACATGACAACATTGTCACAACACAAACATGACAACATTGTAGCAACACAAACATGATAGCATTGTTACAACACAAACACGACAACATTGTAGCAACACAAACAGGACAACATTGTAGCAACACAAACATGATAGCATTGTAGCAACACAAACATGATAGCATTGTTACAACACAAACACGACAACATTGTAGCAACACAAACATGATAGCATTGTTACAACACAAACACGACAGCATTGTAGCAACACAAACATGATAGCATTGTAGCAACACAAACATGATAGCATTGTAACAACACAAACACGACAGCATTGTAGCAACACAAACACGCCAACATTGTAGCAACACAAACATGATAGCATTGTAACAACACAAACACGACAGCATTGTAGCAACACAAACACGCCAACATTGTAGCAACACAAACACGACAGCATTGTAACAACACAAACACGCCAACATTGTAGCAACACAAATATAATAGCATTGTAACAACACAAACACGCCAACATTGTAGCAACACAAACACGCCAACATTGTAGCAACACAAACACGACAGCATTGTAACAACACAAACACGACAGCATTGTAGCAACACAAACATGATAGCATTGTAACAACACAAACACGACAGCATTGTAGCAACACAAACACGCCAACATTGTAGCAACACAAACATGATAGCATTGTGACAACACAAACACGACAGCATTGTAGCAACACAAACATGATAGCATTGTAGCAACACAAACACGCCAACATTGTAGCAACACAAACATGATAGCATTGTAACAACACAAACACGACAGCATTGTAGCAACACAAGCAGGACAACATTGTAGCAACACAAACACGACAGCATTGTAGCAACACAAACATGACAACATTGTAGCAACACAAACACGCCAACATTGTAGCAACACAAACACGACAGCATTGTAGCAACACAAACACGACAACATTGTAGAAACACAAACACGACAACATTGAACATAGCAAATGGAACAAGACAACATTGTAGCAACACAAACACAACAACATTGTAGCAACAAAAACATGATAGCATTGTAGCAACACAAACATGACAGCATTGTTACAACACAAACATGACAATATTTTAGCAACACAAACACAACAACATAATAGCGACACAAACATGACAACATTGTACATAGCAAATGGAACATGACAACATTGTAGCAACATGAACACTACAACATTGTAACAACACAAACTCGGTAACATTGTAGCAACATGAACACAATAACACGGCAACATTGTAGCAACACAAACACGACAGCATTGTAACAACACAAACACGACAACATTATAGCAACACAAACATGATAACATCGAAACATTGTAGCATCGAACACAACAAGTCTGCAACATTCCAGCAAATCGAACAAAACAACAAAAGCAACAACCGTGAACGTTTCAAAGGAAACTTGTATCGCATCAAAGACGTTAACATTGGACCCGGACGACATTTAACAATTTGTCTTTAGTGAGTGGTAAATTAATAACGCTTTTTCTGGGTAATGGTTATTATTTGAATATAAATTACAAGTCATTGTGCAAGAACTATTGACCAAGGAACACCAAAATATCAGAAAATAAATTTCGGAAAATCGCCGATGCACCAAAACAAAAGTAAAATTAAAACCCCTGATGAAATGACGTCAGTAACCATCAATCGGAGAAATATAATTTAAGCAGTGGATTAAATTAACTAATGGCAATCAATATAACTTCTTACAACTCGAGCTTTCCTGATTTCTCCCAAGATTTACATTGCTCGACAGTCACACACGACGCCGCCATTTTTGCTTGTCCGTGACGTCAATTGTAAACGAAAATATATTTTCCAATTATGAAACTGTATCGGATCCATATCACACTCATTGTACAAGAATAATGACTATATTATTTTAATTATCATAATACACTTCTGATAAATTTTACAATAAGCAAGAAAATGGATTATGCACATTTAATATTCGTTTGCCTGTATTGGTGGTTTTTTATTTCCAAAATGGCCGAATGTGAAAGTGACAGCAAGAAAGGACAAAAAAAGCTTTCCAAGAAGTTGTTTAAATTACGTCAAACACTGAAACAAAAAGAAAATATATTGATTACAGAATCTGCTTCACAGGTTATTCTAAATTAGTATTAATCATGTGTTATTTCTTAATGTCATACATTTTCGCGATGCTAGTTAGGTCACACACTACTAAATAATTTTGTTTAAAATCCATCAAAAAATTAGTGTCGACCCTAAATTCTAAATCAGATTCGCTCTGCAGTCAGCTTTCACATAATAAAAGAGATACCTATCAACTTTGAAATGATAATTAGAAAAGCATGTAGCGTTATCCTGTCTGTTCTGAATTTCGGCCCCAAAATGGTCAAATGAGGGCCCTTAGTCAAACAATCTCGACTTAGAGTTGCCACATCTAAGTCAAGACCCATTATGCGCTTAACTGATCAGTTTTTGAGTTTCATAAATTTTGCTGTTTACGCCAAATTTGGGCAGTTTTCGGCTATTAACATGTAAAATGTAATAAAACTAGACGAATGACACAGAATACCTGGTAAAATTGGTCGTTATTATCGTTTAATCGATAATTAAATCAGCACGTGTAATTTCCGAAAATCCAAATGTAAACATAACTGTGAGTATCCGGTACGCGTATACCGCCCGTACAGCCCGTACAGATGAGCGCAACACGTGTGTGATTCATATGCTAACGTTGTGCGAATCGCTAAGCGAGCAGTAAAATTCATTTAACTTATCGTATTCTGTTCATAAGTCATTAACTATCAGTTTACAAGAAAAATCAGCTCGATTTGTCAACAATTCTTCGTTAATTTTTCGTTTTTAGTTTCACCCGAGCGAGCTCAGTGTAATTGGTTTCACGCGTACCAGTGTACATCACTGTGAAAACCAAATAGTGCCGAAGATCTCCCAGCATCCTCCATTGTTCTAGAAACTCATTCCATCGAGTATTCTGATTGGTCGATAGGGGAATGCGATCTGCATATGGGTTTGACTAAAATACGAAACGAGGATTTTTGGCGCAACGAGGCGAAACGAGGCGAAACGAGGATTAAAATTTTATATTATATGAATTCTAGGTATTATTGGTAAGAAATATTAATTCCAAATAAATGTATTGTGTATTTGGATGGCATTAACTTGTTTCTTTCAATTAATTATCACATTCCTTTTAAATAGTCTAATTTGAAGTCTCGTTTCGCCGACCGTAGACATTGAAATATCGGCGAAGGGAACTTTACCTATCCACTCAGTTATGTCAAAGCCTCCTTTCGCCAACTGTTGACTATATAATATAGGCGAAAGGAGCTTTATGATACTAATTTAAATTATATAAATTTACTGGTCTCTTTTCGCCGTCGGTATAATGTAAAATATCGGCGAAAAGAGCTTAGGCATATAAACTTTCTAGGCTCGTTTCGCCGACCATAAACCACGAACTATCTGCGAAAGGAGCTTTATCCTACCAAATTACCAGCTTAGTTATGATATAGCCTCCTTTCGCCGACGGTAGAATGTAAATTGTCGGCCATCCAAATACACAATATATTTATTTGGAATTAATATATGTTGCCAATAATAACTAGAATTCATATCATATAAAATTTTAATCCTCGTTTCGCCGACCGTAGGCAATTGCAATATCGGCGAAAGATACTTTACCTATCCACCCAGTTATGTCAAAGCCTCCTTTCGCCAACTTTTGACTATATAATATAGGCGAAAGGAGCTTTATGCTTTAGCATATCAAAACTTAGTTATATTCTAGGCTCGTTTCGCCGACCGTAAACCACAAACTATCTGCGAAAGGAACTTTATCCTACCAAAGAATTTGTTTTCTATGTTGACTATTTGTTGGTATGTAACTGAATACATAACATTATGTATATTAAAAAGTATATTGTTGGCCATATCAAAATGATAACTAAATTAAATTCATTCAACAATGATTGACAAATGAAACATTACTTTCGCAAACCGTGTGTCATTATTTTAAATAGATTATCGACGATAATTAGATTAACCACGGATTGTGACATATAGCCACGTGTCAAGTCACCGACTGTTTGTTGAATAAACTAATTATCGAGATGGTATTGTTATAAGTCACCGACGAAGGATCACACCTTTGTTAATTGAGTAGGAAATGTCAAGGCGCTGCTTATTGCTCGTAAATCTCGTTTCTCTGTTATATCATGGTCAATGGTGGCGAAAGGAGGCTAGCATATTGTTAAGTTGGTATCATAAAGCTTATTTCGCCGTTATTTTATTGTCGGCGTAAGAAGGTTATAATATCACTTATTTGATAGACTAAACTCCCGTAGTCCGAAATTTTAAAATTTAAGTCGACGAAAGGAGGCTAGAATATAACTTAAATAATATGGTAAAACTCGTTTCTCTGTTATATCATGGTCAATGGTGGCGAAAGGAGGCTAGCATATTGCTAAGTTGGTATCATAAAGCTTATTTCGCCGTTATTTTATTGTCGGCGAAAGGAAGTTATAATATCACTTATTTAATAGATTCAGCTCTTGTTGCCGTAACTAAGTATGTATGATTAAGTTCCTTTCGCCGATATTTTGCGTGCTACCGTCGGCGAAGTAGACTATAATGTAACTACGTAGGCATGACAAAGCTCCTTTCCAGACAATTTGAATTCTAACTTCGACGTAATTTGGTATGATAAAGCTCCTTTCGCCGATATTTCAATGTGTAGGGTAAGGAGACATTCATATAAGGACCATCGTATAACTAAGTTGGTATGATAAAACTCCTTTCGCCGAAAATTTGAGGCTATGTGATAACTAAGCTGGTAATTTGGTATTATAAAGTTCCTTTCGCCGATAGTTCGTGGTTTACGGTCGGCGAAACGAGCAATGAGTATAACTAAGGTGATATGCACATGCTCCTTTCGCCGATATTTTACATTCTACTGACGGCGAAAAGAGACTAGTTGATCTATATTATTAAATTAGAATCATAAAGCTCCTTTCGCCGATATTATATAGTCAAAAGTTCTCGAAAGGAGGCTATGACATAACTGAGTGGATAGGTAAAGTCTTCAGCCTCCTTTCGTGGACCGCAGACATTGAAATGTCGACGAAAGGAGGTTTCAAATTGGCTTATTATACAACAGTGACATTATTTACTGATAGGAACAAGTCAAAGCCATCCAAAAACCCAATTCATTAATTTGGAATTAACATTCGTAAAAAATAATAACTGTAATTCCTATTATACCAAGTTTTAATCCTCGTTTCGCCTCGTTTCGCCTCGTTGCGCCAAAAATCCTCGTTTCGTATTTTAGTCATACCGTCTGCATATCAACAACAAATAGCTGTGTAGTGGAATTTAAAAGTGCGACCTCGTCGTGTTAAAATTGTCGGACAAACGAACCGCTGAGTGTTTTATGGATGTTTTTGGTGCAGATAACGAGAAAAAGGGTTGATCTTCGTGGACATGCTATATAATTCATGGTATTTACAACTTTTCATTCAACTTTTCAAGTGCCGATAAAAATTTGATCGGCGCTACTTCCACATATATGACACTTTAGTCCACATCTGCGATGGAGATAAAGGTCAGAAATTAAAAAATCTCCTAGCAGATTGCCCCACATCTAGAGGGCCCTGGGTACTATCTAGACCAGACATCGCAAAAACCGTCGGACATGTCTGATAAATTTTAGGATGGTCCTACAAGTCAACAGTGTTCCCATTCACGTACATGGCCAAAAAGTATGTGAAAAAAGGGAATTTTGCTGAATTCCTTTGATTACGGAAATTTACGTTAAAAAAATTTGTTCGCACGTGAGTGACAAGTAACCGTTTGCACACGAATCAATAACACTGGTGTTTCTATGGCTATTTTTAGATACATATTTATAACGACACCTACGATTGATTTAGCCCCTCCACATGGTTTAATCCAGGTCAAATGCACACATGTTTATTGCATGTAAACAAACGGGATAATTTACCATGGGCATAAGATGGCCACTCGCCGCTAACTAGATTCCTTATTGTTTTGTCGTAATATGTTGTATTATAAGGTTATATTTTGTCGATATCCATTGATTTTCTTAAAAATAAGTATCTTTACGCTGTTTGAAGTTATGTAATTATGAAATGAAAGCACTCAGTTTTAGTTTCATATTCCGGTCCTGTAAACTTTGGTTTGATCTGGTAAAACATTTTTGTTTACCGGACTGACTGTCCTGTAAATTGCTTAGTTCTTTCGTGAAGTCTGCTAGACAAGAGGATACTTAGAAATAATTTGAACTTACAGAGAAATTATTTGATCACTCAGAAAGTTAGTGTCGGGTAGGTTACACATTTTTAAAGGACATGAAAATGACTGCATGATTTTAGGAGTCTTTAGAAATCACCAGGGATGACACATTTCAGGATGAGTAGAAAGAAAGAGTAATGTAATTATGATGTTGTTGTACGTCAGACTTGTAAATTTCCATATCTAAAGAACCGTTCTGTGTGGGGTTTAATTTAAAGTTTTTCATCATGTTAAAATTGCAGTTACAGTGAGAAAAATGTCATTGTTTTATAACATTTAGACATTATGAACGATTTCATAGCATCAGTGACAATACTTTTGGATATACCAATGTATATATGAAATTTAAATGTTATGACATATTTTCATTTCAGGTTTTATGTGTATGTAATGGAGGACTGGATAATTGTGTGTCATATACAGAAATACTGGAACTGTTTGGTGGAGCAGATGTTCAATGTGATGTGATTATGATACCAAAGAAATCTTACTGTTTCGTATGTTATGAATCTATGGATAGATGCATTGAGGCATGTAATAGACTGAATGGTTCTAAGTTACGCCCGACAGATAGTAGAAAGAATGAAGTTACTTTATACACACTGTTTGTGAAAGAAGGTCAGTGTTTATCACTTAGTTTTATTATTGATTTCAAATCATACAATTTTATCATATGATATTTCTGCATCATTCATCTGTCATGCCACAGGAAATATTTCATTACAACTGTCATACAAGTTTGTTTGTCATGTCACAATTCTTATTAATTTGGATGTGAAATAATTAATTCCACAATTTTAATTTTAGGTTGTGACAAAGTAATGTTCATTTCATGGTTTATGAAAATAAGTACATTCAAGATTTTTAATTGACTATGAGGCAAGGCTTTGGCAAATGCATTTGAGTACTAATTCATTTTGCAATCTGAGATATCTGTCTTTGCCAAAACCACATTTTTTATGATTGTCAATGTGTAGTCTCCTACCGCTGAAATACTGTTCAACAAGTGTGATTTAAGAGCAATTTATAAATAAGAAAATATTTAAAACTATGATTCTTTGCTGATAAAAGCCACACTTTGTTTATTACAGTTCCTGAGAGTATATCACCAACCAATGATTTACCCCCAGGATTGATTCTAATGAAAGATGTTGTATCAGAGAAGTATGCATCAGAAATACTGGAATCTGTGAACTTCAGTTCTGAAGAGCATTCAGGTATGGTATACTAGAGTGATATATTTTGTATCCATCAATTTTAATTAAGAAACATTCACCAATTAATACTATAGTGCACAGACAATACAAAGACACACATAAATGGTAACATCATCTAGCCTTATTTCAAGCATACACTGTGACCTGTTTCACAAAAAAAAACTATTCAGTTTTGTGTTTACACATTTTTACTTGTAGACTTAGCCAAAAAGTCACATGGTGTGTCTACCCTGATATTGTGAGGAATGAAGGAATTATTTTCTGGATTAAAATGATTAATAATTACTCTGATATGATATTGAACTCAACTATAGGAAACATTTAGTTGAACTGTGTATAATGAAAAGTAGTATATTTGTGTGTTTGTTTATATTTACTGACAGTGTCCCAGCAGTTAAAACATCGTAGAGTGAAGCATTATGGGTACGAGTTCAAGTACAGCATCAATAACATAGATCCAGATGAACCTTTGAATGAAGGCGTACCTGACATATTTAAACCTTTGTTAGATCAACTTATAGAATCTGAAACAGTACAACATTATCCTGATCAGCTGACAGTCAACCAGTACCAACCAGGTCAAGGTACGTACCTATACTCCTTATATAGTAACTGTATTCCTGGGTTGATCTAGTGGTCAACCGGCGGTCTGGACACCCTCATGAAATATTGGCAAAATATGTTGAAGGACTAACACCTATGATCAATTACCGGTAGAGTAAATATTTAAGCTATTGATAAATGATGTAGTGCAGGCCAAAAAAAGTATGGTACACCTTCCATTTGCAAAGTTGGCATTCTGTTACATATAGGCTAATACTGTCGAGCTGAGCATACCCTTTATTTGCCTGTCAGCTTTCTGCTGAACTATGGCAGGCATATGTATGAGTCCTCCACCTGGATTTGAACCTGGGTCGTCAGATGAGACGCCAAGCACACTAACCACTGAGCTTTGGAGGCACATAGTACATACCTATAGTTAACTATGTATATGTCCAAAATATATGATTAAATAAAACAGTATTGTAGTTGTAGTATAATACCAAGTAAGTTGATCAGTTCTCGAAAGATGGCAAATCTTCAATAGAGGATCTTGCATATTGATATTGTCAACAATAAAACTGTATTTTATATAGGTTACAAAGTGTTTTTTTTGTAACTCAGATGCTATGTAATGAACATAAATGTAAGATTATATATCACATAACCAAAGAGAATGGCATTATCATTCAAAATGATGAGCAGATCATATGATAAAAATCCATCTGCCCCTAAAAAGAATTCTCTGACACCAGGTGGCCTTATCTGAAGTTTACCGATACATTCTATTAAATCCATCGGTCTTTGTCAAAAATGAGTTCTTGGAAACCTTAAGGTCAGGTTACAACTTACATGCTATTACCATGTACATATTTTTGGGAGTATGGAAGGAGTTTTATCTAGTCACTTCTGGCAAGTTGGGCCCAATAAGAGGGTGCCTGATAAACTAAGGTATATCATGTCAAGTGACCATGTGACTTGCTATATCAGTCACCTCATCACATGATCTGACAGACGTTTTCTTAAAGGGAAGTGCCGGTTGAAACACTGTACCCAATATCTAAAATAATTCTGCTACGACTTACCTGCGTGAATATGACGTTATCAAAATGTCTGGTGTTCTTGTTTTTCATGACAACAGTGAACAATCGTGACGTTATGCGAATATGAATTAAAAGGTAGCAAAATGGTCCCAAGATTTATTCCCTTTTTAAATCAAACTAGTGACTGAATAAATAGAATAATAGGTTAGTGCTGTGGAGTAATAAAAGTCTATCTGGCTCGGCTTCAGAAATAATCAAATGCGCCTACGGCTCATCCGATAAATTCCTCCGCCTTGCCAGATAAAGCAAAGCTGGCTATTATGAATAATGTGCGTGAGCGTATCTTTGTCGACTCTCTGCAGGTACTAATGCTTTTAGAAAAAGTTATTTCCTGTCAAAAATTTCAGGCATTTTTCCGAGGTGAATAGTCTTGGAAAATAAGAAAATTCTTAATCTCGAAACAGTTGCACCCAAACGTTTTCTTTTGTATTCTTAATTTTTTAAAAATATTCTATGAAATGAAACAAAACAATTGAATCAACAAAGGGAAGTAAAAAGTCAGAGGAGCGGAGCGACAAGTTTTAGACTGTTCCGTTTTACAAAACAAAACAAAAACATCGTGTGCTGCAGTTTACTTAAGCCAACTTTAGACATTAAGTAACCAAAACGAAGAAGTTCTATCACATATTTAATTATATGGATTGATTCCGGATTAATCGTCATCCAAGTTGAGCACTTCAATGCTGTCGTAAATTTTCTTCGATCGAAATTGAAAAGGGAGTCGCGAAATCATGTTCCGGATGAGCTGGGAGTCTACACAGTATGTTGTGTGATATTTGTTGTGAGTCTTGTGAATATAAAATCAAGGCCCCATCAAAGGCCATGCAGTGTCGCTTATGCAATATATTTGATTGTCCGAGCAGATATGGATGAAAAGCAAACATGGGAGACTGTGAATTATCTATATTCCTGGACAAAATAAACCATCTTATAGTAGGCCTACAATACTACAGTACAGTACAGTATAGGTATGTCATTGATTTGGAATCAAATTATGACAATTTGAATGCATTGACTTGTGTACAGTATAAAGATTACAATTCACAATGATTGCATGCATTTGTTATCTCCCTTGGATAATGCATAGCAACTAGGGCCCAGTGTCTATATCTACAAATATAGCCTAGCGGTTATCTAATTTTATTAAATACCCATATAGGCAATGCCTTAGTTCATATTAATATGTGTGTTTTCTTGAGATGTATGTTAAAACACCAATACTGCTTTAAAATTTATGACAAATCAGTGTTTTGAAAATTAAATGTGATGTAAAACAATTCATATATATACACATTTGTTTTTGATAGTTTATCATTTATCATCATGTACATGTATGTAGCTTGATGATATAAACTAAATGATAAGCTCTACATAATCTTCGTGAACAATGTGAGCTATTGTGATCACCCTTTGTCTGTCATGTATTATCATCATGTGTCATCTGAACAATCTCACTTATCAAACCTTAAATAAATCACATTATAACTTTATCTGTGTGCACTTAGTCACAATGTGCATCACAAACTAGCACTCTTGAGCACAAGTAACTGAATTATTATTGAAAAAGAATAAATCAATGAAATTGAAAAATTATTTTGGTAAAATTTATATGCTGGTTAAAAGACGCCATTGGGGTAGTGGGTTTAAATTCCATCCACTGATTGTGGTTCATATGCAACTTTTAAAACTTTAGCGAAAAGCTACTGTCCCAGGCATTCATAAAAGTCAAGTGAAGTCAAGTGAATTTGAAAAA
Organism: Spisula subtruncata; assembly: GCA_963678985.1. Lineage (NCBI taxonomy): Eukaryota > Metazoa > Mollusca > Bivalvia > Venerida > Mactridae > Spisula > Spisula subtruncata. The sequence goes on from OY787665.1 coordinate 30,666,084, forward strand.
AATGTTTTTTTTTCGTTTTCAAATTGTCTTTGTCAATGATACAGTTACCTGTGCCTTTAAATGATATTAAGCATAAACTACATAATGATAATGAAATTCATTTTTTTAAGGCATGCAGACACATTCAGTGTCACTTGATCAGGACCTACTATAAAGTAATCTGTGTCCAATAGACACTTTAAACACAAAGATAAATGGTAAATAAAATCGTCCAAATGATCCAGATCGCAATTCTTACATCAGTTTTGTGAAATTGCCGGTAAATTGAGCTGAATAGCTGGTGAGCCCGTACTCGAACGAAATTGTCTGAGTGACCCAGGCATTACTCCTAAGATTTCCATTCAGACAGAATACAGGGGCGTATCTATGGGCATTTTGATGTGTTACGACCCAAAAATACTGGAGGGGTCAGGCATATAATACATTCAAATTATGCTTTGAATTGCTGTTTTGTTTTTGTTGCGTGTCAATAATTTTATTTTTATTTCTTTAAAGTAAATGAAAAGTAAATTTTGTTGTTTCTAAATTTTATTCAGTCAATAAATAAATATTTCTCCCAAATACAGTGAGAAATTGATTTTGTTCTGGATGTCTGGCTTGATGGATAGGTACAAAGTTAATCCACATGAATTTGAAATTATATCCATAAATATTTATAGCAGTCAATCCATTATAAATCACTCTATTCATTTCTATTATGACAAAGATTGCAATGCATCCCCCCTGAAAATCCTGGTGGTTCGGTGGATAAGTTTATCGTGTGCAAAGGGAGGGTTGATTTGTTCATAATGACAAAACGAACTGACCGTGAGTAGAATATGCTCTGGGCATGGTTTGGGACCTCAACAAACAGAACCAACGATGTGCTGGATATTGACCTTTTTGAAGTAAAACACAAATATTTTGCCTAAATTTAGGTAATGTGTAAATCGCTGGCCGTAAATACTACTTACAACCTTGTAAGACTAACACATATATTTGAATTCTGCATTATTAGGCGCTTCTTATGAGCTTATTTTCATGAAAATCAGAACTTGCCATGTTGACTAAACTGAAGTTCAGAAGTTGTTTTGCATAATTAAAGAGTAGCTCACAAACAATTTTTCTTGTTTTCTCAAAATATTGATTTTGTTCTTACAACCTTCTCATTCTAAGCCAGAGAAATGTATAGAACAAATTTGAATGGATTGAATGACTGCTTTATTTTAAAATTCATGTGCTTAATATATATATCTGTATAGGGTAGCTGGTTGCTATTTTATTGAAACACTTAACAGTAATCTTAAAAGTTATATATACCATGCAACCTATATAGAGCAACACCCTTTGGGAACTGCTTCTTTTGACTGTTATTTAGAGGTGGTTGTTCTGTACATGTTTTATTAGCTCACCTGAGCTGAAAGTCCTCAAGGTGAGTTAAGTGTCAAGGTGAGTTATTGTGATCACTCACCGTCTGTCATCTGTCCACACTTTCAAACGACATCTCCTCTGTTTGGCCAATTTTAATGAAATTTGGCAGATTGTGTGTGGCATTTGGGGATTTAGTAATTGCTCAAATTATGGCCCAGGGGTGAAAATTGGACCTGCCCGAGGGGTTACCATTTTACAAAGACTTATAAAGGGAATACATATAAAAATCTTCTTGTCTAAAACTACAATGCCTAGAGCTTTGATATTTGGTATGTAGCATCAACTAGTGGTCCCCTATCAAGATTGCTCAAATTATGCCCATGGGGTCAAAATTGGCCCCGCCCCGGGGTCACCAGTTTTACACAGACTTATACGGAAAACATATAAAAATCTTCTTGAATTTGTTTAAAACTACAATTCCTAGAGCTTCTATATTTGGTATGTACGTGGGGTGATCAAAAAGTAATGAGACAAACGCTCTAAAATGATAATTCTTCGTGATATCAATAAAATGATATGTTCTTTCAAATAAGAAATATATCCTCTCTCCGTATGCAAGGTTTCATAAATTTTCACCCAACAGAGATATCCATTGTTTTGCAACCTTGAGTCTAGCGACTCGCTGCACATAAACGACGTCAATGACGTCACGTACGTAAATTGTAAACTATTGGAACAACACATTGATACGAAAAAGCGCTTATGTCTCAAAAACTATTGGATAGATTTACTAATTATTCAGTATTTATTTATAACAATTGTTCATTGGACTAAAAGCAATTATGTTGTTATAGAATATAAACGAACTGTTGGATAATTATTCGATCATTTTCATTTTAAAGACGTCTCTCGTGTACGACGTCCGTCAAACAAATAACCTTCTAATTTGACAGCTCATCAAATGCTTCTCTGATCTCGGCTTGATATAGTAGAGTTTCTTTCCCAACACAAACTCTTTTCCACAAACAATACGTAAGTCAAGTCTTGCAGACTTCTCTTCCGATTCTCGTTTCCTCGTTTTAAATGTTTGTTTAAACCTTTATCCTAGTTTATGGAATAACTGTATATTTTCGAGATGTGATTTTTTGCCGAAATATTGCGTAGTTTTCAAGTTCTACTGTTCCTTTTTATGTCATATATTAAAAACGAACACACCCACATCAAAAACACGTTCATCTACAGTTCTTCAGTGTGTTAGCGTCTGTCGATGTCCAATTAATTTGATAAATATTGGAGGAATATTTAACAAAGTATAAATGTAATGCTTTCCTATACCATACGGTGAAAAGGAACGACGTTTTGATGTGCGGCTACATAGCGTAACACCTTATATTTGACGTTGCATCAATAAAGTACTGCCTATTGTAGAACATTGTATTGTATACGTAAACATCAGCATTAAACGCAGCTAAATTTAAATACGATACTTTCATGGTTCAGATACGTAAACTTTAAAAATGAGAGCATTTGTCTCATTACTTTTTGATCATCCAACGTAGCATCATCTATTGGTTCCCTACCAAGATTGCTCAAATCATGCTCCCGGGGTCAAAATTGGCCCCGCCCCGGGAGTCACCGTTTTCATAGATTTATATAGGAAAAACATATAAAAATCTCCTTGTCTAAAACTACAATGCCTTGAGCTTTGATATTTGGTATGTAGCATCATCTAGTGGTCCCTATCAAGATTGTTCAAATTATGCCCCTGGGGTCAAAATTGGCCCTTTCCTGGGGGTCAACAGTTTAACATAAACTTGTATAGAGAAAACATACAAAAATCTTCTTGTCTAAAACTACCATGCCTAGAGCTTTGATAATTGTTATGTAGCAGGATCTTCTGGGGGTTTTTTTTACCATGATTGTTCAAATTATTCCCTTGGATGAAAACTGTGCAGGGCTCCTTTATAATCAGGTGAGCGATATAGGGCCATCATATGGCCCTCTTGTTTATATATCAGCCTAGGGAAATGTTGAAGATGTTGTTATAGAGAGGCTGTTGCTCTACAGTGAGCTGCTCTGGAGAGGTTGTACTGTACCCTAGCCTATACTGTATATGAGCCAACAAACAGTATCCGGGTTCTGCTGTAAATATCTCAGTAGTTTAGTAATTGTTCATGTAGTGTGAAATATTTGATGTACAGGGTGTTATAAAAGTTTCTTTTCAAAGTTTAAATTCATACTTAATTTAATCTCAGCTATGTTAACTGTGCATGCAGTTTACACTTCTAGTAATTTCTTACTACTGTCAAATCATTAATTTTCGTGGGAGATTAAATTTCGTGGATTTTATGGTTTCGCGTTCAACCATGAAATCAAATCCCATCGAACAATATTTTTTACCCTTGTATGTTTACCTGAAATGCAAATTCTTTGAATTAAGGTCCCAATGAAATGGTCTTTTTTACCATAACCACGAAATTTTGTCCCATCGAAATTAAATAATTTTACACTAACAGTATATTAAACTGAAAATTTTACATACTTAACACCCTGTATGTAGCACCCTGTATGTGACGCAGGAAGTATACCCTTATCAAATACTTAAACTCGATTATTACTGTATTTACGCATAAACTTAAACCACTGCCATGGTCACAACAAGACTATGATAATAAATAAAGCAGACTCAGTGCACAACTGTAGTACATGCGTCTTTATATCAATGTAGTTAACTCAGTTTTGCACCGAGCCACTAGATATGTCCTAGTGTACAGCTAAATATAGTGGTTTTTATCTCTATACCTGTTTGAGAATATGATATAGGATGTACATGTTGTACAGTACAAGTTAAATAAGGAATATATTCCGTTCTGTTCTGTTCTGTTCCGTCTAGACTCGGTACTATTCATTTAACTACCTGGTGACTTTGGGATTTACTTCACGAGGTACGTACATGCTCATACATACACACTCCATTGATTTTTAAATCGCAGTATACAATGTATATTCTATTCCGTACTTTGTCCTTATGTTATAAATTTTATACTTGAGTCATATGATCAGTGTCGGTTATCATTGAATCAATAAACTGCTGGTTAACTTAAGATAGAGATATGCTCAGTTGTTACAGTTTAAACTTATAAGTTTATAATAAACTAGTGTGTGTAGGCGGAAGTTTTCTTATTACAAAGTGAATGGTTAAATTAATACAGAGCTGGAGTTAAGGTTTTTGTTAAACCCAAGGTATGAGGATAAGTTTTATATCAATTTAGCTTACATTTTGTTAAGTACTAAGTATACTATCATGCCCGGTTACGAATGGATTCTGTATATTTCATGAAATTCAATACAGGTATTTATGCCAAAATATCTAGTTGAAAAAGATTTAACATACAATAGAAATTGTACAATTATTGTATACATATTTTATAATGCTTCAGGGAAATATGTAGGTCATTGTTGTTTACATATGCTGATAAGTTACTTAAGTTATATACTAATATGGCTATAACATACTTAAACTATAAGCTACACTGTCGAGTTTGCTTTACGACCTGCATGAAGTCATTATCAAGTATATTTATAAATTTAGACTGTGGAAAGGTAAAAAAAGCTCCATAAAATCCATATTAAATTATTGATATTGGTTTACAAGTTATATATATGACTATAACATATGTCTAACTATAAACTACACTGTCAAGTTTGCTTTACTACCTGCATGAGGTCATTATCAAGTACATTTATAAATATAGACTGCAGAAAGGTAAAAAAGCTTTCAATGTGATTATCCATGAAATCCATGATATCAATATTGGTTTATATGTTATTATAATGGCTATAACATAATTATGTTTAACTATAAAATACACTGTCAAGTTTGCTTTATGACCTGCATGAGGTGACATTATCAAGAACATTTGTACATTTATAAATATAGACTGCAGAAACATAAAAAAGCATCTTGACTTTATAAATAAATATATCAATTGACAACGAGTGATAAATTCTTTATATCATCATAATATGACACTAAGAATGCAAAAATATGCGGTTTTATTGAAAAAGACTCCATGATGAACATTATACTATAAATGTGTAGTATAAGAATATAAATGTGCTGGCATAAAAATGAGACAAACTATTTATTTATATTGTAGAAATGGTGGCTGTAGATAACAATGATGGGAAGAACTTAGAGTCACTGTGATTGTGAGTTAGTGATTGATCAGAGGTACCAACACAAGCCGGGCAATTAGTGATGTACTGCTGCATGAGTCAAATGATTGGTGACTTATGTATTGTTTGAGCAACAAGAAGGGGCAAGTATGGAGCAGCAAGAAGAGACAAGCATGAACCCACAAAATGGGACAAGCAAGGATGAACAAGAAGAGGCACGGTTGATTCTGCAAGAGACCAGCTTGGAACAAAAAGAGACAAATTCCGAGCTGCAGAAAGAGACATGCGTGAAGCAACAAGAAGTGGCAAGCATGGAGCAACAGGCTTGTTCAAATTTACAACAACAGGAAGTGGCAAGCAAGGAGCAGCAAGAATTGACAAGCAAGGAGCAACAAGAAGGGGCACGTCTGGAGAAACAGGATGGATCAAGCAATGACCCACAAGAACGGGCAAGCAAGGACCGACAAGAATTGGCAAGTCCGGAGAAATGGGACAGAACAAGCAATGACCCACAAGAAGAGGCAAGCAAGGACCAACCAGAAGGGGTAAGGAAGGACCAACAAGAAGGGGCAAGCAAGGACCAACTAGAAGGGGCAAGCAAGGCACAACAAGAAGGGGCAAGTCCGGAGAAACAGGACGAAACAAGCAATGACCCACAAGAAGGGGCAAGCAATGACCCACAAGAAGAGGCAAGCAAGGAGCAACAAGAAGGGGCAAGCAAGGAGCAACAAGAAGGGGCAAGCAAGGACCAACGAGAAGGGGCAAGCCTTGGGACACAGGAAGGATCAAGCAAGGAGCAACAAGAAGGCACAGGAAAGGAGCAACAGGAAGGGGCATGCAAGGAGCAACAGGAAGAGGCAAGCAAGGAGCAACAGGAAGGGGCATGCACGGGACCACCACAACCTGCTCCTTCACCAACTATTGCACCAACATTTGATGGTGAAATATATATCAAACATCCTAAAGAAAAATTAAGCTGCTACATTGCTGGTATGGCTGTTATATCACCAAACAGACTGGTACTGAGTGACTATATAAACATGTCTGTTAAACTTGTTGATCTTAACAAAAAATCTGTTATAGCATTTCTGTCGCTGGGACCTCGAGACAATGACAACAGACCATCATACCTGGCAGTAACTGGAAATAAACAATGTGCTGTAACCGTACCCGGTAGACAACGTATAAAGTTTATATTTGTATCAGACAAACTTAGAAAGACAAATGAAATACAAACAAATGGTGAATGTTTCGGATTATTCTGTTACCAAAATAAGCTTATTGTGTCATACCGCGAGAGCAATAAGATTGACATAATGGATATGAGAGGTAAAGTGATCACATCAGTACAGATACCATCGGCGGGTAAAGGTATACACCAGGAGCCAGACTGTATTCAAGCCAACAGTGAAAGTATCTATATATCAGACAACCATTATGTTGCTATATTAAACTGGGAAGGTGAGATCACAGGTTTGTTTGATAGAATGGTTCATCCGTCGAGTCTCGGTCTCTTAGGTGATGGTTCGGTGCTAGTGTGTGGATGTAAGAAAGGTGGCATGTGTCACATGTCGGCCGACGGGAAGTACCAAGGATCTTTAATGAGAGATCCTAACGCTCCTAGTACTAGTACTCTGTGTGTGAATAATGCAAGGAATGAATTCTATATCAGTAGATTTACCAATGGCTATGATGATGTTAGTAACAACCTTCTTGTTTACAGCATCAAAACAGTACGATGAGGAGTATACACACTCATTGTGAATGACATTGCAGTGACAAATTTCAATAAATGAGTGCTGGGACTCAATAACTTGCAAATCTATGAGTCCAAAAATTAAAGAACAAGTCCAGAGTCCAAATATTTTATTAAACGTTAAACATTAAAGTAACCTGTTAAAGAAATGTGGAAAACTGGCTTCATTTAACACTATAAGTAGTTGAAAACCAGAGTACTGATTATAATTAATGTATGAAGTAATCTTCAAAATTATTTTTTTTAGAAATCTCAATGCATTATCGGGACTCACATAATTTTAAACTTTGCATCCACACTAATTTTTGTGAGTCCAGGACTCGGGACTCGCAGGTAAAAAAGTCACTGACATTGTAATAATACACAGAAATGTTACACATTTAGAAGTTTACATAGTTCATGAAAATGTTATTTGGTTCAAGGAAAATGATGCATAGTTCATGAAAATGTTACTGTTAATGAAAATGTTATATGAAAATTTAACACAATTTATTAACATAGTTTATAAAAAAGTTACACACATTGTAGTTCATAAAAAGGATTTCATTGTGTATAAAAAATGTTACACAATGTATGAACATAGTTCATGAAAATGTAGCATAGTTCATGATTTTGTTACATTAAAATATGTATAAACATTGCTCATGACAATGTAACACAGTTGATGAAATGTTAATAGTGATTGAAATTCATTACATAGTATAAAAATGTCAAGAAGTAACTTGTTACAAAATGAATGAAAATGTTACAAAATTTGTGTAAATTTTACATACTGGTAGCTCATGAAAATAATCATCCATAATTAATGAAAATAATAATCCATAAGTAATGAAAATAATAATCCATAAGTAATGAAAATAATAATCCATAAGTAATGAAAATGTTCCATAAATAATGAAAATGTTCCATGATTAATGAAAATGTTCCATAATTAATGAAAATGTTTCATGATTAATGGAAATGTTCCATAATTAATGAAAATGTTCCATGATTAATGAAAATGTTCCATGATTAATGAAAATGTTCCATAATTAATGAAAATGTTTCATGATTAATGGAAATGTTCCATAATTAATGAAAATGTTCCATGATTAATGAAAATGTTCCATGATTACTGAAAATGTTCCATGATTAATGAAAATGTTCCATGATTAATGAAAATGTTCCATGATTACTGAAAATGTTCCATGATTAATGAAAATGTTCCATGATTAATGAAAATGTTCCATGATTAATAAAAATGTTCCATGATGAAGGAAAATGTTTCATAATATTTATACAAGTGCCAATATTTGGTCTGACTTAACTGTATGTTAGATCCATGAACGCTACTGTAGGTATGAGAGGAGGACATTTCCGAAGGTTGACATGAGGTGTCAATTATACAGCAAACTTAGAACATTCACACTATCATTTATTATACATCTATGTTATACTCCAGAGCACAGGTCCGTGAAAAGTGTCCTAAGTCATTAAATACTTATAATTATGCATGAATAAGCGATATTGGACACTTTTCACGAACCTGTTCTCTAGAGCATTCTGTCAAGAATACAAATGTACAATATCAGACATGATTTCAAATATGTGTATTATTATCATCATATAGTTTGTATCACTTGTTACAAGGCATACAACGCACAAAATCAGCATTTAATTCATATGTTACAAAGTTAAAATACATAATACTGTAAAATCATTTAATTTCGATGGGACTAAATTTGGTGGTTTTGGTAAAAAAAGACCATTTAGATTGGGCGTTAATTTGTAAATTTTGCATTTCAGGTAATAAATCTTAGTGTCCAAATTATTGCTTGATGCGATTTGATTTCATGGTAGGAGGTGAACCATGAAGTCCACAAAATTTAATCTCTCACGAAAATTAATGATTTTACAGTACATTCGACTTCTGAACTAGGACGTCTGCTCAGAGGTCTGTTCATTAATATTGTTATTATTGTTACTGTGTATTGTTTTTGTCATAATTATCTTTCAATCATGTACTTAAACTGTTAATTTTATGCGTGCAAGTGTTTAATAAAGGAAAATTCTGGATTAATTGTGTTCTGTTCAGTTTTGTTGGTGTATACAGGCTTGTAAGGGGTTACTTCTATAGTACGTCCACATATAGTGCGCCCAGGATATCGAGAAAGGCAGGAAAATTTGGTATAAGTCACAAAGGTGGAAGTATCAAGCATGCACAATTTATCAGTGTGATTTTAGTATTTCAGTGAGCATATCGTCCACTGCCTTGTCCATCTGTTCATCCATCTGATATATTTTTGTCCAGGTGATAACTCAAAACTGAAACACCTATTAGTTTGAAACTTTGCATACACATAAATCTTATAAAGGTGAATTGCAGCACCCAAGGACCATAACTCTTCATGGCATATGTTTGGAGTTATGCCCCTTTGTATTTTTTCTTATTGATTCCGGGCCATTACTTACACAGTATTGGACACTCGATCAATTTGAAAGGTCATAGTACACATAGATTAGACCTCATTAAGCCCAGAACCAGAACTCTCTTTTGCACAAATTTTGTTGGAGTTATTTACATAATTATGATAAACTCAAGGGGCACATAACCTGTCTCTGACAGCTCTTGTAAATTGTTTGTTGCTTGTCAAGAGATAATTGTAGGGTGATTGTAGTCAATTATCATTCCTACCTATCACTGTTGAAATCTTGCTGCTAGATCCAGGTGGATTCATGTTTAAGGTTATGCTAAGTAAGGTTTTATATTGGTCGGCAAACTTGGCATACATAGTTTACATATAACCACAGCCACTCCATTTATACAGTGTCAGTCAGTATCATTAAGCCTACAGAATTTAAGCTTCATTTCACAAACTGTCAATGCCACAAAATTTCAATTTTGTTACACAATCTGTTGTTTGCAGAAATTCAGTTTTTATCTCAACATCTGTTATAAATATAAACACACATTGGATGTACAAAAACTGCAGTTTTGCAGCCCCGAGATAAGACAACAGTTAAACAGTATGACAGTATCATCTGGTTTCGTTGTCTAAGCAAAGCACTGCCAAGCACTTTCATTGTGATAACTTTCGTTAAATTAAATATAGAAGGCATTGATTACCTCCATTGGAAATTGCTTTATATCACTTTGCTTAAGTAATGGACACTTGATAGCGTTGTATTAAATACCTGACTGTTTTTAAGTATTATTGTACATATATTTAAGCTTGATCCTCACCCTTCTAGCTGATAATATCTTGCCTATACTTGTAACCCTCAGGTTGTTTGTTTTCATAAACAGAGAGTCACATGTCACAAAGATGCTTACAGGGTAAGACATACACCAGTAGCGTAGCTGCCGCTAGGCCATTAGACCCGGTGTAACGGTCAGTTTTATCCCCCGCCCAGTTTATCCCCCGGGGGATAAAACTGACTGGGGGAAGACGGGACCTGTTAGATGTAACGGTCAGTTTTATCCCCCGCCCAGTTTATCCCCCGGGGGATAAAATGGGCCGGCCCGGTTTATCCCCCCCTAGTCCTTTTCTTCCCCCACCCCAGGCCTATTCTTCCCCCACCTAAGCAATGAATAGTTTAAGGTATTACTGATTATAATACTACTTTTGATTAAATTAATGTTGTTTCAACCTGAAAATGTGGTTTATTTGTTCTTGAAGTGACTAATCTGTTAAAACGGTTTGATCAAGATTTGGTTCATTATTGCCATTATTTTGCTCTTATTTTATCCCCCGCCTAAGTAAAGTTAATATGATGAGGGGGAAGAAATGGCCTAGTCTATTTTATCCCCCACCTGAGTATAGTTAATACGAAGATGGGGGAAGAAATGGCCTAGTCTATTTTATCCCCCACCTTAGTATAATTAATACGAAGATGGGGGAAGAAATGGCCTAGTCTATTTTATCCCCCACCTGAATATATTTAATACGATGATTGGGGAAGAAATGGCCTAGTCTATTTTATCCCCCACCTTAGAATAATTAATACGGAGATGGGGGAAGAAATGGCCTAGTCTATTTTATCCCCCGCCTGACTATAGTTAAAATGATGATGGGGGAAGAAATGGCCTAGTCTATTTTATCCCCCACCTTAGTATAATTAATACGAAGACGGGGGAAGAAATGGCCTAGTCTATTTTATCCCCCACCTGATTATATTTAATACGATGATTGGGGAAGAAATGGCCTAGTCTATTTTATCCCCCACCTTAGCATAATTAATACGGAGATGGGGGAAGAAATGGCCTAGTCTATTTTATCCCCCACCTGATTATAGTCCATTTTATCCCCCACCTTAGTATAATTAATATGAAGATGGGGGAAGAAATGGCCTAGTCTATTTTATCCCCCGCCTGAGTATAATTAATACAATGATTTGGGAAGATATGGCCTAGTCCATTTTATCCCCCACCTTAGTATAATTAGTATGAAGATGGGGGAAGAAATGGCCTAGTCTATTTTATCCCCCGCCTGAGTATAATTAATATGAAGATGGGGGAAGAAATGGCCTAGTCTATTTTATCCCCTGTCTGAGTATAGTTAATATGAAGATGGGGGAAGAAATGGCCTAGTCTATTTTATCCCCAGTCTGAGTATAGTTAATATGAAGATGGGGGAAGAAATGGCCTAGTCTATTTTATCCCCCACCTGATTATAGTTAATACAATGATTGGGGAAGATATGGCCTAGTCCATTTTATCCCCCACCATAGTATACTTAATACGAAGTTGGGGAGGGAAATGGCCTAGTCTATTTTATCCCCCACCTTAGTATACTTAATACGAATATGGGGGAAGAAATGGCCTAGTCTATTTTATCCCCCACCTTAGTATAATTAATATGAAGATGGGGAAGAAATGGCCTAGTCTATTTTATCCCCCACCTTAGTATAGTTGATACAATGATGGGGGAAGAAATGGCCTAGTCTATTTTATCCCCCACCTTAGTATAATTAGTATGAAGATGGGGGAAGAAATGGCCTAGTCTATTTTATCCCCCGCCTGAGTATAATTAATATGAAGATGGGGGAAGAAATGGCCTAGTCTATTTTATCCCCTGTCTGAGTATAGTTAATATGAAGATGGGGGAAGAAATGGCCTAGTCTATTTTATCCCCCACCTTAGTATAATTAATATGAAGATGGGGGAAGAAATGGCCTAGTCTATTTTATCCCCCACCTTAGTATAATTAATATGAAGATGGGGGAAGAAATGGCCTAGTCTATTTTATCCCCCACCTGATTATATTTAATACGATGATTGGGGAAGAAATGGCCTAGTCTATTTTATCCCCCACCTTAGAATAATTAATAGGGAGATGGGGGAAGAAATGGCCTAGTCTATTTTATCCCCCGCCTGAGTATAATTAATATGAAGATGGGGGAAGAAATGGCCTAGTCTATTTTATCCCTTGTCTGAGTATAGTTAATATGAAGATGGGGGGAAGAAATGGCCTAGTCTATTTTATCCCCCACCTGATTATAGTTAATACTAGTAATATTAGTTTTACAAAGGTGGGGGATAAAATAGACTAGGCCATTTCTTCCCCATCTTCATATTAATTTTATAAAGGTGGGGGATAAAAAAGACTAGGCCATTTCTTCCCCCATCTTTATATTAGTTTTACAAAGGTGGGGGATAAAATAGACTAGACAATTTCTTCCCCCACTTTTACATTGGTTTTACAAAGGCGGAGGATAAAATAGACTAGGCCATTTCTTCCCCATCTTTATATTAATTTTACAAAGGTGGGGGATAAAATAGACTAGGCCATTTCTTCCCCCATCTTCATATTAATTTTACAAAGGTGGGGGATAAAATAGACTAGGCCATTTCTACTCCATCTTGATATTAATTATACTCAGATGGAGGATAAAATTTACCAGTCTATATCTTCCCCATCATAATTTTTTGGGTGGGGGAAGAATAGGACTGGTGGGGGATAAAACTGACTGGGGGAAGACGGGGCCTGTTACCTGTAACGGTCAGTTTTATCCCCCGCCCAGTTTATCCCCCGGGGGATAAAACTGACTGGGGGAAGACGGGGCCTGTTACACCGGGCCTACACATCATTTCGAGAAAAAAAAATATTTTTTTTAAGTTTAACTTGAAATTTGATCTCCTAACTACACGTCAAAACGCACCAGTACCTTTCAAGGAATTAAAAAAATCCGGAGGAGCATCCACGGACCCCCCTACTTCTTTCATCTTTGCCGAAGGTCCTACACATTGCTTAGGTTCTAGCTTCGCCCCTGTACACAAATTTAAAGGAACAAAATTAAACACAATTTACTCTCCGAAATTGATAAATGTATATTCAAGGCTAGAAATTTGTAATATGTTCATGCATTAAGGTAAGGACCAGGTCAAATTCTCAGTACTATACACTTATATGACAGTTAAAAGTATTGAGCTTGGGTACCCAACCCTGAACATCCTCACAGGTCAGTAATACATGTGCAGTCACTTATAATTATGTTTCTCTTGTTTACTGAGTTATTTACGGAAACCTTCCCAGACAGTAGCATTGATTGATACCAGTTATTTATGCTCACTAAATTCTAACTCAGGTGATGGAAATATCGCCATCATCGCACCCTTGCTACTCCGGTGTGATACCGGGAATCAAGGCACGCTGCAGCATCAGCTCTATCCAAATTGACTTCTTGTTCGCTAATGTGCCTGGTTAATAGCACAGATACATGCAAAACTACTTTTGGGTTACCTACCAGTTAATCTATAGTTGTGTGGTTAACACTGAAATTGTTTCTAAAAGTTCCAATGTCCCAGTCTAGATTGGAATCATTGGGCCTCTGGATTGGTAGTTGAGCATTTTGAACACTCGGACACTTTGCTACCTCTAGTTAATCAGGTGAGCAATGTAGGGTCATTATAACACTCCTGTTACTCAGATGAGTGATATTTATAAGGCCAGCATGGCACTCTAGAAATGCAAGCCTCGTCCCTGGTTAAAATCCGACCACTCGGGTGAGATATCCTTATCCTACATAGACTGTCTCATGGTGGATCATTTTTCTTCGACGTAAATTCGTGAAAATTGAGTTTTTATCATTATTTAGCGTTCGTGGCGTCAATGTGACGTCATCATAACGTGACATTGAATTTTGCCGTATGTTCACATTCAAAACAATCGACATCATAACGTCGTAAATAAAGCATATGCCTACACTGTTAAGCTCTACCTAAGAAAATGCCCCTTAAATAGTACAGAGCTCATTTTTGTTCTTTTTGTTAGCTAAATACAGAAGTAAAAATAGACCCGATAAAGGTCGGAATAAATTCATGTGCGGTTGTTCATGTGAGAAAGAAGATGTTGCTAATGAAAGATAAGATTTTCTTCCATTAGCAACGCACTTATCTTACATTAGCAACGCCGAAGAAATTGTGTTCTTTGTACTGCTAAATATCGGTAGTCGATGTAACATGCATAATCAATTACTTCACGATTGAACAATTTGCTAACTTAGAATGAGAAGGTCGTAAGTACAATTATATTGATATTTTTAGAAAACAAAAAAAAGTTAGTTCAGTTTGGTCAACATGACATTAGTTCTGATTTTCATGAAAATAGGCTGATAAGAAGTGCCTTATGATGCAGATGTCAAATGTATATATCATTCTTATAAGAACAACCTTCTCATTCTAAGCCAGCAAATTGTGAACATTCTCTTGGGTTATTTGTGATAAATAGAAGCTTATATTTATGTTATTTATAACATACAAGTTTTATTTAACTCATTGAAAAAAGTAATCTGACACTCAGCAAAGCCTTGTGTCGTTGTAGAATTATTTTGTCCACTTGTGTAATAAAACGTGTATGTTATTAACACTTGTGCAAGATTCTCTATGAATAGTTCAGCTGTATTAAACGACTGTTTCATAGAAAAACAACATATTCACTGACATTTTTCAAAAGAAATGTCTCTATCCATAGTTCAATCAACACACATTACTGCATCTTTTGTTGGCATAACATAATCTGTAAGCCTAAAACAAGACTATGAAATAAGCATTTGAGCACATGCCATAGAAGCGTTACAATAATGTCACAGAAAAACAATTGGACAGCGGTGACTTTTAAAGAGGTAAGCATGAGCTTTGGGATTATAATGTCTCTGGTTCTCATAATCCCTGTGTGTGTCATTGGGTAAGATATCTGACCTTGGCGTAATTAATTACTAATCATTATAATGGTCTCATAATAATTCAGGGCTTTTTTTCACTATATAACAGAGGCCGAAATAAGGCTACTTCACAATTGGAAGGAGGGTGCTTCACAATTCCAAAATGTCAGTTTCACAAACCACATAAATGCCACTTTCACAAATGAAACCACTTGCCCAGGCCCAATATTTTCTACAATTTGAAATTGACAAAATCAGAGTAGCTTTAACAATGCCCCTTTCACAAATGAAACCACTTGCCCAGGCCCAATATTTTATACAATTTGAAATTGACAAAACCAGAGTAGCTTAAACATTCAATAATGAAATATATCAAGCCTTTCTTTACAAAATAAAGGGAAATATTAGTTGTAAATTGCTTTTTTACAAATGTATTAAAGTCAATATCGCGCTTCTTCTTTCACAATTCAAAAGCAAAACTACGCTTGAATTTCACAATATGAAGAAAAATTGCGCTGTACATTACACAAATCTAACAGGCTAGGGCTTCTTCACAATTTTGGCAAAAAAGTCCTGGAGTCATTGAATAATTCCCTTGCTACTGTCTCTTGTCAATACCATCAGGAATGTGGTGTAAAAAGGCATTTCTAAAAGTTGCAAGATCATGTTTTAAAATGTAGTGGTTTAAAAAATGCACACTTAGTATGTCATCATTTATTGAGTATTGTTGAAATTAAGCATTCAGTTCATATTTTCCTTTACAATGTACTTACGTAATTATTTTCACTTTATTCATTTCAGGTATACCCCCACATGTGGATACACCATCAGCATTTGAAGATGGCTTGATATCTCTGAGTCTGGGATCTCAGGTTGGTGGTTTTATTCACTATCTTAAGGGAGACTAACTCTAAATTGTCATTCTCCAAGATTTCTGTATTCCATTGAGTTGTCAGTCATCATGTACAAGTGCATGTATATTTGAGCTGTTCTCCAGGAAAACTGGGCTTATTGACAAAAATACGAAAATCATGATAATAAATCGTTAGAGAACGAGACTCATATGAACACTTTATGAAAATTTGAACAACATATTACTTAAATTAACGAAGTTACAGACCTTCGAAACTAACCACTCCCGCTTAGTTTTTGAGTGATGTCGCAAACGTCAATCGAACGTTCTTTGACGTAACGTTAAGAATCATTTTATTAACCCAGTATTTTATGAATTATTGACGTAAACTTTTAAAATTTCTGTCACCTTTTATAATAATATTCTGATTTTAATAAAACACGAAAAAGATTTGTTAGTGATTGCTTAAAGGGAAAAGTAGCTGCTATTTTTAACCACTAACCCCTTGTTTTTCTCACTTCGGGTAGTTTTCGGAAATTGGTCACCATAGCAACGACAGAAGAAATTTTATCATAATTTATCAGAAAACTTTAATCTTTAAGATAGTTCTATTTTATCCAACTACTTAAGATTTAATCGGTGAACTTTGCTTTTTTCTCATTTTAGACCTATTTCTCAATAGCATTGCATCATTACTATTGTTATGTCAATAAGCCGGGTTTTCCTGGAGAACGGCTCATTTATATTCTGCCTTTTGGTGACATAGTTTCCTGACAGCCATGCTTAAAATTATAGTTGTTGTGAATATGTAAATGTTTAAAAGTCATACTGTACAATCACTAATTTTGTGGGTGATTGAATTTCATGGGTTTTGTGGTTCACCTTTAACCACGAAATCAAATTCCATGGAACTATAATTTTGACCCTAGTATTTATTACCCAAAATGCAAAATCCACGAATTAAGGTGCCATCGAAATTGTCTTTTTACCAAAACAATGAAATTTTGTCCCATCAAAATTAAATTATTTTACAGTATTCGATTTGGGGTCTTTTAAGTGTCAGATGATAACTTAATTATATTCTTATACCGGTAATGTATACTGTACAATCTCTGTTGAGCAACACCCTTTAGGAGCTTCAAATAATGGCTGCTGGACAGAAGTTGTTGCTTCAGGGAGGTTAAATTTATAGCGAATGTCTGTACATGTGGCCACTCTAGAGAGGTTGTACTGTATGTGTGATTTTAAAATTGTTAAATTAATTCATTATTTGCTACAGGTTGTGATGGAGTTTCGTCATCCTGATGGTCGACATCTATCTGTACTGTTACCTCCTAGAAGTGTTCTAGTGATGACAGGAGAATCCAGGTATGTTGTATCTTTATCTCATTCTCAGATCATATAAACCATATCACTGTATGACTTATTGGGAGACTAAATATTCCAAATTATATGACTTAATGCAAATGAAAGTACCTGTAGCTTCTGGTCGCTGTATGACTTATTGAGAGACTATGAAATTCAATGTGTATGCCTTATTGTGAGTAAAAGCACCTGTATATCCCATGTATGAATTATTGGGAGACTATACAATTCAATATGTATGCCTTATTGTGAGTATAAGCACCTGTATATCCCATTGATGTATGAATTATTGGGAGACTATACAATTCAATATGTATGCCTTATTGTGAGTATAAGCAACTGTATATCCCATTGCTGTATGAATTATTGGGAGACTATACAATTCAACCTGTATGAATTGTTGTGATTATCGGGATCACTGTGCTTATATAATAGTGTTAACCTGTGGAGAACCAAGTTAGACATGTGTCTGTTCAGTCAACTGTACAAGTATCCATTTACCTGCCTTTACTGAGTAGCCCCATAATGCACAATCCTCATTTTGACATTTTCATGAACTGGTGTGAACAAAATCTCAATCATAGGTTTTTTGAAGTGGACAAAATCCCAACAGTTGTGTGGACAAAATTTCTGCACTGTATTTAGTGTGAAAAAGTGTAGTAAGTAATTAGTACATGCATTTTCTACAAAACTAGAAGGAAAAAGACAAATGGGTGTATTTCAACAATTTATTACAAATATTATGGGATATATAATGTGTATATCAAGGTTTTCATAAATTTGTGAAACCAATGGGCATATAATATATTATTACACTGAGAAAAGAAATGTAGACAGTGTGCATGTTAAATCAAATTAACCTTCACTTTAACAAGATGAAATACTTGATTGACCTAACTCCCTCATTTATACATAATCGTATACAAAGTCCTTATTGGAATGTTTTTTTACATACATACATTTATAATGAACGTCACTGTTATCAGCACCTATATTAAAAAGCACATTTATATTTATACATTAATTTACCAGTAACACAATACCAATTGAAGCACTCACAAAGCACCTACAAAGTATTCATAAAACACTCACGAAGTATTCACAAAGCATTCATAAAGAATTCATAAAGTATTCACTAAGCACTCACAAAGTATTCAAATAGTATTCACTATAAGCACTCTGGTAGGGGATATGAAATGTCCGTGTTAGACGATGATTCAGTTGATGCTGTCCTATGTTTCACACGCCGTATCACTCTCTTCAGGGAGTCAACTCGGCCAACAGCAGAAGCAACCTGGAAAATGAAAAAAAAACATGATAATTATAAGGGGCATACTCAGAGGCATTTTATTGTGTTGGTCAAAAAGGAATGTCAAACTTTTAAGCTGTAGATAGACTGTTGTGCTTTTTGGCATATATTTAGGCACTTCAAAAGTAACAAAATCGTCTTCACATCTCAAAATTGACCTGTGTTTTATTATACTTTGTGATATGATGCTTAATTCCCAAGAAAGTAATAGTAAGTAATACAGTTATTGCCTTTGACTGGTAGCATTGTAGCAATCGTAGGGTCATTACAAAAATATTACCATTTATAAAAATTATGTCCCTGATCTTTGCTCTGTCCCTGATTTATAAGGCAGGATTTTTTGCTACATTACGTATTTCATTACTAAGTATATTTACTAAGACCATGACAATCATACAATGAAAAGTTTTGAAAACACTTTTTTGTTAAAACTTTAATGAATCAGTCAGTCGTAGATTAGGAGCATAGCAAGCAATGTTTTTGGCCTAAATATTTCAGTCCTACCTCTTGAGTCACTGTGGCTAGCTTGTCTTGTATTATCTGTCCTGGCTCCCCTCTATTAGCCATGATGTCGGCCTTGATCTCAGCTTTCAATTTCATTGCAGCAATAGCGAAATGGTCAGCATCATGGCTGTGTTGATGTGTAGAAATCACGTCTGTTACCTGAAAATGTTCAAACATCATGATCAAGATGAGAATACATGTACTGTACAAAATACAGGGTTTTTACTATTCCTGAATAAGCCAGATTTTTGCACTGGATGGAGTGGACTCAGTTAACCTTATTTGATAACAATATTAAAAGTCATAATTGACTGAGTGTTAGACATTCAATGTTTTATGAGATATTTTTATGCCATCCACCAAATATTTGGAGAGGCATTAAGAATTACCCTTGTACATTACAAAATATTTATTGGTCTGTGTAACTTTAAAGTTATTAATTGTGCTAAATGTACAGCCTTCAAATTCATAGGGATATTAGTCAGAATGAGTTGTTCTATCTATCTATCTTCCTGATAGCCAAACCCCTGCTGGGGACTTAGGCTTTGACACGCGTCAAACTGACAAAGAATGTTAATAAGGATAAGAAATAAAAGTATAAAAGATGTGAGAAAGAAGAAAGGTTAAAAATAGGTTAAAAACAGGGCAGGTATCATTTAGGGAGAGGCATGTTCAATACGGCTAACAGCCGTGCTGA
Organism: Spisula subtruncata; assembly: GCA_963678985.1. Classification (NCBI taxonomy): domain Eukaryota; kingdom Metazoa; phylum Mollusca; class Bivalvia; order Venerida; family Mactridae; genus Spisula; species Spisula subtruncata. The sequence continues at coordinate 30,686,239 of OY787665.1, forward strand.
ACTCGGGTGTGGGAAGGTCAATGATGTCAGGGGGTAGGGAGTTCCAGTGTATTATTGTTCTATTGTTAACTTGTTGTGCACCTACATATTTTGTTCAGATCCTGTCAGTATTTTTCAAAGTCAAGGTCCTTAGAATGATTAAATTGAATTACTGTGGTTTCGTCAAATCCCCGGTTCGTCAAAGTGAATTTATAGTATAAACATTAGTCTGGTTCGTCAAAGTGATAACATAGAGTGATTCACACCTGATCCATGTAATTACAGTACTCTGTGTGCGTTTGTCATAGTGTGATAAATTTAAAATTAGTCAAACAAGTAATTAAAACCTCATAATTGTGATGCATGATTATCACACAATATTAACAAATAAATCAATCGTCAATCCCATACAATACAACTAAATCTTATAAAAAGGTGTTTGTTCACACTTAAAACTATGTATATCAACTCAAATCCCTCTATAATTCAATTTGACGAAACCACAACCTATTTTGTACAGAAAGTTAAGTTTGACGAACCGGAGATTTGACGAACCCACTGTCACCCATTAAATTTGGCGTGTGTTGTTTGGTACTTGAGAATTAATAGTGGTACAGACTGTACATTATTCAAGAAATTACTGAAAAGCAAAATCTAACTATTTCATGAATCGAATCTGGTTTAATTCATGAAAAAGTTAGATCTTGCTTTCAGTAATAGCGCATTATTCAAAATTCAAAGGATTGTTATTCAGCATTGGGTTGATGTCCACCTATACATTTTATTTTCCTTGAAATGAATGCATTTGGCTTTGATGACTCATAAATAGTAAACCAAATTTTGTAGGAATATTTGCAATGATTTGAAATTGACCCACATAAATATTAAAAATTGGATCTGACTTGTTTAAGCAAAGTTCATAATAAAAAGTATTTGCGCTACATTCATTAAGCTTTGTAGGAATATCAGTCAGCATGTATACTTGAGTTTTGGCCCTTGGTAGCATTTAATGGCTATTGAAGACATCCGTGTTCCGTGAGCACTATTGAACAATGTTGGAAACTGAAACTTAGTTTCTAATTTAACTTAAAAAATAAACTGAAAATAATTCAGTCTAGGCTAGTTAGAACATTTGTCCAGTATAAATATGATTAACTTACTGCATGGTTAGTAGTGATGATTCCCTTGCACTGTTTACTTTTACGATTGGTACATTCCCATCTGATGCTTGTCTTAGACTCTGACTTCTTTGTGTAAGCATACCCTGCATAGCAGAGCTTTCTGCATCCTTTATTACTTACAATAAATTCCATATTTGCAGTAGAGGTAACGTAATAAATACAATTTTGGAGCAGTATGTGTAGTTCTGATTTCAGTACATGTACTGAAGGAACAGCAAATATGTTTCCTTATAAAAAATGAGTAAAATATAGAGTAAAAACTATTACAAATGTATCTTCTATTAAAAGTTATGTGAGAAAAACAAATGTGCATTTAATGGTGATCAAAGCAATGTAGAGATTATAATTGGTATAATTGTCCATAATGCTAATTGGCCACAGTGTTATCCCTTTTAAGTCCTTTGCAGTTTGCACATTTCAGTAAGTGTAATTATTAGTCAAAGTGATAATTGTTATTGGACAATCTCTCTTAACTGCTCTTTTCCATGTTGCAAAACTTCTTTGATGAGGATTTTGTCCATGCCTGTAAGATTTATGATTGGCTTTTTCCCAACTTGTAAAATCTATGATTTTGTCCACCGTGTAAAATACAGTCTGTATTTGATGGGATTTGTCCACTTCGTAAAATTATTTATAGAAATTATGTCAAGGTTGTAAAATATATGATGAAGATGTTGTCCACCTTGTAAAACTTTAATGAGGATTTTTCCTCTCAGTAAAACCTGTGATGGATATTTTGTCCACCTAGACAAAAATAGCAGTGTGGATTATATCCACTGCTTGGGAATTTGTCCATATCCTATTCACTACGTTGTTAACACAGGACAGAGCAGTAAGTTGTCATTGCAATGATCCAGGCTACAATGAAGTTTGGTAAGCCAGGTGATGTTCTTCTATGATGATGTCTACAGTCTTGTACCCATTTGTCATTTCTAAGTTATTATAAGGTTGATGATTCTAGTGATTGTTTTTTGTTTGCATTGGACCAATAGTTGCATGTGCAGATATTTATAAGCAGATGACCTCCAGCTTCTAGCTACTAACTTTTGCATGATACTGGTACTTGTATCATCTTTGTGTGACAATCTAGCTTGTTCTAAATAGACTTGTTGGTTCTTTAATGTGTCCTTTGTAAAGCACCCTTGCCTACAGGATTATATTGGGAAGTATTGGATAATTCCATATATATCACAGAAAACTGGTTTGATCAGTGATTGCTGCTAATGAAATGTGCTAAATCATGTTCTATCACTACTGTGATATTGTTCTTCAGGTTCACATGGTCACATGGTATCACTCCTAGAAAGTCTGACATTGTTACACTTCCCAATGGTGGCCTCACTCTAGTACCAAGAGGTGTCAGAACTTCATTTACATTCAGGAAAATAACTGGTGTTAGACCTTCCGCCAGCAATAGGTAGGTCTGAGATTATATAAGCATACTTAACTTGACATCATTATGCATAGTGAATAAAGGTGCAATTAAAATGTATATTTGAAAAGTGTACGAAATGCAAAATTAAAGAGCATAGCACACCTTACTTAAAAACTTTAGAAAAAATCTTTAAATCTACTAGTTAAACAGAACAGAACAATTAAGATTAATCATTGTAGATTATATACATAGAGAGCAAGTCTAACTGTAATTACAAAATAGACGCATGTTTGTCTGTGATGAAATAATCGCGAATTTCGAATTTGCCCAAAAGGCAAGCGATGAAAATTGGCAAGATGGTATCATATGAGAGTAAAAGGCTGTGCCTTAGTTGATATTATGTATGGCACATTTATCTGGATCTAGAAAGAAATGTGTTTTCGAAAAATGCTGCCTTTCCAAAATGACCATATGATGACTTTGTATAAACAATGAAATATTTCCTGTTCTCTTCAGTGACAAGCCTGATGTACCATGTGATGACTCGTCCGCTTCACAACTTGAGAAGCTCCATGTATACCAGGTAATGTTGTTAAACACACACAAAGATATGCCTCGATAGCCTAGTGGTAGAGTGTTCGCTTTGAGTGCGGGAGGTTGCGGGTTCTATCCCAGGCCGCATCTTACCAAAGACAAAATAAAAATGGTCACAGAATTTTCCTTCCTTGCTTCTGTTCTTTCATACCCATCATGGGGATAATAACATCAGGAATGAGGTGTCCAGATTGATTAATAGAAAAATGTTTTGTTATCAATTAAATAAATTGGTATATACCAAACATTCAAAGCAAATAATTTAATGCACTTTTAAAAATAGTGTTTATAAAATGTATATTGAATAAGGGCCTCTCTACAATTTCATGATGTTCACTGGAAATGAATTGAAGCTGTTTTAGTTCTACCTAATTCTCTTCGGGCTGGTTTGCCCCTAAGACCATCACCAAAGAATGCCTGTTTCCTATGAGCTGGTTTGCCCCTAAGACCATCACCAAAGAATGCCTGTTTCCTATGAGCTGGTTTGCCCCTAAGACCATCACCAAAGAATGCCTGTTTCCTATGAGCTGGTTTGCCCCTAAGACCATCACCAAAGAATGCCTGTTTCCTATGAGCTGGTTTGCCCCTAAGACCATCACCAAAGAATGCCTATGTTTCCTATTTACAGTGTCACATTAAAAGTTATTTAGAGGTATGATGAAATAAAGGGTTAATGTTCATATTATGCCAACCATCTTTGATGAGGGGGTATATTGCTTTGCACATGTTGGTCTGTCTCTCGGTAGACTAAAATGATTTCAATTAAATAACTCAAGAATGCTTTGCCATATATGATCTTCAAACTTTACATGGAGGATGGCCAGCAACAGTAGATGTCCCCTATGGAATTTGAGCTCTTTAGGTCAAAGGTCACTGTGAATTTTACCATTTTCAATAATAAGGCTGTCATGGGGCATACATGTTTAACAAACATCTCTTGTTGTATTGTAGGTATATGAAGAGATTGCGGATCATTTTAGTGGTACGAGGCATACACCCTGGCCTGATATTGCTGACTTTCTTAATCAGCAACCACCAGGTTCCCTGATGGCAGATATTGGGTGCGGTAACGGAAAATATTTAGGGATCAATAAAGGGTTATATGAGGTAAGAGCACCTTGATTTCATCTAGGATAGTATCTTTCTTGTATGTCAATACATAGGCTTATTATTCAATTTGTATTCTACTGCATCTAGCTTAAAGAGCTGTGGCCATGGTCTGACTTTGTAACCAGATGATCTGGGTTGGAGTTACATTGTGGTAGGTCATACCCTTCCATGAAAATTTGATACCAGTGCTCATTTTCCTTAACATTTGGAGAATTTGTCAGTTCCTTTTAGAAGGGCAAAATATGACTGTTTAGGAAACTGTCCAGGAAAACTGGTTAGTTATATCTGTCATTATATATAACTGAACAATTGAGAAACCGGGTTAAACATGAATACAACACTCAAACAAAGTTAAGGGACTTTTGTGAAATCCTATTTGCAAATTTAGTATGTATTTGAACTACATAATAAGTTCCTGCAATTTTCCTCATTTTTAGCTTGATTTTTCAAAGAAAAAAGTTTAGCTATTATCGTGACCGAATCGTCTGCATCAGCATTGATTTAGTTTATTATTAGAGTCATTTTCTCAAAGACTTTCAAATGTTTTCCACTTGAAACTAAGCAAATTTATTCACCAACACAAAAGGAGTCAATGTTAACAAGGCTGACAACCATATGACCTATATTTATTGAGTTATCTGCCCTTGTTACTATCAAAAACGAAAAATGCAAGCATCCTGTACTCATAGGCTTATGCTTACATGTGCACTATATATGATTTCTTATGTTTCTTCCCTCAAATTTGAAGGTCTTTGGTTCGATCTGCAAGAAAAGTCTGATCGGGGACATGAACTACAGCATTCAATCCTTTCATTCTTCAACTGACTGCTCGATTCACATTTTTGAACATCTAGTATCTTATCAGTTAGGGTTTAATCTTTGCTTATCAGCTTTATAATTAGTCGTATTTGTATATTTCTACAATGATATAATACCACCATATCTGTTACAGATTGCCTCAGATCGGAGTTTTAATCTTGCTCAGATATGTCAAGCACGTAACTCTCAAGTGTACGTTGGTGATGTTCTATCCATACCATTACGTCATGGAATATTTGATGTCTGTATCTGTATAGCTGTCATACATCATCTATCTACACAGGTAACTTGCAGTGTACAAACAGATGAGCTCAGCCTGGGCTGGTATTTATAAAGCATCTTAAGTGAAAACTTAGAATTATTTTAAAATCTCAAATTTTCCTTAACTGTATCATCTAAACAAGGAAACTAATATTAACAACTACTTACATTGTTTAGAAGCATTATGTAAAGAGCTACAGTAATCATATAGAAAACAATGTCTATTTTTTGTTTCTTGTGAAATATGGGCAGCTCAAAATTTTAACTTAAGTCAAAATATTTAAGTTTTCACTTAAGATGCTTTATAAATACCAGCCCTGGTGATTATAGACATGTTCTCGTATTCCATACTGCATGATTACTCAAACTTGTAAAGCAGCTTTTTTTAGAATTTTGCATCAAAACTTACCCCAGCTTGTAGCAAATTACTTTATTAAGAAAATGAATTTCCATTCTGTAAGAAAAAAGTTACAGCAGTTTTTGTTACTACGAACATGCTCTTACTGGAGTACAGAGCATGAACACAGAGTATATGTTCTCTAATGTTTATACATGTAATCACAGGGCCTGATCCTCAATATTTTTGCTGGGAAAAAACATTAGAACATTGTGCCCTGCTGATGGCATCGATGACTGTATACAATACACTAAACTATATACTATTACATTCATAATGTTCTTCTATTATGTCTCAAAGCTGGTATTTTGAATATTAACAAGAAATCAACTGACATTTTTGTTAAGTAGAAGTTTCAAGGACCAGTTATTTATTCAAACTATAACAACTTATATGTTTGTATTTCCATCAAATCTAGTGAATGCAGCAAGTGGTATTGACATGGACCCATTTTAATTGTATTTCTATGCTAAACATATTATACTTCTCCTAAGTGATGGCGGTAGCAAAATCTGTTCAAATTCTGATACATTGTCTGAAATATTTTTCCCTAGGTATATGCCATAACGCACAGAGGTGTCAACAGAGCCAAATTTACAATCAGGAAAATAAAATGCGGTCAAGAGGCCTTCAACAACATTTTTTCCATATTAGAATAATTTTGTATTAAGAATTTCCTTCTAAACAGATTAAATTGACCATTAACTTGCCGTTTCTCAAGATATTTTCATAAAAAAACTTATATCTGGTCAGAATTCATGGCTGTTTTCAGTATATATAAATCCCGAATTCTGTATTAATCATGAAAATTGACGCCCCATGAAAATGTCTGTGGGTATCCCTTAAAAAATCATGCCTGAGTACTGGTAGATCCCTGTGGAATAAAAGGGTTAGATATATCGCTGGCTAAGAATTTTGAGAAACAAGAAAACAATGTCTGAAAACTACTCATTACTTATGGAAAAAACAACTTTTTAGACTTCAGTTTGGTCAACATGGCAAGTTCAGATTTTCATGAAAATAGGATCATAAGAAGTGTCTTGTAATGCAGATTTCGTATATATATTATTCTTATGCTGTCGTTAGTAGTACTTGTGAACTTCTCATTTCAAGGGAGTCATATGTATGCAGTGTAGCGTTCGCTAATCATGTGTGACTGTTTACAGGAAAGAAGACAGAGAGCTATCACAGAGATATTGAATATACTACAAGTGGGTGGTAAGGCTTTGATATATGTGTGGGCAATGGAACAAGAAGTGAATCAAGTCAAGTCCAAATATCTGAAGAAGGTAAAACATGATGAAAACAGTGCTGATGTTGGTACTGTTGGTACTATATGTGGTGATAAACAGCAGCATGCAGAGTTAGACAATACTGATGTAGCATCGTGTGAAGATAGGAGTCAGAGTGTAAAGAAATGTGATTCAGTTTTGAATTATACAGATAAAACTACGGAAAATACTGTGGGTACAGATACTATAGATAGAGAGTCCAAATCAGGAGTAGGGGATTGTGTTAGACCGTATAACACAAGTACAGCAAATGAAAAAGGGCTGATTGACTCTGCATCAAATGTTAGTGATATTGACAAGTCACAGAAATTGCATGTACATGTAAATAGGACTCAATTTCAACAGCAAGATCTGTTGGTACCATGGCAACTAAAAAATGCTAAAAAATCATCTAAAGATGGGAATACATTCCATCGGTTTTATCACGTATTTACTGAAGGCGAACTTGAAACATTGTGTCATAGTGTGGGGAACTGTCGTGTGTTACGGAGTTACTATGATCAAGGTAATTGGGCGGTAGTGTTAGAAAAAGTCTAATCATGCATGGTTTGACATAGGGTTTTTTAAACACCAAGCGTAGGCTTTGTTTGCTATTCAGCTTTCTGCTGACAACATGACAGGCATATTAGTGAATCCACCTGGATATGTTTAATACTAAAAGCATTGCCTTTATTCACCAGTCAAGCTTTCTGAATGCCTCCATCTGAATTAGAACCTGTGTTGCTAGATAAGATGGATGTGTGCTTACCGCTCGGCTACAGAGGCATTTAACTGCATTATAATCTGCACGACTTTTAAACAACAGAATAGAGAAGTTTCTCAGTATAAATTATTTTAAGGTGCTGCTGACATAACGTGGAATTAGTTGTATTTTTAACTACAGCTTGTCAATACTATGATGTATAAAACTGCTGGAATTGTGTTTGTTCTTATTATGAGTTACCTCTACATGCACAATTTGTAGTCCAACTGATGGCCATTTCAAATTCATATGATCATATTTGCATCTTAAGGTTTGGTGAGGAAGATTTATTTAATTACATGTACAGTATAACCTCTCCAGTGGCTCTCTGTACAGCTACAATGGTAACTTTAATATTTACAATGAATTTAACCTTAGTAAAGCAATAACATTTAACCACAGTCAATATGTGCTGCTCCCTGGGGTGTTGCTCTACTGAGGTTGTACTGTTCTGAAATATTTATGTCTTGTCTTTTCTACCAAATGCTCGACTGGTTGATGTTTTGTACTTGAAAAAAAAATTACATGGATTGTAAAGATGGTCAAAAGGTTAGCGCTCCGGAGTTACCTGGTTTGAATCCCGACCGGACATTGAAAATTTAATAAAATGCTTTGCAGTGTTTCCTTTGGATCTAACTAGAGATGAACGATGAACTAGTTAGAAACCAAAAGGTCTTTCGTGTAGCGGTGCTATACATGTGGAACGTTAAAAACCAAGAAGAGCTAGGGGAACCGCCCATATTTCTTGTATCACACAAACTTTCTGTCTTTTCCCTTGGACCCGGAGATTATTGGCCAATTAAGCAGGGATGAACAGAATAACTACACACTATGTCTCAGTCAAGCACAAAATGAACTTGGTATTCACAAAGCATCTTATTGGAAAACCTGAGAGCAATTATGCAGCATATATTTCTCACAAGCGTCTTAGTGATTATAGTAGCTCCTTACATATTGACATTACGCCTGGTTGTTTGAAGGCTGCTTGGCGAAGGTTTTCAAGTTAATTCATCGGACCATGTGATTATAATTTACCGTTAAAATGGTAAAGATTGACACCGGGCGTAATGTCAATTGTTGGAAAACTTCTTAAAACATTAGTATTATTGATAATATCTTGTTCAGTTGATATTCATATTGTAACTTGAAGACTTTAAGGACTTATTATTTTTTCTACAATAAAGGTGCTTTGTTAATACCAGCCTCCACCTTACTCACAAGCAAAATCAACAGCAACATGATGTTTTCTTAGTTTATTGCCGATCATCAGAGAAACACCTTATACTTCAACAACAACTGAACACAGAGAACGGATGTACGTTGCCTAAGCAAAGCCATTCAATTACCTCCCTTTCAATTAAATATAGAAGGCATGGATTACCTCCTGTGGAAAGCGTTGAGTAGCGCTTTGCTGCGGCAATGCACATCAGGCAGCAAGGCACATATATAGTCTGAACATATGAGTGGTCACAAAAGCTTACTGTACCTTTTCACATCGAAACAGGTAGGCTAAAATGCTCCGTGTACATGCATAAAGTCTATAGACTAGCGTAAGTTTGAAGGCAATTACTTTGGCAATTCATTTTTACAATGGCATAATCTTGAACAAAAAATATGCTGCAATTTCACACATATCTAACACAAGAGGAAAGTACGGTAAATCTATCCAAAACATTCATCTCAAATTGTATAATCAAAGAAAAACTTCAATTTCAGTTAAACATTGTCTCTCAACAATTTTTCAGTTATTCATAAACAGGTAAAAGGGTGTGTTACCTTTGAATACTGCTTTAAAAACTAGGCATTTGAGACAGTATCTTTACCAACACTAATAACCCTTCCACAACAAACTAGCATCTTCTTTACAGGTGGAGAAAAATCAACATTTCTGTCAAAAAATTAATGGAAGGATATGACAGGGTGCAACTGGGAATCAAACCAAGATCACCATACTAGTATTTCAAATCACGGAGGCAGCTCAATCAAGGTTTAAGACCGTTATGAATAAATTTCTAATTAATTAAATTGTCATACGTTGTTGTATAAATAATTAAATATCAAACGTATGAAAAATGCATTTATATTATGATAAATTATAAAAATATTAAGTTCATCAATTCTCCAATCAGAAGATTCAACATAAACTTTGTGACAAGTTACAGTTTAAGCATTGAACATGATAGTAAATATTGCACTCTTATAACAAACATTTTAGGCTTTAACAAAAATAATGTAAGTTTCCTATGTCCTGACCATCCCTTAAAATTTGCTAAATGCAGTCTTAGCAATAGTAATAATCTTAATATTTTTGCTATTTAATACTTTTTTAATACTTTTGTTAAAAAGGTAAAAGCTCTCAATGTAAAAAATAAATTAGAAATTGAAAATGTTGACCCCACCATGACCTTATTTTCAGTCATGACACAGGAAACTAACAACTTTTATTCCATGTCTCTTCTGTTTAAGTCCAGGGGCCTGATTCACCAACATTTTAAGAGTTGACAACATTAATAATCACTGCCATTTCTTTGCAATTAGATTTATCCATGTGAAATTTTATCTGATTTTTTTGTTGTTACACCACTGAGCATGTACATGTACTCTAATTAATAAATATCACAATAGGTACATTTATAACATCATGAGAGCAAATAGAATATTTTGCAATATAAAGTCTTGAGTTTTAGACATACAGTGTCTGTGAATAAGGCCCCTGTGCTATGATATCATTGAGATGTGTACTGTGTATAGCTGTCTGTATTACAAGTCGAGGGATAACCAACAAAGCCCCAGATAGCTGGAGACATGCCAGCATCTCCAATATTCAGACTGGTTACCTCTCCGGTATTATGTTTCAAGTTCTCAGTAACACCAGTTAATGGTACAAGTGTCGCGGTTTGTAATATATTACTGCTATCACTAGGAAGCTGTAATTGTTGCACATTCTCGCTGTTATCTGATTTATTCATCAATGTTTGTGGAAGCTTAGTTGCCACCAAAGTCATCGTAGAGAAATCTAGGATTTGTGGAAGATTATTTTTTACCTGTACATTAGGTAAGGTCACACTGCGGTCGGGGTTAGGCGTTGAATATTGCTGTTGGTTAGGAGCTATCGCATATAATGTACTAAATTGAAGCTGTGGAAGAGAACTCTGGTTCTGAACGGTTAAATTGTCAGATCCATTCACCATGTTATTAACTTTCGATCCATGAGCATTGTTTAGTACCGGATTCAATACGAGTAAACTTGTATCTGATGAAGTAGCTGAACCCTTAGACACTACATCCGACCCACCCACAGAAACAGGCATGTCGTTGTCCACTGGTTCTTGTACCGTAGACTTGGACTTATAAGTACGATTCTGGCCACTTCCTCCGTACACATAATGATCACTTTTCTTCTTAGTTGCAGTTGTGATGTTTTCACGCCAATTGGTGTCTGATTTCTTATGTAAAGCAATCATATGACGTCTTATTGTTGATGTATCACCAAATGACTTCTTACATATCTGACAAGTGTAAGGCTTCACACCAGAATGAATTCTCTCATGACGCTGCATCGCCTGTTTTTGAGAAAATCCCCTTCCACATACTGGACAACGATAGTCTTTTTCAGCTTTATGAGTTTTCATATGAATATGTAGCACAGTTCTTTGACGGAAGGCTTTATCACACACTGGACATCGAAATCGACGGATATTATCGTGCATAAACTCATGTTCCTTAAGAGATTTGTGGTAAACAAATTCCTTATCGCATTTGGTGCACTTATAAGGCGTTATTCCATTGTGAGCATTGCAATGCTGTCTATAAGAATTTCGCTGACTGAACTTTTTCCCACATACTTGGCATAGATACACTTTCTTAACACCATAATGTTCTGATTTCACATGTTCCGCTAATGTATAGTTAGTAGTGAAAGACTTTGAGCAAATATCACACAGAAAAGAAGGCTTCACATAGTCGGAACCATGAGTTTTTAAGTGTGCATCAAATCCTTGCTTGTTTTTATAACATTTCGCACATTGGTCACAAAAGAATAACTTCTCTGTGTGCATATTGTATTTGTGTTTCTCTAAATCTTCTGAATATCCAAACTTTTTATCACATTGATCGCATCTATACGGTAAGTCGTGAGTTTTTTTTACATGATTTTGGAGTCTGGTGTTGGTTGTAGTTGTGTATGAACAATTAGATTCAGTACAAGTGAGAGACATTGGCAATTTCATTGTTGAATGTTTTTTCGGAGGTTTTGAACTGTTATCTGTCTTACATGTGTGTCTTTTTAAATCTGTCGGGTAACCAAATCCTTTTTTACAAATTTGGCACTGATATTCTTTGAGATGAATTCTTCTTAAATGCTCCAAGTATCGTTTGCGAGATTTCAACACGACATCACATTGTGAACACTGGTGTGCTAAATCTCCATCATTTCTTTTCACACGGCTCCAGTAACGCTTTTCACCTGTTGTATTCTTTACAACATTATTTGTACTGCTTGATACGACTTTTTTCGTTGCCTTGGAAATTTCAGATTTTGGAGAAGAATTTATTTTAACTGAACCATCCGTAGATTCATCTTCCGAAAGCAAGTCTACAGAATTCTTTGTTTCCAAATCATTTATCAGATTTACCTCACTGTCGGATTCTGTTTCTTCGACTCCAGATTCCAACACATCTGGAGGATCAATATATTGGCTTGGCGAATGGCTGGAATGTTTACCCTTTTTTCCAAATTTATCAGCATTTGGTTGTTTTCTGTTATTTCTTTTGCACCCATTTTTGACGTTTTTTCTTTTTACATTACCAGGACAAATTGTCCGTTTATTTGGCTGTTGTTTACTCAAGTGCCGTTTATTCTCATTTATTAGACATTTTACCAACTTATTCCATGTTTTCTGTGTAGTTTTGTCACTGTTCAAGTTTCTACTTTCACTTTCACTTTGGTCAAACTCTTTGGAATCAAAAATGCTCACAATTTCTTTACAACTGCACAAATGTCGAACTGTTCCATCGTTAAACACATCAACATTCGGTTCATGGTCTGGATTTTCCTGCCAGTGAGCAAGAAGTTGAAAAGCAGCATCAACATATTCCCATTTTCCACATAGAGCGTAAGTTGTGTCCACATGGAGGTGTTTGGTGTGACAGACCAGCCTAAGTTTCTCCAACTTGCATTCCAGATTTTCTTGACTGATAGATTTGACAAAATCTTCACTCAGTAGAACGCTAGTATCAGTGTATAGTACATCCATGGTTTATCTTTCATCGGTGCATTGTGTGGCATGTTATTTTGTTACTCAGATCGTGAGGATTCTACTTAAAATTATGTGTTTTGGTCGGCTAATAAGCGGATAAAATCGACCGGAAGTTGTGTATAATATGACCAAAACGAGAGTTTCGACAGGGAGAGAACTCTGTATTTACAGACGTATTGATTAGCTCCCCTACCATCCACTGGTCGCGACATGACTTTGTTTACACAGGCATAAATTAACATTTAACTCTATGGTTTAATACGCGCAAGTATATAAATATTGAACTACTTACGTGGTTAAGATAATTTTAGCACTAGAAACAGAGTATTGTATGGTTATACTTTAGCCTAAAGTATAACCATTATACAATACTGTTTTCTAGTGCTAAAATTAGGGCCAGGAATTATAATCAATACAAGTTTACACTCAGCACTCAAGTATTTAATCTCATCATTTGGAGGTTCATAGCCACCCTTTTTTCAGTACAAGAAGATGTAAAAATATGTACTTAATACAAATTTAACATATTTCAAATTGTAATTTAGTGTATTTGTAAGGCAATGTAATGTATCAGCCTTGATTAGTGCAAAGAGTGGAATTCAGATTCAACAATTACATTTTACACATAGTAAACAATCGCAAAGAAAATGTATGACTGACTGCTTATTTCAAAATTCAAATAATAATCCAATTTGTATTTTCTTCACCTAGATTAATTTGCAATCTAGAGCAAAATCACGCTCAATATCAACTACATTTTTATTATTTTATCATGACACATGCCATATACATAATACACGCACAGAAAATACGCTTACGGAAAGATGATTTCTTTTTAACACAGTACGATAAATTGTAATATATGTTGCTAAATTTGTTTGTACATTGTACATCTGTGGTTTGGTGGATTGAGAACAAATAAATTATTTGGATGGGATATGGCTTATCAGCACGTCGACCTCAAATTTTTCACAATCTTTACAAAATCGATATTTTGAGAAAACAAGGAAAACTGTCTTAAAAGTTAGTTTTACTTATTACTTAAGTTATGAAACTGTTTCATCTTCAGTTAGTCAACTTGACTTCTATACTTCTACTTCGGTTCTTGTCAGCATCCGCTTGGCAGACATAAATAACGAAGAAAAAGGGGTGCAATTTTTACCTCAGGTGCAATGTAAAAATGAACTGTGAGATTTAAAAATTTCTTAACATGTTTATACTCTGTACAATACTTCTGTTCCATTTACATCATCAAGGTTGGCTGAACGGCCTGTTTGAAGCTGCTCAGTCTATCCATGTTAGTGATCGTGGTTGGTAGGCTCTTCCCGGCAAGGGACGACAGTTCTATGAGTGTTGATACACTGTTCATCTACAGTCGTATGCCACGAATCTGACTGAGTCTTGAGCGTAGGGGTAAATATGATACTGGGACTGCCACAAGGTTGTTAACAATTTTGTACACGAGAAACAGGTCTGCTGTTGTACGACGCTGTTCAAGTTCAGATCTTCATGAAACAGGCTCGACATGAATAAGAAGCGCCTTGTGGTGTTGATTTTAGATATGTATCAGTCTTAAAAGAACGTAAGTATAGTTTTTATTCTAAGCACAGGGCTAAGAAATATCACAAAAAATAACTGGGAACAGAACAACAAAATTTCACTCATTCAATTGATATTTTTGTGATATAATTTCTTAGGCTTGTGTTCTAAGCCAACGATTTATCGGTTTGCAATATAATGCAGGTGTAGCATTATGAAAAAACGACCTGTCCGATTTAGTTGAAGTTCATCCTCATAAACAGGAACAATGTAATTATAATAGTTCCTGTCATAAATCATTGGCTATAGTCAACTCAGCAGACTAAATTTCTGATGAAAATATACTGGATGAACGAGAATCATTTATTCTATTTGAAAAATATTCAAAAGAAAAGTTTGATGATCCTTATCCATTTTTGAGGTATTGATCTATTAAAACATCAAATACCGATAAGACGTAAAGTATTTTTTCATCATATTTCAAGCCTTTTATTTTGCTTTAACAGGATCTTCTCTATAAATACAGTATTTAAAGTCCCTGGTTAAGATAATTTAATTTTTGAATACACTTTGTGCAAAAGTATACACACATACCTAAATTACAATTTTGAATTTAGGTCTTTGTTATACACGTGAACCATTGTTTTATTTAACGATATTGTACATGTTTCTTTATCTCACCCATGTTATCTCAAGTTATATACATGTAGTATATTTACCGTAGACAAAGGGAAATGACCGAGTTTTCACGATTAGTTGAATTACAATGACACAGGGCAATCGTGAAAGCTCGGCCATTTCCGTCTGTTTCCGGTAAATAACGAGCTAATCAGAACCAGATGGACACTGTACGTCCTTTAATTCTTTCAGATTAACTGATTTATTTGCTGTGAAATACAGGAATATGTTTTATTTTTTAAAACGTTTATTCAATTTACGTACATTTTAGAAAATATTACACAACCTTTATCAGCGATGGTCTATTTGCTCGAATGAAGGAATTTATGCCAAAGTTAGTTTTTTTCAAGAACTATGGCCGTTTAAAATTGTTTTCATTCATTTTGTAGTATATAGAGGATCTATCATGAGTAGTCAATTGATATCAACTTAAATGAGTTTGAGGAAAAAATTATGCCAGCCTTTGGCGAGCTTAATAATGTTTCCAGGTCACAAACCACCAAATGCCAGGTGACAGACATATATCAATGAAAAGAAAGGGATACCAGCTTTAAGAAAAAGGGAGTCACGTATCATAAAAGAAAAATGTTGTCCCTCAAACGTGGTAAACATATTTTCAAATTCGCACCGACCGACCGAATCCATGTTTTACCCTACATTACTTTGGCTTTGGTATTTTGGCCAAAATTTCAAAATATGTAAGATAAAACAGCCCGGGAAGAAGCTCTTCTGGTAGCAGAGAGTACGGAATGTACGGTATTAGGGAGTTGAGTCCGTGTCCTCTGATTGAATTGGTTGCATGGTACAATGTACGTGGTAGTTTCATCCACCAAGTTGTATTCAACTCGACACTATACCCAAAAGTTTTAACCCGCCACCTTACATTTTTCGCCATATCTTTTTTTTATTAAAGTGTTCCCTCATCAAATTTTGCATACCAGTATTTGAACACAAGCTACAGTTAATTATGAATATAGTTTGGACGACAAACGGTTAAGTTCGCTGTCACAGGCGTGTTGTGTAATGAGTTTTGTTTACAAATCACAAAAATATCCTGTTTGTGAAATCGTGCAGAAATCAACGATTAAAAAGCACGATTTCATAAACATTTTGGCCTAACTGATCCCTACCCTCGAGGAAAAACAGTTTTTCCTTTGGTTTAGGTTTAGTAAACCACTTAAATATAATTAAATATTTAAACGGAGCAATACATTTAGTTTAACATTCATGATATATACAGAGAATGTTTTTTTACCAATTTGTTCATTCGCGTTCTCATACACAACCAAACACAACTTGCTCTCTATACAGTCGTTTCGGGTAATTCTGCGCATCGGGTAATTCTGCGCACTTTAACTTTCTATTCCTTACATACTTTGCTGGGTCGTTTTTCTTCGGTCCTCCAGTGTTTTTGTAGACGTGTGTTGCTTATGTAAAGTTTTATAACCATTTCAACAAAATCGGAAAAGTATTTCTACGAAAATTTGACCAAAATACGTGTCAACGGCATTTTCGTTAATTTGACATACCACGTGACACATAAATTGAATAAAAACACTTTTGTAATGGATGATGACTTTTCCTTTTTTGTCAACATTGTCTTAATGACTTATTCTTTCGATAACGTGATAAATTTCTTGTGAAACAAATCTTTGAAACAGACTATACAAATAAACAACTCCACCTGCGCAGAATTAGCCGAAATAATTTACGTCATGAAAACCGGAAGTCATCTTGTTTTGTGACGACATTTGACCTAGTTAAGCGAAGGTATGATGTTTTGAATTGATTGCATTTGTCAATGAAGGTTGTTTCTATCCAAACAACACCATAATTTATTCTAAAAATGAAATAATATCAAATGAAGAAAGACAATACTCGTTAGGTGCGCAGAATTACCCGACAGCACTGTATATACGCACTATACGCACTTATTCGCATAGACAATAACACAATCAATAGATGCAGTTTGTAAGCAGGTTAATCGTATATCAATAATCAAATCTGACAAGTTTTGAAATAGACTTGAGTTTGTTTTTCTTTGGGTTTTCCAAATTCTTATTTTATACCTGTCAGAAAAGAACGCGTGACATATGACGTACTTTGAAATAAACATAAAACCTTGTCAATTTCAAGAAAATTACCACGAAAAGCATGTATTTTTAAAAGAATGTGTGTGGAAAATGGATGGCCTTCTTTGGCATATTTAAGTGAAAATGATAGATAAATCATTCAATTGTAAGTGTTAAATTATAGGCAGGAATACTTGTAATATGATTGTGCAGTTGTTATTCAATTGCGAATGGAGCTTAACTTCTAATACTTGGAATAATCTTCAGATGGTGAGAGAAACCATTACAATCAATGATGGAATGTCATTGGGAGCTATGATATCAGATGTTCACTATGCATACTACATAAATACTCCCCTGCTTAGTATAGGTTACAGTCTGTTCAAAGTTAAATGATAATGGTTGTAAACATCAGCTTCTTAGTCAGATAAACTATAGTTTTCTCTAGGAATTTTCATACGAGGGTCCTAGGATGCTTAAGTTTTATATTAAGGGAGTCTCTGAGAAATTTGGGGGTCCCTTCATTATACGGTAATATATTTCAAGTTCATTATTGGTGAGTATCAAATATATAAATTAATAAAACAGCAAATTCAGATTGCTCAATGCTCCACACTACTAAGTGCAATGAATATAAGACAGAAAAATATTCCAGCTGAAATAAAAATGTCTATTCGAGGTATCCTATTGGGGGTACCAGGGATGCACAGTAATACTGAAATGAGGGTCCCAAGCCACAAAATTGCGTCAGGGACGCAGAAAACCTGCATCAGGGAAATCCCTGAACTTGGTATACCTGAGTTAACATTAACTACATGTATTTTGATTAGTACATTGATATCATTATTGAATGGTATCATCACATCCTCTTTATTTCTACAACTCAGACCATAACATTCTCCACTTGCTGCTGTACATTAGAGTCCGTGTTTTTAACATGTACATTGTTTAGAATTGCAGTTTTGTTCACAACTACACCAGATTATTCTAAGGAGTCGTTCAGCGGCAGCAGGCCGATAGTTTTAATTGGAGTGAGTTTGTGATTGACATGGTTCCAACCAGGCACCATACCTGACATGTGGGGAGCGGTGGCCTAGAGGTAGGATGTGCGCTTCAGGATCGAGAGGTCCAGGGTTCAATCCCCCTCTGGACTACTGGTTAATTTCTCTGAGCAAGACCCACATGCTCCACTCCTCCATGGTGTAAAATGGTACCTGTGAGGGCAGTGTCTATTCCTGGGTGCCGCAGATCGATGTTGGCTGCCACACCACAGGAGAGAAATAGTCTTCCCAGGGAGACACGAGTGTAGGTTTCCATATGTAGCCCAATGACCAGGGGAAGTTGAAATGTCAAAAGGTGCCTGAGCGGCCTAACAGCTGAAAAGAGCACTAGAAAATTGGTAAATAAACTTGTTTTTTAACTTTTTATGTGTGACCCAGGTATGATGTCTGGCATACAGGTTATGTTTGACACAGGTATAATGTCTGGTATACAGGTGATGTTTAACCCAGGTATGATACTGGCATACAGGTGATGTGTGACCCAGGTGTAATGCCTGGCAAACAGTCGATGTGTGAGCCAGGTATGAAGTTTGGCATACCTGTGATGTGTGACCCATATATGAAGTCTGGCATATAGGTGATGTGTGACCCTGGTATTATGCCTGGCATACAGGTAATGTGTGACCCAGGTATGGTGTCTGGCATACAGGTGATGTGTGACCCAGGAATGATGCCTGGCATACAGGTGATGTGTGAACAAGGTATGATGTCTGGCATACAGGTAATGTGTGACCCAGGAATGATGCCAAGCATACAGGTGATGTGTGAACCAAATATGATGCCTGGCATACAGGTAATGCTAAACCAAGGTATAATGCCTGGCATACAGGTTACGTGTGACCCAGGAATGATGCCTGGCATACAGGTGATGTGTGACCCGGGTATGATGTCTGACATTTGGGTGATGTGTGACAAAGGTATAATGTCTGGCAAACAGGTGATGTGTGACCCAGGTATGATGTCTGTCATACGGGTGATGTGTGACCCAGGTATGATGCCTGGCATACAGGTTATGTGTGACCCAGGTATGATGTCTGGCATACAGGTGATGTGTGACCCAGGTATGGTGTCTGGCATTCAGGTGATGTGTGACCCAGGTATGATTCTTATCATACAAGTGATGTGTGACCAAGGTATGATGCCTGGCATACAGGTGAATTGTGACCCAGGTATGATGCTTATCATACAGGTGATGTGTTACCCATGTATGATGCCTGGCATACAGGTAATGTGTGACCCAGGTATGATGTCTGGTATACAGGTAATGTATGAACCAAATATGATGCCTGGCATACAGGTACTGCTAAACCAAGGTATGATGCCTGGCATACAGGTTACGTGTGACCCAGGAATGATGCCTGGCATACAGGTGATGTGTGACCCGGGTATGATGTCTGGCATTTGGGTGATGTGTGACAAAGGTATAATGTCTGGCAAACAGGTGATGTGTGACCCAGGTATGATGTCTGTCATACGGGTGATGTGTGACCCAGGTATGATGCCTGGCATACAGGTTATGTGTGACCCAGGTATGATGTCTGGCATACAGGTGATGTGTGACCCAGGTATGGTGTCTGGCATTCAGGTGATGTGTGACCCAGGTATGATTCTTATCATACAAGTGATGTGTGACCAAGGTATGATGCCTGGCATACAGGTGAATTGTGACCCAGGTATGATGCTTATCATACAGGTGATGTGTTACCCATGTATGATGCCTGGCATACAGGTAATGTGTGACCCAGGTATGATGTCTGGTATACAGGTAATGTATGACCCAGGTATGATGCCTGGCATACAGGTGATGTGTGACCCAGGTATGATGCCTGGCATAAAGGTGATGTGTGACCAAGGTATGATGCCTGGCATACAGGTTGTGTGTGACCTAGGTATGACGCCTGGCATACAGGTGATGTGTGACCAAGGTATAATGTCTGGTATACAGGTAATGTGTGACCCAGGTATGATGTCAGACATATAGGTGATGTGTGACCTAGGTATCATGCCTGACATACAGGTGATGTGTGACACAGGAATGATGCCTGACATACAGGCGATGTGTGACCCAGGTATGATGCCTGACATACAGGTGATGTGTGACCCAGGTATGATGTCTGACATACAGGTGATGTGACCCAGGTACGATGCCTGGTATACAGGTGATGTGTGACCCAGGTATGATGCCTGGCATACAGGTGATGTGTGACCCTGGTATGATGCCTGGCATACAGGTGATGTGTGACACAGGTATGATGCCTGGAATACAAGTGATGTGACCGAGGTATGATGCCTGGCATACAGGTGATGTGTGACCCTGGTATGATGCCTGACATACAGGTGATGAATGACCCTGGTATGATGCCTGGAATACAGGTGATGAATGATCCTGGTATGATGCCTGGCATACAGGTGATGTGTGACACAGGTATGATGCCTGACATACAGGTGATGTGTGACCGAGGTATGATGCCTGGCATACATGTGATGTATGACCCTGGTGTGATGTCTGGCATACATGTGATGTATGACCCAGGTATGATGCCTGACATACAGGTGGTGTGTGACACAGGTATGATGCCTGACATACAGGTGATGTGTGACCGAGGTATGATGCCTGGCATACAGGTGATGTGTGACCCTGGTATGATGCCTGGAATACAGGTGATGTGTGACCCTGGTATGATGCCTGGCATACAGGTGGTGTGTGACACAGGTATGATGCCTGACATACAGGTGATGTGCGACCCACTATAATGACAAACACACATTACGAAATGATGAATGCACATCACAAACTGTTTTAGTACATCACGATTGGAAAATGCACGTAATATTTTGACATACGTACAGGGCAGCATAGTTTATCTACCGGACAACTTGTTAAATACACAATGACAACTGCACAGAAAGAAACAGTGTATGCACACAACAAAATGTCGTTTGTACAAAACAAGTTAATAAAAGTACATAACATAATGTCGAATGCACAGAAAGAACTGGTCTTTGCATAAGACAAAATGCCATTTGGCAAATGCCCTTAACATAATGTAAATGCACACAACAAACTGATTGATACCAACAGAAGGCAGCTATGGCGTTCCATACCGGGGTATTGGTTTGGAGAAAAAATGCCAACATTTCCTCGGCAGTGTGGGGGAAGCTGGAAGGTAAAAACACTGCCGTTATCCAGGCTGTCTACCGCCCATCCCCGGGATGGGGTACGTGCATGCAACTGACTGGTGCATTTGTTTGAACCTATTGCACAAATTGACAGTAATGTAAGAGATATAAACCTGGACGAGATGCTCCATCGTACACACTATAGAAAATTGCTTCACCAGCAAGCTGTATTTCCTCATGTGACGAATTTCTAACAAAAAACACTGACATGATGTCCAAAGTTTGTGTCAGAAATAACCTTTTTTAAAACTGTACCTTTACCAACTACTTTGATGTAAACGCATGTGGTTGAGTCACAACTTTTTAATGCGCGAACAAATAATAGCAACTGGCATACCTATTGTATTTCCGAGCATTATTTGGGTTTTTTGAATATCCCATATTTTCTTGCATTATACAGAGGCTTTGGAATCAGAGGTGTAATATTATGTAATTCCCATTTAAAAGAGTATTTAATGGCAAAAACGCGCTTCGGTAGATTAAAAAATTGGACATGTGTTTCAACTTTTTTTTATTATAGTGCAATTGATCTTTCAGTACATTTGTTGTAACTAAAATACATGTTATCCTATATTTTGTGCTCTTTCCTTCAGGTTGAGCATATTTTCAGTTGAATAAATCACAGGTGGCAGTATCAGTGTTTGGTCCGCAAACGATTAAAACAAATAAAATATAAAGATATAAAAAAAATTTCGTCACTGAGCTAATAGTATACTATCAAGGTATAAAGCGGACTCTATGTCTATATGCCAAAGATTGTGGAACATTGCATCTCGTTGTTTCAGTATAAAATACGGGCGCTGAAGAAAAATGGCTATACAAGTCATTCAAATAAACTATAAGATATTCATTCTTACCGAAAATCTCGTTCAATTGTATCTTATAACTGCGAAACAGCAAAACAGTGTTACTTTCGTTATTTAACTTCGCTCAAGGTCATTTTATTTATGCACTGGTTACCCGCTGCGCTCGCAGTATCGTAATTATTGTTGGGAACCAAGCCTATGCAATGTTCCACAATCTTTGGACATATACATATACTACGCTTTATACCTTCATAATGTACATGGAGTTAGATAGACAATCGATATATATATACGGTACATGTAGTGTATTAGCTCAGTGACGGATTTTTTCCCCAAACACTGATACTGCCACCTATGGAATAAATATGGGTAAAGTAGCATGTAAACAAATTGCGAAAACCAATAACACATCTTCTTTAAATCTGCAAAAATCGCAAATTCACTTTTATGATGCTTATTTATATATATTTAAACCTCTATAGATATACTTGTATGTAGAAGCCAAACTATCAATTTTGGTTATAAAACAAATTACTTATATTTTCTGTTGCAATTTGTTTTACCCTACTTACTAATTTGACTGGACTATCAGTAAATCGGAGCAGTAAACCACTAGGCTACAGCGCCCTTAAAGTTCATACAATCAAACTGTAATAATGATGTCAGGATTTAGTCCTGACATACCTCTAGTAATCAATTCGGTTGAATGTTTGTTTACGCGGTTGTGACAGAGATCTTTGAATTAACTATAACTTGGCAAACAATTTCAAAATTAACAAATTGGTCACATTTTGACCATAGCTAAAATATAAGGGGTATTTGACAAGAAATGTAACTGACTCTCTAACTTTTTATTGATAGAACCATTTACCACAGTGTATAAACTCCTGTCCGCCTAAACCGGATGTCGCTCATACCTAGGCGGCCAAAAAAAATTAAATTGCGTTTACGGTCTCGAATGTTTTGGATTTTATTAGTTTATTCGTTAGCGAGGCATACAGTAAGTATATTATTTTGTTAAATATGTAGCACGTTAATTACTGTTTACGTTGATACCAAATAGTCCTAATGAAAGCCCATAATAACTTTATCTTAAAGTAAATTCACAGTTGGTTATTTGCCAGATTTCACAAAGAACCAACAAATTTTTTAAAAGAAAGTTTATGTGGTACCCAACGAGTGTTGCAACTTTTATAACATTGTAAATAAATGTATAACACATCGATAAACACTAACTTTTCCCTACTGTTACGGTTTCTTTTTCATATAAAATGCTTTTTTCGGGGACATGTATGCCGATTACACTGTACGACTATGCGATTCAGTATAGGCCAACTGTTCGTTTTTTGTCAAATTTGGCCTGTTCGCCTAGTAGTAAATTTGTATGCCGATTTATCACATCTATTCATACTTGAATGTACTGTTCTGGCTTTGTTATTATGAACGGTAACAAATTATATTTTTTATTCATTTCATTTCATGGACGACCAATATCAATGCTACTACTGCAGTTTTCACTCAACATTTCCAGACGTTATAGATCATACTTTAACACTCTATTCTGACTGGACTGCATATTAAAAATAAAACAAAAAGTACATTTAATTGAAACATCTTTTTTCCCTTTCAACAAAATTTTTTCAATCATTCCAGAACAAATATATATGCATAACCAATTTACAACCTGTTTCGAAGAAATAGGGACGTGGAATCAAAAAATTTCTAAATGTTTACCGGATAATGATATATTCACTTTCCAGAAAAGAAAGTTCTAAGACTGTGTTGAACGCCTGTGAAAGGAGATTCGACACAGGCGTCATTGGTAGACAGTACCGACGATGAAGAAGCTAATCTGAGTTTGTGTTTCGATGATATGCACATTCTCCAAACATCTGTCGGTACACAGACGAACGATTGCTTTGTTTTTGACTATCACAACAATCGAATGGATGAAGAAACAAAACAACTTTCACAGCAAATCGGCTGGACAGCAAAACCTATTCTTGAAATTTACAACGTTGTTAGCAGAGCGTCGTTTACCCCTGTCTAATATGTGTTATACTTTTCTTTACGCTAGTAGATCAGCAATCTT
Organism: Spisula subtruncata; assembly: GCA_963678985.1. Lineage (NCBI taxonomy): Eukaryota > Metazoa > Mollusca > Bivalvia > Venerida > Mactridae > Spisula > Spisula subtruncata. Next base: position 30,710,675 of record OY787665.1, read on the forward strand.
TGTTCAAGACAGTAAAACTCATTATAGGTTTTAACAAACAATTTAGTGGTTGGAAGAACATATTTCTATGGAAAGTACAATATATATGAAAGAAAAAGCGCATTAGCCAGGCAATAAAATACCTTTGATAGATTTAGCATTTAATTTAGGTTCACTGTATAGATACAGCCCCTGCTAAAACTATTTTTGTGGGTATAGAGGGGATCATGGGTTCCTGACTACATATCAAGCACTTGTACCATGGATGGAACACGTTTTATACGTTTTATGCTCGTTTGTTTGCCTTAATTTGCATGTACATGTACATTTTGTGACGTATAGCATGTAGCTTTATATACATAAAACTGCATGAATTATATATTGAATTCTTTTTAATCATATGACTGCAACTATTCCATTGAACATGTCTTTTTTGCTATTTATTTTAGTCATGACCATTCTTTAAATGCAGTTTTATTTTTTGTGACTGTGTTTTTATATACATTTCTACCAATGCTCTTGTTGTTGTTTATCTAGATTTGTTTTCCAATGTTCCTATTAATCTGCTCAACATGTGTTTACATTCTTTACGATGCATTTCTTAGTTTAGTTTGTACCCATGTCTTTCCTTGTGTATTCAAATTTTACCTATCTATATGATAATGAGCGTTGAATGTGATTCTGTCTTTAATATATTTAATCTTCTTTTATTTTATAGATTGTTTGTGTGTATGTTATTGGATAATCAATGTTTATGTCGGATACTAGCTTCAAGCTTATGTTATTATGTTGAACACTACCGAAGTAAAATAAAGATTATCTTATCTATCTTATCTTAAAATAGATATTGCAAGCGGTGATTTGATTAAGGATATAATTTACTAAAATTGACTGTTTCCTTGTCGCAATTAAAGATACAAACAAAACATATTATGTATCATTTAAATGAGCACCTTGAATAGGCTAATACGCATAAGCATTTCGTAATTATTTTATAAATTAGGCTGACAGTAGTGTTGCGACTATTGGGGAAGTCGGAATTCTGAGTTATCCGAATAGGCGTTTAGTGCATGATTCGAATACATGTTGGATTAAACAGTATTGTAACTGTTCGAGTGGCAAATACAACCTGGCTTATGTAAATGCATACGTATAGATTCATAAAACAATCATTTAGACGATGAGTACTCGATTTCCCTCAGAATGTTCGAAATAACGGTGATTTTAGCGTGATTGATTCATCTGTCACTTTGATCAGCGGTGTATTTTGATGAAATTCGTGTTTATTTAAAATGCTAGTGCCTAGTAAAGGACTTTCTGATGCAGAGACGTTTATTAGACGCTGATACAATGTGTAAAACAGGTTTATTCAATGCAAAACGATTGAAAAAACACGAAATACTAACTGCTGTTTACTTCGAAAAGCTGTCGAATATGAAACTGCACGCTTAGTTATGAGCGACATCCGGTTTAGGCGGACAGGAGTTTATACACTGTGATTTACCATCGACGAGGTGCTACAGCTAGAATAGTCATGTGATTACAACAATGGCCACCAGAAACTTCTAAATGTGTTATTCCTATCACCTAGGCCTTTATACATTGCCATAGTATATCAACGAAGAAAAATGGAAATGACTGAGCTTTCAAGATGGGAAATTTGTTAGTGGCATACTTCTTCCACAAATAAAATCGCTGTCCCTAACAATATTGACCACCTTAAACGTTTTATTTCTTATCATTATCTTATTGTTGTTACTTCCTATTCAGAACAGTTCTGTTTTGTTCATAAGACGTTCAGAACGAACTCAAAAAAATATTGTTAAGCAAGTTTTAGGAATTCAAGCATTGACAGACCGTATCATATTAATCATGTGGACTTCGAATACAGCATTTAAGGGAAACAATTCATGGAAGATTCATTCAACTCATGACAGGAGTTAGTTCCCTTACACACAATATAATCCAGAGCACACCATTTAATCAGCATACTTTAATAGCTTATATTTTTCATTAGGGTGGAATGTTCACAAAGACATTTGAGCTGTAATAATATACTTAAATTTGAAAAAAGTTCAACAAATTCCCCATAGAATTATTTTTCAAATTGAATACATTAGATTGATGGAACAAGATTAATTAGAAATACATCTTGACAGGTATAAAAGTAGAAAAGTGGAATACACGGAAAAGACGGGTCAAGTTAATATCATTAACGAAGAAATGTATCTTTTACAACAAGAAATGTAACTTTTTATCCAACAGCTGACTTGAACTAGAAGTATCAAAACCGTCTGTGCTTTCTGGTCCCCCTCCATGTATTGTTAGTTGTCGTGGTTAAAAAACACAAAAGGAAAACACAATAGTGGTTTTTAAATACATGTGTATACTATACTACTGAGCGACTTTTCATACTGAATTTTTTAACTAACATAAAAATAAAATAGGAGGGCACTGTCTATCATTTTATGAATTAGAACTTATGTATTCAACAAGTTAAATAACTTCAATGTTGAAAGTCACAAATATCATAATGCTGGTTGATTAACACGATAGTTTGTTTGCATGCTACTTTCATTAACTACTAGTATCATAAATTTTCAATGATTACTTTTCAAAATTTTGTCAAACTTGTAAGGCCTTTACTTAACATAAAACGAGAAATGATACCAAATTTATAGAATTAAAAATTCTTGTAGGAACAATTTAAATAAAATATCAGAGACAAACTAAAAATAATGTCAGTTTTCCATTAATTGACAAACATCTTGTACATGGAGTATTATCTGCCTCATGGAGCAGGGGTATCATTGGATAGCATCCAACTCATTGTAGCCAGATTTCTGACATTTTTGTTTTTGCATGACTTGTTGTATGTATAAACTTGCTTAAACTCAGTTAATTAAATACTTCTTTATTGAGACTTTTTGAGAACTCAACTACAAACTTATTATTAATTGACAGGAATGCAGTGATGGTATTCAGCATACTGTTTAGCAGGTATTATTCATGGGTGTTTAATTTTCGCTATATTATCAGTCAAGATCAAAGCACGAAATCTAATCTCCATGAAATAATAGATAATTTTACAAAGGGAGACAATTCATCATTAAAACCAGTAAAGGAACTACAAGAAATAACCCAATATTGACTCTATCGCTTTGCAAGAAGTACAAATTAACACATTGTGTCAGTTCAACTAAGAACAATAAATTGACAACGGCAAGTATAAAATATGAAATGATATTAGATATCTTGTATAATTGTTATTCATTGAACTTTATTGAATTCATCTATGCATGTATATCAATATTGTGTATTATCATCACTATCGGGTGCAAATTGTAAGCTGGTGCATTATACATGTTGAATTTTAAAAACAGTTTAGTGTGGAACATGTAAATGTTTGCCGAATGGATTATTTGTTTGTGAACACATACTTTTCTTATATTCTGTTATTTCCCTTTGTATTTTTATATTCAAGATTTTTGTTCTCTATAAGCTTTACCATTGAATACAATTTAATAAAACTTTATATATGACTTATCAATACCATTGTTAGTTGTGCATTTTACCTTTGTACGGTGGTGGTCAGATCTATTTGAGGAAGCAAATCATTTTTCTGAAATGATATGATACGCAACCCATATCCTTGAAGCTGTAAGGTAATTCAAGTTATCTTTTTATAGGCCCTTCTGGGAAAAAATGCCATTTATTGGTCCGCTATTTTGACTTAATTTACATTATTTGAGTTAAATGGACTGTGTAACGTTTCAGTGTATAGCAAAAATCAAATAAAATTGTTTAATATTCACTAAATTTTGGCATAGATGCCTGTATATCCCATAAACAAGCACACTGATATAAATATAACTTGTGAATCATTAGGATTTTGTAATAATTTAAGTATTTTACCCCCAAAATTCTATACCGTATTAATACAGTATAGAATTTTATTAACCTGCGGCCTTGAGCCGCAGGTTATATTTGTATGCAACAAGAAAAAATTTCCATGTAGGGGCACGTGACCTGTTCTGGATGGTTTACCATTTCAAAAAAAAAATCCATAAAAATCAGCATTTTTTAAGAATGTCGTGAACCAGACTAATACCTTTTTTTTTATTTAGATTCGTAATGATCTATTTTATTTTATTCTAAAATAAAGTATTAACCATAATTTACCCCTTTAAGTAATAATTAATAAGAAAAAAATGTGTTTCGAAATGTATTTTAACGCGCACTTGACCATTCGTTAGTCTGGTTCGCGCGTTCAAAACTATCTCCAAAAAAATGAAGCACTTTGTGCGAATGTCGTAAACCAGACTATTTCACTATTATTTTATTTTAAAATAAAGTAATGTAAGTTTATAACTATAATTATTTCTTTTACCCCCTTAAGTAATTAAAAATAAGAAAAAAATGTGTTTCGATATGTGTTTTGGCGTGCACCTGCAGTCTGGATTACCTCTCCTATATCATTACGTTAACTAGGTCATGCAGGCCGACGCGTCGGCATTAAACACCCAAATCTTACCCAAATCTTAACCAACTAGTAACGTTTTTACCCAAATACTTGTATTTAACTAACAATATGGGGTTGATTAACTTTATTAAGCAGTTTAATGACCAGTGATGACTAAATAAACGTAAACTAGCAAGTTTTTCGGCAAGACTCGGCCCAATATCATCTCGAACCGGCGTTTGTCATAATATTTGCACGTCGTGAGAATCGCTTTATTTTACTTTCGGACTCTTCGTGCGCCGATACCCAAATATACAAAAGTATGAACGTTTATTTACCCAAATACTTGTATTTAATAAACTATTTGTCGTAAATAAACTATATTACGCATTCGAATAACCAAATAATGAAAATAGAACCATTTTCCGGTAAATTATACTAGGTAAATATACCCAAACACACATATGCCTACTAAATCAGAGAGGTTTGTAAAATTCCGCATTTTTCGACAGGGACTTGGACTTTTAATTGTTTCTTTGGCTCACGTGTGGGCATTGCTCATTGTACATGTGTCGTGGTGTTACTGGTGCGAGGCTTTGCTCGGCTAGTAAAGTGTGCTGCCTACCCTGTCCGATTTCCTCATACCTTTATATTAAGCCTTATTAACACTTTAAAAAATTCTAGTTTCTAAAATTGTAAAAAAGTGTCTATCACAATACTGGTCTGTAAAACAATTGGCCGCAGGAACTATTTAACTTGTACTACTCTCATTTGAATTGCCTGAAATTTACTTGCATGTGATGAAAACGAATTAAAAACAAACCAAATACTTCATCGATGTTTAAACTGAATTTTTTTATGTTACAGACCGATCTAAGTGAACTCAAAAATCATGCTGAAAGGAAAAATTACGATGTGTTCAAAAGCAAAATTACACTGGTGTGCGCAATGTTGAAAGTGGTTAAAATTGATTATTTGCAATACATATTTCTTAAAGCAATGTTTGAAATATAGTGGGTCATATTGTATGATCACTATGTAGAGGTTTTTATTGTATAGTCACTATGTAGAGGTTGAATTGTATGAAATAGCTGTTTGAAATATGGGAGCCTGGTGTCAAGTTAAGCATAATTGTTTCGTTCCCATCACCAGTGCCAGCATCTGTCCAGTCGGATCCACCACTAACACTTTGCTCATCTTGTAATTATGATCTAGAAAACAAAAGAAAAAAACCCATATAACTTCTGTGAATTTCAAATGTAGTGTAAAGCTTATAACATTTTGTCTTTGGGGCATATGAATGTCCAAGCTGATCAGTTGTCCTATCAGATTTGCAACTTTTTCAAAATCTGAAGGTGCACACCAACTCAGGCTGACTAATATTCCTGTATGGTCACTAAGAAGAGGTTGTATTATATGGTAGGTCCGTAACTCTAAACTTGTTGTACTAAATGACCACTAAATAGAAGTTGTGTGACATGGTCACTGAATAGAGGTTGGATTGTATGGTCAATTCATACAACTTGTACTGTAAGGTCAATACATAAAGGTTGTATAATATGATCACAACAAAGAGGTTGGATTGAATGGTCACTGAATAGAGGTTGGACTGCAATGTCCCAATGTATAGGTGGTGTTGTATGGTCACTATATAGAGGTTTCTTAGTATGGTCACTTTAAAGAGGTTGGTCTGCAGAGTCCCTATATGAAGAGGTGATTCTGAGTGGTCACTTTAAAGAGGTTGTACTGTATTGTCACTCTATAGAGGCTGATCTGCACAGTTCCGATATTGAGGTTGTGATCGATGTGTGGTATTTGAATAGAGGTTTTACTGTATGGTCACTTTATACAAGTTGAACTATGTGGTCACTATATATAGATCGGAATGAATGCACTGTCCCTTTATTGAGGTACCACAGTTTTGTCATTATAAACAGGGTGTACTGTATGGTCAATATATAGAGGTTGTTTTGTCTGGTCACTATATAGAGGTATGCTATAAGCGGTCGCTATAGAGAGTTTAAACTGCACAACTACTGTATACACATTGAACTTTATGGTCACTATGTAGAGGTTGTGCTGTGTGGTCACTACAAAGAGGTTGTTTTGTATGGTTACTATATGGAGGTTGTTAAAAGCGTCACCATATAAAGCTTACGCTGCACAGTCCCTGTCTACAGATTGCACTGTAAGGTCACTATATAGGGGTTATGTTGTGTGGCCACTAAATAGGGGTTGTTTTGTATGGTCACTATATAGAGGTTGCTATTAGCGTTCACTATATAGTGTTTAAACTTCACAGTCCGCATATACAGATTCTAATGTATGGTCACTATATAGAGAAAAGGTTGTAAAATATGGTCAGTATATAAAGGTTGGAATGCACCTTTTTGTGTTCGGTCTGTGTGGTCCATCTCTACTGGATGTATGGTAACGTCACTTTGTGGAGGTTTAACCGCACAGTCCCCATATCAAGTTTTGCCGTGTTGTCACTAAATAGAGGTTGAAATGTATGGTCACTATCAAGAGGTTGTTATATATGGTCGATATTTAGAGGTTAATCTGCAGTCACAATAGAGAGGTTGCACTATAATGTCACTGAACAAATTTTGTACTGTATGGTTTCTAGTATACTGCATGGTCACCTTGTCAAGGTTTTAATGTATGGATAGGCAATAGAGGTTGTACCGTAGAGCCATTTTGTAGTTTGTATTGCATGGTCAGCAGGCCCGGATCCAGAAATTTCTGAGTGAGGGGGCACGAGGTATGTAGGGGATTCCTCTGGGGGGGGGGGCATTTGATTAATATGTGTGTGAAAATGCACAGGAAGGGGTACATTTGTACAGGTGGGGGAATCCATAGTATTTTTTATATTTTAAGCGTCAACATGTACATTGCGTATGTTCGTGCATATTAGTAAGTGTTCACATACAGTATTTGTATACACCAGCTTTCATCCTTTTGGCCATTGGAATATTATAACATAAGTAGGGGGCCCAGGGGCATACTCCCCCGGGAAAATTTTCAAAGCAATGGATGAATCTAGTGCATTCTAAGCCTATTTTGGAGCCCTAAATACCTTTTTTTCTTTATTCTGAGAGTTAACCTTAATGGTTTAGTTATGATTATTTAACAGTCAAAAGGTAATATAAATGAGCTAGGGCAAAAATTCTCTTGTAATTGCTTTCTGCGATGCAACAGCTACGTATAAATATATACATGTATATTAAAAATATTCTGCGAGCGAAGCGAGCACGAAAAATGCCCATCTTACAAATACTTTTTCATCTAGAACATAAGAAAAAATACCCATATTATTTAGAGATGTCTGTTCAATACCTGTTTTACTATTTATTCAAAGTTTTTTAAAAAAAAATTCTCAGCCAACTGGGGGGGCACGGGCCCTCGTGCCCACTGCCTGGATCCGTGCCTGGTCAGTAAACAGAGGTCGTTCTGTATGATTCAAGATTTCACCATATTTCAAGAACTAGTTGTTGTACTGCATGGTCGCTATATATAACAGTTGTACTGCATGGTCACTATATAGAGGTTGTACAGTATGGTCACTATACAGAGGTGGTAAAGTATAGTCACTACTGTATAGCGGGTATATTTCACGGTGTCCAATTTTCACGTTAATTGGATCCTTTTGAATTCACGGTGTCTTGATTTCGCGCTAACAACATTGACCACGAAATTAAAACCTTGTAGGTAAACATGGAAGGGGAGGTAAAGGTTAGAGTACAAGTATAATACTAGTAGTCACTAATGATCTCGGGGCTGTGGTTTTGAATCCCGGGCTGGCCAACTAAAATTACTGATAGTCTTTCGGATGAGACTTTAAACCGAGGTCCAATATATGGGTGCTATACATATGGCATATGGCATGCAAAAAGAACTAGGGAATGCTTCTGGAATTAGGGCATCTTCTGTATCATGCACTATACCCCAAACACTAAAAGTACTAAAAGTCTTCTGGAGGCCTCGCCCATAAGGGTTATCCGGTTGCGAAGATAAAGAAACGCAATAAACCAAACATATTGATCATAAACTGCTAACACAAGAAAAATATGTAGATCTATTTACAAACAAATACTTTATTGTGTTCGGCCTGTGTGGTCACTCTGTACAGGGTGTACTGTATGGTCACTATATAGAGGTTGGTCCCAAACAGTACCCACATAAGAGGTTTTTCCGTGTTGTCACTAAATAGAGGTTGAAATGTATGGTCACTATGAAGTGGTTGTTTTGTATTGTCGCTATAAAGAGGTTAAACTGCACAGTCACTATAAAGAGATTGGACATTTCATAACGTAACTACACAAATTTTGTACTGTATGGTTTCTACAGCGTTGCTGTATGTATACTGCATGGTCACCTTGTCAAGGTTTTAACGTATGGATAGGCAATGGAGGTTACTGTAGTCATTTTGTAGCGTTTGTATTGCATGGTCAGTAAACAGAGGTCGTTCTGTATGATTCAAGATTTCACCGTATTTCAAGAACTAGTTGTTGTACTGCGTGGTCGCTATATATAACAGTTGTACTGCATGGTCACTATATAGAGGTTGTACAGTATGGTCACTATATAGAGGTGGTAAAGTAAAGTCACTATATGAAAGTTGTATGGAGGTACTGATGTTTGGTCATTTTAAAGAGGTCCAGCATTATTCAAGCTTTGCATATCCAGAAAAAAACTATCATTGGAATTTTCAACCATATACTGTAAAATCATAAATTTTCATCGGGATTAAATTTCGTGGATTTGGTGGTATTAAATCCACTGAACAATGATTTTGATTCTAGTATTTATTTCCTGAAATGCAAAGTCCACGACTTAACGTCACATTGAAATGGTGTTTTTTACCAAAAACCACGAGATTTTCTCCCGTCAAAATTAAAGGATTTTACAGTAGTTGGTAATAAGAAATAAAACTGGCTTACCCTTGCTACATTCTCAGAGTAGTATCTAAATGTCCCTCTAGTTTTTCACGATCTGGATGATGTCTGTAGAAATCTGCATGTAAATTGATACCGCATGGCTACATCTAGAACAAGACAGAAGGGTTTTAATTAATAAAATGCATTTGACTTAAAATGAATTAGTAACTACCAACAATCTCTCAGACGACTGTAGCGAGAAACGAGGGGTAAGATGGAACATGTCGATATGCAGTGCTGACGTGCATCTCCGATCTAACGATGATTGCGACCATTGTGTTGTCAGGGCCTCTCATTCACTAGACGTTGTAGCTCCATCTTTCCTTGCCAGTAACGCTGATGACGACCATGAGAAGTTGATAATACTGGTTTCACACATCCTGTAAGCTGTTTGAAGTTGCTATGAAGAGCTGACTTTGCATAGCCAAACTAACGATGCAAATGTCTATAGTGGGTCAGGGCCTCTCACTAGACGTTGACACTTCAACTTGCCTTGCCTTAATGCTGATGACGACCATGAGCAGTTAGTAATACTGGTTGCTAATATGCAGTAAGTTTGGGGCACTCAAGCACAAAGACTTTAAAGTGTTCAATAAATGCTACTTACATGGAAAACTCTTTCTTCATGGAAATTACCGAACGGCTGCACTTGATAAGATAGCGAATACGTTTTGAAAAATAACCGAAAATTAAGCTGTTATGCTCAGATGACAAAACAAATAGAAAGTTCACGAAAAAAAAATCACGACTCATATAGCTTTAGTGTCAGGCTGTATTATTTTGGCCTAACACAGCCTTGTACCAAAGCCTCTGATTTAGTGGCCTCTTGCAGCATGCAAGTGAGTAAGGCAGAGGTCCAATGAACCAAATGCCGAAAACCTCATATCCCACCCACCAGACTAATCAGCTGCCTCTAAGTTAAAATCAATATTATATTTCTCATTCCATCTTTCTAATAATATGCCTATTATACATCACACTTTTATTTTCTACTCATTCATTAACCGTCTTGTACACATTTCTACTTTGTATTCCACCTTGTTTTTAAGACCAGCTGTATAACTTGAGTAAGTTATAAGGGTGGTCTTAAAACTTTTCACTAAATAAACTACCTCGCTTTTAAGACCATTGCACTCTATAACTTGACGAAGCTATACGGCCAGTCTTACAATTGAGGGTTTACAGTTATTTAGTGACTCAACATCAACAACTTATTGACATCTACTGGCTATTGAATGAGTAGAAACCGGGGACCTCTAGATCCCGCAGTCTGTGCCCAACTTCTAGACGACTGATCCCCCGAAACAGTTAGGCTTATAGGAAGGGCGCAGACTTTAGAATTGAGAGGTCCTTGGTTCAATCCATATGCCAGTGCCACCGCTTAATTTCTTAGTTCAAGAATAACTCCAATTGTCCACTTGGCTTCGTTTTTTAAGACCAGCTCTATAACGTGATTGAGTTATAAGGGTGGCCTTAAAAATGTCGCAGATGTCATCACAATATACAAAGAATGTCAAATGACATCATTTCCATATTGAAAACATCATGGCTATTTTAACCTTAGTACCGGATTGTTATACGCCAAAATAAAACAATCAAGTACCAAAGTTAAAATAGTCTCCCATTTAGTCGCCTCTTACGTTACATGCAAGGGAGAAAGACAGAGGTCCTTAATTCTACTTCCCGGGAACCACACGGGGAAAGCCTCAAATAAACAACCATTCCAAACAACTCCCTCTTAACTAATACCAATATTGATTTTGCCTATAGTTGCTTACATAGAGGCTGTACTTTATTGTCACCACATAGCGACTGTATTGCGTCACAGGTCACCATGTTGAGGTTGCAACACTCAGCATAATGGTCATAATAGATAGGGTGTAGGTTACTTATCACCAAATGCCTACGTAGACGAAAGTCAGATACACTCAAGTAGTCCGGTAAAAAATTATTGGTTTGATTGGAAATGGTGGTATGTCTTGACAAATCTGCATTATAATCCTGAACTTGGGTTTAAATGCTTTGTAAACATGTATTTGGTGAAATGAAACTGTTCTATTTACAATGTTTGACATTTTAGCTTAAATATGAAAGTGAAAGTAAGGTTGCGACTAAAAGACAATCATGTAATCCATCTGCGTATGTTCACCGCTTTGAGGCACCAAATTAGTTTTCTAAAATGATACGCAACCCACTACTTTTTCATATCCTTGAAGCTGTAAGCTAATTCTATTGAATTTTTTTTTCTTATGTCCGTGTGTGCCATTTTTTGCTCCGCTATTTCAACTCAATTTACATTAATTGAGTTAAAGAAAAAATTATTGTGTGGTTTTGAAACAGCACTATAAAACATTATGTCAATATATAGTAGTAAATTAGTACTGACTGGTCACTATGCAGAGGTTGTATTGTATTGTATTGTTACTATGTAGAGGTAATATTGTATTATAATTTTGCCTGTGCTGTGTGCTTTAACCATTGGTCCGATTTAAAACCAGTTTAACCTTAGTGATCAAGGCAGCAGCTGCTTGAAATATGGGAGCCTGTATGCGAAGTTAAGCATAAATGTATCATTCCCATCACCAGTGCCAACATCTGTCCAGTCGGATCCACCAATAACACTTTGCTCATCTTGTAATTAGGATCTAGAAAACAAAAGAATATAAGCGGTCATTACATAGAGTTTAAACTCCACAGTCCCTATATACAGATTGAACTGTACAGTTGCTATATGGAGGTTATGCAGTGTGGTCACTAAATAGAGGTTGTACAGTATGGTCACTTTGTAGAGGTTGTAAAATATGGCCAGTATATAGAGGTTGGAATGCACTGTCACTTTATTGTGTTCAACCTGTGTGGTCACTCTCTACAGGGTGTACTGTATGGTCACTATACAGAGGTTGCTATAAGCGGTCATTTTATAGAGTTTAAACTGCCTAGTCCCTATATACAGCTTGATCTGTATGGTCACTATATAGAGGTTATGCTGGGTGGTCACTAAATAGAGGTTGTTTTGTATGGTCACTATATGGAGGTTGTTATAAGCGGTCACCATGTAGAGTTTAAGATGCACAGTCCCTGTCTACAGATTGTACTGTATGGTCACTATATGGAGGTTATGTTGTGTGGTCACTAAATAGAGGTGGTTTTGCATGGTCACTATATAGAGGTTGCTATAAGCGGTCGCTATATAGACTTTAAATTGCACAGTCCTTAAATACAGATTGTACTGTATGGTCACTATATAGACGTCATGCAGTGTTGTCACTAAATAGAGGTTGTACAGTATGGTCACTTTGTAGAGGTTGTAAAATGTGGCCAGTACATAGAGGTTGGAATGCACTGTCACTTTATTGTGTTCGGCCTGTGTGGTCACTCTGTACAGGGTGTACTGTATGGTCACTATATAGAGGTTGGTCCCAAACAGTACCCACATAAGAGGTTTTTCCGTGTTGTCACTAAATAGAGGTTGAAATGTATGGTCACTATGAAGTGGTTGTTTTGTATTGTCGCTATAAAGAGGTTAAACTGCACAGTCACTATAAAGAGATTGGACATTTCATAACGTAACTACACAAATTTTGTACTGTATGGTTTCTACAGCGTTGCTGTATGTATACTGCATGGTCACCTTGTCAAGGTTTTAACGTATGGATAGGCAATGGAGGTTACTGTAGTCATTTTGTAGCGTTTGTATTGCATGGTCAGTAAACAGAGGTCGTTCTGTATGATTCAAGATTTCACCGTATTTCAAGAACTAGTTGTTGTACTGCGTGGTCGCTATATATAACAGTTGTACTGCATGGTCACTATATAGAGGTTGTACAGTATGGTCACTATATAGAGGTGGTAAAGTAAAGTCACTATATGAAAGTTGTATGGAGGTACTGATGTTTGGTCATTTTAAAGAGGTCCAGCATTATTCAAGCTTTGCATATCCAGAAAAAAACTATCATTGGAATTTTCAACCATATACTGTAAAATCATAAATTTTCATCGGGATTAAATTTCGTGGATTTGGTGGTATTAAATCCACTGAACAATGATTTTGATTCTAGTATTTATTTCCTGAAATGCAAAGTCCACGACTTAACGTCACATTGAAATGGTGTTTTTTACCAAAAACCACGAGATTTTCTCCCGTCAAAATTAAAGGATTTTACAGTAGTTGGTAATAAGAAATAAAACTGGCTTACCCTTGCTACATTCTCAGAGTAGTATCTAAATGTCCCTCTAGTTTTTCACGATCTGGATGATGTCTGTAGAAATCTGCATGTAAATTGATACCGCATGGCTACATCTAGAACAAGACAGAAGGGTTTTAATTAATAAAATGCATTTGACTTAAAATGAATTAGTAACTACCAACAATCTCTCAGACGACTGTAGCGAGAAACGAGGGGTAAGATGGAACATGTCGATATGCAGTGCTGACGTGCATCTCCGATCTAACGATGATTGCGACCATTGTGTTGTCAGGGCCTCTCATTCACTAGACGTTGTAGCTCCATCTTTCCTTGCCAGTAACGCTGATGACGACCATGAGAAGTTGATAATACTGGTTTCACACATCCTGTAAGCTGTTTGAAGTTGCTATGAAGAGCTGACTTTGCATAGCCAAACTAACGATGCAAATGTCTATAGTGGGTCAGGGCCTCTCACTAGACGTTGACACTTCAACTTGCCTTGCCTTAATGCTGATGACGACCATGAGCAGTTAGTAATACTGGTTGCTAATATGCAGTAAGTTTGGGGCACTCAAGCACAAAGACTTTAAAGTGTTCAATAAATGCTACTTACATGGAAAACTCTTTCTTCATGGAAATTACCGAACGGCTGCACTTGATAAGATAGCGAATACGTTTTGAAAAATAACCGAAAATTAAGCTGTTATGCTCAGATGACAAAACAAATAGAAAATTCACGAAAAAAAAATCACGACTCATATAGCTTTAGTGTCAGGCTGTATTATTTTGGCCTAACACAGCCTTGTACCAAAGCCTCTGATTTAGTGGCCTCTTGCAGCATGCAAGTGAGTAAGGCAGAGGTCCAATGAACCAAATGCCGAAAACCTCATATCCCACCCACCAGACTAATCAGCTGCCTCTAAGTTAAAATCAATATTATATTTCTCATTCCATCTTTCTAATAATATGCCTATTATACATCACACTTTTATTTTCTACTCATTCATTAACCGTCTTGTACACATTTCTACTTTGTATTCCACCTTGTTTTTAAGACCAGCTGTATAACTTGAGTAAGTTATAAGGGTGGTCTTAAAACTTTTCACTAAATAAACTACCTCGCTTTTAAGACCATTGCACTCTATAACTTGACGAAGCTATACGGCCAGTCTTACAATTGAGGGTTTACAGTTATTTAGTGACTCAACATCAACAACTTATTGACATCTACTGGCTATTGAATGAGTAGAAACCGGGGACCTCTAGATCCCGCAGTCTGTGCCCAACTTCTAGACGACTGATCCCCCGAAACAGTTAGGCTTATAGGAAGGGCGCAGACTTTAGAATTGAGAGGTCCTTGGTTCAATCCATATGCCAGTGCCACCGCTTAATTTCTTAGTTCAAGAATAACTCCAATTGTCCACTTGGCTTCGTTTTTTAAGACCAGCTCTATAACGTGATTGAGTTATAAGGGTGGCCTTAAAAATGTCGCAGATGTCATCACAATATACAAAGAATGTCAAATGACATCATTTCCATATTGAAAACATCATGGCTATTTTAACCTTAGTACCGGATTGTTATACGCCAAAATAAAACAATCAAGTACCAAAGTTAAAATAGTCTCCCATTTAGTCGCCTCTTACGTTACATGCAAGGGAGAAAGACAGAGGTCCTTAATTCTACTTCCCGGGAACCACACGGGGAAAGCCTCAAATAAACAACCATTCCAAACAACTCCCTCTTAACTAATACCAATATTGATTTTGCCTATAGTTGCTTACATAGAGGCTGTACTTTATTGTCACCACATAGCGACTGTATTGCGTCACAGGTCACCATGTTGAGGTTGCAACACTCAGCATAATGGTCATAATAGATAGGGTGTAGGTTACTTATCACCAAATGCCTACGTAGACGAAAGTCAGATACACTCAAGTAGTCCGGTAAAAAATTATTGGTTTGATTGGAAATGGTGGTATGTCTTGACAAATCTGCATTATAATCCTGAACTTGGGTTTAAATGCTTTGTAAACATGTATTTGGTGAAATGAAACTGTTCTATTTACAATGTTTGACATTTTAGCTTAAATATGAAAGTGAAAGTAAGGTTGCGACTAAAAGACAATCATGTAATCCATCTGCGTATGTTCACCGCTTTGAGGCACCAAATTAGTTTTCTAAAATGATACGCAACCCACTACTTTTTCATATCCTTGAAGCTGTAAGCTAATTCTATTGAATTTTTTTTTCTTATGTCCGTGTGTGCCATTTTTTGCTCCGCTATTTCAACTCAATTTACATTAATTGAGTTAAAGAAAAAATTATTGTGTGGTTTTGAAACAGCACTATAAAACATTATGTCAATATATAGTAGTAAATTAGTACTGACTGGTCACTATGCAGAGGTTGTATTGTATTGTATTGTTACTATGTAGAGGTAATATTGTATTATAATTTTGCCTGTGCTGTGTGCTTTAACCATTGGTCCGATTTAAAACCAGTTTAACCTTAGTGATCAAGGCAGCAGCTGCTTGAAATATGGGAGCCTGTATGCGAAGTTAAGCATAAATGTATCATTCCCATCACCAGTGCCAACATCTGTCCAGTCGGATCCACCAATAACACTTTGCTCATCTTGTAATTAGGATCTAGAAAACAAAAGAATATAAGCGGTCATTACATAGAGTTTAAACTCCACAGTCCCTATATACAGATTGAACTGTACAGTTGCTATATGGAGGTTATGCAGTGTGGTCACTAAATAGAGGTTGTACAGTATGGTCACTTTGTAGAGGTTGTAAAATATGGCCAGTATATAGAGGTTGGAATGCACTGTCACTTTATTGTGTTCAACCTGTGTGGTCACTCTCTACAGGGTGTACTGTATGGTCACTATACAGAGGTTGCTATAAGCGGTCATTTTATAGAGTTTAAACTGCCTAGTCCCTATATACAGCTTGATCTGTATGGTCACTATATAGAGGTTATGCTGGGTGGTCACTAAATAGAGGTTGTTTTGTATGGTCACTATATGGAGGTTGTTATAAGCGGTCACCATGTAGAGTTTAAGATGCACAGTCCCTGTCTACAGAT